>JAECXB010000096.1:0-2400000 GCA_018151435.1 Zaprionus africanus
AATAATATCTTAAAGATCTTTTATCTTTATGTAGACAAATTTTTAAACTGATCTGATGATCCGGTCTTTATATTAACAGACAAGTCATTAAATTAGAATCTCGTATAACTTGTTATTAAGTAACATCACACATGCAGAAAATAATGATTGATCTGTGTAAAATAATCAACGTTGCCATACGTCAAAGACTTTAGTTAACGACTCTGTGATACTCTACAACTTTTGGCATAGTATATACTATGGGTAGTATGTAATCTTATCATTTAATGCAAGTATAGATACCCAAATTCCCAGCATTCTTTATATGTGTAAAATACAATTTCAAAAGAAATATGAACTTACACCCTCTCAATAAAACTTTCTTGTTAGAAAATGACTAAGTAAAACAACTGTTTTTGCTACTGAAAATGCTCATAATAGTTATCATACTGAGTTATCTTTGTGCAGTCATTTCGTTTAAAAATTACAGGTTCCGTTTAAATTATACTTGTGTTTCACTTGCTTAATTTCAGTTATTTGCATATAACTGACACTTAAAATGATTCCTCTGTGAGCTGCACAAACGCATGGCAAGTTTAGCTGATAGGTATAATTAGATAAACTTGTTAAACCTCACTTGCACAACGCCTTATCGCAATATACATATATGATAATACTCGTGTACATCAAGTCAAACCCACGACAGTGCAAATGGGTGCGTTGAAGCACGCTACAATGATATAATGCCAGCACGTGTGACTGGATCGTGCATTATAATTCCACAATATGTATGCGATGAGGCGCAGTGGGGCATATAGTACATATCTGTGCCATCAGTTGAATGCCAAATGATCACTGTATGTGGCAAGGGGTGTGCCAAGACGCGAGCTCGCGCCCTAGTTCGCCCAACCGGGGAACAGTTCACAGTCACAGACAACAAGAACAATACTTGAATAAATCTCTTATGAGATAAGCCGGAGTGGACACCGCTTATCAAGACGCCTCATTAAATTAATTGCTATGCCGCTGGCTAACTCTCTGTCGTTGAGTTCCCCAAAGACCCACGGGCATCAGAGCTATACACCGAGCTATAACTGTAGATTTAACTATAATCCGATTACTTTATATATAAGCAATGGACTGGGCAGTGCGCAATCCAAATCTACTTGAATTCTTCGACAAACAACATGGATCGTTGGCAGAACCGTGTGGCCGTCGTTACTGGCGCAAGTTCGGGCATTGGCTCTGCCATTGTGGTGGATCTGGTTAAGGCGGGTCTGGTTGTGGTAGGACTAGCGCGTCGTGTGGAGCGTGTCAGGGAGCTGCAGAAGTTACTTCCTGCAGCTCGTCGCGATAAGTTGATTGCTCTGCAGTGCGATGTGGCGGATGCGAACTCAGTGAAGGAAGCCTTCGACACGATAGAAAAGCAAGTGGGCGCCATAGACATCTTGGTGAACAACGCCGGCACCCTGCAGAAAGGCAGACTGGTGGACATGCCGCTTTCCATGGTTCAACAGACTGTCCAGACCAACATAATGGGCATTGTGGCCTGTACGCAGCGAGCCTTCCACAACATGAAGCAGCGCAAATTCGATGGTCACGTCATCTTGATCAATAGCATCCTTGGTCACAAGGTGTTTGGAGCTACTCCCGGTCAGGCACCGGAAATCAATGCGTATCCTCCCAGCAAGCACGCAGTGACCGCTATGACAGAAATTTATCGCCAGGAGTTCCTGGGTCTGGGTACTCGTATCAAGATCACGGTAAGTGGTTGACTTCTACTCCCTCTAGTCGGTTCAACCACTCTCTTCTCCAACCTGTACAGAGTATCAGCCCCGGCATGGTGGATACTGAGATCGTGCCTGACCATGTGCGAGCTGTGGTTGGCGAGACAATGTTGAGATCGGAGGATATATCACAGGCGGTTCTGTTTACTCTGGCCACGCCTCCAAACATGCAAGTGCACGAAATGATTATCAAGCCTATAGGAGAGCTTTTCTAATGGCATGAGCTCATTTTTTTTTGTTTTTTTTTTAGATAGTTTATATGTGCACTGTTATCAATATGTAGCTCCATATATAATTATACATTTATATGGTATAATTTTAGTTTTAGAATGATATATACTTTTATGTGAACTAGATTGTTTAGCAAGAATATACGGCAAATGTTTGTTCCATATCAAATAATATACTATTGCACAAAATTTGTTTTTTAATTGTTCAAAAGTTTTATTTCCTTTTTTAAATGCGCGTCGTCCAATTTCACAAGCTCCCGTATTTGTATCTTGACCTTCGATAACGATTACCCTAACTATTGTTTTAATTACACAATGGTTCCAAAATTTATGAAAAACTATGGGAACTTCTTAATTTGTCTTTAAAGATCGATTAATTGTTAACTTCGAAGAAGCTTGTTTGAATATAATATTAATACAATAATATAGAAATAATGCTGCAATACTTACGTATTGACAATATAAAGCTAATGATTTCTTTATGTTATTTAAAAGCGAAGTACACTTAGGACCCTCGGGAAGTTCTGCACAAAGAATGCCGAACTATGAAAAAAACCGTCAGCGATGCAACTGCCAATTTATATATTTATATTTATTTTTATTTTTCAATCAAGTTCACGCCCTTTTCGTGCATAAACCTGTTCGTCGAATAAACGTAATAATAGCAAATACAGCTTCTGCTTTAGATACAATACAAAATCAGCAAGCAGCTACGGCAACAGACACAGTTTCGTTTAGAACGTTGCCGTGAGAGCACTATAAAAGGCAATCGATCAAACAGACTCAGATAAAGTAACATGGATCGTTGGCAGAATCGTGTCGCCGTAGTCACTGGGGCAAGTTCGGGCATTGGATCGGCCATTGTGGTGGATCTGGTCAAGGCGGGTCTGGTTGTGGTAGGACTGGCGCGTCGCGTGGAGCGAGTCAGGGAGCTGCAGAAGTTGGTGCCAGCTGCGCGACGCGACAAGTTGATTGCTCTGCAGTGCGATGTGGGGGATGCGAACTCAGTGAAGGAGGCCTTCGATACGATCGAGAAGCAACTGGGCGCCATAGACATCCTGGTGAACAACGCCGGCACCCTGCAGAATGGCAGGCTGGTGGACATGCCACTCTCGCTCGTACAGCAGACGGTGCAGACCAATATCATGGGCATTGTGGCCTGCACTCAGCGCGCCTTCCACAACATGAAGCAGCGCAAGTTCGATGGCCACATCATCTTGATCAACAGCATCCTCGGCCACAAACTGTTTGGCCCCACAGCTGGACAGGCGCCAGATATCAATATCTATCCGCCTAGTAAACATGCAGTTACTGCCATGACCGAAATGTATCGCCAAGAGTTTTTGGGTCTGGGCACGCGGATTAAGATGACGGTATGCATTTCAAGTGCTAATCATCTGTGACATGGAACTGGCTCTGATCTTTCTTACCATTCCAGAGCATCAGTCCCGGTGTCGTCGACACGGAAATCTTGCCGGATAGCATTCGCGACGCTGTTAGCCAGACGATGCTAAGGTCAGAGGATATCTCGCAGGCGGTGCTGTTTACCCTTGCCACGCCTCCACATGTCCAGGTACACGAGATGATTATCAAACCTGTGGGCGAATTATTTTAACAATTTTTTCTGTTCACACTCTTTTTTAAACGTAATTTTTTTTTTTAATTAAATTTATGCAAATACGAAATGTTTGCTTTGACACGTCGAAGTTTTTATATAATAAACTATTCAGTTTGAACTTATAATATAATATTATATAATATATTTATAATAAAATATATTTCCAATGGCAGATCGAATCCCCTTTGAATGCCTCAATTGATTGCAAAAGTCATTTTAAGTTGCCGCAATTGAAATTCCACAAATGGCACAAAGAATTGTCACGACCCAAATTGCTTTAATTGACTTTTTTGCCAAAGGGAGTGTCCAGGAATGTGTGAGAAGGCAGACGGCAGAGGGACAATGGAATTAAGTCGCAACAATTGAAGTGCAACACGGAAAGGCCATTGTTGTTGGCAATAAAAGTGCATTGGTCGAAATGTGTCCACAGCAATTCCGGCAATAAGACGTTAAGAAAACTTTCGGTCGTCTCATTTTATTTGGCCTGGACTCACGTCTATTTGCGGCCAAGCCCAATGGCAACGTCTTTTGCTCTTGGGCTCGGTCTAAGTAGGTACATGTGTGCACATACTTACACATGCTTGTACCTACAAATGTACACAAATGCACAGCCAAGGGCTTCTGTACCGGAAACTCAATTTGTCCGACAAAGCATTCACAATAGTTTGGGCAACGGGACGGCAGGGGAACTCATGCAAATTACTATTGAAACACCGCAATTGTTTTAAATCCGACCACATATCGAACTCTAACAAAGTACAAAGAAGGCAAATTAATTGCAGAAATATTAAAATACATATAATTTGCATGCATAGTATTTAATTAAAAAAAAATTAATTATATATTCCACATTCATAATATAAAATTAATTATGAAATTGGAGAGCCTTAAAAAAGACTTTAAGAGCTTTTTCAAAACAAGTTTAATCAAATGTTGCTTAAAATATATAATTATATGTTTTGTAGATAATCGCCAGAGCTCCCACTCTATCTGTCACACGCCCTCTTTCATATTCATTCGATATTTAAGGATTTTTATTAAGTATACGTTAATCATAGATAACACAATTTTAGACTATTTAATTTAACTTTCATATATACATACATACATATGAACACGCATACATGACATGTGTTTTCGTGTTTAAATTTATGCAAATTTAATTAGATCAATTATTTTGCATGTAACATATTGTTGGTGGTGTTATTAATGTTATTTGTCTGCCAACTAAGTCGCCGAGCAAATAAATAATTGCCATGAAATTATTTGGATTTTTCGCATAAATTATTTTTGTATTAACAGCAGAGAACTTGTTTGTACTTGCCTGAATCTGTTTTGATGTCTATTAAAATCAAATTAATGAAAACGCAATTTGTTTTAGCTTGTTGAATACAACTTTCGACATGCCGAAGATTTAACACCCTTGAAGTACCTCTGACTGTTACAGTGTTACTTAATAAGGACACACCGAGTACAGTGTGTACTCAATATAACTTATTGTACTATGTAAAGACCACAGCACCTAGAGATAGTACTGGCTGTGACTCAAGCGGGGCCGCTGGTTCTGGTTGGCGTACAAGCTGAATTTGGTTCTTCAATTGGCTAATAATGGTTTGTCAATTGGAATTTTTAATACACAATGAGAATTATGTATTATATTAAGATTTTTATTATGTATGGAGACGTATAATACAATGTAGTTAATTGATATTTAAAGACAAGTTATATTTGAAGTTCCGATAGTATTCTTATTTTATATATGGAATCATTCAATTTTCAAAAGAACGATGGTAACAAGCATAAAGGCAATTGTTATTCTGTTTCAATATATCGAGTTCTTGAGAAGCGCTTGTGCTTGCTACGACGCATTAAGAAAAGTGTAATTTTAAAATTAAAAAAAAGTAAAGTTTAAAAAAAGTCAAATAAGAATTTTATGCAATCAATATATTATGTTATGTTATGTTATTTAAACTTTCTATTAATATATTTATGTTATTTACTTTTAAATCATATAATTTTTTACACATTTTCTTATTTTTTACTGTTCTTCGCGCATAGTTCCTGCTCTTTCAAATGCTTCTTCTAATCTTTATTTGAAGATAATTTATTTAATTAAATCTCTTATCTATAAGAATATAATTTTTTTTCAAGAGTGATGCTTTTCACTCCGCACTTTGCAGCTGCCCAAGAAGTTTACTAAAGAGTGAATACATTTTTTTGACTCCTGAAATTAAAGATTAAAATTTGCCATGTTTTTTAATGGGTGAGGACATCTCCTAGGCGAGAAATCCCCTCTTAAGTGCAGGGCCATACTTGTATTAATTGAATGGCTTGCCTGAATATGATTGAGTTATTTTCACTGGTTTCCAAGACGTTTCAGTCATAAGCAGACGTACACTTACATGTGTGTATGTATGTATATATGTGTGTGTGTCTGTAGGGGCTGAACATCAAATCAAAATCAATGTCAATATTGAGCCAAATCGATGCTGGCAAGACGCTAAGTCAGCCCCAGCTCGGGCTGGCAATAAGTAAAATGAGCACGTATCAAGCGCCTGGTTCGTTGCAGAATAAAGGAATGGGGCCATGGCAGGGCGTGACAGGAAGGGGCGTGGGGAGGGATGGGGGTGGGGGCAAGGATACGGGCTAAAACAATGCGAATAAGTATCAACAAAGAAGCGAAGCGACGGCAGCAGCGACAATGGGTGTGGCTGCAGCCAAAGTAAAGGAGGAGGAGGAGGAAGAGGAGGAGGGGCCCAAGGCAGAAAAAAACAACAGAAGACAGAGGCAAACGGCAGTGATGGTGGCAAGAGCAGCGACGGAGGCGTCATCATTTATCAAACACGCACACACAAAGGTCAAGTAAAGTGTTATCCTTGCAGCTATCAAGGCAAGCGTGGCCGAGGCAGCAGCGCCAGCAGCAGCAGCAGCTGTTCCTTTGACGCAGACAGCAGAAGAACGGCGAACGGGCGAGGAGGGGGGAGGAGGTCAGAGGGCTGGCACAGGCCTTGAGCATGCACGACACCCTGGCACAGATTGGCGTTTTGTGGAAATCATTATCGAAATGAAAATATCAATGATGTGAAAATGTTATACCCAGGCCCAGACCCAGGCCCAGTCACAGCCGCCACCTTCATCATCGGCAATCCGATAATCACCGCCAGCGACTGCAACATCATTAATAAACAGCTCCATGGCCCGTTCCCATTGCAATACATTCTCAAGGTACACCCATACAGACTTCTATTGACTTGGCTCTTCTTTTTACTTACTTCACATTTCCTTTTTCAGTTCTTGGCTTGCTAATTTCCGATTTGAACTTTGGTCATCGGTTTGCAGTTTAGTTTACAGTGTGAATCTCTCTTTGGCAGCCTAGACAGGTGCCTAGATAGGATTTTTGTGTAGATTCTACATTTAGTAGTCCTCTTCTTTGCTGTTTGACTCTGCGGTGCGTTCAGCGATCTTCTTTCTTCAGTTGTTGATGCCGAAAGTCCTTCGATTCACAGGGTAAAGTATGATGAGATTAGTGGATTATGTTCAACTTCATTAGCTTTATGGCTCAGCAATGAAACTGTCAAGAACAGTAGACACTTGTTATTTGCTCTCTAAGCTTGTATTTGATGGTAACCTGTTTCCCATGGTAACCCCTTTCCCGTTCGAGATTCGTATGAATTAATTCTTCTGTTGCGGAACGGCTAAGTTGGCTATCGATAAGTAGTTAAGTAATTTGTCACCGATAGGGGGCACTCGGATTTAGTATTTTAATGTATGCGTTTTTATCGTTGTTGCAATTGGTCACATCGATTTAATTAAGCTGTACTTGGCGCGTCAGATCAGTTCGTCTGACGATATCCAAGTGTGAGGGAGGAGGAATTGCGGTATGTAGAATTGGAAACAGATTTGAGGTTAAAATGTGTTATGCCTTGCAAAACTGAATAAAACATCTTCATTTGTCCAAGCCAATGATCGTTTAAGGCATCCCCTGGATATTGTTGGCGGCTCGACATCTTCATTATATAACAGGGCCAGAGAATCGGGAGTTATCCATGTTCGGGCCTGCTCCTTCCTTTTGCTATTTCTCTGATGCAATTTTTTATTGTGGATTTAAATGTACTATAGTTTATATTATTATTATTATTTTTAAAGTAATCGTCATTAAGTTGAGGGTTTCGGGAAATCGCGTGCCTTCCGAAAACCGGGCCCGGCCCCCCCCTCGGGCGACACCTTTAGTTTTACTGGCTATGTTTGGTTATCCTCAAAATAAGATTTAAATCTATCTGTATGTAAAACACTCCCTGCATCTTATTATTGACTCCAATTATGATGTAATCATTATTTGTAGTAAGGCCATAACACAGAGACTTTAAAGTTAAGTGCATAACCTACATATTCATTGCCATGCTCAGATTAAGGTTGTATCCAATAAGTCGCAAAAATAAATAGAGCCATTATAATGAGTGTTAACTAATATTCTAGCGTATGTGTAAGTACTTGTCTTGGGTAAATTGCGAAATTGTGAGAATGCACAGCTTGGGCAATCAAAACTTTTGAGTCAATTATGAAAGTTACCTTCGATGGCGCGCAGTGAAAAACAAGTCAATTATCAATCGAGGCTATAAAAGGACCAAGCCCATTGCAATGGAATGAATAGTCTGAGACATCGCGATGGCCGGTTACTTTCGATATCTGCGAAGGAATCAGCCGTTGGAGCTGTATTTCTATGCCGTGCCAAAGTTGTGCCTCAACTTGATGGGCATCTGGCCAGGACCGGAGGGTACAATAAACTGGCGCGCAGTGATGAACTTCATGATCTTGGGCATTGGTGTGGTGACCGAGCTACATGCGGCTTTCACATACGCCCGGGCAAATCAAATCACACTCGCCCTGGAGACCTTCTGCCCGGCATCCACCTCGGCTGTCACCTTGCTCAAGATGTTCTTGCTGCTGCGATATCGCAAAGATTTGTTCTACGTCGTGAGCCATCAACGGGATTTACTGTTCGGCCTCGGGCCCACGTCTCGCAATACTCTCCAAAAAGAGGCAATAATGAGCAGCCACTCCTTGATGGCAGCCCGATTCAATTTTTGGCCACTTACCGCCGGATTTTTTACGGCTGCCACATACAATGTGAAACCGTTTATAATGGCGTTGGTACTCTACCTGCAGGGACGAGGCAGCGAGATCGAGTGGGAGATGCCCTACAATATGACGTAAGTGATAAGTCCAACGATCTCTCACTTTCTCGCTCTCTCTCTCTCTCGATCGCTGTCTCTCTTACACCCTTTCAGCATGCCTAACATGCTACTGCAGGGTTACTTTTATCCGATTACCTTTATCTTTATCGCCTACACGGGCTACATCACCATCTACATGTTCGCTGGCAGTGATGGATTTTACTTCGAGTTCTGTGTGAATGTCGGCACGCTCTTTAGAGCGCTGGAGACGGATTTGGTTGCTCTCTTTGAGCCCTTCATGGGTGAGTGCAGCACAATCGCTTTCTTCTCAACTTCCTCTACTCCTCTACTTCAACAGTCAGTGATGAACAAATAAGTGGCCCGCATGCCGAGAGGTTCGAGGAGGCGTTTGTGAAGCTTGTCAAGCGACAGAACCAGATTATCCACCTGACTTACTTCTTCAGGCAACGCTACTGGTTTATTACAATGGCGCACTTTGTTTCGGCCAGCTTGGTTATCGGCTGCAGCATTTTCCTTCTAATGACTGTCGGCGGAATTGGACTGGGTACTCTGCTCTATATATTCTACACGGCAGCCGCGCTCAGTCAATTGTTCATCTTTTGCTATGGCGGCACTTTAGTGGCAGAGAGCGTAAGTTTGGCGCCGGAGAATGGAAATCATTGCTAACTTTAAGACTATCCTATTTTCTTTTGACCTGCATTTCAGAGTGCCCAACTTGCGGTTACTTTGGGAAGCCTTCCTGGTATTTGTTGACACCCAAGCATCGTCGTTATGTGTGTCTCTTCATACTGCGCTCGCAGCGCAACCTCACCATGGCCGTGCCCTTCTTCTGTCCCTCTTTGGCCACCTTTGCCGCAGTGCGTAGCTTGTGTCTGTGTTGTTCATTGCTTATCAAATCTGTTATAATATACTTTCAGATTCTTCAAGCGTCGGGATCTTTTATCGCACTGGGCAAGTCCTTTAAATAAGCGCGATACTACAAACATGAGCTATCGATAGTTATCGTTGGATTTGAATGAGTTTAACAAATAGTTGAGAAAGTCATAGAAAGTTAAAATATTTGAATTCTGTAGCATACTTTCAGGAGCTCACCAATTAGTATTCACGCAAGTTCGTTACGTTTTGAAAATATAGTTTAGTGCCAGTTAATATAAATTCTATAGTCTGTAGCAAAATACTTGATTTTTAAAGAATAACAACGCTAACTTTATTTGCACAACTGTTATACTAGTTCCAGAACTAGAACAAGGCAATTGCTTTTAATATCGCTGACCGTCTGCACGCTATCGATATACAATATTTAACTATATACTGCTATTAAATTAATTACAACTTTTATATGCTATTATCAATTTATTGCTGCACTTATGTTACTGTTTAATTCTCAAGTGCAATTATAGTGATCTAAAGCAATTTAAAAGCATGATGAGTAACTTTTATATAGATAATATTTAACTGTTAAACATGCATAGGGCTGCCAGAGAAGGGAAATGCGTTCGAAGCACATTGAGAGCTCGAAAATTAATGCAAACTCACATATTATCTAACATATTCAGTCGCATTGAACCCTCCGCCAGCCGGCGACCCCAACTGTCACAAATGGCAAATGAATTATGACAAACATGTGCAAAAATCTATCAACAAAATATCAAAAATATACACTAAATATACACAAATAGACTAGAGTCGAAGAGTTCGGACAGATTCGTATCAAAGGCCCAGCGTAATACGACGAGGCGAGCACACGAGTATGATTTATTGATAATTATTAATTTTTGCCCAAGCCAGAGGTAAGCACAGTGAGGCGACCTTACAGCAGACCAACAAAGTGCGATGGAGAACCAGATAAGGAAATACGCCATAAATGATCACTGGCAATTTCAGGATAATTCATTCTGCAAGCCTGAAGGTAACTTTGAGAATACTTTGAACACCAATCGGACCTTGAAGAATGAAAACAAAATTTGTTAAAACTATTATAAATATATAACACTTTGTAGATGCACCTGCAAAACTATATACGAGTTTTAATTAGGTTTGTCATAATAACCAATTTTTACCAATCTGCATGAGTCAGTTGAATGAACATGGAAACAATATAGTTAGGTTCTCCTGTCGTCTGCCAAAGACGCGTATTGGGAGCGGAGCCACCGCTTACATGCTGCCGGCAACCGATTGACGAGGGGGCTGCATCATCATCGCGATTGCGGATTGTTTGTTTTGCACTCTATATCAGCGCATTATATTTATGATCATTTAATTAGCGTGGACCCCGCCATTAAAGTGATTGATGTTCGGCCTGCGGAGCAAAGGGCAAGTGAAAAAAGCCTTGCGAAAAGGAAGACTCTCAGAAATTGTCTAGGAACTGCAACTGCTCTACATACATACATATATGTATTTGTTATATTTGTCAGTAAATGTTTTAATTATAATTCCGTAATTTAATGTCTAACACATGAAACACCTAACCGTAATTACAAGGGTTTTTCTGTTACACAAACAATTCAATTTCCTCTTGTCATTATTCGATTCAATAACAAATCATTACATCAATGAACCCAAATCAACAAAATAAACATTAGTTACATGAACCATTACATGAGTCCCAGCGAACAGGGGGGTGTGTGAAGGGGGTTAACATAATGTAAAAAAGGCACTCACACTTAAATTGTTACCTTTTTATGGCATATCATATGATATGGTTTGCAAATGACAACCCCCCTTGGTGCAAATTCTGTGCACGCCCTGCGCAAGTGAATGTATTTACAATGTATGTACATACATGCACGAGAACATATATATGTATGCACGGTCGGGCGATTCTATTTATTGCCTTATGCATTCACACTGCTATTTCAGTATATTGGACAACAACAAAAACAATAACAATAAATATTATAACACATTTCCATTGACTTTGACATAGTATCAAATCTCTAGGAATACTTCACGCTTGTGTTGACCAGTTCAACACTGTGCAACAAGGGTTGTTTGCCGGTTTTTTTCTGTACTTGTGAACTTAGAAATAAAAAGTATTAAGTGTTATATGCTGTATTATAACAAACTTGTCGCCCCGAAAGCAGAAGTCTTCATTTCTATCGTCTGCATATTATTATATACATTATATTATTTACTTTTTTTAATTTTAAGCATTGCTCTGTTTTTGCCAATTTGAAAAAAATTTATGCAAATCGATACGACTTACTGATCGAACTGAATTCGATATTACTAGTTCATCGCAGTGATTGCGTACAATTCGATAAGTTACATTCTATTAAATACTAAAATACTATTTTCCCAGCTATTTATCGATATTCACTTAATTGAATATTTTTGCGCATTAGCATGAGCTAAATAGTTACTCATAAATGGTCTATTTCTTTTGTAGCGCAGTGTTATCAGCACTGTCGTCCAGTGCCCATATTTGCTAATTGATAAGATTTATTGACAGCTCACACTAGATCGTTACAAATTGACCCCTGACCGCAGGCCCACTGACGCTGCCAGCTAGCGCGACCAACTGCGCCGCGACGAAACAAGCCCCTCTAGCTGGGATGGATGTTCCAGCTTCTCGTAGCTGGTGCTGCGGCCCAACATGGGAGGCGATCAGCCCGGCAATTCGTGAGTAAATTGGCAGCTAAAAGATCACACATTGTGTATTCGACATGTGCGGCCCCGAGGCGTTAAAAAAAAAAAAAACATCGCCAGTATCAGAATCGGAATTCGGATTCGATCGGTTCGGATGTGATGGAAACGTAGACGGAGACGGAGCCAACAACCGACGTCATGTTTTGTGGAAGCGCTGCCGCGCCGCCGACTGATAACTTTTCTCTAGGCAATCCCCCCCTTGATGGCACATTAATTTCTTCGCTTGATGACGGTGTACTTAGATTAGACGCCGTTAATGCGATTTTGGAGGTTCGCCCGTACGCTAAATCGGGAGCGCTTGCCCTTGCCGGAGACATATTCAAGGTGACGCTATATGCTATCGTAGAGCCCAGGCTTATTCCACTTCACACTCAACATCAGAGTAGCAACAACAGTCAACATATTGGGTGCCCTCCAATTGTCCAAAAGTGACCCAAAAATTATGTTCAGGTTCCGGTTGCAAAGCGAATGCATGCAAAGTCAATGAAATCAATGATATGTTATGTAGTTTCAAGATAATTGTAACAAGTAAAGAAAATCCCCCCTTTAAAAGCAGAAATAAATATAGTACACCTTATCTTTCTTGTAAGTTATATAAAATGTTTTGTAGAATATATGCACAAAGAAGAGATATAAGGATATCAAATGAATTTAAAATTTATTTAGTCTTCACACAGCCAAGTTAAGCTTCTATATTTTGCTCTATAAATTCTACACAAAATTCTTTAAATTATACAGTTCTACATGGATATATAATAACAGGTTAGTCGATAAATGAATTTAAATTTCAAATATTAAATCAATATCAGTCGAAATCTTTTGTATTTAGAAATATTGTATATTTTGAGAACTTAATAAAAAAAAAAACTGTGTAAAGCTTTAAAAGTATGAAAATATTGTAAATAAATTTGGATATTTTAAATATATCATATATCATTATCTGTCATTTCTCTGCATCACTGTCAATGCAACTTAAAGTGAATAATTTTTTATATAGTTTCATATATAATATAACAAAATAAGAATTAACCAAGGAACCTAACTAGGGCACCACTCGCATCAATTGAGAATTTCTCTCCCATTTGCTTCAGCCTGCTTTGATATGATGCAATCAAACCAGTTCCCTGCACTTGCTCCAGTTACGAGCACGCATTGCCCGGCCTATCGGTCAAGTGCAGGCCATAGTTATATTGCTGCTTGGATATAGATAAGCCAGCACGTGCGGATGTCGCTCAGACCCAGCCGAGCCGGGATAAACCCTGAGCAAATATAAGTAAGGGACTGTAAAGAGTATTGATATGACTGTATTGCAGATGCACACATCGTATATATCGTATATGTATGTGTTATATCAGTGCACATATCGGAACCCTCGTGAGCGTCTTATTCGAAGGCATTTCCTATACAATTACATGGGTCTCGGGATTCTACATTGATAGCTGATTAGGTGCGGTCCGACAGGGCGACAAGTGTATCGGGAGCTCGGCGCTCTCGCTCTCTCTCTCCTTCTCGTATGTGTGAATGTTTTGTTGTTTTGAAAAACAACAAATATGCTATAAATCATATAGCATATAGGAAAACACATATGAATTATAATTTATAATATATATATAGCGTACGATTTGATTATGAATTCTGTCGCTTCGTTCGGCGATCTATAAAAATGTGAGGCTCGACAAGGCGACGATTCAATAGCATCTTGCGGAGCCAACTGAGCGCTACTTGAAGCCAACCAAAAAATTTCAAAAACTTTATTTTTTTCTTTTGTACAAATAATTTTCGAATCGTTAACATGAGAATCCTGCAGGAGGTAAAAACATAAAATATTAAAAAAAAATATATTTTCGTGTTTTTCGTGTTATTTATTAAAAATAATTCGCGTGTGCTTTACAGAACCAAGTGAATTTGCTGGATCCCTCCGAGCTGTTGCGGCCGGAGCCCACATTTGCGGACAAGAATCCCTCCAAGTTCCGTGACTATAGTGTGGACACCGAGGATCCTCTGAAGGAGCGTGTGCGTCGCACCTATCGCCAGATGCATTTGAATCAAACTGTCGACTTTGTCAAAGGTAAGTGACTCCACAAAGATCCGAACCAAAGATCTGAAACTATCTTCTCATTTGCACGCAGGACGTCGTGCACGCTGGCTGCAATTCAACACCATCAAGATGACCGTGCGTGAGGCATTGGAGAAGCTCAACGATCTGGTCGATGAGTCCGATCCTGATCTGGATTTGCCCAATATCATTCACGCCTTCCAGGCTGCGGAACGTGCACGCGCCGAGTTCCCACAGCACGATTGGTTGCACTTGACCGCCCTGATCCATGATCTGGGCAAGATCATGGCCTTCTACGACGAGCCCCAGTGGGCCGTTGTGGGCGACACTTTCGCTGTCGGCTGCCGCTGGGGCGACAGCATTGTCTATCGCAACGAGAGCTTTGAGGGTAATCCCGATGGGGATAATCCCGAATACAACACCGAGTATGGCATGTATGAGCCCAACTGCGGTGTGGACAATCTGCTCATGTCCTGGGGACACGATGAGTACATGTATTCGGTGCTCAAGCACAACAAGACCAAGTTACCCCATGTGGCATGCAACATCATACGCTTCCATTCCTTCTACCCATGGCACAACGGCGGCGACTACAAGCACCTTGAGGCGCCCCAGGATGAGGAGACCAAGAAATGGGTTCTGATTTTCAAGTAAGTTATCCTTCATACGCAATATGCCATTTATCGATTATTATAATGATAACGATAACTCCGCTTACAGCCGCTACGATCTGTACACGAAGAGCGAAGTTGTGCCCGATATCGATGCACTGTGGCCCTACTACCAAACCCTGATTGACAAGTACTTACCTGGTGTCCTGGAGTTTTAGATTAGCCACTCATATTGTACATTCCCATATACCTACATATATAATCCTGCTTAACCTATATTCATACTACATGCCAATACTAATGCTTACTTTATCGTGTAAAAGATATATAGAGCACGATGGAATCACAACAAAATACATATTATATACATATATATTTACTATAACTGAATAATAATAAATGTATAATATACTGAATACTCGTATTCAACTCAAATATAAACGGAAAATTTATTAATGACATCCATGTACATATATTTTGATTACGATTGAGATAAGGATTCGATCTGGGAATTGGCAAAAAAAAACGAGAATGAAGGGCTACTTTCGGCATGCCGAATGTTTTATACCCTTGCAGGTTCTTATTTTCTATTATCGTTCTAATACTAGGTATAAATAATGCTGCAGAATTGAATGGCATTATGTATATGCAATATTATGTCTCATTTTGATTGGCACTTAGTTTTATCGGCAATTAAAAATTCATTCAAATTTATTTCGGGCGATTGTTGCAATAAAAATCGACCGATAGTTTGTTATACGATATATTTGACCGATCCGCCTCGTTTCAATTCATTAACAGTGTTGGCGGCAGATCACTGATTTATCTAAATGCTCAAGGTTGCCATACGTTTAGAATCAGCTGTTCAAATCTATGTTCTAAGCAGCTGTTAAGTCTTCTGCTAAGCACCTGTTAAGTCTCTTGTTAGCAGCTGTTAAGTCTAATTCAAATCCCTTGTTCCACATAACCCAATTTGCGCATTAATATTTTTGTTAAATTTTATTTTAATGACTGCCAAAAAAAGGTCTGCTCAACATTTACAAAATATTTGCAAGAAAATGTAGAATGTACAATCTTTGAACTTATCAGCAAGCATACTTAAGACTAGTTTCCTAGAGGGGATTGCGCATCACTGCGAGGCGGATGCGCCACTGCTGCGTCTGCGTCGTTTGTGACGCTTGTGACTCTTTTTGCTCGCATGCCGCTGGTTATTGCGGCGCCGGGAAGCTGACTCCTCCTCATCCCGATGGTGAGCTCGATGGCGATGGCGTGCACTTGACTGGCTGCTGCTGCGACTGCGACTGCGACTGCGACTATGACTACGACTGCGGCGCTTGTGACGCGAGCTACGTGACGTGCTTCGGCTGCGACTGCGCCGACGACGTCGTCGTTGCTTTGAGACGCTGCTGCTGCTGCTTTCTTTGTGTTTATTTCGCAGACGTTGCCGCTGTCGGTGTGAGCTGCGACTACGACTACGACTGCGACTGCGGCTTTGGCTGCTGGATGAGGTCACTGACGCGTGCTGAGTATTGGAATAACTTCTGCGACTCCGGCTGCGACTACGACTTCGTCGGCTAACAGGATTACGATGGCGAGCAGATTTCGGTGGTGTTGATGTGGTCGGCACAGGCGCAGCTGCTGCGGAAACCAGCTGCACATCGTCATCGTCGGAGAGTAGAACGGGAGCTGGTGCCGCCTTGCTGGTGTACGTGTTGGTGCTGTCGTCGTTAAGTAAATTGTATTTCTCCAAATCGCCATCGTCGTCTTCCTCCTCTTCATTCGCTGCGGCTTTGGGTGCAACAGTCGATGGCTGCGTATCTGCGGCACTTGCAGCGGTGCCCAAATTCTCCTCCTCGTCATCTTCATCCTCATCAGGTCCAAAATAGGTGATGGGTATGGAGCGCACGGAGTCATTGGAGTCACCATTTTCATCGATGACTTTCGACTGCGAGCTGGCAGCATCTGTGGCTGTGGATGTTCCTTCCGAAGCACCAGTGGCTCCTGTGCCATCCCCTGAAGGAGCAAGGAAGTGTTTTTAGAATTGAGGTAGATAAACGTTTGAGAAGTTAACCTTCTAACCTTTGATCTGATTGAGAAACGCCATGGCCTTGCGCTTGCGTTCCAGTTGCAGCTGCTTCTCCCGCGATACCATGCCGTTTAGCTTGTCGCGTGCAATCAGCGCCAGCTTATCCTTGACGCGCTCCTCAGCTGAAATTACAATACATATGCATTCTCTTATTTCGTTCTCGCTCTCTTTGGCGCTCTGCGCTGCTCACCTTGACGCTGCTCTTTGTGTGGCAAAGCTGTCGCTGCGGACGCCTTTTGGTTGGTATTTCTTGCCAGCAGCTGCGTCTCCACCTGCTTGATGGCACGTTGCACGCTGTC
This sequence comes from Zaprionus africanus, assembly GCA_018151435.1. Lineage (NCBI taxonomy): Eukaryota > Metazoa > Arthropoda > Insecta > Diptera > Drosophilidae > Zaprionus > Zaprionus africanus. Next base: position 17,510 of record JAECXB010000096.1, read on the forward strand.
CGGCATGCCAGGACGGCCTTGCTCCGAGTTCGTCTTAGCTTTGCCATCCTCATCTTCGTCACTAGCCTCCTGTGGCAGCGCCGGCTGCAGTGCAGGGCCCGTTCTCATCGCGTGCTCGAATGGAGAAGCAAACGGGCGCTGCAAGGTATAGATATGAATAGATATATAGTATACATACATATATATAGATATCTTAGCAATGCATACCCTTTTCACTAGCAGCAGCAGCTGTGGCAGCAGCAGTTGATGTTGTTGCTGTTCCTCCTGCAGCATTGAGACCCTTCTTGCTTATCAATGCCGCCGCCACAGCCGCCGCCTTACGTGTCTTCTCCTCCTTGGATGCGGCATCCACATCTCCGGTTATCTTGTACATGTAATAGGGATAGAACTTATGCTCGGGTAGTAGAAAATTGAAACGCTCCACACTCTTGGTGCGCAAAGTCTCTTCGAATTGGCGGCCGTTCTTAATGACATATGTCGCCGTTTTGTCGATTATGTGACGCAGTGTCTCCTCGGGCAGCGGGAACGTCAGCAGCGGCGGGGGCGGCAATTCTGCTGGCGGCTTTGATGTGGATATGTTTGTGGTGACACTTTGCTTTTGCTTCTGTCCATTGCTATTATCATCTCCTGTCCCCTGCTCATCATCATCATCATCATCGTTGTCCTCGTCGCTGTCGGAGCTATAGTTCTGTGCCAACGCTAGTGCGCTCGTGTTCTTGAGCAGTTCTACCTTGGGTATAGCATCGTTGGCATTCTCCTCCTCGTGAGCGAACGTACTGCCGTTGTACTGCAGCAGAACGGGCGTAAATTCTCCATTGGCAGTGGTGGTGGACGTTGTACCGGCTGCATTGCTGCTCTGGCTCTGACTTGCCTCGGACTTGCAACTGGGCGTGGGCGAGGCAGTGCCACCGGAATGCTGTGATCCCACCTCATCGTCCAATACTGCCTGCAGCGGCACTCCCTTGATTTTACTGATGAGCTGCGTGTAGGCGCAATTCGCCGATGGTTTGTACTTGATGGTGGGCACAGTTATGACCTGTTGACTTCGCCTCGGACTGTTCGGGTCGGTCGAGCTGCCATCGGCCGAAGCCGTGCCTCCCGACTTGTCCTGGCCAGCATCTTGTAAAGGCGCATATTTGCCCTGCTTGATGGCCGCCAGCAGATGACGATAATATGGCTGCAGTTGCCCGCCCTGCGATAGGAAATCAAACTGGGCATTGTTTGCCTGTTTCGCCTTGATCAGAATTTCCATCTGTGCACCCTGAGTGGCAATGAAACGTGCCGTCTTCTCGATTATCGCGTGTTGCTTCATTGTCTCCGGCTGCAAGAGAGAAGTCAGAGTTAGTAAACAGGATTTGCAAAGAGAACATCAGCACTTACCAGTTGTATGCCGGGTGCGGGCGCCACGAGAAGATTGTTCGGCAGTGTGTAAGGCAGTTCACTTTCCTCGGACGGCGCTGACGACTCTGTTGTCGTGGGTGAGGTGGCACCGCCGGCTGAGGCAGACGACGATGCAGTACTCTGTCCATCGTAATGAAAATCAACTTGACTATAATTACCGCCCGATGTCTCTTGCTGCAGACGCTTCAGATCCTCCTCTGTTGTTTGTGGGGGGTTGCGTGTGTACGGTGTGTGTGTGTGGCAAAAATAAGAAAATACAAGACAAACAATGGACTTTAGTATAACAACAACAACAATACGAAATTCCAGACGCGAGCTGCAACGAGCGAACGAATACAGAAATTCATAGGAAATAAAAGCTTTAACTTTTGGGTGATATTTTTGTGTTCTTTTCTTTTGGTTTTGTTTAAGATTTTCCTCGCTGGAAATCAAACTGGAAACTCCCAACGTCGTGGAGTGCATCTGCAAGAAATCGTTTAACTTGTTAAATTCTAAATTCAGTTTATTTACCTGATCCCCTTCGAGGTTTGGCAGCAACAGCGGCCCAACAACTGATGCAACTTACTTCAAATGATATCTCCTGTTGTTCATGTTGCTGTGGCTGTTGTTGTTGTTGTTGTTGCTGCTGGTGATGGTTGTCGATGGTTTGGTTGAGGTTTACATGAGGTTTACATGGGATTCTAAGCATTGCATTTGCTTTGTGCTTTAACATTTCTTGACTCAATTTCATTTTAATTTTTTTGTGGGTTTTCATTTTAGTTTAGCTTGATTTTCTTATTGATTTTCTTGATACTTAAAATTTAAATAACATAGAATTTAGAGCGAGGAGGCAATGCATCCGTTGTGCTGGCACTGTTACTTACCTTGCTGCAGCCGTAGCTCTTCTTCGTTGTTGTAAAGGAACAGGTAACGCTCCTCCTCGCACAGCTGCTCGGCTCGCTGCTCGTCGGAGCTGAGGTATTCCAGGCGATTGCCATAGCCACCGGGTGGTGCTTCATAAGGAGTTAGTTCGCACAGAGCTCCCCGCACGTCATATCTATGAGTGTGTTTGGGTATATGGGTGTGTGTGTGTGTGTGTGTGTGAGTGTATGTGCCAAAGACAAGAATCAGAGAAATATAAACAGGAGGACGAGCATTATTAGTCAAGAGATCCAAATGGGCGGAGAGGCTCCTTAAAACACGCACAAATAATAAAATCAAATAAACTTTTGGATTTTCACCGGAATCGAAAAGAAATTCAACTCGAAAATTTGTTTAATTGAATGTCTCTATATAGTAATACATATATATATCATTATTATTTTCAAGTCATATTTATAGATACACATATATGATTAAATATAAATATATATATGTATATATTCGTATAAATATGTAGATAAAGTATTATGGCTTAATCATTCATACATACCGATCCGGTTGCTAAAAAAAAGTTAATTGTTTTACAATTACAGTTTAGAGTTTAAATTTATGTAGATTATACGGTTATACAGTTTGCGAAGCACTGAAAAGAGCTGTTATTACAATGAGAAAACATGTCCCTGCCCTCCCCCACCCACCCGAAGAACATCTCCCGATTGAGCTCCCTGACACCAAATCATCTGATGACCGTCTCCGTCTGTCTGTCTTGTCATGGGCTGAGTCGGATTCTGGGTGATTTGTGGGAATATATATCACATCGATTTGTTCTTTTTCCAATTCTTGTTGCAGTCTTCATACACACATACATACATAGACAAGGTCGTAGCATATATGTATGCACACTAGCACAAATGCACAAGGAGGAGTAGTGAGCAGAGTGGTTCGGGTCTTCGTGGACAATCCAAGGAGTTACGTAGTACATATGCATGTATGCGTTTACAATACATTACGAGTATGTATGTGGTTTTTCTCATTATATGTATGTAGGTAGAGTAGTATAATTAAGTTTAGCGCCAATGCAGGCAGGCAACAATTATTAACCTGTCTATTTTGAGATTTACATCGCCCATCCAGGGTATCAGCTGTTTGCCATGATCCATTTCCCGCGCCTTTTCATCATCACGGAAAATTTTGCACGCATAGCCAAAGACCAGCAACTCCAGTGCCGGCTGACGTGGATCTGACGCATTGCCTCCGGCTGCATATGTCGCGCCATTGGCGCCAATGCCGGAACTTGATGCCGCAGATGTTCCTGTTGCAGCGGCTCCTGTTTTTCGTAGAATGCCATTGATACTGCCGCCAGCGTACTCACGTGCCATGGCGTTGCTGCCACTGACACGCATGTTGTAGGGCATCATGCTTGGGCTCTGCACACATACACACACGCACACCCACTTTATAATTGATTCCAAACACTTTTATTTATGGCAAGGCAGTTTGCATTTTCGGATTACCCAAAATGCGTTTTTCTTGTTGATGAGATGTTGTGATTCGGTGTGACCGCAATTTAAATGCAAAAAAATGTCAAATCATACGATAGCATTGCGCGTGTAAGGCATTCAGCTGTTCGATATATCGATAACTATCATTCAATTCACTAGTTCACGCGACATGCGAATCCAATTTGGCGCAACATTTGATTTTGCTAAATTGGATCTTGTTCGTTTTTTTAACAGCATGACTTGTTTATTAACAAATTTTCTTCTTTATTAACATTTACACAATATACAACATGTCAACACATTAAATGACTTAATCCTTAGCATCCGGGAACCTAAGGGTGCGTAGTTTAGAGTAGATAATATCCCAGTCCACATAAGCTCCAACTAGATGACGCTTGTTTTGCGGCGAATCCTCGTACGCGGTACGTCCGTGTAGCATGCGTAGATTGTTGAAGACGAAGACGTCCCCGGGACGCGTCTTAAACTGCACAGTCTCCTCCTGGACCAATTGAAGAAACTTATCGTATGCCTCATACCAGGCCACCACTTGCTCCAGAGGCACAGTAAAGCGACTGTCACGCTTTGTGGTGTTCTGATTAATGCGTGCGAACTGACCATCCACATCGAGGCAGATGACTGGCGCCCGCCACAGACTATGGAACGGTTTGCCAGCATCCCCATCGTGTCCAATGTCATACCAATTGACAGGCACAGAGCGCAGCAGCTTGAAATACTCTGGGTACTCTCGGCGCAGCTTGTCAGCGACAAAGAAGCCATCGGTCATGGTGTTAGCGCCTCCAGGCGAATCCGACTGCACCAGCGTATGCAGAATGTTAATGCCTGCCTTGTACTCATAGTAGGGCATGTCCGTGTGCATGGGCAGCGGCGTCATTAGATACGCATAGTTTCCAGCATTGGGCTTTGACTTGACCTCGAACACATCCCTGTTTGGACAACGATAAGAAGAGGGATTACAGAATGAAAAATGGACATGCGATGGAGCAAGTGAGAAGCTCTACTTTACCCGTAGGTGGTGCGCTTGATGTAGCCAATGCGTTCAGCCAGATGACGCGCCACGTTCACATCGTCGGGAGCTCCACGCAGCAGGGCAAATCCCTGCACGGCCAGTGCCTCGAGCCAAGCACGCAGCACTGCATCCTGCTCGATGACATCTTGATAGGCGAATTCCCTTGTGACCTCACCAAACTGCGATTTACCCCACAACTGAACCGGCGGCTTATAGACCTGATCCAGATAGCGCTGCCTGGCCTCCTGACTAAAGTCGCGTTGCTTCAGCCAGTCCAAGTCATAGCTTGACTTGTGCGCATCCTGCCAGGTGACAATTAACTGCTGTCGCTGCTCATCGTAACTGACGCGCTCCGCCTGCGCATTTAATGGTCCTCGCTCCCAGTGACTCTTGCGTGCTCGTGTCGCTCCATGGAAGCACTCGGAGCACTGACAGTTGTCACGTAACCACACGCTGGGATACTTCAATTGCCGACCATCCACCTGGGTTAGCTCCACATATCGACGATGATCAAGCAATTGTGCCGAGGCGCTTGTCGCGTGACGCCTCACCTGCCCACCGCCCAGCAGCAGCAGCTGGCCAATCGCGTGTCTGCAGCTCAGCATGTTGACAAATACTAAATTATTGTTACTTTGTTGACTCTTTAACAGCCGATCGCTGATTATCCACTCCACGACCTTATCAGCGAGTGTAATTGTCGCCGGGTGGCCTGTTGATAAGCCAACCCCAGTTCTTATCGGTCGTGCTATTCTCGTGCCTCCTCTCCAGCTGCAGCAGCTTCAGCAGCTTGTCTGTCTAGGGTGACCGTCTGCACGATTGCCTGCGCTCGTTCGGGCCAGCATTCGTTTTGTGTGCCGATCTGGAAGCGACGTTGTGCGCTGCAAATGTTGCACTCCAGTTGCAACGCAACCTTGTCATCCTGCAGAGAAGCAACGTTCGAGACGGAGGCGTCGTCTGTCATGTTGTTTTTATTGCGCTTATTACGCAGCCGCCGGATGCGACGTTTCCTTGTGGTTGTTGTTGGTCCTGGGGAGGATTTCTCTTCTTGTTTCGCGTTTTGTGGCTTCTGCTTCTCTTCCAGCACCAGTGTCGTATTCACACCCGGCAGCAGTGGCAAGCAGCAACGCTTGCATAGTGTACGTTTCAATGCTGGCGACCTACACCAATAAGCGATTATAATCCAATTCAGTCAACATAATCCTATCCAACTTACATATGCATCAGGGATTTAGTGCCCACGTGCCGGCAAAGCTTGCCATAGTAGGCGGCCAGAGTGTTGTTGTTATTGTGCGCCATCAGATTCGCCGCTTGGTACAGGAAATTCATTCTGGAGCACACTTGACGTTGTGTCAGTACTTTGCGCTTGCCTTTGTTATTCTTCGTAGTTTCCATCTTAGCAATTGATTTCAACAAACGTAAACAAATATGCGTTGGCGATACAAAATACCATCGGCAGACAATTTGTTTGTTAGCCAAATATCGATTGCACATAACTGGCAGTTAATACCGATAGCTTCCAGTTCATCGATACATCTACAACAATCAGCTGTTGACATGAAACAGAGCGAGAGACGAAGTGCCGTTTGGCAAGTTTGATTTGATAGATCAAAACAGATGCAGATAGAAATACAATAAATGAGTCGAAAACAAAAACAATAAATCAATGTTGAAATGCAGTTTTAAATTCTTTTATAGTTATCAATAGCATTTATTCTACAACTTGTATGTAATTTGTGGACATACATATATAAAGGTAGGGGAAACAGCTCAAACAATTAATCCCATGCCTCTTTGATCTTAAGCTGGTTTAGGCGCTCCTCGATGGTAACGTGTGGCTTCATCTTGCTCAATGTCTGCTCATCTGTCCATTTGGCAACCAGCTTTTCACGCTTCTGCAGCTCCTTGGCATGCCCAGCCGATTGCTCCTGCGCAAACATCATGCAACATTGGTTATTTTATGAAGCTTAAATATTTTAAATATACCACATACCAGTGTCAGATAGGGATGTCGCAACAGAAACATTATGCGCTCCTGGCGTTCATATTCCCTGGTCAGTGTTTCCATGGCACGTTTGCTCACCGGCTTCACGAAGCGCCGTTTACCACGGAATATGTGACCGGGCACAGTACTCTTGAACAAATTTATTAAAGTCAACTGCATTTTGTGCGCTCAACTACAAATATTAAAAGCACTTTGATTCAATTATCTGTTTTTCTTTAAATGCACGTTCAATGTTGTTGCACAAGTGTTTCCTCCACAGCTGACTGCTGTTATCGCAATCGCTCAGTGTGACCGACTACACAAAAATACCAATAGACTTTTCACAATCATCGGAACGATGAAAATGAGAATAGTTCGAAGGCATAAATAACTCATATATCGATTGCTGAAAAATTGCAAAATGGCATCGAAAGTTTTGCAGTACTTTGGCGCCTAATAACAAACAAATAAAATATAAACAATGTTAAAAATATATATTGTGAAAACGATTTTGTACACTCATTCTTCGATTACAAAACAAATGCGCACTCATTGTACAATAATACAGAATGCGCACACCTTAGGCACTCTTTTCGGTTGTAGTTTGAGGACTAGCAGCAAGAATAACCTCGCCTCCCTGATGCAACGCACCTTCGACAAAATGCAATATCTCAAATCCCACTTCGACCATAATCAGAATGATGATCATCCATTCAAGTCGAATGTGATGGGCGTCGTTTAAGTTGTGCGACACGAGTTCGGCCAGTTCGACACAGTGATTGATCTTCTCGTTCATCACCTTGGTACGACGTGTTATGCTAAAGTACGAGCAGACTTGCAGATAGAGTCCCTCCAGCTCCTCGCGATCCCAATAGAAATCCGGAGCATCCAGTAAATCCGATGACAAATTGATGGAATGCCGCAGGGCGAACAATTCACCTGTTTTGCGTAGCATCGCTGCGCGAGAGATGCGCAAACGGCGACCGCGTTTCAGATCTTCCGTTAAGTACTCCATGGAATCAATGTAGCGATCCAGTGTAGCCTCCCACATGCCCAGCTTGATGGACTGTGCGATGGCGTTCGAGAATGTGTACTTATACAGAAAGTTATCACTGTCAGGCGTCAAGTAGAATTTGCCGTTCTGGAAGAAGGCACGAGATGCAATGTTGAGGTCGCTACCTTCCGCCACCAGATCACCCTCGACATCGACCGCAGTTGAGGATATGTACGTGTAGGGCATCACCTCGCTTTCACCGTGCACCAGGGCACTGACATAGGATTCACGCTCGAAGTTTCGCAGAAAATTGAGCACATTATTTGTTTCGATGTCGTTGCAGTTCCAGAACACAACGGATCCCTCGCGGAAGAAGAATATCTCGCGAGGCTGCTCGCCCGTTGGATATTTGGCGGTCACAAATAACACGTTCTGCTCAACGCCCAGATTGTCAGTGGAAAAGAAACGCTTCGTCTCGTACAGATTCTGTTGCTTAAGTGCCGCATGCAGATCCTCCAGATTGTATTCATCGGCCGTCGTATAGCCGCGCGTATTGAGAAAGCCCAGTGCCGACAGTTCATCAATTGCCAGACGCTTCTTGCGCAACGCACGTGATCGACTCGGTGACATTGCCGTCTCCAGCGGCTCATCCACCTGGGGTAGGGTCTTCAAGCCGCCAGCTAAGCGACCTTTGGCTGGTTTTGCGGGTGTTTCAGCTGTTCCAGAATCCCTTGGCGTAGTTATGCTTGTGGCCATCCACCTTCTGGGTTGTTGTGATTGCTGATTGCTCCAGTTCCGTTGAAGTTGTGGGTGCAGCTTATATGTGTGTGCTTTGGGCATTGAACGCAGGCTCCTTACGAGCACCGCGTCAATGGCTAGGCGTGTAAATATCATTCTTGTTTATTTAATATTAATCACTATTCAATTGCCATTACTTTCAACCCGATATATTATTGTTAATCGAATTACGACGAGTGGACCGGCAATTGTATGTTCACATGTATGCGTGCGAGTGAATGTACGCTGGTTCTTATTGCGAGCAGCTGAGCTGGATCCGATAACTTTTTAAATTACATTTAGACATACTAATTTTTTGTCAGCTTGATTTTGTATACTTTTTTTAAATCCTTACAGATATAGATAAAGTTTTTCATATTGGAAAAAATTTAATAACGTATTTTATATTTATTCTGATTGTCAAAGTAAGCGATATAAATCGGCGAGCTTAATACCAAAACTTCGATAGGACCCATTAAATAATAATCGACTTATCGATAGAGTATCTATATTCCTTTTGTATTTTCTGTGGCGGCAACACATTCTAAATTATAACTTTGTGAAGAAACTTCGCAATTGGCACTGCCGTCTCTGTATAATGGAGAACGCACTCTTCTCGAATGTGACAAAGCTGTACGATCACGGGCAATATGAATGCGTAATTCCAGTCGTAAGTGTTGCCGCTAAGGCGCAGCATCCCGAGTTTAAACTCCTTAAGCAGCCATTTTGCAATGAATTTTGCACTCACACAGACTCAAACACGCTCGTACTACATGCCAATTACAGGCCGATATGTTGATCACCGTTATGAAGAACGACAGCAACGTAGCCACCCTGGAGATGGAGTACCAGACCCTGCTCTACCTGAGCAGTGCCAATCTACATGAGCGCAACTTTAGCACAGCCTGCAAACAATTTGAATCTGTGGTGGAGCAGCGCAAGACAATGTTGCGCTACAAGAGCAGTCGCCTTTCCTCCCTGGAGGCATCATACACACAGTTTCAGGAACCGGAACTACACTACAATATCGCCGTCTGCTATCGCGAATGCGGCAACTATGCATCGGCAATCAGCAGACTGCAAGCAGTTAAGAATCGCACTCCACGTCTGAACATGTTACTAGCTAGGCTTCTGCATCATCATGGTCATGGCGTTGGCAAGGAGGAGCCCATTGCCGCCTATAAGGATGTGCTGCGTGAGTGCCCCATGTCGCTGACATCCATCCAGGCCCTGATGGAGCTAGGCGTCGAGGGAAGCGAGGTACATTCAATGGTGGTGAATGGTGCGTTAAATTTAACATATGTATATGGAAAGCTTTGCAGGCTTCAGTTAGCTTTTATTTTTTGAAGGCCACATTATGTTAGTGAAACTTGCTTTAATGTATATTACCCTTTATACCTTTGTAAAGGGTATATACTTTTTCTCCAGGTGTTGGCAACACATCTCCAAACCTATAAAGTATAAATATTCTTGATCAGCATCAACAGGGGAGCGGATCTAGTCGCGTTTGTCCGTATGTTGCAACGCAAAATAGTCTCTTAGCTATTTACTATATTGCTATATTTGTATGTTAACAATATCATCATAATCGGAGCACTATAACATATAGCTGCGATAGGAAAAGTAGGCCAAAATTTGCTTTTTTGTATGAATGACTTGCAATGACTTTACTTTTCATGCCCAATCAAAGTTTGACAGTTCAAAGTCTTTAAAGTATGAGAGTCGGAACAATCAGTTAGAAAGAAAAATTTGTATATTAAAGATAAATCCTGGTAGTCCTTTCCTCTGGTTAAGAGTCTCAGTCAAAGCTCCGTGGCGTTATGTATATGTCTTAGTAATGCTTAAGTACCAAGTTAAGATTCCAACTGGATGAATGATAAGTAATATCTCCCTCTTTCTCTCTCTCTTAGCGGCCACTTTGCCCGGCAACATTGAATGGCTGAGCAGCTGGATCAAAGGACATGCCCAGATGTACTCCTGCAAGCACCTGGAGGCGGCCAAGACATTCCAGCAACTGAACGACACCACAAAGCTGCGACAGAACGAGCATCTGCTGTCGAACATCGGCCGCTGTCTGTATTACTATGGCAACTTTCTGCAGTCCGAGAGGTATCTGGAGATGGTGCGCCGCATCAATCCACGCAACATGGAGGCACTGTCTGCCCTGGCGGTAGTCTATGAATTTAATCGCAAAGATCGCGCCGAACTGGAGCGCATGTTGCCAACAATGCCGAGCGCCGATTGTGCTGAATTCAAATCGGCCCATTGGTTCCTGCACGCACAGCTCACGTACATGAGCTCCAAGTACGAGCGATCGCTGGAGTTCACCGATCGAGCACTGAGCATGGATCCGCGCAACATCGAAGCGGTGCTGTTGCGTGGCAAGCTGCTGGGTGGTCTGGGGCGACACAAGGAGGCTATCGGTGAGTTTCGCACTGTGCAGAGCCTGGCGCCATATCGCTTCGAGGTCTACAAGGGTCTGCTGACCTGCTACATACGCCAGAAGCGCATCAAGGAGGCGAAAAATCTATGCGTGCTGGCTGTGCGTTTCTTTCCCACCGCCCCGCGCAGTCACACCATGTTTGCGGGCACCCTCTTCCACACGACCAATCCGGATGCCAAGCGTCAGGCCAAAAAGTTTATCGAAAACGCGCTGCAGATCGATGAGCATTATGCCCCGGCCGTGGCCCTTATGGCCAGCATATTGCAGTACGAGGGACTGCACCAGGATGCGATTTCTTTGCTGCGCAAACAGGCCGAATACTATCCACATCCCAAGCTGTGCGTCATGCTGGCCGAGCTGTTGCGCGATGAGAAGGATCTAAATGGTGCTCTGCACTTCTACACACTGGCGCTGAGGTGAGTAAAGGGGAGGGGGAAGGAGCTCAATGGTCTCGAATCTCTCATGTTTAATTTGGTCTTTGGTCGACAGGCTGGAACCCACGTGCAAGCGGGCCTTGGAGGGCATCAACGGACTGACTGAGGCGGCTCGCCGCATGGGTCGCAGTTCACAGGCAGCAGCAGCAGCCGCCGCTGCGGCCGACACCAGCGGTCCCAGCTGTCACAGCGCCAGTGTGAGAGGACCCGTTGCCAGTGCTAATCCCATTGCCAGTGGCTCACACGACTGGCTGCAGGACTGCGAGGAGACGTCCAATGATGTGCTGGAGCTGTCCTCGCCAGCTATACCACAGGAGGACGGCGAATCGGAGACGTTCTCGGAGCCCTTCTGGCAGGACGTCGATGGGGAGACGACAAACTGAACTGATTTCCTACACATGCAACACAACACATTCCTTTAGTTGAGCACGCTCCTCTCTCCCCTTCCTCCGTAAATGAATTTGAATAAGCATTTGTATGTTATGTACATATTTATAGGTATTATTGTAATGAGTTGCTGAATGAACTACCGTACAATTAAGGTTAACTTATTTATGGCTTTACCTTTTTGTATGAACAAATGTTTTGTTTCATGTTTTTGTTGTGTTTTTCGCTCGACTTACGCACTTGCTGTGGCTTAACTATGTCTTTTGACGGCCATGCCCTCAAGCCCCAGTGGCCTAATGGATAAGGCATCGGCCTCCTAAGCCGGGGATTGTGGGTTCGAGTCCCATCTGGGGTAAAGATATTGTATCAATTTTTTGTTATTTTAATTTTTGATAAATGAATAAATTATATTTTAAATAAAAACAAATTTGCTGTTATTTCTGAAATATTATAAAAACTGTTTAATTTTACATTATTTGTTTATATTTGCAAATTTTAACATACATGTTACGTGTGGAGCCATTCTTTAAATAACATTACGCCGCGGCTGTTAGTTAACACTGCGCATCAGCTGTTTTGTGTGGTTAACATTACTTGACGTCTGTTAATTAACATTGCGATCAGCTGTTCTGTGTGCCCAGCTCTGTGTGGCTGTGTGGTATTTTCTTGTTAAACATCGCCTGGTAGCACAGCTGCGCAGCTCGCGCGCCAAAACTTCAGTTGTTTATCAATCGCGTGCACCGTTGCATGTGCGTTCCCGTTAAGCGCAAGTTTTCGACGGCCTTTTCTGTTAGTTATATTTTTTTGATTGTTTTTTGTTGTGTTCGCTAACGAATTAAATTAAATAAATCAAAAATTAACATTAACAATATCGAAGCCGAAACCGAACACTTTAAACGAACTGCCAACGGTTTGTGTCGATTCCGCTATTGTTTATTCTGGCCACAGACGACAAATTAGCATAGAATATCAAATTGAGATTAACTGATTTACAAGCTGCGAATGCCGATTGTATGAGTTAAGAGACAAACGATATTGGCATTAATTAATTCTTTATGAATTTGAATTTGATTCGATTCGACGCCCAAACAATAACGAAACAACAGAACAGAAAATTCGTGTGTGCTTTTCTTTTGTTTTTGGTGTGTGAATTCGCATTCGATTGAATTTTGAAAAATTTGCATATAATCTAAATCATAATTGACATAAATCGTGGCGATCGGTTGGCGAAAACTATACCACAAGGTAGGTTATAACTGTATTCAGATCTTAAAGATATTCACGCAATGACAAAGAAATTGCAAATTCTTCTGTTTAGTTTCACGTCTATATCTATAACGGTATCTTAGCATTTTAGATGCTTCCACCTCCCACTCAATCGTTTGCAAAAAAAAAAAAAAAAAACAAAACAAGAACAAAAGCTTTGCCCCAATGTGCCGTTACACATGTTCCATCATGTTCAATGTTGATTGCAGCAAAAATGAATCTCAGATTGAAGAAACAGAGAAGAGAAATGCTTTTTTCTTATTCTCCCATGCTGGGCAAAAAAGAGTTTTTTGTTCGCCACACACGTTTGTGAAACAGCAAAGCGAAACAGAAACAGCAACAGAAATAATACGACGATCACCCCCAGATCCCCTCCCCGATCGGTTTTAGTTGTAGCTACTCCAGTTGATATGTGTACACATGCTTGCACTAGATGTTGTTGTATAGTGTGGAGACTGCCTTTGTCTGCCTATCTATAGGTCACTTTGTGAGCCATATCAAGAGCTCAAGCTCCGTTTATCGGCACAGTGCGGAGCGGCAGTTCTCGTTCCCTATCAAGTGGCAAGTTTTAACTTACTTACACGCACTTGTTGATTAGAAACATCGTTGTCTTAGTTTTTCACTTCAGTTCAGTTTAGTTTTCAAAAACTATACGAAGATAAGTAGCATATTTATTTATCTATTTATTTTTAAGTATACATATACATAAATATCAAATATAATATATAAGGTTAAGTCGAGTACAACCGATCATGTCATCAATAGTTTTTCTATGAATTTAAAGTTCAAAGTTCGCAATACTTTCTCGCAGTGTACTGCGCTTAGTTTTGCTTTTCAAAGTTCTTCGACTTTGTTTTAGTTTGCTTCTTCTTCTTCTCTTTGACACTGAGCGATTTTCCTAGAATCCGTTAGGTTGGCACAGTTAAAGCTTCGAAAACAGTAGCTTAGCTTTTGTCATGTCAACAAATGATGGTGGGGCAACGAAGGAGAGAGAAACAGGGCAGAGGGGAGGTGTGGCAGGAAGTGCATCAGCAATCACACATACCAATACTTACACACATACATACATATGTAAATATAGCGCATGCAGCTGTGATTTAACGGTACCAGCCTGCTAATTAAAAACGGCAATCAGCAAATGACACAGAAAAAGCAATCAAAACAAAACAAAAGAAAAGAAAACAAAACGAGAAGTAACGAAACGCGACGAAACAGGATACAATTTTGATAAGAGAGGCAAGTCGCAAAACGAACAAAAATATTGTTTAATTTGCATGGGGCCCTTTAATGTGTGCGTATGTGTGTCTGTGTGTGTGTGTGTCAACAAACAATTGACAGCTGTTTACGCCTGTTGGACGCGTAGCAATCGCAATCGCCGATCACAGAACGCAATCGGAATTGAAATTGTCATCGAGCCCAGGACTCGGTGGGAGTACGAGTGAAACAGATATACAAAGAGAGGAGAGAAAGGCATTGCGAGAGCGCACTGTCGCAGGAGAGCGTGAGAGAGGCCTTGGCCGATGACTTTGTCAACTCAAATGTGTTGGCTGCTGTGGTAATTCCGTTAAAATTTCTCTTCAAACGTAACGAATGCAACTGCTGATAAGCCGAAGGGCCGCAGGCCACCGCACACACACACACACACACACACTGACACTTCCAGCGCATGCTGATAAATAGTGTGTGTGTTCTTCCTCTCCCTGTCATACATATGCATATGTATGCGTATGTTTGTATGTATATTGCGTTCTACTCGAAACGCATGCGCCTCTTCTACTCCCTCCCGCATCCGCATCCGCACTCTTACCCCGTCTCACACTCGTTTCCCATTCCATTCCCTCGCCCGTTTGTATTCCCATTTGCCCACTAAAGAAATTTCCCAAACAACAACAAAGAGATTGCGTTTTATGGATTACTTTAATATTCCATTCGAACAAGCGCATTTAGTCCAAAGCACAGTGGTTCATGCAGAACAAAAACACTCCGCATGAACTATGTTTAAGTGTAGTGTGACTATTGATACAGTAAACACTCATTAGCAAAATAAATCAGTAAGTAGCAGGGTTCAATGCTCTTTTGACTATTCAAATTGCAGTTCAAAAATCTTTGTACAAACTAAATTAAGTCGAAGAGTTCTTCAGCAAGCTTCTTAGATAGAGAGCTCAAACTGATTCCAGGGTCGCTGAGACGATTTTAAAGCACAGTGGTAGTTCAACACATTTTGCATTTGCACATCTGGCCCGTATAATGACGTTAAGATGATACACTAGTGCAATTATTTAACGGTTCCAACAAATTTGTTAAGACGCACATTCAACTTTTCCTAGATATAGTGATTTTGTTTGAAAACTCAAGAACTCCTACCTTTTCCACCCCCTTTCGCTTGACTGAGGTTCATGCTGATGCACACATTGATGTTAATGTCTCATTGTTTTTCGATATAGCGAATCGGAACATTTAAATATAGTTTACGTACTTACTTTAATGACTACTATTGTCCCTATCGGATTAAAACTGTCGCACAAATAGATTTTAAACTTTTCCTTGTACTATGACAATTCCTTGTAAATCACTAAATACCTTTAATAGGCATCGAGTCATACGCATTATTTAAGTAATTAAGTAAGTATGTACTATGCGTATGTTTGCAATGCTGCGAAAAAGTAGAGTCACCTGCAAAACCAAGGTTTCATTACGCATACTAGGAACATTTCAATCATTTCCAAAAAGTGAATAACTTCATATAAAACGAGAGCAATAGTCGTGCGCATTCGGTAGTAGAATACCCTTCGAACTACGTTGAAATCCGTAAGGAGTTAAGTTAAGTTTACGACAATAACAGATCAGAGGGATCCCGCCTGTCTCCCTTTTTAACTAACACAAGAAGGGTATAAAGAGGTTTTCATTTCGATTTCGTGCCCACTTGTCCCACTGTGTGCGCAGCTCAACTATTCGCCTGCAGCAGCACAGGACTTGCGCGGAAGCTGAAGCGCGGCACAGAAACCCGAGCCGAATGCCCGAGCTCGATGCCCGATAGCCGAAGCTGGGCACGAGCCAACCCTTGGCTCGCTGCTGCTGCTGCTGCTACTGTCGCAGTCGCAGTCGCCGTCTCCGTCGCAGTTTCGTTTCGTCCTGTGCCGACGTCGCAGACGTTTGTCGCATTTGCCGCAGTTTTCGCGATTTGTCTGCGGCTTTGCACGGACGACATCGACGACGAAGACGACGACGACGTCTGCGTCGACGTTGCCGTTTCTTGTGCTGTTCCTTATTTACTACCAATTTTTTAACGGTTGTTGTTTTTGTTGTTGTTTTGCTGTGAGTGTGTGTGCGAGTGTTTTATTTATTTAAGAAACAACAACAGGCATTTAGCACATTTACCGTTATGCCTAATAACGTGCTTCCTTGTCGATAGACGATAGTTTTTTCATCTGTTTACCGCTACAGCCTGCTGCTGCTGCTGTTGTTGTTGTTGCTGTTTTTGTGGCAATCGCGATATTTAGGCCTCTGCGTCGCGTGCAGCAAAACCGAAGCGCCGAATTCGACGTAAGTTTCTGAATATTTGTTGCTGCCACACAGCGGCTATTGTTGTTGCTGCTGCTGCCGCTATTGTTGTTGCTGCTGTTGTCGTTGTATTTTATAGTTACCGTTTCTTTAGGGTGGCAACCATCGATTTGCGTGTCACGCGCAGTCGACGCCAAATCAAATGGGAAAACGCGATTTCCGAAATAACAGAAAAATAAGCAAGCGAAAAAGCAATTCGATTGTCTGCTTTGGGTGCCAAAAATTATTGTTATTATTGCGCGTTCCATGTTGCACCAGGCCACCCAAAATAACTGTCAGAAACTGACAGACAGTCTGACATTCTGTCTGTCTGACAGACTGTGTCTGCCTGTCTTTGAATGTGTGTGTGTATGCAGAGGAATTTGCTGCAGTAAGTGCATATGGCAATAGTCTGCAAAATACACTTAACTACTCATGCAAGTGTGTGTGTGTGTGTGTGTGTGTGTGTGGGGTGTACTATTATAGTCTACTTATACACACACACACATGAGTTCGATGATATGTCACATATTTATTGTATTTGCACTATTTGCATATAGAAATTGCAGTCGCATTTGAATTATAAATACAGTCAATGTTGATAACACTTTAGCTGGGGCTTGGGGTATGCCAAACTTAAAAATACCCTAGAGGATAAATCGCAGTATGCATAAGAACAATTTAATATATTATTGCTCATTTATAGAAGCTATATAGCTGCATTTCATAGACCTATCATTGAAGAGAACTCTTTCAGATTTTTTTATAGATAGAAGACACTTTTCTTATATACAGATTTTACTTTACTATATAACTTATAAATACATAAGTAACTCATATAGGATTATTTATTTAGTATTTATTTTCCATACTTATAGCAAAGTCAAGCTACTCAGTCACTTAAGTTACCCAATTACAGGGTATACGACGCGCTCTACTCATTACTCTCTTCCGAACGCCCCTCAAATCAAATAATTTCAAATTGTAAATAACACTATGAATTGTTGTAACTTGTTTCATTGTTGTTGCTGTTGTTGTACTCGCTGTTTGTTTGTTATTCCTTCTTGTTTGCGCTGATACTGATTGTGTGTGTGTGTTTGTTTTTATCTGAAAGTCTCCGAGTCTCGAAAGTTTCGTAGAACAAATGAGTCGGATGACAATTCCCATAATAACCGAATGAAAATTCATTTCAATTTCACAGAAAACTCAATATCTACACAAAAATACATACATATACTTATGTACACATAATATTTACTATATATAGAGTGTTTTATCGAAAACAGTGGTTTCCTCTTCGATTTTACTGTAATTCATACTATATATGCTCTGGCCTAGGCAGTGAGTCCTCTCGGAAGCTTCACACTTCGCATGAGTCATTTTGCTGAGTAAATTGTGACAGTTTGTTGTTGTTCTTGTTTGTACAATGACGAGGGGGAGGGGAGAAGTGTAGGAAGTCGTGGGAGAGTTGAAACAGCAGGCTGGAGATTGGAGATTGAGTCATGTCAGCTGTTCGGGCGGCGACCTTGATGACCGCATGCGCAGGCAATTCCGTTAGGCCAAATGTTCACGCACCCGCACACACTCACACACACGCACACATTACTCAGCAAGGACTAGCACGGGGAAAGGTCAACAATTAACGCTTGCCAGGGGGCCTTCAAATTCATACGGCATTGACCTTGCCGCAGGCACGACACTACCTGATGTCAACCTCAAGGAGTAGCAACATCAGCACGACAACAAGAACAATAGATGAAGTCATTCACAATTTTAACACTATTTTTAACCGGAACTGGTCAGAGAGAGGCAGCCACACCAGGCCTTCAGATCCTGACACATTTCAAAACGTGCTGCTTTCCTTTTGTTCTTCACTGCATACTGATTAGGTTCGGACATGGAAATATGCAATTTTCGATCGTGGAAACATGGGAGAGATTGAAATCTTTCGACTTTCACATTTTCAAATATCTAAAAATTTCATCTCATAAACGGATTAGTCTCTGAATAAGAAGCAGTATCCTCAGACTAATTTCGTCATTAAAATGCCTTTAGTTTTCATTATATTTTATCATATGATAGAAATTAGGGAGTAGTTGCTTTACACCTCGAAACCAAATTGAAAGAGATCGTTTCTACCAACAATCTCTCTCTTTACAGGTTCTTTAGATTTAAATAGATAGATATTATAATTTTTTGAATCTGATTAATCACTTCAATCCTTACTGAAAGAATTTCCCTCCCTACAATTTTTCTTTAGGAATACGATACAGAAACAAGATTATTTACTTAAAGACACTACTATAATGTCTCACTGATAATCACTTCGTCAATTAGAGAGTTCGCTTCACAAACAACATATGCTTTAAAGAATATAGAATTAAAATTATATACTTGAAGACTAACTTGTCTTATATTTCTTGAAACACTTCATTCAAGTCGATCTAGAAGAGATTCTGCCAACAACCTTCCTTGTATAGGAATACAGAATCAAGATTATTATAATGTTTCTTAAAACTAAAAAATCACTTCTAACCAAGATGAAAGAGTTCGCTTCCACAAACAACCTTAGCTTCCTAGGAAAATAAAATTAAGATTATTATAATGTTTTTGGAAACTGATAAATCACTTCAAGTCAAGGTAGAAGAGTTACCTTACTTCCAACAAACTAACATAATCATAGAAATACAGATTATTAAGTTTTCTCTTTCACCCAAAAGTAAACTGTATATAGGTTTATAGGATTATCCACCCTTATAAAGACAATTTATGGCAACTGTGTTTGGTAGTATGTTGATTTATTTGATGAGCCCCTCGAGGCTTCCTGGAAAACAGGACATGTTCGAGCACACTAACACGCAAAAACTTCCTGTTCTTTTTTGGGTTCGGTTCGGTATGGTTCGGTTTCTTCTGATGGGTCTGCTCTCTGAATGGGTCTTTGGTTTCTCCGTGTTGTAGTTGTTGTTGTTGTCTTATTTTCTGCGTGTGTTTGCTGTGCTTTTTGCCATTTCCGCTTGTCAAACATTTGTCGGCTTTTAGCTTATTGCCAAGCTAATTTTTTTTATTTTTTGCAATTGTGTGTGTGTGTGTGTGTGTATGTGTGTAATTGTGTGTCTGTGTGTGGATGATTGCAAAACAAGCCTACACGAAGCTGACGAGTTGTATCGGTTTTACTCGTATCTGTCCGCCTGTCCGTCTATTCCTCTCTATATATCTTTATTTGTATGTGTGTATGTAATGCCAGTCAGTCTGTCGAACTGTCCATCTGTCTGTCGGTCTATCTATCTGTCCCACGGCGTATTCATCATGACTCGACGCGTAGTTTTCGCGCATTTCATCGCATATTTACGTAGGCCATTCGAACCAAGTTAACGCCTTTATTTATTGACTTATTTGTTTAGAGCACCTTTCTGCGTGTGTGTACTGTGTGTGTGTGTGTGTGTGTGTGTGTGTGTGTGTGTGTGTGTGTGTGTGTGCGTGCGTGCGTGCGTGTAACGCTCAATGACAAAAAGTAAATAAAACTCCATTTACCGTTTTCCACTTACCTTTTACCGATGATGTCACACAACACCTTCACATACTTGTGTATTTTTTACGATCAATAAGCTTGATTTTCTAATATATTCATGTTTTTCCCCTTATTTACAGGAAGTGTACCCTCATCCAGATCGGTAAGTTGCAATGCCACTACTTATATATCATATATTATTTGCCAAGATATTTGTCACGATATTGCAATCATATTGACTGCATTAAACTGATTCTATTCATATAATACTATATAAGTAGACTTGAGGGGTCCAACTATTGTCTATAGATAGTAACAAGATTGCAGAGAGTATATTAACTTTAACGTGGAGTTTGCAACACACCATAAAGCATATGGGATGTATATATTCTCAATCAGCTTCAACAGGGCAGTCGATCTAGCCAAGTTTGTTTGTGGCAAAGCAAACAAGTCTCTTAGTTTTCAAGCTATCTTGATTAAACTTGGCACACTTGCTTCATATTGCTGCACGCTGTAAATAACTCGGAACGAGCTGGATCGGACCGATATATCGTATAGCTGCCATACAAACTATCGGCCGATTTTCGTTATTTGTCAAGTTACTGCATCTAAATTCACAACATCGAACTTTTTCTATACCTATAATATGCATGTAAAATTTCATTAAAATCGAAAAACTATAACATATAGCTGCCATGGAAACAATCGGTTGAAATGAAGGTTTTCGTATAAAGATTAGTTCAGATCTTACAAATAATTGATTTAATGGGTGCCAATCAAAGTAAAACATAATATTGATTATACCCAATATCATTCAATCCTCAACTACAATATTATATATACCTAGTATAGGAACAAACGGCAAAGAAAAGAACCAGCAATGGTATAAAACCTTCGGCATATGAAACATTCAATTTCTGCGTCGTTTGGTACTACATTTTTGTTTAACTATATACCGATTTCATAGATTTGCTAGGTTCCATAACTTGTAGTGAGTTTTCCCGATAGTTTTCCAGCCAACAAGCACATTATCTAAGCGCTGTGTGGGACACTAAACACCTTTCTGGTGTGTTGGGCCACTATCTTATCGGCATTTCCGCATCGAACGTGAGTTATTGGTTAACTATTGTCTGTTCCATAAATATTACAAGTGCTTGCCCGGGGCTATCTATAGTCCTAAAATATATGAACAACAATAGAGATACAACTCGATTGCTTCAGTCTGCTACACGGCAAATTAGTTAGGGTATGTGATAAATGATATACTATATATATTTTACTATTTTATGAGTCTCTTTGCTGCAAACTGAAAACAATCTAATTAAAGTTGGCTTATCAATGTTGACGTGGCGCCAAATCTACCACCCTCCCTTCCCCCAAGTTTTCTACACACTCATTAAGAGGGAAATATATATGACGCCCACGCACACTCACACACTCACACCATTCATTTGGTTCTGCGAAAATCCCTGTGAATCAGCAGCTACGAAATATAAATACGAAAATATTTCGTCATTTTCTTGCAGACATCTGCCTCAAATGCCATGACAACACAACATACCATACTATATATACGTACATGTACATATATCATATAATGCCGTAGGTCAAGAATTCGTATAATTTAATGGACTGTTCGCCAAAAGCGGAGGCAACAATCTGACGCATTAGATTGATTGCATTTTCAGTTGCTGGTTTCCATTTCCATTTCGATTTCGTTTGCGTTTTCGTTTCAATTTTCATCGTTCGAGCCCGCTTATCATATCAACTCAACTCAGCTCAATTGTCATTCAAATGAGCCAACGGACAAAACGTACAAAGACAAAAAGGAAATAAAACAACAAAAATGAAATACGGATCCGCAGACAAATTGGGCAAACGTGGCACAAAATTAATTCATAGATAGAAAAACTGACGCTAAAGGTGAGCAGCAAACAATAAACGACGATCCCAGCGATCCCAACGATCCATCCATCCAACGATCGACAATTTGATTTGACCGATTCAATCGGTCCGAGCGATTGCCCAATCGCCCGGGAAGCGATTTGTCGTCGTTTGTCATTAATCGCCATCGCCGGCGTCGTCGTCGACGTTTTCTAGCCATATTTCAATATTTTATTAATATCTAATGCACGATTGGACAGCTCCAGCTCGGAGTGCAGCGGAGCCCCTTCCCTCGCAACACTTTCAATTGAGGAGTCAACCAAGTTTCTTCTGTCTGTCTGTCTGTGTGTGTGTCAAGTGATTGCCCAAGGCTTGGGCGGGAAATCATGATGATACACAGAGATTTATACATCGATATTCAAGTCAGATAATAGTGTAGCTTAAGCTAGTAAGGATGATTCTTGCTGTTGTTGAAAAGGGGGTATCAGTACTGCGACCTATCAGTTCTGAGCTTCATTATCAGATCACTGTCTTGTGATAACTTCCCAAAGTATTTGCAGTTCAAATTGAGTTGCACGTACCTTCCAATGTCGCACAAAGAAGAAGTAGAAGATCCATCAGTAGATCATCTTATGATATGCTCTTTTATGGCATGATCCTCCTTTACTACGAATATATTATAGTAGTTATAGGGGTATAAACCATATTTAAACTGCTTAAGCTGTGTTAGATGTTCACATTGGTCAGTTGATCTTGCACTTGATCAGTTAATAGTTCACAATAAACAACCATGATATCTTAATTAATGTACATGGGGTTAAGTGAGCTCTTAAGCCAGCTTGATCGAATTATCCTAGATATAGTATATACTGCTGATTGCCATCTCACTAGTGTTCAGATTCTTGGAGTTATGCCTGAGTCATGCCGTGATCGTGTCGCCATCACATTCATTAAGCTCGCGCGACAATTGCCCTTTCATTGCAGCTTCCCATTGCCGAGGGCTGCTGTTTTTTTTGTGGCAGCTGCCACTTTGTGTTGCCACGTTAGCTGTCGCATATCTTCATTATTATTATTATTGCTACACAGACGTATGTGTGTGTGTATTGCTTTTTTCATCGTTTCAATTAATTGCGCAGACGCATCTTCGTTTGGTTTCGGTTTCGGTTTCGCGCTGCCGCAATGTCAGCTGCTGTCTGTCCATGTCTGTCCCCCATCTCCATCGCCATCGCCATCTCCATCTATCTCTCTGATGGCATCACATCATCATCCACCGGATTCCCATAATATTGTAAATTTAGTTGTTCGCGCACGCAATTTGCCTGCACAGCCCACTGGGAAGGAGGAGGCGACTGTGTGTGGAGGAGGAGAAGGGGGCGTGTTGTGGTCATGGACCCGCATTGTTGTTGCCATTTCATTTGTTTATTAATTGCTCAGCCGCACTCGCAACTCACAGATCTCAGCTCGCAGCTCACAGATCGCGCAGTTCGCAGAGATCTCAGTGAGCAGTGAGCAGATCGCATGTTGCCCATCCAGCTTGATGGATGCTCATAATATGTGGGCTGTGGGTGAAATAAAATCATTTGAAGCCGCCACTCGCCTGACAATGCCCATGATGACAATGTATGGTAACCCCAAAGTTTCACTTCAAGTGAAACGGCATCTGGCTCGGATCGCAGCTCTCAATGATCGTGGGTAAACGCGTGTTGGCCTGACGATTTAACTGGCAAAATGATTTGACAATCGGCTGGGAATCTTTTGTAGATTCAATTGAACTTTTATAATGCCTGCAGGCTAACTATACATACATACATACATATGTCAGTACTTATTAAATATGTTTCAATAAAGTGATCTTCGGAAGGGTAAAAGAGACTCTTAACGTATAGATCGCTAGTTAATGTCTGATAGGAAGCTAAGAAATGTGATCTAGGATATTTTTGAGTGATCTGTATTGCTTTCTATGCCATTAGGTCTAATGTCTTGTTGATCGCGCTAAAAATAAACCATTAGAGCTGTTTAAACTGTGTCTGAAGTGTCAGTACATTTTAAATATGTTTCAATAAAGTGATCTTCGGCAGGGTATAAAATACTTTAACTGTATATAACACTTTGGTAATGCCTGATAGGCAAAGAAATGCGATCTAGGATATTAATATGTGATCTGCACTGCTTTCTATGCCATTAGTCCTAATGTCTTGTTGATCCTTAGGTAATCCCTTAGAGCTATTAAAACTCTGTCTGAAGTGCTCTTAAACCGATCATTAAGTTAATCCCCAACTCATTAAAGAACACTTAAGATCTTTAATTACCTTTAGCTAATTGTGGTTTCTTTCGAGGAAAGATCTTCAGCGAGTTGATCTCGCACTGATCCGCTATGAAAAATCCCAGCAGCAGCCCGAGTTCAGTTGGTCTTTTTCTACCTGTGTGACTCGACGCAATTGTCAAATTAACACTCATTTAACCCGCTCAATGGTGGGCGGGGCACACTGGGCGGGTTGTTCGATTAAATGCGGCGCTCACTTTGCCTCGCCTCGACGCTATTGTGGCCTATTAACAACAACAGTCAGCGATGCGGGCGGCTTACGACTCTAATCAAAAGCATATTTATGAGATATGAACACACACACACACACTCAAATCTCCCTCTGTGTGTGTGAGTAATCTGAGCGAGTGTGCCTGAGTGCGTTCCTATTACAAACTTGTTACTGGGTCAGGGGTACAAAGCGACACAACGTCACAACGACGCGTACTTAAATTTCATTACACTTAATAACGTTTAGTCATCGAGGGATTTCATTTTCATTTCTATACTTTTTTTTTTTTTTTTTTGGGTGGTTGCACTCGATAAAAAGTCGACAGCATAAGCGAATGCATGCGGTATGCGAGTGAGTGATGATTGAGTGTGAGAAAAGAAAAAAAGAAGGAAAAAAAAAATAAACTACCAAACACCTAAAAGTATAAAGAAAAAAACCCCAAATTGCTGCAAAAATTGTGCAAAGTCTAGATGAGTTATGACGAACCGAACCGGACGAACCTGATGTATGAAAGGTGAAGACAAATTAGGCAGCTTACATCATGAACGGCGAACGGGGATCGGAGATTGGGGGAGAAACTGAAATCGCAATGAAATTTGGCCAGAAGACGCGCAATTAAGAATTGTTTGCTTGGTTACGTTGGGTGGGCGATCGTCATTGACGGGTTACTCAAGCAGCAGTGGAGGAGTAGAGAAGAAGCAGTAGAACAAGCTGAAAGCAACTACTTGGCCAGGGTCTCTAGTGTGTATGCGTGTGTGTGTGTGTGTTGCTCATTAAGTTGTTCAGCGCGGCGAGAGTCTATTTTTGGGCCAAAAGTTAAATCAGTAAACAACAACAACGAACGCGTTAATACTCACAGTTTGAACAGTCAATGTTTGAATACACTTGGAGAAACGAGTGGAATGAAGTGCATCAAATAGGGTGTTCTATATTCAAATTTATTTAAATAAGCATAAAGAAGAATAAGTAAAAATGATCTTGCTGTAGAGTAGCAGCATTAGTGATCTATAATATATAATCACTGATCTATATAATATATGTTCATGTACTATATATTTATAATTATTTATAGAAAATAACTATATATTGATTATCTGTGTAATATATGTTTATTTATTGTATTATAATAATTATTATTTAAATAATAAAATAATTATTATTTAAAAACGAAATCAGTAAAGCGACCTAAATTTGACCTATTTTGCACACTTGTTGAGGTTGAAGATTGCTTCTCAGTCTAGTTTTTCTGATTTGTTGTGAATTAAAAGACATTATATCTTATATTATATCTATAAGGTGCTTTCCTGTTGAAGCAGTTCTCGTACGGAACATACTGTTGTGCATATATAGGTCTAATCAGTATGATTTGTACAACAAAACGACCTTTCTGTTAGTGATTTCGTTCATTGAAATCTTTTTACTATATTGGATTTCTTTCATAGATTGCCCAGTTCCCTGGGTTACTCATAGTTACTTAGGGGCAACACCTACCGTACTTTTATTTTTTAATGGCCTGACATACTACTTGCCAAATATTGCATACCTTTTGTAAGGGTATTTTGAGAAACAGAAACAGAAACTAAAACAAAAGCCAAACAAAACTTGTCAAAAGTCTCGCAAGCGACGCACGCCGGAACCCAGTCTCAGTCACATTGAAAGCCAGCAACAACACGAAGAACGGCAGCAGCAACAACAACAACTACATAAGCAACACCAAACACCAAGCGGCAAACCAACAGTGACAACAACAGCAACAATAGAAACTTTGAAATTGTAAACGCTAACTAAGAATCATTATGTCAATGTCATTTGTATTGTTGTTGTTGTTGTTGCCGTGTTTGCGATGCGGGTCTTTTGGGTCTGGCAGCTCTTTTGGGGTATTTATCTAATTTGTTGTGCCGCTGTCTGTGTGTGTGAGTGTGTGTTGTTTGAATTACCTCATATTTTTTAATAGCCTCAAACGACTCCACAGACTCCGCTGCACTTCACACTTGGAACTGTTGTGTGTGTGTGTGCGTGTTGTGCTGTGCTTTATTGTTGTCTAGCTGTTTGCAGCACTTCAAAGCCAACTTCCATTCTATTCTTAGAGATTTTGCAATCTAATGTTTCGCGTCGGCTTTTGTTCATTTTTCAAAGTTTCGCTAATTTTCCGGCATGTCTTTGTGAATGTCAAGTGCAGCCCTGACAGACAGCACAACAACAACAGCAACAACAAATCGAGTACAACAACAAGCTGTGTTAGATCTGAGTAGATACAGTTGAAGAACACTTCAATCTGAAGGCGGTTTCATCTTACCAATCCCTTGAGTAACGCACTTGGGTTTGCCTTTGTTATGCGATCTCAAGTCATTCAAAAGATACAATACAATTTACTGCGATAGCATCTCGAGTGAGTTGAGTTGAGTTAAGGATCGCAGCTTGATTCTCGTTTTGATCGAGAGCTGTAGCTGATCCTTAATAAGGATGCCATCGATCAGCTAAGAAATACTCACAACCTTATATGCTTAGGTCGATCGTGTGCGCATTTCGAGGCCATAAAAGTGAAGCGTGCCTCTTGGACTTGTGACACGCCCACATAGCCCGGTTTTATGCTCATGTTTATGATCGCTTCAGCTTCAGGTTTCTGTGTTGCTGTGTGCCACCTAATTGAGTTCGATATATGTATATGGAGGCTAGAGCTTTATGACTGTTTTATTGGGCTCAACTTGAGACGCTAACATATGTTTTCGATTTGCATATCTGGAACATTTGTAAGACTAACGCTGCACTCTGGCAATTTGGCCAACTTTCCATTTTCATTTCCAATTTGTTTTTTGTTGTTTCAAAAACAAAAAAAAAAAAAAAAAAAAATTTTATGGGTGCGCTGTGAGACACTTTCGTGTCTTATCTGTGGCGTCGTGGCCGCGTGCGATGATCGTTAAATTCATTCATAAATACGCTGAGTAGAAGTCTTCTGGGTTTACGAGTGTCGCTTAAGATACATGGACCGTTAACTGGTCTTGGAGACTTGCTTGGTTAATGGTAAAAGGTAAATGGTAAAGGGTGAATGGTTATACCCAGCATAGCACTATAATCGTTGGTCATATCAATCAAGCCACAAGGCAAACAGCATTGGAATTTGAACCAAATGTAAACAGCGATCGGGCAAATGCTTTTTTTCCCTCTTCTTATCTTATCGCAACGTATTTGGTAAGCCACGACACATGTGCGAGGGGAGTACACACACACACACACACACACATTGAAAACTAAATAGTATTATGACCAACAAGATGACGACGTGTGGTGGATCACACACACAGCAAGCTGAAGAAAATAGAAACGTTTAACGCATTTGTCTTCTGGCCTGTTTATCGAGTCGATTCTTCGCTCCACCTGTGCGTAGACAATAAATATCAGATACAGATACAAATACCATACATACGCATATATATATACATATATACTACTCTCCGACTTACCCAATCCTTCTGTTCTGTGCTAGCTTTGCCGCGGGCGCCTCTTGCCAGGCACT
Organism: Zaprionus africanus; assembly: GCA_018151435.1. NCBI lineage: Eukaryota > Metazoa > Arthropoda > Insecta > Diptera > Drosophilidae > Zaprionus > Zaprionus africanus. Next base: position 45,563 of record JAECXB010000096.1, read on the forward strand.
CGATAAACTTGTCTGCGATCTGTTGTCGCAATGTATCTTCCCCTGCCTGCTCTCCATCTTCTTCTTCATCTTCGTCTTCATATGCTTGTGCTTAGTATTTAGTTTTCTGTTTTGCCGCTTGTGTTTTTATTATGTTTACACTTGAACCACCACTGGAGAGCATTATTTTGGCAATTAGCACGCTTTCAGCGCATACCACAGCCCGAGCGACAGCAATTGGGTCAAGGTTAGTGGCCCAACCCAACGGATCAGGCACAGCCACAGACACTGGCAGACCCAGTTCCAGATCGAGACCGAGCCCATCAGCTCTGTAGCTGCATCTATTGCTCATGGGTGGGTGTTGCTCTCCCTCGGTGTGTGTGAGAGAGTGTTTACTCGCAGCGAACTCCACTTGAGGCATCTGTCGATCGCGTCAAACGTCAATCGACACTCGTCGTACACCTCTGTTGAGGTACTGCACTGTGCACTCTGGGTTGGGCCCTAATTGAGTTAGGAACTAGGCTAAGATCGGAGACGTAAACAAATGCCAAGAGGATCAGTCAGTAAAGTAGCACAACGATCAGACCTATGCTAAGATATTCAAAGGTATCGATCAGTACCGAAGTGAAGAAGCTGCGATCACCCACTGATCGTATGATCAATGGCATTGATAATAAGATAATGGAATTGAAATCAATCAAGATCATTAATGATCATTGCAATCGATCGATTAATACATATCAAGAAAATGAAATCAGTTTTTAGTTAACAATAAAATAGCAAAAACAAAACAACTCTGCGATCGATAGATATATATTTAAGATCGCCACTTAGTGATCAATTGCTGACATGCAAATAACAATTAACTAAAATTGCAATCGATATAGAATGTGATCAATTTGTGAGCCAATTATCGCCTAAGTACAGTTTATTAGCAACATTAGAATCCGGCAAAATAAACAATGAATAATGATCACTGCGATCGCAGCAATCTTGCCGTATGTATCTATATGTATGTATGTATATATATCACAGATCGAAAGAGACTAATCAATTGTGTTCAGGTTTCAAGAGTTCAACGAAAGAGTTAACCTTCTTTGGGCCTTAATCTTTACTCGGTAATCTGCTGCGAAGCCGGATCTGCACGCCTGGCGACCCTCGGGCTAAATATTTGGGGAAGGCAGAGCAGAAGAGCAGAGATTGGGGGGCACAGAGAGATGTTTGTTTTGACTCGCAACGAACCCCTAATTGAAGTAATATGTGGTCGTCTCAATTGCAGGCAGAGCTCACCCTCTCTCCCCCTCTCTCTCCCGCTCTCTCTCTGCCTTTAGCTACCCCTGTGTGAATTGCAATGCGAGGCGTGCATATAAATACGCTTTCTTATAGAACTGAAGTAGCTGCAGCTGTAGCTGCTCCCCCCTTCGCTCAGCTCTTGCTTTCATCTTTTGTCTGCTTCTTTCACTTTCGTATACATATGGCATGTTATATGGTATGCCATGCCATGCCTCATATGGCATGCTATGCCATGGTATGGTTTGCTTTGGTCTGCTCCGGTTCTGCCTCTGCTTCTGGTTCTGCTGCTGGTTCCCTTGTGTTCCGTTCTGTTCTGTTTTGGTGCTTCTCCTTTCGGTTTTTTGACTTTAATTAGAAAGATGCAGCATGCGTGGCAGTGCAGCAGTTAGCTGGCATAGCAGGGTATGTGGGGGGGAGGTGGTGAACTCTGCCTGCAATTGTGGGGAGTGTGTTCCTTCTGCTCTGCTGGGATTAACGTGGCACACGTGTCCGCATCTAGCTTATTTATTACCTTTCAGCACCGCCAAAGCCATTTTTATGATTTTCCTGTCTCCATCTGCGTCTCCTTCTCCGTCTCCGTTTTTCTTTTTATTTTTTTCTTTCCTTTGGTTATTCGGAAAATGTTTCCAATTCTTTGCTTCCGTTGACAAAAGGTAGAAAGAAAAGTTCTCGCAGTAGGGAAAATCACTTAACTGGAAATTTATTTGACCATTTTTATTGGTTTTCCATTGTCGCACGTGTCCGTGCCCCGCCTGGCTTTCCCGCCACCCCTTGTGGCAGTCAGTGAAGTGTAAAGCGCCAGTTGGCAGTCGCCAGTCTGTGAGCTCTATCGCGACAATTTGGCGACTGCAATCGCAATTTCGCATTCTGTTTCAATTGCATTTATCCACTTTATCCACTTGCCACAGCCTCCCCATCGAAATGGGGGAATGTTCCCATTCCAATTTCCATTCGCATTCGCACTTCCATTTCCATTCTTTATGCCGGATATATTCGTTTAAGGTCCGAGTGCGATCTTGGCTTGGAAGACGTCGCAATGTCTGTCAGGGACCCGATCATCATTAGGTTCATTAATAGTCGTTCGTTTCTGGCATTGATTGATCAGTTGAGCGTGGGGCACTGTAATTAACACTGGCACGTGCAGCTAGTTAATATTATTGAAAATATGCCAACATTTAGTGATTAATACCAACCTAACTGAGCTATGCGTGAAGTTAATTTGCTGAAGTTTGGTAGATTGGTTGCTCTACATTAAAGAAAGTGATTCTGGGGAGATTAAGAATATCATTCTATGCATGGAGTTAACTTGCTGAAACTTGGTAGGCTAATTTCACCATACTCAAGAAAGTAATTTTGATTGTCAAGTGCAGAACATCAGACTAGAAATGTATTAGAATACATATTAGGAATTTACACCTAGGTAACTGAGCTGTAAATAAAGGTAACCTGCTGAAACTTGGTAGACTTGTTGTCCTACACTAAAGAAAGTAATTCTGATGGTCAAGCATCAATACAACTGATTAAAGCTCAAGATATCAGACTAGAAATATATTATATATATAGAAAAAATCATGGTATGCTTAAGTTAACTTGCTGAAGCTTGTTAGACTAGTTAATGAAAGTAATTCCGACTCTGAAGCTCAAAATATCAGATAAGAAATGAATTTTATTTATTGAAAATATTAGTAAAGACTTCTCTTACTTCTTCTTCCCTTCAAGCATTAATACAACTGATTAAAGCTTAAGATATCAGATTAGAAATATATTATATTAATAGAAAAAATCATGATATGCTTGGAGTTAACTTACTGAAACTATGTAGACTAGTTGAACTATACTAAAGAAAGTAATTCTGACTCTGAAGCCCAAAATATCAGACTATAAATGAATTTTATTTATTGAAAATATCATTAAAGACTTTTACTGCCCGCTGCTTGGATAAAGCATATTGCTAGGTATATGTATATTATATTTATATATATATATATATATATTTTTTTTCCTACATTCAACGACTTCATTTTATCGCTTAATTTCTAGATTCTAATGGGCATTAGCAGTCGCTCTGGCTTCCAATTGATTTCAAAGAACTCTCGACATGACTGGCTGCGCCCCCCTTCAACAACACACACACACTCGCACACACCCACTGAGAGAGATATCTATATGTGTCTCCCCCTGTTGGCTATGCTCAACCCCTTGGGGCAGTGCACTGTCAACAGCTTGTTACCGTTAGACGAGACTAAAATTGACTTGTCAAGGCATCTAAACGAGACGCAGATACAGATACAGATACAAATATAGATATAGATACAGATACAGCTACAGCTTGAACTGCAGGCGCCCATTTCCATGTCTGTCTGTCTTTCGTATCTATAATATCTGTCTAGCTGTCCGCTTGTGTGTCTCTGTGTGTGAGTGTGCGTGTGTGTGTGTGCGTGCATGCGTGTGTGTGGCCAAGTCGATGGCCCTGAATGCAAAGTGGCATTTGGCTTAAATCATTTGAAAAGTTCAATTTAGTGACTAAAACTTGCCGCCGACGTCGTGGTGCGTTTTATTTCTTGTTGTTGCTGTTGTTTCTGCATGTTGCTGCTGCATTAATTAACGACAACAACAACAGTAACAACAACAACTACGACAGCGACATCGAGTGGCCAGCCTGGTTGCTCGCTCTGTGAGTCGACCTGGTTAGTGCCTTAATGCCAGAGATATATATATATATATCTTATATATATATCTGTGTGTGTGTGTGTGTGTGTGTAGTCTTGGCTCTAAGTGGGAAAACTGTTCATGCTCATGTGTGGAGATTTGTTTAATTATGTGGACACATGTTGCATGCAGAGAGCGGGCTTGCCATGGCTGCCTCATTAGCAGTTGCAACTGTGCTGCAAGGTAAGCAATATGCGTCGCGGCCATAAGATACACACTTTAGATACACACACACACACACATACAGTTGGCCTGCTGCGCATGCGCAGCTCAAGAACAACAACAATTGCCACCAATGTCGCAGTTGCAAGTAAAACAAATCGGTAGCCAGAGAAGCCTTTGACAAATGCCGACGCTGACGCCCCCGTTGCTGTCCACGCCCCCAGTGCAAAGACTCGATTCGTTTCAAGTTGCAAAAGCAACGCAGAGTGCATTAAGCACACAAACACTTGCACACACACACACACACATGGATCTATGTTGTTATCAATATATGTGTTTGTATATAATGAAAATGCAAGCGATTTTTTCTTTGCGCGCATAAAATTTGCATAGATAATTTCGCAGTGCGAATGCGAAAACGAATACAAATACTCGCTGCGAGTAAGTGAATAATATTCACTATTATATGTTTGCATATGCAAACAAGTGGGGGAGGGGGGCGCAACGGGGTAAAGCTCAGCCGGCTGAGGAAAGTGCACAAGGTGGAGAGAGATGTGGACAGAAGCAAACGGAGATGGAGGTGGAGATGCAGAGAGAAACAAATATATAAGAATAAGAAGAGAGAAGGAGAGAGTGAAAGCTAGATAAAGCGAGAGAGAGAGGAAGAAATCGAGAAAAAAGTGTATAGAAAGACAGAGAATGAAGAGAGAGTTAAAGAAAGATGTGAGATAAATAATAGTGGCAGATATTATTGAATCTAAACAATATCATTCAATTCTGCAGCATTATATATAACAAGTATGTAGGAACAATCGGAGTAAATGTGTACCAGCAAGGGTATAGAACCTTCGGCAGCCTTTCTGCCTCGTTTTCTTTGAACTTTAAAATTTTAACAAAAAAATTTGAAGTGCCAAAGAAATTGATCTACAGTTGAGGGAAAAGGTTCTTCCCACTTCTACTGCTGTCAACGATCAGATCATAATCAAATTTACAACACTTCCAAGCTCTGTCGTTATCCCGTACTCAGACTTGATTCGATATTCGCACTCGTATTCGCATTCGTATTGGCAGCGCCTCGTTACGCCTCGTTTTGGGCCGCTTGCGTTGGGCGTTGCAAATTCCTTTGTAATTTATCGCTGCGCAATTCGTTTGGGCTTTGGTCATTCGTTACGTTGCGATGCGACCCGGGTGTGTGTGTGTGTGTGAGTGTGTGTATCTGTGTGTGTGTTCCTGCTTTATGGGGTGGAATAGATTGGAATCGAGTAGAATAGTCGTCGCTTACATTAATATTTATCTATGCATGCGCAGTTCTCGGCAATTAATCGCCTCGCCGGAGTCTCACTTATTATCATCAATATATACCCCTTTGCCTTTCCCCTCACCTAACCCCTTAGCACCCCCGCCCCCCTCCCTTGCTCCCACTCACGCCCATTGCCGCTTTGACTGCAGCTGGCGCCTGGCAGCGTCGCTGTTGCCATCACCGTGCTGTCACCTCCTGTCAGGCGGCAGGGCGATCGCGGCAATTGCCAATGATATATGACGGAACAATATATGCACATATATACTATATATATATATGTTCATATATACGTATATATGATAATAATGCAGCGGACGCTGCTCGAATGGGCGTTGGCTGCGGCTCATATGGTAGCAGCTCGCCATATGCATGCGAATGGCCAAAGGCGATGCGGAAATGACAAAGCAAACGATCTTCGATAACAATATCGATATCGAAAGCGATTTAAGGTATAAATAAGCCGTTGACAAGCAGAGCGAAAGGGAGAGCAAGGGGTGTACAAGGGTGTGTGTATGTTATGTACAGGGTTTATATATTACAATACATACTATATATATCTATCAAATATACATCTATATGTAGAGAAATCACTATAAGATTATATCAAAAAGGCTTGTGAAATAAATATATTCGTTTGAGTTTAGAATACTTCTTAAATTATATGTAGTCTTGGAGAAGAAACAGTTATAGATGCTCCTTAGGTTTTAGAAAAATTTGTAATCTGATCCCTAATGAAATAAACAAATAAAAAAAAAAAAAAAAAATCAGTTTTTATTTGCTTACTGTTTCTTCAAATCAAATCAAGAGATATCGTATGGAAAGATCTTACACAATTATAAAAATATATTAACTATTAAAACTCCCTAACAATCACCGCCTTATCGCTACTTTACGCTTTTTTCTTTTTATCCACCATCAATTGATCTTTATATCATAAGTGAAGTTATTAAAAGATTATGCCAAAAAGGCATGTCAAATTAATGTATCAGTTTAAGCTTAGAATACTTCTTCAGCTTATGCTTTACCTCTTGTACAAAACTGTTTCTCCAAATGAGATCAATAGTGATCGTGTGGAAAGATCTTCGAAAATCAAATAGATAAATTGACTTCACTGACAAAACTCCATAACGATCAATTCCTTATCGAAATTTTGTGCTTTATTATTATTATTTATACAGTTTCTGTTTTATCTGTTGTACAAAACTGATTCTTCAAATCAAATCTAAAGTTATTGTATGAAAAGATCTTAAAGAATTTAAATGATTCAGTGATAAAACTCCCCTACAATCAATTCCCTTTCGCTACTTGGCGCTTTATTCCTTTTGATCTACCATCAAATTAACTTCATATTTGTATTTACTTCATCATATGATCGTTATAATTGAAATTTCTCTAATATGGCTGAACTTCCTATTGATGCACTTGTTAGGCGAACCGATTTGAACTCAAAACCCTGTTTATTGATACAATTTCCATGCATTTGGGCACATTAATTTCCCATTGGAAATTACAAAATCAGATCGTAAACAAATTAACTTTCTATGCGTGTAAAAGATACTGGTGAAGCGCCTTCGACATGATTTAATTGCTGCTTCCATGTTTCATCTAGCCACATATATGAGTATATGTATGTTTATGTATGTGTTATGTATGTGTATGTGTGTCTATAGCAGGGAACTGGCGAACTTGCAGATGAAGTTAGTCAACCCAATGGCCCGCTGAGTTTTCTTGTACTATTGCGTTTTTGGTTTTTCGATTTTCGATTTTGATTTTGATTTTGGTTTGTGTTTCTAATTCGCTTTTGGTTTTTGGATTTTGGACTCGTATTTCGTCTGCCATGCAAGTTCATTATAATGCTCTTGGCATGTTTATTATGCTTTATTATGTTTATTATGTTGTAGACGTCGTTTGCACAGGCCTATGTAGGGCTCATTTGACAGTTTTTTTACCTGTTGGTATACCCTGTAAACTCCAAAAAGTGTTGCATTTATTTATAATAAATGTTGACTGCACTTCATGAAAATATATTAAAGTATAGATCACCGTTAACAACTTGACATTCAAGCAGTTTAGAGTATTCAAATTGAGAAGTTCTCAAAAAGATTGAGAGCTCTCTCCAGTGACTTAGTCACAGTTAATCACAATAAGAAACTAGTTTTGAGAACGAATATAGAAGTTATGCAATAAAGATATGATGAAGTCATATAAAAATAAATGTGAGCAATCAATCAATCAATCAGTTGACAAGATCTAAAACAATAGAGACCCGTGTTTAATTTTAGGAAATGTTTAAGCAACATCAATACAGGGTATCTATGTGCCGCGCATGTCCAAGTTTGTAGTTTTGATTGCTTGTTTTGAGTTTCTCTGTTTTCTGGGGCCCTAAATCAAATGAAGTGCGTGCTGCGTTTGGGTAATCGTCAATCCACAATCCACAAGCGACAACTAGGCGCTGTCTAGGCCATTTGCTGACCATTTGCCCAGCCACTTGGCCTGCTCATTTGACATGCCATTGACTTGGCATTCACACAGTTTTTCTCGTTTGATTACCGGATCATTATCGCAAATGATGTTGGCATAGGAGACAGACAGAAAGAGAAAGAAAGAGAGAGAGAGAGGGAGAGCAGGAGTGGGCAAGGGCAGGCTGCTGATTGAAGAGACGATGCGTGCTTGCAACTTGATCTATTTCGGCCCTCCAAACCCAGCCCATGATCGTGTAATTGCCCTTAGAGTCATAAATTAATTACTAAAATGCTGCCCAAACACACACACGCACACACACTCACATTGTCTTTGCCCCGTCGGCAATGGGTATTGAACAAATGCCAACAAAATCGAAAGTAAATTTATTTAATTTACGATCATTTGATCATTCGAGCAAGCCACATGCGCAACACTTGTCCAACTCTCTGTCGCCTAAGGTCGCATCGTTGCTGTCGGAGATCGACCGAAGATCGGCCTGAGATCCACTGAGATCCACTCAGATCGTCGGTCGTCGGCCCTGGCTAGTTTCTATAGTCTCTCTGTCCCACAACGGTCTCTGACTCTGGCCCACTCTCGGCTCAGCTGCTTCTCTGTCTCTCTAACTGTCTGTCTGTCTCTCTGTCTCTCTGTCCGTCTATTGGTTTGTTTGCTAGTCGCTTGGTTCGTTTGTTTATTTTGTTAGTTGAACGTCGGCAAAAATCGAAAAGCTACTCAAAAGACAAACGCAACACGCGCACACAAATCAATTAATTGTTCTAAAACGAGACAAATTTGTCAAAGTCATTAGGTCTCTTCTTTTGGGGGCCGCAAAATATTGTCGTAGCCAAAGATGAGAGACCTTAAGTTGCAAGGTCAGCTGCATGGAAACTAGCATTTGTTTGGATAAAACTTGGGTTATTACAGTTCTCTTCTGAGCATTTTATTGCTTCAGTAACTTATCGAGTTGATCTGGCATAAGAATGAGGCTCAAAGGCGTCTTGCTTAGATAGGTTTAGATTCTTAAGAGAAGTTTCATAAGTAAGTGAACTGAAGTCTTCAGAAACTATATTTTTTACATACATAAATTGATAATGTAAGCTGTTGGAAGTGATCTATTCTGAAACTGATCAACATGAGCTTTAGATTTATATAGTATAAGGCTACAAAGACTTTCTAAAGATGCTTAGCTTGCAAATTTCTCTAGAGATCCTTTAAAGGAAAACAGATGTCACAAAGTAAAAGACTTCAAATCAATATTAATATTCTTGTAGAGATCAGTTCCCACTTCCATATAACTTACTTAACCTTTAACGATCTTTCATAAGAAAGTGTACTGAAGTCTTCAGAAACTATATGTTTTACATACCTAAGTTGATAATCTTTGCTGTTTGAAGTGATCTTTATGGAACTGATCATCATGAGCTTTAGATTTACAAAGTATGAGACTTTCTAAAGAAGCTTAGCTTGCAAATTCGATTATCAGTTTCTCTAGAGATCCTTTAAAGGAAAACTGATATCAAAAAGTAAACGACTTTAAATTAATATTTAAATTCTTGTAGTTCTTGTAGGAGATCAGTTCCAACTTACTTAACCTTTAACGATCTTAGCCTTAACTTTACCAAGAACGATCGCACAAACTTTGAAGTGATTGCCTTTCCACAACAGTCTGCTCTCTATATGAAGTCTGCACTATGTACTCTCATGTATGCTCCACTTTACTCACATTTGTGATAATTACTGATCGCACTGAATGATCGATCAGTGTGCGAATCTTTGTGAGCATTTGTGGCGCATCTGTTAAGTGTTTTCGGTGTCGATGGAAATGATCAAAACGCTTTCAATTGGGCCAAGAGGTCAACTGTGGTTTCTACACCTGAGTCAGGGGGGGAGGTAGGGGAAGGGGGATGCGCTAATGAGCAGCGCACTACAAAACACACGGCAATAGAGCGAGTAATGCTGATGATGATCAATGAAGCTAGTAAACACAGCAGAACAACAACAAATACTACAAAAACAACTACTACAACTATCGAGCGTCGTCAATCGACAGCAAGGGACAACAGCAGCAGCAACAGCAACAATAACAACGCCAACAACACTCATGCCGGAAATAGTAGAACGTGTTTATGCCACAATTTCAAGTTGTTGAGCCACGCACAGCGCACAGACAATGCGTCAGACGGCGGCAAGCAAGCCCCGCGAGACATGCGTGCCAAACAGCAACAGCAACAAGCAACAGCAACAGCAACGGCAACGGCAACGGCGACAGCAACAGATACAGATACAACAAATGCAGGCAAAGATACAAATACATTTTCGAGATACAGTAGCCAACAACCTTTGAGTTATACGCGCGCGCTGCCACAAAGTGCAACAACTTGGTGGGCGTCGAGGAAATCGTCGCTGCTGCCGTTGCTGCTGTTGCACGTTGGCATTTCTGCGCAGAGCGAAAGAGAAAGGCAGTGAGAGAGAGAGGGAGAGCGGGAGAGGGATCTGTCTGGCACTTGCTAATCGATCGTAACTATGTGATGCGATTAGCGATTGGCGATTAACGATAACGCAGGGTGCGAGGCACGTGCGCGTATGCTGTGAAAATCGCATGCGAGAAGTTGCCAGCTACAAATATATCTCACGGATGTGCTGTCAGCAGAACACTCTGCATATGTATGAGTTTGCTTGGCATCCTCCACACACACGCGCAGGCAACTTGCTCGTAGTTGTGTCTGTAGTTGTTGTTGTTGTTGTTACTCTTGTTGTTGCTGTTTCGCTCACGCACTGACGCGCAGCTCCATTCATAAATTCTTCATTCAGATTTGGCTGGCACGTTCAGTCTGCAGATCACGTGCGTGCTATCAACTTGGCCAACAGTGGGCAGCTGGCCAGGCCAGCCAAAAAGGTAACTAACCGCGCTGTGCTGACGCGGGGAAGAGGGGAGTAGCAGAGCAGCTAGGGAAGGAAAGGAGAAGAAGAGGAGCAGAAAAGGCCAGCAAACGTGCCCGAAAACGCAGTTGATTGGCCCGTTCCACTGTTAACTCTTTACAAACTGCATATTTACGAGTACACAGGAGCTGGGAGGGGGGGCTGAGCTGAGGGCTGAGGGGCGTGGCAGCTGTGGCTGCTGTCACGGCGCATTCAAATAAGTTAGCCGCTTGACATATCGTTGCATCAATTGGATTGATTCAAGCGTCAAGTGCGACGTGCTGCATGTTAATTATATTCTTCTCTCCCTCTCTGTATCTCTTTCTTTTTCTTTCTCTCACTCTTTTTCTTTCTTTCTCTCTCACTCACTCTCTCTTTCTTTGTCTTTTGCAGCAGCAATATGTGCAACAAGTGCAACAACAGACTCTGCTGCTAACGCTGTCAAAGTGTAAGTACCTAAGTTGTTAACACTCATAAAATGTATCGATTATGCACTGTATATCGTTTATCGATAGCACAGAAGAAGGCTTGAGTTCTTATTTGAAGTTCTTAGGGGTTTGCAGAGACAGAAAGAGAGAGAGAAAGAGAGACAGTTTGCTTGGCAGCTTGACCTCGTTTTACTTTTATCTTGCAATTTGCTCGCTTAAGTCCCCCCCCTCTCTCTCTCCCTCTCTCTCTATCTCTCTTCCTCCCTCTCTCGCTTAATCTGTCTGTCTGTCTCTTTATCTAGCTGACTGTCTGCATGTCTATCTCTCTGTCTGTCTCCATATCTCTCTGTCTCTCTTTGTCTGTCTGTCAGTCACTGCAATCAGGCCGTAAATGGTTAATTAACAGCAGCGCATAACTCTCACCTGCAACTGATGCAGCAGCCACGCCAATGTTGCACCACACACACTCACACACACACACACACACACATCATATTGCAACAATGCCAATTATGTCCGTGTCCATGTCCATGTCCATGTCTCAGTTCTGATCTCCAGTCTCAATCTCAATCTCAATCTGTCGTAGTTGGTCTGCCTGAATTAGCCTCAGTCTCAGTCCCCCTCCCTCCCTCCCTCTCTCTCTCTATATTTCTCTGCCTCCCTCTTTGTTATTGTTCGCTTTGTCTTGGCGTTGTTCTTGTTGTTGTTGTCACCTGATAGCAAACAATTGTGTCACACCTCTTGGCTCTGCCAGCTCTGGACCTGGTTCCAATTACGCTCAGCTTGTCCAATGTCATTTGTCATAGATCTTTGCTGGTGTGTGTGTGTATATATGTATCTGTGTGTCTGTGTGTGTGTATGTTAGTGTAAGTGTGTCTGCTCGCACTTGAAACTGCAGATTAAGCTGCTGCTGCTGCTGCTGCTCCACTTAGCCTCAGGCCCAATTCCAGCTCAAGCCCTGCAGCAGCAACAGTTCCACTCCCCCTCCCGCCTTGCCCCATCACTCTCACCTACATTCAACTGACGGTGGTGTCTGTAATTGAGATTGAGTTGGAGCTTAAGATTGTCAGGTACGCGATCTTTGCATAAGGTGAATTCGCTCATGAGGAAAATGTCACGCTTCGTGTGCAGCGACAAACAACACACGCAGCATCCATGTGAGTCTATGTGTGTGTGCTCATGTGTGTGTGTGTGTGCGTGTGTGTGTGTGTGTGTGTGTGTGTGTGTGTATCCCATATGGTCATAAGCCATTTAGAGTGCTGTAACACTAGCCCATATATCATGTGTTTAGCTTTTCGCTCTAAAACTCATTAGAACAAAAAACTTGCACGAACAAGAAAACTCTTCAAGAACTGCACTTAAAAGACATTGGGAATATGCGTATTATAACTTGATAATTAGTACAAGGATGTTAAAGGCTAAGTACTTTTGTTAATAAGGGAACTTTAGCTCGTTATATATACTTAAATATATATACATAAGACTATATATTTATCTCTTGTCTTCCCCATAAAGAAACTCCATGAGAATTTTCATATACGCAGAACTCACACAAAGAACAAAGGAACTCAAGAGTTTATGCCTATACTATATATACCTATACATATATACTATACAATTTCAAAATTCCAGCTGAAATCCCGTATGCAATAAATCCTGAAATAGAGCACAAAATCATCCTAACTTTATTCAACACCTTCTCCAACTCACAACCTAAAAAAAATACCGCGAATTGTGAGATCAGAAATGCTTAAAGCCCAACACAATATTAATGCCTGCTTCGACTCGTCGTTGTTTCATAAATCACATAAATCTTTGCATATACAATATACTATATATATAGTCTGGTATAGGTTCGGTGCGTATTTGCTTTCCTCATAAGTTGCGGACTGCAAAAAGGATTCCTGGAAATGTCTCGTTCTCGTTCTTTTCTCCTGTTCAGGCATTAAGCCTGATTAGGTTCGCGTGCATGGACAAGAAGAAAAAAAGTAACCAAAAAACACAAAGAAACAACAAGAAAACTGGTCAAAATGAGACAAAGCACTGAGAAGAGAGACACGAGACGAGACGAGACGAGACGAGAAGAAAGGAAGGCGAACAACACTTGAGAAAAGAGTTGAAGAGCGGACAAAGCCAAAAGGCAAAAGCCAAACGAACGGCCAAACGGCAAAAAGAAAACAAAAGTAAACCTGTACAAGTTCAAGGTCAAGTGCGGGTCTCTCGCACACACACACACGCACACACACAGAGAGAGACCCAACACGGCAACAAGATACAAAGATACAAAGATACAGATACAATGTTTGAGATGCGCAGATGCGTTCGCTGCGACGCAGACGCACAAGCAGCGAGCAGAACAACGACAACAATACCAAAGGCATCTTGGCAGCCTCTTCCCTCTCTCTCCCACTCTCTATATCTCCCTCTCTCTCTACTTTAAGCTTAGAACAGCTATGAAAAGCAACTGCCCAACAGCAACAACAACAACAACAAAGCGCAACAACTCCCACAAAAAGTGCTGCATTTGTTTTGCTGCCACCCAAGCAGCTTGTCGATTATTTATCGCGCCGGATAACGCGAGTGACGGCTATAGCTATAGGTAGCAGCAACAACAACAACAACAACTGCAGCTCCAACTTGGCTACAGTTGAAGCTATAGTTACTTTAACTACACAACGAGGCTCAACTCATTTATTTCTGAGTGCAGATCTGACTAAATCTGTTTGAAGTAAGAGCAACTGCAGTGCGACTTGAGTTGCCAACTCATGCGTGTGTCTGTGTGTGTGCGAGTGTGTGTGTGTGTGCCACAGGCAGCGGCAATTTCAGTTCTCAGTTCTCGGTGCTCGGGTCTCGAGTCTCAGGTCTTTTGAGGCAACCCACACTGCGCAAACAGCCTCGGCCCGAGTTCGAGTTCGACTTTAAGTTGGACTTCGACTTCGACATCGATGTTGACTGTGACGTCGACGGCAACTGCGACTGCGACTGAGACGGTGACTTGGCCTGGCCTGGCCTGGCATTTGGCATTCACGGCTTTTGTTGCCGTTGTTGTTGTTCTTGTCATTTAAAGTCTAATCAAAACATTTGAAGTTACTTAAGAAACCTACGCAGCTTAAGTTGCGTTTCTTGTTTCGAATTCTTAACTTGTCTCTGTCACACACACACACAAACATGTACACACACACACACACACTCGTGCAGTTACTTGCCACACACATATGGTAAGCAAAGTCTTTGCGACATTTTTAAGCAGACAGTTCCCGCTTTTTGCTGTTGTTCATGTGTTTTTTTGAGCAAAATATAAAAAAAGTGAGGCCTTCTCGCATTGAGAATACCCTGTAATGCCAGAGAATGAGATGTAGATGTAGATGAATAAGAAGAAGTAGAAGGCACTTCTTTAGAGAGTTCTGACAGAGAGTTCTGCTCAAATTACTGAAGGGATATGTAGGGTAAGGGGGTTTACTATATAGACATGTTTCTAAATGTATTACATATAGAATTACTTAATGCCCACACAAGTAATATACCCTGTCTTATAAGTAACATACCCTACCTTATAAAATTTCCCTTCTGTTGTTACTTTTTTTTGGGGCACCCCAAAGCCAATCAAAATTTTAATAAAAACGAAGATTGCAACTCCGCTTAGGGGAGTTTGACAAAACTGAGCACTTTGTATGTATGTATTGTATGTACATATGTATACAGTATGTATGTGTGCAGTATGTATGTATGTATACATGCAGTAAGTATATATGTTTGTGTATATTTTCTGTGTAGCTGCACATTCCCATAAACTGTTTGGATATTTATATTCAGTGAATGTTGTCAACATGCAGCATGTTGCACGACCAAATGCAACACACGCGCTGTGACTCAGTTGCAGCTGCACACTTTGTTGAGCACCAGCCCAGACCGCCCTTCCCCACCCCCGTCCCCCACTCCCACTCTCTCTCTGTCTTCTCCTCTTCCTCCTTGACTATCTGTCTGTCTATCTGGCATTGCGCCCAATGGACTTTTAGCCAAGGTCGTCGTCCTGTTACTCAGCTAGTTGTTTTCCGTATGTCTCCCTTAGCACGCCCCTTCTCCTGCCCCTGCCCACCTGCCTAGCGTAACGGTTCTACTCCCCCCTCCACACAGACACAGCAATGGATGAGTCAAAACCGGCGACGCAGTTGTCGCACACAAATGAAACTGTCAACTCATTACGTTGGCCAACTTACTAAATGTGTCCAAAAAGGAGTTGTTGTTCTTGTTGTTGTTGTTGCTGGGATCCTTTGTCTGGCAACTTTGGCGGCGCCGCGTGGGCGAGGCGTCTCTATTGATTTTCCTTTAAGACCGCACAGTGCATTTACCCTTAAAATCAATTGACGACATTTATGGCAACACTTCAGCCGATGCTCATTCTAGGGAAGACAACGTAGATAATGATGATGAAGATGATGATGATGATGAAGATAATGATGATGGTGATGACGATGACGATGATGACGTTGCGAATGACGATGACAATGCGCGTGTTGCATATATGGAAATGCCAAGGCGCGTACACAAAAGACACAAAACTAAGCCGACTAAAGGGAAAAAATAAGCCAGAGACAAATATCCCAGTATGCATGGCCAGTAGATACCCTGTAATTGTGCGAAACATGTGCTAAAAAATTAGGAAAGGGTTCTTAAGGGGTGTAGTACATTTTTATATTACTTGTATAATAATTTACAGGGTATCATAAAGTATACAGTTCGATTACAAGATATTTTTCTTCGCTTCTACTTCCTTATACAACTTTAATTTCATTTTTCCCACTGCGACATCTACATTACCTACATTCAACATATCTACCCCATAACCAAGACTCTCTACTTTAGTTTACATACAGGGTATCCTAAGAAAAAGAGCAACAGCCGCAGTGCACAGCGAACGCATCTATCATGGGGCCTTAACATGCCACACTGTGTGTGTGTTTGTTGTGCGAGTGTCGACCAAAGTGCAACAGGGGTTTGCTGGCACAATGAGGGGAGAGGCAAGGGGTGAGGGTGTAGGGGGGTCTGAAGTGTTACAGGGTGTTGAGCCGTTGCATTGTGTACCAAGCATTGTTGTTGTTGTTGTTGTGTTGTTGGCTCAATGGATAAATGGATAGATAATAACTTGTGAAAATAACTCTTGCACTTGACGTTGCATTTCGTTGTTTCAATACCCTGTACACAAAGTGTGCATACAGTGGGTAGAAGAGACGTGTAAGTAGTGAGTAAAGTAAGTTATAAATATAATAAATATAAATATAATAAATATAAATATATATAAATAATATATATATAACAATGCACTTTACTCTCGTGATTGTAACTTTTTTAAAATTGAATATTCAAATTTGAAGATGAAGTCACGTCTCTTTTCTCTTGTGCTTTTTCTGGAGTGTAGTTTATGAAGTAGTACAGGGTATTTTCAAGTGCTGCTTGCTTCACTCTCTCTCTCTCTCTGCTTTACTCCCGCACTCGATGCAACACACACAGCCACAGACAGAAAGGCTGTCAAAATCATAGTCCACGGGTGTCGTCTGCTCCGTTTCCAGCCTCAACGATGCGACGTCTCCCTCAAGCGCTGCCGCTGTTGTTGTTGCTGTTGTTGTTGTTGCTGTTGTTGCCGTTGTTGTTGCTGTTCAATGCAATAAAAAGCCTCGACACTGAAATCTGACAGATGCGAAGTGCAACAAACGCTTCAAAATCGTGCCGGCAATGCTCCACATGTGCAACACCAGAGCAGCCAAAGGGAATGAGAGGAGTGGGAATGTAGTAGACAGGGCGGGTAGGAGAGGGGAGAGGGACTGGCAATGGCGATGCCGATGGGAATGGATATGGATATGGGAATGGCAAATGTCTCTGTTTACGCGCTGTGTGAATTTATGTTGTGCCATTGATGTCGTTTCTTGAAACAAAATCGTTTCGATTGTCTCGTCGAGTGTCATTGAAATTGGAAATGGATTTGGAGTCAGTTGTAGGGAATTACAACTGAAAGGGGCAATGGAGTTGCAAGTTGGATAGTTTAAGTTGAAATTAGAATTACAAAAGAAAGTTCAAGTTAAGCAGAAGTTTTAACGGAAGTAAGAACTTAAGTTATAGAACTGTTAGCAATCTCAAGTTCAATTACTTTAAGTCTACTGTAAGACCTTTCCTCACTAGAAGTGCGATAACTGTGTGCGAACTCTTTTCCATTGTGCAATGTGTGACCCAATAACTACAACAAGAAGTAAACAAAAGTGTGTACAGCAATATATATATATGTCTATATGCCGTTATAGCGTGTCTTGCGATTGCAACAAGCTGTCTCATCTATCAAACGGCAATTGTTAATTGAGAGAGTCAACATCTATTTGCTGATACGATACGATTTTTCACCTCAAAACAAGACTTGAAAGTGCTTTTGTTGTTGCTGCGATTGTTGTCGTTGCTGTTGTTGTTGTTGTTGCTATTGCTGTTGCACTGGCACTCTTTGTCTGTCATTTGGCAATTCACACTTAACAGCACTTTGAAGCACCCCTCGAAGACAGGCACTCGAACATGCATACCTCCAATTTCGTAAAGTTATATCGTCGTCGAGTGATAATGAAAAACCGTTCGAGACACTCAAAACGAACGAAATGTTTTAAAAATAATAAAAACACAACAACAAGACCATATAACGCAATCGAATTCAGGCCTAAAATTTTAATTAACGAAAGTGTTTGTCGTATAATTTATTAACACATTTTCATCGTGCATTGTGTAAGGTTGCGACATCTTCAGATCGGGTTAATTATGTTATGTAGGTAGAAAGGATGCGAAAGGCATGAAAGGGAAAGGCTGTTTACGATTTACATAGCTGTAGTAATATGTCCTTATGAAGTAAGCCAAATTGTGGGTAGTTGTTCCCTCTCTCTCTCTGCTCAAGCTGGTGGCCCACAAGATTTTTGGCAATAGCGAAAGCCGTCGTAACAGAGACAAAAATCAAATTGCAATTGCCAAATTTGCCAACCGAAAAATTCAATTACCCGTCCAAACGGTTTTCGGAGTCCCGACGAGTCTCTCGCCTTATAAGCACGCGCTGGCGATGGTGCATCCCATGCACAATTTTGGTTTTTAATTAAATTCACTTTCAAAAATACCGCTAATCATTAAAAAAAATGGAAAAAAAATACCAAACAAACAGAGAGAAACACATGCAAATGGTTAATAATATGCGCAAATTTGCATATTTGTTTCACTCATCACTCAAGAGCCCCCTCAGCTCTCAATGGGGGTAGGAGGCGTGGCGATTCATTGATCGATCGCATCGATCACAATTTCTATATAGTCATTCATTGATCGATCTCTGCGCGAATTTACGCAACTTTTCACAAACGCTAAATCAAAAAATCCAAATAAGCGAAAATCCGAAAACAAACGATTCGATCGTATGAGAGATCTCTTTGGGGCATTCCCATCCCAGTGCCGACGGGGCGTATTGTTTTGCTACAATTTCCAATCAAAAGTTGCACAAAACAAAATAACTTATCAAACTAATAGAGGAGAGTTTTGCACAGATAGTGCAGAGAGATCCAAAGACGATTCGACGATTGTTCAATCTGCAATCGATCATCAATACCAATAATTAGGCAATGCCTTGCTCTGTAAAGCTTAAGCTTAAGCTGCGTATGCGATCGAAGGTCGTTCGCAATCAATTCGCGAGAAAGTTAATTAATGAAGTTAAAAATTTATTTCATAATCAATAAATTTTCATGCGATCTTTTTATATTCTTTAATAGTTTTTTATTCTTGCCCCATTTCTACACACACTAAAGTTAAAGGGTATTTGGGCTTCGTTGCACTGCTTATTATAAAAATATTTAGCTTTCCTTTATTGTTTCGTATTAAGTTGCGAGCTGTGTGAGTTAAGTAAACTGGGTAAAGCTGCAGCTTAATTAAGACTGCTTCGTTGGCGTCGTCGACGACGTTTCATTGGATTCGATTGCCGGGAACGTTACATAAATGGCAATAGCAAAAATACCAAGAAAAAAAAATTAAGCAAAACCAAGTGAGACAACAGTGTAAAAGTTACTTGCCCTGTTGATACCCTGCAGATTCATTTGGGCTAACTTACAGAATGCAGAACTCACTGATAGTTACAGTAAACTCAAGTGCTTAGTACGTGATGCGAATCTCCGTTGTAGTTTGTTTGTTTGGCAAATCCGAAATAAGTTTTTCAGTATTTATTAAATGTATTATTGCAAAGTTGTGTAGATTGAAAAGTGTTAATGGCTTAAGAAAGTTGTAGTCCGAGGTGTAGTGGCAAGTGTAGGGAGTGCATGACACGCCGCAGATCGAGGCAAAAACGCGACACGATGCGATGTGAGTTCTACGTCTCTGGCAAGGTCAATTGGCAACGTTGAATTATGCAAGCAACATTAACAGCAACTGCAATACAACAACAAAAACAACAACAGCAGCTGCTGCAGCAGCAACAACTTGATAAATAGATAAGCGATAAATTTTATGAGCTTCATAGCCTTGGATATACTTAATTTCATTGGGCACTGCCCTGGTGGGCGCGGAGAAGGTGGAGTGGGGTACACGGGTAACGTTTAGTTGCAGCCACAATTGGTTGCGGTGGCTGCTACGGTTGCTCCTTGCAAGTTCACAGTTCAATTGAGCTTGCCGCTAATTAGCTGGCGGCCGAGCAGTTCGGAAGAAGAAGGAGGAGGAATGGCACAGGTGAAGACGGTGTTGAAGAGTGGCAGCGGGGTAGCAGGGCGGGCAGCTGCCAGTTGGCAACGTGATTAACCTGGCGCCCAGCAGCGGCTTTTTGTTGTTGTTGTTGTTTTGCCATTTTTGTTGGTGGTGTTGTTGTAGGCTTTTAGGTAACCGACCGCCGCGAGTCACTTTTATGTTTTATTTATTGATTTTATTTGTATAAATTTTTGTTGTTTTTGTTGCTGCCGCTGCTGCTGCTGCTGCTGGTGCTGTTGTTGTGGTTTTGTGTCCCATAATTATGTCAGTTGCAGTGCCAAAGTCATAAATTTACCCCGTCTTACAGTGTACATTCATTTGTTTGCCGTGTAGGTGGATGAGGGAGAGGGTCTATCAGGAGAGTACGGCAGCAGCAACAGCGGCAGAGCGTAGCAATCCATTAAGTGCAAATATCTATTCGGAATGCAGATTTAATGGGAAATGTGCATATTGAAATTTATGATTCCACTTCATTTTGCTGTTGCTACTATCCGCTCTCTTTCTCTCCCCATCACCCGTTCTCTTTTCATCTGCGTTTGAGTTATATCTTAATGAAATTCCTAAACGTGCGGTTGATTTTTACTGCTTGGCTTTAAACTTCGGGTGTGTTCCGGCTTTCACTTTCAACATGTAATCGTTAACGTTCTTGATGAATATTGAATACGTTTTAAGAACTTTTTCACGCAAAAGTTTTAAATAATATTTATCTCTCAAATAATAATAATTATTTTCTTATCTCTTTTCAGAACTCTCTTTGCCTGATGAACGAGAGACAATGCACGACATTCTCCTGTTTTCCAAACCATAAGTAAAGAGCGTGTTCCTGCCTTTTCTCCCCACTAAACACTTGACACGTAATCCAGTTGAAAAGTCCGACTTTAACATAATACGAAAGATTCGAAAACACTTAGTAGCTTGTATAACGACAAATCGATAATAGATCGAAAATCGATTGATCGAAAAATCGACAATACACCAGCGCCATGGCAATGCTCGAGGCGCGGCCTTATAGGCCATTCAAGTCCAGCGAGGAGTATCTGGAGGCCATGAAAGAGGATCTGGCGGAATGGCTCAGCACACTATATCCCGAACTAAGCATTAATGCTGAAAACTTTATGGATCGACTCGATACGGGAGTTGCACTGTGCAAGGTAAGCAATTCCAGAGTGAAAAATATCTGAAGAAATCTTCTCGCACTCCTTTATCTACTTCGTTGGCATGCTTGTGCTCCAAAAGGGGTTCTGGTGTGGTTTTTATGACCGACAGCTGTTTCCTTCACATTAAGCGCATTAAGAAAGCCAAATGGGAAAAGCTCTGGCACACATTTTAGGCAGATGCTGCAATTGGAGGTAGTGTTGGCTCCCCCTGGCCCGGCTTTTTGTTGCTTTATGCCTGCAAGTCCATAAAACAAATTCACACATGCCTTCTCGATTGGGGGTGGGTGGCTATTTCATCTCTTAGAGATGGGCGTCTAGATTAAAACTGATCTTTTGAAACTATCGATCATTAAATCCAAATTCCAAATCACAGTATATATGTTTGCACAGTTCACTTCTTAAAATAGTTACAAACTATTCACTTAGGCTTCTTAATCTTTCGATTAAGCAGTAAACGTAAGTCTTTTATAATTAGTATACAAAGATATAACAATACAATATCTTCACAAGCATTTTCCCAGTTTCGTGTCACGAAACGCGCACGAAATGCATCTCCAACGGCTGCATTGATGTTTGTTTGGTTAGGTGTTAAAAGCGCAGGCGATTTACGGATTGAGGTGCATTCGGCTTTTACGAGCAGACAGACCAGCGGACAGACAGTCTGTCAGTTAGTCGGCCAAATACGTGAACAGTCGGCAGGCGGCACTTTATCAAAGCCATCCGGCTCGCGACTCAAACTAAGCCAAAGCCGGGCGGGGCACATCCTGATGCAAGGCGACATCGCTTTTGGCTTTCGTCATGCATTTGCATTATCCTCTGGTGGGCAGGTCAAAGCTCCTTATGCCTCCAACACCATCAACGAATCCAGCTCTAGCTTCAGTAGCTTCTCTGCCACAAAATGGGGTTACCTCCGTTCGTTGTGCCAGCTGCCTGCCAGTTGAGTTGAATAGGCATGGCCAAAGGCCCATCCACCTGGATATGCAAATTCAGAAGCAAATGCAAGTGTATGTATGCTGTATGTAAGTGTACGTGCAAGTGTTGCTGCTGTTGTTGTTGTTGTTGCCAGTAAAGTGCTTAAAATGTCTAAGGTCTAAGGAGTTCGACGATCCTTATATTACAAAGACCCTTTACGTTTCACTTGTTCGTCCTATTCTCGAATACGGTTCATGCGTATGGTGTCCCCAGTACACTATTCATAAGGAACGCATCGAATCTGTACAGAGGAATTTCTTACTTTTTGCCTTACGCGGCCTTAATTGGGATGAAAATTTGAGACTGCCTTCCTATAATAGTAGACTTCTGCTACTAAATCTGCCTTCCCTAACTAACCGCAGAACCATGCTAGGGGTCGTATTTATTAACAACCTTATGCAAGGTGACATTGATAGTGAGGCCTTGGTAAGGCAGCTACACTTCTCTGTTCCTTGCAGAAGTACTCGCTATTTCCTTTCACTAACACTTCCTTATTGTAGATCGATCTCTGCACTGCATGATCCTTTCAGGGTATTATGTTGCACTAACACTATCGCTGCTATGAAGTCCTTAATTCTTTCCTATCTAGCACGTTATTAGTAATTAGTATTTTTATCTTCCTCGATATTCTATTCCTATTTGCATGCCGCGTTCTATCGCCTCTTTTTTTTTTAGAACTTCTCCCCGCGTTTCTATTCGCGTTTCTATTCGCGTTTCTATTCGTGTTTCTACCGCGTTTCCGTGTCGTCCGTTATGCGACAGTGCCTCTCGGTCGGTTAGGCGGGAGGTGGACTTCGTTTGGGTTCCGCGCGCAACAAGCATCGGCTTGGTGTCGTTGGACCACTTGCTAATACAGCCATTGTATTCAACGTCCAATAATTAATTAATAAAAATGTTTCACTTTGTGTGCTGCCTGAAGTGGCTGGCCAAGTTTTTGTTTCACTTGCTGCAGTTGCTCCACTTTTGTGTACTTTGCCAAGCAAAAAAGGTTCATTTTCATATTAGTCGATCCATTATGAAGCAAAAGATTTTCAATAAATGCTTCCGATGCCTGAATCTTCCCTTTTTGCTTCAGATTCAATGAAGCATAGCAATATTATGAACATAAGATACATTATAAGCAATTAATTCAGATTCAACTCTCAGTAGAGTCGAGTACAGTCAAACTTAAACCGAAACTTAAGAGTATTTCTTAGAACTATAGTCTATATAGCTAAACTAAAACTTATTATGTAACTTAAGACATTATAAACAATATATTAAAACATTCCTTAAGTAAGCTAACTTTACCATCTACCTACAATTACAATCGAATTATCGCATCTTCCTTGACATCGTGTACTTAGTTTAGTCTAAATATATCGAACAGTATGGAAGATGCTTTTAACTTTGCTAAGCAGCCCGTGGAGAACTGCAAGTTGCGAGCACGCTTTGTGATTTAGCCGCCGCCAGGGAGCGTCTGTCTTCCTGCCGGTCTGCGAGGCTTCCTGGATGCAATGGCAACTCGGTCTGCACTGGCCTGCACTGCACCGGCCTGGCCTGGTCTGCCCTGCCACACTTCGCTCTGGCTTGTTGACTGCAGCAAATTCCATGATGCCACTTTTAATTACCAATGCGTTGCCTGTTTTGGTTTCGGTTTCGGTTTCGGTTACGTGGCGCATGCCATAAAACCTCTGCCCATTGCCAGTGTCTGCCCCAGCGTGTGTGCCCGTGTGTCGGTTTTTGTGTGTCTCTCTCTCTCTGTGTGTGTGTGTGTTTGTGTGTGGTTTGTGCCATTGCCATGTTTGTTGTGATTATGGCGCTGAGTGGCGCTGCCCGCGGCTACTGGCGCCAGCGTCTGTGCAGCTCCGACAACGTCACGCCGGAGGCCAATAGCCAAGACCTCAGCGCGTAGACAATTTGTCTTGCGACTTGTTGTTGCTGTTGTCCGACTTGCTGTTGTTGTTGTTGTTGTTGATGCTGCTGCTGTTGTCGGCAGGCAGACGATCTGAAAAGTGCAGACCAACTGAAGGCAGTTGAAAATGCACTGAAAAAAAGTGGATTAAAGAAATCAATTGATTGAAGATACATGCTGAGTGAATATTCGTAAATAATTTGTATTTCGCAGCAATTGTTATTCACTCTTATTTCTTCCAGTGTACTCAGATTCATATCGGGCTCACTTCGCTCGGGGGCTCTCCTGCTGTGCGTTGTGTGATGCATTGTTGCGGCTATATCTGAAAGTAAAAACACACCCAGACTGGGAAATCGAGAGAGAGAGAGAGATAGAATGAGTTGGGGGTGTGTGAGAGTGGGGCAGCGCGTGAGATATGTGGCCTGCAGAACTTGGGGCGTTTGCGTATTTTCACCTGAATGCGAAAATATCTGTCCATCCTTCAGCTTCCCATCCGGCGGTGCTGACTGGCCTGATCAGGTTGTTCCTCCGATCAGCTGCTCCATGTGGCGATGGATGCGCATGGAGCACAATCGTTGCGAAGTTGCTTTGATCTTCACTTCGCTGTCTTCAAATGCATATTTATTTATTTATTTAGTCACACACAGAGACAGAGAGAGAGGGACGTGCACACAGCATGCGTCACATTTCGATTTAGCATATGACAGGGTGTTTTTTTTTTGCGGGAGGTGGGACAAGGCGGGGTCGGGTGCACTGCCGGAAATGTCATAAGCATAAATTTAATTTTTGATAATTGTGTGTGTCGCGAAGCGTTAATGGAACTTTAATTGAAACTCACGATGTGCATGCGGCATGCATGTATCTAGATGCATTTGTATCTGGTGGATGCGACACTCAGACTTTGAATGAAAATAAGGCAACTTTGTTGTCATGTCTTCATCCCCGCCCGTTTGCTCTAGTGTGTGTGTGTGCGTATTAATTATGCCCGTATATACTTATGTTCATATTCACGTACAACTCAGGGGATACGCGACACAGCGTTCACAGTTGGCAGTTCTGAGCGGGCCAATTAGCGTACCAGATCGTTAGTTGGCATCATTAGCGAATTGTCTAACGATCCAGTGTCCACGATCCAACATCCACGATCCATCGTCGACAATCCACATCCACAATCCTCCATTTATCATTCGCGGGCCACGTGCAACATGGCCAATTGGCCAATTTAGTTAGTTGTTGGCAGCTAATTAATATGCCACATTATTATATGGCGCAGCTGTGCCATAGTTGCAAAAATACCTCAGCAACCGACTCCACCATTAAGAGAGAGATATGTATCTTTCTATCTATCCACCTCGCATACTATAAAACATACAAGGAACAAAATTATCGTAATTAAAGTTGTGAAAAATATGGCAGAAGTTGAGGCAAATTCCTTAGTTGGTATCGGAAGATCATAAGGCATAAATTATTCTTTCACATATTTCTATATAATTAGCCAAATATGTACTAGTAAATTCTGATTGATGTGCCGAACTATACAAGAAACTCTGTTAAACTAAGAACCACAAAGAGTGAAGGATATAAAGAATATTTTATGCCCAAAAAACAAATATTTAATTGCAGAAAACTCTTTTAAATATTGTTTATCCTCTTGCAATTCGGACAATTACAATTACATACACACACACACACACACACAG
Source organism: Zaprionus africanus (assembly GCA_018151435.1). Taxonomy (NCBI): domain Eukaryota; kingdom Metazoa; phylum Arthropoda; class Insecta; order Diptera; family Drosophilidae; genus Zaprionus; species Zaprionus africanus. Next base: position 71,275 of record JAECXB010000096.1, read on the forward strand.
CAGGGTATTGCCGAGTCTTTTTCTATGTATTTGGAACTGCCTTCAACGATTTCTCGGGGCTACTAATTGAATTTGATAAAGCCGACGAATGCTTTTAATTGGCCAAACACTCACACTGCCAATTATCGCCGATAGGCCGAACTATCCAGTACAGACTCGACTCGCGCTCCGTAGATAATTCAATGCATCCAAGCTAAGAAAATTTCGGGTTTCAGAGCTGCATTAAGTGACCGTCGAGTTGTGATTGTGGCAAGTGCTGCCAGTTGATTTCCGCACCAGACGCAATATCGTCCAATATCCACAATGAACACACTCGAATACGACGTCCACAACTGGCGGCGAGCAGGGTAAAAGAGTTCGAAGAGTCTACAAAAAAGGCAAAAGCATACAAGTGATAAAGAAAAGAAAATTTCTCTAAATGTATTTAATTGGGTTACTTGGCACACATTGAAATTGTTCCAATTACTGCTTCTATTCAGCTCGATTCCGGTTCGAGAACAAAGAGAGAACTTAAGATGCGAAGCAGTAACTATGTAGTTCAAAAGGTTTCCTTTTTCTTTTTTTAAAGAACGCAAATCTTATGTGAAGTTCCGTCAATCCTTATCGATGTGCTCTTGTCTATACTGTTATATGTTCGGGATCAATATATGTAAATACTTTTGCAAGTCAATAAAATATTCCACATTGACTGAGACATTAAATAAGATTGAGAATTCTCGATCTGTCGCAGCGGCATCGTGACTCGCTGGACACTTCGTGAGCCCATCCGATTTTATAGTCCAACTTAGGTCGTTGGCTTCTTAATTGAGTTTTTGCTGGTTATTTTGGCCTGTTGTCGTCTGTTTCTCCTTTGTCTCCCATGTCTCCCCATGCATACCAAGTGGCCGGAGTTATTGGGAAATTTGCTGCTAAATGCCTGGACGTGAACACGGACGTGGCACAATGCAATTGCAGTCGATCGACGATGGTCTCGTTGATAGTTGATTCTGAATATGCAGTCCAAGAATGCCAGCGTTTTCTATACGCAATCGATCCCATTCACAGCAATAAAGATTAAGAGACTTACTCGATTCGAATATCATGTCGGTGCAGTGAACTAGAAAAAGAAAAGATAGTGAAAATTATAGAATATTTAGAGTTAGTTTAGAATAAATAATAGCTGAACAATATTAAATGAGTTAGCTTCTTAGAAAAAGATACATTTTTTTTTTATATATTGATCTCTTTGAAGACCGTATTAGGGGCACTTTTCGGTTTCATTATAATCTGTGACTTTATAAACTCAATCTTGGCGATTTCCTCAATTTGCTAACATGTGTGTAAATCAGTTACGTTGCAACTGGCACGCCTATTGCCTATCGCCTTGTCGGACACATATGGGTCACTCTTTTTTTTATTTCATGCCTTATGACAACTGTCATATGAGGTATGTTTGTAGCCCCCCCTGCCCAACCCCCTAGCGCGCACAACAAACGTTGATTTAGTTATTGCCAGCAGCAAATCGAAATGAATCAAATTCATTAGTGCCAATTTATTGTTTGGCACTTTTGTTGGTGCTGCAAATATCGAATATCGTTTCTGGATCTCGCCGAATATCTTGCCCGAGATATCGTTGGGCCTGATCTGTAAGCGTGTGTCCAGTCAACTGCCGCCAAATGGCCAGCACGGTGCAGCTGAGTTCGGCTTGATTGGGGGGGGAGGGGTGTAGAGAAGGGGCGAAGTGAGTCTCAGTTCATAGTTTGGCCCGCGGGGGCGGCGGGTCGGCCGGGGCGTGTCTAATCCGATTTTGACTTTATTAACGGTGCAATTTGTACGACACTGTGCCACGGCAACAACAACAGCAACGAGACATGGCACAAAGCACACAACAACAGCCTACAGTTATTTTTTATGTTTCCTAGCACCCCCGAATGGAGTTGCACCTCGCTGCCATCCTGCCAGTCTCTCTCGTGGCTACACAGCCATTATACGACTGTTAGATACCCTGTGAAGTAGGGTATTATAGTAGAGATGTATTGAATGAAAAGTTGTATCATAATATGCAAAGTATTTGCAACAATTGGTGGCACATTCGAAAAGTTCTCGTTCTTCTCATTCTTTCTTCATTTTGATTTATCAAACCTGCACTCGACAGCAGGGAAAGGGTATCGCTATGCAATTTTATTATTTATTGCTGTCAATGCGATTGCAAAAACAACAACGACAACAACAACAAGAGAAACAACAGAGGCAAGCACAACAACAAGTTGCCACACAAATTGTATGCTAATCGCTCGACCCAGCAACAGCGGGCGGCCAACTCGATTGGCCAGTTGCAGCAGCCTGCTGCTGCTGCTGCTGCTGTTGTGGCAGCTGCCTCAAGAGCGTCCCTCGAACTGCTGGTAGTGGACTGGCTGCCGCTGCTGCTGCCGTTGCTGGACCCCCAGCGCCGTTGCCAGGCCTTTATGATTGTTTTCCGTTGTCTGATTTATGGAGTGTGGCTGACTAATTTGAACTCCGGCGTGTTAAAGTTCTTGTAAGTGGTCGCCACTGTGCGCCATTGTTTTGGGGCGCAGCATTGTTAGCATACCCTGCAATCGTTGCACTGCCAGCAAGGGTATGTCACGTGCAAGTCATGGCATGGCCAAGGAAGCCAAGTCAAATTGACTCGATTAACTCAGCAGGGTAGCCAACTGGGTGTCTTTGCTTGCCTGTTGACCGTTGTGGCTGCTGTTATTGAGCTGCCCCTTTTTGTGGCATGTGCCGCAGCAGCAGCAGCAGCAAACTGATTGCTAAGATCAAGATCGTCTACAAATATGCGCATATGCAGCGTATAAATAGTTTTTAATACCAACCCAAGTGCCTCCCCCTTCCCCTGCCTCTTATCCGTCTCTCTGGCTGCCCCCTGCCTACGACGCACAAATGTCTCCATTAACGGTCATTCGTCTTGGGGCTCCTTGAGTTCTATTTTCGTTGCACGTTCGAAATAGAAATCAACGCATATGCGAAGAAGCGGCAAAGCCAGCGGCAGGGGGCGAGCGGAGTCGAGAAAAGGTTAAAGAGCGACGGCGACTGCACACAGTCCTCACAGTTGTTGTTGTTGTTGTTGTTACTTGCAGTTGTGTTGTTGTTGCTGCTGTTGGTGGTGCTGCGACTGTGACTGCAACTTCGTCGCGGAGGGCGGCGCTGCTCATGCGTCACGTTGCAGTTGTCGTGCAGTCTCAATGGCGACGCCGCAAAAGGAAGTCCAAATTGTCGTCGAGTCGCCTACGAAATGCGACTATTGTTGTTGCTGTTGTTGCCATTGTTGCTGCTTGCCGATGCCGATGAATCACTTTTGGCCAATTAAAGTCCAACTCGAGTCGATTGTGTCTATTTTGCGACAATTATGCTTCTCAAGCCATATTTGCAAAGCGTTTTGCCAACAACTTTAGCGCTCGTTTGAAGCAAAAGCCGACAAATTGTTGCGCCCGGCAGCCAGGCAGGGTCACACTTGTGATGGCCGCCAGTGTGTACACACACACACACACACGCAGAGACACTATTTTTGCGACTTTCTCTGCTAAATGCGAGCGCACGTACACAGTGTTGCGCGTTGCTGGGCGAGTTAAAGCTAAAAAAGGAGTCTAGCTTGAAACTAGATTAGCTAGAAGTAAAAAGAAAAACAGCTAGAAATCTGTTTTAGAAATTGGCAATAGCTTACCAGCAAAACGTAGCTTCAGGGCTGTCAGGTCAGCCTTTTTCCAACCAGATCTATCCTGTTGATCTTTATCCCGAACATATCCAAATTTCAGAAATATTGGTGAAGACTGCCATATGTGAAATAAGAAATACCTTGTTCCATTTTTTGTTTTGTTTCCTCTTGCTTAACCGTTTTTTCATCGAAGTCTATCCTTTTTTTGTGAGAGGTAGCTGGCTGGCCTGATATGTGTGTACATACTATTTGCAAATACTCTTATGGCTATTTAGCTTTTTACCGCCAACAAACAAGCAGCAGCAGCACTGCACACACAGTCATGTATTTACAGTTTTTTTCGCATTTGAAATTCTGCAAATAGCCTTTTCCAAGCGACTTCAAAGCAAGGCCGGCGCAATTCCCACGCATTTGGATGCGTTGTTGATGAACTGCCTCCGATTCCCAATCCGATTCCAACGCAGCACGTAGCCCAGCCAGGGCGGGCAGCGAGACAGAGCGAGAGAGAGATGACTTTTGCAAACCAAGTCCAAGTCCGAAACGAAGACCTCAAAGCAACTCTGTGCGGGGGTGTTGCCAGATGGAGGGAATGGGGTATATGCGAGGGGGGAGAAGTGCAATAACAGTAACAATAAACAACAGTTTTGCATGCGACAATTGTGAATTGAGAAGGCAAATATGAAAAGCGCGCTCCGTTTAATCTGTACATCTGTATGCGTGCGTGCGAACGTGTGTGTGTGTGTGTGTGTGAGTGGGCTGCAATTGTCGCTGTTGCTGTTGACAGAGTTAGCGTCACGTTTGTTTAATAAAATTAATATTTACATATGTTCGTATTTACCTGCTCGCAAATGCTTTAGCGCTTTTTTTGTGCCCAAAACTGGACAAATGGCTAAAATAAACATGGCCGGGCAATTTGCACGACTCCGTCAAAGATTGCCCCCCGATCGGCAGCTTCTACTCCAACTCATGCACACACACACAGACAAACACACACTCATGTGCATAATTGGTATTCCCTTTAACGATAATATGAAGCATTTGCATGCAGCTGCTGGGCAGAGTTGTGCATGCACAAGTTACAAACGATAGTTGAAAATCTATCGATAACATCAAATGCAAATTTTGTGAACTTTAGTTCCTGCAACTAAATCCGCTTCAAGGTTTATTTACGTGAGATTTAATTTTATTTTGCAAGCGATTAGCACTGGCATGACCTTGATGAATCAAATACTTGCCACAAATCAAGATGATATTAGATACAAACAACATAGTTGTTAATGTTAACAAATTTTGAGTGGCACATTCAAATATACTGCGCACATTTTTTTGTTTTCTCTTTTATTAATGCAAATAAAAAACTCTGAAATCGTTTGCTTTATTTGTATAATTATCACCAAATGGCAGGGAATATCTGAATCATTACTGAAAGCCATTCAATTAGTTAATTTGGCCATTTTGCAGCAGGAAGCCCAAGCCAAATTCAACTGAAACGGAACTGAACCAACTCTCGCTTTATTCTTTATAGCCAAAACGGTTTCGTTTCATTTTACGACTCTCTGTTCGTTTCATTACGTTTGGTTTCGTTTCATTTGATTTGCTTTTCTTTTGTTTCGCATCGTGTTGAGTTTCTTCTGCGCGAATTCTTTGTGGCAGCCCAAGAGTCGATCTACGTATGTATCTGTCTAATTTGGGCCGAGTCTAAATTCAAGTTTATAGCTAAATATGCGCTTAGCAGGTTGGCGTGTTCTATGCCCCGTTCGACGGGGTGGGGTGGGGTGCTGTGGAGTGGAGTGTAGTTTGAGCACGGGGTATGGGTGTTTCTCTGCTCTGGAACCCGACACAGGGCGACTGGCCTCGATTGCGTTTGCGTTTGCCACATTTTTAACAACTTCACCCACATTCAAAATTCGCTTTGGCTTTGGCTTTTGGAAAATGGCAACAACAACAACAACAACAACAGAAAAAGAAAAAAACAAAAAACCAGTTCAGTTTGGTTTAGTTTTTGGCATCGGCTTTGTCTCGTTAGCCGCGTGTTGTGTGTAAGTAAGTTTTTGTTTCTCCAAGTCAAGTTCCACACGAATTGCTACAGATAATACAATAACACAATCCAAACTACAATGAACGATGGATTCAATCCAAGAGAGAGATTCTTGAATCTTGAATCTGATCTGTGGGAAATCGATTAGAAGGCGGCAGCACATTAGAGCTGCAGTTCTCACAGTGCAGCTATCAATTACCTGAACTCTGAGTTATTTAATATATACATATGTATGTACATATAGTCGGGGTGTGTGTGCCCACACTTGAGATTTCCCACTGCACACACACACTCACACACACACACACTTGCTTTGCTGAAAATCGATGCAATCAGGCGATCAGTGATCTCATCTCATCTCTCTCTCCCTCTACTATTCTCTACAATCTCATCGATCTTAAGTCCATGGTCGTTTCCCACACACACACACACACACACACACACGCGCACACACAGCCAGAGAGCAACAAACTTTGGCAAACAAAACGCCTTTTATGGCTTTATGGAAATACCGTTAGTGCGGGCCAAAAACAGCCAATCAAATTCATAAGTATTTCTGCGCTGGCCAAGATCAAAAGGCCCCCGAGCAGGTGACCGATCAATCGCCAACAGTTGTTGTTGCTGTTGCTGCTGTTGTTGTTGTTGTTTGTACTGTGTTGCCGTTGCTGTTGCAATAATCATTTGGCAGCAATCTATCATTGCCAAATGGCCGAAAAGACATGTACACCACAACAGATGGTTGGCTAGGAAGTTGTCCATGAGAACCTTGAACTCCGAGATAGAAAAACCAGAGACAAACGACAACAGCAAAGAAACAACAACAACTACAACAACAACAACCGTTGATGACGGCAACGTCGACACGCGGCTTTGAAATATAATTTTTGAATGGAAAACCGTGGACAGTTTTTTGATTTTGATTGAGTTGAAAACAAAAACAAAAACAACCAACCAGGCAAAAGCCGCCGTGCTTTGTTGGCCCTGCTAGGTGTTAGATGTGTTAAAGCCAAGCCAATCTGGCGATTCAACGATCCAGTCAGCAGTCACCGACAGTCAAACAGTCAAACAATCCGGCTATCTGACAATCGGTGGCAGTTCGCTCCATTAGAGTCTGAACTCTTTCAGTGCGATTTTAATGCTTAATTTTGGTTGTTGTTTTTTTTTTGCCTCGACTCCACTCCCCCAGCACAATGCGAATTTTATTATTTTGATTTTTTGATTTTTATTTATTACACATTTTTTGTGCTGCTGCCTCTTTGGCTTGTTCACCAAACGGTTGACGGGTTTAAATCCGCTTAGGCGTTGGCCAAGTCGACGAACTACCGTGTGCCCGCCGGCCATAGTGTGTGTCTGCAGTCTGCAGGGTATCGCATGCATGTTGTCACCAGGGCTGCCAGATAGATTAAGATGAAGAAAAACGGAAATATAAGACAAGAGGAAAAAATAAAAAAGAACAATAGGTCTTAAATAAAAAAAGGCTAAAATATCATAAATTTTGTAAATACATGTTTTTCATGTTCTCTATAATGTTCTAATTGTTATTTATGTATTTAAAATAATCCCAATCGGAATAAGGCAATATCAACAAATATTTCTTAAATACTTTTTTCTTCCCTTTTCCCTTTCTAAGCATCGAAAATGAGTAAGAACCGCTATTTGAGTACTCTATATGTTGGTGATGTGATGCAATTCGCTTCATTTGGGCAGCATCGATTAGTCTGTTAACTTTTGGTATCGATAACTGTTTTGCTTCTTTAATCGAAGCGGTTAAAAAGTCAAAGAGAAAAAGACAAAAAGAGAGCGTAAGAGAAAAATTCAGTTAGGTTAGAGGCTATCGTCTAGTCGCGCATACTTGGCATTCGTGCGACACATAGGGTATGTGCGACACGACGGACTAAAGTTGGCAATTGTAGAATAAATACGGGTAACATGCTCTGTTAGTTGATTTTTTCTTTTCTTAACTTTGCTTTGTTGGCGGACAATTTTTTGCAATGTCATTTTGTACTTTTTTGCGGAAGCGAAAAGCTGTTACGGCTATTGAGCTACGTATATGAATGTATTTATGTTTCTCATTCACACATAAGTATACATATGTATGTATCTGTTATACTTGTGCATGTGTGTGCATAACGAGACTGCCGCTTTTTGCAATTGCCTTTTACCTAATGTTATTAACGCCATATTGACACACTTTTCGGTCGAAAGAAAGCAAAAATCTAAGCTAATTACGTGACAGCAAAGTCCCTTCGATCCCCCGTCTCCCCTTTTGCATAATGCACATGTACAGCACACATATCTGGGTGTGTGTGTGTTTGTGTGTGACTGAGTGACAGAAGCACCAACATATTCCACCCGCACGTCGGTTGAACGGGCGTTGCAACATCTTCGCTTCCTCAACCGACTTTCGCTCTCTTTTCCACCTGCCCAACGTGTGGCACGTACTTGAGGCGTTGCTCTTGCAACTGTGCCACAGTTGTGTGGCAGCTAGACAGCTCGACGGCGCTCGACAGCTTGCCTACCTTGCTGCCTGACTGGCTATCAGTTGTGGCAGCATCGACTTACGTTTTGAGTACCCCAGTTGGCCCACTTTCGCAGCGTCACTCGCCCCTAGCCGGAACCCACCTGACAGACGGGGTACGGGACGCTGGCTACAAAGTCACGTTAATTGCTTCGACATCTGACACTCGACTCAGCTGCAAGAGGCCTGTGACCTGTGTGGAAAGTGCCACATAGCCACCATGAGACGGCGTGACCCATGAATTATGTAAAAATCCACTGTGGCAAAGCGACACTAAAGAGATACAAAGAGATTGTTCCGAGATATAGGTGCAATATAGGTTAGCTATGTGGAGAGTATGTTGTGGGATGATATGTTCGTCTTGAACTGTAGCATAAATACCAAGTAAATTAAATAAAATCTCAATTTGTTCGAATATCAAGTTGAAAATAAATGTGTATATTTTAAAAAAAGTATAAATTGCTATAAAAAAAGCCAGAAAAAAAGAAGAGGATCACAAAGATCCATATCATGACAAACTATTGCTTTCATTTGGGATCAGACAACCTCAAAGTATATTTAGCCTCCTTGTGCGACTTAGTAACATCTTCATCCTTCGCAAACATTTAAGTCTTCTTCATGAACAACTGATCGATGGTGGTCGGTTCACCCTTTTGCCCCTTGTTCTGCAGTTCCATCTTATTTTCGCTGGCCAGCATCAGAGAGGCCATGAAGTATTGGGAAACATTTGAGGCGGGCTTCTGCTCCATCACATTGGCCATGGTTATGTCACCTCCTTTGTCATGGGAGACTCTAAGGACTTCCTGCTTGCAACGGGTATAGTTCTCCTGCTCCAAAGACTTTTCCAATTGGACTTTATCAATTGTAATTTCCTTCTTAACGATTCCAGAATCAAAGCCTAACATATCGTCTTCTGATGAGGGATACATTTCGTCCAATTCATCTAAGAGTGGAAAGTCGAATTCCTCTTCATGATACTCCTGATCTTTGCTCTGATCTGCGTTGGGGGAGTCGTTAAGAAATATTTGTGAAATCGCATCGATTTCATTGTCCGAAGTATCAATTTTCTTATGTTGCCACTCTGCTTGACGCATGAGATTCTTGTGGAGTTCCTCCTGCAACTTGGATGCCATCTCGCTGCTGCAGGGCTCGTCAAGGAGCTTTCGCAGATCCACTTCACGTTGCTTTAACTCTTCCAGACTGATCTGGTGCCCATTGGGATTGAGTTTGTTATCCAATCCGATATTTGATTCACTCGCCATTGCTCCCAGATCCTTCATAACAGAATCTTTATTCAAATGAGACGATAACAATATGTAGTTATCTATGCGATTAACGTGTATGCCATTGATCAGGCGAAGGAACGCTTTAGACAGCGGTATCCACTGCGGTGGACTCTCGCCGCCCTCGAATTGGACAGGCTTACTCACTGTCACCTCAAACAATGAGAGCGTTCCGCCATTAAAAAGAGCACAGTGCATTTTCAAAATGGCGGCATTTACAACGATTATGCGACCTAGGATATGGGCACCTGGCAGCCGCAGAAGGTAGGGCATGAAGCGCTCCATACGATGTTCTATTGGAAATCTAACACGCTTCACGTGGAAATTGTAGTTGGGCAATGATCCGGTAGGGGGCCCGATGAACCCCTGGATAGCAGAGGGATTGATGGCAAGCTCTCGCATGGCTGGCTGCGGTCCGCTAGAATCTTGCCCATCATTCTGCTGCTTCGTCTCCGGTGAACTCATGTCGATAATTATTCGTAATACTTTTTTTTATGCTAATAAATAAAAAAAAAAAATAAGAGTAAATTAGATGAATCAATAAATCTGTGCGATTTACTTACTCTTCGTAGCTGAAGCTTGTGCTAAGAGAAGCGTTCTCTTAAGAAAAAGAGAGAAGGACTGTAGTGTTGCCATATTGAACTATGTCCATCAATTGGTATCGATATATATTTAAAATAGCGTGTGCCCGAATTGAAAGCTGCAATTTAATTAAAATTTATAATAATTAATTATTTAAAGATCTTTCACTTATTGCTAAATATTTTGAATGGAAATTTGCAATAACTATGAATTTTCAATTTCTAAGTTCTAATTAAACTGCAACATTGTGCAACACTTTTTTTTCGTTTGAATCAAAATGCCGGTTGGAAGAATAAGGAAAGCAAAAAAGAGGCAACGAAACGACTTGATTCAGCGGCACGTGGCGTGAGGCGCATGGCGCGTGCTGTGAGTTGCACGTAAGATATTGTGATGTCATTATAGCAACTTAACGATACCTTCTCCTACTCCTCTTCTCCCTCTGCTTGTCGGCGTCTTGCCAGCGCTTTCAAAAGTGAAAATTGGTTGCCGCAACAACAACAACAAGAGGCAGAGCAGCGAATGCAGTCAATACAAATGCATTAATGCGTGAGTGTGAGTGTGTGTTTGTGAATTCATAAGTTTGCATAAATTATTAATATCGGTTCTAGCAAAGTTGGCGATTGGCTGCGCCGCTTAAAGAAATCATCAATTGACTCATCGCATCAATAATGAAAAATAAACGACTAAAAGAGTCAGGCAATAAATTTCGAATGCGATATACCCTGCAATGCTGAAGAAGGCCAATAGGCCCCACTGTGGGTAGAGCCGAGATCCATTTAACGCCTCTGGGCGACTGCAACGTGGGCGTCGTCTGCCTCTGGTTGAATGCGATAAGCGGCAGTAGATACGGCACGCAAAGACGAATACGGAATACTCTTTTTCAAATCGACATACTCCGTCTCTCTCCCTCTCACTTGACGCGCGTCATATCCTTATACAAATTGCACAAGTGTCACGCCCACGCCAAGCGCAGCCGGACAGAGACAGCAGAGACGTCATCGACATCGCCAATCGGCAATCGGTAATCGATGGCGGCGCTTGCCTTTGCCCTTGTTTGGGCCTAGGGTACGAAGCGTCGAAACAATAAACACCAAATAAAGCACTTCGCATGCAGCGCGAGGCAGATAGCCGCATCCATAAAGAGGAGACATAATAATAATAATAATAACATTAACAACAACACAGCAACGGCAAAGGCAACGGCGCAAGCGAGGCAAATATTGAGATTGTTTAAATATTAAATTATTACAGAAAAATGTGCATAAATGCATACGGAATGATGCGAATGCAAATGCAAATGAAAATCCAAATCGAAATGGAGATGGAGATTCAGATGATGCGCAAACGGGAACGGGAACGGCAATGGGAATGGGAAATGGAAATGCATGACACGTCGAGACTTGGCGTCGTGCAACGCGAGCGCGCGCGCGCGCAGCACCTTCGATTCACTTCGCATCGCATCGAATTGAATCCGATTGGATTGTCTCGAACGGCTTGGCATTAAGTGAGTGAGAGAGACGATGACATAACCTCCAGCAGCATCGACAACGGCATCGATTGTTGATTTGCGGGGGCGCCAACTGGCGGGCGCAACAAGTGCCAAGACTTTCCAACAGACAAACCAAAGCATCTCCAGACAAGGCCGAATGGAAAGAGCCGACAAGGGGCTGCAGCGGATCGAAGAAGAATGAAGAGAGAACTTAATTTAAACGAGTTGGCAAATTGAATCATATAGAGGGAGGATCTGCATTGTCGATATATGCAATATATCAACAGTAAACAAGAAGAATAGAAGATGAACTTGCCTACTCTATATACTCTTCAAGTGCAAAGACCTTCTAATGATTTTAAGCTAGATTATTATTCTTATTGATATATCGTATCGAATTCAAAGTCTCGATTAATTCAAGAAGATTTCATATGTATATAAGCAATGACTGTCAGTTCCCCCCACAATAGCTTCAATTGACTCACAAGTATTCGGGAAATGCGAATACCTGAAATGCATATTGCATACCGGGGGATATACTCGTACTATCTATGTCACGCCCCCGTTTCAGCCTTTCTTGAATTCGAATGCGTCGGCCTAATGACTGATGACGGACGAGTGTCTCTGTGTCACACGCAGACTTGCCGAATCTTGTGGCATGTCAATTAATTATGCATAACATTGCGGCGCCTCGTCGGCCCCCGTTCCTACCTGCCCTCTCCCTTCCTCTCTCTTCCTTCCTCTCTCTTTTTCCCTCTCTGTGTGCCCCTTTCGTTTGCCCCTTAATCAGCCCAACATTGTTGCACTGTCCCAAACTGCCCCTTTGGATTCGGCAACGGGGAATTGGCAGTGGGCGGGGGAGCGGGGGTTTCACCGGTGCCCCGTTGGCGGGCTCTCCTCATCGTCGTCGACGTCGACGTCGTCAGCCTAAAAATGCCGCGCTAAATTCTTCAGACTCTTAAAAATAAACTTTTTCTAGATTTTTGTTGCGCTTTAAGATGAGCCAAAAATATTTTTGACTTTCACTTGCGTTGTCGCGTCTCGTTGCATTATCAATTGTATTTGTTGTTGTTGCTACTTTGACTCTTGTCTAATTTATTGTTGTTGCACTCTTTAATCTGTTTTCAGCACGCAAATTATGTGCGGCAAGCGGCCGAGGATTATTTGGCCCGGCGACAGGCGCGCAACAAATCAATGACACGCTCGATGACTTCCGGATTGGCCGGGCCGATCCTCGCCCTGGGCAATGTACACTATCTGCCGGCAGCGAAGAGCGGCACCTTCTTCTCGCGCGACAATGTCTCCAACTTCATAACCTGGTGCAGGTGAGTCGATCAATGATAAGATAAGACCTTTAGGCTTCAATCTGTAATTGGAAATCTTTGCATAATGATTAATCTTCAAATCAAAGAGAAGGATCTCTGGAGATTAATGAGTTTCCAGCGCTGATCTTTGACAAATTTCCCAAGTCTCTAGAGACAACAAGAGATCATTGTACTGTCAAGATAGAAGTTCCTATCAATGCTTAGATTAATCGTTTATGCATTTTCTGAAGAACGCACAGATGATCTTTGATTGATCGACAGTCGAGAAGTTCCAAACTGACAGAGTTGTCTTCCTTTTCTTCTCTTCTGCAGAAAGAGCCTTAAAATCATAGAGTGCCTACTATTCGAAACAGACGATCTGATCATGCGCAAGAACGAGAAGCACGTGATCCTCTGCCTGCTGGAGGTAGCCCGACGTGGCGCCAAGTTTGGTAAGTGCAAGCAACGTATTTGATTGATATATGTGACTTGATATATACACATTCTATATAGGCATGCTTGCGCCGATGTTGGTGCAGATGGAGCGACAAATCGATCGCGAAATTGCAGCCGATAACAAAGCCAACGGCGTCGGATGTGGCACACAGACGGGCAACGGTTGCTCGGAGAGCGGCACCCAGACAGAGGCGCCGAGTGTTGGTGCCGAGTGTGCTGCAGTCGAGACAGATCTCTATGACAGCGATACTGAGAACGAGGATGAGGACGATAAGGATCCGATGCTGATGTACGGACCACAGCCGCAGATAGTAACGAATGACCTGAAGAGTCTCGACGAGATGGTAAGTGGGCCAGAGATAATCCAAAGTAGTCTGCAACATGCAACACCCGCTCTTCGTCTTCTCCTCTCCCCATTCCCTTTTCCGGCTACTGAATTTGACGTTTGAATGTGTGCCTGCCTGTGTGTGTGTGTGTGTAGGTTCCGTGGGCTGTGTTTTCTCTTTTATTTCTGTTTTCTTTTCTCTTCTATTTTTTTTTGCAACGGACCTCACGACTTTTTGTTATTGTTGTCGTTGTAGTTTTCGTAGCTACTTTTCTTATGTCCATTTTTAGCCATGGCTAAGTTTCCAGTTTCAAACTTGGGCAAAACAAATCTAAAGTAAACAGCAACAACAGCAACTACAACAACAACAACGACAACAACAAAAACAATGCTACAAAGTTGAACAAATGCGATGGATAATTGTTCAGGCGATTTGCGCGGACTCTGCCTAAAAACGGATTCGTATTACCCTATCCAAAATCGTCGCATACGAGTGCAAATCTATATCCCCCATCCGCCATTACCATAGGGAGCAGCTCGCGAGTCGTGATCGTGATTGAGATCGTGATTGTTGCGTCGCTTTAGTGAGAGTTCTGAGTCGACAAGGTCTGCGACACATGATTATTTGTATATGGTAATCGCATGTGAATGATTAGGCAACTTGAGGCTGAAGCGAGTGTTAACTGTGTGGGAATTGGAGTATAGGATATGTTGTACTCATAGATTCAATAGGATATACTGCGGAGGTGTATAAAGTGTTATTGTTTATTGGTATTTAGTTTATAATAAACATATTCAGTTTATATATTTTTGGTAACAATTCTTTTTTGTTTTTATACCCTTCGATCATTGAAAATAGTCAAAAATGTATGTAACTTAGTGCAGAAGGTGGCGTATGCAATAGACAAAGTATAAAAATTCTTGCTCAGGGTCACTAGCCGAGTCGATAAAGCCATGTCTGTCTGTCTGTCCGGATGTCCGGATGACCAGATGAACACACAGATCTCAGCTATTATAACAGCTAGAGACACAAAATTTGGCATGAAGGTTTCTGTTTACCCGGTGCAGATGAAGTTTATTTCAAATGTTGGGTGCCACGCCCCCGCCCCCGCAAATTAAAAAAGGATACCAACTTTGTGCAAATGTATGTTCAGGCAGAAGGATGCGTGGGAGACCCCACAAAGTGTATATATTCTTGTTAGGTTCCCTAGGTCAGTTAAGCCATGTCTGTCTGTCTGTGGTAACCAGGTGAACACACAGATCCCAGCTATTATAAATGCTAGAGACACCAAATTTGGCATGAAGGTTTCTGTTTACCCCCGCAGATGAAGTTTTTATTGTTGGTGTCACGCTCCCGCCCCCCAAAACAATAATTTAATCTTCTCTTCAAGGATGGGTATATCACTCGACTGTTGCTCTTGTTTATTTTGAGTGTGTGTGTTAATCAGGTATTCTTAGTTATCATAATTATTCGTCTTTGAGACACTTTTGAATCTCTTTATTAAGCCAACTTGCGCAGACATTTCCGGCTATATAAAGTGTCCGTAGATCTGGCTGATCTATTGCTATTGCTTTGGCTCTGCGAGCTGCAATCGATTACCGATTGCCGATCGACGATTGCCGATGCTTATGTCACGGGCTCATCATATTGTAAATTAATTTGACAATATGTTCGAGGCGTTGCACGCTGTTGTTGCACGCCGTTGTTGTTGTTGTCGCCCGGTGGCGCCAGTGATGTGCCAACAACAATTACAACAATCGCAATCGGCAATTGGCAATGTAATTGCAAGTGTGACTGCGAGCAGCGATTGCGCGATGACAACACGAGACGAACAACGACAGCAACATGCACAGCCAACATACAGGCAACATGCAACGGACAACGGACAGTGGACAGACAGAGAGAGAGGGGAAACGGACAGCAGCAGCGCCCAAGGATTGAGAAGCAGTTCAGGCAGTCGGGCCAGTCAGTCGTCGCAGGCAAATCGGTAAACGGAAAACTAATGAAAAGCCATGCAAACATTTCCTCACGCCGCCAGCAACATTGACGACGCGACGGCACAAACAATGCTCACAACAACTCCAGCAACTCCCCCTCTTCGCCTTGGCACCCGCCTGCGATCGACAGCGGGTGGATGGATGGATAAATCGTTGCGCATTTATTGGATGCAACATGGATAGCGAACAGCGCCACATGCAGCAGCAGCAACAGTAACAAAGTGGCCCGGCGGGCGGACATGCTCAATGGATTGCAGGCTGCCTGGCTCTGGCCTGAGCTGCCGTTGTTGCTGCTGTGACTCCAGCCCCGGCGATCACTCAGTTAGCCAATCAATTTGTTTGCTGCAACAGTCGCGGCAGCAGCAGCAGCAGCAGCAACAGCTCCTGCCGAATCAGCAAATAGCCTCAACAACTTGTCGAAAATGAAATGATGTGCCACCACGTAGCTGCCACAGCAACGAGCAACAGGCAGGCAGGCAACTTGCAACTTGAAGCGGACAACGGGCAACTATTTGTCGCTGCCGTTTGGCACGTCCGCGTCGTCGTCAGCTTTGTTGCTGCTGTTGTTGTTGCTGCTGCTGCGCATGCGATTTATGGCCTGAGCAGGATCGCAGCGCCATTGCCGACGCCAGCTAATCTTGCATGCGTTGCACAGTCACAGCCACAGCCACAGTCGGAGTCGGATCCGTCGCTCGTTGTCGTTGTCGATGCCAGATCTCTTTTCTGGCTTATCGCCAATGCCAGATTTATTGTGATGTCGAAGCATGCCCCCACCCTCACTCCAATCATGCTCCAGCAGCCGTGGCACGCACACACACACACACACACATACACACACACTCTAAGAGCTGTGTGGCACAGTTCCCAGTTAGTCAGACAGTTGCTCCTGGGCCCTCCTGGAGGTTTTCCTTGCTGCAATGCACAAACGTTAAAAGCAGCAAGAAAAAAAAAATAGCTAAAATAGAAATACACAACTTGATGGCATGATCGACTTGTAGATGCCCTGCAAACAGTCAGGCAGCCAAGATAAAGGGGACATAGAAAAGGGATTATTGATTAGTAAGCTTTTATTATAGAAGTTTTTTATTATTGTGTAGGTTTTAAACAGTAAATACATTTACATAGTTGAAATATACTGCATATATACATACATACTTTATTTATATTATATTTTAACATATTTTATATATATCATATATATTCTGAATCAACAGTAAAGTTAAAATAGCATTTTTCGTCTGTTACTTGGCACTCATTATACTTAACAAGATGTTGCAAGCAAACCTAACAATATCGGCCTTCTATAACATATAGCTGCCAGAGAAACGATCAACCAATTGGGGTGTTTGGTATATACCACGCCTAGTTTATCATAATAACTTATATTTGCATATATAATAGCTATATAGTAAGCAATATATGATTTTATCATTGCAATGAAATCGAACCTCTATATGCTTCAGAATTTGTAAAAACTATTAGTCAAATTTATAGATTTGCCTTAAAAATATTATAAAACAGTTCGAAATCTGTATAAGAACAATATTGGGAAACATTTTCGAACACTTTAGAACGTATAATATATATAATTAGCAAAGGAATAATTGTTAAGGAAAGAAACCAATATGGGATGTATCGAAAATTCGTCACAATTAGATAAAGAAAGTTTGTTTTATATATTTATACCATATTACATAGATTTAAATATATTTAGCAACTTCTTTAGACACTATATAGTGTGCATAACTGAACTATAAACAAACGGGAATCTGTACAGTAATTTTACATACATAATCTTTGAGTTTTAGTCTGCTATAACAATGAATCCTCTAAATAACCAAAGAACTTAGATTTGTCACTAGTTTTGTGCAATTTCATTGAACATACCCCTTTGCAATTGCTCCTAGGGTATATATATGTATGCAACTAGCGAAGTTCAAAGGTGCAAATGCGTTTTGTCTGTTGTTCGTTGTGTTTCCAGTTGCCTCGTTTTGTTTGGCTCGGCCAGTTGAACGTAGAGAAGGAGCAGGAAGAGGAGGAGGAGAAGGAGGAGGAGGAGGAGGGAGCTTTGTTAGCCCAGTCAAAGGCCTGTCAAAGCGATGGCGATGGCTGGCACAGTAGCCAAGCGAGGCGAAGCCAAGCCAAGCCAAACCGAGCTCCCTACAGACACGAATTGAACGACGACGAGGCAGTTGCTCTGTGGGCTCTAGGCTCTGCGCTGGGTTGACTGGCTGCCTTCTGTCTTCCTGACTGTCTTCTGGCCTGGGACAACGACGGCGGCGACGGCAACTGGAAGCCAAGTCGTTTGCTGTTCCGCTCATTTGTTTGATCATTTGCTCGGACAATGGCAGCGCGTGAATTTATGCAGTGGAAACCATTGCGATTCAGATACTGGCAGACCAAAGGTGGGCGCGTGACACGAAAGCAAAGCAGGCTAGGCACGAAACTAATGATGAGCTTGGCATAGAAAGAAAGTTATGCCATCTATCAATGAATGTATTCTGCCTTAGCTGCTTCTGTGCATTTCTTTAGGATGTTCTTTCATTGTTTGTTTGCTGTTCTGGATTCCTCTAGAGATGGGTGCATGACAAGATGACA
This sequence comes from Zaprionus africanus, assembly GCA_018151435.1. Lineage (NCBI taxonomy): Eukaryota > Metazoa > Arthropoda > Insecta > Diptera > Drosophilidae > Zaprionus > Zaprionus africanus. Next base: position 89,539 of record JAECXB010000096.1, read on the forward strand.
AACACGACTATGTCATGTCCCATCTCTAGCGTATAGTCTCAATGGTCTGTACGGTCTTTGGGATTTGGTAGTTGATCGCCTGTGGCTCTTGATCTTATGCAATGCCCTGCGGGGTCAGGCCTGGGGTTGCATGGCACGACACCCTCTGCCTCTCCCACACACACACACACACACACACACACGGATCGTTAGTCAACTTTATATTTGTATTGCAGGTCAGGGATTTGGTGGAGAAGTGCACGTGCCCCTCACAGTTTCCCATGGTACGCGTCTCCGAGGGCAAATATCGCATTGGCGACACCAAAGTTCTCATCTTTGTGCGCGTAAGTATGCCCAGTCAAGGCTCCTATATATATATATCCTGATCTCGCTCTATATGTTTGTTTTCTGCAGATCCTGCGCTCGCACGTCATGGTGCGCGTTGGCGGCGGCTGGGACACACTTTCGCACTATCTGGACAAGCACGATCCTTGCCGCTGTCGTGCCCAGCATCGCAGCTCCATAACGGCTCGTCTGCTGCCCCGCAACAGCAGCTCCAGTTCCGGCATCGGAGGCGGAGGCATTGAGCTGCACAATGCGCAGGTGATATACGAACGGTAAGTCAAGCGGTGCAGCTCCCTCTTATACTCCTGCAACTCCTTCCCCTTCTTCTACTTCTCCTCTTTCTGTTACTGCTCTGGCTCTGGCTCTGCTGCATTAAGTTGTTATCGCTTTGCTAATTGCATGCATAAAGCTGCATAATGATGGCGCTGCGAATCGTTGCAGTTGAGTGCTCCATTAACAGCACTCCTCTCCTCTGCTGCTGCTGCTGCTTCCTCTGCAGATGCAGGCAATCAACGTAGACACAACTCATTCACAAGTTGCCTATCCGCTCTGATATGCATGTGAGAGTCCTTCAAAGCCAGCGACTCGCACTCACACTCACACTCAGTGCTCGTAGATAGCTTTAGACAGTTGCCTCGTTTGGCTAGTTATAAAACATTTACTATCTTTTATAACATTTATTAGGCTTTGCTAATCTATAATAAACTTATTACATGCGCGATTCTTGTACTCACTTTGAAGGCAACTGAGTCACTTTGACGCTACTAGAATTTAGTTGGGTCTGCTGTCTGTACAGACTAACTGACTCTTCTATATCTTCTCTGCTTTATCTGTTTACTCTCTATTATGCCTTCTTTATATGTTTTCGGTCTTCTTATTCTGTTCCTTTCCTCTAAGTTATACTCACTTTAAAGGCAACTGATTCAATTTGACGCTACTGTGTGCTAGATTACGGGGCACTGGAAGTTAGTTGGATTAGTTGTCTAATCAGACTAACTGACTCTTCTATATGTTCTCTCCTTTATCTGTTTACTCTCTACTATGCCTGCTTTATATATTTTCTGTCTTCTTATTCCGTTCCTTCCCTCTAAGTTATCATAAGGATTCCAAACTAAATCCTTCTTGCTTTCCCTTCTTATTTGCATAGCAAGCCTGCCTAGCTCTTCACTTACTTCTCCCTCTTCTTGTCCACTCTCTCTTCTTTTATCCACTCCTTCTTATACACACTTGCCTTCACTTGATCTTTCTCTTTTCATCTTTCTGCCTTTCATCTTTCCCTCTTACCTTCAACTACTCTTCATTAACTATGCTTGAATCTTCTCTCTTCCTTGCCAGTTCACCGCATGCAGCACGGCGTGTCAATGTATCCAACATTGGAGCATCACCAGGAACTGCAGCTGGAGCTGGAGCAGGCGTCCCTTCGGCCAACACTAGCTTATCGCCCAGTGCCGTCGCCGCGGTCAAGCATCGCAGTCGCAGTCCGACGCCGCAGCGCAAGTTTCTCAACCAATCGAATGCCTTGGCCAATGCTGCAGCCGCTGTGGAGCCAGGCTTGCCTAGCTCTCCCAGCTTGGCCAGACGCTCCATGTCGCCCAATCAGCGTCGTCTGCTGGGTGATATGCGCCGCAAGCAGAATTCGCTAGAGTCCTATGGGAGCGGACCCAAATCATTGCCAAGCGTGGACTTTGGTGAGGAATCTGCAACTGCTGTTGTGGCGACGTCAACTGGAGCAGCAGCTGGTGGTCAGCCGGAGCAGAACAGTAAATTCGAGAACATCAGCGACAACGGCAGCGAGATAAGCGACGAGGGCTATCGCAGTCTGGGAGTCATCCAATCCACGGCACAGAAGCGCGAGTCTCTGCACAGTCAGGCCTCCATCGAAGATGCTGAAAGCAATGGTAAGTGATGCCCCCCCTCATCCCTGCTCTGTGTACTACAGTTCTCCTCGTTCTCTCTCTCCCTCTCTCTCTGTGTTTCGTGCAGCGCGTCTTGATCAAACGTCCAGCGACTCGCAGATTTCACCCACGGATGAGCCCGAAGCGGAAGCAGAAGCCGAAGCCGGCACGGGATCAGTCCAGCAACAGGCCAGCAATATGCTGGAGGAGGAGGAGCCGGAGCCAGACTATGCTGCCTGCGAGCTCGATGGTCCGCAGTCGCTGCCGGCCGTGCTGGCCATGCCCAAGCTACTGGTGCAGCCTGCCGGCTACGAGGGTCACACCAAGTTCGAGCAGTCTGGTGTCTTCATATCGGATGACATCATCACAGTGACAACAAACGATGCGGAGCCAAGCAAGGCCGAGGAACAGGCACACACACAGCAGACAGGCAATGTGGCAGGCACGCCCGCTGTGGGCAGCAAGATACCGCGCTCTCCACTCGCGCAGCGCCGTCGTCGCAGCAGCATGGACAACAGCAATTGCAGCGGCGCTGGCGGCAGCTTGCAGGATCTGAGCACACGGTCTGGTGCGCTCAGTTTCAGCCGCAAGCAGCCCGTCTATCGGTCAGTGCGTCGTCCGGCAGCTGCGACTGCGACGCCAACAACAACACGTGCAAAGGCCTCACAGCTGCCGTTGGTGCGCGACGTGACCAACACGTGGAGCGGACGCAGTGCAGCGGCGCCAGTGGCCAGCAAAAAGCGGCCCACCATCAATACAGACACCTTTGCGCCGCCGCCAACAAAGTCAACATCGGCATCGACATCGACTTCGCCATCACCTTCGCCATTCGAGCGCGGCGTGAAGACACGCTCCTCGCAGATTCTGTACGATAGCAATGGGCGCAGGGTGCGCGGCTGCAGCAGTTCGCTGACCACGTCACCGGTCAAGAATCACGCCTCATCGCCACTGGCCCAGCAGCTGCTCGAAGCGGCAAGCAGTGCCAAGAACGATGCACAGATTCTGGAGAAAATGAAGACGCTTCTCTCGCGCTATGCTGCCGGCAATCAGCAGCAGCAGCAACAGCAGCAGCAGCAGCAGCAGCGGCCCGTTAGCACCGGATGCAATGGCAAGAAGACGCCCGTCTACGAGGACTTTACCACAGCGTGGGTGCACAGCAATGGCAATCTGGAGAGATCCGAGAGCTGTTCGCCGCCGGCAAAGGCCAGATCGAAGCGCAGCTCGGCGGCTTCCTCGTGTGGCAGCAATAATTCGGGCAACACAACATTGGTGGCTGTGGTGTCGCCACGCCGTGAACGAGGCATGTCCAAGATACCGGCGCCGGTGCGGCATCATACGGAGCTTTATTAACGGCACGTGCGGACGCTTGGCGTCCGAACAAAGCCGAAGCCCAAGTCAAGGACACGAGCATGCTCCACGACGGCCACGAATGTTAAGCTACTTCCGAGTGTTTTCTGAGAGCTGCAAGGGATGCGTGTGTGTGTGCATGAAGGAGGGATGTGGGCGGTGAACGGTGAATAAGGGCTTAGCTTATAAGGTTAATAATAGGGCCAAAATGGAATTGTCCGTCTGTGCGAACCGAACCGTACCGAAGCAAAGAGAATGGAACCGTTCCAAGAGACCTCATACAGACAAGTAGCCTATATATATATACATATATATATAGATAGCACATAGAGATCGTAATCAATAAATTGTAATTGCAACTGCCTCATCAGCTGATCCGAAATTCAGGCCCGAATAACAATCGCAATCATATCATCGGGAAGAGAAAGAGATTACAGAGAATACCCTTTAATCGTTCGGTAAACTAGCAAAACTTAAACATCCAAGTACCGTTTACAATCCAAACTGAGACTTTCGAATACAATTTGAAAAATACATACTTTTTTTGCTTGCATTTTGTTTTTTTTTTCGAATAGAACTAAGAGATGTTTTAAATGAAATCTGCAATCTGCTGCGATCGTGATAGTTCTTAGAAGCCCCTCTCACATAGAAAGCGCATTTTTCTAGAAGTTTTACGAGCATTACACACACACACACACACACACACACACAGAGAGAGAGACGCCCACACACAGACATAGCCATTGATACTTATTTGTATATAGAGAGAGAAATGCAACGCAAATCAAATTAGAATATTACTAAAAGGGCTTGCAGGATGTAATTGGTAGGACTGATTGTAGTACGCGGTGTGTTTGGGTGTGTGAGAGGAAGAAAGAAAGATAGAGAGAGAGAGAGAGAGAGAGAGAGAGAGAGAGAGAGAGAGAGAGAGAAAGAGAAAGAGAAAGAGAAAGAGGGAGAGCGATAGCTTTTTTCCAGCATAGTGTTAACAAAGGATTTATTTTTTATATACACCCAAAGCAAGCAAAGGCCATCAATGTGAAAGGGAAAAGCTTTTAACAAACTCGATTTTATACATACATACAAAGTCGAACGAAACAATATGATATGGTAAACATATATATACAAGCATAGAAGAAAAGAGTAAAACAAAAAGAAAATAAATAAATCTATATATTCGTACAATATTTAGTTAGGCGATCAGAGCATAGAACATAACGAATTTGGTGCTTTACTTTGGTCAGGCAAACACCGAAAGTAAATAATTGTAACTCGTAATATAGTATACCTTATATACATATATATAATGATGCCCCCAATTACCACAAAAGAGGAGGGGACATCCTACTCCCCAATCCCATATTACTTGGTCACAAATTCTGGAATCTTGAGTCCTTCGCTTGAATAAGCTTACTTTCACATATGTCTGCACTTAATACTTGCGATACTTCTTACTATATATCGAGTCCCATTACCGTATATACTATGCTACAGTTTTCATTTGACAACCTTAGATTAATTATAAAAAAAAACGTATAAATAATTTGATTTTTTTTTTCTGTAAACTTAATTTGCCTTTGATTATAGCAATGTTAACATATTTAGTACATCGTACCTTTCAAGTTGAAACAAACGAATTCTTTGTTCACTAAGCTGAGTTAGAATTATATATACAATAGATTATATGTTGGAATCGGCCTTAATATTCAATCGATGTTTGTTGTAAAATATGAATGTATACTTTCTACTATGATTTGATTTGAGTGTGCGATTTGCTTTCAGTTTGTAGCGTCAACCAAATGTTCTTCGAACTAACTGAAACTAAGCAAATTGAAAGGCAAGTGTATTTATGCCGATTTAACGCATACCTATATATCGTATATTCTCTATATATGAAGAAGGCCCTCAGCCTGCTCACTCCTATACCAATTCACAACATACATATAAACATATAGATCAAATCGAAACGATAAAAATATATAAATCATTTCAGCAAAACGACAATTTAATTGTTTACAACACGCGCACATGAGAAAATTAAATTAAATTAAATAATAAAATGAAAGATGAGCATGTTGAAGTATCTTGCGGATACAAGCAATTTGACTTACTGGGAATTTATTCATTTGATTTGTTTTGTGTCAATTTGTTTGAAGCGAAGAAATATATTGCGAACATATAAAGCGTATTTAAAATACAATTAATTATTATTAAATCATTTAAAGCAAACTAACTATTAAAAATGGAATAGATTACAAGACATAAACGTGAAATATATGCAAACAACATTATTGATTTTAATCACAAGAGTTTAATAAATAAACACGAGCATATACATGTGTACTATATAAAAACAGAGATAACGACAATGTTTCACCTGTTCTTACCTTGGGATCGGGATCGGGCAATATCCTGAGTTTGTGGCATGACGAATTAGTTGGCTTAATTATAGAATTGCACTCATTATGGATGACATGCACAGCACCCTCGTTGTGCCTGGTTGAGCGTTTCTGCAAGTCGCTTCCTCGCAACGATTCGCTGTCGTGCGAACCGTCAAGGTAGATTAGCGCGTACATCTGTATCTAATTAGCATAATCAGAGACTTATACTTTACTTATACTGTTCATTCCCGCAAGCAATTAATTGCTGCAACAGTAGTTTAAATATGCGTTACATATCTTCAAGTGCTATAGCAGTCATCATTTTGTCGCATACAAAACCGATATCTCGCACTTATCGATATGCAATGCAGTTTTGAGCAATGATAGAGCGAAAATATAAATTTGCTGTTTTTCCATTGTTTATTTAGAAATATATTGGAATCTTTGCGAATTCTTATAACTTAATGCTTAGGGCAAATCAAAAGGAATATATTTCGTATATAAATAAAATCAGTTGTATACCCTTTGTTAAATATACTACTACTTAAATATCAGCCAGGTTGCCCAGGTTTCCCAGTCCACCACCAGCTTCCTGACCGAATCGGGCTTTCTCCTGACTTTCGGTCCAGACCTTGGCTATCATTTGCTTCGTTTTTGTATCGCCGCTGTTGTACATTTTCTTCATCATATTAACCAGCGAACTCTCTGGATTGTCGCTATCCTTGCTCAATTCACTGTCTTGCTTCTGCTTCAATCGTTTCTGAATCGAAGTTAAGACGTCCCAGTCTTGGCCCTCTTGTGCCTTTTTCAGGTATATTGCTACCATGTCGGTCTTCAATTTACGATAACTTTTCGCCACATCAATTGCATAGAGCAGATTGTTGACTGTCAGGCCGAAGTCTTTGCCATTGAGATCACGCACGTGGAGCTGCAACGAGTGTTCCGTATAGTTTACAGTGACAGCTTCCTCGGGGCAATTTTGGACACCGTTTAATGTTATGAAGAGTTTTACAAATTTGGGACTCTGATCCCAGCCATAGTCGGTCAACTCATGCAAGTACCTGCAACGTAAAATAAAAATATTGAGGCACGCACATACATACATATGGTTAGAGAACCTTCGAGAAGCTTCTCGAAGAACATTGGATGGGCATAAATATTTTGTGTCCGCATCTCTTACCTCTTGGAAGCTCCACCAACAGTGCCAGCGGCTTCACGTTCAGCAGCAATACGTGCTTTAATCTCTAAATTAACAATCTCGCGTTCCGCTTCAGCTTTCGCTTGGGTGAGCGCGCCTTTGACACGAGCACATTTAGCCTGTTGAAGCAAGGCTGTGAACTCAGCAACATCGGCTTTGAGCTAAAGATTTAAATATATATGCACATTAATATTATATAACTTGCATAAAGTACTATAACTCACCTGTTCTAGGGCCATTGTAGTTTAGTTTGTATAAAATGATTTGACTGCCAAAATTTGTGCAACCACAACGTTGAAACTAGGGATGTAAAATACATCGATACCGCGAAGACCACCAAATACCCGGCTTCTGCATGAATACAATCGATAAATAAAATACCAAAAACAATAATAAATATATCAGACGACAAAATATCCTAAAAAATACCGAATTCTTATACCATGCAGTGCTTTCACATACTTAGCGGTTGTTTTAACATTAACCGTAACCTTTAAGCAGGTAGCCATTTATGTACGATTTGACTTGAAAATGAGTCTACAAGATGAAAGTTTTCCAGCAGACGAAATATACGACCGGTTAAATAATACTAAAGGTAGTCTTCCGAGGACCCTTCAGCGACAATTTAATATGCGTCTGAATATCGAGGAGCCCGACGATTTAGCAGGCAACGAGTCGCTATTTTTGAATAGTGACTTGGAAAAAATGTGCGTCGCTAATTCTGTAGATTATGAGAAAAACGAGGAAGGTGAGCCAAAGGAAAGTTCAGTCTATAACCGTAAAAATAAATGAGTTTTTTTTTTTTTATTTCTAGAAATAAACAATAACAATCATGGCGAGAGCATTGAGAGCGACCATCACACACACAACCATACGCACAGCCACAGTAATCTGCACCTGGGGAATGGACGAAGCAGCAAAGCCGTCTCCTACCAGGATATACACTCGGCATACACCAAGAAAACCTACAAACATGTAACCAGCAAGGTGAGAAAATATATTGCCGATATACAGAGACAGGAAGAGCAACAACGGAATCGCGCTGGTACATTTCAACGGCATCGATCCATGCCAGAATGCCTGACGCCACGAGGCAATGCCGAGGATCAGCGGAAGCTGGACGAGTCCCTATCCCTGGACGAGAGCTATGAACGTCTGCTCAAAGAAAAACAATCTTACATTGATTATCTACAGGAAGCACTCTCCAAGCAGACAGAGGCTAATTTTCAGTTGAAGAAGAATTTTGAAGTGATACGAGATGATCTCACTGAGTGCAAGGATCAAATGAAACGTCAAGCGGCCTTGATTAAAGAAACTGAGCTGAGAAACGCATTACATTCATATGCATATGGCCTGCCTTTGCGCAATCGTAGTACGGGTAGCGTTGCAAGGGCAACACAAACGGATGTGACATTAGCCACAAATCACGTGTGGAATATATCAGACCTTTCCGATATACCGGGTCACACGCCACTCAATCTGAACTCCAGCAGCGATGAGGGTATTAGCACTGCCACAACGAATAACCAATCCTATAGCCAAACGGAGTTCAAGGGCCCGCCCAACAATGGCAGGCAGAAGCAGCGGCTGGCCTCGCGCATGCTGCGCCTATTCGGACCCTGTGCCCGTTGCGATGATCCGAATCAGACAATAGAAGACAGCAAAGCAACATATACTGTGGAACTTCCACTCCTAGGCGATGAATGCAATCGTGCACGCGACCGTCGTTAGAGTTGGCCAAGTTGTCAAGTCCACTTAATTGTTTATATCAATTGTGGGCAAATCATTTTTGTATTTTTTATGTTTTAATTGGTAATTAATGTTTGCAATGTTGATCCAGTTGCGTTTACCTTTATATTTTCATTTTAGTCCTAGTTAAGTGTCGGTTTAATTGTATTCTCTAATTGTGCATGCAAATAAATTAAAAAATTTTGAATATCAATTTGAATCAGTGCGCTTAATTCAAATATGGTCACACATTTATCGGCTGGTCATCGATAGATTATTATAATTCGTTTGAATCGGTTCATCTTTGAACTAGTAATGAACGGAATTGCATTAGTCTCCGTTCATCTCTTTCTCTCCCACTAGAGTTCTTGTCGTTCGATTTGAATTTTCGCGCTCTTTGCCAAACCAAACAATAAAGGGTATAAAAACAGCGCATATAACTTTCGTTATGGTGGATCCATGTGGTATTCGTCGAGTTATAAATAGACGTAGAGTACATTTGCATTTATAAATATGTAATGTATTTGTATGTATGTATTTAATTGTTACTTTTTGTTAAATTACAGTTTGGATTTACGTTTTTTTTAGTATTAATTATAGCAAAGTAAGCTGCGCTTCACCTGAATAGCCTTCGGACCGAATTCGACTTGTTTGTTGATGGACTCGAATCTGGTTTAAATAAATATGTAGATAGTATAAGATAGTATACATTTAGTATGGTAGTTATTCACTTTAGTTTGGGCGCATAGCAATAAATGTATAAATATTAATTTTGTTAGTATAAACGAATTATTCGTTAATTGTATCTATAAACTTATCATTCAATTCAATTTAAATTTTCACTTGCTTGCTTGCTCCGCCTGTGTTTGTTGTTTGTTTGTTGCAAAAATATTGCCATTGCGAACGATCAAAGTTATCAATAAATATGTATAAATAATATATACTATATATGTGTATATGTATGTATATGTATATGTATATACCTGCACGTTTAGTGTATGTTATTCTGAAATGTTCTCATTTCTCATTTGCTTGCGGCTAACAAACAAAATCGATTAATTTGCTTATTCACTTGTAATACTTATTTACTTTATTTATATTTACTTGCGTGTAACGGTTTGTTTTCGCTTGTGGCTCTCAATTATAGCAAAAATAAGCTCTCTTTTTAATATATGTTTAATGTATGTTTGTATGCATTTGTGTTTTGTTTCCTCTTTAGCTTAACAAAAATTATTCAATGCACAATTTATTGTTCTTCATATTACTTTTGTTGCTGTTTGCTGTAATGTTTTATGTTGCTTATTGTTTTGTCCATCAATTTTTGTTAATCTCTTTACTTTCTTATATGGCATTAATCGAGAACGGCACAAATTGCAGTTTGCACATTTTATTGTTTATTGTTAATCGTTATTGTTAAGTATACACATTGTTTGACGACGTTACTTAAATGCATTTCGTTTTGTTTACTGTTTACTGTTTAAGGTTACTGATCACTTATAACAGGCAATGTTAAGACTAAGCTTAGTATCTGATCCATCCATCATATGCGACAATGCTTTAATATCTATGTTTACAAAGGAAAAATAAAAAAAAACAACGAAATCTCATCTCATCCCATCCTACTCGTATAACGAATATCGGTTTTTGGCATAATTGCAAATTATAAATGTAGTTAATAAAATTAATTTACATAAAAATTATATCATAATGTATTGCTATCCATATCTCGAGTTGGCAAATAAATTCAATTCAATTCTTACACATTATCGCCCCATCGTTTCCCACTGTCACACATACAGTCATTGGTCTGTCTCTGTCTTTTTCTCTGTTACCCTCTCGCTCTCTCTCTCTCTGTCTCTCCTCCACTCTATTTCGCTTTAGATTTGTGTTACTTTTGCGGAAAACCAATCAATCAATAACATCTGTATTTGACATTATCTTGAAAACGGAACTGTGCGTCACATGCACTTTCCCACACACACACACACACAACACGCCCAGCCACCCACACACACACACACGCATGCACACACTAACACACACACGAGAAACATAAAATTCAGTCTTTTACATGTCCATAGAAGAAAACAAAAAGCAAATTAAAGTAATTGGAGCAAATTTGTTGTTTGCATGGCTTGAAGTGAAGTGAAGTAAGTACAGTACCACGGAATCTTTCATTGCGAGAGTGCTGAGCTTATCAAGATGATTAAGATGATTAGTAGTCGAACGTCGTGTTGTTTATATTGTATAATTTAAAAAGGTTCCCGTAGCTTGATTGCACTTTGCGTTGCTTGGCTACATTAAAGTACATTCAATTGGGGTTCTAGGAGACGAGACGAAACGAGTCCATAGTAGTGTGTGCGCGCAGAGAGTGTGCGGAGAGAGGTGCATGAGCATAGCGTTAATAAGACTTTAATTAGATATAAATTGGGGTCTCCTGGCCTGTGAGCAAACGGAACATGGACGTCGGCATCGTTTTCATTAAGATCTGCAAAGAATGATTGGAATAGTCAATCAATTGTCGACTTGCAAAAATTTTTTTTATTTTTTTTGATTGTTACCTCGCCCACAGACGATGACAACAGCTTGACAATGGTATCGTGTGGCACAGCCACAACACTTTGATTGTTTATCTCGATGATGCGATGGCCAACACGAACACCACCACGTTCTGCGATGCCGCCACGCAGTAAGCTGCAGATCTGCAAAAAATTATAGAGAATATATTGAAATGAAGAGCTGCCACATCTCGGTTGCAAGTGTGCACTTACCACGCCATTTTGCACGCTAAATCCGAGTTGAAAGAGCGCCTTGGGACGCAGTATTTTGACCTCGACAACAGGAGGACAGGGCACAACGGTGAACTTGACGGCAGTTTGATTTTTGGCATTGCGTATATAGCTCTGGCAGGTGGAAAGCGGTAATCCAACGAGACTCATCCCATTAATGGCAATAAGCTGATCACCAATGTTTAACTGACCGCAGCGAGCAGCTGCACCGCCGGACATAAGATTGGCAATCACCACCGTGGGCAGCATGGAGCCCCAGCCGCTTTCCACAATAACCACTCCGAGTATTTCGCCCTTGGCCTTGGGCACCACAACTTCCTTCTGCAGCTCTTTCTTGGCGAATATTTCCAGCTCGTCTCCGAATATTTCCTGACTGTTAAGTACCTCTTGATAGTCCATTTCCTTGGCCAAGTTCTCGTTCTCGATGCCGTTGGCCTTGAGAAACTCCATGTAGGCAACCTGAAAAGCTTGGCCAATGGACTGCGCTATGAACTGCGCCTCGTCACTCTCGAAAACATGACATATCATTTTGGGAGTGCGATTGTGCTTGTTGGAGGAACCGATCTCCTTGTTGCTACTGTTCTCCTTTAACGTTTCGCCTTCGCTTATCTCTCCGGTGCCCTGACACGAAAGGGAATCAACAATAACGCCTCCACCATTGGGCACAAAGCGTCGACGCGCCATCAGCACAACAAGATCACCAATGTCGGCAATGTACGAGATGGTGCGCAGTGCATGATCCATCATAATCTCCTTAAGGTCTGTATTGAGCACCATTATCTTCTCGGTTGATATGAACAGGTCCACTTCGGTGCTTGGTTGGCTCTCGCCTTCGGGGGCCTGTGAACAAGGAAGAAGAGCCATAAGATAGTGAAACATAACGTATCATCGGAGATGAAACACATTTAGTATGTAAGTGTTTTTTTTTTGGTTTTTTTTGCTGCTTACCAAAGCCTATAAATATGTCAAGGAGTGTGCGCAGCATTGGATTTTGTTAGGGGAATGGGCGAGAGAAGCGAGACGAATTATAGACATTGAGCAATTACTGAATTACTGAGCGCATTCTACGGGAACGCCACAACTATATATGTTGTAAATATGATCTTATCTAGAAGTACACACCTTTATTCGCGACACAGCCTCCTCGGCCTGCATCATCCGAGTTGACTTTGTGGGCTGCCCCTCGCACACCAGCTGAGTGGATCCAAGATAGCGGGCGCGAAAGAGTACGCCCTCGATGAGCACTTTGGGTTCCAATAGACCTGGGCAACAATAAGGGAAACCACTTAGTCGCAAGCCAAGTAATAAGCTCAGTTGGAAATAAAAGAAACACTACAACAAGAAACATCTACAGTTTGATTTGCTTAGTTTGTTTTCGTTTTCTTTTTTCGCTAGTTCCCAAGCAAATGAAACTTTAGTAAAGTAGAAATGGGAGGATAGAGAAAGAGAGAGAGCATTCACTTACGTGGCAGGTGTAGAGCACCACCAAATACATAAATGATAAATTCAATACGCAGCGTACGACAAAGGAATAGTGTGAATGTGAAAATTGATTGAGAAGAGACACACAGTACAAAATAGATGGATTGTTTTGTTTATCTTGTTTGTTTTGTGGGGGGCGTTTACACGCACAAACACAAATACACAAATACAGTATAGTATAGTTAGATATATAGTCAGATTGCACACGATGCAAACTCTACAAAGTGTCTGCATCGTGCATACCTATAAAACCAGATCATATTCCTCATTCCTCACTCACCTTCTTTGTTGCGCGACTTCGCTTTCTTATCACTGTTGGTCGAGTCCTTGAGCGATTTTATGGAACCCGTAGGACTCTTCGTATATTGCAGCTTCTCTGGCGAACTGAGCGAGACATCAGCATTGCCCACAATTTGGCAAATGTCCGGCGAGTTGGGCGTCAAGGAGGTACCGATACCTTGTCGAATGGTTGCCGTTGAATAGCTCTGCGGCTTTGGATTGCTGTTATTATCGCTGCTATTGACGCTCCCACCGTTGTTGTTGGCCAAGCCGTTTGCATTGCTGTCGGCGTTGGCGGGCAGTGTTGTTGTCTATAATAATAAACAACGAAAGGTTGACAACAAATTCCCTTTATTTGAAGGGTACATTCTCTTACCGAACTTACTTGCTCGCCAAAGAAGTCTTGCTGGCCCAGTAGTCGATCCGTTTCGAGATCCGTGTCGGCTTCCTCTTCGTCGACACGTGTCGCTGTCGCAGTCGCAGTCTTACGCGGCACCCACACCGGCGAATCGGGATCCGCTGGCAGCACCTCATCACAGAACTTCAGTTTGTCTGGCTGTGCTTTGGCGCGCTGAATAGCTGAACGTATCTCCTTCATGGCCTCTTGTATCTCGACTGGCGATGTTGCTGTAGCTGCTGCGGCTGCAACCGCTGATGCTGCTGCTGCTGCTACTGCCGCTGTTGCCGATGACGACGACGCGGCTGCGGCATAAACTGGACCATAGTGCGTTGCCGCGGGGCTGTTGTTATCAGCCACACTGTCTGCAGTCATCGCCACCTCTGCCTCTGCCTCTGGTTCTTCACAGTGCTGAGGCGAGGGCGTAGCTGTTGGCGATTCGGGCAGCGGCGGGGGCGATGACGTTGGCATTAAAGCAGCAAAGTCGCTTGGCTGTAGTTCGGCTGTTGCAGTGTTCAGTGTGCCCAGCTCAGGACTGTTGCTGTATTCGTTCTGCAGTCGCTCGCCATCGCTGTTGCCATTGTGCTCCACGATGACCTGCTGCTGCTGCTGCTGTTGAGCTTGTTGGGATTGTGTTTGTGGTTGCTGGTAGCAGACGACGGATACATTGTTTTCGGTATCAGAAGCGTGACCACTGCTGAGGCCATCCTCCAGCACGGGCATGCTTGTGTATAGCTTGCCGTAATCGGTGGTGGCGCAGTTGATGTCATTCGACAAGCTGTCCAAGTCGCCACAGTTCGAATCGTAGTCCGTCGTCTCCGGTGACAGTGTAAAGTTACGCGAATGCCGACGCAGATTGGCCTCCAGTTCGGTGTCGGCCAGGTCGCCGCTGCTGCGACTGTTGGAGTCGATGTACAGCTCGATGTCGTTGTGCTCCGGGTATGCATTGGCTTCGCTAGACTGTAAAGAAAAGACAATAATTACTCAACATGAATAAAATAACTAGAAGAAAACAACAATATGTTTTTTATTATTATGAAACTGGGGAGAACTCACAACGAGTAAAGGTTTTGAGGATTTCCACTCACCTGCATCCTTGGCGAACGATGCACCATGTAGAGCTCGTCTTTGGGTGTTCTAGCTAAACGCTGGCCAATATATGCCTGCTCGATATGTTTATCTACATCGCAGACACGCGGTCGCATTTCCTAAACAAGCAGAAATCGATTTTGAATAAGTTCATTCATAAATATGGCTATGAACAATTAGCAGATCTCTTACCGAGCTGGCCATGTCGTCGCCACTTTCCGTTGTATAGTCTGTGAAACGTTTCTCGTCGTCGTCGTCGGGATTCGCTTTGAAGAACTCCTCCAGAACTTTGCGAGTCTCTGAGAACTCGTAAAGATAGTCAAAGGTTGGCGTCTTTGAGGACGCGGTTGCTGACGTGCTCTCATGATCAATCAGATCTATCAGATTGCCCACAGATGCCTTACCAGCTTTGTTGCCCATCACGTTGTTGTTATCCATGCGTTGCGTGGTGGGAGAGACGCGTTGTGGAAAACCGGGCGCTCGTTTGGGAAACCCGCTGCTGTTGCTCTTGCCAGTCCCCTGCTGCGGCTGCTGCTGCTGTTGCTGCTGCTGATTACCAAATCGACGTGGAGAGCCCTCATATTCTGCTATGGGTAGTTGGCCAATCATCTTGGTTACCTTCAGCACATCCTCATTGATAGCTCTATCAGCCGCTGTTGCCGCCAAGGCTGTTGATTTGTTCATCCAGTTTGTATCAATATCATCGAACACGACAATTTCACCATCCCGCAAACACTGTCCATCCGCCTTGCC
Source organism: Zaprionus africanus (assembly GCA_018151435.1). Lineage (NCBI taxonomy): Eukaryota > Metazoa > Arthropoda > Insecta > Diptera > Drosophilidae > Zaprionus > Zaprionus africanus. Next base: position 105,201 of record JAECXB010000096.1, read on the forward strand.
CACGTCCGTTGGCGAGCCGGGACTCGCCAAACCCTAAAAGCCAATCATAATTGAGTTAGTTCTCTCAGTGAAGAGTTCGTTACAAAATGCAAACAAATCTGTTCAGACCTTCCAATCAATAGATACAATTCAATAGTTTTAAAGAGTTATCAGGCAATAAATTTGAATGAATCCAATAATAGATTCCTAACTCAATTGATGGTTAAAGGAAACACAGTATTAGAGGGAGAGCAACCCACCTCCGGTTCAAATTGGCTGCTTCCTGGACTGCGCCCCACACGTATCTGATGAGGTAGTGGCCGTTGATAGTAGTACGCCGACTGCTGTTGCTGCTGCTGCTGTGCACCCAGGTAACCGGGCAGCTGATGAGGTGGCGACAGTTGCTCGAATGTCTGGTGATGATGCATGGGTGCATACTGAAGTTCTGCATTCAGATCTGGCGAGTTAAGCACTGTGCTGGCTGGTGTCACGTTCGGACTACGAGAGCGCATCTCCCACACATAGCGTTCCTGGGAGACTGGCTTGCTATTGGCAGCAGTGCCAGCGCCACCAAAGGTCATGTGCAGTTCAGCATGTCGTCCGCCGGCCTCATGATTCACATTTGCCTCCATGGAATCGTTGCTACTGTCGCTGCAGGAGTTCATGCTGAAGTCTGTAGGTACACTGGGCTCCGGGAATTAGCTAGACTACTGCGACAAGTGTGCGTCAGTCGGCTACTGGGGGCTACTTTTCAGCAGCCAGTGGTTATCTCAACTGCCGCTGCTGGCTTGCTGCGCTTCAAGTGTGATGCCTGGAATTATTAATAAAAGCGGATCAGTCACGATAGGTGAGTAGTTCACTTAAGCGTACTCGTATGCAGCACTGAGTGGATGATCTAATGCAATGAGTACTCTTGGTGGCATGAATCACGCCAAGTGCTGCTGTTGCTGCTGCAGCTGAACTACTGCGAAATTTGCCTGGAGTTGTGCACAAAATCAATACACAAAGTGGAGGCGCCACAGCTTGGCTTGGTTCGGTGCGCCAATTAACCCACTAACGAGACATCTAAACTTGCACACGTGTGAAAGTATTTATCTCATGGGTGAGTGTGTGGTGTGTGCTCTGCGGTGATGCCTCTATTGGGGACCATATGCGCACGTAAACTTGGCCTCTAAGCATGTTCCGTGCAGGCAAAACAAACACAAATACACAGTACACGGCACAGACCCTGTTTGGCAACAAAGGTGCGAGTGGCAGTGCGAATACGACGAGTGTGCGTACCTCGCAGTACCTCACAGTGCTATTACTGGCACAAGCACAGAGCCCAACTACAGTGTGCTCCCATTGCAAGCAACCAACAATCTGACAGCCTGAAAAGCCGACATCCTGACATATAGCCTGCTTTGGTGCCTGAATTATTTATGTAAGTCATCAAGTCATTACTGTCATCAATTTGAATCAAATGTCTTGCAGTAATTAAGAGCTGCATTAGACGTTCAATAACTGTAAATTAATAATTCGAATCATTCCGGTAGTGTTCATACTCTGTGGCACCAGAGGACACTGTTCCCAGGAAGTTGCTTGATTTCATTCTAAAATTGCCACCTAAGTGGCTGCACTGGGACTTCAGATCTCTAGTTAAATCACTTCCAAAGGGCTCTACACATCCGTGCGATATATATACATTTATATATGTATATACACTATACACACGGGCGTGTGTATGCATGTGTGCGAGTGTGCGTACGCGTGTTTCCTTTATTGACTGCATATGTACATGTGCATGTGTGTATGCCTCGTATTGGCATAGAGTGTTGTTAAAAATCAATAGATTTGCTGGTTTCGGGTGGCGACGTCGACACTGCCGCCACCCCCCCTTCGCGTACAACCTGCCCGCCAGCAATTGCCGCAGGAGTAACAACAACAACAACATCAACACAACCAACAACAACGACAACAGCAGCAGCATAACAATGCGTATTTTCAGTGTTTAAGTTGTTGTGCCTCATAAGTCTTAATACTGAATACGTGCTATTTAGATAACTTCACAGAATTCACATATATATTTTGTCACTCGAAATGTATTTTATAACATAGTATTCAGTAATTTTGGCGTTGTAAATTACCATTTAATACATTTTATTCACTTTCTCCCTGCCAATAAACGCAACTTTGATACAAAATGTCTAAGCCGTTAGCGATGAGCTAAAACAACGATGAGTGTAGTTGCTTTCTTCAGTCAATATTTATAACAATCGATAAGTTCGCCGGCGATATATCGATAGCACCGATGCAACGATGCATGCACGTTCAAATCGTGTCGATAACGATTCACCTGCTGGCAGTAACAGAAGAAAAAACAACATCAACCGAATCGGACGTACAGCGGAACGCAAACGTTGCGCGCGTTTAAAGTGTGTAATATTTTTTTTGCGTGTTTGCTTTTGAATGAAGTTCTAACCGCGCGCGCGCGTTTAATTACAAAAATTATTGTAAACTGTTCACAAAAATGCTATGAAAAACAGTGAACAAAATGTGAGTTTTTTTTAACGTGCTATACTTAACTTATGTCCGTGTAGTGGCCAAGAAGGCTCGCTCTAAATCTCCTTAGAGCGCACACTCGCCCAGATGCAGTTGTTGTTGTACATAAATATGTATGTGTGTGTGTGTTAATTTGGCCAAAACGTCGTTATGAATAAAACAATTGGAGATGTATCTCATTCAATTAGCTTCTGCTGTTCACTTTGGTAGTCAAGGGATACAGATACAGATACAGATACAGATACAGATACACATGCCATCGCTGCTGCACCAGCCACAGGGTGTGTTCCTGTGCCTGTGCGTATGCAAGCCTCCGTCTCTCTCTGTGTGTGTGTGTGTGTGTGGGTGGGTGGGTTGTGAACCTGTGCCAAAAATCAATAAAGCAAGCGCGTGCGAAAGTCAAACAACAAAGAACAAGGGAGTCAACAACATCCTGTTCTGTTCCTGCCACATTTGTTGCAAGGAGCAATCTAATGAGAAAAGTTACCAATTACAGGCGGGCGATGCTTTGTTCAACTGCGATTGCAGACAATTTCACACATGCTTATAATTGTTAACAATTGTTGCGCTCGCTGCAGCAACAACAACGACAACAACAATATAAGCGTTAAATTAATAAAACACCGTTAAATACGCGCGCTTATTTAGTCGAGCGTGGCCAAAGCGGCCAAAAGCACCCGAAGCACCCTCTAAATGGCTCCGCGTCGTTGTTGTTGTTGCTGTTGTTGTGAAGTTTTTGTTATTGTTTGTTGTTAGTTGTTTGTTGCTGTGGCAGCTGCCAATTACAAGCGACGCAATTTGAAACGCACTTAACAACAACTAAGAACGCTGCCCCGGGGCAGTTGCAGTTGCAGGTGCAGGAGAGCAGAAGGCAACCCAAGCCAGTCCAGGGCAGGCCAAGCAGCGCTGCAGAAGCCTCTTGCCTTGAAAGGAAATTGCACTAAGAAAGAAAATGCGACCAGTTTCGTGGAAGCAGTTAGCGCTCAGGGCGAGTGTACACTGGTCTATAGAATTTATGTTACAGCCAGGCTTATAAAACACATAATTAATTCAGTGCTGAACATAGGCAGCTTCAAATCTCTCTCTCATTATTTCAAACTGAAGTAATCTTGGGTCAGCTTATCCACAACGTACATATAATGACTGGGAGCAGTTTGATGGTGCACACTGTAACAGGCTACCTTTCCATGCCTAGTGTGTTTTATCTGGTACTTTAGATAATTAGTACCCTAATATTTAATGAAGACAATTGACTTTTCAGTACAGATACCTGTATGTATTAATATGATAAAAAAAAAACATAATATAAATACATATTATTTATTAAAAATAACATAAATTTCATATTAAATTTGAATTGTTTGTTCTGATAGCCTTGAAACAAAGTTGTAGAATTTGTTTTTTTTTTTTTTTTTTTTAGAGGATATTATTATTTATTATTATTATTTATTATAATCGTTCAGTTCCTTCTGAACTTAACCTAATGTGTAGCTTAAAATATAAAGTAATGGGTAAAAATTCCTTAAATATAACATATACAATGTACAGTTGCGGTAACAATAATAGCACCATAAGCACATTTCGTGTTTGTCCCAGCGTTTCTGTATTCTCTGACACTTTTTCATCATTTTACTCACTAAACTTAAATACTACAATGATTTTCCATCGAATTAACAAAATAAGGAACAGATCTAATGGATATTTTAAAAATAATTGGTAAAACAAAAAAAAAACCTGCATATTTAGGCGGTAACAAAAATAGCACTGTTTCTCGTAGTTTGCTAAAACTAATTAAAAAACTAAAAAATGAATTCAACAAATGGATTATATCTTAAGAACTATGTTTAGAGAATCTTAATATTTGGTTGCGTGACCTTTATTGGCGATGACAGCTGCGCATCGTCTTGGCTTGGAGTCCACCAAGTCCTGGCACCGTTTTTGAGGAATTTTGCTCCCTGCATCCTTGACCACACCCCAAAGTTCCTCGTTATTATTGGGTTTGGCTTCAGAAACCTATTTTTTCACGTCCGCCCAAAGGTTTTCGATTGGATTCAAGTCGGGTGACTGAGCAGGCCACTACATTACTCGGATCGATTTCTGCTCAAACCACTTTCGAGCTTTCTTGCTCGTGTGTTTTGGGTCGTTATCCTGTTGAAATGTCCAAACCAACGGCATTTCATCCTCGGCATATGTCAGCATCACATTTTCCAGGATATCTGTGTAAATGTGCTGATCCATGATGCCTTGAGTCCAATGGATCGGACCTACTCCATGGTATGAAAAGCACGCCCATACCATGATGTTTGATCCCCCGTGCTTTACCGTCTTAAAGGTGAAGCGAGGATTATATTCAGTTCGTGGTGGACGCCGAACATAAGACCGAGAGCCTTTCCCACTAAACAACACAATTTTGCTCTCATCTGACCACAAAATGTTGCGCCACTTCGCCACAGGCCAATCCTTGTGTATCTTGGCATATTCGATTCGGTTTGCCACATGCTTCACAGTCAAAAGCGGTAAGGTTGTTTTGTCTTAAGCGTTTGCGAACTGTTTCCACGCTTGTAGCTATCTGAAGCTCCTTTTTCAGTTCCGTCGCCGGCTTAAAAGACTCCTTCTTGCTTTGTCGAACCAAGCGCTTGATCTCCACGTTGGACATTGAGGGCTTTCTTCCACGTGTTTCGTTCTTTTCGACAAACAGCAGTGCGTTGCGGATCATTTTCTTTGAACAACCGACAATTCGACCAATTTCAACGTAGGTTTTACCTTCAGAGATCATGTTTTTGATCAAATCTCTTTCTTCGACGGTACAATGCTTTTCGCGACCCATGACTACAGAATTTTTGGTCTTCGTTTGGAACAAATTCAATAAAAACCTTTAAATCAACTCCTTTTTCCAAAATTTGTCGAAAAAAAACCCAAAACAATCACTCCTTTTAATTTTATTCAGCAAAGAAGTGGTCAGTGCTATTTTTGTTACCGCCTCATTTCGCCCGCTTTTGCAGCAAGTGCCCAAAAACAAAAAGAACCGTTACATTGAGAGACTAAAAATTTCTTGCTCAGAGAGACAACATATGGTACTTATAATTCATGCAATCTGACTTTAAAAAAAATAGACATTCAATAATTTTTTTTAGGAAATCAACTTTCCACCTGCAGTAGTGCTATTATTTTAACCGCAGCTGTACACTAGAGGTCTTTTTTTTGGAATAAGTTTTATTGCACTATCATCTCAGTTAAGATTCCCATAAATTTCTGTCAAAATGGAGTTTCTTCTCGCGTATTTTGTTTGAATTCTTGCACTTATAGTCATACCAAGTTACCTGAGTACGTTGTGGCTAAATAAGTAGTTAGAAATGCCGGCGGGTCTGGCTGACTGGCTGATTCGTATAATTACCTGCGGTTGCTTATACCCTTTCCGCAGTAACTCTAAGCCATTTGATGTGGTTGGGCAGAGGAACCATCGGTTCTATTTATTAAAGAAGACAATCTGAAAAATCTATTGTTAAAGATAAGGAAACTAATTTAATGTTAACCATAATCAGGCTAAATACACATATATAATTCGAATGTTTCTCTAATTATACTTTTCGTGTTATTTAGAATTTTCCTTTACATGTTACTTTTCGGTAGAGCATTTCAGCTTCGACTGCCCTAAAGAATGCTTTATTATCTCTTTGTCTTTTTGTCTTTAATTGGCTTTTGTTGTCTTGACTCGAAACATGCGCTAAAGTTCTTTACTGTTGTTGTTCCTGTTGTTGCGGCTAAAAGCGACAATTGAAAAAGTTATTAAATTGTCTTGTTGGGTTTATGGTTTTTTGTTTTACTGTTGTAATTGTAAGTAATTAAGAATGCAATTTTCACAGCTTACAGTTAGCCATAGCAGTTCTTGCCAGCACACACACACACACACTTCACACTTGACTGCCATGCTCTGATTGGGATGCAGCAGCAGAGTCAGGCCATAAAAAGGAAGGCTCAACCAAAAGTTACGGCTTAAATGTTGTGTTTACCTCAACGTCATACGTTATCGGTTATCGTTATCGCATGACAATCAGCTGACACGAGTCAATGGGTCTTATCTAATCGGAGTAGCCTATTCTCGGGTGACTCAGCGCCGTTGCAAGAGGCGCACTCCAAGTGGAATATGATCAGAACGAAGCAACTTAACTTGACTCGGCATCTATTTACGCTCCCTGCTGGACATGGCCAAATCAGTTTCCCAACTCAGTAAGCTAGTACCAGGCAGCTTGTTGTAGTCGCACACACACACACACACACTCACACACATGTGTGTGTGTAAAGAACAAACGAAAAGTCGATAAACCAGTTTGAGACGCGGCTACATTAAGTGGAATCGAAACAGTTGAGAAACAAACTTGGCTGTAAGTGTGTGTGTGTGGTGGCTTCAAGAGGTACATATGAGGAAAGGGGGCGGGGGATAAATGGGGGCTGGGAGTTTCTGCTGGGATGGCTAACGTAAGCGTAACTTCCTCATCGCGTTTCCAGTCAACATTTTTCACGCTGCGCAATTTTGAAAGTCAACGCGTAGAAAATGTTCATAAAACATTGACGTTGAATGGAAACGCTTTTAATTGATTCGTAAGGTAGCTGGCAGTGCAACACAACCGCATCGACCTAGAGATGGAGATACTTCCTAACGGTGCTGCTCGAAATTTAAACAATGATTTTTTCTTGATCTTATTATGAAGGGCAAGAACCTTTAGGTAATGTGAATTATTAATAGTACCAAGTAAAATACTTACCATAGATACATTTACCTATGAAAATCTTATGTATCATACAAAAATTTTCCACTTAGGTGGTAGACCTATCCCTAATACCATATATGTATATGTATGTGCATATATACTATGTGAATAACCGAATGTTGTGAAATTAAGGTACTTTGCAAAAATCTTATCTGTGATCAGTAGATAACCTAAGTAACCTACACGAATTTTGCTTAACTTGTATGTTACTAGAGAAGAGAATCATCTATTCAATTTAATTATCATAAGATAAAAACATGATAAATCCCTTGTAAACGTCAAATTCACGAATTTATCAATATATATTTTGTGAATAAATATATTTTTTACCTTTTCTTCGTATTGAATTTTAAAAAAAAGGATCTTAATTCCAACTAAAACACCTTATGGAATTATTTCAAATAAAAAAAACATAAGAAACCTTTTTAAATTGTTAAATCTTTGGAATTACTTGTACATATGTATGTATTTGATAGGAAGAGATGTACTGCGACCTTGTAGACATATTGTACCCCCTGCTAAACTTAGAGTTCCTTAGCCAGTCCTGTTACTCTAAAGGGATTCTTTAATAAATTATAAAAAACTTGACATTTTATCAAAAATCTCTTTGTATTGCTTTTAAAAAAAATCAATAACTGAATTTAAACAAAAAGACCTTACAGCATCAATTTCCGCAAAGGTTGTTCCACACACACTCATTACTCAGATTGCGGCAACTTAAGGACTTCTTTTAATGAACTTCAAATTACAGGCACGTTCCGATCGAACCGAGTAACTCAATTATAGCCACTTGAATTTGCATGACGGCGAGTGCTGAATATGAGAAACAAATCACACATACAAACACACAAATATATATTTAAGCATGTTTACACATTTATTTGCTTGGGTTGGTGGAGGTTGCCGGTTCGCAGTGCATGTACAGCGTGTGAACAGTCATTTGGACACTACAGAAAGTCACAGTTAAACACGAACTCAATAATTATTGACTGAAACAACAACAACAACAACAGCAACAAAAACATTTTGCGGCTATTTATGAATGTGTTGTGTCTACTCGCTCCTCTTGTTTGTTGATCTATCGAGTACTCATCCACCCGTTCATGTTGGTGTCTTTGACAGTGCAAAGCACAAAAAAAAAGCTATTTTTTAACGGAAAAAAAAAAAAAAGGCCAAAATAGACTTAAAATTTGTCCAAAATATTGAAGGTTTTGCAAAAAAATCAAAGTTAGCTTTTTACTTTGGGAAAATGTAAGTTAGAAACGTTAACAATACTGAAAGTAGAAAGATCCAAATGTATATATAGTGAATTCTATATAATATATTAATATATATAATATATAATATTTGTGTCAAGCGCTTGAAAACCAAAAAAACGAAGCAATTATTTATCGGAAGGAAATGAAAAAAGGCAAAATAGGCTTGAAATTTTTGCAAATTATTGAAGGTGTTGCAAATAATCAATGTTAGCTTTTTACTTTGGGAAAATGTAAGCTAGAAACGTTAACAATACCGAAAATAGAAAAAACCTAAGTGTATATACATATATAGTGAATTATATATAATACAAATATATATGTATAATATTTGTGTCATCAGGTTTAGCTTGAAAATGATTTTCTCCTTAAAGTTATAAACTTTGCTGCACGAAATCTTCGCGCAGTAAAGTAAGCTATAAACAATGTTTGACTACTATAAATCGAGTGTTGCCACTTTGAGGGGAAACAAGCTAAATTGGCAGCACTGGCGCTCGCTTCCTTGTTTGCACTTGACTTTGAACTTGGCTCGATGCGGTGCGGCTCGTTGAAGTTGCGACTCAGGAGAACTTGTCAGGCCTTCTCTCTGACCTTCTCCATAAGGCTTGGCTCTGTCGTCTGTCAAGGTTTCGCCAGTCGATGCCGATGATGATGTGCGAGTACAAGTGTGTAGATTATCCATCAAAGCATCGAGTACTTCTTCTTCTTCTTCTCCATCTGTGCCTGCTGACCCAAATGCCAAGTGCGGCAAGTGCAGGCAACATCTGCAATAGCCGCCGCAATTTGCTGTTTGTGTGGTTCATACAGTGAAACAATAGCGAAAACAACAGCAATAAACAACAAACCGCACAATGCCCAAGCAGACATGGAAATTACTTACACACACACACACTCGCACACATACACACACGCACACACATGTGATTATTATGTTAATTGTGTCAGCGCGGCAACAAAAGCACGTGCTAATTCCGAACATCAATTTTGTTACAAATTATTGAATATTGCTTGGCAACAACAACAACAACATTAACAACAACAATATGAACAACAACAACAATGCGTCCCATTCAGCTGTTGAGATAAAGATATAAAGCTATCTTTATATCATAGCATAAAGCTAATACCAATTCATAAGCCATGTTCAGTAAAGATAAAACAAGTTTGGGAAAACCAACTGCTATAAAAATGCGCTGCTCGACTAGCAGATACGCCGTAAATCTATAGGAGTTTAACTGATAATTAGTATATATATATCTATAGTTATATATCATGTGAAGTATCTATAAATTATGGATTTTATTGATAAAATGTAGGTTCTTTGCCATTTTCATCACATTTCTTTTTACTTGTTTGTGAAATATACAAAAAAATAAGGTATAAAAAATAAGATGAATATATAGATGTTATCAGCTTGCATAAGCAGTGCTCAGACTAGTTGGAGTACAATATAGATATACTATATACCAGCTAGATACACTCATAAACTGTAGCTGACTCATTTATACTTTATTTCTTTATCTCTTGCCAACTGTTGCATATCGCAGACCTGCCGAATATAAATCGAAATTCTGCTTAGCTGGCTGGGAGTGTAGATATGAAGACACCTCTATAAGTACCTTGCCTACCTACTATTATCTACTTGCTATATATATGTATATATACCATATTGTTGATACGTGCGTGTCTCTTTTATTGTTGCGGTTGCTTTTCATTCCGTAACATTGCGTGCGTATCTGTATCTGCATCTGCTTCAGTATCTGTATCTCCATCTGTGCTGCGCATTTTTTGTTTTGCTCAAGACAATGTCACTGTCGGCAGAGAAACAGAGAGAGAGAGGGAGAGAGAGTAAGAGAGAGGGAGAGAGAACCCAGCAACAGTTGCGGCTTATGGACTTCCACTTCAGCTTCCACCTCGCTTCGCTGATGATCTTTTCATTTCCACAATGATGACTCTGCTGCGCTCCGATGACTGGCAGGTTGAGCGCGGAGGAGAGAAGAGTTAAGGGGTGTGCTTGGGCAGATGCCGAAATTAATGATTTTCATGCGAATGTTTTTTGTAGGAAACAATTCGCCTTGAATATGTTCGCTGTCGTTGCCGTTGCCGTTACTTATCGCATCGCGATTGCAGACAAATGCAACGTAATGCAGATCTGATTGTTGTTGTTGTTGCTGTTGTCGTCGATCGGCAGACAATGTCAGCGATAAATTATGATTTTTTAACATTTCTATGCAGCGCGACACCTTCAAGTTCGAACCTGAATTGGTTTGGCAATCTGCCCGAATATGTATGTTAATCGCGGGTGAATCCATTCAACAATTTATTGCCCATTTGGGGCCACCATTCAGGGTTGAGTGTGTGTGAAAATCGGTTATAGATTTAACAATTGATTACAGGGTGTCTGCAGGCAAAAAACTATATACAGGGTGTGCTACCTAGAAGTAATGAAAATCAAATGCTTGCCAGTTCATTTAATCAATTTAAGATTTAAAAAAAACTGTATAGAGAGATAGAGAGGGGGGGGAGAGAGGGGGGAGGGAGAGGGGACTGAGAAGACTAAGAGTGCAAAGAATCAATCAGTGATGCTCGACGGCAATTCTTTGGCTTTCTTTGCCGGCATCTACTGAGGATGCAAACGGTTTTTCGCCGCTTTTCACTTCCGTTGCACTGTGTCAGGAATATCTTACAGAATGCCAGCTTGCTGCAACAACAACAACAACAGCAGCGTCAAACTGTGGACTGTCCGCTTCTGTCACTCACACACACACACACACACACACGGTCGAACGCACAACTGATTCCATTGGGCTTATGCAACGAACGTGAGAGCGGACAGTGCAAAAATTAGCTTAGCTTACATTTCACTGTAAACAGTTAATGAGGCTGCCACCCCCCCTTCCTCCCTCTCCTTCTCTTTTCCCCTTCCTCCCCCTACCGCTTAACTGTGACGTTGCAAAGTCGCCCTGTTGTTGTGTTGCGTAATTGTTGTTAAGCCGTCAATTCAATTGACGTTACTCATACGTACCGTTGTGCGTGTCTCTGTGTGCGCCTGTGTGTGTATGTCTCTGTGTGTGTGCCTGTGTGTGTTTGGCATGTATAAATGAGTGCACATCAAATGTGCCTTGCAGCTAAGCCAGATAAAGAGGGGCTTCCCTCGGCCCGCCTCGTGCCGAAACTGAAATGCACTATGCCAAATTAGAGCCGAGCCAGGGCGCACTAATAAGACTCAACTGAACTATAAAGCAACCCGATCCAGTTAGAAATCATAACTCAAGGCAACATATATATTTCCGAGCGACGTGACTGTCGTTGTTGCTCGACAATTTTAGTGAATACGTTTTCATTTGAATTCCATTCTGCGCATTGTTGTCGTTGTCTTTGTTGTTGTGCATTTTACAACAATAGCGAAATCGACGTTAATTCCTTGCACTGCGAAAGACGCGCGAAATGTTTGTATACCCGCTACCTATTGGGTTAAAGGGTATGATAGGTCTATAGAAGAGTGGAAGGAATTTACAAGCTTCCCATTGAGTGTATGTGTTCTTAACGGGCATGAAGAGCTTATACTATATTAATATAATTGTATTTACTTACTTTTATTACTTTTATATGTATATTTATAAGATATATGTTCGTATGAACGCCTGTATCTCAAAGACTTTAAGAGCTAGGGCTGCCAAATTTGCTGACAAGATGCCTTACTGCAGCACGCAGCAAAATAAAGCATTGTCATATGACCACGCCCCTTGCGCCCCTACTGCTTCGAATATAAGCGAATTAAAAGTGCAACTTGCATGCTAGAATGATCGTTTGTTAAACTTACTTGTTATAGGGTATATTCTAGTCGAGTGCTCTCGACTGTTGCTTTCTCGTTACTTGTTTTAACGAATATTTAGTTACAAGCTCGTATAATGCGGAAAAAACGCTCTCGTTGTTATTGTTGTTGTCGCTCTAATTATTGCTAACATAGCACAACAAAGCAAACAACAACAACAAAAAGCAAACAACAACAACAAAGTAAAAAGAGACAACAAACACAAACAATAACAGAAATTTGCACTCAGACTTCAGTCAGATTTCAATTTGGTTTCTCGATTGTTTATTGGTTTTTGCATAATCCATGCATAAATATGTTAAGTATGCATATGCAGCACACACACACGTACACACACACACATGCATTCACCTGGCGACTTTCACCTGTAATTAAAGAAAATCCGCGACGACTGATGAAATGCGCTCAATCATTATTCCAGCCTCCTTCGCCTTCTCTGATGGCTTCCCTTTGCCGATTGCACTCGGGCATCTGTTTGCGTGTCAAAACCGAAATTAAATACGATACTTAACACACACACGCACATACACACACGTGCACATGCAGATTGTGGCGTAGTGTATGCATGTGTGTGTGTGTGCATGCACGAACGTGTTTGCTAGAGCTTTTTTGGCAAACATTTCCATTTCAACGCTCGCAATTCAATTACGAATTCTTCATCTATGTACATAGCCTAGATGTCAATGTGTGAGTGGTGTGTGTGTCTGTGTTGGTGAATGAACACACAGCGTATGTGCTGCCCCACAACTTTGTTGCCCAGTGTAAATAAAGTGGCATTTGAAATGGGAACACAGTCACGGCACGTGTGTAAACAACAGAGCCCAAGTTATTGAACCCAAACTGACAAAAAGCTGGAAGGGACTCCCTCACAGAGGCGACCTTGGGTGAGCCACTAGTATGGTGCCAGATGGTTGGCCCAGCCTTCCTTCGAGTACTTACACTGCAGCGCAGACATGCGCAGGTATAATTTGCAGCCTAGAGAATGTGAAGCTCATCTATAGCTACACATACGTAAAAGTATATAATATACGAATCTACATATGTGTACCATAAATTTAATATATGCAAGCATAAATATATATAATAATAATATAATATTTGTGTGAAAATATTTTACCTTTAAGATCTCTTGTTCTCCATAGTTGACTAGATTTTTAAAAAATAATGTAAACAATGCTGGTGGTGGCAGCGTAATAGAACAGGCGGCAACACTGTTGACAACTATCGATAGGATCACGCTTGCAGTTGGCAAGAATAATCGAGCAGGCAGTTAAAGTTCAGAGTTGCACTTGAAGGATGAATTTGAATTTTTGCAGAGTAGTCGTTAAAAAAGTGCAAGTCAAGGTCAAGTCGCACTGTCGTGTTGTTGTTGTTTTGCAAGAATCATTTAATTTAAAGTAATTTATTAATTGTACCATCTAAAATGATTAATTAATACTGCAATGAATATTACGTCTTTATCTAAATACTAAGAGACCTGATATAAAGGTACTTAAATATATGTATTATATGCTAACTGGTACATGGTATATGGTGTATGGCATTAGGTACAAAGCAATTTGGCCCCTCGTGCAGTTGCTCATCTCGCGGATGCAATTACGGGCACTTCCCCAAAGCGCTCGGAATGCTTAGGGTGTTAATATCCGTATTTGCAGAGGCAGATGCACCACATGGCGGCGCACAAAGCAAAGCAGGAACCGCAACAAGTGCAAGCGTGTGTGTTTAGTGTGTGTGTGTGCATCTGTGCTGCCAATATTGCCAACTACTTTTGGCGGGAAATGTTTGCAATTCAAGTGCAAGGGAAATTCTTTGCTACTACTTGAAATGTAGCCTGCATATCTAGATAATATATATACATACGTGAATTTATCGATTTTTTATACACATATATCTCCGATAAATGTCAGTGCTTTCAATAAATGTAATGCATTAAATATATATTGAAAATCCCTTTTTTAATTGAAAATCGATAAATAATTGCCAGCTTAGGCTGTTTATATAATATTTAGCTTTCTTTTTGGCTATTTTGGCAGCACTGCTGTGCAGATACATGTGCCATGAGTATGTAGAGATGCTATCCATCGATAAATATTGCCGGCCTGGGCCGATGCTCGTTGCATGCATCTCTGAACGAGAGGCGGCAGGCAATTTAATTGCGATTAATTACATCGAATTACAATGAATTAAAATTAATTATGCTGCGCAGTAAGTAGCCAGTTGTGCAATGCACGGCCGGACTGCTGGCTGCTGTCGCTATCTCCTCTCATTATGTCACTCGCAGTCTCCGATTTGATTTCCAGCATGTTAAACAAAATTTTCTTTTGTTAGCAATCGGACAATGGCGAGAAAACGTTTTGGAAAGTGGCCCGTGGCCCGCCCGCTGCTTAAGTAGCGCAATTAACGAAATGCCGAAAGTAAAAGTGTGCAAAATGTTGCTCGCTGCAGGGAAATGTGCAGGTGCCCCCCCTCACTCCCTCTGGTGCTTGGAAGAAAGGGTCTGCTGCCAATGGGAAGGCGATGAATGGCCGCGTAGCCAATTAGCTTATCGTTTGCGCAATGATACAAAGACATGTGTGTGTGTGTGTGCCTCTCTCTCTGTGTGTGTGTGTGTGAGTCTTCATTCACTTGGCAATTGGCATTTGGCTTGCGTGCAAATCAATAACACTCACACACACACACACACGCGAAGGCAAACAGCAGACAAGTCAATGAATGAAAGTTGCTGCAGCAGCAGTTGCCACAATCAAAGCAACTGCCAACTGCAGTTCTTGCATTCACCTTGGCCAGCCATTCGCTTCTGTTACTAGAGAAGAGAATCATCTATTCAATTTAATTATCATAAGATAAAAACATGATAAATCCCTTGTAAACGTCAAATTCACGAATTTATCAATATATATTTTGTGAATAAATATATTTTTTACCTTTTCTTCGTATTGAATTTTAAAAAAAGGATCTTAATTCCAACTAAAACACCTTATGGAATTATTTCAAATAAAAAAAACATAAGAAACCTTTTAAATTGTTAAATCTTTGGAATTACTTGTACATATGTATGTATTTGATAGGAAGAGATGTACTGCGACCTTGTAGACATATTGTACCCCCTGCTAAACTTAGAGTTCCTTAGCCAGTCCTGTTACTCTAAGGGATTCTTTAATAAATTATAAAAAACTTGACATTTTATCAAAAATCTCTTTGTATTGCTTTAAAAAAAAATCAATAACTGAATTTAAACAAAAAGACCTTACAGCATCAATTTCCGCAAAGGTTGTTCCACACACACTCATTACTCAGATTGCGGCAACTTAAGGACTTCTTTTAATGAACTTCAAATTACAGGCACGTTCCGATCGAACCGAGTAACTCAATTATAGCCACTTGAATTTGCATGACGGCGAGTGCTGAATATGAGAAACAAATCACACATACAAACACACAAATATATATTTAAGCATGTTTACACATTTATTTGCTTGGGTTGGTGGAGGTTGCCGGTTCGCAGTGCATGTACAGCGTGTGAACAGTCATTTGGACACTACAGAAAGTCACAGTTAAACACGAACTCAATAATTATTGACTGAAACAACAACAACAACAACAGCAACAAAAACATTTTGCGGCTATTTATGAATGTGTTGTGTCTACTCGCTCCTCTTGTTTGTTGATCTATCGAGTACTCATCCACCCGTTCATGTTGGTGTCTTTGACAGTGCAAAGCACCAAAAAAAAAAGCTATTTTTTAACGGAAAAAAATAAAAAAAGGCCAAAATAGACTTAAAATTTGTCCAAAATATTGAAGGTTTTGCAAAAAAATCAAAGTTAGCTTTTACTTTGGGAAAATGTAAGTTAGAAACGTTAACAATACTGAAAGTAGAAAGATCCAAATGTATATATAGTGAATTCTATATAATATATTAATATATATAATATATAATATTTGTGTCAAGCGCTTGAAAACCAAAAAAACGAAGCAATTATTTATCGGAAGGAAATGAAAAAAAGGCAAAATAGGCTTGAAATTTTTTGCAAATTATTGAAGGTGTTGCAAATAATCAATGTTAGCTTTTTACTTTGGGAAAATGTAAGCTAGAAACGTTAACAATACCGAAAATAGAAAAAACCTAAGTGTATATACATATATAGTGAATTATATATAATACAAATATATATGTATAATATTTGTGTCATCAGGTTTAGCTTGAAAATGATTTTCTCCTTAAAGTTATAAACTTTGCTGCACGAAATCTTCGCGCAGTAAAGTAAGCTATAAACAATGTTTGACTACTATAAATCGAGTGTTGCCACTTTGAGGGGAAACAAGCTAAATTGGCAGCACTGGCGCTCGCTTCCTTGTTTGCACTTGACTTTGAACTTGGCTCGATGCGGTGCGGCTCGTTGAAGTTGCGACTCAGGAGAACTTGTCAGGCCTTCTCTCTGACCTTCTCCATAAGGCTTGGCTCTGTCGTCTGTCAAGGTTTCGCCAGTCGATGCCGATGATGATGTGCGAGTACAAGTGTGTAGATTATCCATCAAAGCATCGAGTACTTCTTCTTCTTCTTCTCCATCTGTGCCTGCTGACCCAAATGCCAAGTGCGGCAAGTGCAGGCAACATCTGCAATAGCCGCCGCAATTTGCTGTTTGTGTGGTTCATACAGTGAAACAATAGCGAAAACAACAGCAATAAACAACAAACCGCACAATGCCCAAGCAGACATGGAAATTACTTACACACACACACACTCGCACACATACACACACGCACACACATGTGATTATTATGTTAATTGTGTCAGCGCGGCAACAAAAGCACGTGCTAATTCCGAACATCAATTTTGTTACAAATTATTGAATATTGCTTGGCAACAACAACAACAACATTAACAACAACAATATGAACAACAACAACAATGCGTCCCATTCAGCTGTTGAGATAAAGATATAAAGCTATCTTTATATCATAGCATAAAGCTAATACCAATTCATAAGCCATGTTCAGTAAAGATAAAACAAGTTTGGGAAAACCAACTGCTATAAAAATGCGCTGCTCGACTAGCAGATACGCCGTAAATCTATAGGAGTTTAACTGATAATTAGTATATATATATCTATAGTTATATATCATGTGAAGTATCTATAAATTATGGATTTTATTGATAAAATGTAGGTTCTTTGCCATTTTCATCACATTTCTTTTTACTTGTTTGTGAAATATACAAAAAAATAAGGTATAAAAAATAAGATGAATATATAGATGTTATCAGCTTGCATAAGCAGTGCTCAGACTAGTTGGAGTACAATATAGATATACTATATACCAGCTAGATACACTCATAAACTGTAGCTGACTCATTTATACTTTATTTCTTTATCTCTTGCCAACTGTTGCATATCGCAGACCTGCCGAATATAAATCGAAATTCTGCTTAGCTGGCTGGGAGTGTAGATATGAAGACACCTCTATAAGTACCTTGCCTACCTACTATTATCTACTTGCTATATATATGTATATATACCATATTGTTGATACGTGCGTGTCTCTTTTATTGTTGCGGTTGCTTTTCATTCCGTAACATTGCGTGCGTATCTGTATCTGCATCTGCTTCAGTATCTGTATCTCCATCTGTGCTGCGCATTTTTTGTTTTGCTCAAGACAATGTCACTGTCGGCAGAGAAACAGAGAGAGAGAGAGGGAGAGAGAGTAAGAGAGAGGGAGAGAGAACCCAGCAACAGTTGCGGCTTATGGACTTCCACTTCAGCTTCCACCTCGCTTCGCTGATGATCTTTTCATTTCCACAATGATGACTCTGCTGCGCTCCGATGACTGGCAGGTTGAGCGCGGAGGAGAGAAGAGTTAAGGGGTGTGCTTGGGCAGATGCCGAAATTAATGATTTTCATGCGAATGTTTTTTGTAGGAAACAATTCGCCTTGAATATGTTCGCTGTCGTTGCCGTTGCCGTTACTTATCGCATCGCGATTGCAGACAAATGCAACGTAATGCAGATCTGATTGTTGTTGTTGTTGCTGTTGTCGTCGATCGGCAGACAATGTCAGCGATAAATTATGATTTTTTAACATTTCTATGCAGCGCGACACCTTCAAGTTCGAACCTGAATTGGTTTGGCAATCTGCCCGAATATGTATGTTAATCGCGGGTGAATCCATTCAACAATTTATTGCCCATTTGGGGCCACCATTCAGGGTTGAGTGTGTGTGAAAATCGGTTATAGATTTAACAATTGATTACAGGGTGTCTGCAGGCAAAAAACTATATACAGGGTGTGCTACCTAGAAGTAATGAAAATCAAATGCTTGCCAGTTCATTTAATCAATTTAAGATTTAAAAAAAACTGTATAGAGAGATAGAGAGGGGGGGAGAGAGGGGGGGGGAGGGAGAGGGGACTGAGAAGACTAAGAGTGCAAAGAATCAATCAGTGATGCTCGACGGCAATTCTTTGGCTTTCTTTGCCGGCATCTACTGAGGATGCAAACGGTTTTTCGCCGCTTTTCACTTCCGTTGCACTGTGTCAGGAATATCTTACAGAATGCCAGCTTGCTGCAACAACAACAACAACAGCAGCGTCAAACTGTGGACTGTCCGCTTCTGTCACTCACTCACACACACACACACACACACGGTCGAACGCACAACTGATTCCATTGGGCTTATGCAACGAACGTGAGAGCGGACAGTGCAAAAATTAGCTTAGCTTACATTTCACTGTAAACAGTTAATGAGGCTGCCACCCCCCCTTCCTCCCTCTCCTTCTCTTTTCCCCTTCCTCCCCCTACCGCTTAACTGTGACGTTGCAAAGTCGCCCTGTTGTTGTGTTGCGTAATTGTTGTTAAGCCGTCAATTCAATTGACGTTACTCATACGTACCGTTGTGCGTGTCTCTGTGTGCGCCTGTGTGTGTATGTCTCTGTGTGTGTGCCTGTGTGTGTTTGGCATGTATAAATGAGTGCACATCAAATGTGCCTTGCAGCTAAGCCAGATAAAGAGGGGCTTCCCTCGGCCCGCCTCGTGCCGAAACTGAAATGCACTATGCCAAATTAGAGCCGAGCCAGGGCGCACTAATAAGACTCAACTGAACTATAAAGCAACCCGATCCAGTTAGAAATCATAACTCAAGGCAACATATATATTTCCGAGCGACGTGACTGTCGTTGTTGCTCGACAATTTTAGTGAATACGTTTTCATTTGAATTCCATTCTGCGCATTGTTGTCGTTGTCTTTGTTGTTGTGCATTTTACAACAATAGCGAAATCGACGTTAATTCCTTGCACTGCGAAAGACGCGCGAAATGTTTGTATACCCGCTACCTATTGGGTTAAAGGGTATGATAGGTCTATAGAAGAGTGGAAGGAATTTACAAGCTTCCCATTGAGTGTATGTGTTCCTAACGGGCATGAAGAGCTTATACTATATTAATATAATTGTATTTACTTACTTTTATTACTTTTATATGTATATTTATAAGATATATGTTCGTATGAACGCCTGTATCTCAAAGACTTTAAGAGCTAGGGCTGCCAAATTTGCTGACAAGATGCCTTACTGCAGCACGCAGCAAAATAAAGCATTGTCATATGACCACGCCCCCTTGCGCCCCTACTGCTTCGAATATAAGCGAATTAAAAGTGCAACTTGCATGCTAGAATGATCGTTTGTTAAACTTACTTGTTATAGGGTATATTCTAGTCGAGTGCTCTCGACTGTTGCTTTCTCGTTACTTGTTTTAACGAATATTTAGTTACAAGCTCGTATAATGCGGAAAAAACGCTCTCGTTGTTATTGTTGTTGTCGCTCTAATTATTGCTAACATAGCACAACAAAGCAAACAACAACAACAAAAAGCAAACAACAACAACAAAGTAAAAAGAGACAACAAACACACAAACAATAACAGAAATTTGCACTCAGACTTCAGTCAGATTTCAATTTGGTTTCTCGATTGTTTATTGGTTTTTGCATAATCCATGCATAAATATGTTAAGTATGCATATGCAGCACACACACACGTACACACACACACATGCATTCACCTGGCGACTTTCACCTGTAATTAAAGAAAATCCGCGACGACTGATGAAATGCGCTCAATCATTATTCCAGCCTCCTTCGCCTTCTCTGATGGCTTCCCTTTGCCGATTGCACTCGGGCATCTGTTTGCGTGTCAAAACCGAAATTAAATACGATACTTAACACACACACGCACATACACACACGTGCACATGCAGATTGTGGCGTAGTGTATGCATGTGTGTGTGTGTGCATGCACGAACGTGTTTGCTAGAGCTTTTTGGCAAATATTTCCATTTCAACGCTCGCAATTCAATTACGAATTCTTCATCTATGTACATAGCCTAGATGTCAATGTGTGAGTGGTGTGTGTGTCTGTGTTGGTGAATGAACACACAGCGTATGTGCTGCCCCACAACTTTGTTGCCCAGTGTAAATAAAGTGGCATTTGAAATGGGAACACAGTCACGGCACGTGTGTAAACAACAGAGCCCAAGTTATTGAACCCAAACTGACAAAAAGCTGGAAGGGACTCCCTCACAGAGGCGACCTTGGGTGAGCCACTAGTATGGTGCCAGATGGTTGGCCCAGCCTTCCTTCGAGTACTTACACTGCAGCGCAGACATGCGCAGGTATAATTTGCAGCCTAGAGAATGTGAAGCTCATCTATAGCTACACATACGTAAAAGTATATAATATACGAATCTACATATGTGTACCATAAATTTAATATATGCAAGCATAAATATATATAATAATAATATAATATTTGTGTGAAAATATTTTACCTTTAAGATCTCTTGTTCTCCATAGTTGACTAGATTTTTAAAAAATAATGTAAACAATGCTGGTGGTGGCAGCGTAATAGAACAGGCGGCAACACTGTTGACAACTATCGATAGGATCACGCTTGCAGTTGGCAAGAATAATCGAGCAGGCAGTTAAAGTTCAGAGTTGCACTTGAAGGATGAATTTGAATTTTTGCAGAGTAGTCGTTAAAAAGTGCAAGTCAAGGTCAAGTCGCACTGTCGTGTTGTTGTTGTTTTGCAAGAATCATTTTAATTTAAAGTAATTTATTAATTGTACCATCTAAAATGATTAATTAATACTGCAATGAATATTACGTCTTTATCTAAATACTAAGAGACCTGATATAAAGGTACTTAAATATATGTATTATATGCTAACTGGTACATGGTATATGGTGTATGGCATTAGGTACAAAGCAATTTGGCCCCTCGTGCAGTTGCTCATCTCGCGGATGCAATTACGGGCACTTCCCCAAAGCGCTCGGAATGCTTAGGGTGTTAATATCCGTATTTGCAGAGGCAGATGCACCACATGGCGGCGCACAAAGCAAAGCAGGAACCGCAACAAGTGCAAGCGTGTGTGTTTAGTGTGTGTGTGTGCATCTGTGCTGCCAATATTGCCAACTACTTTTGGCGGGAAATGTTTGCAATTCAAGTGCAAGGGAAATTCTTTTGCTACTACTTGAAATGTAGCCTGCATATCTAGATAATATATATACATACGTGAATTTATCGATTTTTTATACACATATATCTCCGATAAATGTCAGTGCTTTCAATAAATGTAATGCATTAAATATATATTGAAAATCCCTTTTTTAATTGAAAATCGATAAATAATTGCCAGCTTAGGCTGTTTATATAATATTTAGCTTTCTTTTGGCTATTTTGGCAGCACTGCTGTGCAGATACATGTGCCATGAGTATGTAGAGATGCTATCCATCGATAAATATTGCCGGCCTGGGCCGATGCTCGTTGCATGCATCTCTGAACGAGAGGCGGCAGGCAATTTAATTGCGATTAATTACATCGAATTACAATGAATTAAAATTAATTATGCTGCGCAGTAAGTAGCCAGTTGTGCAATGCACGGCCGGACTGCTGGCTGCTGTCGCTACTCTCCTCTCATTATGTCACTCGCAGTCTCCGATTTGATTTCCAGCATGTTAAACAAAATTTTCTTTTGTTAGCAATCGGACAATGGCGAGAAAACGTTTTGGAAAGTGGCCCGTGGCCCGCCCGCTGCTTAAGTAGCGCAATTAACGAAATGCCGAAAGTAAAAGTGTGCAAAATGTTGCTCGCTGCAGGGAAATGTGCAGGTGCCCCCCTCACTCCCTCTGGTGCTTGGAAGAAAGGGTCTGCTGCCAATGGGAAGGCGATGAATGGCCGCGTAGCCAATTAGCTTATCGTTTGCGCAATGATACAAAGACATGTGTGTGTGTGTGTGCCTCTCTCTCTGTGTGTGTGTGTGTGTGAGTCTTCATTCACTTGGCAATTGGCATTTGGCTTGCGTGCAAATCAATAACACTCACACACACACACACACGCGAAGGCAAACAGCAGACAAGTCAATGAATGAAAGTTGCTGCAGCAGCAGTTGCCACAATCAAAGCAACTGCCAACTGCAGTTCTTGCATTCACCTTGGCCAGCCATTCGCTTCTCACACACACACAAGCACACACATGGAAATACTGGCGCCAGCTTTGCCCTCTGCCCTCTGCACTCAGTCTGAGCCAAACGGCAGCTTCCAGTTTAAGCTTAATCTCCGTCAGAGTTGCCCTCTCAAGTATCGGCCCCATGCAGCCATGACGACTGTTGGGTAACCTTCAGTCTCATGTTCGACGCCAGACTGTGGCGAACTCTGCTGACTGCGCTGTCGACTGTCCGCCCTGTCCGTATATGACGTCAATGGCTTTGTTCTGACGCCGTACGTGATGTATGCGCAATCGTTGTGTGCTGCCAGGTCATGTAATCTCACGACTCGCGACTCGACTCTCTCTCGGCCTGCCCAAGCAGGCAAAGCGAAGCCAAGCGCACCTGTGCTTAAAAATAGTTGTATTAAGTGAATACCCTAACCAGATCAGGCTCAATTGAATGCGACGCTGTCTTTGCATGAAGTGCATTAAGAAATCTACGGGATTTGTACCCCTTTGTATCCATCTTTGTGGTTCACCTCCTCTTTGATAGACATATTAACATATGTATTGAGAGTATATTTAAACAGTTATTAATTATATATAAACTATACATTATTTTAGACACTTTTTGAGGTTATGTTCGACTAAGATGGAAATTATCATTCATTATTAATGGTTTTCTCTTCAACAAGCGAAGTATTCTATAGTTATTCTAAAACTTTTAGTATATACATACATATTAATTGTACTTATATTAGTCATTTTTTAATATATACATACTTATATCACTAATATACACTATGTTTTACAATATTCATAATTATATCAGTACATACACTTTCATTTATCATACTTACTTCAAAAACAATTAAAATTGTTTATAATAAAGAAGACAGCTGAAGTTCTTAAGCCCTTGTATTCATCGATCTTTGCTTTGCTTATTATGCAAATAATTAAATTATAATGCAGTTCTAATTGATGGGAATGCGATAATTTAATGCTCTTCCAATTTTTTTTACAATTTTTAGCTAAAGTTGTTAAACTGTTAATAGAACGATCAGCAAAAGGATTCATGCAATCCACCTTCACCAGGGTGAACTGTACAGTAAAGATCGATACTAACAGAGCTTGTTCATAGTAGAGGTGCAGCAACATCGATGTTTGTTGACGTTTTTCATACGAAATATCGATATTTATCGATGTTACATCAACGTTTTTTCAACTCAAGCCCATTGGGTGGAGGACTCTCTACTCTTTAATGGATCAAAGCTAATTAGCTGTGTTTTTCCATATTTAATTCCCATTAAGTGCTCGTGCTTTGAACAAGTTCAACTATTATGCAAACTTTAAGTTGGAAATTATTTACTTTATTTGTTCTAATTCTTATCAGTTTATAATCATTTCCATTAAAGTAAATATTAACAAATAAAATCTTAATTCTTTTCTGCGTTAACTTCATATTAATTAGCTTTGCTTTGCAAGTGTGTTTGCCAAGTTAAAGCCTCAGTTAAACCAATAATCATTGCAAGCACACAGTATATATGTTCCTCTGTGTGTGTGTGTGTGTGTATTGTGGAGGTATCTGGCAGCCCACTTGGTCAGGTATTGCGAGGGTCAGTGGGGCGGGTTTTGCTTGGCTTGCAAATGCGGCAATCGAGGGAATTGCACAACTTGTTGCCGTCGGCGTCGGCCGTGCTTGAGCTTAACTACTTAATGAGGGTTATTAAAAACATTGACAGATGAGATTGGTTAAATGCAGGGAGAGGCCCGCGTCGAATACATATCATCATCAGTGTGGCAGGCAGCAGCATCTATCTCCTCATCATCATCAGCAACGCTTGCATTGGATGCACATGCAAATGCAGCGTGTGCCGGGAAGTGGCTGCCAATCGCTGTCGATGATGATGAGGAGGAGGGAGATGAGGAGGAAGTTTGAAGCTGAAGTTGAACGAACTGTGGAAAGTAACGAGAAAACGAGCAAACGATCCAAAACTATTAAGTGGTAATGACATTTGAGCAGCCTAATGACTCCATTCAGTCAGTCCACTCAGTCAGTCAGTCGAGGCGGGCGGGCTCTTGGCTCTCGCGGGTCTGTGCTGGCCATCAATCTTTGCTAGGTATCTTCGATTCCCAGCCAGCAGAACGTGCTTGCCATGCGCAATGCGTAATGTTCATTTCACTTTTTGGCCGCAGAACCCGCAGAAAAGGGGGCAAGCGATAATGCTAATCTGGCTACCTTTGTAATATCGGATATGCCCAAGATTGGTAGCAGGCGTTGAGTGCTTATCAATGTGCGCTTGGCGCTGCTGCTGCTGCTGCGGAAAGTGTGTCAACTAGTCGGCGCAAGCGGCGGAACTCGATTGGGGCGACCTCATTGAATGTCGACGCTGACGCTTTGTGGGTGTAGCGCGCCTTTCAATTCTAAGCACGCACCATAAATGAGAGTGTACGTATGTATACACATACATACATATACATATATGTATGTGTATATATGTATGTGTGTATACATGTGTGTTTGTGTATATGTGTGTCTAAATTTGTCTGTGCCTGTGTCTGTCAGCTACGTCAGCGGCATTTGCATGTTTACGCGCTGTTAGAGCGCCACAGCAGCGCCCGAAATGGTCACCCTAATGTCGCTGTCGTCTGACTTTCTCAACACTCTGAGCTGCCCAAAAAGTCAACTAACTCTTGCCAAATAAGTCCATAAGTCGGCATAAAGACGCCTCTTTCTGTTGAGAGAGACGCTTCCGTCGCTGCTGCGTCGTCAGTTTTTGTTTTTGTTTTTATTTTTTGGGGCGCGGCCTAAAAGTTCTCATGGAATTTTTTTCTTTTCATTTTTCGAGCCCAACCCATTTTCTCTTCTCACTTCGAATTGCGTTTTACATTTCGACTGGCTGCACTAACCCAATTGCTACTGCGATGGCAACTAACTAGCCCAGCACAGCTTGGTTCGGTTTGCTTGACATGCAAATCAGATGACAACCTCAGAGCCATAAGCGGAACAAACCAGTTAATTATACAATCCAGCAGTTGCAATTGCACGTACTGGCATATTTATAGCCTGGACTCGAGACTGCGCATATATCGTATATATGAAACTGAGAACAACTAAGACTTTATTGACAATCATGCCAGCGAACAGGCGGAGAAAGACAGTGAAGATGTGGGAAACCTTTCAAAATTTATACTTCAATGCAAAGCGGAGCTGACTTTGCCATATTCAGTTTGTCTTTATAGACTTTAAGATCTCTGTTATAATTAGAACAACTTTAAGATCTTAGTTATTTTTGGCACAAAGACGAAGCCAGATTTCAGCATTGAGTTTCCTATTTGGGTATATATATAAACCTTTTTACGAGATGTGTTCAAAAAGTATCGCCTAATTTTGAATTTTCGCGGGTTACTTATAATCGAATTTCGATTTTTTGTTTCGTTATGTTGCTACACAAAAAAAAAAAAATCGAAGTTCTATTGCACCTGTAACCCACAAAAATTCAAAATTCGATATTTTTGAACACATCTCGAAATGAATTGCAGTAACATAAAAAAAAAAAAAAAAAAAATCAAAATTTGATTAAACGTAACCCGCAAAAATTCAAAGTTGGCGATACTTTTTGAACACACCTCGTAATGAATTGCATTTATTTCAAGCCGAATAGAAACATAGAGTTTTTAATGTATCTTTAACGGCTTTCCAGTGCATATGAGGAGTATCTAACTGTTGATTGTATATTAACTTTTATGCTATTAATGTCTAATGTCTGGCAGCCTCTGCTGCTGCTGACTTCTTAATGTGGCAGCTCCGAGGCGCCCCCAAGTGCGGTACGCACCAATTCAGCAGGCACACTAAATTATTCAAAAAGCCATGGCCAAGAGTCTGCCCCACT
Source organism: Zaprionus africanus (assembly GCA_018151435.1). NCBI lineage: Eukaryota > Metazoa > Arthropoda > Insecta > Diptera > Drosophilidae > Zaprionus > Zaprionus africanus. The sequence continues at coordinate 131,942 of JAECXB010000096.1, forward strand.
CCACTCCACTGAGTGACTACGCAGCCAAGTGTGTCCAAAAGTTAGATCAAAGCGAAGATGTTAGCCTCATTACCTCGAAGAGCAGAGCTGGCAATGAATCTATTTACAAACATGTTATATATACGAGTATTAATGAGTGCATTATATATATACAATATATTAATGAGTGCCCCCTTTGTGTCCTTGCAGTTGAGCAAATAAGCCAAGAAGACAGTCACATCAACTAGAGAAGCTCAGAGGAAGACGCTCTCTGGCATTGCCAGCTCGGATTGTAGCATATCTGTGAGTATATACACCATGCACATCCTTGACTTGCCATGGCATAACCACAACAATAACAACAACAACAATAATAACTGCAACAACAATAGGAAAAGACGCGTCACTTGCGTTTGTTTCTTGGTTCGATTGCGAAATGCGTCGCCTATGCAAATCTCGTTGCCATTGTTAGTGGCCCAGAGCGCGGGTGCTGCAATGCACTGCAATGTGCGAACCGATTTCAATGCGAACCAGTTGCAGTCGCAGATACATACATACAGACATACAGTGTGTATATATGTGTGTGATCGGACAGTCATAACCTTATTCCTGGGCCGGAAATATGCAACGGAATGAATTGTTTGGAGCTTCCGCAGCAAACACGAAGCTGATGCTGGCTTGCTTCCCTTCTCTTTTGGCTTTTTAAAGGAGAAGATACTCCTCAGTCTGATATGAGATATATAAGATATATGCACGACTGATGTGTAGTTTAAGTGGCTTGGAGTAGGACAATTGTTCTTCTTCTTTCATTGAAGGTTCATTACACGAAGTAAAGTATGAATCAAAAAATCAAAAGTAAAAAATTTTGGAAAATTTTGAACATATTTTTTGAAAAAATGAAAAATTTAAAATTTTTCAATTTTGAATGCAGATCGAATTTAGTGGAAAAACCATGAATAAAATGACATTCCTCACCAAAATCGGATGATTTTTTACGAAGTTGTGACATTTTAAAGTTCAAAAGTTGTCTCCAGGACAGGCGAAAAAAACCTAAAATTAGGGTATTTTTTCGATATTATCCACAATTTTCATCGCAAACACTTTTGGGAGGACTTTTTATACAGATTATGAGTAGCTTTATCAATTAGAATCAAAAAAAAATGTCAAAAATTTTGACAAAATTTGAACATTTTTTAAGGGGGTTTTGATGGATTTTTGTCGAAAATATGAAAAATTTAAAATTTTTCAATTTTGAATGCAGATCGAATTTAGTGGAAAAACCATGAATAAAATGACATTCCTCACCAAAATCGGATGATTTTTGACGAAGTTGTGACATTTTAAAGTTCAAAAGTTGTCTCCAGGACAGGCGAAAAAACCTAAAATTAGGGTATTTTTTCGATATTATCCACAACTTTCATCGCAAACACTTTTGGGAGAACTTTTTATACAGAGTATGAGTAGCTTTATCAATTAGAATCAAAAAAAAAATGTCAAAAATTTTGACAAAATTTGAACATTTTTTAAGGGGTTTTGATGGATTTTTGTCGAAAAAATGAAAAATTTAAAATTTTTCAATTTTGAATGCAGATCGAATTTAGTGGAAAAACCATGAATAAAATGACATTCCTCACCAAAATCGGATGATTTTTGACGAAGTTGTGACATTTTAAAGTTCAAAAGTTGTCTCCAGGACAGGCGAAAAAACCTAAAATTAGGGTATTTTTTCGATATTATCCACAATTTTCATCGCAAACACTTTTGGGAGGACTTTTTATACAGATTATGAGTAGCTTTATCAATTAGAATCAAAAAAAAAAATGTCAAAAATTTTGACAAAATTTGAACATTTTTTAAGGGGTTTTGATGGATTTTTGTCGAAAAAATGAAAAATTTAAAATTTTTCAATTTTGAATGCAGATCGAATTTAGTGGAAAAACCATGAATAAAATGACATTCCTCACCAAAATCGGATGATTCTTGACGAAGTTGTGACATTTTAAAGTTCAAAAGTTGTCTCCAGGACAGGCGAAAAAACCTAAATTTAGGGTGTTTTTTCGATATTATCCACAATTTTTATCGTAAACACTTTTGGGAGGACTTTTTATGCAGATTATCACTAGCTTTATCAATTGGAATCAAAAAATGAAAGTGAAAAATTTTGAAAAATGTTGAACATTTTGTAAGGGTCTTCGATGGATTTTTGTCGAAAAAATTAAAAATTTAAATTTTTTCAATTTTGAATACAGATCGAATGTTGAAAGTTTGCTTGATTGGGATTAGATTATTTTCAATCGAATTTCTATATTATTATGCTAATGTGTTCATGTATTGTAAAGGAACTCATAACTAGATATATTGATCCCACATCTGTTAGACTATCTACCCCTAACTATTATAGACGTTCATACAGACAGAGAGACAGACAAGACTACACAGACTTAGCCCGTTCAAGTTGTGTATATGACGCACTTTCTTCATCCAAATCGATTCGTAGCAACACACCTTCCATAGGCAAATGGAAACCCTTTTGAAATTTAAAGTTCCTAGCGAGCGTAGAAGGCGTCGCCTTTCGAGTAACCCCAACTACCTGGCGCTGCCTTCGTTCGAGCTTATTTTGTGTTTGCATTTCAAACTGGCAGCAGTAGCTGATAAAATATTTGACGATGCTGAAAACCGGTGAGAATACTTTCACAGTTGAGGACTGCGAGGACAGCGATGAGGAGAAGCAGCGCGAGCAGAAGGAGCAGCAGCAGCAGCAGCTGAAGCAGCAGCAGCAGCAGCAGCTGAAGCAGCAGCAGCAGCAGCAGCTGAAGCAGCAGCAGCAGCTGAAGCAGCAGCAGCAGCGGCAGCAGCAGCAGCAGCAGCAGTTGCAACAGCTGCAGCGCCAGCAGCAGCAGAAGAAAGTGTCAGTTCCGATTCAGATTCGGGGAGCACAGAGAGCGAATCATTATGGAGCGACAACTAAGACGCAACTAGGCAGGCAAGCAGCAGCACAGTTGCTCAATGGGCAGACTGTCAGATTGCCGCAGATTGCTAGTGCGGCCCCAATCTTTGCCGAGCTACCTTATGCACCGTGGCAGTATCAACAGCCTCGGCCAAGGCCAAAGGCAAGGCCCAAGGCAAGGTGGCAACAGAGTCACGGCAGGAAGGAGCGTCAGGTAAGCCGAGTCAGCTGCGAGCTGTGTGCTCATTCATCGAGGTGTTCATCTCATTCCACTACCCCCAAGCACGGACCACGGCCCGGCGCCTCCAATCAGTGGTACACGCTGAGCAGCCGCATGCACAAGCACGGCACCACCATCGAGATGATGTACACGGGTGTCACTGTGCCGCAGCCCACGCAGCTGCTGAATATACGCGCCATACCGGGCGTAACCCACATGACCATGGAGCTGCCTGCCGGCGTGTTGCCCAACGTGCGCAGCAGCACACCGGACATGCCGTGCCTGATGAATGCCATGAACTTCTTCAGGAACCCCGACGAGCATTTGCCCGATCCGAACATGGGTCCGCCAACCATTATACACGTCACGCCAAAGAGCCAGTCGCAGCAGCAGTGCAGCGACTGCATTGAGATCGTGCCGTTGAACTGCGAGAGGGCCGCGCCGCTCAAGCGCAAGTGTCTCAACACGGGCTTCCAGAGCTACAGCATGATGCAGATGGAGGTGGACGAGAATAATTCGATGCAGCCAGGCCGACTGGTGCTGGACGCGGATATATCGCCGATGTATCTGCTGAATACACATCAGCAGCTGCGCCTGCAGTCGGCCATACAGCAGGAGGGTGTCTCGCTGACGGAGGCACTGCTGCCCATTGCGAATGATCTGTACGAGGAGCACGAGAAGCTGCGCCAGGCCGGCTTCGCCATACTGCCGGCACCAATGCCGCTGCCCTATGGCACCATGCAGTTCCACTACAATCAGAAGTTTAATCCACTCGCGAAGGCCTTTGCCATGCACGGTCCTGAACGTCTTGCCAACTTGGTAGCGCAGCCGAAGGTACCACAACCGAAGGCACCGCAGCCGAAGGTACCACAGCCGAAGCCACCACAGCCGAAGGTACCGCAGCCGAAGCCACCGCAGCCGAAGGCGCCGCAGTCGAAGGCCCCGCTTATTCAGATGCGTAGCCAACCCAAGAAGATCCCTGCACCGCGCTGGCGCAGCGGCAGCACTGTCAACTTGAGTGGCACAATTATGGCTCTGGATCGGCATGGCAACTATCACCCAATGCTGTACTCCGACTGGGAGAACATGAAGAAGGAACAGCTGCAAAGGCAGCAGAGCAAACAAATGCGTGCTTTGCACTGTTTCGCAGGCGTTCAACGACGCTGAGAAGAACTCTCTGCCTTCCTCCATCTCTCTAGTCTCGGCAAAGATCAGTTTTCTCTATTCGGAACTGAATGATGCCACGAAAACTCAATGATCGATTAGTGCGATGTGGGATATGAAGACAGGAAGGATCTCGATGCGATTTATGTAGATGCGACTGTTGTTCTTATATTTGAATAAATTTAACAACACTGTCGATCATATTATATTGTATCGTATTGGGTAATTGCACACTTTCTCACTCTGTAGAAAGTGAATCGGAAATCAATTACACACCACGAATCGTAGCCAGTCTAAAGACAACAAAAGACCTTCGCAGACTGAACCTGATCAGTTGTCGCGTAGTTTTACTGACTGCAAAAGGTTTCAATTGCAATACTTCTACTCTTCACCTGTTTATACTGTTTGTACTGGATTATGCTGTATAGCTAGTATGTGTATAGTAATTTTGTACTTCAACCTATTGTCCATATTTCATGTACAGAGCAACTGTGAGTTCGTTGTTTTGTCCGAATGAACACTTATATCTCAGAAATTATAAGAGCTAGGGCTATCAAATTTGTTGACATGGTAACTTATCATGGCAGCTAGACAAAACACATTTTTAAATTCAGCCACGCCCTCTTGCGCTTCCCTTAAGCGAGCATAAACTAACTCTTAAGCTGTAATGATGGTTTAATGTATTTAGAAGTTGTTTAAGAAATATTTTTAGTTAGCAACAAAAGCAACAGTCGAGCGGCACGTGACATATCTCGACAAATCGCTTATAAATAAACTTAAAAGATTAAATTATTGATTTGCAGGGGCTGTGGGCGTGGCACCCAACATTTGAAATAAACTTCATCTGCGCCAGGTCAAAAGAAACCTAAATGCCAAATTTGGTGTCTCTTGCTTTTATAATAGCTGAGACCTGTGTGTTCATCTGGACATACGGACAAACAGACAGACACGGCTTGATTGACTCGGCTAGTAATGCTGAGCAAGAATATATATACTTCGCTAATTATTATTTCTTGTTGAAAAGCGAAAGGCATAAGCCCCAAAGAGACTTTTGCCCGCATGATCGCCCGCAGATTTTCCCTTGGTGCCACAGATCTGTATTCACGGTTGCACAGTGCCATATTTTGACCTCTGTCGAAGTGAAATCTCTGGCGACATTTCGCATTTTGCATTGTTCTCGGGGCCGCCACTTTCGATTTACATTTCGTCTCAAGTTATTTGTTGGCTAAATGAGATGTCTGGGCGAGCACAGGTACCCTGCTCCCTTCGCTTCCCTCCCACTGCATCAGCAATCTCTGACAGTATCAAGACCAAGACCAAGAGCGACACCCACAGAAATCTCACTGGAAATGCGAAAAACCTTTGCACGCAAAAATTAAAATGAGTTAATTGTTTGCTGTTCGTCTCAGGAAAGAGACACGCAAACGAAAACAAAACCGGCTAAAAGGGGCGAAAGTGCTAAAGGGGAAGAGAGAGAGAGAGAGCAAGACAGAGAGTGAGATAGAGGGAAAGAGAGAGAGAGAGAAACGTGTAACAATTGCCCGGCATTGTTGAGGCTGGGAAATCGCAGCTCTCTACGAAGCCAAAGCAGAGTCGCAATTGGCAACGGATTAGGTCTATAGCACAGATGTATCTCTGTGTGTATGTGTGTGTGTGCACATTGAACTATGCCGGGGTATATATAATGATACAATAGTATACAATTTTACTAGAACAGAAACTAACTATCTTCAGATATGACAAACAGTAAACGAACTCGCGGTGTGCAATTGATTCCGATTCCGATTCCCCTGCAGCGGTTCGTGTTTAGATCGTTTGGGATACATCTGGAATGCATCGGGGGAGCAGAGGGAACCGTACTATATATAAACACTGAATTGCGGGCACTTATTCAGGCATGTGGTCCTGCTTGTAGAAGAACACTTGCATGTCTTCGATGGGCCGATTCTCCTCGATCAAACGGTCTAGCTTGACCACGGATAACTTGAAGTACCAATAGTCGGCGTACTGAGAGAGAGGAAGGGAGAAAGAGATAGAGAGGTGGACAGAGAGAGAGAGTGCACTCACCGTCTCCTGGTACTCGTCGCTGAGAGAGTCGCAGCGACTGAGAATAATGCTGATGGGATACTCGAGCTTCTCGCTGCACCGTATGCGATAGATATCGTACAGGACCTTGCCGGTGAGCAGTGGGCAGTCGATGAGGTAGAGTTCTGACAGAGTGGGGCACAGCTTGATCATGTCCAGCAGCTGATACTCCTTGAGGTCGTGGCATCCGCTGAGCACCAGATACTTCACGACGCGCGGCATATGCAGCTCGGTGATCTCGCGATCCTTGAAGCAACACTTGTTCAACACCAATCCCTGCAGTCGTGGGCAACGGCCCAGGCCTGTCTCGCGCATCCAGTAGGGTCCGTCGAAGCAGCCACAGTTCAGCTGAAAGATCTCCACATCCTCTGCCTTCGTATCGATCACAAAGCGAATGCACTCGATGGTGAGCACAGGAAATTCACGTCCTCCGGTCAGCTCCAGCAAATGGAGTTCGGGCAACGCCAGCACCTGATCCCGTGCCGACTGAAAGAGCGGCATGGGCACCGAGATGTCCTCCAAGTTGAGCGAACTGGCAATGCCCTGCAGATTGGGCGGCACCTTCTGGCTCCGGATGAACAGCCGCTTGAGATGCTTGCAACGCTCCAGGATGCCGGTCAGTGCCGACTGGGAGACGTCGCCGTGCAGCACCAGCAGCTCCAGCATTGAGAACTGCTCGATGAAGTGCACCTGCACGTCGCAGTACACCTTGAGGCGGCGCAGATTGCGCAGCATCTTGGGCAGCGCATGCAGTGGCCACTGTGGCATCACGGTGCCACCGAGCACGGCCGCAATGCCCATAATGCGATTCTGGCCGGCATCACCGCCGCCAATGTCTCGCGGACGCTTCGATGGCGGCTCGGGCGTCATCAGCAGCTCGCAGTGGAGGACGTTGTTCAACGCCTTGACGCCGGCCCGCTCCAGCACATTGAGATTCTCCTGCAGGCGCTCGGCGGTGAAGTAGACATACCTAAAGTTGTCGACCATGATGTTGAGGAAGTAACTGAGCGCCTCGCCGGTCAGCTCCTGCTCGACCAGTCGAAAGTCGAGGCGCTTGTGTGTGTTCCGCCAGATGTTGTCGCAGACCTTCTGTATGTACTGATGGTTGCGATAGAGCATCAGTTGGTCGCCCACCGGCAGCTTGTGGACCAGCAGGCGCAGCTTGCGCAGCTTCAGATCGAAATCCCTCTTGCTGCAGCGCATTGTCTGCGACTGCGCCTCGGATTCATCGGCGTTTTCCATTGTCTCGATAGTTACGGCGTGACGGCGTGACGACGAGAGAACTAATGAAAATGTTTCTGATGATTTTCCCAGTTGTCAATACGGACGTGTTGTTGCTTGTGTGTTTCTTGGTTAAATAGTTCGGGTGTATTTGTTTCTCGTGTGTCGGTGTGTTGTTGTGCCTGTTGGTGATCCGAAATGAAATTGAGGCATATCTCCAGGCATGCCACACACGCACCCCACTCCCTCTCCCCCTCTCTCATCTCCCTCTCTCTCTCTCTGTTCCTCCCTCTCTCATCTGTCTGTGACATCGCGTGCCGCGCTGCTGACATTAGAAAGTGAGCGTGAACTTTCCCATTATTTGTTGTTGTTTCCATACATGCTGCATGTCACATTGTGTGTGTGCGTGTGTGTGTGTCAGTGTGTTGTGTGCCACGCCCCGTCTTGAAATTTGCATAATAAGTGGGCCGCCCTCGGCATCTAATTGCAGCCATTTTTGCCCGCCGCCTTTTCAATTTGCCTCGTTTGCTTTGTTGTTTCTTGAAGGTTACACTTGCTTTTTAATTGCAGTGCCCCCACCTAGACACACACACACACATACACACACACAGTCGTGCACACACTGAGCTGCACTTGTGCCACATTTGAATGTTGTGCACTTTACTTTCGCATACGAAAGTGCAATCTGTTTTTGCCTTGTTTCACTTTTGCTTTACTTGCCACAGACGTACCCCCCTCCCCTCCTCTCCCCTCCCGTCACACACCTTCTTGCCAGCTGCCTCTGCTAGCCAAGAATGCGATTATGAAATGGCTTCCACTGGACTTGCCCCACTGGACTGCAACTGACCCGCCAGCTTAGCCTTGAGTTCGTTTCAGACACCTCTACTTCAATACTTTGTATGCCACATGCCGCTTTGGGCCCCACCCCGTTGCCCATTTGGCTCGCCATGTGGCCCCCAAGCAAGCAACTGCATACTATATACATGTGTCTATATACTATATATATCATTTAATATGCATATTCCGAATGGGATCACGAAGTCAACCCTCCTTCTTTTGACGTGAAATAAAAGACCTAGATTCTACTAATAAATGATTTCATTAAACCAACTTTGCTTGTAACTGCCAGGAGGGGGCGTGGCAGACTGACTAACTATTTGTATAGTTTCTTTATCGAATCGATTAAGCTTAGTCAGGAAGTATCAAAGCAAGAGACACCAAATTAGTCTGTATGAACGCGCTCAACTCGGCAAGTTAATGAGCTGGAGATGCCAAATTTGGCATGAAGGTTCTTGGACATGCTGTACAAATATTAAATGAATAATATAATATAATCATAATATATAATATAAGCATATTATATAATATAATTATAATATATAATATAAAAATAATATACATATAATATAGTCATAATGCACTTTTGTTGCAATACCTTTTGTGGAACTTGCGAAAAACGTTGTTGGGCAACACTGACCGATAATCGATATCTACACTGTAAGTATCGATAAGATAGTATAGATTATGATGTGTCAGCCAAATGCTGATGATCATAGAACTTTGCTGTTTAAGCGATTAGAAGCGCACAGCACTTCCGAATCAATAATACGAATTATTTGATTTATTATGTTTATTGTGTGTTCTTTAAGTGAGCCCATTAGAAACTATAACTTCTCTATTACTCCTCTAGTTCTCCCGTCTCTCTCTCCCTCTCTGCCATCTTTGTTCATCTTCTTGAAGTCAGGGATGCGGCAATGTGATAATGAGCATGGCAAAGAGACGCACCAATTTCACAGTCTTCTATGCCATCTTCTTCTACCTTTTCCTCTTCTTCTGCTGCTGCTGCGCACGTTCCGCTTTTGCGCGCTCTTCTTTGAGTTCTTCGCGTAGCAAACGAGCAGAGCGAGCACGCGCGCTTGTTTTTGTTGTTGCTGCTGCTGCTGCTGCTTCAATTTGGTTTGGTGTCATTCGTTACGGTGCGCGGTCGCCGTAGCGTTTCGTTTTGTTATGCTTTGTTTGTTGTTGTTTATGCTGCTTAACAATTTGGGCAACAATTGTTTTTATTATTCTTTACGGCATTGTTTCAATTTGCCTGCCGCACAATTTGATGACAGCAGCGGCAGCAGCAGCAGTGGAGTTGACCTTTAACGCCTCGTGCTGTGCATAAAGTGTCGCCCATAATGCTGCCAGGTTAAATGTACCGAGTGCCGCTTACGTATACGTAATATTTCATCGCAAGCCCCGAGAGTCGCAGTAGTTAGTAGTCACCTATTTACCTGCTGCATATAGCATATGGTATGGCAAATCCGAGGCATGACCCGACCTAATGACGTCAAAGCAGCTCGTTCGCAACGAGGTCAATTTGGGTCACAGATACCGAAACAGACAGATACAGACAGACAGCAATTACTCTCGTACTATCGATATCAGACGCGCCATACGACGCGTCTTATCGGCTGCCAATTGGAAACAATTTTCGGCGCTGTGCACATTAACCCAAATAACCGAGAGAGTACAACAAACATCGCATTTAGCACGAGCCCACAAACTACCAAATTACCATAGAATATAAGTAATTGCCAAGGGGCCAAGCCGACTATTGGTATACCCTGTGAGTGACGGGGCAAGTCAGGCGAAGCGAACTAAGCAAAAAGCGTAGCAATGATTAAATAAAATTATCTCAAATTAAATAAATAAATAATAAAACAAAATTAAATAAATTAAAAATAAAATAAAGTTAAATTAAATAAAAATAAAATAAAAATTAATCATAAATTTATTTTAAGCTAAGCAAACAACTAAGCAAAATAAGTAAGAGAAAAAGTGGCGAAGATAAAAAACATCTTTAATTCAATAAATCAATAATAAAATAAAATTTAATAAACCAAAATTTAATAAATTAGAAATAAAATAAAATTAAATAAATTAAAAATAAAATAAAAATAAATCATAAATTTATTTAAATACTTATTTACAAACTAGTTTACATTTGAAAAATAGTTCAAAAGACAAAGGGAACAATTTGCGAACATTAGCAACACTGATTATCGCTATCGATAATCGATATTCAAAATGTTTGTGCATCAACTGATTTGTTCAAGAATTCTGCTTAGCTAGCGCTTTAAATGAGTTGATTTGACACTTTTACAGGGTATCTGAGCACACAGCATTGAGCGCGTGTCGAGTGCGCAAGCCGTAACAATGCCAAGATGGAAATACGCATACTTAGACTGTCGTGTATTCTCAGCTGGCTCCACAAAGATGGTGATGCTAATTTCGGTGGCTCCGTTGATGATGTTTTAACTGGGCGTGGGTGTAGGCGTGGGCGTAGGCGTTGTAGGCGTGGGTGGCGCGCGAGAGACTTGTTTTGAGAACGAGCTAAAAGGAGACGTTGCTTCTGCTTGTGCATGTGTGTGTGTGTTGTGGGTGTATGTGTGTGTTTGTGTGTGTGTCATCTGCCGTCCAGTGTCAGCGTCGACTCGTCCGTCGACCTTCAGCGCTGCCCAAAATTGGCTGTTTCGCCTGGGCTGGCCTGGCCTGGCCTGCTGCTGGAGAAACTTGTTTTTTGAGCCATATGTAAAGCACTTCCACGACTGTTCAATGACTTTGGATGACTCAATGACTTCATCGCGCAGTTCTCAGTTCCCGCTGCCGCTGACTCATGAGGCGGATGAGCAATAATTGTTGTTTAGTTACTTAAACTAGAATGCTTGTAATGGAGGGGAAGAGCACATCCAGCTAACCACTTGAATCTTCTCTCTTTGCTTGCAGCGCCGCCTAGTCGGCTCAAGATCACAGCACGTGCCGCATCATGACTTTCTACTGGTGGTCCCACTGGTTCTGGATAACCTTCCTGAGTGGTAAGTTTGGAGGGGAATCGTATTACTCCCTTCGCAACCCTAAGTAACCTTGTTTTGTGTAGTGCATCTGCTGCCCAATGCCATCACACATGTGCACACATATCCCAGCCAGGAGGTCAGCATTGAGGCCACGCTGCGTCAGGATGCAGGCCAGGCGCTGGTTGAGGCTGAGACTGGTCAGCGACAACAGACAACAAAGCTGTACCAGACCACGGCCAGCCAGACGTGGGCCACGTCCAGCACACAGAGGAATGTGATGGATCTGACACTGAAGACTACTGCGGCGCCAGTGGCCACCGTGGCAGGGCAGGCTGCGTACATGGACGTGGATGCTGGGCCACAGGGTGTCGATGTCGACGACGTCGAGTCGCCGATAACCGATGCCGACGTTGACGTGGACGATGAGGCTGAGGACGACGATGAGGAGAACGCTACTGCAGACGAGAGCGAAGCAGATAATATGGATGCGGATGCAGCTGTGGATGCAGATGGCGACGAGGCTGGCCAGGAGACGAACGCTAAGTTGGCATTGTCTCACAACCAGTTCGAGTTCAAGCGTTCCGCAGACTTTGCCACTGTGCCGGGAGACAGCGAGCAGCTAAACAACTATACGAATTTCAGTCGTATCACAAGGTGAGTGCATCAAGTTGATCCAATGAGAAGCATCCTCTAATCCTCTTACGCCATTTGCAGTACAAAACCAAACACCAACGAAAACAAAGCGAGCAACGTCACAAGCAGCAGCAGCAGCAATGGGGACAGTTCAACTTTGGCCATGTCCACATCGACTGCCGCAGCCAAGGCCTCAGCGGAGTCAACAACGACATCTACATCCACATCCACGTCCCCGTCCAGCACGAGCCCGCCGAACAGCAGTCTGGGTCACACGGCCACCGCTGCCACGCCCTCGACGCCGAAAATAAACACTGAGTGGCTGTCGGATGAGCTGCAGAAGGCGCCGTTCACGCTGGAGAATGCCAACAAGGAGGACGAGCTGCGTCGCGCCGAGACCGAGCATCGATCGCGCAAGTCCAAGGTGCTCTCGGCAGAGTATAAGCACATCAATCGCTACATCAACTTCTCCAGCGACACAAAGAGCCTGCTGACCCGATCGGCCGCAGCGACGCCCAGCGTGTCGGGTTACAATTCGGACGAGGGCAACATTTCCTCCGAGGCATTGGCCATCCAGGTGGGCAGTACGAGACTTGCATTGTCAGACTGACTAAGTGTTTTTCTTTGCTTGTCTTTTAGCGCACATATTTCCTGGACGCCGGCGCCATCTCGGCCATCTGCTTCACTGTCTTCGGCATCTGCTGCACAGTGGGCACCATCGGCATTGTGCTCTACCGACGCCGCTATGTGAACAAGCCGCAGGCGCTAAGCGAGCCGGACTCCAGTATTTACATCGACGACAGCACGATGCGAGTAAGTGTAAGGATTCGTTGACCACCGTGTACTCCTCATCTGCAATGAAACTAACCTTCCTCCCTTTGTTTTGCAGGATAACTCGGACGAGATGTACAGTCTGGACAACGATTCGTTTCTCAACTCGCTGGAGGCGATGACAATACAAAACTATTGGACGGACACGGTCAAACATACAAAGCTTTAATTTCGCCCGTCTGTTGTTGAGACTTTCTACCCATTTAGTTGTACCCCGCCCGCTCTCCCAGTTACTCTCCACTCCACCCCTTAGTCCCCTCATTCCACTCAGACGTGGAGCCCAACAAACACATCATAATCATTAAGTAGGCGCCGCAGGGCGCACAGTCTAGCATTTAAGGAGGTCCGCAAGGAGGACCGCGTGTATTTACTAATTGATAGGCATTCGTGCAGCCCCCGGAGGGACTCCGCGCAACTCTGGACGGGCTACTAGTTTAAGCGAAACTACCAAAATTACGTTTAGTCTGTTTATTATTAAGTCGCAATATTATTCGCTAGTTTTAATCCAACTCGAAGTTGATAGAGGTGTTGTCACACACACAAACACACACACACACACACATAGACATTGGACACATTCATGATGTGTCGATGTGCAGGACATTCCTTATTCTTGAAATTTTTCCATGACTCTTCTAAGTTAACTTTTATTTGTAATCCTCTACCAACTCGTATGCAATACTAGATATAAATTACGGACTTACACTTATACTTACTATACATTTATATTAATTTATGATCGTATTACTAAATGTTTACGCAGCTTTATTATCTCTTTTAACATTGTATAGTTATGTTTCGTATTATTCTGTTTCGTTTTCGGTGATTATGTTTAACATTTAATGTATTTAATATTTATATGACACCGTCTAGGTTTGTGTGTGTCCAAAATTCAAACGCAATCATTCCTTCCAGTCTAGCGTATAGTGCATGTTTATACAAGTATGAAATTATTATATTACGAATAAATCAATCAATCAATCAAACATACCGCAATCCGGTACCGTTTCCAACTCCATTCACACTCCACACCGCTCACCATTCGGTGTACTGCCACAAGTCTTTGTCAATTTTGCTCATCGAAACTTAAGGCTATAAGCTACATACATATACAGATATATGATTATATATATAACCATACCTATACATATAGAGAAAACTTAAACTCGAGTGTTTGGCTTACATAAAATCGAAAATAAACTCATCGAGTAACAATTTATCAGTGCGAACCTTTATTATCATGCGGACAAGTGACTATCAGCTAGATCCCGAAAGTTTTGATTTGGGTTTCATCAATTTTTCTTTGACCCAAGAAAGTTTTATTAATTATCTATAAATGTCCATTCTGCATATAACTGCTGAAGTCGTCGAATATTTAAGCATCAATAAACTATAAGCGTTATTTTCAAATATTGTTACCAATGGTTTCAGCACAGTTCAAACAGAAATATGGGTTTTTTAAGTATTCTATAGATAACTATTAACTTAAATGAATATGTTTCAAATAAAAAACTCAACACGCCATCAATTTTAATGACAACCCACCTTCTCAACGAAGACGATCAAAAGCTGTTTGCTCTACACATATAATGAATTTATCGATAGTCACTAATATTAAATGGCTATTGCGTAAAGTTCGCTAATAAGTTGAAACTGTACGGAATATCTAACACATACTATATACATATAACTTATGTACACGGAGAAGCAAGATTGCAAACAGATCATGCCAGTACTCCAATTGCAAATAAGTTTTAATGATGAGATGATCAACTGCGTATTAAATTGCTACTGGCTCTGACTGTATTTACTTTTCAGGACAGTCGCAAAGGGCCAAATGCGAAGTGAATTCGGTTAACCGTGATTAAAGCTAAAAATTCTGATATTTCCCACATTTGCATTTGATTTTTATTTACGATAAACGATGTTGTGGTGTTTTGGATCCATGGCCATGGGTTGCCGATTCTGGTTCATCCCAGCAGCTTCAGCAGACGCTATGGGATTTGAAAAGAGCGAAAGAGAGTGATTTAGACAAAACGACATCGTCAAAATATGTGCTCACTGCTTATTTTCGTATTTCTGTGTGGAATAAATCTGCGTGAATGGTTGAATCAATACAGGGAATGAAACATCTGCAATTCAAATGCGCGCCATTTTTAACAGAGTTGCATTTCGACGACTGGCTTTGCCTGCAATCGTCCGACCACCACAACTGAATCGATTGTCATGGATGTGTGTATTGTCAACATCGATATTAACATTGTTGCATGGCAGTGACTGTATCGATTTATCGTAATGTCGATGCGTTTTATTTTACATATTCAATGCGAATGCGAACGCAATTTAAGCTCACGTTTTTTTATTTGACTTTTATATGCGAAGTTGCAAGGCGTAAAAACTATAAACACGGAATACTTAATGTGCAACGTATATTGCAAAATCTAATTCAAGGTAATTCAACAAAAATCGTGTACGCTACCTGACAATGAGTGTGCAAAAATTCTGTGTAACAACCTGAAGGACAGAAAGAAAGCAAGAAAAGCAATTCCAAAAAACAGAAACAATCTATTAAATGCGTATCCTGTCTCGACTATCCGCCTGCCTACCTGACCGTGCGTGTATCTCTGTCTACTTGTGTGCTCAAGTGCTTGTGTGTGCGTGCATTTTGTATATATTGTCGAAAATTGGGTTGAGTATCCCACCGTGTATCCAGTGCTCTGAGTTCTCACCGTACCCTGTGTTCATAGGCAGCTGCATTGTTGCGTGGCTCAGCAGTCGTCAGACAACAACAACACGTATCACGAACACAAAGACGAGACACAAACAACAATGCTGCTGCTGCTCTGCTCCGCTGCTGCTACCCAATATGGCAGCACATGAACTTAAACTTAACCTCAAACGGCAACGTTGTTGTCAATGAACGTGTGTCAAAGATTTGACCTAAAACTATATAAAATTAAATAAATAAATGCGAATTTAGCTGTCGCTGACAGCAAAAACCTGCCCCCACCACTCCCAGCAGTCCAAAAGCAAGTCAAATTTGCAGTCTAGCGCAAAGCAACAAAAACAAAACACACAACATAACTAAAGTGTCTTCAAAGTGCCGAAGATCGAACACACTCTCCCAGCGAATTATACTATGTTCTATGTGTGTGTGTTTGTGTGTGTTTGTTCAGCCTGCTTATCTCAATTATTTAAACTTTTTGTGCGTTTTCTAGGCACAACTGAAAGGTGCAGAGAATCGCAATTTGTATATGGCTTAAAGATAACAGTAGGCGCTCGATAAGTGTAAAACTATCTTTAGAGTATATTTCAGTCCATCTGTAAAAACTGCAAGAGTTCGTCTGTTCGGAGTGTTCACTGTGGCACAACAACATAAATCGATGTCAAAATCAATGACAGTTTGCAAGTTAGAAATGAAACAAAAATAAGCCTTTCAATCTATATCACAATCTTTAATCAGTCAGCGAGAATGTAGACAAAGGCAGAGTTAGTTACACACACAGCAGTTCGAACAACCACATCAACAACACGGCAGCAACAGTAGTAACAGAGTCTAGTAAAATTTCCATTACGAGAAGTGCTCAATGGAGAGTCGAGTACCAAATTTTAGAATAGTAATAACAACAGCAAGTTGAACCCCCCTCCGACTTAATCATGTATGTGAAGTAATTGTGAAAACAAATAAGACCGAAATAAGTTGAATGAAGCCCTCCTCTGGTAGACAATTTACTTAATTCTTAACTCGATTTGCGAAATTTGCTTTCAGTGTGCGGCAAGAGACGGGAGCCCTGACAGCCGCTGGGTCAGTTGAGCGGGAACAACAAGCTACAGCGGCGGCATGGTTAAGAAGCGTCAGACAGACGCCAACGATGGCTCCAGTTCGACGGACTCGGGCGAGGAGGAGTTGCTGAACGGACATGCCCATGGTGCGGCAAGTGGTGCAACCATTTGTCAGCATATCAAGAAGGCGGTGGATACGGCGCAATTGCGTCGTAGTCTCAAGACGACGGGATTGCTCTATGAGTGTTCCAAATGCCAGACATTGGCTGGTGCCAATGGCGGCGATTCGGCTGAATGTGAGGTAGACAATACGCTGTGGCTGTGCCTCAAGTGCGGCTCGCAGCTGTGCGGGCGGGCACGTAATCAACATGCACTGCAACATCATCAGGTGAGCAAGAGGGGGAATTATCTATTCTTATTTGGCGCTTCTAATCTCTCTCTCTCTCTCCCTCTGTCTTTCTCTTGTCTTTAGACACCTCGTTCGGACTGTCATGCCTTGGCGTTGAATACGCGTTCTTTTAAGATCTGGTGCTATAGCTGTGACTACGAGGTTAATCCCAGTTCGCGCAAGAATCTATTTGAGTGCGTTGAGCTGGTAAAGCGTTTGGCACAGAAACCGCCAGCCAATGTAGAGCCGCCTGCGGTGCCCCCATCGATTAGCAGCATTCAGTATAAGTTAAAGGCACGGCTGGAGCAGCTCAATGCCATTGTGCCTCTCACCGGCGGCCAACAGCTAACACAAACAGGTACTGCCGATGATAATCCTAGTAGTAATGTGGCTATACCGCTACCACCAGCACTGCCAGCACCGCCAACGCCGGGCGGCGCCAAGCGTGTGCTAGATAAACCTGTCGCCAGTCAAACGGCGCCGGCGCCGTCAACGGCAGCATCAACGTCCACAGCACAGATTCCTCAATCACCAAGCGCCTCCTCAGATCTGGACCGTTTGCCACGTGTGCGTGGTCTGGCCAATTTGGGTAATACATGTTTCTTCAACGCCGTCATGCAGTGTCTGGCGCAGACGCCGTTCCTGCTGGACGTGCTCAAGGAGTTGTCCGAACCGGGCGAACAGTAAGCAGATGATATATATTGTATTCTATCTGTCCTTTCTAACAATTCACATCCTTTCTGTCTTCTAGATTTGTTCTGCCCGGTGGCACATTCAACTTCAAAGACAAGGGCGACATCGAGCTGCCGATGATTAAGGGCACACTCTCATCATGGGGCAGTCTTACTGCCGCACTGGCCAATGCCCTGGAGGAGCTGCAGTCTGGCGGCGGTGTCTTTACGCCAAGCAAACTGTTCGAGAAACTGTGCGCCAAGTGTCCACAATTTACGGGCGGCGATCAGCATGATGCGCATGAGCTACTGCGCCAGTTGCTGGAGAGCGTGCGCTCGGAGGACTTGAAGCGCTATCAGCTTGTCATTTTACAGAATCTGGGATACAAGGACAGCAACAGCGTGTCCGATGAGATGCGACAGAAGTGTAAAATGTATGGAAATCAAGCGGCCGAACGTATTCTGCGACCTGATCAAGTATTTCGTGGTTTCCTTGTGTCCACGCTTACTTGCCAGGTATGTTGTAATACCTCGTCCCGGCATGAGAACTTTTTGGATATGTCACTTCCTGTTGCGGTGGAGAAACCGCAGCCACCTCAGCGTCGACGAAACAGTCCCGAAAACTCACCATCATCTGGCATTAACAGCAACACCAGCAGCAGCACCAACATCAACGCCAAGTTTACAAACGGCGACGTTGATGTGCCCTTCTCATCGACACCGTTCTATCTGCACACCGACGGACCAGAAACAGTGGGACCAACGAAAGCACAGGTGAAAAAGGACAAGGAGCGGGAGCGTAAGGCCAAGCGTGCGGCAAAACATCAGCGCACCAAGCAGGCGCAAAAGTTGTTACTGAAATTGAATGTCAACGATGAGGCAGGCAGCAGCCCCGTCGAAGGTGGCGGTGGCGATGGCGAAACTGATCATGAGCCGGGCAGTGGCGATGGCCAGGATACGGTGCAGTTGCCATTGGCGGATACCGATGGCGATGGCGAAAAGACGCGCTCAGCGTCGTGGGGCGAGGGACCGCGTGTTGATTCATTAAGTCCGAACACATCGGAGCACTCGGATGCCGATGTGGAGGATAATCTGGTCGAGGACACGGCAGGCCGTTTGGCAACCGCCAAATTCTACACGGACAGCAATGGCAATGCGCAGTCGCTGGGCGAGAAGCGTAACGGCACGCATGATCACATGGACAAGGACTCACTGGAGGAGGATGAGAATGGTAAGTTGAAAAGGATAGAAACCTTGAGCGAAAGGTTTATTTCGGTTGCAATGTTTTCTCACTGTCTCTTTCCTTCTCTTTGTCTCTCTTTCTGATTGGTTACAGACTCAGGCATAGCTACCAGTCCGGCACCTGCCACGCTGAGCGCCAGCACCAGCAATGGTACAAGTATTGCGTCCGTCAACAACGCCAACAGTTGCAGTAGCACCAACAACAACAACAACAATGCTGATAACAATGCTGGCGAGGCGGTCACAAATGGAACTGATGCAGCAGAAGGAAGCACGTCCGCCAGCCTGGTGAACAAGGGACTGAGCAAAGCGGGCGCTACTTTAATACGTCAAATATCGTCGGGACAAATAGATCAGCTGCAGCAGCAGATGGATCATCTAAAGCTGCGCGAACAGGCCAAGGCAAACGGTCGCTCCAAGCGTGTGCGTACTCAAAGCTATTCGGATTGGAGCACCACAATTGCGCCACGCTATCAGTGCGAGGTGGGTGAATGTTCGGTACAATCGTGCCTCAACAATTTCACTGCCGTCGAGCTGATGACGGGTCAGAATAAAGTCGGCTGTGAGAACTGTACGCGTCTCATCAACGGCAACGATCCGCAGGCCAAGTCAGTGAATACTAATGCCACAAAGCAGTTGCTCGTATCCAGTCCGCCGGCCGTGTTGATACTGCACCTAAAGAGATTCCAACTTGGACCGCGTTGCATTTTCCGCAAGCTGGCACAGCAGGTTAGCTATTCAACCATGCTGGATCTGGCCGCTTTCTGCGGTTCCAAGGTAAAGAATTTGCCCAACATCGATCGGAAACAGAAGAAGTTACTGTACGCGCTATACGGCGTTGTGGTGCATACAGGCGGATTATATGGTGGCCATTACACAGCCTATGTGAAAGTTCGTCCCAAGGTGACGCCCGATGATCATCGGTGGAAATTTTTACCGCACGGCAGCAAGGCTGAGGTCGATCAAGACGATGAGCAGGTGAAGAAACTGGACGAGCTGATGGCCAAGGCAGAGAAGGCGCGTGAGATGCGCATGAAAGCCATGGACGATAGCGATGATTACACCGATTCGACAAGTAGCAATACAACCACATCGGATGAGACATCAATGGATGCGCAGAAGGGCATCGCTGGCGATAAAGAGGCAGGCGCCGCTTCAGGAGATCAGACATCAAATGCTGCCGAGGAGGAGGCGGCCCACGTGCAGGCACCGCCGGGTAAATGGTATTATGTGTCCGATTCACGGGTCCAGGAGGTCAGCGAAGCGGCGGCACTCAAAGCGCAGGCGTATCTGTTGTTCTACGAGCGCATCTACTAGACACCACCATAAGCACCACCATTAGACTAGTAAAACGTAGTTCTCTTTCAGCATATTTGGTTTCTATTCATTTCCCGTTTAAGGTTGCGTTTTAGTTTCTTTCTTTTATTGATTCTTTTACTTTGTTGTGATTTTATTTTCATTAATTGCATTTGAACGCGTTTCAGCGTGAATTTCCAACAAAAATAAAAGAAACCATCAAAGAAACAAACACAAATTAACAACAACGAAGATGATGATCAAAGAACTGAACAAAAATCAGCAGAGATTTGGTTATTGTAGAGTGCATGGAGCACCGAAATATTGTAGATCGACAAAACAAAGACACAGCTGGAAAAAGAATGGAAAAGAAAAGACACGTGTATGACAGCAAGTCGAAAAGAAAACTCTTTCAACATAAATCTATCCAAATTTATTAGTTAATTATAACAAGAAAAAAACATGTTTTTTTTTTAATTATGTTTAAATTACTTTTACGATTGTATCTCTGGGGTAATTGCGAAATACCATTCATTTTGTTCGGATACTTTATATACACAAGAAAAATACAAAAATAATGAAAAAAAGAAAGGAAAAATAACGTAAAGAAACTATTAAGATAAATAATATTATACTATATTATTTATGAAGATCGATATGGCGTCTGAGAAGCGTTTTTATAATGTTTATTAGTTCTAAGTTAGTCGCATTATTATGTATTTTAGTCTGTGGTCCAAATGAACAACATTGCCTCAAACAAACCTAATGACAACAGCAACAACAACAAAATGTTACTTAACTTAAAAATTGAATATCGAAATATAGTGAAGCTGATGTCAAGTTGTTGACAGACAGTAGGAGGATGACATTGTCCTATTATGCGTTGTATAAAGTTTCAAAGATGATGATCTTCAGATTGTAAACGAAGATTAAAGTGGATAATAAGTTAATGAAAAACCAATTGCTCGCTTCTGCCAATATATATTTAATTGTAATGCAACATATATATTTAAAAATATATACAAATACCATAGTATATATACATATATATCTATAGATTTACAAACATCCTTACATACAATATTTATATTTGAAATAGGTCTCTATAAAAATATTTACAATAGCTTGAGAAATTTTCAAAAATAGTAAATGAAGATTGCAACGATATATATACAAATGAAAAAAGGGAATAGAAAAGAACAAGAAATGCATATAAAATATATAGATACACACATACACCTATGTATGTTTATACTGTGTACGTGTTGAGGACATTTATCTTATGACTTAAGTATTTAAATTTGATTCGATTGCAAATAAGTATGAATAAAACAAGTTCATGTACTTTGTGTGGAGAAGAGTTGCGTATCATTTGGGCTCATTCAAGCGACGTTTATATATGTACATATTATTTCATGAATTCTTAGAAATATTTCCTGCTTATGTGTCGGAGACGATTTCGTGCGATGTAATGTGTGTGAACATTGTGTCAGAATTTGTAATAGGATCAAAAAAGTTAACAAAGAAAATTGCTCATTAATTTGGTTCGTCTACATTCCATTGCATACTTTTGGGCTTATTCGATTTAGGCAAGCAGTGAACTGTAGTGCAAGCAGTTGAAGATTTTTTAGAAAAAATAAGCCAAATTGGCAACATTGATTTCTTTGATGATTTTGCATGAAAATCAAGTTGTGCTTTTATCGGTTCGATTTAAAATGCATTAACTAATCTATTTTGAACATGTATGCAAGTATATATACACACATATGTGTGTATGCTTATGCAAGGTGTTGCCTGAAAGAAGTCTTAATTGGGCTTCAAGAATGAAATGTTAGTCCTCAAAATGCTGTTCTATAATTGAACTTTCTCACTTTTTTTATATTTTTGAGGTCCACCGGGTCAGCTAGTATTACTATATGTATGAACTTGTGTGTATATGTATATATATCTATATCTGTCTAAATGTTATACAAATTCGCGGAAGCCACAACAACGCAAATGCAGCTTATCAGTTAACAGGCATCAGCTGTCGCCGCAGCAGTTGGGGCTGATCTGGGTAAAAAATCCCAGCTTACAGTCCAAGCTCAAGCTCAAGTCTAGCAAGATGAGAACAACGGGAATCGCACTGCTGCTCTGCTATGTGGGACTGGCGCTAGGGAAGCAATACATGCCCTGCGAGATGGCGCGCAAGCTGCTGCAGCCAGAGTACAGCTTCGAGCGCAGTATGCTCTCTAATTGTAAGCAGGGCTTTGCCATCCCAAACTATCCATTTATCTATGCTTATGCTTATTGTATCTTAGGGATCTGCCTACTGAAGCATGAGAGCGACTTCGACACTAACAAGGTGACCATCAATTCGAATGGATCACGCAAGTACGGCTTGTTTCAGATCAATAGTCGTTTTTGCCAGGAGAATAGACGCGGTGGCGAGTGCAATGTCAAGTGTGAAGGTTCGCTTTGCCTCAAATATCCCGTTACAATATCCATTTAATGCTCTGCTTTGCTCTTGCAGATCTGCTCGATGAGAATCTGGTGAAGGCTGCCACCTGCGCCAAGCACATTCAAGCGAAGGAGGGATTCCGGCATTGGGACGGCTGGCGACGCTTTTGCAGTCCCCCTAAGGAATTGCCTAATCTAAAGGTCATGTGCGGCATCTGATTTACTCTGCAGTTATTTACTCAACACCCTATCTATAAAATATATACATATACATACATATATACAAATTATATACATATTAATAAATGTTCTCACAAGGGTTTAACTAAACTAAAAATGTTTGCTCTTTGCTGCGCAACTCTTCGGGTTCGCCTCGCACAATCTTTTGTCGCGCCGCTCACACTCTCGCTCTCTATCTGTCTTACTCTCTCTCGCGCTCTCTCCCTCTCTATCTCTCTGGCTGTCACATTTCGGTGCCGCCAGCTTGTGGCAAAGCTTTTGGAAGCACGTTCGCTTCGGGTGTGTTTCATTAAGCGACGCCTGCTGGGACGAGGCGAACGCGTCTGTTCCGATAGTAGAAGAAAAAAAATATAGTAACTAATTCAGTTTGGTTTTTTTTTGTGGCCAGAGTAAAACTAGTGCGCAGTGGTTGCATAATCAGTATAATACAAATTCAAATACATATATACTTGATATACACATGCAAATAAGCACATGTGTCTTATGTGCCTGATCCTAAGCCCTTGACCCCTCACACTGTGACTCAACCAAGCAGTTACTCAAGTTAAAAACAAGGAAAACCAGTTCATACCCACATACAAGTGCCCCAATACACACACACACAGACGCACACACACTCACACACAATGTATACTCAAATATAATCTTGCACAAGTCGCGCCAGTGTCATATCATTCAGTCCCTGAGCTGACGTGTTCACAAGTTGATGTCTAACCAAGTGATCCCCTGAGTCTTATGAAATCTGAGTTCTACTGAATGATGAAATATAATGTTTCAATATAAAGATCTATCTGATCAGTTTGTGTTGTATTTATCTCTGATATTGATTTGTATTCAAATACAAAAAAGTTTCCCCAAAATCGATCGAACAGATCATAAAAGTGTTACAGAAATACATATATGAATATGTATCTAACATAGAGATACCTCAAGAGTGCCCTAATGAAATACATTTATGTATTACAATTGTATATGATTGATCTATATTCGATCACAGTGTTATATGATTTACTCATGACAGAAAATATTGCCCCTAAATCGAAAGTGTTACAGAAATACATACATCGTTATGTAAATGCATATATTTATGAACATATGTACGTGCACTAATGAAATACATTGAATGTAATGTATATAAATGATCTATATTCGATCAAAGTGTGATATGATTAACCCCTGAAAAGCAACTCGTAACAGAAAAATATTGCCCCTAAAACGATTATTCAGATCGAAAAAGTGTTATAGAAATACATACATCGTTATGTAGATGCCTATATGTACATACATACATATGTACATAAAGTTACATACACCTTTAGTGCATTAATGAAATACATTCAATATAATGTTTTTGAATGATCTATTCGATCAATTTGTGATATGATTTCTTTGATATTAATTTTTATCAAAAACATATAAAGTTGCCCCTGAATCGATTCTTGAGATCGAAAAAGTGTTACTGAAATACATAGATGGTTATGTATGGATATATAAAAGATCTTCATGATCAATGTGTGATGATATTTATTGTTGACAAATGGAATAAATAAATCGTTTACATCAAAACGTTATTGAAATTTTACAGCTTATTGGAGAAACTTGTGAATCCGTTTGGAATTGATTTATTCCGAACTTATATTACGCTTATATATATAATAAATACGAAATAAAAAAAATGAAAATAAAAAGATTAATAAAAAAACGTATTTTTGTGTTTTAGAAATGATCACATGACTGTGAATCTATTCCTACGTTGTGATAACACACATACTATGCATATCTTTTTTTAGGGGAGTTTTCCTTGATATGTATGTGTCGATAATGAAATAACTGAATATCATGGTGAAATAACAAAAATGTGTGGATTGAACTAAGATGAAATTGTGCAATATATTAAGATCGATCGGTCTATGTGAAATTCTAGAATATATGCATATGAAAACAGATGCATACAATGTGGATTTTCTTGGGGATTTTGGAATAATATTAGTTAAAATATTTCAAAATGGACTGTTTTGTTGAATATTAAAAAATGTGGTTTATAGGAATGATTGAATGATGATCTGCAATCAAACGTAAATAGATATAATGCATAAATATATATTCAAAGATGAATATTGTGAATAGATGAATCGATCAATGAAGATCAATTTAAAAGTTATTATAGTAGAATGTTTCAAGTTTACAATTGAATTTAAAGGAATTGAGAAATAAATTTGTTCAAAATATAAACAAATAATGAAAATTTATATGCATATTTTGAAGTGAAATTAATATGGAGAAAGTGTAGCTCGGGTTTTCAAAGATGCATACATATGTGTGTATATGTATGTACGATGTGATGATCAGCAGATCGACTATGTATGAAACTATATACATAGGTGCACATGCATGATACGAGTATAATGAATGATATTTATGTAGAAAGTCGATTGACAAGGGCATGAATAGCTTTTAGCCTGAAGCTGTGGAGTCTGTTGTCGATCAGCTGACTATATACATATATGTTAATCTGATTCAATATATGCGAAACACAATAGAAGATAGACAAGTGCATGAGCAGTTCAGGAACTTGGACTGCGTAGCATTATGTTCATCTGATATTGATGTCGATATGAATGATAATGCCATGATCCTATGCCGATGTCTCGATCTCTTGATCTTGAGATCACATCGAAACCCATTTTTATTTCAGCTTCTTTTTTTCAGTGTTGTTAGCTTAAGTTAGAATTGCATTAGTTGAGGAATTATAGCTGGATTTGGGTTCTGAATATATTTCACAACACATAAGGGAACTTTTTCGAACCTTGCGTCATGTTTTTGATGTTTTGGCCTGGGCAAAGTCAATTTTGAATTTCACCAGAATGCGAAATTTGCGAGTATATACAATAAGTTAGAGCTACGTGTGTAGAGGCATGTACTAACGTGTATATGCATGTATATACATGCATACACATGCACATCAAAGCTTGTTTACACGCCACGCACACCACGAAATGGCTGAGCTATTTTTATCGGCTTTTCGCTCTCTTGCGACGCAATTTAATCACTCAGTCAAGCTTTATCATACGCCCCGTTGCCCGCTCGCCCTCGCTCTCGCTCACATTCGATCCCTCTCTCTCTCTCTTTCGCTCTATCTGTCACTCTCTCTCAATCTCTTTGTTTAGGCGTCAGCGTCGGCGTTGACGTCGACGTCAAACGATTGTAAACGTTGCGCGGCGCGTATATAAAGTGCCGGCCGGCGAGCGACTGACATCAGTTCAGGGCTTGAGGCTTTGTAGCAAACCAACAGCGAGAGAGAGAGACAGCAAGAGAGAGAGAGCAATATATCAGTAGCAACTACTTTAGACAGAGAGAGAGAATTGAAATTGCAACATTGTTTTGTTTTTATTATCCTTGATATTTTTATTGTTTGCGTGGTTCAAAATGGCTGAGGTATCGAACCGTTTTGGCGAGGCGCTGCCGAATGCGCAGGTTGAGTTGCAGGATGTCGATATTGTATCCATCGGGGAGGAGCAGCCGAGCAGTGCTCAGGCTGAGGGCTCCAAGGAGCCCAAGGAGCTGAAGTCGAGCAAGCTCATCAAGAAGGCAATGAAGAAGGCGGCGAAGGCGCAGCGAATGCTGCAGCTGGCAATGGAGCAGCTGGCCGAGGAGCAGGCCAAGGCAAAGAAGAGTGATAAGAAGGAGAAGAGGAAGCAGAAGAAGAAGGCCAAGAAGCAGTCCAAGAAGCAGGCCAAGAAGCAGAAGAAGGGAGAGAAGGCACAGCAGCAGGAGGCGGAGCAACGAGACCAGCAGGAGCAGCATGAACAGGCTGGACGCTCTCGTTCCAGCAGCGTGAGCTCAAGCTCATCGAGCTCGTCGAGCTCATCCAGTTCCAGCTCATCGAGCAGCTCCAGCTCCGACTCGGAGGCGCACTTTGGCCGCTTCCATGGCTGTGGTCCATGGGGTCCATGGGGTCACCATGGACGTCGGGACCGCTCCAGGTCACGTTCAAGGAGTCGTTCGCATGGCCCCGGGCATCGCCATGGTCATGGTCATGGACCTGGTTATCGTCATGGTCACGGACACGGTCATGGCCACCGACACGGTCCTGGACACGGTCCGCATGGTCACCATGGTCCGCATCACTTTGGTCCCCATCACTTTGGTCCGCACCACTTCGGACCACACGCGTTTGGACCACATCCATTCGCGTCGCGCGGCTTCGGTGGCTGCCCGTGGCCGATGTGGGAAAGCTCGCAGTTTTTTCGGAACGGCGGCCTGCCGTGGGCCCTGGAGACGAGCACGGCATGCAGGGGAGTCCCATCCAGGACTAGATCAGGTTCAGTTTCACGAGGTCGAGGTGGTGGACATCACGGCCGAGGCGATCACCAGCACCGACACGGACACGGACACGGACACGGACATGGCCACCAAGGTCCGCACCATGACCGTCGATTGAGGCGCTCTTCCTCGAGCTCCAGCTCCAGTTCCAGCTCGAGCTCAAGCAGCAGTTCCAGCTCCAGTTCCAGTTCCAGTTCAGCAAGCGAGAAGCAAAAGAAGCGCCGTCATGGACCTCATCACGGTCCTCCAGCATTTGGACCCCCTGATTACCGTCACATCCGCTCTCGTTCTCGTTCCCACTGCCAGCTTGGCCAGTCTGCGGAGCCTTCAGTACCTCATCCTGGAACTCCCCACTGGCCACATCACGGTCCTCATCACGGTCCACATCACGGTCCTCATCACGGTCCTCATCACGGTCCTCATCATGGTCCTCATCACGGTCGGCATCCTAGCCCGCCACCATTCGGACCACCAGCATTCGGACCACCAGCATTTGGACCACCTGATTGTCGTCGCAGCCGCTCGCGTTCTCGTTCCCACTGCCAGCCCGGCAAATCTGCCGAGCGTTCCAGCTCCAGCTCTAGCTCCAGCTCACGCTCTCCTTCACGCTCCCGTTCTCAATCCAAGCACGGTAAGGATGGAAAGCATGGCAAGCATGGTAAGCGTGGAAAGCACGGCAAGCACGGAAAGCACGGCAAGCACGGAAAGCACGGCAAACATGGCAAAGGCAAGGACCATCACGGAGACGGACCACATCACGGACCCCACCATGGACCCCACCACGGACCTCATCACGGTCCCCACCACGGACCACATCACGGACCTCATCACGGACCACATCACGGGCCCCACGACGGACCCCATCGTGGACCTCATCATGGACCACCTCGTGGCCCTTTCGGATTTGATTCTTTCGACACTCCTCGTCCCTGGGATCGCTTCGACGGGCCTCGTCCTTGGGATCGCTTCGATGGAGCTCGTCCCTGGGATCGCTTTGATGGACCTCGTCCCTGGGATCGCTTCGATGGAGCTCGTCCCTGGGATCGCTTTGCCTGGCGCTCGGGACCAGGCTCTGCTTAAAGTATAATCAGCATTTTTAAGGGTTCTCTAAAGGCTCCACAATTGGCATATATCAAAAATTATCTTCAAAAAAAAAAAAAAAATCAAAGTATTATTCAGACTTATATACATATATATTCACACATTTATAAACTATAACCACATTTACTGCAAATTATTAACCTTCTTTATCAACGAAAAATATAAATAAATGCATTTCATAAACGAGAAAATATTGTGTTTTTAATTATTAACTGAAAAAATTTAAGCGCAGAAAACATTATCGGCTTTAAAATGGGAGTCCTAACTGTATTCGAACTTAGTGCTGGATAAGCTCATAAAATCTGTCGCATTTGTGGCAACTCTGCAGAGTTTTGGCGCCTTTGTTTCGGCGGTCGTGGATGGTTGCGTTTGTTTGGCGCAATTTAAATGCCAAATTATTCAATTATAATGCGACAATTAATGTGACCATTGTTATAATTGCTGCAAACCCTGGGGTATGCGCGATTGCGAGATATTCTCTGCGAAATATTATGGGAAGTACTTTTCTAAAATTTTATATCAATAATTAAATCAACAACTATTTTTGTAACTACATCGATAAAAAGCAAGCTCAGCTATCGATACCATAACGACGAAATCTTTTGTTGTTATTCACTTCCTTACTTGGTCTTGTATACCCATCATAGTTGCTGTAGGGTATTTAAGCAAATTCAATTACGCATCGCTTGTCTAATGCACTTTGAGTGCTGCGTAGCCGCAGAATTTGATAAACAAACATAGTGAGTAGAGAGGAAAAACAGAGTGAGCAGAGCTGCCAGAGAGAAGAATAGCAAAGCGAATTAAAAATACTTTAAAACAGTTTCCAGTATAAATAATCGACAGCCAAACTGCATGGAAAGAAGATAAACATTTCGAATGTTTTAATAAAAATTTACTGATATCTAATATACATATAATTCACATTATATTGGGTGTACTTTGGAACTGTATTATGTAGCTCTGTCTATAAACAAAAATAACCCCAATAGAAACCAAAAATAAGTTCATATGCGAACTATTCTTTGTTGTCCTAAAGTGACGAGCAAGCTGGGAATGCCGTAGATAACATGGCGGATTATTGCCGTAAGGGTTTTCCCGAGTGCCCAAATGATTAATGCGAAAACAAAAACATGCTTGATAAGGCGCCAGATAAGACAATTGTTGTGCACCCTGCTCGATGATGATGATGTAAACGCCACAAATCGAATAGTTTACCCTGTGTCTCCTTGAAGGTGTTTACAGCTTACACTCTGCTGCGATTACGAATACCTTTGATTGGAAGCGGGACCACCTGCAAGGCACTCGAGAGGGGAAAACACGATTCAATGCAGCTGGGAACAGTGCGGGAGGGGAAATGCAAGTGTTCCCAACAGTGGGGTAATCTAGTGTTCTCGCTTGGTCGACTTGGAAAGCACCCTGACGTGTCTGTTTAAATAAAATATTTATATTATTGGGGCACAGAAATAAATTAATGAATATTATTGAAATAATGTACTTTATTTGACAATAACAGCATATAGAAAATATTATATGAATATTAGTGGTTATATTTATAATAATTTCAATTTAAAAAGGTTTTAAACCTTGCTAAAGGTTCCTTCTTTCAATTGATAAAGATTTCGCTATAATAGAGAAATAAACTCACAAAATAATTGCAGAAACTTAGGCAGCCGATTGTAGCGCAACAGCAGAGGGGAAATAATACTGGGAACAGTCGACACAAACTGGGAACACTTTTTCCCCTAATTAAATACGCGCGTCACAGACTCTTGGCAGCTTGCGTCTGCCGGCGGTTAGATGCCCTATGGCTTAAGTGCTGTTTAATAATAAAGTATACACACACACACACACACAGACAGACACATAAAGAAAGACTCACGCCCACGCCGACGTCTTGCCGTTGAGGATAAACTTGACTGCAATCTCTTTGTTTGAAATTTTTTTATTTCAGCTGATTAGCATGGAAAAGAAGAAGAAAGAGAGGTAAGGTGCCAGTTGGGGGGAGGGGGGAGTTGTAGAGTGGGGGGGGCGTGGCAGGATAAGATTTATCAGGAAGTAGACCCGCCGCAGCTGGTCACAGACAGCACAGTTGGTGACTGTCCACAATGGACACATTGCGGACTGAGTACAGCTGCGTCTGATCAGTCAACAGGTGCGCCCACGCAGACCCACTAATGCTTCCCCATCCCCTCCCCTATACACACACACACATAGACATAGAGAGAGAGAGAGGGAGTGGCTGGGGGAATGGAAGCATTTTCAAAGCGAAAACTTTATTCAATTCCTGCGACAATCTGACAGCAACAGCAACAGCAGCAGCAGCCACTTTTGTTGCCCTTTTTGCCGTTGATGTCGCTCGTTGTAGCTGTTTTTTCATTTGGATGTGGGTTTGGGTTTGGGTTTTTATACCCGCTATCCATTGGGTAAAAGGGTATTCCAACTGTTAGCCAACTGAAAATGTATGTTACAAAAACCTTCTTCTCAGAGGGAGAGAAGGAACAGTCAAATTAACTGCAGGCTGATAAAGTTAGCTTTAGAATTCAGCCACGCCCCTTTTCTCTTTCACCTTTCTACCTTAATTGCCGCCCTAACTAAAGCACAACACGAATATCAACGTTCAAATCAAATTGCTAACACAAAAGTTATTTAAAGTATATCTCAGTTATTTCAAAGCACCGCCTGGAAGTATGCAACACAAAAAGAAAATAGACGTATTCTGGCGGGTATACAAGAGTCGAGTCTTTCACTCTTAGTTGTTTTTTACTGTGCTATGCTGGGTAGCTCTTCATTGTCAGCAGCAGGCATAAAGCCGACTCAAATCTGTATACAATCTGCCATTCTGTGATTTACTTTAAGCGCACTTTTTCAATTTACTTGAAACAAAAAGCCAAAAATAAGAAAGATGCGCGCAGAAAGTGGATTTTTGAGCGGAAATAATTTTGCCACATGTTGGCAAATAAACGAACAAGCACACACACACACACACACACAGAGAGAGGGGGAGTAGGGCTTCTGCACGCTGACAAGGTGAAGAGCTAATAGCCAAGAAGCGTGTCGCTCGCAGACAACCAGCTAAGAAGGGATCCGACTTCGACTCTGGCTCTGACTCCGCGCAGGAGGATGATGATTTGGCGTGTTAGTCGACGGGCGATGGCTGCGATTCATCCGCCCTGCCGCTCCCCCTCTCCCCACTATGCTCAGGCTTATCCTCGTACAGCTTAAAATTCAATATAAGTGCACAATTCTGTTCTCGCCCCATTTGTGCCGGGCTTGCGCGTGTGTTTGCCTGAGTGTGTGTGTGTGAGTGTGTAATTCCCATTTCTTTTTGCTTTTTAATAATTTCTCTTCTCGCGTGGCAAGTAATTTTTGTGGCAGGCGAGGCTAATGCATAAGCTGCGCTGCCTCCTCTTCACCTCATTCGCATCACCACCTCCCTCCCTCCACCCTCCTTCACAGTGCTTATCTGCGTGGCTGGAGTGGGTGACATCCCCTGCCCCCACACACACACACACACACACACCAAACACCCCAAACAAAAAGGGACTCTTCTCACATGCCGCATCCACACGCAATGATTGATGATGAACCTGCGATAGTAAATACGGGTATTTATGGACACTTCGAAGTGTTGCTCCCCGTTCCTCCCCTCTTCCTTCTCTCTCTCTCTCTCACCCCTCTACTTGGTATGCACAGGGCAGCCATAAGTGTGTCAAGCAGGAGAGAAACTGATAATTAAAGTAAATACTCGGCAAATAAATTTGCCACAACGAATCCTGAATATTGAGCGAGTTCCTAAAATATATTGTGCAGTGGCGGAAAGAGACAGTTATCGATTGTGCTGCTGAAACTATCGCCATGAAATATTGTTTAAATTGGAAGAAAAATGCTTCTAGTAAGACACTTTGATTTGGTATTTAATGTTACTTTATTACTGCTTCAATATAATTGATTTTAATTGTTGTGACAGCATAAACGAAAACCTTCTTGTGCTTGCGATAGTTAATTAGTACTATCGTCACTATCGCAGGCACCTGCTGCTGCATTGTCAGCACGAGAATACTCCCATTTCAATCAACTTCGCACACAAAAACTTCAATAACGTGTGGAACTGCAGGCAGCTTTTCTAGGCGCTGCCCAAAAGTATGCAACATTTTGTGTCGTTGCCCGAAAGCAATTTCGATTGTGTTTTGTTGTCTTCTGGCAAAGCCATAAGCTAAATAATTTTGCACCCTTCATCCTACTGCATATGCAGGATAAAAACCAGGCGACCAGCTTGCAGCAGCTTGGGGCGTGCCACAGACTTTTGGTCTGGGGCAATTCGGCAAAGCTGCTCAAATGTTGCACAGTGCAGCAGCAGCAGCAAGAAGAGAGGCAGCCCTGGCGAGGGTAACTGGTCAAAGGAAGGTAGTTAATAGGGAAGGCTACGTGTATTAAATGCCAAGGCAAGCTTCCTCATAACAATGAAATATCTGAATGCGCCTGGCCAGCAGCTGCTCCGGGGGCAGCTTCTCTCTGCAGTTGCCGTGCAGCATTTTGTATGCAACACTTGTCCGGCTGCCTTAACAGTATCAGCAGTGTACACAAACAAACACACACACACACAGGGAGAACAAAACACATACAACACAGACTGAAAGGTGCAAGGGGAGAGACGGGGAGAAAGGGGAAGCGAAATCTCTTTACACAATGCAAAACTGCGTACGCCCACACCTCGGGCGTGGGCGTGTCTGTAATCATAGGCGTTGGTGTTGCCAGCGCTTTGTGCCGCCATTGTTGCAGCGTGCTGCACATTTTAAAAGCTGCAACAACAGCAACAACAAAAGCAGCAAAGCCCGAAGGACTTTCCGTGGCATTTTTTGAGCACGAATACTGCAGGCAGTATCTATAGGGTATGGCACACGTGTATGTATGTGTGTGTGAGTGTGTAGTGTGTGTATCTGCCCCTGGCTGTAGCTAAATCATATTTGCTATAATGGCAGCTGCGATTGTCTTTCTGCCTTCACGGCTTAATTAAAATGTTGGCAACTTTTTGGCAAAAAGTGTTCACACGATTCCCGATTTGCTGCCTTTTAATGAATTTCGATTAAGGATTTATCGATATATTTCTTCTTTCATTTAGCAGCTGTTTACTTAATTTGAATCGAGTTTATAAATAACTTTTTACTCCTTAGTAAGAAAAGTCGTTCGAAGTCTACTTAACCACCTCAAAGAGGGTATTAAATTGTCATCAAGTCCCTTTGCAATTGGTTGATTACATATTCCGCTGGCCGGACATGATGTTTATCCCCAGTCGCATTTAAAATACAATTAAAGAGGCCAATAAATATTCGACGTAAACCGCAGCTGCTTAAAACGAGGCTAATTAATTTGTGTTCGGCGACAATGAAATTTAAAATGAATAACTGCAATAAATTCACTGCAAATCTCCCTCTTAACTGTGGCTGCAAGGGGGGGGGAGTGAAGAGGGAGAGGGCAGCAACAATCTGCTGACATAACTTAAAGTTTTTAATTGCAGCTGCCAACTGATTGCAGTGCAGGAGCAAGCTTGCTGTTTGTGCCAACAGTTCCATGTTTCTTTTGCTTTCTTTTGCTTTCTTTTGTTCTATTTTCTTACATCTTTAATTTCCTTTTCTCTCTCTTGTTTTATATGTTAGAGATATACTATGTTCGTTAGTTCCATTCAGAGAACTTAACAAGCAACCGAATGTTTGTGAAGTAAATTACTTTAGATTTAAGCATTTTCTGCTTTAGCATACCCTGTAATTTGGCTGAAGCTGGAGTGTATAGGTTTACAGTGCATGCAGCCTTAACATCACTTAAGAATTTATCAAGAATTGTTATTTATTTCTATTGTAATTGGTTTCTCGAGCAGAAATCTATTGATATTGTGTACAGCCTAGAAGTATGCTGCAATTTTTTTCTTTCTCTCTTTTCTCTCTTTTCTTTCCAATTTATTGCAATGACACAACTTACATGCATATAACGCTTCTCCTGCTCAAGTGCCACTACAGGGTATCTGCTAGTCTAGCAGCCTTCTACACTCCTTTCTCTACATGCAATGAAATCAAAATCTTTACGAAAACATTTCATGCAAATGAATAAATAAGCAAGTGGCAAAGCGACTTTGACTGACAGACATCAGATGATGCTAGACGAAACGCAAGAGAGGGGGAGCAGGGGGGGGGCATAGGGCACACAAGACATGGCAGGCAGGCAGGCAACAGTTACATATTTACATAAATATTACACGGCTATTACGAAACGCCCGTGACACGCCTCCAGCACGGATGCCTGTGCGTGTGTGCGTGTGTGTGTACATAGGCAAATATGTAGTAACGTGAGTGTGCGTGTGTGTGTGTGCATGGCATGAGTGTAAATATCTGTCTGCTTGCATTACAATAATATGAAAATTATTTGTAATGTAATTTCAACTTAATAAATTCCCATATAAAGCTGCACACCCTGCCCCGCTGCGCCTCTCACGCACACTCAAAGCGAGACACAGACACACACACACGCACACACAGACACACACATACAGTCGCCAACTCATAAGTGTTTAAACAGCGCCGTGGAAACCCGTCAAGGCACCTGCAAGGGCTGCCTCATTACGGAAGCCGACGCTGCCGCAGGAAGACCAACAACGAGGCCGGTGCCAAGGCGGGGGAAGGAGGAGAAGCAGGAGGAGGAGAGGAGACGAGGCAGCCGAGGCTGCGGAGGACAATGAGGACACTGCGACGCCGGTGACGACGTCGGCGACAGGAAGTAAAGTTGTCAAAAGTAAATTTGCATAAACGTATGAAAAATTTTAATATTTACGACAAATTTGCAGCTGCCTTCCCTTCCTTGCTGCCCCTTCCCTCCTTTCCCTCCTCTGTCATTCTCTGTCTTACTGTGGCAACTTTTTGTGCTGTGCAACATCCAGTTGAATGTATGTGTGTGTGTCTGTGTGTGCGAGTGTTTTGTGTGCTGGCACCTGAAGCAGCAGCAAGGCAAAAGAACGCACAAGAAGTGGCAAGAGAAAGAAGGGGGAGGGGAGAAAGAGGAAGAGGAAGAGAAGACGGAACAGGATATGGCGTGGGTGGAGGCAAAACAAGACTAAGCCAAAGCGGAACCACAATCCGAAACCAGAACGAGCAACAGAACCAAATAAAAGGTGCGGCTGCAGCTGAAACGGAATCCAGGCCAGCTCCTGCTGCTGGCCAAAGGACGTGGACATGGACGTGGACATGGACATGGAAGGTGAAACGTGGACACGGATGTGAACGTGGCTGCCGAGGGTAAACAAAATTAAGTTAGCACATTGAATGGCCAATGAGCAATGAACACGTTGCCATGGATACCGACTGCCAAACGGAAGACGGAAGCGGAGCAGAAGGAGCAGAAGGATGCCAAGCTCAGCTACACTCTCAGTCCCATTGCCCTTGGCTATTCCCTTCTCTCTCTCTGTCTCCCAATTCCCTTTTGCCAACTGTCCTGCTCCGTCAAGGGAAACTTCTGCAGTGCAGTTGCTGCACATTCAATTTGAATTCCATATTCCAATGTGGTCTCCAGGTGTCTAACTGAATAAATGTTTATCCAGGCAGGCAGTGGCAGATGGAGGAGAGAAGTGGGCTGGCAGTCCAAGCCTGGCATTAGCTAATTGAAACAAAGAACTGTAATAAAGAGCTTACGGCGGAGTGTTTGAGCCGAGCTGCAGAACTTTGCTTTCTGACGGAGGCAACTTGCAAATCTCGCAGATTGCAGTGCGAAGGATTATGATGTTCGCCAAATAATCTCTTGCAGCATAAATTATTTTAGTTGGCCAGAAAAGGGTTTTTCCAACTGCCAAATACAAGTAGATGAAATGCAGCCAAATATTTAAGTTGAGTTAAGGAGGTTGCATATTTAAGCAGGCTGCTTAAGTCAAGTGTGGCAGGAGCTCACAAGAGATGTGCTTCCAGTTCGAATGTTTCCTATTACTCCAACTGTGCTTGAGAACTTGTGTAAATTTCTCTCAATAATGCCTGAGAACTTGTGAAGATTTCTCTTAATAATGCCTGAGAACTTGTGAAGATTTCTTTCTAATAATGCCTGAGAACTTGTGAAGATTTCTCTTTATAATGCTTGAGAACTTGTGAAGATTTCTCTCTATAATGCCTGAGAACTTGTGAAGATTTCTCTCTATAATGCCTGAGAACTTGTGAAGATTTCTCTCTATAATACTTGATAACTTGTATTTTAATGATGCTTGAGAACTTGTGAAGATTTCTCTCGATAATGCCTTGAGAACTTGTGAAGATATCTTTCGATAATGCCTGAGAACTATAGTTTCCATATGAGTTTCTATATGAGTTTACGCTTTGATGCGCCAAACGTTTTACAAAATGGCATCGATTTGGGATCACTCAAAGTTGAATAATAAATAAATAAAGCTGGCGGGGCATCAATGCGATGTTTGTTTGTTTGTTTATTATCGCGCCTCGGAATGATCTTTCAGTCATTCATTAGTTGTATCTGCTTCGATTGACGCATTCACTGTGCGCCATTATGCGGATGGGAGGCGAAAGCAATTAGTGCTGTCATTTTAATGATTTCTTAAAAGCCAAACGAACCACAAACACATTTATGGCCATGAAAATACCCTGTAAATAAGATAGCAATTAATGGCTGATATGCTGTGGCAGCTTTTCTATTATCTTGCTGCTTAAAGTACCAACACATAATAGTTTTATGTGCAGGGTATTAAAAGTTCGCGGCGATCTTATCGTTGCCTGCGCGGGTAGTTTTCGTTCCACTTCACGCCGATCCAAGTGTATTTCGGGGGTATTTCTTTTCTTTTTTGTGGTTTTCTGGTGTTTATTTGGTGTAGATTTAATTGCAAATGCGCCGCACAAATGCCAAATTAATTGAATGTACATTGTTGCCACCGATTGTTGCAGGGATTGTTGCACGCAGCCATGTCTATGGCTATAACTCGGGCAACTTTATCTGTAATCGCTTTAATGTGTGTTTCCAGTGGCTTTTAATGGTGCTGGCAAATGGCTCTTGGATTGCTCTGGGCCCCATTAAATTGATGTGGCCAATGTGGATGAGTCCCTAATTGCCTGACAGGCATGGCGGGGGAGGGGGCACGTGGCAGGTTAGGGGCAAATGAGATTTAGCAGCCTTTGTTCAGGTTTCGCCCTCGTGCCATGTAAACACATTTGCCCTGCTCTGTTTGCCGCTTTAATGCATTTTCATGTCAGCTAAATAAATCAATTGCTATTTTTGATTTCATTAAAAATTGATTGAAAACTTGCAACAGCGCTGCGCGTGCAACAGCAACAGCAACGCAACAGCAGCGGCAGGAGCAGGAGCAGCTTCCCTTATGAGCTGCAGTTTTCCATTAATGCAAGCGCCCATGGCCACGCCCACTGGGCGGATGTTGGAATTAAAGTTCAAGTAGAAATATTGCGTAAAATCTATTTAAAAACCGTAGAGTGTGTGTTGTGCGCGACTGAGAGATACCCTGCGTGGTGTGAAAAATTTTATTTGAACTAAAGTTGGTTAAACACTTACAAATCTAACATTTTCGTTGATTTTACAGGGTATAAACGACTGTTAAATGGCAGCAA
Source organism: Zaprionus africanus (assembly GCA_018151435.1). NCBI lineage: Eukaryota > Metazoa > Arthropoda > Insecta > Diptera > Drosophilidae > Zaprionus > Zaprionus africanus. The sequence goes on from JAECXB010000096.1 coordinate 169,940, forward strand.
ATGCAATGTTGTAACGCAGTTTGTATCAATGTAAATTTAAGCTGCCTGTTTACAAACTTTTTTGACTGACTGTACTGATTGCAGCTGTTGCAGTATTTCTTCAAAATTTTTTCAGCACAGTTAGAGAAATTTAGCGTTTAAAGCGGGGAAGAACTAGTTCAATAGAACTTGCAATACTTTAGTATTTATACATTCTTTTTACTAATTTATTTTATATAAATTTTTTGAATGTGAAGTTCATACATAATGCATATTATATTTAAAGCAATATTCGACTATAAGTTACATCTTGCTCTTTGTAGTTTAAGTTAAATAAAGAAGGGGAGTATATTTGCTTGTTCAGTCAGGCTTAACCCCATGAAACCTTTACACTAGCAAGTCATATCTTTGGGCTTTGTCGCGCAGCAGAGCGTGCAAAAGTGCTTCACAGCACTAAGTTGTGACTTTCACAACACTGCATTGTCAACATTGTGCGCGTACACACACGCATTCACTGGACTGTGTGTTAATTCACTAAAAGGCAGAGCGTGATTATCTGGTTGCGGCTTACACGCGCGACTCTTGTGTCGCATGTGCAACACGTTTATTAAGTCGATTCGCGGGCCAAAGGGCTCGTCGTTGTTAATGCCCCTTTGTACGCACTCTGATTGTAATTAAAACAGCTTAATTTGCTGTCAGTACACACACTCCAGCACAAACAAACACACACACAGAAAGAGAGAGAGAGAGGGGGGGAGCGAGGGAAGCTGTCAATGCAAGACAATTAACGCCCACACGAGTCCATTGTGCCTTTTATGAAGTCCGCTGGAAAATGCAAATTACGCTTCTGCTTTATGGCAAGCAATAACAATATGCGCCTCTCCTCTCCTCTCCGCGAGTGCCCCAATTAGCCACGGCCCAATAGTTTGGACAGTCAACCATAAAGCTCTCTCTCTGGCCAAAGATTGCAATACTCGCACGAGTATGTGTTGTCAGTCAACAAGTTGAAATTCAATTTCTTTTTTGCGCTGAAAGCGAGGCAAATATTTGTGTTTCAACGGTTGAGTGGCAGCTATATGAAGCTGACAGATTAATGCCATGATACATGATTTATCCGATGGCAGGCAATGAACAATATGCTCATGGGTATATACATATGTATGCGTATCACAATATATAATATATATACATGCTTATATCCCATTGCAAACTAAGTCCTTCTTGATATAAATTTCAACAGTGCAAAGAGATGTAATTGAAGCCGAGATAAAGAGGCGTCTTGATTCTGTATGTGTTCTATATATGTGTATATTATATATATGTATTCTATATATGTTTATTTATATACATATGTGTATTCTATGTATATATTCTATATTTTTATATACATATATTCGGAGTCTTTAGCAACTGTCAATTTGTGCTATGTCAATCTGTCTTAATGAATCCAAGCACGCCATGATCCTTGCAACTTAAGAGCTTAAAACATTAAATTTGCCATATTTTTTTATCTACCAATAATATTATAATATTTATTTATTATTTTTTATTAACACAATCCTTAAATGTTTTATTTTTTTAGCATATTTAGTTTTACAATGCATTTACTTCTGCCTCTTAAACGATAGTCACGCTAAGTCTCTCCCTAAGCGCTTTTCAACACTATTCTATCGATAGGAGTATCGACTGAGTTATCGTGAACTAAATGAACTAACGATAGTGCATCAACTAAGGTCACACTTGATTATAAGAGTTAACATAACAGAATATAATTTAATATTTTATTGAAATATATTTATTCAACTCTTGGCTTTAATTAAAATATATGAATACAAATATTTTATAAACAAATCTTCATTTATCTTCTCTTTTCATCCTTTTTCCTTGCAAAACTCAATCATAGCGAAAAGTTGCATTGAACACACTCGAGTAAAGCTTTCGTTACTTGTTTATTGCTGTCATTGAATGCGAATATGGTTTTTCTATCTGTTGCCCTCATAAAGCATGCAATTTTCATTACTTCCTCTCTCCCAATTGGGAATTGGGGCCAAGGAGCAGCCAGTTGAGCGCACTCTGGCATTGGGTTATTAAAACCAGAGTTGCCAGGTCGAACTGAGTGCCAAATGCAGTCAATGCTCAGCTTAATTAATGCACAGTTCGAGTAATAACTTGCCCAGAAACTTATGGCAGATGAGAGATAGAGACAGGTAGAGTGAAGGAGACAGATACATTTATGAAGTCAGCTTCAGTTGTAGTTGCAGATGCAGTCGTAGCTACAGTTGCAGATACGCAATGAGCTTTCAATTACAATTCAAATTGCGATTTATTTCACCGCACATAGAGAGTGCGCATATCTCTCCCTATCTCTTCCCTCTCTCTCTGTGTGTGTGCCTGGCAGACAACGTGATGAATGCTTAACATTTGACCTGCAGCTGCAAGGCACAGCTGGCAGTTGGCAGTGGAGGAGGCAGGGCCGATGCTGGCTCTGATTACATTTGCCAATGGCTGCCAAGTGCAACGGTTCTTTATGCCATGCATAAATTACGCCGGCGAGTGCCTCGCCAGACAGTCAGGCGGGCAATTGAGCAGGTGGGAAAGAGAGAGAGAGAGAGAGAGGGGGGGAAGCGAGCTCGCCACTTTGTTAGGTTTTCATGAGGCAGTTAGAGCCGCAACGAAGTGCAGCGCGACGATAAAGCGCTGGCCCGGACTTATGCTCTGTCACTGAACTCGCTTCCCCTCTCTTCTCCCGCCTCCGTCTTCGTCTGGTGCTAATAAAAGGCAAACAGTGGAGGGCTGCCGAAAAAGAACAACTGAGAGATTACTCATACGCCGCGTGAGGCGGCCAGATGGATGCGACGCGTCGCTTTCAAGGCCAATCGATGAGTTGCCATCTAATCCAGGCTGGAAATGAGGATGTGGTGTCAGCTTGCTTGGCATTTTAATTAACCCAAAAGCAGGAGGCGAACAAGCAGACGTGCGACGTGTGGGTAGGCGTGGCAGGCGGGGGGGGGAGAAGGGGGCGAGAGCATCGTGCGAGTTTGAACATGTCATTTTAAGTAATTTCATTTAAATCTTGACTAAGCCGGCAATGCGTGAGTGAAGAAGGGGCAAGAAAGGGGGGGGGGAGTACAGTAGGGAAGGAGAGGGGGGTAGGTAGTCGAAACAAAGCGCATTAAATTGTAATGAGGCCGCGTCGCACAGCAAGCAAATTTGCCATTTTTGCCTGCTGGCAAAGGACAAGGTCGCATTGGGACTGCCTAGCAAGGCAAGTCGAAGGCAAGTCGAGGCAAGCCGCTTAAAACGTTAACTTATTATTTGCCTCACATTTTTTCTGTTCTACTCTCTTGCTCTCCCTCCCTCTCTCCTCTCTACTTTGGCTCGTTGCAAAATTGCTTTCAATTATGTGCGCAAGTCTGCGACGGGCTTGTCCATTAGACTAGGCAAATGTTTGAAGTTATAATTGAGGCGACATACTCATTATGTTCCGCGAGACTGCGCTTTCGCCTGCGAGCATGTGTGCCTCACAGAGTGTGTGTGTGCCTGAGTCTGTGTGTGTTTGCCTGTGTGTGTGAGCCAATCAGTTGCCTGCATGCTATGCGAACTATTCAGTTAACGAACTTCTGTCGTTCAATTCGAAATACATTTCGAGATGGATTTACACTTGTGCACACAGACAGATAGACAGTGTACACACACATACAGACACACACATTTAGGCACACACACACACATAAACATACGCACAAACACACACACCTACTTGTGCTCGCACTTTCACTTAGCTAATCAGTTAACTGCGACCGTTTCGACCTGTTCGGTTTCTTAAGTTCTGCTGTCCCATTCAAGATGGATTCCCACTCATGTTCACTGTCACTCTGACACCCACACTCCTCCCACACACACACTCCCGCACACACACACGCACATGCAGCTATAAATGTATCCTCCCACACAGACTCAGCTTGGGGCTGCTTGTCATCTGCCTTGCAACTGCGTTGTGGCGTGGCACGAGCAGTAGCCACGTGCTAATTGCCAGCATGCGCCGACTTACAGGGCAAATCCTTGCCAGACTCACTGTCTGCCAGTCCGTCTGTCTGTCTGTCCGTGCCGTACTTACACTAGCGGGCACCACCGCCTACCTTGTCTGCTGCTCAACAGGCAAATCGAAAAGCTGGCAATTACATTACGCATACGACACGTTGCCGGCGCATCGTCACGCAAAGCCTGCCGCAGACATTTACTGCCAGCCAGACAGGGAGAAGAAGCCAGCGCGTGTGTCTCCGTCTGTATCTTGGTGTGCGTGTGTGTGTGTGTGTGTGCGGCTCAGCATCAACTTAATCAGACAATTATGTGTCGCTAATATTGATATAATCTCGAGCTTAATGCTTTTAATTTAGCTCGTTGTGCGCATAAAGCGAACTCCGTGCGACGGTCCCTCCCTCTTCTCTTATCTCTCCACCCCACTCCCCCCTGCCTCCTTGACTGTCACTCCTGCTCTGCTCTGCAATAAGCTGCATATTTGTGCGCTGTAGATTCTCAGCAAATTGCCAAATTCACATCTGACCTTTGACTTGGCGCATGTTGAATGTTTCTTCTCGTCTCGTGTCGCGTTTTCGTTTTTGCTTCGTTCTTCTTTTTACTTTCCATATAGATTGTTATGTGCTCACATTCTCGACCTTTGCCTGCATTTAGCAGCACCATTTGCAATTCCGTTTCTGCAGCTGCCATTTTAATTAACTCTCCGGTAATTGCATTTAAGTTGCCCCAACTTACGCGCTCTGCAACCGAATCCTAGCAAAATTAGTTTTTACAAGGAAATACAAAAAAACGAACGAGAAGAAATAAATACAACGGAAATATCAAAAGTACAACAAAAATTAAAGAGCAAAATAAGTGGGCAAAGTTGGGTGGAGTGGAAGAGGGGGTAGGTAAGTGATACCCTGTAGACATGCTGATGAAGCAGCTTAAGTTGAGATGAGATATGATAAGGTGCTTGGGAGGATGAAGCGCTGCCTGGGGGAGGAATGGATGACAAGCTGCTGATGCAGAGCTGATTGGTTTTGTTTTTAACTGAATTGAAAAGTATATTAGTTTTATAGTATTTTTATAATCTACATATGTATTTTAATTTGTTTATATTTACCTGCTTTCGTACGTTGTTGAAGGAACTGAAAGTTTGCTGTGCAGATTCTTCACTTTACTAAAGACAAGTTCAAGTTAAGTTATTTAGATCTCTTTAAAGGTCATTAAATACAAAAGAAAAAAGAGAAAGGGAACATCTTGAAACTATTAAGTAATATATTTACAAATATACTTACAATACTCTGCTCATCATACCCAGCTAGCTCATTATAACCCGAGGTATAAAAACCATTCGCAACGTTAATGTAATGAAAATATTTTCGAGTTGCAATTTGCAAGTTGAGTGAATGAATAATGCAAGTTGCAAAATGTGTTTCACGGCAGAAAGAGACAGATATGAGAAGCAGCAGAAATGGAAAGAGAGAGAAGGAGACAGCAAATGAAAGAGCGAAAGCTGGAGACAAGCAGAACGTTGGCGGGAGAAGGAACTGAATTGCGGCCTGGATGGATTTTCATATTAATATTTGTTGGCATGGAAAACTCGCGTGGATTTCCGCGGAAATCATAAGTTGTTATTATCTGCTTGCCAGTGAATCGCATATACCCTGCCACAATGTGAAGTGTGCGATTAACTGTTGACATAGTTGGAATTCTGGGAATGCATTTAAAGACAATTACGTTGCGTAATAAGCAGAATCCGCTGGCAAAAAGGAAAACAAAAATGCTAAAGAGAAATACATGAAAGGTTAAAGAAGAATACGTATAATAACTGCTGGAAATTGAACGGAAATATTACAGTGTAGTTCTATATAAAAATATATACTAAATAAATATATAAAAATAAATATTATATATATAATATAGTAAGAAAAAAAACTAAAACTGCAACAATTTACTGGGTATTTCATGGAGCAACTTAGGCTTCAAGAGAACAAAGTTGATTGCCTGCCTAGGCTAGATCAGCTGATGGGCATGGGCGTGGTCTTGGGCGTGGTCGTGGCTTCAAGCTTTTGACATTTTTAAATTCGTTTATTGTTGGGTACCCGCTTTGACTTTGATGAATTCGCATGTCGATGACAGCGCATAAAGCATTGGGAAATTAAAATATAAAAGCGGAAATACGTGTATTTCAACAGTTGTTGTTATTGCCGTTATCGCTATCGTTGTTGTTGTAGCTCTGCTTGTTGTTATTGTTGATAGCTCACTGATGTGATGTGACATACCAGTGGGGAGAAGAGGCACAGCAGCCTCCTTGCATGCCTCCTTGCCTGCCTGCCTGTCTGACTCGCCTGGTCTGACTTGCTTCAGTTTTGCCAGCAGCGCTCCTCTCCCTCTCTCCCTCTCCCCTTCCCTCTCCTCTTCCCTCTCCCCCTCTCTTTGCTGCCTGGCACAGTGGGTTATTGGCACGCCAACAGCATAAACAAATGCACATGAAACAGCAACAGCAACAGCAACAACAACATCGGCAAACAGCAGCAGAGGAAGAGCATCACGCACAACAATAACCCCAGATAAGTAATAGCAAATTGGTGGCGTCTCCGCTTGTTGACTCCAGTTCGCAGACCGCAGCATCGGCTCCAGCTAAAACTTCGACTTCCACTCTTCTACTCCCCTCCCCTTTCCCCCTCTACACCCCTGCTGCTCCAGCTTGGACCCCATGGCGTTGATACCCGGCTGCAATTTTGCCAGTATTTATAGCTGCTGCTGGTGGTTGCTCCTGCGGCTCGTTGGCTGGTTGCACGTACGCCGCAGCTCCGGCAAATATGTATCTCCTAATTACTACTGGAGAAAGTCATGTGGCGCTGGTTCCAGGCTCTCCAACTCCCCCTCTGCTGCCGCCTCCCCCATCGGCTGCTGTGGTAATCATGATTTAAGCGCTAAGCTGCTTTACACTTACATCCTCACACCCTCGTGCGTGTAACTTGTTTCTCTCCCTTCCCCACAAAATTTCGCACCCATTACTGTCCCCCTTCCTGTTTCCCACTCCCCCTTCTTCTCCTTCTCCTCCTCCTTCATGCTCGTGTCCTACGTGCTGCAAGAAGTTGAAGTAAATCACATAAGAGTCTTTGCTTGGCTCTCTCGCTGAGTGCGGGGCTACATGCCACCATGCCCCCTGCTCCCTGCCACGCCTCGCAACGCCCACAAAATGCATATTAAATATGCAGGCAGAGGCGGCCTCTTCGAGTGTTCAGTGGAAAACGGCTCATCGAGACGTTTAAAGTAAATACGTTAAATTCAATTTGTAACTAACACACAGAATACTCTCACACACACGCGCATACTCAGGCACACACACACACGGGCACACACGCTGGCACACCCTCGTACACTCGCATACCGGCGGGTGCCTGTGGTGGGGTTAACTGCCGGCAATGGCGGGTTAAGCAGCCGAGGGCAGGCAGCAAAATACCAATAACAAAATACACGCATTGCTAGAGATATTTCCCAGTTTCCCACTCCCCCATCCCCTTTTCGACGCCGGCAGCACAACAACAACATGTGTAGAACACGCATGGAAAGGGGGGGGGGAGGGGGGATGTTGTCGGGGGATTGCCGTGCGAAACTGAATGGCATAACAACAAAGCCATTTACGTGCAGCATGGCGAAATCTTTGAAGCTACCAAATAGGCAAGTCAAAGGGAGCAGCCAAAAGAAGGCAAGCAATGACAGCGGGCAACTGTAGTCGCACTCCAGCATACCCTGTAAGTGACGAGAGTAACATTAAATACTTTAAATACTTTAAAAGGAGAAGTTATTCTCATTGAGATTGCAACAATGATTTGAAGCAAAATGAAGAAAGATAAGCACTTACCTTGATCTTTATGAAATATGTTAAGAATGTATGAATGCATGTATGTATGTATGTATGTATGAATGTATGTATGTATGTATATATGTACATATGTATGTATGTATACATGTGTGTATGTACAGCATGAATGTACAGAACTTTAGCAATAAACCTGCCAGAGGAACAATCAGCTAACAAAAGTATTTTTCAATATTACACAAATTTTTTGTACACTTTTGATTAAAGAATATTAATAATTTAATAACTTATGAATTTATAAATTATCTACACTTCACAAGATTTTTATTATTTTTATTATTCTTTAGCTGCAAAAGTATGAACCCTTCATCATGCTGTAGGCAACTTTTCTTCTTTGTTATGTTACTTATGCGTTATACACTTAAAGTAAGTTAGGATTAAATCCTTCATAAATGTTTAATGAATTTGTGTAATCAAGTACAAGGCATAAATTTTTATGCAATATAATATAAGTGGAAATGAAGAACAGTAAGTCAAAAGTCAGAAACAAATAAATATGAGCTAGGTAAAGAGAGTTGGCAGGCTGAAGAGTTGGCACAAGAACCATAGAAAGATTCAAGACAAGAGTTGCAAGAGAGACGTCGAATAGTTCTTGTCGAGAGTAGTTTAAATTAAAAATTGATAAAAAGTTGTTTAATAATAAAAAAGAACAGTTTGCACAACAATTAAAGTCTAAGAAAAAAACCAATGGTAAGTCAAAACTAATTATTATTATGTTTAAAGCTAAAATGAATCTATTGCAATAAAAAAAACTAAGTAAACCGTCAAACTCAATTAAGTTACATATGCTTTATACTTTCAGTAAGTAAACCTAGCACATATTATAAATATCAAATCAGTTTTCAGCACTCTTTTCTCTTTCTATCTCTAACACAGTTATGCTTGCAACCAACATACCCTTTGCCACTAGAAAAAAAAGGAAAAAAGAAGAAAAAAGGTAAAGCGAAGGGCAAAGGCAGCGGCAAATCATTGAAAAGGGATAACCCGACACATGTGAGTCAAGGATGTGTTGCCCAGCTCCCGCTCTCTCTGCTGAGCTAAGCCAAATGAGGCAGTGCCCCGTCCCCACACCCCTTTCTTTCCCTCCCCTCCCCTCCCGCTGTATTAGCGTATGTGCAGCCTGCTGGCGTTTTGCTATTGCCTCGAGTGATTTACAACAGAATTTGAATACGCAGCATAACCAGCAGTCGGGGCAGGCGGAAGGGTAAGAAACAGAACAGCTGTGGCAGCAGCAGCAGACGGCGCAACGCACCGGAAACGGATATGCTTGTAATGGCAACGGTAACGGCAACGGTAACTGTAAGTGTAACTGTAATTGTGACTGCGACTGTAGCTGTAACTGTAACTGACAAAGTGGCGGCCACTTGACTTTTATCTGCTTACGCCGTAATAAGCAGCAGCAAGCTGAGCTGAGCTGAGCTCGCCTCGCCTCGACTTGCTAACGAGTATTCGATGTGAATGGCCCCAGCGGCCACACCTGGCGTATGCGTAACACCGAGCAAGCTCCACTCGAATTGCAATTTACACAATTTCCCTGGCAGAGCATATGTTCTTGTTTTTCTTGTTTGCCCTCGAACCTTTTTTCATATGTCGCATCTTGGTTGCCTTTCTAAGTTTTCGATGCGCACACGTACAACTTGCAAGTCCATGCAAGTCCGTGCAAGTCCGTACAAGCTGTAAATCACTTCAGGTGTTCAGTTTCGGCAAATATCCTCCTCCCCATTCCCCTCCCCTCTCCACCCTTCTACAAGCTGGACAAATGCGCAATTGAGTTTGTCATTCGGCTCCAGCCACGTCTCGCTGCACAAAAATGCAATTATATTGCCAGCAAGTCTTTGGAACAGCCCTCGCTTTGCATTCCCCAAGTTGCAGCCTGGCAGCCACTAAGCCAGCTGCTCAGGGGAATGTCCCAGCAGAGTTGGAAGTGAGCACAGCCCAGCACTAGTAGTTGCCAGCTCAAGTGAAAGCCAAAACAAATAAGAGTCCACTTTCATAAAGTATACCGAATATTGGTCTATGATGCGGTTTATATGTACGATATTTATCCTGCAATGATCGGATATGGTCCAAAACGGATGAATAAGGTCATGTTAGTACTTAGAACCTTCCAAAGCTGACCTAAAGCTGTCTTAGTACTTATTCAAAGCATCACTTACTTTGGAAGTAAAAACATAGTTAAGCTCCCATTATTTAAGAACTTTAAAAGGACAACAACAACAACAATTTTATGCTAACAATGTGTAAAGAATCAATGATTTATAAACAGAACATTGCTTAAGTTTGGCGCAAAAAGAATAAAAAACAATAAATGTGAAAGAAAAGCTTGTTTCGGCATGCCGAATGCTCTTTACCCTTGCAGGTTCTAATCTTCTCAGATTGTTCCAGTACTAGTTATATACACCATATTACTGCAGAATTGAATGGAATTGTGTATATTCAATATTATGTCTAACTTTGATTGGCACTGATAAGTTAAGTTACTTCTAAAGCCAGAGCTGATTTTCATGCAGAAACCCTTATTTAGGCCGATTGTTCTTATAGCAGCTTAAAGTTATAGTGGTGTGTTTTGATGAAATTTTGTATGCATACTAAAAATAAAAGAAAAGTTTGATGTTGTAAATTTTGTTGCATTGTGTTTACAAATAACGAAAATCGGCCGATAGTTTTTATAGCAGCTAGACGATATATTGGTCCAATCCGGCTGGTTCCGACTTATATACAGCGTGCAGTAATAAGAAGTATTTGTGCCAAGTTGCATTAAGATAGCTCTAAAACTAAGAGACTAATTTGAATTGAAACAGACAGACAGGCAGATGGACGGACAGACGGACGGACAGAAAAATGAAAAATTTAAAATTTTTCAATTTTGAATGCAGATCGAATTTAGTGGAAAAACCATGAATAAAATGACATTCCTCACCAAAATCGGATGATTTTTGACGAAGTTGTGACATTTTAAAGTTCAAAAGTTGTCTCCAGGACAGGCGAAAAAACGTAAAATTAGGGTATTTTTTCGATATTATCCACAATTTTCATCGCAAACACTTTTGGGAGGACTTTTTATACAGATTATGAGTAGCTTTATCAATTAGAATTGGCACTGATAAGTTAAGTTACTTCTAATGCCATGCAGAAACCTTCATTTAGGCCGATTGTTCCTATGGCAGCTATATGTTATAGTGGTGCGATATTGATGAAATTTCTTATGCATATTAAAGAAAATAAGATAATAAGGAATAAGAAGTATTTGTGCCAAGTTGCATTAAGATAGCTCTAAAACTAAGAGACTAATTTGCATTGAAACAGACAGACAGGCGGATGGGCGGACAGACGGACGGACAGAGGGACGGACAGGCGGACGGACGGACAGGCAAGAGTAGAGCGACACCCCCGATTAAGCTGATTCAAAACCGATTAACTGGGTCGGACATGTCTTCTAAGGAGTGTATCAAACTTCTGGCCCAACTTAACATACCTTCTGCAAGAGTAACTTGATTTACATTTAATCTAAAGCAAAGTATGCATCAGAGGTATAACCGGTTTGTATATTATAAAATTCTGAGCAAAATTCATTTAAGGACAAATTAATTTTTTATGATTTTGATTACTTTAAATATTCCCAACTTATTTAAAATCTCAATTTTGCAAAATTAACAATTTTAACAGGATATCAAGTCAAATTTTCCAGAGAAAGTCAAGACTGAAGTAAATCCTAAGTTAACCCACTTGTAACTCCTTAAAAAATGCACTTGATAATATTCTTATCGAAACATGAATGGAAGGGGAGTGGGGACTGTTTGCCCTTCAATCGAAATCTATCGACAAATTGGCGAACGCATCGCTTATCGCTTATCACTTACTTAGGGAAGCGATTTATTGCTATGGCAGCGCAAAGGGGCAACGGCAACTTGGAGGCAGAGCAGGGGCAAGACGATGGTGGGGTGCAGAAAGAGGATTACATTAATAGTACATAGACTTCAATGGACAGTAGGAAATCAATTTTTGTTGATTTTCTAACATAGCAAAGCGCGAGGGGGAGCAGAAGGACTGAGGGAATGAGCTGAGATTTCTATAAGGACGCTAATAAAAGTCATTCAACTTGAGCTGCCAGCGAACTGTGATGTGAAGTGAACTTCTAATTGTTCTTCAGGCTGGCAAAGGTCGCGAGAGAAAGGGAAAGGGAAAGAGAGAGTGAGAGAGGGAGGAGGGGGAGAGAGACGACAACAAGCATGACATAGACAGACAAAGAATCAATCGCAATTCGGTTTTACCTGCTGCTAATCAAATAATGCCGCCATAGAAATCACGAGCTCTGACCTTCGCACAAAGGGGGAAAAGCTGGTGGGGGAGGGGGTCAGGAATTAGCTGCCACAACAAAGGCCATAAATAGTCAACGCAGCCGATAAGGAAATTACATTTGCGCAGCCAAAGGATACACACAGTCACCTGTGCATATGAATATCCCTTCCACATCTAGACTCGCTCATGTTTTATTTCATTTTCATTTTCGTTTCCATTTTTTTATATTTATTTTTTATTCTTTCTTAGGTTTCATATGAAACGGGCATAAAAGTTAATGACTTTTGACATCTTTCGCCGCAAGTCAATGGCCAAAAAACTCGGCACGAGTAGGAGTTAAATCGAAAGCATAAAACACAACAACAACAGCAGCAACAACAACAACAAGCCGCACAGTTAAAATCATAAAACAAATTTCCCATGCAATGCGGTTTTTGAGCGGGTTGTTTGGCCATGACACGAGTGGGCGTATATGGCAAAGTTATCCGCAAAGTGAACTTTAGGTTGCCCGAGTGTATATATATTCTTAAGCAACATCAACAGTCGAGGCGATGTCCGTATGAACACCTTTAACTCGGTGACTATGAGAGCTGGCACTACCAAGTTGGGTATTGATGTTTCTCGTTATTGCACGCAGCTAAAGTTTGCTTGAGAATTCAGCCACGCCCCCTTCCACCCACGCAAATCAGTTAAAATCCAACTGTGACTATATTTATAATGCTAGGAAGTTGAGATAAAGTGATCAGAATAAATACGATCTTGTTTATGTTTTCTCGATATTTGATTGGAAACGCATAATTAAATTGTTACTTATTAATGAAATCACTTTAGTAATAGGTATATAACAGTCGAGTAGACCCCACTGTAATTTACTCACTTGTTCTCCTCAACTGCCAGTTAAAGTTAACCGTCAGTTTGGCATGTTGCTGATATGCACTGGAAGTGAAGTGAAGTTTACCGATAAATTCAAATTTAGTCAGATTCCTCTTCCTCCTCTGCCATTTAAAGTCAACTGTCAGTTAGTCAGTTGAAATTAGTTGGCTGCACATATTGTGAATGAAGTTAAGTGTGGCCATAAGTCACAATTACGTGCACGTGCTGCAATGTTTACTCAACTTCAATTGAAACTTCTTGGCACAGTGAATAACCTCAGGTTAAGGCAGGCAGAGTTCACGTGAAGCGCATTCGAGCGTCGGCCAAACGCGTCGTCGATTCATAATGCGCGTGAGTGAATGAATATGAGTTTATTGTGAATGTTGCGGAAAAGTGTCAAACACCTAAGCCAAAGCTACGCATGCTGCAGGTCGACGACGTTCCCAAGTGGCAGCAGCAACAACAACAACAGCAGCAGCAGCGACAGCAACAGCTGAGCACAAGCCGCAACGTAAGAGACTTTGGTCTGCTGCTGCTGCTGCTGCTGTTGCATGGTTCGCCATGCCTCGGATGCTGTGGCAAGACAAAGCGCTGAGTTAAATGTATAAAAAACGTTTAGGCAGCCAAGTCAAAGAGCAGCAACAACAAGAACAACAACAGCAGCGGCAGCGACAGCGACAGCGACACGAGCGACAGCACGAACAGCAGGCAGCCAGTTGTCGGCAGGGGCGATGTAAACAAAACCGAAGACGAGAGCCGAGCGCAGGCGCGCGGATAAAACATGCCACGTACGGATAAGGCCGGATAAGGCAGTGGCGGATAGCATTGCCAGTGGGAACAGTACAACGGCAGGCGCAGGGGAGAGCGACGACAGCAGGCAGGCAGCAGCAGGCAGCACTCGCAGCAGCAGCAACACTCGCAGCATAAGCATAAGCAGCAGCAGCAACAGCAGCAGCGGCAGCAGCGGCAACGCATAGAACAATTTTTCGAATATAACCAAAGAAATTTGTTTGTTTTGATTCAGTCGTTGCGGGTTTTTTAAGGCGAGCAGACGCAGCCAGCGACGAGCTCCTCCACTCACTCAGTCAGTCATTCAGTCAGTCACTCAGTCAGTGCCATCAGTTTGTGGTGATTTCGGCGTTAAACAAATAAACTTTAAAATATTTTCGAATTTTGAAAAAAACCCAAAAAACAATTAGAAAGTGCAAAACGAATTTAAATTATTTATTTGTTCAGAAGAATGCTCGCCCAAAAAACAATAAATTAAAAAACTTGAAAGATTTTCAAAAACTTTGTGCATTTTTTTGTTGAATTTTTTTTTCGAAAATTCGCTGTGTGTTGAAGTGTGTAAAAAGTGTGTTGAACATTCGCCGGTGCGATTCTGAAGCAGGTAAATAATTGTTAAGCACACATAATATTGAATAATGTACGAAATGTTTGAAGATTTTCTTTTGAAAGTTTGCGAATTGTTTGGCCATTTGGCCGTTTTTGGCTGACAGGGCCCAACAATGGCGCAAGAATTTATTGTTGCCGGAGCATTCCTTGAAAATCACACAAAATTGAATTAGATGTCCGGTTGTGCCCCCAGTGCCTGCTCCCCCTCGGTTTCTCCCCCCAATTCCCCTTGTGCGTCCTGCACATTTATCAATTGTATCGAAGCTGGGCAAGTAAATCATCCTAAATTAATGCTATTTATTACCATATACCATTATGCTCGGATCGCCTGAATAGACTCAACTATTCCCCCCCCCCCATTCCCACTCCCCTTGCACTGCTTTGTGCTGAGCATTGAAAGGAATTTGTTATGATTCCGGCACAATGGCATCGCTCTCCACTCACACTCGCATATCAATTTCTCATCAATTTTTCTGCCTTAACTCTGTAAAGTTTTCCTGAGTATTTCGAAGAATTTTTGCTGCACTTCTCAAGTGATCCGAGAACAATTAACGGCATCTTTGTTGCACTCTCCGTCGTGTCTTCTTCTTCGTCTTCTTCTGCAGTTGCTTGCAAGTTTCTCGCATAGTTCCCTTTCTCGTTCATTCTTCTGACGAGTCAAAAGTCCCGTTAGAACAAGAGGCCAAAACTGAAAACTGCCAAGAAAATAATAAAAAATTGTTCATAGTTTTTTTACGTTCCTCGTTCCTCGTTCTCCGTTCGTTCGTTTGTGGCAGCAATGAAAGGAATAAAATAAAAAACTTAAGTTGCAAAACTTGTCGGGCAGCAATTTGTGGCCGCCATTCGAGCTGGGCACATTAGCTGCAGCAGGCGCTTCAGTCACTCAGTCCCACAGCCCAGGACGGAAGCCGAGTGCATCTTGATGGGTTCACAGAGAGAATATTGCAAGGGGTGCTTCGCATAGAGCGCAATATTTATTATGAATTATGCGGAAATGGAAAAGGCGAACTTTTTACGATATGAATATGTGTGTTTAGTTTTTATGTTTTATTTCCGATTTCTAAAAACAATTTGAAAGGAAAATATGTGAGGAAATGGATTTGCTCTAAAAATCTCTTGGGAAATAAACTAAAAGCAATTTGAAAAACATATTTCGTAGCGGAAACTAGATTCTTTTGAGATGTTTTATGTGTTATTTGTGATAATTTGAAGTAAACCATATTGTGTTTTTATTATTACTGAATTTTTTGATATATTCTTAAACAACATTGGAAAATATGAAATTGCTTTTAAGTCTGAATTTCCTTATCAAAGTGAAATCACAAATTTAAAGAAGTGAGAATGGTCTGCTAAGAACTTTACAGCACACAGTGGACCACAAGTGGGAACAGTTTATCTCGAGCTTCATATATTCGTGAACTTATCAGATCATTCTGTGCCTTGACTCATGTAGAGCATGCAGGCAACGACTGAAAGGTCCTTTGCTGCTCCTGCTGCTCCTCTGGCCAGCTTGCTCACTGGGCTTTCATGTCATGTCTGTGGAAAACTGTCGAAACTGTTGAAACTGTTGAGACGCTTGAAATTGTGAACTGTTTTATTTGATAGGAAGCTAGGACAGCATCTGTCTTAGGTTGGGCTGATAGCCAAGTATATTGGCATCACAGAAGGGAGAGGGGGGAGGCAGCTACAGTGAATTGTTGGTAATAAAAAAGCAAACTGGCAATTTGAAAGTGAAAACTGATTAGCCAAACGAATGTTGCTGCGGTCAGTGTGAAGGGAAGAGAGGGGGAGGCAGAGCAGCAGCAGCAGTTGCTGCAATAGTTAAGGAAGAACTCCATGGGAATTGGTCACATGAGGCAACAGCAGCAGTAGCAGCAGCATGTGGCAGTGCCACACGTGCCGCACATATAAATCAATATGGTCATTAACATTAATGAACCAGGCGGCATTAAAGTTGGCTTGGCCACAGCCTTTTGACAGCCTCTGGCGGCTCTGGTCAAAAAGTTAGTTGCCCCAACGCCTGCGGCTGTATGCTTGACTCGCCGCATACCCTACAAAAATGCGAAAATCTGTTGTTGAAATCTGAAATCCTCTTGAATTCCATCATATGTTGAATATTTGATGCACACGAACCTGAAGCAAACCAGAGCGTAAATCCCAAAACGAAATGCCTGCATGAAAATATTTGATTTGTGACCTAAAGGCAATCGAAAAAAAAAACGGAGAACAAAACAAACTTGCAGAAAAACGTTGGCAAACATTTTTGGGGCTGCAACACACAAAAGCGAAAGTCAAAAGTCGAAGCACGAAAGCGAAAGCGAAAGGCGAACGGAACCAAGCCAAAGTCAAAGATAAAGCGCGGCTCGAAGCGCGAGCTGAGTAAACCTAACCAAAACGTAACCGTAACCGTAACCATAACCCGCCCCAGCCCCCCTTTAACCCTTTGGCGCTGACCTTGCGCCTCCTCCCTCGTCTGCCTTGTGTTGTCGGGCAACTTTCATGCGCGAATTATTGAAAGAAAAACATTAAGATGAAATGCCACAAAGCCCCGCAAACCCCCGCATTCCCTCCTCCCCTCATGCAGTCATAACTTTGTTGCCTGTTTGCGGTCAGTTGGCTTATTTGCTCTTGGCCATTTTTATTTTTGTTCTCGAAGCCATGTCTGGGCCCAATGTGTTGCCCTTTTTTTTTGGGTTTGCTGGCGCCGGCGACGGCGGGTTGTGTTTAATGGCACCTGTGGCTGCTGCTAATCATGATTTTAATGACTTTCAGCACTGGCTCTGCCTCCCGTCGCCTCGCGCCAGTTAACTGGTCCAGCAGTGGGCTGGGTGGACTGGCAGTAAGCCCTGCTGAAAGGTTTATCGAGCTGCCCCCGACAAGGTTGCAATTAATTTTTTAAATGCTTTACAACTCGCCCGGTTTCATTTTGTTGCCAACTTGTTGTTGTTCTTGACCTGCTGTTGTTGTTGCTATTGTTGTTGTTGTTGTTCTTACTGTAGCTGTTGGCAAACAAAAAAATTATAATTTAGCCGTCGGCTTTTTCTGGCCTTGATTGAGTGCTAAACACACATTTGACTCGAACTGCGCAGCGCAATTTTTGCAAATTGAGAACTTGCTATATGCCAAAAGTTCTATATGTTTAATTTAGCTTTATTTCAGGAAGAGAGAGAAAGGGAGAGAGAGGGAAGGAGAGTGTAGAAAATTGTGAAAACTGCTCAGAACTTCAGAGACAAAATTGCAAAAATTTCAGCTTGTTGATTTTAATTGAATATCTCAGTGAATTCATTGGGCAAAAGCAGTTTGATTAATTGGAAATTGTTTCGGCCAAGCAAGGTCTGTTTATCTTTAGTTAAGCAGATCAAAAAGGTGATCGAATGTATTTTAGATTTATTTTGTATTTCATTAATCTTTTACACATTTGATTTACTAAATTGTCGAATAGTTAGGAATAGAATAAGTTGCTCAGTTGTGGTTAGGTCAGATAGCTAGCTCTGAACATAATTACACTGGCCTCGCATCTGTCATGGCTTGGGGACATATTGACTGGGGGGCCGGAAAGTCGATAGGATCGTATGACAATGCTTGGATTGTCTCAGTGATTGTCAAACATTGGATTCCTTGGGTCATCCCGCTTGTCCTTGGGTAACATAATCGCCCGAATCCGACACCACAACAAACAGACGAAATATTTCATTTCAATAATTTCATTGTGATGCCCGATGATTGGCCGAGTGAGTTCTTGTCTTCCACTTTGTTTTCTTTTTTGCGCTCCTGGTTTCGGTTACGCTGTTTTTTTTTTTTTTGCTGCTCTGGTTTTTTGGTTTTGGTTTTGTGTTATTTCGTTGCCCAAATGACGTAGTTGGCAACGTAAGCGCAGCCCGTGGGCTCTGTCAATATTGGCACAACACTTTGTTTACTCGCTCACAAGCGGGTCAAGGGAGGGGCTGAAGGGGATAGAGAAGATGAGAGAAGAAGTGTGAGAGAGAGAGGGGCAAAGAAAAACAGGCACACACGCGCTCAAACGAAGAAGAAATATGTTAAATCGACAACATATTGAATTTAGATTTAGTGTCGCCGCATAGCAGGAAGAAGACCACAGCAGCGAAGGGAGAGAGGGGAAGAAAAGGGGAGCGGATGCGGATGAGGCGTGTCAGCAGGTGGGGGAAGCCGCCAACTTGTCCTTGTGCAGGAGAATGTAAACACACGCGAAGCACACGCGGCGAGGAAGCGCCAAGCGTTCGCCTCGCAGTTCGTTGACATCGCTTGGTCCAAAAATGAAAAGATAACAAATGAGAGATGGCACCCCGATGCCAAGCCACCCTTCCCCTATTCCCGCTTACCTGCCTCGACTGCTGCTCGGGCTTGCGGGGCTGGGCAACTTATGTAAATGTATTCAGGCAGCGTGAGGCAATTACGGCGTGAGGCACAACAATAATCACAAGGCGCAGCGCACGTTGCAGCCTCAGCTAATGCGTCCTGCTATAATGAAAAGAAAGCAACAACAACAACAACCACGGCCACTGGCCAAGTGGCAGCGAGTCTCGAGTGACGAGTGCCAAGTTGAAATATCGAGCAGGCAGGCAGCTCAAGGACTTCCAGCATCGCCAGTCATTCTTCTTCTGTTGCTGCCTGCGGCCACGCTGCGGTCTGTGTTGAGCAACAGGTTGCCAAGGCAGCGCCACAGGCCACCCACTCCCCACTTCCCATTCCCCAGTGCCTGTGCCTGAGCTTGTGCCTGTGCCAGACCTAATGGCCATGTGGTTTTCGCTGTGAAAAAATCTCAACTTCAGCCAGCTAAAGAAAGCGTAGCATACTTTCGAGTGCTGCATGCAAAGTGCTTATGAAGCAAAATATTTGTGAAATTTAAGAAATCCGCTGCAAACCAGGCACAACTTGAACAATTTTCCACCTCTTTTGCCAACTGAAACTCAGCTTCAAAGGGCTGTGGGTTAAATTGATTATGTGGCATGTTTTGTGGCTTGTCGAGTTTCGAAACTATTTGGACTCAAATTGCATAAATTAACAGCTGCAAGCATTGTTTATTTATGTACTTCGACTTTTTTATGGTGTATGTAGCAACACCAGAATGAAGCTTATGTGCGACAAACAACAAAGTAACAAAAAATGGGGAAAAGCTTGTTTGGCAGCTATGCGATATATTGGGCAGATCTGGCTCGTTCTAACTTGTTGACAGCGTGCAGCTATAATGAGAATAAGAGTTGAGTGGCATGCATAAGTGAAACATGCTTCGAGCTATGTTTTAACACAATGAGTATTTAATTGTACGATATCAATTACAGTTTAATAGAAAACACGTAAGGAAAGCCTTTACATGCATCCCTCTGTATATGAATATGTGTTTATGCATGTACTCGTAGCATTTAACGTGAAGTAATTTGAAACATGTGAGCCAGGTAACATAAAGACTACAACAGACGGACACACGGACAGACGGACAGGGCTGATTCCATTCCTCTGTTGAAGCTGCTAGAGAGTTTATATACTTAGAATATTTTTACTTAGTAAAGTCGAAGTCTTTCAAGATGCGTTGCAATCGTGAGGTCAATGGGAATCTACTCTCTGCAAGATAATGATGAGTGATAAACCCGAAAAAGACCTTAAGACTTTGTATTTAAACCCTTTGATTGCTGTTACGACTTTATATATAGTACTTGCAATGCATTTATTAAGTAACTTTACATAATCTTCATGAATCAGTTTTTATCGAGTTGAATATCTAAGGGCAAAATAGAAGACCTAACAGACTCTTATGAACCTCTCAGGAGGTCACATGTAAACCTAAAAAAACCTAGTTTTATTATCATACCTAGAGAAGTACTTTAAGGTGTTAACCCTCAGTAAGGTGTTAAGTACTCTTCGAACGACCCTCTCCACTTCAATAGTTACACTTCCGTCGAAGTTCTGTGCGCGTTGTTTCCACGTGCTGGTGGCGCATTCTTCGCTCAGATGCCTTGATGACTTACTGGAAACTTGGAGTCTTTGTCTTGAGAGCATTTCCGATGAATTTCAATTTGATTGCAGTTGGCATAAGTGGCAACGCTTTCATATGGGTGCCGTGTCGCAATATTCGAATGGAATTACTAATGCAAATATTTGAGTGAGCAAACTCGTTACAGTTGTCAATGATTATGCAAATGTGGCCGGAATAATCCTCGAGCAGATCCGAACAGATTCGATTTGCATTCGCTTTCACTCAGTTCCGCTGCTGCTGCTGTTGTTGTTGTTGCTGGAGTGTTATTTATGTGTTTGCATTAGTCATGGACAGGTGTTTAAATTTTAATTGATAAGAGAGCGAAACGTGAATAGACGTGTCTACATTGAGTTATATATAAAGATGTTGTTCAGGGCCGTGCGGGGACTAATGTCGGCTATTAATTTGAGCATATCCAACGCGAGTTTGTGCCTGCCCGACACACCTGTGCGTAATTAGCACGCCCGCTGCGAGCGAGTGAAAGAGACAGCACATATAATTCATAATTGCTATGTGTGCATAATTAACACATCATTAGACAACGAGCTGGCTCTCTCTCTTTCTCTCTCTCCCCTTCTCCTTCCTTTTCTTGTTTGCTTCTTTTGCAACTCAATCAATTGCATTGAAGGCACAATGGATTCGCAGAAGCGCAATGATCTCAGAACAATGAGCTGAATCAGCCAACTGAAAATGGAAATGCTGTGAATTCCCGAGGGAGAATTAAGAATACGCATACGCACTGTCGGCCCGCCTGGCTGACAACGTTTGTATTTCAGCGCCAAATTGATGAGATCAACAATTGAATTAATCAATTTGGTCACCACATGTAAACAACACATCTACAGCCGTGGGGTACGCTCGACTACCCTCTACCCTGCTCTACCCTGTAGAAAACGTTGAAGAGTGAAGTGAGAGATTAAATAGAGTTAATACTTGAAACAAAGTTAGAATGTCTGCGCACTCAAGTCTGGCTTATTACAGGGTATACTTAGGTAAGTTGTTGCCTTCTTGCCAAGCTGCTTGCTCTTATTGCGGCCGTGTATCAATCAATTTATTTAATCAATTATTTAATCAAATTTACTGATTATGCAAACACATATAAACACACACACACACACACACACGCACGCACACTCAGGCAGCGCTCTTGCTTATGCATGGCTAGAATATGCTTAATGGACATATCTCACATCGTATCATATCAGGTTATCATATGTCCATGCACATTGATATGCGCATTTTTGGCAGCCACCGTCTGTCCGTCTGCCTATCTGTGCTTGTGTGTCTGTCACACGCCCATAAACGCCCACACGCACACACATACGCACACACGCAGCTGGGCACACGCACACAAATCAAATATAATAAAGTGCTTGCTTGTTGTTCGGTTTTTTTCCTTTCGTTTCGTTTTCCGTTCTCTTTTTTTCGTTGTTGTTGTCGTTGTTGTTGTCGGTTTGTTTTTTGCGTATTCTCCTGATAACGATGAGTACAGTGTTGTTGTTGTTGCTGCTGCATGTGTTGCGTCGACCCTTTATCGGCAACTTTATCGCCAACAGTTGTTTCGTCACCCAAAACATCCTTTGAATTGAAGCGTTCACTTTGCTTTTTCTGCTCTTGTCTTATTTTTTGTCGGCCATTTCAGGTTCGATTATTGTACGAATGTCTGTGTGTGTGTCTCTGTGTGTGTGCGTGTGCTCGTGTTGTGATAAAGATTTTCAATGAGCCTTTAAACCAACAATGCGACAAAGCAGCCTAAATCAGCTCTGCTCGAGCAAGACAAACATAAATTAATTAAACACTAATTAAATTGTCAGTTGGGCAAATACGAATGAGTTGCGATTGCTTCGCACGACTGCAGTCGAATGAGAGTTGGATGCAGCGGGGAGGGGTGGGGGAGGTGCTTGTGGTTTGCCTTGCCTGATGACTTGTCAACAGTTTTGATTTATTGACATTCTGTGTGTGCGTTTGATTTATGCGATAAGGCAAACGGCTTAAGTGCCTCAATGCTCGTTCCGCTGCTCGAGCTGCGGTCATAAGTTCGGTATAAATACATTATAATTCGGTATTTTAGGTATGTTCGGTATGCGAAACATTTGCCAAATTGCCAAGTCGTGCATGTGCAACAAAGGGGCAACAAAGGGGCAACAGAGCAACAATTTATCAGCAAAACACCAAGAAGCAAACTTAATTAATTTCAACCCAAACGCACGACCGATTAGAATGTAAAGCGCACTCAACTGGCGAATTATTGTGCAGCAAGAGAGGGAAAGAGAGATGGCAAGATAGAGAGAAGGGATAGAGAGATAGGGGAGAGAGTGAGAGACAGAGAGAGAGATCGACTGCCGAGCAAGCTAAGCTCGGCTCGGGCAGCACTTAACACATTTTTAGTGCCCAAGCAAAGCTAGTGACAGTAAACAATAAGCAAGTTGCCTTTGTTGTTGCTGCAATTGTTGTTGTTGTAACTATGCCACAAAGCTGTCTGTCTGCGCCTGGCTACTGCTGCTGCTGGTGTCTAGGCGGGCGCACATGGCGTATGTGTAACATTTGTCGCCTGCTTCGCTGAATGTTTTTGCCTGTCTGTGGGCTCTTTAAATGAATAACAAAGCAAGGCAGCAACAATCAAAGACACAGACAAAAACACACACACGCAGACACACACACACACGCACA
Organism: Zaprionus africanus; assembly: GCA_018151435.1. Classification (NCBI taxonomy): domain Eukaryota; kingdom Metazoa; phylum Arthropoda; class Insecta; order Diptera; family Drosophilidae; genus Zaprionus; species Zaprionus africanus. Next base: position 193,060 of record JAECXB010000096.1, read on the forward strand.
CGCACACACACACGCAAACACACACACACAGGCATCCAAACTGTGCCTGCTGGGCTTGTCGCTTTGTCGCCTGGCTGCGACGCGTAATGAATACTCATTAAAAAGTAGTAGCGCAACGGGTCGTTAGAGGGTCGCGACTGTGCCTATGCAAAACGGAACTTACATAAGTTTTATCTGTGCGGCCCCCTCCCCCTTCCTCCTCTGTCTGCCAGGCGACCTTGCATTGACATGCTTGTAACAGCTGCGTATACGTAATGCGCCACACAGCGTCAACTTTGCATTGATTTTGTGCACTATGCGCTCAGGTTGTCTGTCATCTTTATGACCCCAGGCGGCACTACAACAAGGCCTGATCGTGGCAGGTGGGGAAGGAGCATGTAGGGGGAGCGGGGTGTGATATGACAACGAAATGAAATGACTCTCTTGTTATGCGTTAATGTGCAAGTTACAGTTATTGCCGCTCTTGATGGGCCTCGTTCCGCGTCTTGTTGCATTTCAGGAGGCCATTTTGATTCGTTTTGATAAACATGCGTAATATGCAGGAGGAGAGAGGGGGGGAGGTGGAAGAGGGACAGCAGCAGCCCTGTTTAGAGGCCGGCAGAGTGGCACAAAGGGAGATGCGACTTGTCTGTCTTTTTATCAAAGTTATTAAGTTGCGCATAAAACTGAGTTGTGTTTGCCAGTGTCTGTGTGTGTGTGCCTGTGTGTGTGCCAGTGTGTGTGTGTGTGCCAGTGTGTGTGTGCGTAACTAAAATGCTATAAAGCATAAAAACTTTGGTCAGGCACAGCCAGAACTTGCACAAACTTGCCCCGGCTTGATTAAGACTTAGTTGATCATCTTTACGACGACGATGATGATGATGAAGCTGCCGATGATGATGCCGATGATGATGATGAGGGCAGCAGGCCATGATGATGTTGCTGATAATGTTGTAAAAGTTATGACATTCTTATGCGGCAACAGTGCAAACTAAAAGCCCAGCGAGCAGCTGAGCTCGTGTTCATTGAACTTTTCCATCGCAATGAAAGTGAACAGCAGAAGCTGACGGGAGAAGGGGCAGGGGGGGGTGGGAAGAAGTGAAGACCGTGTGCTTGGCGAGAGGCGTTGTCAAGGCATTGACAACTCATTAAATGCCTGAATAAATGAATAAAAATAATGGCAACACCCGAAGAACAAAAAACGAATAGAAAACAAAACAAAAAAAAAAAAAAAAATCGAAAATTGTTTGTAAATAAAATAAAATAGAAAAGAAATGGAACGCAAATAGCGGAAAGAAATGGCACAACAATTGGGCTACCTGAACGATGGGCATAATTGTTCGACAAGCACACACTAACACACTCTCAAGCACACACACACACGCCTCCCACACGCAGTCAAACTTGTGCTTGGCAAAGTTTTATGGGCCTGACTTCAATTATTTTTTTGTAGTCGCCTGCGAATTGCGGCTTATTTTTACTTACACAAGTACAGTTATTTATTTATACGCCCCTCTGTCTGCCCCTCTTAATGTCGCCCCCTCTCTGTGCCGCTCTTTATGACCGCTCCCATGGCATAAAGCCACGACTGACAATTAGGCACGCCAATTAGTTGCAACATTATTATTTTCCACAATTATTCGGCACGACAAAGAGCAGGGCGGCAGGCACAGGCAGATAAGGCAGGAGGGGTGACGGAGGAGGGGGAGCAAGGGAGGGAAGAGACGTCCACATTCGACTCTGTGCTTGCTGTCATCTTCAAGAGGCCTCATTGGGCTCGGGCGAGCTTATTAAAAGCAGCTTCATGTCGGTTACATTTGCATATGTGAATTTCATGTGCGATTCTCTCTGTCTCTCCCTCTCTCGCTCTCCCTCTCTCTCTCTTGCGGCACACATGGCGTATGCGTAATGAACGATATACAACACTTGTAAAGCACTGTGATTCGCTGTGTGTCTGTGTTTTTTTTGTGTGCTGTGTCAGCTTAACCAGACTGGCAGTGCCTCCCTCCCTCTCCCTCTCTTTCTCCTTCTCCTTCCAGCTCGTTTCGCTCGTTTATTGTTGTTACTTTTAATGCAATTGAGAGAGACATTTCTGGCCTGTGCCCCCGTCGCAGCTGCAGCTTCAAACTGCTTTTTGCTGTGCTCGCAATTCACTTCGCTTCTTCTCTATCTGTTCCCTGCAAGCTGCAGCCGAAAAGTAGGCAACACTTTTTGCAAGTGTGGGAGAAGAAGTTGGTGGCTTCATAATATGCCAGATAAGCCGTAAAATTCTGTAGCCAAAGCCGCCAAATAGACGCAGCACTCCCTTAAGAAGTCTGCAGACGTTTTATAGCCACGGCGGCTTACGACCAGATCTGGCTGGGCCACTCAAAATTGCAAATATGTTTTATAACTAATTTATTCCATTCCACTTTTGATTACATTCTCGAACTTTTTCTCTGACGGTTCTGGATGAATTCCCATAAATGAGAATTTCTTTGCATTTTTCACATTATAAAAGTCAAGTTGGCGAAACAATTTATCTGCGGCTTTTTGCGTCCGGCCGCAAGACCTGTTAAAAAGATGCGTCCTCGTCCTCGCCGTCGTCGTCGTCGGCGTCGTTGTCTGGTATGCAGATTTCATTGTTATGGCGATCCATTCTTTGCATTCTAATGGCAGACCACCTACGGGCCGAGCAGACAGCAGAGAGCAGCGAGCAGCGGGCACAGTATGCTGCAGTGGCCGTGGTCCAGTGTAACGCATACATTACGTATACGCAACGTCGCGCTGCAGGTACTCGCATATTTGTGTTATTTATTGCGTTGTTCATTCTGTTTACTTGCTCTTTGTGCCCGATTCCAATTCCAATTGCCACTCGCACACACACACTCACACACACATATACACACAGAGAGCACGCACGACAAACCTAGAATAGCCAAGAAAATGTTGAAGTGGCAACACGCGCCGCAAGATTTTGTTTACGCCAAGCACAACAAATAGAAGAGAGAGAGAGAGGGAGAGGGAGGGAGGGAGAGCACTCGCAATATCCATAAATATGAGAGAAATTCTTGAAAATAATTTTTTATTATGTTGCAACAAAAGCGGCGCGAGGCGACACGAGGCGACTCGAACCTGAGATTTGCATTGGAGTGCGCACTCTGGAGATGACTCAACTTGAGCATTCAAGTTGTGTCATAAAAATTAATGAACTTCAAGTGGACCATTCCCCCACCCCCTCTCCCCCCATCTCGCTGACAATCTGCACGAGTGCCTGCTGTGGCTGAAAGCTTGTTTTCTAAGCCAGATGAGCACGAGAATTACGCTAATCCAAGTGGCCGCCTTGGCTGGCGCCCATAAAACATCGAGTGCAACCCTCGTGCGTGCAGCTTGCAACGTGCAGCGTGCAGCAAACCAGCTGAAAAATTACGCACAACTAACCCGCAGGGGGTCGTGGCAAGCGGGGCTGGGGCAAAGCGTTGTTAAATGAGCGTGTGGCCGCCAGCAAAATAAACTAAACGCAACTGCAACAACAACAAGTGCAACAATGACAGCAAATAAATGTGCAACCGCACTGCACGCGCTGCCCCGCTGCCCCGCTGTCCCTCTTTCTCTCTCTTTGCGCTCTCTTTCTTTGCCCCCGTAGCAATTCAAGTTGATTGGCAGCAGAGATAAAGCCAAGCGGTTGAACATTTTCCCTTGATTTCCTTGTGCGCTCAAAGGTATGCTACGATTTTCGCTCTCCTCGCTTTTCTGCTTTCTCCTTCCACACTTTGCTGCTGCTCTGCTGCTTCGCCTATGTTTCTTGGCTAAAACAATATGTAGTAAAGCTGTGAGCACTAAAAATCAATTGATTCGCATGCGGAATGACAAAAACGCTGAGCGACAATAACAACATCGCGTTGAGTCCATTTGCTCACTCCTCACTGCCCCGACTCATTCTGCCTGCCTGCCATCTCTTTCTCTCTCTCTCTCTCTCTGCCTTTGGCAATTGAACAAATTCTAGTTAAATTGAACAACATCAAAATATGTAAATTTTTGGTGTGTCTAACGGTGGCATAAAAGTCGCATATGTATGGAGATTCACACACACACACACACACGCGCGCGCGCCGAAACAAGTGGTGCGTAAAACTGATGACGCGACACGTTGACAATCGACAAATAGCAAAGGCAACAACATCGACAACACAACAACAACAACAACAACAACAGAATGAACAAAAACATCAAACAACTATGGCGAAAATAAAACGGGCCTAGGTCGCCATTAAAATGTGCTAGAGAGCGACCCAGAAAGCAGCACATTGTCTAAGAAGCTGTAGAAGAGTGCGTGGGGAGTGCTCGACTACAAGTTGCGCAGTGTGGGGCGGAGCAGGGCAGAGAAATTGAAGAGCGAATCGAGTGATGGGCAGAGCTAAGCAGGAAAATAAAGCAAAAGATGACAGAAGACAAAAACACATCCATATATGCTAATAGATACCCTTTAAAAAATCAACGCTGCTCACACTCTAAACAAAGTTCATAAATATACTGAAATGCGAGTGCAAAGCACATATACACTAGCAGATACCCTGTAGAATGTGCAGAGGAAGTGAAACCAAAACACATTCAATCCTGATTAATGATAGTTTGTGTTGTAAAGCTGTTGTTGTTGTTGTTGGCATTCGAAACTTTTCTCATTTATATTCATCGCATTTATCGTATTCATAGCGCGCTTTTACGATAGTACTAACGATAGTCGTGCCTTTTATGATGTGCTGGCTCAATATGAATGATGTGATTGTGAAAAACTCAATTGACTCGTCTCGATTTCCAATAAAAGTCGCTAGTCAATGAAGAGGTACATCTCTCTCCCTCTCCTTCTCTATTTTTATCTGCCTCTGTCTCTCTTGTTTGCTCTCTCACTCACTCTTATTATCGCATCAATCTGCCATAGCCAGCTCTGCTTCTCCTGAGCTGGTCAAAAAGTAAAGTCCCTCATCTTGTGCTGCCATTATTCAACTTGTGCTCAGTGCGAAACATACAAATTGCGATTCTTGAGTTGCCACTTGGTGTCGTCTTCAAAGCCACCAGAAGAGAGATGAGGAGACGAAGCGGAGAAGTGCCTAAGAGACTCTTCTCTTCCTCTCTTCTCCTCTCTTTGGCATTGTTTCTGTTTTCTATTTTCCGCTTGTTTTTTCCTTGCATGCTCAAGGACTGTGCGGCCGTATTATGGTGCCATTCTTTATACGCATCGAGTACATCGAGTATGTGTGGCTGATGTGCCAGCTCCGCCCCCTCACACCCTCTTGTACCCTCTCCTACTCCTCCTCTAGTCTGCACTGGGCAAACAGATGCTAACTGGGGCACGCCCTGCAACTTAATCAAAGGCGGCCCACTGTCGAAAACAAGCAGAGTGTGCAGAGGGGAGGAGAGGAGGGGCAGGCAAATACCACAACACTTTACACCTACGTGGCAGGAGGAAAGGGGTGAGTAGGCAGAGGGGAGGGGGAGGTAAACTCGATCGGCGTCTCATTTATCAAGTGGCAAGCAAACAAACCCGCGCCCATTGTTATTATTGCTATTATTGCGAAATAAACGATGGCGCACAGAGAGAGAGAGAGAGAGAGAGAGTGAGAAAGAGAGAAGGAAAGAGAGGTAGATGAAGCATAGAAGAAGGGGAGAAATAGGGAAAGCAAAAGGCAGCAGCAGAGGGGGTTAGACCTGATACAAATTGCTCAATTCAAAATTGCGCCGATATGTTATGCGGCCTGTCACATTTGCCACACCTCACACACACACACACAGACCTATACGCACACACTGACTTACCCCATTCTCAGACACACACACCCCTTCCACTAGGGCACACACACACCCCCAAGCAGGCTTATTGATGCCTGCGTGAGTGAAACTCTTTCACGCTGTCGTAACTAAAAAGGAATTCTCAACCAACTCACACTTTCCTCACACTCTCCCCACTCTCTCCTCTCCTCACACTCTCCTTATACTCCCCTCTCACCCCCCTGCTTTCCCGATTTAAAGTCTAGACCGAAGGGAGGAGGGGCAGCTGGACAGTTGTTGGGCATTTAATATGAATAAATTAAGTGCATTATTTGTAAAGGAATTTGCTTTCATTTCATTTCATTTCGTTTCATGTTCGCTTTGGCTCTTCTCATTTTTGCTGAGCACATAAAACATTAAGCATACGTCCCGTGCATGCGTGTGTGTGTGTGTGTGTGTGTGCATCAATTGAGACGTTTAACAAAAGGCGCCTTTACCTTTTTTCTTGTCCGCTCTTGTTTTTGTTGTGCGTGTGTAATGAATGTTTAACACGCTCACCGACCATTTGCGACCCCACAGCACAGTGGGGCAAAGCCAGCAAACTAATCTCAGTGCCATGTCGACCTCATTCTCACAGTTACTGCTCCACTGTGCAATGATTTTGCTAAAAAATAAAAGGTTCTCTTTGCATTTTAGTGCCCAATCTTCTATGCGCTGCTCATGCATATGCAGAAGCGCGTGTGTGTGTGTGTGTATGTGACCAACTGAACCAATGGGTCGACCCTTTGCCCCCATGCTCCGCCTTCCCCTCTCTCACTTGGCTGAGCTACACTTAAGCATTTTTGTTTTATTTTATTTTTATATTTCTTTTGTTGGTCAATTTCTTTGCTGCTCGTTCAACGCTCGTTTAGACATCATTTTGTCATTTTGCTACAGCGCTCCACCCCTCCCCCCTTTGCCAAGCAGCTGCTTTGTCACGAGCAGAGGCAGCAGAGGGGGGTGGGGGCGTGGCAAGTGGACGTGTGCTTTAAATGTCAAACCCTTTTCAAAAACTCTAGTCAGACGGGGCAGCTCGATGCGCAGCCCTCCTCGCAGCACGCATCGTAAATTTTCGGCTCGTTTTGTGCCGCAATTTTCATATGTGCTTTGCATGCGTGTGTGTGTGTGCGAGTGTGTGTGCCAGTGTGTGTGTGTGATGGGCAGATAAATAAAATTGTATTATTAACACATTCGCAATGCCAGACAAAGTTTGGTCAAACGTTGCTAATGCGAGTTGCAAGCGGACGTGTGCCATGTGCGAGTGTGTGTGAGTGTATGTGGTGTGTGTGTGTTGTGTGTGTGCGTGCATTCGCCTAATATGCTTTCATAGAAATTGTTTACTTGCCAGCCTCGTCGGGGCACTCGTCCGTCCGTCTGTTTGCCCAACTGTCCATCAAATCGCAGCGTCTGCATATTAATCTTCACCGCACACAGATTGCGACAGTGCCACTGTGCCTGCCCTGCCTTCTCTGGCCACGCCCAGCCGTCTGCCTGCCCGTCAGTCAGTCTGCTTGTCTGGCTGCCACGCTTTGTCTGTCAGTCTGTCAGTCCAACTGACAGTCTCAATATTATGCAGCCTCGCTCGTCGCTCGTCCGTCGAGAGTGCAATTACTTTCAGGCCAGAGTTGCCAGCCCAGCTCAGCTGATAATAGCTAACAGTGGCCTAGCTAACCTCTCTCCCTTCCTCTCTGTCCTTATCTCTTCCTCCCTCACTCTCTCTTTTCTGTCACCCCTTGAGCAAGTCAAGAGCCAAGTCAATTCAGCCTGAAGTGGCCGCTGCTAGCCAGTGGCTTCAAGCTTCAAGTGCTCCATCGATTTTCAGTTGCTCCACAAATTTATCGATAATTAATCGTTCGTTTATAATTAGCCAAATTGAATAAATAATCATATTTTAGCTGCCTGCAATAAGTTTGCCTCAATGTACGCCCAGCAAATCGGCCAATAAATAATTGCAGTAATGCGAGTAGCCAAGTGAGAAGAGATTTATAGCGAGGCCCGAGTGCGGCCTGCTGGACTTGGTAAGACTCTACACCGATAATTAATGGCAAAGATAACAGATTTGTTAAAATTTTTTCGGTATTTCCTTTTGATATGTGCAATTTACGATAATCTTTTGCTATAGATAGAGATTTATCTCATATAAAGAAGAAGAAGATCGACTTCTGCCATTGTTCATGCATAGAGTTTAGTATGTCTAGTATATCTAGTATTATATATCACAAATGTAGGAAAGATCGGTGCATATAGGAGCCTGCTAGAGTATACAACCTTCGGCATGTTGAAATTTAACCTTTCATTCTCGTTTAAAGTATATTTTCAACTTGCTAAAACTGTTCAATACTTTGCCAACTTAGAAATCAGAAACAAGTCAAAAAGAAACTTTCAGTTCTTCTCCTGTTATATTTTTTCCATTTTTTTCTTGGCATATTTCCTTTAGTTCTTCTCTTCGCATATTTCCTAAGTTATGTGCCAAGTTATCGTCGCATTATCTTAGTTGTAGTGGCATTAACTTCTCCAGTTGCCGCCGGCGGACAAAGGCTTCGCTGATAAATTAATAAAATTAGTCCAATTACGTTAATGTTTGTAAATTATTGCAATTAACGCTAGCAATGGCCCTCGAGCAGAGCCTTGTTTATTACTCGTATTATAATATCCTCTTGTATTTTCTTGTATTTTTTCCCGCACTATTGTGGGCGTGGCGGGGCTGGTCTGGCAAAGATTTGCCTAAAGCTGCAGCTGCTGCTTGACGGCCTGCCTCGCTCTCCCTCTCTCTCTCTCTCTCTCTCTCTGTCTGTGATTGTCGTCGCAATGTGACAAGAAACGCGACAAGCAACAACTAACAACAACAACAACGAGAGTTGTGACAACAACACTAATCACAGTGCATTGCACTGCCCTCGGGCGGGGCAGACAAGTGGAGAGGACAATGGGCATTTGCGTGGGGATCGCGCGACGCTTTGTAGCTGCTGCTGCTGCTGCCTCGTCTGCCTCTGCTGCTGTTGTTGGCTTCTATTTTTGTTGCATGTTTGCCCAAATGTTCTCACATTGACCCTCATTCAGGCAAGGGTCGCGCATATTTATTGCCATATCGCCGCAGCAAAGCTTGTAGCAATTAGCAGCAGCGACAACGACAGCAACAGCGCGATAGAAGCACAGACGGACAGACGGACAGAGGGATGGCAAAGCGGACGGACGAAGGGATGCAAGGACGCAAGGACGCCAGGACAGACGAGGCCATGCTGTTGTGTGGGGGGCCTGCAAAACTGTTGACCTTACTTAAAATTTAATGAGTCGAGCGCGCATCGAGCTGAAACTGAGCCGCGGCTTCAGCAATTTATTTGCCAACAGTCTGTTGTACAATGCCCCCCCCCTCTACCCCTGCTGCAGCCGGCAAAAAAGAAATTACAAATCAAGCAATAGCTTTTACCCCCACCCCTGAGCGGGACGCAGCACATTAGTCATCGTCAGCGAGTGACAAAATTATGCACCCCAAATGGAAGAGAGGCGACAAAACAAAAAAAGAAAGAAAGGAGAGGAAAGAAACAAGCTGGAACAGCGCGCCTGAAATTAAATGCTGCGAAAGGGTCCCGACTCGGGTTATGCTTGCTTTGATTTGAATAAAGGCCGCTCCTTATCAGCTGCCAGACGATGTACTAACAGCCAGGCTGGCCGCCAGCAGGGCGTATGCGTGATAAACGAGCCAGCTGAGAAGAGTCGCACTCGCTGTTAATTAAGTGCAAATCAATACAGAGACAGTGTGCGAAACTCTTCCTCTTCTTTTTCTAAATGATGTTTTATGTTTGCAGATTCCCATCGAGAGATGTAGTTGATGTCCCCCGCTCCCCCCTCTCCAAACACTGCAACAGGTAAGGGGAAATCAAAGTTTTTCGCATTTATTTGATTTGATTTTTGAGCCAAGAGAGTCGTTTATAAATTGCAAATGCAAACAGATGTGGCAGATAGTGTGATAGAGAGGGAAGAGGGAGAGGGACGGGGGCAAACATTTTCAATTGCAGCAGCTGAGTGGGGCGCCAAATACTTGAGAGCAAGCAGAGCAAAAGGCAGCAAATTAACAAACTTAAGCTGCACTCGAACTTTGCCATGTTTGTGCTTCTTGTTGTAGTTGTTGTTGGCAGTGTATCTATTGTTGTTAGTGTTGTTGCTGTTGTTGGTGTTGCTGCTGTTGTTGCTGCTGCTGTTGTGTGGCTGCTTGCCGGGCAATCGTAAATTGCGCACTCGTATCTTGATTGGCATTTTGAATGCCACTCGGCTTGTCTCCCACAAGCAGCGACAGATGTGGGCGTTCATTTTTCCCACTGTGGGCGGGGCGACAACAAGCAACAGCAACAACAATGGCAACAACAATAGCTACAATAGCAACAACAGCAACAACAGCGATGTGGTTGCTGGACAATGAACGGCATGACCTTTCCCTCCATTGTTGGCCGACTCCGACGCTGCTGCTGCTCTTGACGAGCTCTGCTTTTCGATTTTAAAATGCTTAACAAACAAGTGGCAAATGCTCAAATCACAAATAATAAACAGCAACAACAACAGCAGCAGCAACAACAATGGCAACAAATTTATGAGCCACACGCGCCAGTCTGGGCGAGATTCGAGGCAGAACATCCTCCTCGAGGGCGCAGCCATTAAAAACAAGCAAACTAACTAACAAAGTAAGTTACTAACAAGTTTGCCTGCTTGCTTACTTAGTTAGTTAGGGTATCGAGTGGGGAATACTCGTTGCGCAGCCCTAAGTAGCTGCTCTTGTTTGCCAAATTTCCCTTCGGCCCCCAGGGCGACAACTCGTGCCACAAATCGTGCGACTTTTGGCTGAGGTGACGCCCCATAAATGATAATTATAAACTTGAAGTTTGGGGCCAGAGGAAGATATGTTAGTTTGCAAAAGGCAAATGGTAAATCAGATTCGGCATGAAACTCTCGCAGAAGTACTTTGAAAAGTTTGAGGTTATGTTGAACATATGATGTTGTGCGATTAGGTTGGGACTGAGCTGCGGGTTTGGATTGAGAGGGACAGAAGGGTGTGCGGGCGAGCAACTTAATAAATGCAACATAGTTAAGAAACTGTATTTAATGTTCTGGAATATCGATAGTTTTATCGATAATTGGGTAGAAGAATTTTTAAGAGAGTTTTGGTTAAATAAAATTTGAATATCATGAATGAGGAAGAAATTAGGATAGCTAAAGAAATTATAAATCGATAACAATTTATATCGATAGCGGATACTATCGATAGTGAAAACCATTGATAGTGGATACTATCGATAGCGTAAGCCATTGAAAGCGGCAATTAACGATAGAGTTAATCATTGATTGCGGATACTATCGATAGTGAAAACCATTGACAGTGGAACTCGAAGAATACTATCGATAGATGATATTAACGATATCAGTCGCAAGAAATCAATGCAAACCAATTGAACATCTCACGCAACAGAACACATTCTATGTTGCAAGCGATAGTATAGCCGATAGTCTCCAACTATCCATACTATCCCTTGCTTGTATTTCAAAATACCAGTCAGCGCAGCTCATTTAAATTAGTTTCAGAACTAGTTTATTTTGCAGTCCGCAATTTGAAGAGGTTCTTCCCTTTCCGCTGCTCGTTTGCCCCAAGGTAATCCAACAATCGATGATGGCTTCAAACTTTCGGGCAATTATCATAGTTCTGCCACAATGAGACCGTAAAGCGTGCCAGCTCCATTAACCTGGCCCCAAATCACTGCTCTACAATATATGGGCCAGGCCAGCACGAGGCTAAATCAGAGCAGACCAAACCAGACCAGAGCAGACCAAACCAGACCAGGTCAGGCCTGGACAAAGCCGGCTGTGCTTGATTGTGGTTCAGGGCTCGGCAGTTTGCCAGCTCTGCCGGCGCGAGTGCAGCGAAAACTAGTCGAAAAACAGTTAACTTTTTAATGCAGGGCAAGTTTTATGCACTCGCTGGCTTTTCATTTGGCCCAACTGGGACAATGGCAGCGGCAAAGTCGACCAAATGAACCGCAATGCGCGCTAATCAGCATTGAAAATGAGCGTTTTACGTATGTTTTGTGCACTCAATGTGCGAGGGGGTAAGCAATGAAAACAAGGGGAGGGGGGTGTGAGGAAGTGAAGCAGAGCAGGAGAGGGAGAAAGAGGTGAGAGGGAAGTAGCGCTTGCTTGTCATTAATATGAGGCGAAGGACTCGCCTGCGGCACTTTGATTTATAGTTGCAATTAAAATCCACGCTCAGCTTCAAAGGCAGCGCTACACTCTGTGTGTGTGTGTGTGTGTCACCACAAATAAGCCGTTAAGACTTTTGTCAAAAGGCATAAAAAGGCAAGCACACATACACAGACACACACACACAAATATATGCTGGCATATAACAGCTTAAAGCGCAGCAGAGGCAGGAATCCTTTTATGCCGGAATTTAATTAAGCCAAATCTCACTAAACACACAACTCACACACACACAAAGGCGCTTTCAACCATACGCACACACACACACACCCGCACACACACTGGCACACACACACACAACAACTGGGGAGCCATCAAAAGATGACAATGCCTGTCCAGCCTCGTGCAATATTGCGTTATTGTTTTTTGCCCTCGGCTATGTGCCCTTGCCTACACCCTAACCCAACCCACATCCCCCCACTCACTCTACTTCCCTCACGCAAGCCCCGGGTATCCCCACCCCCCACTGGGGGTCGCCTTCACTCGCTATCTTTGGCGCACAGCTTGCATATGACTGGCAGCTGCTTGCCGCTCGACCACGCAACCCGAATACCCTAACCCAAAGTCCATTAGCAAAGTAGTCCCTCGCTCCAGCTCAAACCCGCTTTGAAGCGTTTCAATTATAAGCTGAAAGTGGCCCAACTGAAATCCACTTCGACAGCAAGTGGCGCACAAAGGAAACTCGCAAATTAGTTGCTATAAATCAAGTAATCTGGCAGTTCGCGCCTTGGGCATACAATATACATATATACTATATACGAACTCACGACTTTATTGGCTCGTAAACAAAGCGCGAACAAATGATGTGATATGCCCTGGCGATAGGGTATGAAATGGGGTCCGGTCTGACCCTTTAAACAATGCGCCCGAGCCGAAAGAAAAGTCTCTTAGCAGCCGAAATTGGTCATTCTCTCGTTCTCCTCTCTCTCTCTCTCTCTCTCTCGCTTCTCTCTTGCCTTTTCTTGTTGTGGAAATCTCTGCAAATAATCGACGATAAATTCTCGCATGCAAACTGTTTTATTGCTTTTTCATATAGTGGACAGCACACGTGGCGTATGCGTAATATTCGTATTAGTTTGCATTTTTAATTGGAATATTAAATCATCATAAATAATTCTCTCTGCGCAGCAGTTCCAGGAATCTTTCTAAAATTAATTCCGAGCTCGCCTCACTTAGAACGACAATTTGCAAGATTGAATATTCAATTTAAGATTTCCAAGAAATTCTCTCGCTCTTGTTGGCAACCTTTTTAATTGTCCATTGTTATAGTATCTCGATGCGATGCGAGGTCGAGTTTATTTTTAGGCCAAAGTAAACAAGCGACAGAGGACTCGATTTCATTGGAACAGACTCTGTGAAACAAAGTGGGGATGGGGAAACTTGCTTTAATTTTGGGCTTTATTAATCTATTTTTGGGTTGTCCGCACAGCTGGAAATGGATACTTTGGTAGACGTCCACTCATGTGCTCTGCAAAGTTTATTTCACTTTGCGCTTGAGCAAAAACTAAAGAGTCTTTGATTGCATTTAAAGAAGAAATGCCGACTTCAATTAGGTTGCACAGGCTGAGCTGCGTGGCTGCTTTTAAATAGTTAATTATATGACTCTTGAGACAAATGCCACTCAATTATGTACCGAAAATAGCCCAAGGCTAGGCGGGCAGGAGGGGAATGAGACAAGTACCCGACGTTGGTCAACGAACCCCGCTAACAAGAGTTGGATTTGTCTATCAGTACAGCTGTCTCCCTCTACCTACTTCTCTCTGCTTCTTTCTCTTTTTTATGCTGTCTGTATTTGTGTTGTAGAATGCCTGACAATGCCTGCTGCTTGCTGGGCACGTTGCATAAGTAATTCTTATATCATAAGTTCGTCTTCTTTTGCAGGCATTAAATTTGCCAAATGCTTATTTAATTGCTGTAAAGTAACGAAAAGAAACGGCAGGAGAGAGAGAGAGAGAGAGGCACCACAGTCGGACAAAGGGACTGACAGACGGACATGTAATTCAATAACCGTTACCCGGTCTGCCAGTCGTCTCTATATAAAACTCAATTTAATGGGTGCCAAGTTTGTGTGGCTTTTGTGTTGGCCAAGTTGAGAGGCTGTCAACAGCAGTCAGCGCAGCGCAGCAAAGACAGGCGTGCAAAGGCGTGGCGCGACGGCGAAGATACCCAGTGAAATTTGATTGCAGATTATGAAATTGACTGAAGCTAGAAATGTCAAAATAAAGAGTTGCTCAAACATATTTGTAGCCCAAGTTGGAAGTTGAAAATTCCCTAGATAGTTCCTTTAAAGTTACAGGGTATTTGACAGGCGAATTAGTTGCCTTACTGCCTGTCGCCCTCTGTCTCGCTCGCAGGCATTCGTTTTAAGTTTGTCCATGCAAATCTATTGAGCTGCCGACCTCAACTTGAAGTTCCTGAAGTCCCTTGCAACAACACAGAAACAACAAGACAAACACTAACAGCAACAACAACAACAACAAGAGCAGCAATAACTATATTGAGAGACAACAATCGAGAGCAAACAAGTAGCGGCTAAACAGCCAATGGCATTTCTATAGAAATTAACAGTTCATGGACCCACACAACATGCAGTAATTATGCCCCACTCGGCGACAGATTCAACACTTGCGACGCTTCAATGAAGTGGAATCCTTGTATATTGAAGTGCGCATCAGTCAACAGCATTTGTTACGATTAGAGGCAACACAACAGGACGGACAGAGAGACAGAAAGAGAGAAGGACAGAGGATGATGGTAGAGATTTCTAGTAGAGAAGTATAGGCTCCTTCGGGCAAACGTTCGACGACCCCAGGAGACATGACAACGTCAGCAGCAGCCTCAGCCTCGGCCTCAGCCTCAATCGCAGCTACAACTTCAGTGCCAAATGCCACAATTGATTTACTTCGATTGATTTTGGCAGGTCGTCTTCCCCATAGATGCCCCCAGATACTGCCCAGAAGCGCACTTGATGCTCATTAAGGGGGGCATCAGATGCCAAGACGACAGGAACAGAGACTACGACTACGACTACGACGATGTTGGCCAGAGGGCGCATAATGAGCAGCTGGATAAATACAATTAGCTCGTTACGCACAAGCCAGGAATATAAAATAGACATCCAGCGAACAATCGATACTATAATGTGTGTAGCTAAAGCTGAGATGATATGCCAAGAGACCTTTAAAAAGTACTAGCCCGAAGGAGGTTTATTTGCATAAGCGAGAGAGAACAGAGAGGAGAGTGACATAGAGAAGTGTTGGCAGAGAACGAATGGAGAGAGAGGGAGTCCTGAGGTTATTATTAATATCTCTTTCTTGGAATCTGCCATCATTAGACTGTTGCCCTGGGCTTCATTCTGCAGACCTCAAAAGTAATCACAGCATATGCTCGCCATTCCCTTTCGGATCTGACAAGCAGCTCGTATACCATATGCCCATCTGGAGAGCACTTAATAGGCGGCTGAACCCGTCAAGAACTTTGCCGACTTTGTTGACCCCCAAGCAGAGAGTGTGAAAAAAATTAATATTTTCAAATATACCAAACCGAGATATGAACAATCGTCTTGGGCCCCAGACCTGGCTCCAACTTTTGAGGGCTTCGCAACTTTGCTCTAAACTTGCTGCGAATTGACAGAGTGCCTGCAATAAATCTGCATACGTCACGGCCTTGGGAAGAAAACTTTTCGCAGCAGATAGAGCAATGCGACTTTTGTTTTGTATAGAAGTATGTACTGTAGCTCGATGGTATCGCAGGTGCTTAAGTAATTCGAATTCTGGCAGACGAACGTTTCCCCGGAGGTGACTGCTGGTCGTTCATTAGGCGATTGTCCGGGCGACCAAAGGGAAATGGCCAACTGGGAACTGGCCACTTGTTTGCTATGTTTGCTGTGTTTGTGTGGCAGCGGCACCTCTTCTCTATTGACATTCATCTCCGTCCACATCTCACTCCCCTTGCTCGATACTCATCTCCATTGGCAGCTGCCAGTGCGAGTTGAGTTTGAGCCGCATTACAAGAGCCGACGGCTGGAGCTGGAGCTCATAGCCAGGGCTTATTATTATTAGGCCGACAGTCTCGAACGGAGAACAGAGCACAGAGCGCAGAGCTCTCGGAGCTGTTTCAAGTTCATATTTATGTTGCCACTGGGAGCTGTTTACCGAGACTTAAGTGATTTCATACGCAATAAGCAAGCGACTCCCCCAGTGGGCCACTCGCGGATGCCCACCACCAACGACAGACAGACGGACGGACAGACAGACGGACAGATCTCAACTGAAACAGAAACCGAAGCAGAACCTGTGGCAGTACTCGCAGCATCATCGACAGAGGGTCTCTGGTCTCTGGTCTGCGGCCCCTCGTCTCTCCTTGGTCTTTGGTCGCTTGACGTGCCGTTTGTTTGATGTGTCTGCTGAACTGTTTTTGGATTATTATTATTATTTTTATTATTATTATTATTATTTTCGTTTTCATTTCCATTTCCATTTGGAGCGAGCGGCGCTTTTCTTTGCCAGGTATTTATGAACGCTCCATAAACATTATTCAGCTCCGTGTCGAGTCGATGTCTCTGGCGACAGGGCAGCATTAGCAAATATTCATATATATAATATATCCAGGGAGGAGTCGGACTGCCCCTCCGCTCGGTTCATTGTACGACTGCCATTTGATTCGTCTCTATTCCATTTGGCTGACGTCTTAACATCTTTTTCATGTTTACATCTTGCTTAATTAGAGCGCGTCCGTCTGTCTCAGTGCGTCAGACACGTGCGACGACTACGCGCATCCAGAATCAGGTCACACACACCAGAGAGAAGAAGTGAGTCTGGGTGCGACTTGGTTTTTATTTCGTCAAGGAATGAAGTTTTATAATGTCCAACAGCAAGTGGGCAAGCTCTGAGGAGAGACTCATCAAAGGGCATTTTCACCTTGCCTGCAAATCAGCTCATTATATCTAACGATCCGACGAGCAGCTGCTGCTAAAAAGTCTTTAAGAAGTCCCCAAAGAGCGTTTTGCTTTATGATTATTTGCCGGCTCTCATTTTTTGTTCACTCCTTGATGGTTTCTGATGGAAAACAAGAAGACATTGTGCAGAAGTTTTGTGCTTTCTTTAGGGGTTTTAATTCTCGTTTTTGTTTTCGCATAAAACAATTTCGGGAGTCCATTGTGATGCGAAATCTTGTCAAATGTGCATAATTGAGGCAAGTGCTTATGGCAGCCCACAAAGGCGCAGGGATTAGCGGAAGGAGGAGGCGGAGGCGGAGGAGGGAGCAGCTACTGGCAGCGCATAATTAAATACAATTGTCATAAAACTTTAAGCTTTTGTCTTGAGAAGATTGATGTAGGCAGCAGTTAGAGGGAGCTTCTTACACAATGTCAATCAAATGCTGAAGGTCCCCGCTTGAAATTCGGTCAGGAGGCCCCCCATGCCGACACGCTAACAAAACGGGGCGCCAAGAAGGAAGACTAATTGGCAGCAGGCGCAGAGAGCATAAACTAATTAAATTCAATTATGTACTTCGCCAACGCATATATCTCTGACAAGATCATAAATCGCTTAGCGCCCCAAAGGCCACCAGCTGATCCCGAACCGAGGCGAGAACACGCCTCAAGCGTGTCTATTTATAAGAGCTGATAAATATAGCACACATATATCAGTGTGTGTGTGTGTGTGTGTGTGTGGGCAAAAAGTGTTTGATTTTGTTTACTCGTCGCACGTAGCTTGCTCATCGCTCTGTCCCAGTCCCAGCCCTCTCCTAGTCAGCTCCAATTGATGCTGTTTTACTGCTTTACTATTTGCCTTCGGGATGGAGCCCATTGACGCAAGCCAGCTGCACTCGCAATTCAATTAGTCGCAGACCAAAATCGACAGACGAAAACCCCAAAAAGAGAAAACAAGAGAGAGAGAGAGTCCCGTGCGAAGCACTCGACGAGTATTTATCCACGCAATCAATACGATAAACAATGTCCCCTCAATCGAGGGGAACTACGATATAGCGATGGAACGAGTGCGATAGGTAGCTTGATAAATTCAGAGCATTTAATTGTCGGGACTCTTTTGCAAGTGATCCACTTATTTGCATATTAATTTCATTCACTCATCGATTAATCTTAGAAGACAAGTGAGTTACTTCGAATTGATCTGCTCAATCAGCTTGTGCCTTAACTACCTTTAAATTTGTCATCCTTCAGTTCTCTTAAGCATCCTCAACTGCAACTGCAATTGTCGTTCTCACTTTCCATTCCCGGTTAAGCGATGAAATTCGAGTAATCCTTGCAGTCATCAATCAAACTCTTTAGCTGCAATCGATACCCCGTCGCTCATTCACGCTACCATCTCCAGTTCGCAGAGGGTGCTCTCCCCGTGCCGCTCAGTTACCCCCAGCAAACACTGGTATTTGTAGTTGACAAACTTGAAAATGGCATCTGCGGTTAACGTAATGCTCGATGTTAGTTTTAAGTGAGAGCAGAAGTGCCTGGGGAGCTGATGGCTCTGATTGCTCTGATTGAAGGAAGGACGGGATTTCACTTGGCAAGCCAATAAGGAAGAGAGAGATGGAGCAGAAGTTTCGAAGTTGAACAGCATCGCCTGCTCCCCCTTTCCCTTTCTCATTTCCTCTTTCGCCCTGAGCCAAATGTCACCAATGAAAATGAGAAATTTCATATATTTCATCATTATAATCATTTGTGTTGTTGTTGCTGTTGTTCTTGGTCAGTTTATGGTTCGTTGCTTGACAACCAAAACAATAAAACTGATGACCCGCTCCCCTCCCACTCGTACCAGTTCCTGCCCCCTCTTTGTGGCAACTGTGCTTGTGTTATGTTTGCGCTGCTTCTGCATTTATTATTCAAGTTTGCTTCGTGCGGTAGTTTTCAATTTTCAGCTTTGTTTAAAACATTTCGAGAGCCGAAAAATGTTTTGGGACCCACAACTCACGGCTGAGTGAATTGTTGTGGGTTTGCGGTTGAGTAATTGTTTCAATTTGTTTCAATTCCAGCACTTTCCAAATAAAAACCTAACATGCTGTTGATAGTTTCGCTCATCTATAATGCAAACCTATTGCCAATTTCACTTATGTGCGCAGTTGTTTTGCCAGTTTATGGAAATTAATTCATACAAATTAGTTGATTCAACTTGAAGCTGAAAAACGTACAAATCAAGAAAATTGATTGAACTCTCCAATGTATTCACTAATCTTTCGATTTGTTTACTCCATTGAGTTTTTTTTGTTGTGATAATTGAAAAGTTAATTCTCAAATTCAATTGAATTTCGATGAACATTCAAGTGGTTTTTATCAGTAATCAGCAATTCAGTTACTTGTAAGACCCCTTCCACTTATACCCGCAATTACACACAGCTCTCTTGTTAGCTTGTTTCGTTATCCCCTGTGATAAGGCAATTCGAGCGAACATTACTGTGGCTCATAAATAGCCACGGACAGTGGACAACAAGAGGCACGCTGACAGCAGCTCATATCGCGCAGCTTGTCACATTAGATAGAAATAGATACAGACAGAGATAGAGATACAGATAGAGATACAGCTACTGCTGCTATCTGCGCTGCGACATGTCGTTGATGAGCACTATTTGTTATTAAATTTGCCGAGCTGTACATCTAATGACGTCGTAAGTGTTAATATAGCCCCAGCCTCGACTGGGAGGGAGCGAGCACAGTCATAATATAAATAGAGACAGCGATTTAAGAAATGGCCGCAATTATGTGCGATGCCACAGGGCATTACTCAATATCAATTGGACGCGTCCGCTGGTGGTGCTTTCTACCTCTCTCTCTCTTTCTCTCCCTCACGCTCATTGTGCAATGTTAAATTTCGCGTGAAATCGAACAGGTAAGCGCAGCGAAGACTGCAAACTGGCAAACTGGCAAGTTGGCCAAGTTCCCGTGAAATGAAATGCAAGTGAAGTTCTTGGCTCGGAAAACTATTTCCATTTTGGCAGGCGAGACAGAAGTTTGCAGCACATTAAACAAGGTCTAGCCCAGCCAGTGGTCAAATAAACCAGCACAGCTTGCCCTTTTACCTGCCACACTCTGCGTCTCCCCCCCTCCCTCTCTTCTTTTCCCTTTGCCATTCGGTGTTGCAACAAAAGAATTTCATAATGCAGAACGAAATTTTGGCACGTGAAAGCGAAATTGGCAACGCTTTGCGTTCGCCCTGCAGCTGCCACATGCTGAATGCTCCATTCATGTACCTGCACAGTCTCTCTGTTTCACTCCTCCCTCTCTCTCTTTTATGGCACTCAATGAAATGAAATGTTAGCGGGTACATGATATTACAACAATGTCGGCAGCACAGTTCGCGGGAAACTAAAATACAGCAGGGAGAGAAAGATAGCGCAGAATGGACGAGCTGGCCGTAGATGGTGTACACTGCACGTGCTGCTATCCTGTTATAAGCTATGTAATCAATGCAATCAAAGTAAAGTAATGGTAACTTGACACCCTGTATTTATATTGACTTGGCTGCGGCTTTAGTTTTACTTGCAGCGGGGAAAATGAAGCATAAGAGAAACCAAGCATGCAAGCTGTAGTTGAGTGTGCTCGGTTTTGTATTTTGTGTTGCATACTTTGGGGAGGTAACTCGGGAGCGACTTTAATATAACCATTTCTTAAATAACTTCCATGTTAATAATCCGATTGTAACTAAATTTACAGGAGTCATTTGAATGCTAATAATTATTGTGTTTACTAAATATTAGCTGTCCTGCTCTAAAATTTGCTTTGGAATTCGATTTTTATCAATTTTCAGGTTGGTCGCGAAATAAATAAAAAATTGATTTCTGCATGCAATAATAACACAAATAAACAGAATTATAGTCTTTGAGATATAGATTTTTATACGGACAAACGGACAGATAGTTGGAAAGACAGATAAACTGACAGACAGACGAACAGACGGCTATATCGACTTGGCTTTTATTGCTGATTCAGAATATAGAAAGTGTGCGGAATTTGCCACGCCTACTTCTGACTCCAAGCATAACCTACCCGTTTACATGACAATTAGAGGGAATATAGCGTAACTTCCAGAGAACAGGGAAAGAGATTTCACCTGAAAGGATTGCAGGAGTTGCAGCAGAGCGACTCGAGTGTGGGGAGCAGCTGAAAAAGTTTTAAACAAGATTGCCAGCAACTTGTGACCTGACCGAGATAAGCAGCGCCGGCAAGTTTTCACTCTGTTTGGCGCTGCAGGCGAGCCACATGTCGAAGCGATTTGCCAGCTCTGATTTATTGATCAGTCGATCTGAGCTGCTGCGTGATGGATGGCAAGACGAGAAGAGGCCAGATGAGGCAAGATGAGGCAAGATGAGGTGGCTGCCTCAGGAGGTCAAGCACTCGGCAAGCTAACCACATTACTTTGCAGCAGCAGCACTCGAATATCTGTGGTGGTGGTGCTGCCCACTCCACGCTTGCTTCTTGGCCAATTTGCGAGCTCTTTTCGAGTGCAGATTTTGAAGCCACAAAATTTCGACCGAAAATCTTTGCCTCAAAATTGTTGCTCGTCGCGCCGCAAATGAAATTGTTTTCCAACATATTTTTGCCTCAACATAAGTACACCTCGCTGTACGCGTGTGTGTGTGAGAGTGAGTATGTGTGTGTGTACTTCGTGTGTGTGAATGGATGTTGCAGAGCCATGTGCTGAGGCTGTTTAAATTTGTTTAACTCTTGTGCATTTCTGTATTACGAGTATTTTCGGTGTACTTGTATACCCTGTAGCCATAGCTGTTGGGTATATACGCCACTCTTTGCATATTTACTATGTTCCTTGCATGCTTGTTACACATTTTCATTATCTGCCCGACAGGGTATCATGTAGTTTGTCTTTCGCAGTTTATTGACTTATCTTTCTCCTCTTCTTTGCAAGTATTTTATTTTATTTTTCTTTGCTCATTGTTTTGTCTAGTGTGTGTGTGTGTGTGTGTGTGTGTGTGTCTGCTTCTCATGGGCCCAACACTTTAGTCACTTTTGAATCGAGACAAGCGTCTAGGCTGGTCCTTCCTCAGTTCCTTCCCCTCGTCTCTCGTCTCCCGTCTCTCTAGGCGCTTCTCAGCTCGTCCTAGCGCTGTCTGTGTAGGTATGAAAAACTCGTATATTTTCTACAAACATTTGGCAAATTGTTATAGAAAAAGCTTGCACACACACCACACACACTACGCACACACACGCACACACACATGCACATGGTGTATGCACACTCGCATACAGCATATGTTAACGACGCGTTCGCCTTCGCTCTGCTTCTTATTTGACAGCAGCGCAGCCAGCACGTGCCGTCAGCTACTGTAATGGTGACACACACACACACACACACACACACACATACACACACTCACACGTACAGGCACACTGGAAGACAGCATGGCAGTGTCCTGTTACATAAAACGAAGGCGATAGACGGAAAAACGCTGCCAAACACCGAAATTGGCAGCCTCTTTGCGGATAAAGAACGAATGGAAATGGAAAATGAAAGAGGAAAATGAAAATGCACTAAAGAGAAAAAAGAGTTCATTTCGTTGTAGTGAAGTGTGCTTAAAGCAGGACTTAAGCGAACTGATGTTGAGTGTAATTGGCAGAGGCGAACTCCAAGTGAAATCCGACTGGCTTCGAGGAGGAGCAGAGATTATAAGAACAGTTTGTCGATTCACAAATAAATCTAGTGAGTTTTCAGCTGAGACTGGCTTAGACCTTAAGTGGAGCAGAGCGCATAAACTACTTTCCTATCTGGTTTGAACCTCACTTGGGCACAAAGATAAGTTTCCTTTGCCTCCGAGCGCCTCGAGCAGAAGACATGACTGAGCCGAAATGCTTGTCTGCTTTGAGTGCGACAGCGCTCAAATCTCTCGCATCTCATTGCTTATCTATGCGCGTGTGTGTGTGTGTGCGCGTCTGTACATATATGCATTGCTTGAACAGACCCTGCTGACCCCACTCCCCTCCCCCCTCACTGTGTGCCTCGCCACGAACAATGCGTGTTTTTGCCGCATTTTATTTTTCTCAAGCTAAATAGATTTATAAATCTGGCAAATTGCGTTTAGCCGCATTACACCCTACCCCCTCCCCTGTGGCCCGGCCTTGCCACCTCCCTTGGGAGAGTGTTGCCACCCTTTTTTGTCAATTTATAATTTCGTTTTGTGGCCGAATTGAGTTTAATGCGAGGCCACATTAAATATTAAGCGTGCGACTCAAGCTGGCCCCATCGATTCACTCTCTCTCTCTCTCTCTCTCTGTCTGTGCGTCGCTTTGTCTGGCAGTCGGCAATTTGCATATTTAACTGCACTAACTGTAGCTGTAACTGTAACTCTGAGTTAATGGCAAACTGCTTAAGTTCGCCCTGGCGCGAGCTTTGCCATGTAAATGGCGCTCCATTCAAAATAACAAACTACACTGCAATGACACGTTAAAACACGCACACACACACACAGAAAGAGAGAGAGATAGTGAGAGAGACAGCTGGCACTCTGCAAGGCACTCCAAATAGCTGACACCTGTCCCCCATTTGGTTTGTTGAACCCTTCTGACGCCACCGCGTCAGGTTGAATGAACAGTTTGGACTTCATTTCCGGCGTCGCACTTACCCCGCTCCCCTCTTCGCTTCTTCCACGTCGCATTTGCTGCGCGAACTTGGCATCGCAATTGAATTGCTAATGCGTGGAATGACACTGCAGCTACTTAAATGTTGCAGCTGCACCTGCATCTGCAGCACTTTGCTGCGGCACCCTAAATGATTCACAATGCAATACCTGCTAAATTGGAAAGCAAGCGCAGAGGGCATCTCCCTCTCTCCTTCTCTCTCTCTTTCTGAGTAAACAAGTCTGGCATCCATTTGGCTTCTGAAGAGCTGCACGAGCACTTTCAAGACTTTTGTTTGTCTTCCAGGGAGGGAGCAAAGTAAGCTTTAACGAGTCTGTTAGTCTGCGTGGTAAGTTTGAACGAATGTTGTATAAAGGTTTTTAAAGTTGAATTGTGTTGTATCCTGAGGATACTCACATATAGAAAGACACCTATACTTTCTTTCTGATTCATTTGGCATTACTTATAATCAAACCTCCTGCCACTTATAGTTTCACTGAGCATTGAATTCAACTCGATGCCATTTACTTCCTCCTCATGGCTGAATGCAAAGCAACCTAAGCAATCAAGGCCAGCTGCGCAGTAAACAATGTATAGCTTGTGAAAGAGGAGAGGGGGGGAGCTTGTACTCACTCAAGTGGCTCGATTACTTACTGCGGATTGCAGCGACGAGCCTGGTCAATCCTTTTATGAAGCTGGAACACGCGAATGCGCCGCGCAGTAGGCAACGCTTTTTGGCTAGCAATTTGTATGGCGGCTTATCACTTATCTGCCGAGCCACGAGGCACGAGGGACGTGGGCCGATTGCGCTGGCGAAAGTTGGCGCAAGGCGCAGCAGGGTGAGAGTGCTGCTGAGGGCGCAGGCTGAGCAGGAAGGTGAGAGGGGGGGGGGGGATACGCTTCGGATTTGCCCATTAAAGTGAAAGCGCAAAAGCTTCAGCGATGCGTGGTGAAAACTTTTTTCGTGGCAAGCGAGGCGAATGGGAAAGAGCGGATGAGAAAGGGAAAGGGATAGCAGAGGCAAGGAGAGGGGGAGGAGGATTGAGCTAGCAACTTATTGTTGTTGTTGTTTGCTGTTGTTGCTGGCTTTTATTTTAATTCCCAAATCGAAAAAGTTTGCCATTGCGATTACAGTAAAAACACTAAACGCTTCGAGCGGCCCTCGCTGCGACGACACTCTTCTCTTTGTCTCTGCGCTGGGCGTGGCATGTCGCTGCGTATGTGAACTACTAATTCGCCATGTCTGGCAAGTTCTGGCCCGTGCCCCGCACCACGTGCCACATGCCCCATGCTCCGAGTCCGAGCTCATTTCGTATGCCAAACAACGGTTTGCCGCGCGGGGGAATTGCTTGGCCCTTTGTCCGTTCCAAGTGGGCGTGGCCAGTCTGACCAACTGACTAACTGTCTCGACCCGGTCTGTCTGTCTGTCCGCTTGTCTGACTGTCTGTCTGTCTGTCTGACTCTATGGCCATAAGCAGGCGGCATTAAACGATTACAAATGATTAAGCCGGCAAGTTGGCGTAAAATTTGTCTGTCTCCTTTGTATCTTCTCTGTGAATCTGCAGACATTAAATGCAATTTGCGCTTATCTGCGCGAACGTATCTGCAACTGAGAGGGCCCCTCTCCTCTTCCCTCCCCAGCTTGGCTAACTTCCTGCTGCTGGTCCGACCTGGCCGCATGCAAACAGAATGAAAATTAACCGCACTCGATTCCCCAAGCGGGCCAAGTAAATTTTCTTCATTCTCATTTATTATTTAGGGAATTAATTATGTGCCCTGGCTGACATATAGCAACTCCCACAGTCTTTCACTTGTTCAGTGCCAAGTTCCTTCCCCCTCTCCCCTCTCCCCGCTGTGACCGCTGGCTGTGAAATTTATTCATTGGCACCACAAAAGCGCGAGACATTCAAATTTTTGGCAAAAGTCTTCACAATGGCCAAAATGGCGTATAACGCGCACTTAAGCCATTCGACGGCCACTGCTCGCACTTGCCAGACAGTGCCTCCAACCCCTTTCTACCACCCCAACCCCCTTCCCCCCTTATTCCCCACTTGCCCAGGCAAAGTCTGTGAAGTGCCGGCTTTTGGTTCAGGCGCAACGAACAATTAAGTTTCTCGGCATCTCTGCTTAATACCCTACACCCGAAAGGGG
Organism: Zaprionus africanus; assembly: GCA_018151435.1. NCBI lineage: Eukaryota > Metazoa > Arthropoda > Insecta > Diptera > Drosophilidae > Zaprionus > Zaprionus africanus. Next base: position 218,798 of record JAECXB010000096.1, read on the forward strand.
TGTACCCCAGGCAGGGGGCAGGCACAAGGAAGAAAGGGTCGAAGAAGAAGAAATAAAACAGATTTCTAGTAATTTGTAGCTGTCGCATCCGCAGGGACCTCAACTTGTCGGCACGCCGAGACCCCTAAAGAGCAGCAGCAGCAGCAGCAGCGCAGGAACCGCAGAGCAGCGAGGAGAGGAGCTACATATATTTACAGGGTGTTTGCTAGTGACTCACAGCTGTCTCGGTGCTCTTGTTTTTGCTTGTCCTCGTTGTCGGCCTCGTCCCAGTTGATCTAGTTGCTGTTGTCGCTTGTTTTTGCTCCGTGGGAATAAAAACAAACGAATTACAGTGTGAAGCGAGTGTCAAGGTGCTCTGCACGACTGCAGGATACCCTGCAAAGGAGGAACGTCTTGCCTTACAGTGGAAGGTGCGTCAATTCTCTACTGACTTGCCTTTGCTTTCGAGGCAGATACCCCAATAAGTAGGCTACGGCAAGAGTCAAATCAAAGTATTGGAAATTCAATCGAACGTGCTGCAAACTGAATGCCAAATGTCCTTCGGCAGCGACAGCGACAGAGGCAGAAGCAGAGGAGGTGGGCGGGTCGAAGCTATCGAGGCAGTGCCCAAAGCATTTTAATGGCAGTTTTAGTTTCACTAATCGCTTTATGATGATGTCTTTGCCGTGCCAGAGCTCTGTGCACGTGTGTGTGTGTGTGCGTGTTTTTATGGTCTCTGCATAACGGTGAACATGGTGTACATGGTGTACAGGGTGTACAGGGTGTACATGGCGTACAAGGTGGAGCAGGTGGTGCGGCACTTGGGCGGCTCTTAGAGACCGTCTAGTGGCCTAGCGCGCAGCTGTGTGTGCCAGCTCGAAGATTTCACATGAAACTAGAACAGGTTCCTCCACGTGTTGTTGTTGTTGTAGTTGTTGTTGTTGGGGATTCAAGGCCAACGACTAATGGAAATGCTGATGCATTGTTAATGTCATCGTCGTCGTCCACAAATTAGAATCACTCGATGACTAATCGCAGGCACAGTGAGCCAGGAGAGAAGGAGTCTCTGCGGGCAACGAACTGAAATTGAATGCTCTGCACTCGCTCCAATTGAATCATGCAAATCGTATATTCATTTGCATTCACTCGCTGTCGAATGCATCAAGGTGGACCAATTGCTAATTCAATCCGATTCGATTCGATTCGTTGCCATTCGATTTGCATTTGCGAATGAAGTTGAACCGAGCTGACAACTTGTCGAGCTGTCTTAGTCGCTGTCTGTCTGTCTGTCTGCCTGTTAGTTTGTCAGTCTGTCTGTTAAGCTGTCTCTCTCTGTTAGTCTAACTGTCTGTCTGTTAGTTTATTTCTCTGTCTGTTAGTCTGTCTCGGCTTGGAATGTAATTGCAGCGTTGCGGGCGCCTTTAAAGGCCAATTAAGGCGGCCAGCTTTGACGGGCTTTCTGTCAGTCTAGGTGAGACCGCAAACATGTCACAAGACAAGCAGGTGACCAGCATTTGGAATGTTTGCGTGGCGTGTGCCTTGTCGTGCCACTTGACGAGCCACAAGTGGTCAGCGAGGCTCCCTCTTCATTAAACAGGCGCCTTATGCTTGTTTCCCTCTCTCTCTCCCTGACAACTGCTTAAAGTAAATTGAATTTATCTGCAAATTGATTCAAACATGAATTCGAAGGAACAGCAAAGTAATTTAAACTTGCTCCCCATTGTCGCAGCTTCAATCTGACCACTAACCCAGCCAACACCCTCAAACACCCCCAAACACCCTTACTCACATCTGCAATCTCATCGTGCCATTGTGCTCAATTAAATGTTCTGCTTTGTCCAGCGTGGCGTATGCGTAATATATTTCATCGCTTTATCAATGGCCAACTAAATCGCATTAGGCGTGTTCAACATGCCCCAGGCCAGGCCAGCAGGCAGGAGCAACATCTACATACAGATGGATGTACAATATGGCAATGCCTGGCAGGGCATATTCAATTTTGTTTTCAAGTTCGCGACTCGTTCCCTCTCCTCCTCATTCTCCTTCTGCTGTCCCATTTCCGCTTGCCGCCAGCCAGTTTGGGGTCTCCTTTATGTGGGTTAATGTGGCCTGGGCAAAACTTGTCAATAAACGAGCGACGCAGCGTCCCCTTATCTGGCTGTCTGCCTTCGATTGCGAAAAATAAGACCATTAAAAAGCATAAACATGCCATACATCGCCATAGGGCACGAGCAGGGATGATGCCTCCGATTCTGGGCTCATAATGGAGCCAATGAACGAGAAGTTCGCCACTGCAATAATGTTTACGATTTAAGTTGCGCATTACACAAAACATTTGCTGCTACTGGGCTGGCTGGCTGGCTGGGCTTATCTTGTTGCATGCAGCTTGCTGCTGCAGCGAAATAAAGTACAAAAAGAGAAGCGAACTGCGGCGGAAACAAAGCAGAGTTTCCTGCAGTTTACTGCCCCTTTTATTTTTACAGCAAGATGCTTTGTCCGAAATTTCGACCGTTCCGTTTCCGATAGCGTTAAAGAGCCTTAAACAGTCTACAATGATGCAGTGCAACAGGAGATTGTTCTGCGAAGCGTCTTTAGCTTTATTTGATGAATGCTGTGGAGAGTATTTAGTCTTGAATACTATCGATGGTGTTCTATAGGCAACGAGTTTATCGATATTTGCACAGATAAGCATATATCCAGTAGGAAATTAGAAATTTTTTTATGTTACTCTCTGCGACTTTTGATAGTGTTCTATTGGTATTGAATATATCGATGTCTGCCCTGATAAGGATAAAGCAACTATACTTTATAAACTAGAAAACCATTCACTTTAGAACACTACTGATAGTATTCTATTGGCATCGATCGTATCGATATTTGCCCACATTAGCATTTATCAATTTCTGGTTATAAATACTTTGCATAATAAAGTTTCAATCTAAACCAAATGACATTCACTATCAAAAGGCAACTCTAAATTGCCCCCTTCTCCACCCAGCCAGACAATCAATCAGCAAACGGCTTATCGAACTATATCGCATTAAAAAACTTCAATAATTTATGTACAATTCGGGAATAATTCAGTGCTCTCATATTTCCCCTCTAGATTAGCATCAACAATTAAGGCGCAAAGCGAAACTCACTGCGGTTTGTGCCAGTTCCTGTTTTTGTGCCGCAATCAGTTTTTTTTTATCAACCCTGGGGCATATTTGCCCCTGGCTATTTATGATGGGGCTCAATGGAGAAAGTTTCGCTTGAAGGGCCATTAAAGCAGCAGCAGAACAGACAGACAGACAGACAGACAGACCTACATACAGGAGAAACTTTCCACTTTGAGTTCTATTTGTGAAAAGTATTTGGAACTAAAATTGATTTCTTTCTTTCGCAGACGAAGCTAAAGAAGCCGCGTGGCGCACAGCGAAAGATGAAAGCAGCCTTGCGCGATTCGATGAATGCAGCAGGATCAGCAAGCACTTTAAAGCAGCAGCCCGAGCCCGAGACCGAGCCCGAGAGCACAGCATAAGGCGGCACAGTTGACTGCACAAACAGGCGAAGGCAGCCAAAGGTCGAAGGAGGGGAAGGAGGAGGCCCGCCTGGCCAGGGCGGTCGATCAAAGTCGTTGGTTAATTGAACTACAGGAAATGTCAACGACAGTCACGAAAGCGCTGACCAAAGCCGCCGCCGCCGCCGTAGCCACCGTTGCCACAGCGGCCGTCGCCATGGCCTCTAGTCTGGATAATAATACGGTCTTCTCGGCGGACGTGCTCTATCAATGGAGTGCAGCGGCCAGTGGGGCACGTCTCATTGCTCAGTCTCTCACTAGCGATGTTCTGCCCACAGCAGCAGCGGCAGCAGAGCCTTCCGCATCGGCATCCTTCGACGTATCCGCATCGGAGCGCGTGCCTGGCCTGGTCGGTTCGTTGCTGGCAGCGACACGCCCCACGCCGATCGCTCTGAATGATACACAGTTCTTGGGCGTGGGCTATGCCAATGCCACGAACGACAGCCTCGACTATGCCTCGTACCAGCAGCAGCAGGAGGGCAGCGACGAGTGCCGCCAGCTGGAGGGCAACAACAGCTACTGGAATCTGACCTGCGATTCGCCGCTGAACTATGCGCAGCCTCTGTACGGCTACTGCATGCCCTTCCTGCTGTTCATGACCATCATCTCGAACTCGCTGATTGTGCTGGTGCTCAGCAAGAAGAGCATGGCCACGCCCACCAACTTTGTGCTGATGGGTAAGTGGCAAGAGAAGTTAATATTAAGGAATTATTTAGAAGTATTTTTCTAGATTTTTACTGTCTCTTTGTCTGTATGAGCGCCTTGATCTCAGCAAGTATGAGATATAGAGCCAGCAAACTTGGCAGTCACATTGCTGTGGATCTGCTGCAGCTAAAGTATATTTAAAATATGGTGTGCCACGCCCACTTCTTTTTTTTTTTTATAAAGAAAGATTTTTATTTTTTTTTTTTGTAGTAAATAAAAAAAAAGAATTTTGGCTAGCAGCGTTCTCACGCCCACCTTGCAATACTATTTCGGCTATGCCTCAAGTACTCATTTTTTCTGCTGCTCCTTCAACATGAAGCTCTCTTTTTCCCTCTGCCTTCCCTTCTCTTTACAAACACCCCTTTGCACTGTTTGCCTTTAATGCGTCTCATTGTTAAATCAGGCAGAAGTTTTGCGAGATTTGAAATAGCTGACAATGTGCGCGGCACGTCGCCAGCGTCTCTGTCTCTGTCTCCGTCTCCGTCTCCTTCCCTGTCTGCATTCCGCGTGCCGCAGCTCGAAGTAATGTCGAGATATTCTAATAGCGTGTGTAATGCTAATGGCGGCCCGTGTGCCGCAGCAGGGGAAGGGGAAGGGGGGCAGAGCTCTGCGCTGGTATTTGCAACTGATTTATGAAAAGTCGCTGACTTTGTGGCACAATGTTGCCCAGCAGAGAGGGAGGGTAGCTTACCACACACTCTCCTGCTGCTGGCTGTAAGTGGCTTAGCCCGAGGAGATTGTGGGGTAAACAGCGGGCGATTCAATTTCAGTTGCGTGTCAATGCAATTTGTCGTTGAAGATTACTTTGCCACTCCCCTTCTCCCCCCTCAGACACCATGTCCTCGCTCCCCTCTGGACAGAAATATGGAGTTGTAAGTGGGACAATGTAAGCTGCAGCGTGTGCTGCCATAAGCCGCTGAATGACAGCTGTTCCACGTTGCCAGCTGTCAATGGGTTAAGCTCATTCAACGCGACTGCATTCAACTGGCTCTCGCAGGGGGAGAGGGGGGTCAGTGGACAGACGAGGCGACACTGGCTAATCGCATTTGGTGGTGGTGCTGGTGGAGGCGGGGCGACGCTAAGCGACGTTAAATGACAGCAGACCAAACACGAAATGAACCGGCGACAACAGCAACAACAACGGCAACAAGAGTCGCCACAGCAAGTGGTTGCCTGCCTCCCACCTCCCTCCCTTCCTCGCTCCACTGCCCCCTGCTGCGCTGCACAGCTCGGGTCAGTGATGTCGCGGCGTCACACGGGGCGTATGATGAACTTGAACTTCAGCTTGCAGCTGCCGAGCTGCCACTCACACTCAGCGCAATACAAACACGGCACAAAGTTGATTAGCTTCTGCCCCCGCTCCCTCTTCAGCTTTGGCTTTGGCTTTGGCTCCGTCTCCGGTTGCCGGTTGCCGGTGCCCACTTAGTCGGCAACTAATTAAAGGTATTAATTTAATTAGCTCTCTTAGGCGAGCAGCAGCGCTGTAATGGGGCGTCTAATGGCCTGATTGAATCAGTGCTCTGCTTTTAATTTGATCTACCTTACGAGTCGCACTCCTTCCCCCTCTTCTGCTCTCGCAGTATTCGAGTTGGTTGTGCACAGAATCCTTAGTCTCTTTCTGATCGGATAAGGTTTCTCTGTCAAAGCTAGCTGTGGGCAATGTGAAATGAACTGCCAGAGAGACTTCAGTTTAAAGAGAACTCAAGCGCCAAAACAAAACAATTCCTGAAATTCTTGACTTGAATTCCCTTTTTTATTTTCATTTTCAGTTATTACTTTGAGTTGGACTGCGAGTTATCTTTTAATCAGTTCCAGTATCTAGTTACCCAAGTTTCTATATATTATATTTTTATTATTTTATTTACATTTCGAAACTATAGAAACAATTCTTGAAATTCTTGGCTTGAATTCACTTTTCTTTTCCCTTTCATATCTTCATTTTCAGTAATGACTTTGAGTTAGACTGCGAGTTAACTTCTAATCAGTACCAGGAATAACTTATTCAAGCTCATTTTTATGCCATATATTTTATTTTTATTTTCTTATTTATATTTGCAAAGTAAAGAAACAATTCTTGAAATTCTTGGCTTGAATTCACTTTTCTTTTCCCTTTCTTATCTTCATTTTCAGTTATGACTTTGAGTTAGACTGCGAGTTATCTTCTAATCAGTACCAGGAATAACTTATTCAAGCTTTATATATTTCACGTTTTATTTTAAATATTTTATTTACATTTCCAAACTATAATCGCTATTTATTCGCCATAGAAACAAACTCTACCGAAGCAACTCGAGTTTGCACTTGAGCTCACATTGCTGATTGCTCTCAGGATTTATTTGATTTGAGTTTCTTGGAATTTGATTATTTTTTATTATTTTCATTTTATTGCATGCTGAATTTCAGTATTTTTCTTGGTATTTATTATGCTCGCTACGGCAACAAGCTTTGTTTCTTTTTATTTTCTCTCGGCCCAATTGTTAGAGAAATCACTGAGGCGACGTGTAACCTTTCCACTTTTCCACTTTTCCACTTTTCATTCTTTGATTCTGCTGACTCAAATACATATAGAGTACATATTATATATTGTATATTTATGTGTGTGTGTGTGTGTTTGGGCAATATTTACTGCCCGACATGGGGCAAATTGTTGACTTAGCCGGCAATGAGGCCACTAACACAGGCTGACCCCGGCCAAACTAGTTTTTAAGCCAAAAATGAGTTGGTCATCTGTTCTAACACAATTTGGCAATTTGTCTCGCTCATACTTACACTCTCTCTCTCTCTCTCTGTCTCTCTCTGTTTGCAGGCATGGCCATCTGCGATATGCTGACGGTTCTATTCCCCGCCCCCGGCCTCTGGTATATGTACACGTTCGGCAATCATTATAAGCCGATGCATCCGGTCTCCATGTGTCTGGCCTACAGCATTTTCAATGAGGTAAGTCAACAGAGAAGCCCAAACAACAATAACAAGGCGAAGAAGAAGAAGAAGATGAACTAGAAGCTGCAGAAAAAGTAGAAGAGGTTGAAGAAGCAGAAGAAGTGGAAGAAGCTGGAGAGGAGGAAGAACAAACAGAGCATTGCCAGAAGCTGCGCGAGGCTTCTTAATTGCTTAGCCAAGTTTAGCTTGGTGAGGGGGAAAGGTGCGGGGAGGGGAGGGGGCAGTAAATAGACGACGGCGTGGCCGAGGGTGAGATGAGTGGGGAGGCAGGAGGCACACCGTCGCTCATTGACCTAAATAAAATGCTTGGCTGCAAGTTGGGTGAGCTTTGTCTTTGCCTTGATGTATGTGCAAAAGAGGGGGGGAGGGGAAGCGAGGGGGGAGCCACGCTCATTTCACAGTAAAGTTATTGTGGCATCCACTGTCGACGACGACGCATAGTTATCGTCATCGCTATCGCTGTCGTTATCGCTATCGCATTTGCTCCGCCACGTTACGTTTGCCAAGGCGACACAATGGAAGGCGGCGCGAAGTGAATGTGACAAGGCAACTGGGCTAGTTGCCACTTTCTGCCTGCCAACCTTACTTCTACTCTCCGCCTGCTCCCCCTTCCACCTCACACACAACGAGAGACAACAACACGCATTCACTCATTCACAGATTCAGTCATTCATTCGCTTCACTCACATCTATTCAATCGTGCGCTTTTTACATTATCATGACGCAGAGTTCCACCTCCTTGGCACTTCCCCCAACTCCTGCAGCTCCTCCCCTCTCCAAACCCCACTCTCTCCTCAGCCAAGTCCTCTGTCTTCTCTGTTGGCCTCTTCTTCAGCTTCGGCTTCTTCTCCTTCCTCCTCTTCTGCTCTTCTGCTCTTCACACGTTTGCCTTGATTAATCAACATTTTCAATTTATGGCACTCGTTTAGAGGCACTGCAGACTGGCAAGGGGGTGCACAGTGAATGCGGGGGGTTCAGGGGGAGGGGGGTGGCAGGTAGCAGGAGCAACGCAGACGAAAGATGGCGGCATAAAGCAAAACTGTTTACTCGCTTCAACTGAAGAGTAGTGTCGAGCTGATAAAACGAGGCCATTGTTGTTGCCAGCGTTGTTGTTGTTGCTGCTACGTGCTGTGACCGAGCTCCCAGGGGATTTGTAGCAGCTAAATTCCATGCTGTGCCCCGCACCCTCTCGGCCCAGTAACAAGGGAATGGCCACGGCGCTAGCGGGGGCTGGTTAGTTATAGCACAAAAAGTGAGAGTGAGACACAGACAGAGAGAGGGAAAGGAGTAGGGGTGGCAACTCTGGCTATCTGCGTATGACTGCCATAAAATTCAACTCACATACAAAGGCTGTAATAACCACCAGGCGGCCATTGCAGCTCAAGTTGAAGATTTTGTTTCATTTCGACTGGAAAATTTATATGCTCCTCAATGTCCTCGAAAGTCTCGAAGTCTCTCGGGCGACGCGTTTAATGGCCATGTTAATGTGCCACTGCGACACGAGAGGGGTGCCCGGGGGGGAGGGACTATTAGACAAAGGAAGGGGAAAGGGGGGTGGTTAACTGTCTACTCCATGTTATACATGGCAAATCTGGAGCACTGCGCACTGACGCTTCCTGTAATTGCAGACGAGCCCGGAGCTCGCTCATAAATCGGATTAGGCTACAGTTTTGCGCTGCACACTTCACTCTGAGCCTCATAATGCCCCTCAGTCAGTCAGTGGCACAACGGGACAGAGGAGCACAGCACGACGAGAATTGTAGACGGATTTGTTGGCCAGCCTTGTGGCCGGGCTGCAAGTGCACACCGAGAGGAGCAAGGGAAGTGCAAAGAGCCGTGTACTTTGCGTGTAACTAAGTTGGTTATACCAAGGGGGGAGGTGGTGAAGAGGGGTACCTGCTCTAGTGTATTCTCTCTTTGACTTTGCCACGTATTTTTGACTACTGTTCTTCTAATTGTCTCTCTCCCCTTCTCTCTCTTTCTCTTTTGCAGATAATGCCCGCCATGTGCCATACCATCTCAGTGTGGCTGACGTTGGCTCTAGCAGTGCAAAGGTAAATATGCAATTGCAGCTTGTGGCCTTGGGTACAGTGATGCCTGCTTATGATGAGCGCAGCTTGTTGACTTTACAATGACTTGGCTTCATTTATTTGCCATGACTATTCAACACTTTCAAACCTAATATCAAGCAGTCACTTTACCCAGGCACCCAATGAGCCGTACTTTATTGCCAGGTCAGACTGTAGTTCACTTTTTACAAACTTTTTAAAGCATAGTGACGAATTATGTCTTATTTATATTCAAGTAGAGACTTTAATATCAATGAGCGAGATAGTTTCTACCTCATAAAGTATAAGGTTATATTTATTTTAGTATATCAGTATTATTTTTCAATTATTATTCTTAATCAGCTTGAACATAGTTCTTTTAAAGCCAAAATCAGTTATATAAAGGTAGTTAAGTTAGATTTAAGGCATAACTCACGCAAAACAACTTGAGCGCAATACATTTTCAGCATGTTGAAGGTAACGCTCTGTCTCTCTTGGAATGCATGTTTTTCCTTTGTCTTTGCAAGCCCCCGCAAGGCATGAATGACTGGCTAAGTGAGTCACTCACTGAGTGACTGACTGACAGATCGACTGCCTGCCTCAGCCAGTGAGTGAGTGGGTGAGTGAGTGAGTGAGTGAGTGAACAAGCAAGTTGTTGACTTGTCAATGACACAATAAATCAAAATCGGCTGTTCACGTCGCGACGTTGTGTTGTCAATGCGCTCAGTTGCCAGTTTGTCGTACAAATTATGGCTAGTGTGTGTGTGTGCGTGTCTGAGAAAGAAAGAGAAAGAGAGAGAGAGGGAGAGGGAGAGAAAGCGTGTGTGCCGAGTAAAGTGCTGAGCTGCGACTTGCGTGTGACCGATGCGGCGTATGAGTAATGTGCGTTGGAGGAGGCAGAAGGCGCTGCAAGTCGCACATAAGTGTGTGTGTGTGTGAGTGTGTGTGTGTGAAGAGGCAAGGAGATCCCTTTCGAGAGAGAGCTTGGCAGGGCGAGTGTGATAGTAAGAGCGAGAGAGAGGGGCATGGCAACTGCAGCTCAATCAGTTCCATTTGTTTCTCGAATCTTGTTTTGCCAATTTGTGTAGCACATTTTTTGGGCTGGCCAAGGACTTTAACGCTGCCTGCAACGTTGGCATATTAAAGACACAATTAAGAGCCAACAGATGAACATGAAGATGAATCCCTTCTGCTGTCACATGTCACACTTTAAAATTCATAAGGGATCCCCTCTTCACTTCCCCCCCTCACTCAAGTCCTGATTGAGAATATCGTATGCAGCCAGAAGGGTTTACGCACTGATTAATTGTTCGCACTGTGCACGTTCTTCCCAGTCAGCCAGTCGGTCCTTGCATTACTTATTCATAAGCATATCGGCAAGTTGCTTTTATCTGCTCGCCGTAAGTAGTTCGCATGCATCAAAACGTCACGAGCAGAGGGAGAGAAAGGGGCAAGAAGAGAAGGAGAACGAGGGAAGGGGGGTGAAGAGCTTACTTAAACCGTGTCAATAGGCAACGCACTTTACACTGGAATGGCCTGCGTTGTCGGAGCCATAAATACTGCCAAGAAGGGCCAGCCAGTTAGTGGGTCAGTCAACGCTGCGTATGCTTGATATGCGTACTAAAAAACCAAGCTGAAGCGCAGGAAAAAACAATAAACTAATATGAAATTGGCAACATAAATCCTGACTGAGTGCGAGTGTGCCTGTGTGTGTGTGTGGGGCACATGTATATAAAATACGTATTAAATCAACAGCAACAAATTTTCAAGTGGAAACGTGGAACGAAGCGAGCAAAAGGGAATGCGGTGTCAGCGCGGACTGCGTGGGATGGCGAGGGCCACTCGAATGCCGGCGCATTGTTCTATTAACTCATGTGTGGGATCATAAATTTTACAGCTTTGCAAATAAATTCTGCAACCCAAAAAAAAAAAGAGAAAAATAAATAAATATAAGCGAAATTTGAAAATGAAAAATGAAAAACACGAGAAACGAAAATTGTTCTATGAAAAAAGTCATAAATATTTGCGCCATTATGCGACTTGGATCGCTTCGAGTGGTCACACAATGGGTGAAGCACTCCCTTGAGTGTGTGTGTGTGTGTGTGTGTGTGTGTGTGTGTGTGTGTGTGTGTGCGGGTGTGTGTGTGCAGCAAATAGCTAAATAATATGTTGTGGCATTGGGGACGCATTCGCCCACCGTCCATTGCTTCGCTCGCATTTTCTAAAATGCGTTGAAAATTGCCCGAGGACAAATAGCGCGATAAAACAGTCAACGTTCATTGTTATTATTGCCCTGCTGCTGTTGTTGTTGTTGCCGGTGTTGTTGTTGCTGCTGTCATGTTGCGTTGTTGTCAACTTATTGTGTTCCAAGTGATTTTATGGGCATTCCAAGTGCCACAAGTAGAAGAATGGAACGTTGCCAGGAGTTGCTGCACTGTCTCTTCTCTCTTTCTCCGTGTGCGTCTGCAATTGTATGAGTAAATGAATATATCGTGAATGAAATGAATAAGTAACTCCATGCAGTGCTGCATTGATTCCTATTAGGATTAAAATGAATTCAAACTGAGATGAATAGAGCGTGCGACAATCGATGCATGACTGAGTGAATATGAATGCTAGTCGGGCTAGTCGAGTGCGATGAATTAGCCAGCTGAGTTGCGTGAATAATTGAACGAGACACAAGGGATAATTCGAATATAAGCAAAGCGAGGGCTTAACTAGATTTCGAAGGGGTTCATCACCCTCCCGTGCTTCCCCTCTGCCCTGGAGAATATGCTAATTACGCATAGTAATTATTTGGCCGGATGAACTGTGAATATTGCGTTGATTTATTATTCCGCATGGTTGATGAATGCTCTGCGACCTTTTTGCAGGCACTCGCTCACCGGCCAGGGTCAACACAGAGAGGGGGGAGGGAGAGAGAGGAGATTGGGCGGGCAATGTGATTCATTCAATTATTAATATCAATTCCATTTAAGACTAAACGTTGGCGCTTTGTTTGCGATTGCTTTCAACTTTAATGAAATCCCCGCTTGACAAAGGTTCAATGGAAGATTGATTGAGCACCATTTTTGAAGTGCATGTTGGGGCCACAGCGCGGGGCACTGAGGAGGAAGCAGAGAAGCCGTACAGGGCCAAGGCAACCTCGTGAAGTGGGCGTGGCTGTAATTATGCGCATAAATTAGGCGAAGTCAGCGAGAGAGAACCTTAAGACGCGGCCAGTTTCCAAGACTGCGAGAGTAGGAGGAATTGGATTTACTAAGAGCAGCAATGGGGGGGGGGGGGGGAGGGAAAAAGGCAGATCGAACAGGGCAAAGTGGAAACTATTAAGCTGGCAAAGTTTTCATAACGCTCCGCGCAGCGACTTCCTGTCAGCGACGTGGCGACAGCTTGCTGGAAGATGGAAGCGAAGTGGCTTGGCAGGAGGACTGCCTGGACTGGACGGACTGGCTGGCTGGGAGTGATGCGAGCACTTCGGACAAATTACTTAAATTATGAAATTTTCAAACGCCAAGTTGATTAGCTGCGCCTCAGATTGCCTTTGATTGCGTGCGGCCAAATGAATTTAGAGCGCAGGCAGGAGAAGGAAGTTGAAGGCAGCAGAAAGATGGGGGGAGGATTGGTATCTGTAGGTGACGACGTTGTCAACACGTTGCTATCATAAATTTGCACCTGCGAAATTGGGATATTCGTTGGCCTGGCATGCTATAAAATTATATTAGGCAAATGCGCTTAGACAGACAGAGAGACAGACAAAAGAGACAGACGCAGGAAACTGCCAATGCGGCTTTTATGCCTTAACTCGGCTCGACATTTCATGAATAAAATCCATTGCCAGACACTCTAATGGCCGTCAGATAAAGTCCGACTTGATGCATGTGCCGCACGACGCGCTGCTCTCGAGACACACACATGCAGAAAGGGATGCGGGATGAACCTGGCGACAAATAGACGATGCCAAGACGAAGCCATAAGGTTTTTCATATGCTTGTTTTATTCCCGCATTAAATGGAGAACGCATGCGGAGTTCCCCCTCGATTCCCAGCTCATAAGGCATATTAACACATTGGCCATAAACTCTATTGTGTTGCCTGCTCCGTGAGGGGGAAGAAGTTCATTAAAAGTCTGACTTAGGCAAGGCAAGTCTTGACTGCGACTGAGACTGAGTTGGGGTGCTTAAGCTGGCATCATTTTGAGGTTTATTGAAACAGAATTGATTGCGGAAAATTCTTTAAATATTTCATACTCTATTCAAGATTGAAGTTTCCCTCTGAATCTCTTCTCAAGACTGATGTGGCGTTTCCCCTTTGTCCCTTTGCAGATACATCTACGTCTGCCACGCCCCCATGGCACGCACCTGGTGCACCATGCCGCGTGTGCGTCGCTGCACCTGCTACATCGCGCTGCTGGCCTTCCTGCACCAGCTGCCGCGTTTCTTCGACAGAACCTACATACCCGTCAAGATCGAGTGGAACGGCAACGAGACGGAGGTGTGCCACCTGGAGACCTCGGAGTGGGTGCACGACTACATCGGCGTGAACGTCTACTACACCAGCTACTTCCTGTTCCGCGTGCTGTTCGTCAATCTGCTGCCCTGCATCATTCTGGTCACTCTGAACATCCTGCTCTTTGCCGCGCTGCGGCAGGCGCAGGAGCGTCGCAAGTTGCTGTTCCGCGAGAATCGCAAGAAGGAGTGCAAGAAGTTGCGCGACTCCAACTGCACCACACTGATGCTGATCGTGGTGGTGACGGTGTTCCTCATTGCCGAGATACCCATTGCCGTGGTCACGGTCATGCACATTGTGAGCTCGCTGATCATTGAGTTCCTGGACTACGGCATCGCCAACATCTTCATCATGCTGACGAACTTCTTTCTGGTGCTGAGCTACCCCATCAACTTTGGCATCTACTGCGGCATGTCGCGACAGTTCCGCGAGACCTTCAAGGAGATCTTCATGGGCCGCATGGCCGGGAAGAAGGACAGCTCGTCGAAGTACTCGATTGTGAATGGACCCCGCACATGCACCAACACCAACGAGACGGTCCTCTAGTAATTGGTGATGTTGGTGCCGCGGCGAGGCAGCAGCGATCACCATCGCAGCACCGCCGTCTGTACCGCCATAGCCGAAGCACCAGTCGGCGCGGCGGGGCCGCAGCATCAGCATCATCTGCACTCGCACTCCCATCCCCATCATCATCACCATCACCATCATCATCTGCGCCGGACAAGCAACATGGACATCATCGATGAGGAGCGCAATGTCTAAAGGTTTCCCATGTCCCTGTCCCCGCCCCGTCGAATAAACTTGGTTTCAAACCGTCAACTCATGCGAAATGAGTATTCGAAACTAGACGAATGTCATGAATACAACTGAAAAGCGAAAGCTGAATATAATAACCAAACGCGTTAATGATTCATTCAATGTTCAATGTTTGTTGCAGTTCACAGATTCAATTCCTGATTAACTAAACGAGATAAGCAAGCCGATTATTCAACTTAATACTATGTGTGTTTCTGAATGTGCCACCCCTCCCTCCCCCCTCAACCCGTAACTGAATAACCTAAACATATTTAGCGCATTTCAGATTTGCAGTAACTTAAATAAGAAATTGAGTGTTTAAACAGTTGAAGTGATAAAACAAAAACAAACATGAACAAGAAGAAAGCATCCAATTTATGCGTACGATAACTACACAAAGTCGTGCAAACTATATAGTATATAGATATATATATCGATGGTATATTGGAAAACTTTCGTGAATAATATATGTATTATCGTATGGATGTGTGTGTCAAACCGAAGCTTGATAAAATATTCAAATAATTACAGGAAACTAAGGAAGGGCAACCAGCAGCGGCATAGTTAATTAAGCAAACTGACATAAAAAGTATATATATAATATATATATATATATATGCAAGATTAGTTCTAAAGTATTTACAGATATATGTGTATGCAAAGTAAAGTATACAGAGCAGCCGACACTAATCCAAAGTTTATTTTTGTGCGGACGTAAAGGGAAAGAAAGAAAACTAATTCAACTTTAACAATAAGCTGACTTTGTTTAAGTACAAACTAATTGGTGGGAGGAGGGAAGACGGAGGGAGGGAGGAGCGAAACAAAGCGCGGCAAAACGGAATGAAAGTGAGGAAACTCATTTGAATTTGTAAACCTTTTGAGCCCCAAAGTTTACGGATTTAAATGACTGGCAAATAATAATTTCAATTCTCTCCCTCCCTCTCCCTCTCTCTCTCGAGCGAACTTCGAGTTTCAATCTTCGGTGTTTGCGAATAACTAAATAAAACAATATTGAATAAAATTGAATAAAATGAATATATACAATATATGTATGTGTACACATACATACCGTACTTATACGGATGATATTGCCTAGTCATAGGTTCTTTTTGTGAGTTTTTTTTTGTGAATTAATCATAAGTCGTAAAGCGTAAAGCGTTAAGAGTAAATGGAAATAAAACGATTCAATGTTGATATGTCTGTGTACAAGTATTTTAAACAAGTCTCCAGTTTAAATGTTTTACTCGTAAATTTAT
The DNA here is from genome assembly GCA_018151435.1 of Zaprionus africanus. Lineage (NCBI taxonomy): Eukaryota > Metazoa > Arthropoda > Insecta > Diptera > Drosophilidae > Zaprionus > Zaprionus africanus. Next base: position 234,588 of record JAECXB010000096.1, read on the forward strand.
GTAAACTAAGTGGAAATACGAATAAAACCAAAACTTCAAGTTTTCTGTCTGAAATGTCCAAATGTCTTCTCAATTGCCCCGAGGGCGGCAGATGATCAACTTCTTTGAAAAGTTCTCCTGCGAAGCCGGTGGGAAAAGTGCTTCACTTACTTTTCATTTAGTTGCTGCTTGTTGGGGGAAAAGTGGCTAATCATAACATTTAAATCAATGGAATGTGCATGAGAAAGGCATATTTGCTTATACAACATTTACGTAGTATATTTATTTTTGACAGTTTCACAGTTGAATTGGAAATTCATGAACTTTTTGTAAATTTCAGTTGCAGATCATATGAAACAAGGTTAGCTAGCTCTAAAACTTTAATACGCAACTCAAATTGACCTTCAAAGGAACTAAAATAGACCTATTGTCTCTTTGAGAGTTCTGCACAGTGGGCACAGCAGCAAGTTTTGCATGAAAAAAAGTGCAATAAGAAAACTTGTTGCTGTAACAGTCGTATCAATGTTTTGAATGCAGACATGAATAAGAACAAGCCTTCTACCTTACTCACATGCACTGTGGAACAGTTATAAAATATAATCAGTAAAAACACAGAAAGAGATATAAACATTCGCCTTCCCTTTCCCTTATTCAGTACAACTGACACTGTCTGCTCGCCTCGTCAAGCGCACAGTCGAATGCGTATCCAAAGGCCTCGACGCTGGCGACAGCTTCGTTGACGCGCTCTCGATTGCTGCCGTGTGTGTCCATCACCAACTGCTCCTGTTCTCCGGCTCTGCAGAAGAACTGAGCAAAGTTGATGAAGAAACGCTGCTGCTGCTGCCAACTTGCTTTGGTCGTGGCCATGTACGCCTTGTAGGCCAAGTCAATCCCATTCATATCGGCAAACTTCTCGTTGGCCTTTTGCTGATAGCGATGCAGCAGACAGCTCAGTTGATCATCATAGCGAGCGCTATCGTGCATATTGTTCGCCGGCCAGAACGATAGAGTGCCACGCCCATCGTACTTCACATCGGTGGGCGCCAGAGAATGCGACATCTCGTGCGACAGGAGAAAGCCCAGCGAACTGAGCCTGTAGAGTTTGCCCTGATGTGCCCGGTAGATGGGCGGGGCGAGCAGCGACGGCGGCAGCACCAGCAAATTGCCCGCAGGCATGAAGAAGGGCGACGCATAGGTGCCGAAGTCCAGGGGGTGCAGCAAGATCAGCGCACGACGATCGTGCAGAGCCTCCACGTTCTGCTGCTCTATCCACACCTGGTGCTGCCCGAACATGGCCACCAGATTGCCAAAGTAGTCGCTGGCGTTGAGCTGCAGCGGTGCATAGTGCTGCTCAAGCAGCTGCTGCTCCTCTGCCGTGCCCAGCAAAGGCGGCTGCTCGCCAGTGGGCAGCAAGCCCAGCCGCAGACGCATCCGTCGCAGCTTGTCCAGCAGAAAGTATTGCGTTGCCCTGTTGAAGTGGTTGCGATTGGCGAGCACTCGCTGCCTGAACTGCTGGCGCAGCTGAACAAACACGCGCTTCACGTGGTGGCGACGCTGCTGGCGTTGCTCCGGCGACAGTTGCTGCTCCAGTAGCCAGTCGGTGGCGTGCGGCAGCAGCAGGCGTGTCTGTGCTGCACATTCCAGTGGACTCAAGTTGGGTGGAGGCATCAGCTGCAGCCTGTGCAGCAGGCGCAGGAGCAGGTAGCGCTGCAGCTGCTCCCGTGGCAGCACACGCAACACAGAAGGCAAGTTGAGCAGATACCGAAGCAAGTCTGGTAAGGCAGCCGGCACTGGAAGCAGCCAGCTTTGGTAGGCGTGACTGTCCCATTCTAAATAGAGTGTCACTAAGGGACTCTCCTCATCCTCATGCTCCTCCGACTCCAGCTCCAGCTGCTGCTCCAGCTCCTGCTCCTCTTGTTCTAATTGCTGCTCTTCGAGCACCTCCAGCGCATCTTCCATTTCCTCGGAGTGCTGCTGCTCCTTCTCCGGCTCTTTCTGTTCCTCTGTCTCAGTCTCCTCTTCATATTGAGCCTCATTCCACAGCAGCTGCTCCAGTTGCTTAACCTGCTGCCACAGCGCCTCTTCCGGCACGCCCAGTGGCTGCAGCGCGCGATAGAGATGTCCGAACTGCTCATGCGTCAGTGGCAGACGGTCGGTCTTATTAGCTTGCCACTCCTCGCTGTCCTTGTCAAAGTGTGGCCAGAACAGTTGAAGCCTCTGCAGCCACTGCTCCGTGTCAGTTAATTCCACATTGTTGTCATCTTCCTCGCGCCACTTGAAGTAGTTCAACCTGCCAAACTTCAGCAGCAGGCGCAGCAGAGGCGTCATGCCTCCTTCCTGATCGATATTCATTATGTCGTGGCTCATCGATTCACGCAACATGCGCACGAACTGCGCAGGTTCATAGTTCACCCGCAGCTCCAGACAGGCATCGTAGCTGTTGCGTAGCAGCTGCACAAAGCGCGGCTCTGTAGCTGGCGCCTGCTGCTCCAGTAATGCACTCAACTGGCCATGGTACATGTGATCCAGTTGCTCCACCTGACTGCTGTAGTTGCCTCCCTCGTGCGCCTGTGGCCAGCCCCCACAGGCGAAGGCATAGAAGTCCTCGCAGGGATTCGCGCTGAGGTTCATGTGCCGCCTCAGGTAACTGGGCAGTGCCTCGGCGCAGCTGCAGAGGAGCAGCAACACCCCGAACAGCCTCCACTTGCTTCGCATTGTGATGCACTCTGAATGGAATTCGCGTGAGAACTGCGCTAATCCAGTGCATCAGTCAGCCAATTTGTAGGCGAATTCTCCAGCGATGACCCCGGCGATAGAGTCGCGATCATTATCAGCGATTCTCAGAACGGTCATAATCGACAAACACGGGCGAAGCTTCCCCCCGCACGCTTTTGACTGCCGCATACCTTGCACTTAGCTCAGTGCGCAGTGGGGAAGGGTAGTTGCATATTTCTTAATGAATTAATTATTTATTTAGAAGCGATGAATCCATGCAATGCAGTAATTAACAAGTAAATAGTAAAGTCCAACCTCGCACTAAGCATGTGAGGACCTACAACTTTGTCTCATATTTCGAGGGGTCTTTAGGGTTGACCCTTCCTTTTTAATCTCCTATGAGGCCTAGCAGGGAGTAAGCGTCTAGCAAGTATACTTTGGTGTCGTCTAAGTCTATCACTATATCTGCTGGTGTGCCTGGAGATCTGTTCTTCCACTGTATGAAGATTCAGATCACGGTGCATTCTCACAACAAGCAAGTTTACTTGTAGGTCTAATGAATATGCAGAGAAGTAAGGGGAAGGAAAATGAGTAAGTGAATGATTGTAAATTGCAAACGCAAAATGAAAATATTAGTTATTGTATGCAAGTGTTGTACAGGGTACCCTACTGTCGACTACACGCATTGCATTGTCTTTTGATACTGCTGATATACTCTCACAGCAGCTAAGGGCATCGTGAAGATAATTAAAGTTCTCATGTAGTCAAAGAAATTTGAGCAGGATTTGCATTGAGCTTGCCACTGCCTCTTTCTCTCTCTCTCCCTCCCCCTCTCTCTCTCTCTAGCCTTCCTCTTGCACTATCTCCTGCCATCTCGCTGTCTCTTTTGCCGCTGATTAAACAGTTTTATGGCAACATGCCCGCCCAGAGGAGGCTAAACTGCGTTACTAAGTAAGACATATGCAGAGCTGACTACGATGAACTTTTCCTACTGAAACAGAGAGGGATGGCAGGAGAAAGAGATACAGAAAGGAGAGAGAGGGAGAGGAGTAAGTGAGCTCGTAAAACAAAACTGCAGCACACACAAAAATGCAACGAAAATTGTGAAAGGCTGCGGCGCCTTGGCATTAAGATTTAATGCACTTGCCACTGTGGAGTGTTGCCTGCCGGCGATGCAGGGCAGGGAGAGGCAGGGAGAGGCATGTAAGCTAGGCAGGGAAGGCAGCGGCTGGCGGGGGCGAGGCTGCTGGATGTCATTGTCGGGGCTGCACTTGAAAGTTCTCATCAAAGTCATGAGATTTTGTTGGTTTTTAGCTTTTGGCATTTGTGAGCAGGCGAGAGCAGAGGCGCGTGCCAGTGTGTGGGTGTGTCAACATGCAAGTGTGTGTGTGTGTGGGTGTGATTTGTTGGTTTCTGTGCGTGTGCGTGTGCGTGTGCGTGTGGGTGTCGCAGTGCGTAGCAAGCAAATGTCCTCAGAATGTGTTGAAAAAGCTGGCAAAGTGCAGCTGGTGCAGCCACTACTGTTGCGCCTTCCACGCAGCTGCCACTCAACTTCAGTTCGAGTGGTGATGCTGATGCTGTTGCTGACGCTGGCACTCTGCCACGCAGCTGAGGCGGAGCGCACTCGAGCTCGGGCTGCCAGACGTGAGCTATTTATAACGCTGCAGTAAGCCAGTTCAGCAGTAAGCCGGCCAAAAAATGAATGTAATATGTGGCAGCAACAGCAGCAGTTACAGCAGCAACAGCAGCAGCAGCAACAACAACGGGGACAATGGCTGATAAATTTTAAGCCTTTTCACGCAGCCCCAAAAAGTAGGCAACAAAAACAGGGGCGCAAGCCTCATTTATTTCACTCAAAATTGATTGACGCCCACGTCGAGGCGCACGCACGCACACGCCGACAAAGAGCGAGTGGTAAACTTGCGTATTAAAGTAAACAACAGCCACAGCAGCAACAGCAACAACAACAGCAGCAGCAGCAACACCAGCAACAGCAGCAACAGCAGCAGCAGCGGCGCAGCACACCGAGCGGGCAACAGATAATCAATCAGAAGCTGCTTATTGGCTTTTCAAAATGCGTCTAACAAAATAAATAAAAGTCAAAGCGACAATGTGGCATGTTGTGTGTGCTGCCACAACCACTAAGAGCAGACACCCAAAGCGGGTCTAGCTCCCTTCCCCTTCCCCTTCGCCTTCCCCTTCCCACTTGGCCGTCGCCTTTGGCCTCTGAACCGAAAATAAGCAAGTCGAGTCCAAGGCTGGACCCACAAATTGTTGTTGATGTTGATATTGTTGTTGTTGTTGTTGCCACTGCCTAATGCCAATTTAATGCTGTGTCTGCGGGTGTGTGTGAGTGCGTGTGCGAGTGTGTGTGTGCGCTAGTGTGTGACTAAGCTGTTACTAATGCTCGAGTATCGATAAACACATATATAATCAAAGGCAATTAGGCTTTTGAGGATTGTCATTGTTGTTGTTGCTGTTGCTATGCCCCTTGTTGTTGCAGCTGCCAGCGGTCTCTAATTAATTTTCAATTCAATTTATGAGCCACACACTCACACACACACTGGAACAGAAGCACAGCAACAATAAGAGACACACCAGCAAGAGATAAAAATAACTTTTATTGAATTTTTACGCTTCAGAAGGGATAAGTATCACATGAGCCCCGCCCCCTCATTCCTGCAACACTCTTGCATACCAGTGAATGTACCTTTTGTGGTGCCAGGAATCTAAGCTGCTGGGCATGTGTACCCTATCCTAACAGTACCTTACCCCTTCTTGTTCTCAGCTTGCCCCATGTGAGTCGCATCAAGAACTTTTAATTGAGCTTTTAAGTGGACATTGCCGACATCAGATGACGTCATAAAACTCAACATTGCTGCCTTATTTAAATATTTACGCGCACACATAAATATTTCGAGCGCAAACTGCCCGGCACTCGGGTACGAAAATATTTGGCATGCAGTGTCATATTTTACAGTGGAAATGCATGAAAAGAGTTAAGTTTTATGGAGAGACACTTCTGACAACTGCCTCGTAATGAACTGGAATATATATGGCCACATAACAGAGTCAGAGTTGGTCAAATATGCGCCATACACAGCGAATGGCCTTTGAATGTAGAAATGATATGGCGTGATATGTATGTGTATTGAAGGGCATCTGAGGCTTCGTGTGCTGTGGATTGAATCAACCAAATAAATCAAAAATAATAATGATAAGTGGGCTCAATCAGAAGTGTCATATAAACTGTCATACACAAAAGCATGTTGACATATGAATAAAATTTAAAGGTACTTAATACTCTGCCATACACATACATATGTTGACACATGAATAATATTTAGAAGCACTTTATACTCTGCGATGCACTTCCATATATAGACATATTGATTATACCATAATGTTTGGAAGTACCATATACAATACATACTCTGCCATACACATAACTTATCTTGACGTATAAATAATCTTAAGAAGTTCCATATACTGTGCCATACACTTACATTTGTTGACCTATAAATAATATATAAAAGTACCATATACATTGCCATACCCTTATATATGTTGACATATGAATAATATTAAGAAGTACCATATATGTATGTGCTCTGTCATACACATAAATATTTTGACTTATACATAATGTTTGGAATTACCATATATTCTGCCATACACATTCATATGTTGACATATATCGAATATTTGAAAGTACCATATATACTGCCATACACATAAATATGTTGACATATGACATTGAATAATATTTAGTAGTGCCTTATACTCTGCCTTACACTCTGACATATAAATAATAATCATATGGCGGCATATGTCGCTTGTAATATGACACATAATATTGAAGTTTATCTAACCCTGACATCTGAATAGAACTAGTCACATGGACAGTAAGAATTTATGACATATAAATGACATATAAATATGTAAAACATGTCAAACAAATCTATGGCCATTTCAGCTGAAAAGTAACCCAAGCTGAAGCCATTATAAGGTATCCTTTTGCTCCACCTGCAATTAAATCGTTTTCCATTCCAATGAGTTTACCTTTCCCGAGCAATTTGCAGATTCGACTCAGGTAATAAGCCAATTACAGCAATCGCTTTGTGCTGCTTTGCCGATCGGATGCGCAGCCTAATGAAACTGCTGTCTGTCCGTCCGTCTCTCTGTCTGCCTGTTTCTGCGTATCTCTGCCTTTCTGTCTTTCATCTATGTTAATAGGTTTTAACACTTTCGCCTCGGGCTATTAGCGCAAATTACGGAATTACAAAATGAGCAAGCGAGCGAGTTAACATAAATTAAATAGCAGAAACGACGATGCCAAACGATGCCGAATGCCAAATTTCCCTTTGCAATTAAACACAGTGGAAAACCCCAAGCAGGCTCCAAAGAACCGAAATCCCCAAAACGCTCAGACAAACCGCAGACAAATGGCAAAGTTTCCGCACCCCAGGCAACCCGCACCCTCCTCCCCTCCCCCTCTATGCTCATAAAGACCAGAAAAATATTTATAAAAAATTGGCGCATGCATTTAAATTAAAATTTGCCCACCAGGCGGCCCTATTGTCTGGCCGGCGCTGAACCTAACCAAACTGAGCTGAACGGGTTGTTGTCCCTAATTGCGTCCGTAGGTCCTCTGCCACAACAACCAGCGCCGAAAACAATAGCTAACACCGGCAACAACAACAACAACAACAAGAGCAAATAAAACCGCAATGCCAAACACAGAGGGAACTATCAATTCCGAAATGCGGTTGGGCACGAGATGAGCTCTTGGCACATAATTAGCTGTGAATGATGCAAACAGCCCGGACTCCGACTCCACCTGATCTACAGCACCTTCCCCTCCCCCTACTCTTCTCTGACCCCTATCAAATAATGGCACATAGTCGGAAGGTCAACAAATAAACAGGACGGCACTTTGTAGCAAACTAACCGACAATCTGCGGCACCTCAGATAGCTTGACCAGCCTCTGTCTCGAACTCCCTCGGACTCTCCTGTCTCCACTCTCCTTCTCTCCACTGCGGCCTCTACTGCTAAAAGATGAAGCCACAAATAGCAGCTGCCCCATTCGACGCAATGCGATTAGCATTCCAAGTGAAATTCATTTGCCAGCGAGTCTCCCATACAACTTGCACTCGATTCAATTTAAGTTTCTCTTTAAGCATGAGCCCAAACCTTTCTCGGCTCCACAATCATCCATCACCCTTAACTATCGAGCATGACTATCGGCTAAAATAACGCAAAGTGTTAAATCATGACTTGCACCCTGGCGCCCTTTCACAAACCGAGTGTCGCTCCTTGAGTGCTCCCTCACACTCACTGAGAGTCTTATAGCCTTTGCATACCCTGCTTATACTTCTCTTTAATAAAGTATTTATATTCCCTGACTATCCTTAGTTATCTACAGCTTTTATTGTTATTTCTAGCTGGTGTTTCTTTTCCAGTTCCTGTTCCCACTTCCGCTCCAACTAGGTCGACATTGGTTGAAGGCAGGTTGTGGGCGTGTTCGTCCATTAGCTGTCACCTGTAGTGCGGCACACGCAAGCGACTGGGGAAGGACATTTGTCACGAGTGCACAATCAAAAGGTGTTTCTAATTTATGAATCAACGTAATTAGCTTTAATAATAGTTTGTAGCAGGAGAGCGTAAATTAGCAACACATATGAATGCGTGGTGTGGGTCGACCCGGGAGGAGGGAGCGACACTGTAATGTGAGCAGGCAAGTTTCGCCCGAAATGGGGTATTTGGTATTCATATTCATTAACTCAGCACGCAGATGAGCAACATTTGTCACACGACGACGAAATTGTGATTTACATTCGACTATGTTAGATGTATGAGTTATATCTCTGCTCTTGTCTGTCGAAGCGTTCATGGAATTTTATGCACTTGAAGTTAAAGTGTTTAAATTGAGTAGAAAATTTAAATTGTTGCAAAATTCCAAACTTTCTTGGCATGTCAAGTTATTGATATCTGTCAATTATGTCAGTATTTGATTCATTGATTATTTAAACTTTAACTGCACAGATTGTTATCAAATCAAAAAGCTACGAGCAACTCAAGTTTTATGTTTGAAAAGGCTAATCTCGGTTGCCTTTTACCCAATAAAGAAGTATCGTATGATAACTTGGTGCAAACTATATTTGGATGTTACAGGCAGTAGTAGATGTTGTAGATTTCTCAAAGTATATATTTTATTGATCAGCATCAATCGGTCTGTTACCAAAGTCTTGACAATGGCCGCATTTTTGTGCTGCCTAAATTAATTAAGAATAACGAATTATCGTGGGACAAATAATTAACATAGGAAAGTGCAACATAATTTTAACTATTTCCAGGCGCGCCGCAAGTATGCAATGCAAAATACTCAAAGCACAGTAGAATATTAAGGAAATAGGGTACATCACAGTCCAGCTTCCCTTTCATACAATTTGATTGAATTGAAATGGCAAAAAGTGTTTTAATTAAAGCGGAATTTGTTCGCCTATTTCAGGAGTTTATGACGCAGCAAGCATGAAGACAGGGATGAGGTGGGAAAGGGAAAAGGAAAAAGGGTGTTCTTGTTGACGTCTTTCGGCATGCGAAAGTAGATAATAATAATTGTTGTGGGCTTCAAGTGTTGCGAAGATGTTGCAAGTAATTTGCAAAACTTCTGCCTTTTCCTGTTGTCCGGACAACGTAGATGTGTGTGTGTGCTGTGTGTGTGTGCTGTGTGTGTGTGCTGTGTGTGTGTGCTGTGTGTGTGTGCTGTGTGTGTGTGTGTGTGTGTGTGTGCGCTGTGTAATGTGTGTAATTCAATAAACTTTGTGCACGAAATGAAAACTAAAACCCCGCACCGAGACGAAGATGCCGCTACAAGCAGGATGTTCTCGAGTGCCATTGTTTGTCTCGCTTGCCGTCTGTCTGGCCACCCCCTCTCCCTTCTCTTGCACCGTCCTGGGTCTGTCCCTGTGCCATCCTGTCCACTTGCCGGACTGTGTTACTCACCACTTGGCCTGGGGGCAGGCAGTAGAGAGAAAAATATGTATGCAATTTCAGTCAATTTGTCGTTTACTTACGACTGTTTGTCTGTTATTCTCTCTCTCTCTTCCAGTCTGAATGTGTCTGTGTGCGTGTGTGTGTGATATGTGTACAACATGGCAATATCATTTATCAATTAATTAAGGTTTCATTAAAAGTTACTTGGCCAGAGTCCTAATTTCCAATGTCATTGTAACTGGAGTGTTTTCGCAATATTGCTCGTGTTGTCCGTTGTTTTCGATTGTGCGATTATTGGTACAGGTCAATCGATAACAGCGCACAAAACAAACAACTTGCCAGGCAGTTTGGGGAACAAAGAAAGCCGCAAGAGACAGAAGAGGGAGAAGAGGAAGAAGACACAAAAGCCACAGGAATGCGAAGATGATTCTTAAGCGAGTATCCGGCCTGAAACTGAAACTGAAACTGAGAAGTAGCTGTCGCCCTGACAGTGCGTGTGTGGGTTGACCTCTGCGTGTGTGTGTGTGGGTGTGAGTGAGTGTTTGTCACATACATATGAAGCGACTGCGGTCTTGTGGCTTTGCAACAAATCCCTGCACCATCACCCGGCGCGCTGACCCCCAACCGCAGGACAGTGGGCCGAAATCGCAGCGAAACTTATCGCAGCAACGTTGCCTCATTCACTCTCCTTTGCGAGGGTTGATTCAAAAGAAAGCTTTAACATATTGTGTAGTACGTAATCTTTATAAAACAATTTGTCTAAAACTATTGCATAGCGCTGGGAAACTATCGATACTATTTCACTTGTTAAATATTAATCGTACAAATCATATTCAAAATACAATTCGAAGCAAACTGCAGCTTGAAATTGCCGCCAATATTCCGTTCATTTCCACTACTGTCTCCCACAAGCAACTCATTTTGCTCCGCTTAACTTCGAGTTACTTCTCAAACCCCCTCGCAATGCTTCACTGCATTGTCAGGCCGTAAATGTTGCATAGTTTTGCATAGAATTTCATACTTGCCGCACATTGTGCGACCCGCGGCGCATGTGTCAAGTGCCACTCTGTGTACTAATCTCCCTACAAGAGTGTGTGTGTGTGTGTGTGTGTCTAGCTCAGTGGGTGTATATCAGTGTGGCAAGTGTGTGTGTGTGTGAATCGCTGTGCACAGTAGCCGTCATTTAATTTCACGCTTGCCAACCACGATGAGGCCTTGTGCCCTTGTCCCATCCACATCACACTCGACACACACTCTCTATCTCTCTCCGTGTGTGTGTGTGTGTTGCAAATATTTTGTGCAACACTATAATTCTGTTAAAGTCCAGTTAGCTGCTAATGTTTTCTAATTTAATTATACCTTCTAGCCTCGCCAGGGCCACAGACAGAGCAAACAAAATTTGCATTTCTGCGCAAAGTGGCTGCAGAAATTTTCATATTGCCAGTGCCTGGACGGGCAGACAGAGGAGGAGAGGGGGCGTGGCTGTCGGTGCTAATAGATTGTGGGAGTAACAGCAGCTGGAACACTGTGCCCATGTACCCTGTAAGCCAAGCAGGCGATGAGGGATGGCAGCATCAAATTGATATCGATCTGACAGTTATTTTTAGAAACGGTATTAAATCGAGTTGCGTCTCTGCTTGGCATGCCTGTTTGCAGTATTTAAATAATACCAGAAATCATAAATGATTAAACTTCTTTTCATTGCAAGTTATTGTGCAGGGTATCTTGCAGTCTGGCAGCGGCTGGCAGGTGCATATTTAATTAAGGTTGTGGTTGCTGTTATTGTTTCTGGTCAAGCTTAGCGCCTGCAGAGCGAGAGAGAGAGGTGGGAAAGAGAGTGAGGGGCACTTGCATCAGGTGTGTGGGGCAAACGAGATTGAAGCGAACAGCAGAGCGACTCATGCACACTCAGAGCTCACGCCCACGCCCAGCCCACTCGGCACAAAGAAAACATTGTAATCTGCGCCATCTCGCGCTATGCCGTGCCAATGGGCGTGGCATCGACTTAAGCGCGGATAAGAGCGCTGCGACCACAACAAGAGACGACGACGACGAGGCACAAGCGGAGCAACTCCCTCCCTCCCCCTCCAGCTGGCCCGCTTTATGGGCAAGCTTAAGCAAAGCTCTGCGGCAGCAAGTCGATCCGAGCAGATTGCAGTGCCAGTCACAGCCAACGGAGTCAAGTGGCCAGAGCGAAGGAGGCTTCGATAGACACGAACAGATTGAGATTGCACGTTGCCTGTCGTCGCTCTGCAGGTGTACACGTTGTCTTTGAGCTGTGATCCGTTGTTTAAGTGGCTGCAAATTAGTCTTGCATGTGGGGGCACGTTTCTAATGAAATCATTAGGCGACGCACAGAGGCTGCTGTTCTTAATAAAACCGTTGCATACTTTTTGGCACTGTCGGAAATTAATTAACTGAGGCAGTGCGCATGAAATGATTTCAGTTCTGCAAGTAATTGAGAGAGGAATGTGCGTTTCACTAGCAGATAAATAGTTGTTTAAAGTGTGAAAGGATTCCTAAACTTTCTTTCTCTCTCTCTTCCTCTCCCTCTTCCTCTGTTTGTCTGTTTCCCACAGATCCGCTATTATTGGTGATTGCCAAAGCGATTTGGGACCAGTTCGATATGCACATTATTTAAGAGTCCAATTCCAAATCGGAATACGAATAGCTCTGCTCTGCTGCCATGTGCGACCTTTGCTAATGAACTTCTGCAACTAGTTTGTCTGAAGGTCACGTTGAGTCCATCACTCTCCACCGCCCACGCCCCCGGCCCCCCTGTCGTTTGGCTTTATGGCAAATTTAACTAAATGATGCCTAAAGGACATGAGCAGATCACACAGCACGAAAAAAAGGACACAGGAAGGCGTCGGGCTGCATGCGAACACGAGATAACGAGCGTCTAGGTGAAGCTCCCTCGCCTGGCCCTGCCCCCGGCCCCGGACCCGGCCTCGGCCCCGACTGGCCCCTGGACATAATTATAAAATGCTCCCGTTGCCGCCGCCGTAACGGAAATTGAGGCAAGTGTCAAAGGCCAGAAACGTCGACGATGCTGGCGACCCTAGCTGGCAAAAAACTGGAGTATCAGCCGGATAGTGTTTGCAATTTAATTTCCTAGAAGCACTACGAATGCAGAATGGCCAAAAACTACGCTGGCGGAAATGAAATTAGATGCGCCCGGAGTGGGGCAACCAAAGGTGGCAGCGCGGGCTGAGAAAGACTGCCTCGAAAGTTGCTGGGAATCAGCATCAACCCGTAATGAGCTGCGAATGAAAAGTTGCCAAGTTTATGTGACCCGACTGGAGAAACTGAGGCAAGTTGCGTGTGGCATGTGGCGCTTTGTCGCTTTGCGAGCTGCGAGTTGCGCGTTGTCGACTTGACAAATTGCTGCAAAAATTTAATTACTTGCAAATGAGTTGTGAACACGAGGCAGATGCCAAGAAAACTTTACAGCTTCTGCTGTTGCTGCTGCCAGCAGCATCATTAGCCTAATTAAACGGGCATTACCCAACACTGTCGCGCGCGCTTCAGCCTTGCACAACCAACTGTGGCTTGAAATCGAAGGCACTTTCAAAGGGGTAACCGATGACATATGAACACGACGCCAGGGATGTGCGCAGTGCGTGTCGTGACACGACCACATGCCATGCCCGACTGTGTTGTAAAGCGACGCACACATCGCTAGGCGAGCAGAGAAAATGCAAATTAGGTAAGAGAAGCATCGCAATTAGCTACTTAACTTGCCATGAATGCAATTTGTATTCAGCGCTACTCATGCCGTGGGGAATGCACCTGTGGTCTCTCACCAAGAGGAAGGAGACAGGAGTTGAAGTAACCTGGGGTTCTTGTAACCAGAGAGGGGCTTTAATTAAACAAAAATGTAGAAGAGAGCGTGGCAGATAGTGAAAGCTTTGATCAGTACAGCAATGTTATAGACTGGGAATGTCGAGATCTTTAATAATGTAAAAGCTAGTGTAAACAAATTTGATATAAAAACTACTGCAAGCCTCCTTACATAAGTTGAGCCAGTTTATTTATTTTGGTAGACAACACAGAAACTTGTTATTGAACTGTTTGCTTTAACTTGTCAGCAACTTATTAATAATTCAATATCCTTGCCATAAAATATCGAATACTCTCCTTCGAAGTGGCAGTGCAATGGGCCGTTGAACAGAAGTTGACCTCTTTATGCACTTCGACCACTGAAAATGGTTAAGAAAGTGTATACTAACTTTGTGCAAATGTATCTAACAGGCAACAAAAAGTATATACATTCCTTAACCAGGACTAACTAGTTTACAAAGTTGCTGTTAAGCCACGGTTGTTGAAAGTGAATAAGCGAAAGAAAGGCCCAAAACTTTCACATTTGAATTAGGTATATCAATTGTTACAATTTTTCAAAACTGAGCAAAGAACTTATTTCAGAACCCACTGTGGAGTACACAGAACTGATGATTAAGTAGCTTGTTAGCGTACTAAGCTGTGCTATAAAACAAATTAATTTAATAGCAAACTAACACCTTCTACTACATAGAACCCTACATTGAACTCTGTTTGCCTTTTCTGCAAATTAAATATTAAACGGCATTGAAACAGTTCATTTCACATTTGGGTTTTATTCTCTGGCATCATTAAATAATAATTGCGCTTTAAAACTTTGACTATTTGTTTAACATGTGTGTTTATAATTCGCATATTATGACATTTAAGTTTTATTGTTTTTGCTGATTAAGTTGCATTTGTTGTTGTTTATGCACAGGCAGATGGAAAAACAATTGTTATTCTATCCGATGATAATAGAGAGTTTATTTAAATGTTTTAAATATTTTTTACGCCTCTTGCGCTCTTTAAATATTGCATATCATTTGCGTGGGTTGCCAACTTAATTTGTACGCCAGCAAAAGTAAATACGAAAAAAACTGACAAGCGTCAAGGATTGCGCAATTTGAAACGCTTTGCAAGGTAAATAATAATGATAGAAACGCATATGGAATACCCTCTATGTAGGGATGTGGGTTGGCAGAGTTTAAATGTAACACGAGAGCAGAAATTGCAATTTTCGGAAAGTAATTATAAATTGTGGAAATTAATGGCAAATACCCCTTGCACGAGTTGCAGTGGAAGTGAACGACCAAGAGGTCAGCTAAGGGGAATATTTAGAAAGGAAACACAGCGATGCAGAACAGAAATTGGGGAGTAGTATATGTACTGTAATGTGCCTGCATAATATATATACTTTTTTAAAGAGGGTTTTTAATATTAGTATTGTAGTATAGTTTAGTATATAGTCGTAACTTCTACAACATACTCATGCAACTGCTTTACAGGGTATATCTCTCCGCAATTACAAACTTCCTATTGGTATTTTGCAACATAATTTGACCGCTGCCCATCAATATGTCAAATGATGTTGCGCCGTAACACTAATGCGTTCTGATAGTTTTCGATTTGACTTCGTTAATTGGATTTGCTCAGCTCATGCGAAGCAATAGCAACAACAACAACAACAACAGCAACAACAACACGACTAACATAAAAAAAAACTTAAATGAAAATAAAAAAAAAATGTTTGAAAAACGAAACTCATTTTCATATGCAAAGAACGGCCTGCTGCGTGAGGGCCTACCCTTTGTGTATGTGTGAGTGTGTGTGAGTGTGTATGTGAGAGTGTATGTGTGTGTGTGTGTGTGTGTGTGTGTGTGTGTGTGTGTGTGCGTGCGTGTATCTGCATATATTTAAAAGTTTTACACATTTCTTTATTTATTTATCCTCGTCGTGTTTATCTTTGCTGTCCTTGTGTCAACGGCGGAACCATACGCTGTATTCTTCCCTGTCTTCCTCCCCCTCCCTCTGCCTTTCCCTCTCCCGCCCTCTGTCCCTCTCGAGCACCATCACGCACAAAGTAAAGTCCACAAATATTGCATAATTTTTTAATTTACCCGCTCGGGCTAAAAATACACGCCGAGGTCCGTCGTTGCTGCTGGAGGAAATCGATGGCAATTGCTGGCCAGGCAGAGTCCAGCTGGGGGCGTGGCAGGAGCAGGAGACGTTGCTGTAGGCGTGGCAGTTAGATGGCTCAAATATGCTGGCACTTCGCTAAAGCCAGACAAATGTGGGGCACAATGACGGGGCTTGCAGCCAACTGCACCACCTGCCACTGCGTGTGTGTGTGTGTCCGTGTGTGTGTGTAATGGGGTGTGCCACAGGCACAGTTTGATGCGAAGGCAGGGGGAAAGAGGCAGGTTCGCCCACATGAGCTGCGACCAGTGGCAGCTCATAAATGTCAGTTGCCTCGATGCGAATCTACCGCGCAACGTTTTGAGTGCCACAAGAAGAAGGAAAAGCAGACGCGGCAGAGGGAAATAAAAACAGCAAAAATAAAAGGAAAACAGAAGAGAGAAGAAGAGAGAAGAAAACTCAACTGACAAATAACTCAAAAGTGATTGATGACGCCCCTGACATGGTGACACATATAAATGCCCGCAAATGGGGCACGAGACGCTGCCGCTGACGTGTCGCATAACGTGAGCGGCGGGCCCAGAGGCGGCCTAGGCTCGGGCCTAGCTTATGGGGCAGCCCATGTACCGCCCATTAGCTGCCAGACACTTACTCAAACTCCGACACGCCCCCTCCCCCTATCCCTGCCCCTGGCCACACCCTTCTCATGCGCATTATTAAGTGCGGGCTTTTGTTTTTGCAATATGCGTGCGTGATTTCTTTCTGCCTGCATCATTACTCAGCATCCCCTGCAGGCAAGCAGAGTATGAGAAAGGGGGAGGGGGGAAAGAGAGGGTAGTGGCGGGGAAGAGGGGCATGCTCTGTCAAATAGTTTGCTGTGATTATTGCCATTCATTGGCCCAGTTTGATAACCAACTTGGCCACGTCGCACGTCTGTCTGCCTCCTCCTTCCTCTCTCCCCCTCTCCTGCCACCTCTCTACTCCCTCCACTCTTCCCCTCCTCCTCTTGGCTTTTGGCCACCAGCTCCGAGGCTATTAGCCCTTGGCTGCTGTGTGCCTCCCCTGCCACTCGCCCAAACTTGTCGCCATAAATGGGAAAACGCGTCGGGCATTTGTTTTGCCCGCACCCCCCAAGGGGGTTTTCTATTTACATTAAATAATTACCTGAAGTGCAAACTTTAAACAACGCCCCCAGCTGTAAGTGAACCCGCCCCCGCCCCTGCCTCCCTCATTCCCCAAGCAAAAGCTATTTAAACTGCTGCAAAGCTGCAGGCGCTGCTTCACGACAATTTCGTCTGGCAGACAGAGAGGGAGAGAGGAGAAGGAGCGCGAGGGGGGAAATGAGTACGGCATGGGGAGACAGAGAAGAAGGGCAAGAGGGGCGGCAGACAGCGGAGGAAGATAAGTAACTAGTTGGCATTTGTGTCCAATTCAGGTAGCGAGTGCAGACGACAACTTGAAGCCACTTGAGTTTAAAGCACAGCCCACTAAAGTACACTGAGAGAAATGGATGAAACAAAAATAATCGCTAACCTTGCATACATGTCAAATAAAGGCAATTTTCGACTTTTGTTATCAAGGTTTTTGTTGCGAAACTCAATTAAAATGTGCCGCATAAAACTGAAATTTGTTACCTTTGTTATACCCTTCGATCTTTGCTCAAAAAGGGGTATACTTATGTAGATGTTACTGTTAACAATCATATAGAAAGTATATACCTAAATCCAGAATAAAATTAACTGGTTTTTAGCACAACTTCTTCATCTCTTTTTCAAGTGTATCACCTTTTCGAGAGAGCTTTAACCCAATTACTTAAAGTTGACTTTGTCTGCCTTTGCCAAGCGACAGAAAACAAGGATAGGAAGAGTGAGAGAAAGCAAGAGCTAGAGAGAGAGATAGCGAGAGAAAGAGAGAGAGAGAGAGAGAAAGAGGAATGTGGGGAAAGAGAAAGAAGCTGCCAATTGACTGTGGACTCCACTGGATGCACAAACTTGGGCTCAACTTTAAACGATAGATAGACTTGAGTGAGCTCAAAGCGAAACCAATCAGATAAGTGAAGGCAATAAACATGTGTTTTACAGCAGCTTACAGGGTATCTGCTAGCTGAGCGTCGTCAAAACTGTTATACATTGTTTAATCAAAGTTTTGAAGCTCAATGTATTCACAAATTGGCGTTTATTTCACGGGCTTCTTTCCCGTTTCTCCACCTTGCCATGCAACTCGGCTGCTTCGTTTGTTGCAACACTTCAAAACTGATGACACTGTCAATTTAGTTGATCCCCGTTCGTGTGTGTGACCACGCCCACTAACTAGACAACACCCTAGAACAATCTCTCTGCCTGCAGCTGCCTCTGCCCCGCTTCCTCTCTGCCTCATCCTGCTCACTGACACATTGCAATACCGTTTTCATGCTTTATCTGCGTCTGGCCTCGCACAAATTGATGTGTTTGAGCTCTCGTTCTCTCTCACTCCCTCTCTCTCTCTCTCTCTCTCTCTCTCTCTCTCTATTGTTCTCTTCTTCTCCCTCTATTGTTGAAAATGCAGTCAATTCCCTTGACAAATTTCGCTTTTATTACACTTGTTCGTTTTGTTTATGCAACTTTCGCAGCTTGTGCATCATCGACACCGCTTCGCGCCACTTGGCAAAAAGCATAAAACATAGAATGGCAAAATTGAGAAGCTGCTCAACTAGCAGATGTCCTGTAGAGTGCTTTTTCTAATGTTTATTTGTGTATTTGAGTATATTTTGAGTACATATTGGACTTGCAGACATCCTGTAAACAACTCTGCGAATGTTTCTCTGTGTTTACATGCTCTCTTTCATTTCAGCCTCTGTGCTGAGTACTTTATTATTGTGATACTGTTGAAGTGAAGAGTAAACAGAGCATAAATCAGATATAGAGTGCGAAAAGTTTAGATTGAGGTTAAACTGAAGCTGCTGCAGTTTCGGCTTGGTTGCTGGAGTTGATAAATTGAGGAGAGTCCATAAATAGAACTTGCGCGCAACTTGAAAGCGATTAAAACAATTTCTATTGGTTGCATTGGTGACAAAAGCAATCTACTATCGATAGTGACTGTTATTGTTTTTACAGCATATTTAAATTTATATGTATGGATTTCGTTTTAAACTTATCGTGGGGAAATTTAATGAATGAAAGCATATTAAACGGCAGCGTCCCTAGTTCTCTTCCTTTCTCCCTGTGTTTCTCTGTCTCCCTTCTCTCCCTTTCTTCCTGTCCGTCTCTCTCTCTCTCTCTCTCTCTCTTCATCCATCCCTTTTTCCCCTCTCTCGCTTTCTATTTGCCTCTTTCCCCATTCCTGTCTGAGTGCGCCTTCAAATCGCAGTTCATTTTCCGTTGCCTACTTTTAGGCATTGGCCGCTTAATGCTTTCCCCTTCGCTGGGGTCTCTTCTTTCGCTGCATTCGTCACTGCTTGTGGCTTCGCTCCCTCGTCTTCTCTGCCAGTTTAAATTCGGTTTTCTATGCGCTTTTCATGCGGCTTTTGACTTTCGGCTGAACAGCAATCGATTACGCTGACTCCCTCCCCTTTCTCCACCCCTGCCCCACTTGCTGGCAGCCCCTTTGGCAGCTGCCTGATTAGCATAATTTGACGTGTGAGCAGCTCGGCGCGTGGCCTGTGCCAAGGACGAGCGCGACAAGTGAAAACAAACCTCACACACACGCACACACACTCGCGCACACACACTTATTCACACACCCACACACTGAGATTTTGGCAGAAAATTGTTCGATTTTCAACTAAATTTTGAATCAACCACGGAGGAGACATGTCATCATCAGCAGCAGCAGCAGCAACGCGCTTCACTCTGCGACACGCGACAACTTCATTTCGAGATTCGTTTTTCCCTCTGCTTTCTCATTTCATTTCACTTTGTCGTTGTCGCTGTCTGATGTGCCGGAGGGGGAGAGGGAGAGAGCTGACAGCTGAGCAGCTGAACAGAAATTACTTGAATATCAAAAGGTACGTACGGCAATGAACTGGTGCCCTCTGACCCCACAGCAACTCCCTCCCACTCTCCCTGGGGAGCGAGGCCGAGGCTGTTGCAACGTGCAGCTTTAGTCGGGACTGGGGAACCCTAAAAAACGGAGAGATAAAGAGAGAGAGAGAGAGAGAGAGCTCAGTGTAATGCCAAAAGTTCTTCCATTGATTGACAATCGACAATTACATCAATTGCTTTTTGCATTTCATTTCTCGCAATGAAGTCAATTTCCTAACGCTTTTCTCCCGTTATTAAACAAAGCGTTTTGGGACAGTTTTTTATTGCGAACTGGGGGGAGAGTTCCCCGGAAAAAACAATCAACTTGAGAATATGGGAAGGGAACTTACGAGAAGAGTCTTATGGGAAAGAAGGTCTGATAGGGTTTGATGATTTTGAAGAATGTTCCTTGAAACAATTTACGGCAAGTTGGCTGCCTGAACTTCAACTCTTTGTTGGAGTCTGCAGAGAATATGTTTTGTGGAACGACCCCTTAAAATGCATGTCTCGATCTACAAAGCGAGTGTTTTCTTGGTACGTCAGCTCTCAATTTGAATGTTGATTGATGAACGGATGAGGAGACGTGGCACAACCTGCAGCAAACACACTGGCACACTCACAAATACTCATATACCCACA
Organism: Zaprionus africanus; assembly: GCA_018151435.1. Classification (NCBI taxonomy): domain Eukaryota; kingdom Metazoa; phylum Arthropoda; class Insecta; order Diptera; family Drosophilidae; genus Zaprionus; species Zaprionus africanus. The sequence continues at coordinate 254,874 of JAECXB010000096.1, forward strand.
CACACTTATACACACACACACATACCCAACCTCACACACACACATAGAAGAGCATACCTATTCTGATGCTGCGCGTCTCGTCGCGACATATGGCTCTGTCTGGTTGTCAGCACAAAGATTGAAGCAGCAAAGACTGAGCCAGAGGGGGGGAGAAGGAGAGGGGAAGGCGGTGCCTAGAGGAGTTTCTAGGCCAGCGTTGTACTACCCTTTAAGGCGCTTTTAAAGGCTGCTTGCGGCACCATTAAAGCTCAACGCTCACGCACACAGGCAATGCCTGGCAGGAAGCCGACGGCGAGTGGAGCCATTAAATTTGATATACGACAATAAGCGTGGATAATGCCTGCAATGGAGCTCGGATGCGGGAGTGCGGGACCGTAGTCCGTAGTCCGGACAGACCGGACAGACCGGACAGACCGGGGTCAGGCTGGCCCAACCGACAATGGCAATTGATGTCAGTCAGCCAGCCGAAAGCGAGTGCGCTTAAAATAAACTGCCGGCCAAGACACTAATAGAGCAGCCACAGCCACAGCCACAACCACTTTCCACTCCCCGCTCTCTCCCCCCGTAAGGTCAACCTCCACCTGAGTCCCAAACCAATCTCGAAAGTAGCCTCAAAGCCCGCTCTGTTACGCGCAGCGATGCATTCAAAGTGCAGCAGGACTTGCGGAGCGTGCCAAAGACATTTATTCTGTGCAAAGCTGGACAACAGCAGCTCAAAGCGCAGCTGCACAGTGTGACCAGTGTGATTGGTAAAGCAAACAGAAGTCACGCAAGTGAAGTGAATGAAATGAAGCTATGAGGCATCAGTTTATTGTCTCTTTGTTAATGTTTTAACTTATTTTATGCTTTGAAGATATTACTTATATATTATATCTGTATGTTATTATATTTGTATATTTCTTATATGTATTAATTCAACTCATTTCTTTGCAGTTTTTATTTTTAGAAGCATTAAACATTATTAAATAATTGTTCAACTTGAGCTCTTAAACTCCATTTGGAACGTAATCTCTTCAATTATATTTTCTCTGTTTTATTTTCTTGAATTTCCCAGTTTAATTTTCAGCGCCTTCGACCCACTGTGCGCAAGTGCTGCTCGGCCGGGCGCGTTACTTGGCCCGTTCAATAATAGAAATGGACGCCGCTTAAACCTTTAAGATGCCAATTACAATGAAAATTGATTTTATTTCGCATTCCACGCTGCTTTTGGTTTGTTTCACATTCCTCGTATACCCTCTACATGGCAAAAGCATGGCATGGGGTATGATAAGCCAAGCAGGCACAGTAAGAGAAAAGAAGAGTTGAGTTATGACAAATGAAAGAATTTCTCCACATTTCAAGGCATTGATAGAGACCTTATACGAACTGCTTAATTCATACGCACAGCTAATATACTCTACAACGATTTACAGGGTATTGGCAGACTCGCACTATTCACTTGCCCGATGGGGTTGGTGTTGCTGGCTTTCGCCATTGTTTCACTTTATCTGTCTGTCTCACTGTCTCTCTTTCTCTGTCTCTGTGTGTGAGTACGCGCGTGTTCCTCTGTGGCTCTGTGATTGTATTTGTATGTGTGTGTATGTGTGTGTGTGTGTGTGTGTGTAGTGGCCGTCTGGCAAAGTGCCGAATGTACATAATGCCAGTGGATTAGGGCTTAGTTTATCGGCGTTTTCACTGACAATGTCAAGGTCAAGCTCATAAGCGCGTATGACAACAGCACTAAGCTCTCGCTGTGTGCCTGTGTGTGTGTGTGTGTGCCTGTGTGTGCCTGTGTGTGTGTGTGCGTGTCTACTATTCTATTGTCATTAGCTTAGTGCGAGTGTGCGTGTGCATCACAAATAAATTCGATATTAGCCGCCGTCCGTCTGCCGTCGCCCGGCTCAATCGCCGCCGCCAGCTGTTGAGCCACTTGGACGCCTCGATATTAACATACAATTATGCCAAATGCCAATCAAATGCAGGCCAGCTAAGCCGCACTGGACTACAACTGGACTAGCATAAGCATGGCGCGCCGCCGGCCTGCTCTGGCCTGTGCTGCCCTGGTCTGGCTTGTCCTTGGCCTTGGCCATTTATCATGGTAATAGGCCAACACGTGCTCCGAGTTCGTCTTTTGATTTAACGATCTCGTTTTGCTGCAATCAAAGAATCACACACACACACACACACACACACACACGCCTACATATACATACACTTGTCTGAGTGTGCCCACTCTGCCCTTCCTGCTCTGGCCAATCGACCAATGGACACCGGCAGGCGCGACTGGGCACGCTGTCTGGGCGGACAATAAAAGGAATAAGTCGAGACATCGAAATCTGCTTATTCTCTTAATGTGCTTGCGGTAATAAAAACTGCGCTTCCAGCTCCCGCACGGCGCGACGAGACGCGCGTGTTGAATCGAGTCGCTGCCCGAGTAAAATCGCAGCTAAGCAGCTTTTTATGATTATGACGAAAGCCAGTTACGCTGCACCCTCTCCCCCCCCCCTCTCTCTTTCTCCCACTCTCTTCTCTCATTGCTCACGACCAAGATCAGCGCGGAGCACGCGTCGGTTTTGCCTCCCGTCTCCCGTTTTCCGTTTCCAATCTCGACGGCTGCGCGTGCCCTCAAAAGTATGCTACAAAATGTTGTGTTACTTTGTTTCGCGTTATGGCTGCTGCTGCGCTGCCATTGCCGTTGCCATTGCGATGCATGCTGCTATTTTCGCTCTTTTATTTTATGAGCGTATCAAACATTGGCAACAATGTCCTTGTCAACTATTTAATGTGTCTTTGCCACAGCAGCAGCAACAACAACAGCAACAGCTGCGCCTTGGCGAATTTGCCTAACAGTGTGCGAACCACAAATAATCATTTGTTCTTTCTATATGAAATTGATGATATGTCCTAGTTGTGTGTTGTTCTCTTTAAAGAAGCCAAGCAGTTGTTGAGTAACTGTTTACAGCACTTTTTGTGTAAAAGGATTAAAGAAATACAATGAGAAGGTTTGGATCTTAATACAGAAATGTAACTGATTCAAAAATCAAAGCCAATGACGGCTGTCGGCTTAAAGTAATTCCAAATATAGACTGAATCTGGTTTGTCTTTCCCTATGCAAATCATTTCACAAAAATAGCATAGAATCAGTGTCATATCAATGTCATATCAGTGTCATATCAATGTCATATCAAGTGCCAGATGATGTGTCAAATCAAAAGTAAAGAGTATTGTGGCATATTAAGTATCATTCTAATAAACCTTTCTACCAGCATCAAATCAGTGTCATATCTTCGTCATATCACTGTCATATAAGAACCATATCAGAGTCATATCTGTATAGTTTCTTGAGGTATATTTTGTGTCATTTTAAGTGCCATATCATGTGTAATTTATTTGAAGAATCAGTCATATGTTTTCTTTAATGCTCACCTCATTTTGTCAATTCTGTCACGTCTTTGCTTTAAAGCACAAGTGTCATATTGTATTATATTACTGTCATATGAACATCATATCTGTGTCATATACTTATATGATACTTATATGGGCTATCCAATTAAGTTTATATTTTAGCCAAGTCAGTTTTAAATAAATGTGTATTAAAGATATATTCTATTTCATATCTGTATTACAGATTTATTATTTTTGTGTCATATAAATGTCAAGTTACCATAGTTAGTCATACAAAAGTCCTTTTTTCAAACAAGGCTGATTAATTGCCATTGCTCTGCCAAGCAGTTGCCAATTAATCGTAATTGCAAGAGAACTTTAAGTTGGCAATCTCAAATTCGACTATGACTCACGAAAATTCTCGATATGTCACCGTAAATGACAAACTTGTATGGCTGAGAATGCGTCAGCTGTGGCTGCTTATTTGCACAGCTAAGCGGGAGGAGGCCAAGGGGGGGATGTTTATATGTAGATAGTGTATGACACGCAGGTATGGAAAATGCCAAGCTCCCTTCCCCTTCAGACGGAATTGCAAACGTGTCGAGCAGGTCGAGTAAGTTGAGTGAGCGTGGAGGGGAGCAGGGACGGGAGGGGGATGCGTGTGTGGATGTGGAAGGTGGCAATGCATGAGGATGCACTGCAAATTGATAACTGTTAATGCGATTTGGTTTCCCGATACGAGGACTTTGAAGTTTGCATAACTGCCAATTGGATTGTTACGACGATTTTGCTGTGAAGTGTGGGAAAGTAGCACGGCTATAGATGCGAGAAAGCGAGAGGGAAAGAGAGGGGGAGGCGGGAGAGAAGTCTTATGACAAAAAGCAGCAGCATCATCATCATCATCGGTTGCTGTGTCGCAGCTTCGCTTTCAATATTTCTGCCCTGGGGGCCATAGATATTTTGCTAGCAATTTCCGTTATGTGCATGCTGCATATGTGTATGCGTGCGTGTGTGCGTGCGTGTGTGTGCGTGTGTGTGTGTAACGAAAATTGTTGCTAAAGTCACTTTGCTTTTGTAATTTCATAAATTGCGTAATTGCATTGGGGCAGGAGCCGGAGGAGCCCAGGCAAAAGGAACGCATCAAAGACAGCGCCAGAGAAAGGCAACGTTAGAAAGAGAGAAAGCGAGAAAGAAAGAGATGCGAGTGAGATAGAGGCAGACAGAGAGCAAGTGAGAGGGCGAGAGCTAGTCAAGTGGTAGGTAATAAGCTACAAAACTCAATAGTCGCCTCTAACTCAGGGCGCCATCTGCACTGCGTGTGTGCGTGTGTGTGTGTGTGCGTATATGTGTGTGCTTGGTGTGCCTGCGTGTGTATTGGTCCGTCCTTGCTGCATTATTCATGAAGTTGATTTAGCAAAAGTTTCCCTGCTGTTTCTCTGCTGATGCTTCTGAATCAGGACAAATCAAATTAATGACGCTGATGAGGCGCCTTTGATTTTCTCCGCCAGTTAAATCAGCTGCATCCTTAGCCAGCATACTCCTACAGCAAACCGCACTCCCTCTCGCCCCACCCCCTCTCCTTCCTTACGCCTCACTCAATCGTCCCTATCGCAGGGACTGCAGCACCTGCTGCAAATTGCAACAAGCGAAGCGAATGCAAATGCTGATTACCATAGCAGGCAACAACTCGAGCTGCTCCCATGGACCTTCGGCCAGGCCAAGCCAGGCCGGGCCTGCCTGATGCGCGATAAGAACACGTACTGCAGCCAACCAACCTCAGCCCTTGCACCCGCCTGCTAGCTGGTGATTATAGGCAAATCCCCGCAGAGCGGCTCAGTAAAGCCACAGATCCGGCAGGCGTAAAGCTGAAACTCATCCCTGAAAGGCGGCGATAATAATATTATTGTTCGATTATAATGCATGGAAGGGCTGCCCAGGTAGGCGTGTTGCCGCAAGTTCCAGTTACGCAGCAGGCAACCAAGAAATTCGCTTCTCCCTTCCTTCCTGCCTCCTTTGCCCTTATTACCTAAGTCTATTCATCAATTTGAGGCACGAACTGACTCCTTTATTTGCAATACAACGACAATGCTTTTATAACCCTATAACTGATCTGGACAGTTATATAGCATTTTCATTTCATGCAGCTTTTGTCAGCAAACAGCCACGAATTGTAATCAAAAAACTGCATCAGAAATGACAACATGAATAAATTTCATACAGCTCAAGTCATTCGTTTCAGCTCAGCTCCAAAGGGGCTCGCAACTGCAACTGCGAGGGCGGGAAGAAAGGTATCAAGATATGTAAGAAAAAGAACAAAATAAATAAATGATTGAACCTGAAGCTTGTTTAAAGCTTGATTAGACTGCAACTTAATGAATCTATTAACGAGGTCTGTCTGATATGTTGTCAGCCTGACTATGATATAAACATTTTAAACATTTTTAATAATTTATTTATTATTACAGTCCTTTACTTAGGCTACACACTTCTTTCAGTAATGCTCCCACCCCTTTTATACACTGATTATTGTTCATTTAATATGTAGAAACCTACATGCTGAATTTGTTGACTCTAGTTTTTTTATTTGCCAATTTGCGTTCATACTGACAAACATAAAGTCGACAAACTTTACATTTGTGCAACAATAAGAATCTTTTCGATTAATGTTCTTAGTGCAAACAGTTTCTACTTTCAAATAACTCATTAATGTGCCCTCTCTAGCTGATTCCCTTTTTGGAAATATTGCCGCTCACATGGCCCTGGACATGTGGTCTACGTGCCGCAGGAGGTTGCCTCGCTTGCGATTCAAATTGAAACTGAATGCACGACAGATTCGAGTGTATTCGCATACGCAAGCAGGTGTATTCACAGCAGCACAGTATTCGCACTGGTATTCACAGCTGAGTGTGATTTCAACCTGAAAACAATTGATGGCCAGTGGTGCATACCTTGAGGGGCAGAGATGCCCTTCCATCCCTCTTCCCGCTCTTGCTGGAAGAGAACTTCGCCCTGGCGAGGGGCCACTTACGTAAGTGAGCAAATAACGACGGGACGAACCGAAGTCGTAAATTGTGCGGGACCCACTCGATGGTGGGGAGGGGTCAAGGGGAGGGGAGGGGTGTGGAGAGGTGCGCGGAGCTGCTCAGGATACGGCAAATTGATCAGAAATCACGTTGAGGAAATTGCTTTAAAATGTGCTAACGCAGCCAGTTCGACAAGGCGCTGAGCGAGGGGGAGAGTGGCGAGAGAGCAGGGAGGGATAGCGTGATTTGCCTGGGGGCACTGCGTCTATTGGGGCGTGGCCGACGCCAGCAGACGCCAATTAAACTTGTTGGAAATTCGCATTCGCATTCGAATTTCACATTTCACATTGCTTTGCGCCGCTTTCGCCTCAGTCAGCTTATTATTTTCAATTTTTTTCATTTCTGGCCTGCTGCTGACAGATATCATATGATATGGCCCAGAGTGAGGGGCGTGGCAACGGGGCAGCAGCACTCTCTCTGGGCTGCGGGCATTGTGGCATTAATGAGCTGCCCGCTGCCGTGGAAGCGCTTGAGACAGCGCTAAAATTGATTGATTGATTGATGCTGAAATGTAATCGGAATCGAACCAAAGACAGAGCTGAGACAGAGACAGAGACAGAGCTGAGACAGAGACAGAGCCGATGCCGTCGGCAATTGATTAGCATAAATTACCCGCAAGCAATTGCGAAATCGGAGACCGGAATCGGAGTCCAAAACGGATACCAACTGGGCTGGGTGAATCAAACTCTTCATCCTCGTCTGCTTCGCTGTCTCCGTCTCCATCTCCTTGGATGCTTCCGTTTCCGTTTGACAAACTGCACTCGCTCTGCATGCAGATAACAAGACAGTGGATACTGAGGGACAAAGATACAAGATGCTCGGCCGACAGATATAAAGATACTCGTCGAAAAGATACAAAGATAATCAACGAGGAGATACTCGACTCGGAGACACACACAGCCCTGTTGCACTCGCAGTTGATTGATGATGATGGTACTCGAGTGCGCCAGATAATCATTTATAAGGCGCATAAATGTTTGCTTCGATCCTGGACACAGGACACGCACTGCCAGACCGGACGAGGGGGAGGGGGAGTGAGAGCAGTGGGGCAACTACTCACTCAAGCCACGAGTTGTCGTCGCAATCCGCACAGATTCCGGACTTGGAATCAGATTCAGATTCCGATTTAGATTCAGCGTCAGACGCGCTTGCCAGTTGCGTCGAGGTCGTTGGAATTATGACAACGCTGGGGTGGCAGTTGGAGAGAAGCAGGGCACACGAGGGGGGGTGGGAGGTTTGGGGTGACAATTGCGGCCTGTCAGTTGCAGCGTCGTCGTCCGCGTCTGGCCCTGTCAGCGCGTGCCCTCGCCGAATTTGCATTGGAATTGGGCTCGCGTTGGTCGTGCAAGTGCGTGTGTATTTGGCATATGACGCTTTATATACCCCAAGCAAAGTCTCTCTGCGTTTGCCCCCTCCCCCTCCCCCTACTCTGTCTGTCTGTCCATCGCGGCGACCTATTAAATACTAGAAAAGTGCCATAAAACTGAGAGCTGCCGGCACGAACGCAGCTCGCAAAACGGCAACTCACTCGCTTAGAAACTATAAAAAGGGACATTTCCATTTGGAAAACTCTCTCGATTTACACTCGAAGTCAACTTGGACAGAGTTCCTGCCGACCTTAAAGCCCTGCATTAGCTTAAAGAGTGGAATAAAGAGATAGATAAGAAGACATAGTCAGACAGCCATTTCTTGTGCAGTTGAAATATTTTCTCAAGTCTGCGTGGGGAGAAGTTGGACGGAGTTTCAACTACAACTTTCTAAATATGATAGGGATAAGGAGACGTTCTCACGCAGAAGAGTCTAGCTAGTACGAGACTAGCGAGTATGTGCCACAAAATTGAAAACTTTTAACATTCAAGGTAACCAAAAACTTATTTTAGAGACAAGTTTTTTATATCACTTATAAAATACTTCTTTTTGTGTACTTTTGCTAGACTAAGCTCTTAAGTATTCTTGAAGTTATGAGGAATAGAAACATGCCATGCATATGCTCAGAATGTATGTGTATCTTAGAGCTAGCTTGAGTTACTTAAAGTGTTTCATTAATGAATTTATCTATCGTTCTATCTACTTGTGTAACCATCTGCATTATTTATCTGTAAATTCTTTTTATTTGTTCTTTATATCTCATTACCTCTTTCTTTTCTCCCACATCTGCAGGACTCCTTACTCCCAATCGTTTTAGCAATCTGAGCTTTAACTTTACCTTTCAGTGCTACCTTTATATCTACTTTTTGGTCTACCTTTACCTGTAGCTCCAGTGCAAACTACTTCTTACACTAGGTACACCTCATGTGCATCCACCATTCTACCTCTAGATCTTCCTCTTACTTTTTATAGCTCTACCTCTTTCTCTACTTTCAGCTCTACCCTAAGCTTTACCACTAACTATTCCTTGCTCTACCTCTCACTCTTCCACTAACTTCACCTCTTCACTATTACTATTACCTCTTCACTATTACTATCTCTACCTCTATCCCTCGATCTTTTATCATTCTATTCCTTACTTTGTAGCTTTCAAATGTCGCTAAAGCTCTTAAAGCTCCTCTACCTCTACCTCTACCTCTACCTCTACCTCTACCTCTACCTCTACCTCTACCTCTACCTCTACCTCTACCTCTACCTCTACCTCTACCTCTACCTCTACCTCTACCTCTACCTCTACCTCTACCTCTACCTCTACCTCTACCTCTACCTCTACCTCTACCTCTACCTCTACCTCTACCTCTACCTCTACCTCTACCTCTACCTCTACCTCTACCTCTACCTCTACCTCTACCTCTACCTCTACCTCTACCTCTACCCCTCCATCTCTCATCATTCTTTCCCTTACTTTGTAGCTCTCAAATATCGCTAAAGCTCTTAAAGCTCATTTTACAAGCCATTTTTCCGCCAAATCGTGGCTTCTGCCGTTGGCAAGCTAAACGAAAAATAAAAGTGCTGTCGCTGCAGCTGCCAATTACGGCAACTGCATTTCTAATTAGATGCGTGCGTACCAGCACACACGCGCGCACAAGCACACACACCCACACACACTCACTCACACACACGCACACATGCTCAAAAGCATTTGCTTCTATGTGCGCGTGTGTGTTGAGTGCGTTGCGTATACGACGCGTCTGACAGCAGCCGGGCAGGCGATAAAGTGAAAGCGCACAAAAGAAATTAGCAGCGAGAGGGGAAAGAAAGCAAAGAGGGAGAAAGAGTGTGTGTGCGTCGAAGAGAGAGAGGGAGATAGAGTGTGTGCTGCCTGTCGGGAGCTAGATGAAAGCTCAGCCATGTGCATAAATCATAAAAATTATATTTTAGTGAATTGCAAAATGCCAACAAGCACAAGAGGGAGAGAGCGAAACAGAGGGAGACAACAGAGAGAGAGAGAAGTGGTGAGTGAGAGCTGGACAGAGGACGCTGGAGAATGCACACGTTTGTTGCATAGCTAATTTCTGCGAGCAACTGCGGCGCGGTCTGCTCTGGCTGCGGGTCAGGTGAATGAGGTGAATCATGTGAATGGCTGTTGCGTAGCTGTTGGGCTGTTGTTGTTGCAAAGCGCTTGGGGTGCTCTTTGCCACGCGCTGTTGCATGCAACGTTGCACCATGTCAAATTGCACAGCACAAATGGCACTCGGAAAACGGATTTGTGAAGTGCACTCAACTCGGCCAAAATAAACAGGCAGCCGGACGAACGAGCAGACAGACAATGGCAGAGAGCAGCGGACGGAGCAAGTGGACCACAATGCCAACAGCTAATACAACACCCACACACACAGACTGACACACACACACACACAGATAAGACAGAGATAGACATACGCACAAAAACGGCACTTTAATGCCGGGGCAAATTATTTGGAAAAGCCGCTGTGGAAATCGGATATACGCAGCCGATACTCCTCGCCAGCGGTCAAATTGAGCGCGAGGCCATTAGCTAATTGAGAGTGTAGTCGCGATTCAAAGGGACATCGGATACTGGCGCTTGTGTGTTTAACCCTATTTAAACTCACACTCAATCGAATCGACTCGCTGAATGATTTATTCAATCGAGTCGAGCTAAATCGAGGAATGCAAATTGAATTATTATCGCCAGACTGTGCATGAATTAGTCGATATTTGTTTGTTTGCCCACAAGCTGCTCGTTCCGGTGCAATAATACGTGTATACCCCACAAGCCAGGGTGCATGGGGTGGATAAGTCAGGTTAGCTAACGTATATAGTCTTTATATGTTTTGCTTACGATACTATCGCATGATCAACGTCCCTCACTTCTTTAATTACTGATTGAATTTCAATCACTTTATTTATGCTCTTTATTTTGTAACTAGCACAGCCGATAAACACTGGCTATATAGTATTAATATATACACACGTGTGTGTGTGCCACACATTATATTTATTTTTGCGGCTTGAGTACGTTCTCGAGATTCCGTGACTGTTTCCATTCCCCATTCGTCGATTGCGCAATGCATTCCGTTAGCTGTGCATCATCTTTGCCTCAGTTCAGATTTCAATCGCACTTCATCTGGCCCTCATACATGCTCCCATCTATTGCATACGTAGTCACATGTGGCCGTACATTGTACATCGCATAGCGTACATCGCATATGGCATATGGTGTTTTGTGTCTTCGAGAATGCTTCGCATTTGTTTTGCTGCATTTGTCGCTTCCGGCCTGTTGAGTTCGTTGTCCGTTTCCGTAGCGGCTGCAGCGGGGCGTGGCCCAGTTAGATAGCGGTACAGTTGCTGCTAGGGAACACCCGTCTCTCGCATACTTGCATGTGCACCCCCATCCCCATCCCCTTCCTTCACTCCCCCACTCGATCCGATTGCGCCAAATGTTTCCGTCCCAGTTTGAAGGCAAGTGCCTGCACTGACCTTGGAAAAGTGGGCGAACCACTGAAGGCTTTGCACACCCGCCTTCGTACCCCCACCACCAACTCTTTCACACTCAAGCAGAGCAGCGCACACACACGAATCTGAATCAATTAAAATAAATACTCCTCAGTGGTTGAAGTGCTGGCGTGAATGGGGATCCAGAGTACTCTACCAAGTGCAGGGTGCTTTGATTTGAAGAATCTCTCAATTAATGTTCAGTACTTGTTGGATAGAAGAGTATGCATATATGCATAGAAGGAGTGTATACATATAAATTTGAGTATATGAGTATATTCAGTATTAAGTATATATTCTTGTTCAGCTTCAACTTTAGACTCGATATAGACATGTCCGTCTGTATAAGCACTGAGTTCTTAAAAACAATTAGAGCTAGGACTTCCCAAGTTGGTCACAACATTTCTCATTATAAAAAGTAGCTAAAGTATAATTTAGAATTTCGCCACGCCTCTTTCTGCCTCCTTTATTTAAAAATTTATAACGAATTTCAAGCGCATTGAAGTTATCACAATTTTGCAAACTATTTCTGTGTTCGGATAATAAAAAAAGAATTTATTTGCTTCTTTTTTTTTTTATTTCGATAGGAATCAGATTAACAATTTTTCTGTAACCTAATGAGCATCTATAATTTAGCTACATAGTAGGTTAGCAGCTTTATGGCTCCCTTACTTGTTTACACACTACCTTGCATAGGGTATTCGCTAGTCGATCACTCCCCACTCAATGTGTATACATTACTCAAACAATATGCCCCTCGTTCGTTTTATTAGGGCATCATTTCTATTTACTTTTCATCATTTCGACGATTTTCAGTTTGCTTATGCCACGGAATGAGTCACAATCTCAGCGCTGCATTTCCACATGCAAATGACTCACAGCTAGCCCCCCCTTCCCCCATTCACACCCTGAGCAACCGCAATAGCTTAACCTTTTGCTCAAGAGAAAGAGTGAGAGAGGGGGAGCGAGGGAGAGGGGTCACCTTTGGCGCAAGTGTGTACACACGCCTGTCGTACACACAATTTAAGTAATAATTCGTTGTTTATGCTACGAAATGAAGGCCACACTCAGCGCTAAATTGAGCGAAGAGAAACGGATCGGCGGCAGCGGCATAGGCAGAGCACCGACAGAGCACCAGCAGAGCAGACAAGAGCAGCTGATAAGGTCGCGCCGCTCCTCATTCAAGTTGTGCGCTCATCCAATTTATCAGAAGGCGATAGCTGCGCAAACAGACACTAAACAGACCCGAATCGCACTAACACGCACACACCCAAGCAGCAACAGCAACAACAACAACAGCAACAGCACGACGACTGTCCAGTTGCTGTGCTCTGAGAGTGGCCAGCTGTGAGTGGCGCTCTCTCACTCTCCCGGCGAGGGCAGTTCGTGCAGTCAGCGAGTGTGAGCAGTAGAGCTGCGCATATACGATAGCCAGCAACTGCAGTGACTGCCCTAGCGGCTGCGAGAGTCACGTGCAGTGCTGCCAATTTAGCTATTTTCTCACTGTATATTACTAGTTGCAAATGTGCGATAAATAGTTAGCGGGAATTATAACTATTATTGGCGGCTTTTATAGCAGTTTAAAACTAGGCTAAAGAGATTTCATGTATTTTTATGCTTTGCCTTACACATTTAAATACTTTTTTTTAACAAAACATCGATAAAAGACTCATTAAATTGTATCGTTTCAAGCTAATTAATTAATTAATCACTAACAAGGTATTTTTATATTGTTATAAATTTGCTACAAATTCTAGTATATCAGTGGCTTTATATAGAAAATATTTTGTCTAATTCTTTTGAATGCACTCCCTAGTCAGCTTATTTTATGCCAATGCAAAGAACTTAGCTTTTTTTATATAATTTGGCTACAATTCGCTCAAAAATTCTGGCAGTTCTGCTCACAATTTCGAAATGACAGTTTCTGGCTACTTCTAGCTATTTTCGCGGGCTAGTTTAGCGTTTAGTTGGCAGCACTGGCTCACTCACTCTCTCTCGCTGTCCCTCTCTCTCTCCCTGCTCTCTCCGTTGCTCTTGCACGCATTCGTGCCGTTTTCAATGTTCTAAGCTTTCGGTCGTTCAGTCTTTGCGTCGCCTTCGCCGCCGCCAGTGGCAGTCAGTGTTTGTTCTCTCGCTCTCGCGTGCGCAATGTGAACGGTTCCCCCCTTTAACGTCGTCGTCGTTGTTGTTATTACTGTTGCCACTTACTGTGTTTGTCGTTAGCCGTCGTGTTGCTTTTGTTTTTGTTGCCGTTTGCTTTGTTATTTCGGCCGAGGCAGAGGAATTTTATTGTCGCCGTCGGAGATGTCTGTAAACCATGACTGCGATCGCAAGTATTTGCGCAGCATCGATGGTCTCTCCAAGATCACCTGCCTGGTAAGTTCAGTCAGCCACAACAACAGAGCACGACAGCAATAACAACTTGTTCTCCTTGCCTCCCCCCTCCCTCTACCGTGCAGCTGTGCGCCTTCATCGGTTTCCTGTGCATCGTGTGCAGTTCGGTGAGGCTGAGCAATTTTCGGGGCTGCTTCTACATCGTCGTCGCTGTGATTGGCTTCGTGCTGACACTGCTGTTGCTGCTCTCCCGCCTGCTGCGTCTTGGCCAGAACTGGAGCTGCAATCCCTCGCGCTGGTCGCTCTTCGTGCAGGCGACGCTGGCGCTGAGCCACTTCATTGCCTCCGGCCTGGTGCTCTCCCTGGACATTGCCAGCTACACAGCGGCAGCGGTGAGTTTAAAACAAGATGCGCCGCATTGTTTTGATTGCAACTCACTCTCGCTCTCTCTCTCTCTGTCCTCGCTCTCTCTCTTCTCTCTTGTGCAGTTCTTTGGTCTGACGATATTCAGCATCAATGCCCTGGAGGCCTATGGAAGCTATCGACGCAGTCGCCAGCGCGATGTGGCCACCCAAACGGTGTAGAAGCCATTGCTACTCTAAGTCTTAGTCGCAAACGAGTGACTGAATGAGTGAGTGAATGAGTGAGTGTGTGAATGAGTGAGTGCGAGTGTTAGTTGTATCAAGTCTGAGTCTGCTAGTTAAGCCAAAAGTCACAAAAACAATAGTTGGGGCTGCCGCTGGCAGTTGCCCGATTAACTTATCAAACAAGTCGATAAAACGGCAGCACGACGCTGTGAATGACAGCCACAAGTCGGTCAGCCATGCGGGCTATCTATCCAGAGAGATAGACAAAGAGAGAAAGAGAGAGAGGGGGTTAGGCAACAGCCGCACAAAGGCAGCCCCGTCAACCCGTTATTGTGTCAATATTATTATATCATAAAGAGAAGAGAGGAGGAGGTAGAGAGGGAAAGGCGATACACTCTGCAGTTGGCGAGGTGTGAACTATCAACAGAAGCTGAAGAGGAAGAGCCAACAGTGAGCACGAGCGCGAGAGCGAGACAGCTGCAGAATGCGCGCAACTGAGAGCTGAGCAGAGTATATATGTAGGTGTTAGTGAAGGAGTTGAACAGAAGAAGGCGAAGTGGAGGTTGCTAAGAGAAGCAGTGGAAGAGAAGGAGTCGATGTTCCGTTGGCTGCGAGAAGGAGTCGAAGGTGTCGAAGAGAAGCAGTCCAAGAAAATCAGTCTAAGAGAAGGTGTCGAAGTGAACGTCTGAAGAGAAGGAGTCACAGACAAGGAGTCGAATAGAAGAACTCCAAGAGAAGAAGTTCAAGAGAAGGTCTCCAAGAGAAGGAGTTGAAGAGAAGGAGTCTAAGAAACGGAATCGAAAAGAAGGTGTCGAAGAGAAGAGCTCCGAAAAAAAGACTTCAGAGGAAGATGTCGAAGTGAACGTGTCAAACAGGAGTCGCAGAGAAGAGGTCGCAGAGAAGGTGCCCAGGAGCAGGAGTTCAGTTGGTTGCTCTCCCTCTCTCTCTCTCTCCCTCCCACAAGCCTCGCTTTATCCATTTGTCAAACGCTTTAAACCAACTTTAGCATTAATTAAAATGTTTTTTTTTTTTTTTTGTATGTGGTATCAAATAAAATGTAATGCAAAATACTTTGCGTATCTCTTTCTCTCTCATGTGGCTGCTGGTTGCCTAGGCAACTCTGTGCAGGGAAGGGCAAAGGGGTAAGGGGTTGGTTAGCCTGGTGACGCGACGTCTGCTCCTTTGTTGGCTGGAAAATTTGCACTTGTTCCCAAGTGGCTTTCCCTGTCCCCCTATCCACACAAACACACACTCAGGTAAGTTTTTCACCTGCGTACTTTATTCACCTTGAGTTTCTATTTGCACTCCCCCAAATTGTTGTTGTTGTTGCTGTTGTTGTTGATGTTGTCACTTTTGTTGGCAGTTGATGAAGTTTTTCTGGCTTTGCCCGAGCGTTGATTCTAAGCTTGTTTATTTATGTTATTGTTACGGCTTGGTTTCTTCTTCTTCTTCTTGTTGTTGTTGTTGTAAGTGATGTGGCCCCAAGGCGCAGGCAAGTACCGTTACTTTGTGTGTGTGTATGAGTGTGCATATTATTATTAAGCTAATGAACTGCGCCATATCTTAGTGCATTTTATGGGCTCCCTTCTGCCCCTCCTCGCTAAGCAGGCAGTTTAAACAGCAACCCCCATGATGTGTGTAATCTTGTGTGTGTGTGTGAGTGTGTGTGTTAGAGGAGGAGTGAGTGTGTTAGTTAGATAAAGATTAAGTTGCCAGTGGCTTAACCCAGCAAGACCTTGAACTAATACATGCTCTCCCTCTCTCACACACACATGCTTGCACACATGTTGCTTTCTCTTTCGCTCTCGCACTGCACATTCCCATTAAGTCAGTTGCAAAGTCGATTTGATCAATCTGAGCAGCTGGCGCGGATGGGCGCACAATGCAATCAGTGGGCGTGACCTTGAGTTGCCGAAACGAGCATTCAATCATCAGCGCCAGTGTGTGTATGACTGCATGGCAACCACACTCACACTCACACTTATTCACACTCACACAGCACCCACTGGCAGCGCCACCTCGCCCCGCTTGGGTCATGCGAGTCACGCAGTGGCAAATTAATTAGCCACGTTGCCAGTCGCGTTGGCAGCTCTAAAAATGGCTGCCACCTCCGCCAGCGGGGTGAGCCTGCCAGCGTGCTCCCAATTTATGGGTCACTGGGTAAGGATGGAATGTGCGTGGGAGGTCCAGAGTCCCCAGCGATTATGATCTTAAACGAGCAGCTCCAGCCATGTAAATCAAGGAAGACAAGCTGCCACTGTCTGCTTTCTCTGTCACATTCCCTCTTGCTTTCTCTCTCTTTCACTAGCTTGCCCGGTTTTCCTTTTTCTTATCAGCAATAAAATGTAAGTTTATTTAAAAGCACGCTTAGATATCGTTAGTTCTTTCCATAGAAAATACAGTACTAACCTCTCTTGAGCGGACACTTTTAGGAGCATAATAAACACTTAAAAAAAATAAACGCTTAGCAGGGTAGTCCGCTTTAGAGGGCTATCCCCCGAAGTGAGGTGTCCGCTTAAGGGAGTGTCCGCTTAAGAAAGTGTCTGCTTAAAAGTGTTCGCTAAAGGAAGAGTCCGCTAAATGGAGTGTCCTTTTTAGAAGTGTCCGCTTAAGAAAGTGTTTGCTTAAGGGAGTGTCCGCTTAAGGAGATATTAATAAGTATGATTTACAAGGTATTGTCGATTGCATGGAGTCCACTAAGGGGATTCGCTTTTAAAGAGTGTCCGCTTAAGGAAAGTGTTCGTTTAAGCGGGAAGTCCGCTTAATAGAGTGTCGCCTAAGAAGTGTGCCCTCTAAAACGTTTTTCGATAACAAGGGCAGTGCTTAAGAGAGTTTCCGCCAAAGAGAGGAGTAAGTTCAAGAGAAGTGACCGTTGAGGGAGTTTTCAATATTGATCATTGTTACGCACTTATACCTAACCTTAAATCTTTCTAATTTTTTGTGGCTTACTAATACTGGATACCCGCTTTATTAAATGCCCTACTTCCAATACAAATAGTACCAACAAGTCTATTTTAAATTCACATCTATTGCGGTATTCGGTGAATCTGATAAGGAACTACAATTACACATGGAACTTTACCACACGAACATAATTCTAGCCCGGGATCGACCCTGAATCTGGTTCCAATGTTGTAATATGTTAAAAAATGCATTGAATGTGAATCACTCTCGTTCCCCTTATACGAAATACATCCCTGAAAACGTGTAACGTGCCCTTAAGGCGAGTCCCTGTGGGCAAGGGACTCTGTAATGGCGCCCTGGCGAAGTTCAATTAGCGGCAGTTCGCAATAAAATCGATTTCAATCAGAATACAGGTGTAAAACATGCAAAAAAAGAGGAGCATAGAGACAGAGAGAGTAGGCGACAGGCAGATACCCTGTAATGGTAATGGCACTTACTTCTATTATTTTAGTTGATTGCAGCGGAGAATTGTATAACAATGGAGTTGGCACTGCAGCTAGCATACTCTCTCACTCATGTCTCCAATTACAGGGTATACATAGAGCTGCAGTACTAGTGCAACAATTTGCCTGCGGCACCTCGCTTCGCAGACAAAGCGAATTGCGGATCGAAACACAATTTCATTATTAAATGTTCAAAAAAATTCACGCCAAGTGGCACAAGGCATGCGGCATGTGGCATGCGGCAAGTGGTGAGCAAATGGGGCAGGAAGAAAGGTGGCCGCGTTTAATTAATGAAATCATTTTCAAATCAAGCGCGCTTTTAATCAAAGTCCTCACTGTGTGTCTCTTTTCGCGTTATCCTTTTCTCCCTCCCTATTTATCTCCCTGTCTCCCTGTCTCTCTGTTTTTATGTCTCTCTCTGTCTTTTTGTTGGGATTGCCCAAGTCAAATGGAGCATTCCAAAGTGAATGCGCTCCAAATTCCCGCAAAACAAACAATCCTCGGCCGCAGCCACAGCCGGACTTACGCAGGATGCCGCTGTCAATGGACGAGATGATTCGCTTCCTGTTATCCCAGCTTCCCCTGCCTTCTTCCTGCTCCTTCCTACCGTCCTCGTCTCCCTTGTGGCTTCGACTGCTGTTGCGGTTCATTGTTCGCTTCATTATCCATTTGCCGTTTTGTTTTTGGCTTTCTGCCGCTTTCCGCTGCTGCTGTTATTATTTTTGGGATTGGCATTTAATCTCTGCACGCCGCGCATTATTGTCGCATTGCCCTGCGAGGCACCCTAACCCCTACACCCCCCAAAGCTTATTTGTAGGGTATAATTAATTGCAGCGATTGCCTGCAATCAATAATTGTCACATGGAATAGGCTTCGTATTTCAATTCCTTAGAACGCCTTTAATTAACAAGAGCTGAATATATATTGTATATTGTAGGTCTCTTTACGGACAAGATTACATCCTTTAAGGCGGACAAGTCTTTTTAAGGAGAATCCCCTTTTAAACGGACACATTACTTCACTTTTTCTTTTACATTTTCCAAACGAATCTTTAGTTTGAGATTGGTAGACGATTAAGGCTCAACATTACATGCTAAATGAGTCCAGATCTGCAGAGTGTATAATTCAAGTCTCTCGAATCTTGCTTCACTACATACCATACTCGTATATGTTATAGTACATTAAACTGTAAAAGCCTCAAATATGGTAAGGCCAATTCATAATTCCAACCTTTCAATATTCAAAGTAGTGTTTCACGTTCATTATGAAAGAAGTTTACTATTCGTTCGACACTTTGCAAGCATTCTCAGTTCAATTTTAGTTGAACCTAAGCGTGCCCTGCACCAAGCACTGAATCGAGCTACCAGCGCTTCATCCTTCAATTGAAAACATTCCATTCAAATTTCAAGAGCAGCAGACGAGTGTTATTTTCAAACTATATTCTCTCTGTGCAAAAGCAAAATTAAAATAAAAAGAAATAGGAAAATAGGCAAATTTAAAAATAAATTTATCCAAGATGGACAACTTACAATGCAGTCAGGTGTTCGACCGGACATCGATGCTGAATGCCATTCAGGCCTTCGAGGTTGAATCTGCAGAGAACGTGAACCATGTATGCCACTACCTCGTGGCGTTCCAGATGTCCCCACAGGCCTGGAACATTTGCACTGAGATGCTGTGGGAGCTGGACGGACACCGCGCTAACGTGCTCTTCATGTGCGGCAGCATGCTTCGCCAGAAGGTCCGTGCCCAGCTCAACTTGCTGACCAAGGAGGCGCAGGGCCAGCTCCGAGACACTCTGTTGGGACAACTAGACAACGCGGTCCATTCAACGCGCGAAGGCATCGAGTCTGTTACGCGCATTTTGGTGCTGATTATTGCCGACATGGTACTGCGTATGCGTGACTGCCCACTCATGGTGAGCAACGTGATCTCCGAGCTGTGGCTCAGCGCTCCGCAGGCCGTATTGGAGATTGTCCAAGTGTTGCCCGAGCAGCCAGACGGGGAGGAGCTGGAGCAGCAGCTGCAACTGTTACGCAATCAGAGTGACACAGTGCTGCAGTTGCTCACCAACTTCCAGACTCGCTCGGACATGGATGCAATCAGCATGTGGAGGGGATGCCTTCTTTGCTATGGGGCCTGGGCACACAGGGGCCTGCTCCCGCTCGAAACGGTGCTGGAACACACGGTGATG
Organism: Zaprionus africanus; assembly: GCA_018151435.1. Taxonomy (NCBI): domain Eukaryota; kingdom Metazoa; phylum Arthropoda; class Insecta; order Diptera; family Drosophilidae; genus Zaprionus; species Zaprionus africanus. The sequence continues at coordinate 274,726 of JAECXB010000096.1, forward strand.
ACGCAGGCCATCGCTCTGCTGGAGCAACCCAAGTTGATGCAACGGCAGCTCTATGCCGAGGCCTGCAAGTGCCTTGTTGGCGTTATCAACGGTGTGGGCAATCATCCCGTCGGCAGCGACCCTGATGTAGTGCAGAAGATAAAAGAAAACATATTTGGCATTGTCAACGGCATCGCCGGGAACTTCAACCAGCTTAAGCGCAAGCAGAAAGATGACTGTGCCGAGATCTTTAACAAGATGACCGAAGTCTTTGCGGGAATCAGAGATGAAGATATCAACAGCGATTTTCTGCTCCGTTCCGGACCGTTCTGCTTCCAGCTGCAGCTGCATGTGGTGGAGCAGTGCAGCGAGATCACCTTGCTGGACAGCCTCCAAATGTGGCACCAGCTGGCCTTGCAACTGTCATATCGCTTCGAACTGGAGCTCTACGATCTCTTTCAGTCGCTGGTGCAGAAGTTCATATTTAACCTCTATGCCAAGTGCCATCTGACCCACCCGTTGGATGCCCAGAGGGAGGTGCTAAGCAAGTTACGCAGCCACTTCAGAGACTTGGTGTCCAAATTTTCAGATCTACTTGCATTGAATGTCATTGTGCCAGATTTGTGGAACCAAATCTGTGACCTACTCACACCTGAGCCGAACATGGAGATGGCTCTGTTCTTCATGGGATCTCTTGTGGAATTTCTCGATGTCCATCTGCCGCATATGGTGGAAGAGCTGATGTATACGCTGCCCAAGCTTTATGCGCGCACGCTGTTCTGTTTACTGCCAGCACACGAGCAACTCATCTACTGCCTGACCAGGTGCCACCAGGTGAAGAACAAGCCAAGGGTGCGTCACGAATTCGTCGAACACCTGAGCAACTTGTGTGCTGCATCCGAAGACAAGGTGCTCATCATTGCCGCCTTGGAGGCATTCAAAGTACTCGCAAACAGGTATACGGATGTCGCTGAGCTTGAGCATCTGTTCAAGACACCCCATATGGACGCGGTGCTGCAACGATGAATCGTTAATATTTTACAAGTAGTTTCTTTTCGGCTCAAATTTAACCTCAAGTTTTTATTTTTCTTGACTTGCTCCTCCCACTTTGTGTACTTGAATCAACCCTTTAAATTGCATGTTAACTTATTTGATAATTCCAGATATTAAGCCGATTATATATTTCATAATTTAGGATTGCAATGTTTTCTTTTTTCGGTGATGTGGGTGGCGGGTTTGCAACAATTTGGATTGTTGTCTGTAAATAAATATGCTCAACAGTTCGGAAACCTTTATTGTCCATGAGAAATCTTGCCTCTCTTTCTGATTGTGTACCTTGCCAACACAGAACATCCTTCATAACCTCATTCTTTGTGTAGACTACCGTTAGCATAAAAAGTTGGCACCAGGGTTGCCACATCTCATACATAATATAGATATCAAAGTTGTCGTGTACTTCACATAATTCCCTTTATTGATATTCATTGGAAACGAATTCTAAATTGTAAGTACTTTTAACAGAACTGGAGGGAGAGCGACACTGAGAAAGAGACAGCGACAGTGCGAGGAAGAAATAGCAAATGGAAATATGGTGTGGTCGCTGTACAAACAGACGGAATAACATATTACATAGAAACGTTTTCGCCACATGAAATTTTTTAAATTTCTATATTTCTCATCTGAACTGAAAATCTCTTGTGACTGGATGTGTTATTGTCATATTCTAAACACGGCGGCTATGGGAAGGGTTCTCGACTCAATGGACTCCCAACGGTAACTGTTGCCTACCTTACCTTAATCCTATCGACTAATTAGCAAATTTTCTGTCTCAGGCTTAACAATGTTGAACCTTTCTTCGAGTATCCACTGACTCCATACTAATTGTCAGACAAGAAAGTCAAAAGTAATTTGGTATTTTGTTATTTGGTTATGTGCTCAGTTGACAGCCCTCATCGATTCTACTCAGAGTTTTACTGCATGAAGAAGAGGAAGACGCCTCTGTATGTTTTTGTGAAGCTTTGATAAAATTGAATAAACAAAACGACCACTCGTCTGCTTGCAGTAATTTTAAACTTCTTAAAGTAAAGAATTAATCAATTTCAACAAGAAATCTTCGCGCGAATTAAGTCGTTTGTTGCTTGGAGGAGATATATCGTTGCCAGCTTAGCTTTTTAACCGTCTTGCTCAATAATTTTGGCAAGACTAGCCCAGGTTTGGCTGCGCAAGCTGCAGTTTATACAACAATCAATTTATCCGAGACACAAATAGGATCGTGTCTTCAAAACACTGCAGCTGAGTTCAGCACTTCAGGTTGGCGTCTCAGCTATAAAGCGTGTAAGGTGTATGAACTTACTCAAATTGGTTTTAGCCAAGTGCACAACCTAAGTTTTACAAAGTTGAGCTTTCGTTTGGTACTTAGCTAAGGGTTCATGCATTGACTTTAGCTTTGAAGTTGCTTTCAGCCAGTACACACACCCTATGAACGGCAGATGGCGTCTCAGCTAAACGCGAATAGCTATTGGTTGCTGACTCAGCTACATAACTGATAGCGAATGATGAGAGAGAGAGAGTTACTGAATATCGTTTATCGCTTATTCACCACTCTAAAGAGGGTGGTGGAAATAACAGAGACCGTTTTCAACGAATTTCTTGTTTCAAATTCAGTTTAATAAATAACCTTAATACTGCGGAAGTCGATTTGCTTGACGAACTTTAAAAATTTTAAGAATACTGGTTTAAATCAATAAAATCAATGGTCGAATGGATCGTTAGCACTATTCTAGCCTTATATTTTTAAATTCCAAAATTATTTCTTTAGCTATTCCTAGCTGTTTTGAAGGAAAGGGTCAAGGCTAAAAAGGGAAAATAAAAAGCAATGACTGTATCATTAATTTGGATTTGATTTATGGTTTAAAAAAACATTCTTTCTATTTTGATACTGCGACCTAAGTAATGCATCTGTATCTAGCATATTTAATATGTGTTTTAGTAGTACAATAACATTATATCGTTACTGTGTTTCGACTAACTTCCCTGCTCGGCTTGGCACGTAACTCTTCCCAACTGTGATTAGACTCTCCTGTATATCTTTCATATTTTTTAAAGAGTAATGTGAAAACCCGACCTCAATACGCCTGTACCTCCAGTTGCCTTTAAACCGCAACTCGCAAACTATTTGCAGCAAATGTTTTTTAAATTCTGTTCCCAGTGGAAGCATTTGTATTTCGGTTTTGCCTGCTAATTTTATGTGGCAGCTGCTGCAAATTGCAATCGGTTTCCCTGTCTGTCGGTGTGTGTGTGTGCGTGTGTGACTTTGCATGTAATGCGTTGTCATTTTAAACCAGTGCGAGTGTGTGTGTGTGTGTGAGTGAGTGTGTGTGCTTACACACACGCTTGTGGCAGTGAGTGCTTTGAATAAAACCTATTTAGATGACGAATCACAGAAATTTGGCCTCATCAATGTTTGTTCTCGAATCACAACTCAACTTTCGCCCACCTCACTGCCACCCCCACTAACACTCAAACACAGCACACACACTCACACTCACGTACACCCCTTGAGATGCCATTGCACGCACACATCATACACGACATTGACGGCGACACGTTCCGAGCGAAACCGACTCCGACTTTGACTTTGACTTTGACTATATTACATTACACGCTTCTTACGCCACACACACACACACATGCACAGCTGTCTCTCTCTCTCTCTCTCTCTGTGTGTGTGTCAAAAATTTGCAATTTCTTGTTCTTTTCTCGTCATCGTGTCTCATTTTTTGCAATCACAGCCGCAAAAGCTGTCAGAGCACATTGTCATCATTGGACGACCAGCAGCCCCCGTCCCTGCCCCCGCTCCCCTCTCTCCCACCTGGCCACATAGGCTCGCCACGTGCGGCATGTGCATGTGTGCGTAATCGTTACCCGCAGCTCGAGCCTAGCCTGGCAATAGTGTAATAAAGGACAGCTGAGCCCCTTCCCTTCCCCTTCCGCCTCTGCTGCTCCTGCCTGACTCCATCATCGACTGCTTGGCTGGATTAGCGAATTCCGTTGGCATTTTTACGCACTACACGAGGCCGAACAGTGGTGGACACCTTGTGCTCGACCGCAGACGCCAGTTGGAAGTGTGGGGAGAGCGGGGAGTGGAGAGAGAGCGGGCAGAGCGAAGCATGTGCGACAGCAAAAACAATCACGAACAGATTTATCGCATTCATATTCAGCCTGATGCGATATGTGACCAGAGACGAGGCACATGTGTGTGTGTGTGTGTGAGTGTGTGTTTGTGGGGGAGAAGAATGAATAGGCGTGGCTGATGGCCCGTCCCGGCTTGAGGGTGGAGGGAGCTCGAATTACTTCAGCCGAGCTTGTGTGGGGTAAAATTTTTTAAAGAATTGCCTGCGTATGTGTGTGTCAAGACCGCAAAATGGGATTACATTACTCAAGGAAATTTATTTTGACAGAACTAATATTTCTACAGAGATCAGCCTGCCGTTGATGTGGTGGCCCAGCAGCCAGGCTGGCAGGTCCAGAGCGACCCCAACTGCGGCCTCGGCTCCATCGCCGTCCCTTTCTCCATCTCCATCTCCTTTTCTAGCTGCTGCGTTTCCCATTTCGGACTGAGATTGCGTTTGCTCCCCCATCCCAAGCTGGGCTATCGGTCAAATCTGATTGGTTGATGGCAACCCTAGCCTTGCCAGAAGGTAACTCTGCAACACAATTGCAGCTAGATTTGCACTATTTCCCTTTGAAATGTTTTTGAGGTCACTTAAGTGAAATATACTTCCGAGAACTGTTTCATATTGAGTTTTAGAAAGTTGGGAAACCTCTATTAGTAATTTCTATATGTGGTACACTCATGGCCAGTGAAATAGGTCAGCATTATGGCCTTTTCGACTTATGAGTATAAACTGTTTAAAGATATTTCTGCACAGTCTTTAAGACAATGCAGAGGGTATGTTTGTGGGGCATCTCTGACTCTTTAAGGTATATTCATTCTGAATTATGATTCGGATCAGGAGAGGAATCGAATAAGCACTGTCCGTCAATCCGTCCGTTCGTTTGTCTGTCTGTTTCAAAGCAAACTAGTCAGTCATTGTATTTCTTATTGCTGCACGCTGTAAATAGTTCAGAACGTCGAGTCGGATCAATTCGATATATCGTTTAGTTGTAAAACAACCTATCTGAATTAACTTATCGACTATCAAATTATATATGATTATCATTTCTAAAACCTCTTTATCGCTCTGTATATGCATTTCCCTTTGAATGCAGCTTGATTAATGTATAAATTGTTTGGTAATTTCAGCTCATTCTAATAGAGAAAACAGAAGCGACCATGTGCGATATGATTTATATACTATAGCATGTGAAGAGATATATAATCGTATTAAGATATGTATATTTATATTCGAATATATTACAAATATATGTACTATATGTATTTATAATACATGTGCATATATATATTGTAGTATAGTAAACCTTAGACCGTCTCTAACTCAGCTCAAATCATTCAGCTTGCGCTCTCCTACGTTTGGCTGTCGTAGCTGGCAGCTATGGCCAATGCCTCTGACCAGAGGCAGTCAGTTATGCTTAGCGCACATTATGCCCAGAGTCTGGCAAGTGCATGTATGTGTATATGTGTGTGCGTGTGTGTTTGTGTGTGTGCCAGAATTGGTTCATCGTTGAGGGAAAAGGACACTGTGAGCCAGATCGAAATGGCAGTCAATTTCCGCGCCTTGACTTGATAAACGCCGATGCCTAAGCGCAACGAAATGGAGTAAGAGGAGTGTGGCAATGGCACAGGGGGAGTGCGGGGGAAGGGGAACGGGGTGCAGGCTGCCAAAAGAGTTGGTAGAGTGAGAAGTTCATGTCAGTTTTGGGGCAAGTTGTCTGTGCAGCGAGCACGTGGAGAGGATTCAGTTTACTGTGCAGTCGTGTCTGGCATGTGAGTGTGTGAGAGTGCGTGTGTGTGTGTGTGTGAGTGTGCGCGTATGAGTGTATCTGTGTTAGATGCTTGTGCGTTGTCCATGGCGCTTTTCGCATAGTCAAGGAAACGATTTTGTCAGCTCAGTTTTTATTATTATTTGCATTGCGACTGCGTGTGGTCATGTTTGTGAGTGTGTGTGGGTGTGTGTTAGAGTGCGTAAGTGTGTGTATATGCATGTGTGTGTTTTGTATGTATGTGTGTGTGTGTGTGTTGCTTGTCCTTCTGCAGGACTTTCGTGCTTTATTTTTGCCAGCACAACTTTTCTTTGATGCAATATGTACAAACGACCCGGCCAACAGTAGCAAACAACAACAAGAACAACAGCAGCAACAACAGCAGCAACAACAGCAGCAACAACAGCAACAACAACAACAACAATAGCAACAGCAACAACGGCCAGCAAAAGGACCTCGGCAAAGGATGCCTCACTCGGCACGGCGACCCTCACGTACGAACTTTTGCCATAACAACATCTGTGGCCATTACGAGGCGAGCGCATGTGAGGCACACACACACACACACACCTCACACACACATGCAACACACACTCACAAGCACATACATATGCAATACTCACACACACACACGTGCCTTGGCCCCTCGGTCCTTTTGGACAGTCGCAGCTACGTTTGCTACCTTGCGAGACCAATCCACATTCGCAGGCCAAGTCGACCCACCATCAACAACAACTACAACAACAACATCACATCAACAACATGTAGCAACAGCAACAACAGCAGCAGCAGCAACAGCAACACTGCCACCACCAACGCCGCCATTTGCCATCAAAAGGCTTTCAATGGCAGACGCAGACTTTGCACCGCCGTCCTCGTTGCGACAGTCTCAACAACAACAACAACGACAACAGCAACAGCGACGACAACAACAACAGCAACAGAGTCCAACTGGGTCCAATGCTGCAACAGTCCGACAGTCCTTCAGTCCGTTGCCCTGTCGTTGTCCACAGTGTGGACCCGTGGGCTGTGGCCCGTGTCCGCAATGGCGAAGCTCGTATTTGCCTTTGAATCCCTTTGCCTCGCTGCCTCGTTGCCCTGCCATGCCACATGCCACATCCCTGCCTGCCACCACCCCCGTTCGGTCAACTTTGCCACTTTGGTGGGCGTTCGACTCGTACAGGGGGTGGATTTTTCGCCATTATTGTAACAATTTTGATCAATGGCCCTATTTGGTCCGCTGTCCGCCAAACGAGCCCACTATACCCAATGCCCAATAACCTATACCCAATCCCCGATACCAATACCAATACCAATTCGAATCGAAGCAAACCCAAAACAAACCCCAGCCGCACCCCGCCCACGTCGGTCCCTTGTCCGACCCCAAGCCATAACCGACCCAAGTCGTAGCCACTGCCAATCCTCCGGCTAGAAGCGTCGCTCTCTCTCATATTCATTCGCATGTTTTGGCGTTTTTGGGCAACGTCCTTTGTCCTTTTTTTGCGAAGCCGGATACCCTACAAGAAGTGGGCTATGCCGACTGCGTGGCTAGCTTTGAGCAATATTTGAAAATGCTTCATTTCGTATACTACAGAGGGTTCTGCAACTGTTTGTTAACTTATTTCTTTTGCTCAACTTTTTCTTCATACTTTAGCTTTTTCTGAGGTTGGAGACTTTCCAACCGTCGAAGTATTATACCAAAATTGCTGACTAAGTCCTGAGAATGCTGAAAATTTATTGGAAATATCTCGAACAGTTGAACGAAAGCCTGGAAATATAATGAAAATATCTCAAACAGTTGAAGAATAGTGAATATAATGTTCACTATGTTTAGAAGTAAGATCTCCTATAAAATGCACAGATTTTTCAGTAGAGAAAGCTTTTTAATTTTAATATCATTTTAATATCTTTATATATTTTTTTTAAATTCATAAATAATTTATTTTTAAATAATTAGAGCAATATTCATAAAATACATATATGAATAAAAAAAGAAACTAACAACATTTATTCTACTTTTATGGTCTAGTTCAATTCAAAAATTTTTCATCTTAAATATTTTTAACTTCTAGTTTATGCTTAGCCTAGAGTATCTGCTCTGCGGTCAAACTATAATCAGGTTATGTAATAAAGTGTAAGAAGTGTTAGTAAGTATGTATATAGGTAGTATTTATAATATATCTAATAAATGTACTCTCTACTCAGTGTAGAGCATCCGCAGTTCGCTCAACCTCCTTGCAGTTTTTATTTGTTTTTCGCTTTTTTTATCTTTTCATGTTTATTTTATTATTTATTTTTGCCGCGTTCGCTGCTTTTCCTCGACGCGTGACTGTTATTATTTGTGCTTTGGCCTTATGACACACACACACACACACACAGACACACCACCCCCAATCGGACGGGGGGAGGGGGTGTGCGGGGGAGAGGCCCGCACATATGTGCGACCACAGGGCATGACAACATTTCGGGCTAATCGAAGTTAACCCTTGGCTGGCTTTGACAATTTTTTATGCATGGCTCCCATTTGCCATTCCCCGCTCCCCGTTCCCACTCGCTGCCTTGCGATTCGTTTCGATTCGATTCCTTTTCGATTTCGTTGCTGTTGTTGATGTTGTTGTTGTGTCCATTAAATTTACGACACAAAACGCAGTCGGGCAAACAAACAAACAAACAAGCAAGCAAATCGACACATAGACAAACAAACAAACAAACAAAACCGAAGGGCAAACATTTTTATAAAGTCGCCGACGACGCCAATGAGAGAGGCCTCCCCCTCCGCCTCGCTTTGCCTTGTGCGCAATTGGAGACCCCAAACTGGATACTTGAGGTTGGCTACTGTGCTAGGGGGGCGTGGTAGAAGGGGCGACTGGGTACGGGAACACATGTTTGCGGACATTTTATGCAAACTTTTCGTTGTGGGAAGCCGAAAGCGAATCCCGAATTCGGAATGAGGCATGTGGAATGCGACACTGGACTGGGCTCAGCTGGACCCTCTACACATGTACACACACACATATGCTATATACTGTGCTCTCTATTTGCATATGGCGGAAGTATCGAAACTGCGGTCCAAACTGAATAATAGAAATGAACTCGAATCGCATGTGGCATGTGAGTTCACTTGGTTAGTTAGTTGCTGGCTAGGAATGGAAGTCTGGGTTGGAGAAGGGGACGAAGATGTAACATATTAAATAGAATCTGAGTAAGAAAGAAACTTAATCAAGTGCTGATTATGATTATAATTTAATATTTATGGATATCATTAATCAAATCAAGAGTAATCTAATCATTCTTATTCTTGTATACGTTAGTTAGACTTTTTAATATATTATAATAAATTTAAAAAATATAAACAAATAAGCAGTTTATTGTACTACAGAAATAATAAAAATTGTAGTTGACAATAGTTTAGGATACTGTCAAAGTTTAATGATAGTTTTAAAATAACTTAACCAAAAGTTTATCGTTCTAGAGATGTTTATAAATAAATTTAAATCTTGCTAAATTAAATTAAATAAATTTACTATCATTCTCAATCATTTAAATATAAATAAATTAAAATATATTATTTATCTTCTTCTCCTGTTTTCTGGCTACTCCCAGTCCCCCCGTTACCTTGCTAATGTCATTCGATAGCTTTCCACCCACACCAGGTGCTGCCACAATTGATATTGATATTACCAGTATGATCCGCACAATATGATCAGAACAGAGACAGAGAGAGGGGGCAGAGGTGAGGCTGAGTTGGAGAGAGACAGCTGTATGTACCAGCATAATTCCTTGGGCACACACCGGGAATCAAGTATTACCGAACTGGCGAACAAGGTGCAAATTAAATGAATTCAAATTCAAATGCCAAGCTGTGGTCACGCCAGAGTGGGACAGGGACAGGGAGAGGGGGATGGGGAAAACACGCAGATGTCCTTAAAAGCGACTTTTTTATTAACGCACACACATGCAGGCAAGCAGTCGCTAGGCCTTATGTCCTCGTCCTCGTCCTGGTGCTGGCCCTGGTCCTGGTCGTGGTCCTGTTCTGCTCTGGTCCCCGTTCTCGTTCTCGTTCTCGTCCTGGTGCGTTTACTTTTTATTTTCGAATTATATGAAAAATTCGTAAGTGCGCGGCGCGATCTCAAATGACGAAACGGGACATGCAAACTACAAAGGAACAACAACAACAAAGGCCACTACGTGTGTGTGTGTGTCTATGTGTGTGTGTGTGTGTTTGTGTGTGTGTGCGTGCACCGCCAGCTTGCCGCAAGGTAAAAAGTGCAAAGAGAAAATCAACGCGGCGTCGCGCCTCGCCGCTTTCCCCTTCCCCCCGTATGCCTTCCCCTTGCCCCCTCCTCCTCTCCCCTAGCACTCGCGTTGTATCTCTCTGGCGTGTGTCCTGTGCGCCTCCTGTGCGTATTTCCTGCTCTTCCCGGCTGCCTCGCACAATTTTTTAACTCTATTTTTTGCATATCACATGCCTGCACGGGACACGGGACACACGGGGATGGGCGAGCAGCAGGGAGGGGTTGGAATCATCATTTGAATAATTCGACATTTGCGGCCTGCCTGGACGCGTCCCAGCTCTCTCCCTCCTCCTCTCTCTACCTCTTCTTGCCGTCTGCCTGTCTGTCTCTCTGCCGGCTGTTGTGCCCGGCCCGGATCGGGCCTCGTCTACCTTCCACCTTTGCGCCTTTCCACCTCGCAGCTCGCAGCTTTCCACGCGCCAGCCGCGCATCGAATGACGAAAATTTCGTAATAAATAAATAATCCTTTCCGTGTGGAAAAACTATGCCAGGCCCACGTGGCTGTCTGTCTCGCTCTCTCCCCCTAGCGTGCTCGTGTGTGTGTGCTGGAAAATTTGCTCGCAATTTGAAATTATGCTATGCAGAAAAAAAGGAGGCCATGCAAATGCAGAGCCCGCATATGGCAACAGGATGTGCCGCAGGGGGAGGGGGAACGGGAAGAAGGGACAGGAGACAGTGCTCAGGGGCCACGCAGGGTGGCACGCAGCGGATTTTGCAACATCAAAGCAACACCTGGCCAACATTGAATAACATTGAACACTGAACAACGCAGGCGATCCCATTCGATGCTATTCGATTCGCAACTTTAAACGATGCCAAATTGAATATTCAAACGACGACGCAGTCAGCCGAAAACTGATGGAAAATTCTAAACAATAAGAAAATGAAAACAACGTTGAATTTCATGGAAATTTTCAAATTCTAATTTCTGTATTTTAATAAAGAATTGATGCGAAATTATCAGATGATGTGCTTTATGATGAGGTTCCTTTGTTTAGATATTGCATCTTTAATAAATTGAAGAGTTTGCCAAACATGTTTCAATCTATGTTAATATATTTGATTAAGTATTTTAATTTTATGAAGCTACTTTTATGGGAAACCTAATCGATGTAGACATATTGAAAACTTTTTTTGTTCTTCTTTTCGGCATTTTCTCTCTTTCATTTAAAGTATTTTAAAAACATTTTTTACAATAGGAACATAGAAACAACTGCAAATTGGGATTGAAATTTAGGTATTGGTATTTTTTAGTCTCAAAAAGAAACTGTTTAAAAATATTAAATTGATAGACAGATAAATTCTATTGTCTAATAGATCTATCTTTTATTTATCTTTAGATTAACATGTGAGAAGGTAAATATTCCAACTGTCTTAAAAGAATTAAAGAGTTTTCTTAATTTTATTTAAATTAATATTGAAGAAGTGATTTTATTCAAGCTTTTTTTAATCTTTTTTTAAAAATTTTGAAATTTTAATTCGAATAAATTCTTATTTATTTATTTTATTGTAATATATATTAAAGTAATATATTTAAATTAAAGCTATTTTCTTTTAACATTAAATTTATTAAATACAATAAAGGTATTTTTTAACTTTGAAAACTCTTATGAAATTCTTTCCCTCTCCTCTTTATAACTGCAGTTCGATTGCTCATCCGTTTCTCTCAGTGTAATGAGTGCAAATTTTGCAGGGACATCAACGGCGTCAGCGTTCAATTATTTTGAAAACATTTTTCAATAGCGCAGCCGTGTTTTGCACTCGCATCTCCTCCCCTCTGCGCTCCCCGCTGCAACCCTTTTCAGAAGGATGGCAAATAAATTTGCCTGTTGGTTTTTCGTGGACATTTTCCAGCAGCAGCAGAAGCAGCGGCAGCCGCAGATCCCTGCGCCGGCAACCCTCTAAGCCGCCTTAACCCTTTTTTGCCGATTTTCCAATTGCATTTCGCCAAAGTGCACAAATCCCGCGTACAGTCAGCCTCAGCAAGCTGTGCCCGCTCTGCCGCAGAGCCTTATCCGATTTCGATTCAACTCATTAAGCACTTGACTAATTGCCCCGCACGACATGTCGACGAGGCGACGAGGCAAGAGGCAGCACCAAGAAGCAGAATCCAGAAAAAACTGCCACCTTTTGACCCAAAATAAAATAACAGAAAACAGAAAGAAAAGGCAGAAAAAGAGACAACGCAACCCGCTCGACAGTTGACAGTTCAACAATGCGACGAGATCATGTGGATAATTGTGGAAACGGGGAACGGGAGGGGGGGAAGGGGAAATCCTCTTGGCGCCTTATCGCATTACACGCACTCATAATTGTCCGGCAACAGGCTCGACACCTCACGAGCACCGCAAAACTTTTGCCAGCATCCCAAATGAAATGGGATAACAACGGGAGAGAGGACCACAACAACAACAACAAACATGCTCATTTTCACACGAACTTTGAACCTCGTCCGACAGCCTATTCGGCATTCGTTCAGCTTCAGTTTCATCCTGCTCGCCTGGAGGTCGCAGAGGTCCCAGAGAGGTCCAGCCAGCATCCCCTAATCGAGCCATAGCTAACGTCCCTAAGCATGATCTAATGTTTTGGTGTAAAAAACTCGGTTTTCGGCATCAAAGTGCCAACAATTGCAGCGATACCTGGCAATATCATCGTCATCATCCTCATCATCCGCCTCATCCGCATCATCGTCGCCGTCGCCGTTGCGTCGTCATATAATATAATAATACTCGTAATTGTTCGGCCCTGCCCGGCCCGGCAGCATCGCTCAATTGGCTCATTGGCGGCACAAAAGTCAAGGACCCTTGAAATGATCTGAAAAAAAAGAGGAAAAAACACACAGAATCCCTTTTTTCCCCTCCCTCCTCGCTCTCCTTCCCTGTTGCTGCCTTTTTGTTTTCATTTATTATTTCTCCCATTTTCCACGTTTTTTGTGCTCGCCTTTTTTTTTTTTTTTTTGCTTTTTTGGTGTTTTGTTGCTCATAAATTGCCACTAAATGGTCCGGGGAGGGGGACCAGGGGCTGAGCCTGTCATTGGTTTGTTTAGGGTTTGATGTGTCAATATTTGACAGATCAAATTGATATTTATACTTTGATGCGATATACTATACGAGTGTTGTGAGTGTATCCAATCGAAGTTGACTAATTGCCTGATGAATGGGCGGTCATTTGATCCGAGGTCAGCGAGGGGTCAGCGGGGATAATCAATGAGCTGCATGTGGGTGTTCCTAGTTGGCCAGAGGGAGGTCGATTGTGGTCGATGTGGGTAAGCGATTGGATTGTGTTCGGGATGTTCTTATATGTGTATAATGCTGGAGGATCTTAAAATGTTTACTTTCTTTAAATAGAAGAAAAACAAGATCAAGGATCTTTATTTTAAGTGCAGTCTGGACTATCTCAATGCCATTAAAAATTATACTTAGCTTATAAAATTTTAATGCGTTTTCTCATACGAGTTTATATTTCCTGCTGAAGATCATCGATTTCGATCAATAATAATATTGACTAATGCGAATTTCCTTGTCTTTGCTTATGTAATGCTTGATCGGCAAATTTTGCAGCCTCGATTCGCACAGCTGGTGCGATGTGTCAGGCTGGGCACCCCAAGACGCCTCAGACCCCTCGCTGAGGGATGACGCCTCTGTGCCGTCGCTGCGTCACCCTCGGCCTGGCCGAGTGTGTGTTCTTTTCGCTGCGCCTCGAGAAGGTGCCCCTTTGGCAACTGTTTCTGTTTCCTTTCTCTCGAACGGTACCTAATCATTATAAATTATGTGGCAATGGGCCATCGCGCATCATCTTCGGCCGAGAAGGGGTTAGGACTTTCTCACGATCTAGAAAAGGGAAAACGCAAAAGCCTTGTGTGCTATAATTCATCCCATCTCTGGGTACCTTCTTCGCCCCTCGAGCACCTTTCCCTTCTTTCTTTCTTTTTTTGTATTCTCTCTTTTTAGCATCGAACGGGTTTTCGTGTTTCAACTGGATCAACGGCGATCGGCAACGGATCGAAGGTTCGACAGATCGACAAATCGAACGCAATCGAAGGGGGAAAAGTGTGTTTCCTTGGGTGCGTCAGTTGGAAAACTGATTAAGTTTAATTGTCTGGCCTGACAGCGGACAGGGGGATGCGACGCAGGACGCTTAAGAGTTTCAAAATATTTATGAAAAGGGTTCTCGAACCCAAAGTGGGTTGATCTCTTCTCTGCCTCATTTTCTTCCACTTCTTCTGCTCCTTCTTCTTCTTGTGCATCTTGTGAGAAAGTTGGAAAATTGCAAGCGCAACAGCAGCTGAGCAAATGTTACGTCCAGTGGCAAATGGATGTGGCAAGGGGCAGGCAAGCACAGGACAGAGAGATGTGCAGACAGGCAGGCAGGCAGACAGAGGGACAGACAGACAGGCATACTTAGGCACAGACAGGCAGACAGACGTACAATCGTTCCAATCGACTTTTGCGAAAAGTTGTCGTTGCAAATTTTTGTCTCGCCCTGCAACTTCTCCGTCTGAGATTTTGCTTCCGTTTGTTTATCGTATCTATTTACGTTATTTCGCTTATTACGAATTATTATTATTATTATTATTATTGGCATGTGTGCTCGCTGCCTGTGTGTGTGTGCGTGCATAAGTATATAATTTCATTTATAGTTGTCCTTGCGTTCGTTGCCAAAAACCTTTTCTCTTTTTTCGTTTTTTCTTAAATAAAATGGGAAAAGTCGCAGCAGAAATCGAAAAATCGTTGGGCAGGCAAATAGGGCAGACTAAGCAGCGCATGTAAAGTGGATAACATTGCTGGCTGAAGGCAAGGGAAACCAGCAGCAGCAACAGACACAGCAGCAACATCAATAGCAAATAGCAGCAACAGCAGCATTAAAAACAACAGCAACAACAGCATTAAAACCGGCAGGAGTAGCAGCAACAACAGCAGCAATGAACACAGCAACAACAACAACAACGACAACAACAGCAGCAACAGTAACTCCAGCAGCAGCAACAGTAGCAGCGGCAGCAGCAACGACGCCGGCAACAACGGGACAAGCTGGTGATGAAGTTGCTACGGAAATTCGTTATTGTGTTACCACAGGCGATGTGTCTGTGTCCCGATGTTATGTTGCCAGTGACGGTGCGATGCCGCGACGTCGACAAGGACGACGACGACGACAACCTCGTCCACATCTTCGGCCACATTCGGAGTTAGCACGAGTCCAACATGGCAACAACAGCAAACACAAGTCGACAGACAAGGCACAGTGGGCAAGGACGATGGCTAACATATCGATACTTTTGAGCTCTGATGGTCTACCGATAACTTATCGATAATCTATTATCGATTTATGGTTTTATATAAGTAAAATGTCTCTCATATTTATTTTTATTTAAATTTACTGATCGACAGTTTTCAGTTTTATCGATTAGTTATCGAAGTGGTTTATCGTGTCAAATTGACCCAATAAGATGTCAATTTTTTATACGAGAAATAATCTGTAAAATACAATAGCATATGCTATCGATAACATATCAATATATAATCGATAACACGTCCAATTTATCGATAACGTGTCGATATGTTATCGATAATTTATCCATTTATTATAAATAACATTCATATTTTGTTAATTATATATCGATATAATATCGATAACACACTATTTGTATATTATACAGGTATGCTCATGTTTCTTTGTCTGTATTTGCAGTCACAGTCAGCTGTCAATATCAAGAGCTAGTCAACTTTGTTTCCATCCCACTGTGCAACATCGCCAACTGCTTCGATAGGCGGCTGAGGGCAAGCAGCGACGAAGCTGGCCACCTTTCGCTTCGAACAAGGAACAGCGACCTTTTGCCTGCACGACGATATTTTAATATGCAAAATTTGAAATAGTCCCCACACACACGCACTCACACACACACACACGCACACACAAACGTACACACGCACACTCGTTGATTCCTCTGGTCATGTGTACTATGGACGAACATTGGACGGAGAACGACAGGCAGGTGGGTGGCGCAAGAAGAAG
Source organism: Zaprionus africanus (assembly GCA_018151435.1). Lineage (NCBI taxonomy): Eukaryota > Metazoa > Arthropoda > Insecta > Diptera > Drosophilidae > Zaprionus > Zaprionus africanus. The sequence goes on from JAECXB010000096.1 coordinate 290,955, forward strand.
GAGAGAAGGGGAAGGGAAGGGAAAGGAAGAAGGAGAGGAAGGTGAGCAGAAACGGACGCCCGCTAGGCAGTTGCCAGTTGACATGCCCAGCGCGCGCGTGGGCGTTTTTGGTCGCCAGAGTATCCAATTCAAAAATTTTGCAAGGCAACCGAGCGGAATTGGCAAAGGATGAGCACGGGCAGGCAAAGCCAGAAGTGGAAGCTGAGACCGGGATGAAGGCGGGCAGAGGGGAAGGAGAGGGGGGCGGTGCTGACTGAGGCAGAGCTTGAGCTGGCCCGGCCGAGAAGAAGGCTGGCTCTGGTTCGCCTTTTTTCATTTCCTTTTCCGTCGGCGGGCGACGGCGACCAGCGAAGCGCATCAAGACATGCAGGGAAGGGAAGAGTATCCACAGTCGAGAGAGAGGAGAGAGAGAGGGGAGAGAGAGTGCGCCCAACCACATGAGGAATGGAGTCGCAACAACGCAAGGGCGTACGCAAAACGACTCCGGGCGAGTCCGCTCGACTCACTGCAGGTGGCGCAAGTTTAGTCGGGGGAGGCACAAAAGGCAAGGATGCGAGGAGGGAGAGGAGAAGGGTAATGGGGGAGTTGAGGTATATTGAAATTATGTGTGCAAGCGCTTTCGGTTTTCAGTTTTCCATTTGCACAGGCCCTTGAGACATTCCCTTGACCAGCAACAGCAGCAGCAACAGACCTTCCCCCTCATGCCCTCCATCCCCTCCATTCCCCCTCATCCCATTGAAGCATCCATCCATACGTCAGCCAGTCAATCAGGAGTTACTACGCTCTTTGCCACATTTCCTGATTTACGCAGGTAACGTCAAGTCGACTCCGTTTTGTGGGTGTGTTTGTATTGTTGTGGGCAGGACAACACACACCCGCACACACACACACACACACACACACACACACACACACTCGAAGTTTGTGGGGTTGCTATAGATGGATGTCAGTGCATTAGTCGGCCTAAACGAAATCCCCCTTTCGATAATAATGTGTGCAAAGTTTTGGCGTGCTTGGTCAACAGAAATGATTGGATAGACCGAAATTGAAATCCGAGGCAGATGCAAATCGATTAGATTACGAGATTTGCATAGCATCGGCAGTTAAACGTAGTTGCGAACAGGGCAAACAGCGCTTAGGCTACAATTGTAAGAGTTGCCAAGGAGAATAGTGGAAGAGAACTCGCAGACTCGTTAAGCATAGGTTGGAAGGGTATTATGACATTGTGCCAAGCCACAATATGTGTATCAGGCAGAAGAAGGCATAGCCGTCCCAGAGAGGTATATATTCTTGATCAGCGACACGATGTGGCTATATCTTTCTAGCTGCCTGTCTGTCTCTCCGTATGAACGTGTCTACTGTAATAAAAAAGAAGATTTGGGGCTTCGTAACTTAGTGATAATATGCCTAATGATTGCCATTATACAATATTTATAGTATTTTAAGAGATTTCTGACAATTTAGCTCTGATCGCATAACAAATATGGAAGTTATTGATGAAATATAATATAGTTGAAGCTATTTTATTGTATGCAACACAGTGGAGCACAGTCGAGTGAAGCTTGCTTATCCATTTAAGTTGAAGTTAGCAACGTGTAGAAATATATACTTTGAAGAGAGACAGAGAAACCAAAAGCAATTTGATTGCGTAGATATATTACAGATACAGATAGAAAGGTGCTCAACATGACTTTTTATCTTGCAAAATACTCATAGAATCTTCAACAAGAATTGCTTATAAATTAAGCATCTTCAGTAGAATGAAAAATGATGAAAGTGTATCGATTTAAGGTATGATGTTAATAAAACCATCGGTATTAGTACTCGCATGTTGTATAATATATATGTATCTATACCCATCTATCTATATAAATATGTTATGTTCTTTCAAGTCCGAATTTGGTCATCATCTAAACATTTTCAGCTTTATTGCCATTCGTCATACATTTAATTGGAGCCGAATCGATGCACATTGTTCGTGGACCTCTTAGACAGTACTCTCTCTGTCTTTCTCCCACTCTCTCTCTCCTCTCTCTCTCTTTCTCTCCCTCCCCTCTCTCCCTCTCTCTCTCTTTCCCTCTTTCCAATACCAACTCCAACTTCAATCCCGGCAAGTCGTGTCAGGTAAAGCGTACGTAATGGAGTTCAATGCGAAAGCGAAGTTGTTTCTCTGCGCTGAACAACAAAGGAAATCGCCAACTTGCATTTATCGCCTCATATTCAGGAGGCCCTCACTGGGGTGGGGGGGTCAACTCGGAGCAGCCTGACATGGCCAGACTCCTTTGGCTGCCAAGCGCTTGTCTCAGGGCTCAGCTTGACACTGGCCGACACTGGCACAGCCGCAGGAAGCAGAGGGGGCAGGGAAGGCAAGGCGATAAAGAGCTAAGAGGGAGGAGAAGAGAAGCAGAACGAAGTGGAAGAGGGGGGCAGGGGAAGGAGCAATGCGCGAAGACAAAACAATATGCGATGATATGATGCGTGGCGCGCGTGTGTGAGAGTGTGCCTGTGTGTGTGTGAGTGTGTGTGTGTTTCAGGTTGTTTTTGGAGCGCAACCGGCGCGTTGTTGTTTTGACAACATGCGACCAAACCCCATCGTGTGCCCCATCCCCATGCAGCACAAAAGAAAATACATGCGCCACATATGTGCGAAAGAGGCGGAAGGTGGTCGTAGCAAGTGCGGTGGGGAAGGTAGCGGGGCAGGAATATTTAACAGGAAGAAACCAATAAAACCTAATGATATGAAAAAATGCAATTTTCTGAAATTCAAGCAACGCACACAAACACACGCAAATACACACACAAGCACACACGCACATACATTCACACACACGCGCTTTGAAAACTGAAGCATTGGGCCAGCTTGAGTTCCATGTACACTGGAAAAAATTGGAGCAAGTAAGGCAATCGATATCGAAGAAGAACAGCAGCAACAGCAGCTGCGACTTCAATAGTTACAACTATCGTGGAGTAGAAACTATCGTAGTGGTAGCAACTATCGTGTATAGTACTACTATCGTAGCAGTACCAACTATCGTATAAGTCTTACTATCGTATAAGCTGCAATCACGACTATCGCAGGGATAAAAACTACAGCAGCAACAGCAGAAACTGCCTCAACAAGACGAGGATCTCTCTCTCTCTTTCTGTTATATAAATCAAACAGTAGTTGCACATTGCCTTGGCATATAACAGTATAACAGTTAGCAATATACGATTTCAGTTATCGCTTGGCTGTTGCTGGCCATGTTGCAGTGGCAACAATCGCTGCGACAGCGCAGTGTAAACAGCGAGAAACGTTTGATTTTCCGCTTCAGAAAATCAGGAACACCAAAGCGTCCCAGCGTCTTGGACGTGGCTGATGGCGATGGATGATGATGATGATGAATATGATGCTGATGATGATGACGAGGATGGCCAAGTCTTTGCCAGCGTTGCCAGCTACCTCGGCGACATGTTGTGCCGTTGCTCCTGTTGTTGTTGTTGTTGTTGCTGTTGCTCGCGCGAGTTGTCATATGTGAAGTTTTGCGCGTTGTTGAATTTTTATATTACAACAAGAAGAGCAACGGGAAAGATTAAAGCGAAAGAGGAGGAGGAGGGGAAAAAACACGAACTTGGCATCAAAAAGAAACGACAGCAGAGAGTGGGCAAGAGGGGGCAACGTAACGAAACGAAATGAAATGAAAGACAACAACAACAGCAGCAGCAGCAACGGCAGCAACAAAAACATAAACATGGCACCCAACACTTGTTTTGGTGTCCGTCCGTTGCGACGTCGTTTATCCTTTGCCTGGCAACGTCCACTGCTGAAGAGGGGGCAGAGGCAGGGTTGGTTATGAGCACTGGAGAAGGATGACACGCCCGGCAGAACGGCAGCCGCTGCATATGACAATGTATTACCACTAAACGGAGGCGGGCGTTCAATTCGAAGCCCGCTCGAACCGAAGACAGCGGCACACAAGGAGCACGGCATGCAGGAAGGGGTACAGAACAGGGAAGAGAACAGGGCAGAGGACAGAGCAGAGAAGAGGGCACAGAAGAGGACACAGGACAGCGCACAAGAAACAGAGCACAGAGCACAGGCGCAACGCATGTAAGCAATTTCGCAAAGTACTTAGTCAGCATCTTTTACCCTTTCCTTGTGACAGCAGCGGCAGCCTCTCACTCTCTCCATTGCCATCTCCCTCTTTCGCTGCCTCTCCCTCCCCCGCAGTTGCCTTGAAGGTGGCCCGGGGTGACCGTTCGTCAGTCGGCGATGCCCACGCATGGCGCTGCGCAGATACCGAGGGTAATGTTATGTCCTGTCACTGGCTACAGTCGAGACGATAAGCTCGAACCAGTGTACAGCACCCCTCCCCCCTTCGCTGCCCTCCCCCTCGTTGTCACACATTTTTTAGCATTGCGTTTCGGTTGACTTTGCCCTGCCTCCTCTGCGCATCCATATTAAGCCGCAAAAATATTGCCGCGTCTGCCCGGGCGCGGTGGTGGACCAAAAAAATATGTATATATTTTGTATATAAAAGTGAAATTCGCAGAACATCTCGAAGGGGGTAGGGCAGAGCAGGGGGAGGTAGCAGAAAAAAATGGCAATGGTCGTCTAATTCACTCGATAGCCATTCATTGGAAACTCTTGATTGATGCTCTGCCCTTGTCTGCAGCGCGTTGATAAGCCCGCCAAGACTGTAGCAGCAGACGTGCTCCCTCCCCCCTTTCCCCCTTGTTCCCCCTGGGCCAAATTGATTTGCAATGCATTAGTTTTCTTGGCAATATTACATTTTTTCTTTTTCACCGACTATTAAAGAGTTGTGCGAAAGGGAAAGTAGCGGTTGCGGTTAGAGTATTCAAGTTCGTTGTGCCTCATGTCGGAATAGTCTTCGCTGCTCGCCTCTCACTTCCGCTGCGGGTATCGATTGTCAAACTGGCTCAAATATTTTGTTATAATATCGGACGCCTTCTTGATGGGGTGCGACTGAGGGGGCGGCACATAGTTGGTCTGTGAGCTCTTCGAGTTCTTCTTGCGATCGCCAATAGACACCTGTCTGATCTTCGACTTGCGCGCGGGGACGGGCTGGGGCTCAAGCTGGTGCTGTTGCTGAAGCTGTTGCTGGAGCTGGTGCTGGAGCGGATGCTGGAGCTGATGCTGGAGCTTATGCTGGTGCTGGGGCAGGCACTGGGACTGATACTGCTGTCGTTGCTGCTGTCTCGGGGTATCCCATGTCTTCTGGGACATCTTGGCTTCGCCAATTCTTGCGTCGATAATGTTAAATATTTGACTATCGGATCGCAGTAGATTCTGTCCAAAGTCCGATACAGTATCGATGGATATTTCCTGATTCGAAGAGTGCGTGTCGTGTACGCCGTGCACACTCTTCTGGGCCCCAGGTCGACGCTCCTGAATCTCGGACACCTTGTTCTCAATGATCTCGTCCAGTTTGTCCAGCTGCTCCAGCTTGTCGAGTCGCAGATTGCGAATCTTACGCTCCAAAATGGTGTTCACGGTCGCATTGATCATCTCGTACATGTCTTGGCTTTGCGCCGGACTGGACGACGGAACGTTCATATCATTCGCTGCTGGTGGCTGCAACATCCTGAGCGCCTCCTCGGTAATCAAGGCGAAACGAAGCTTTGGGTACTCTTTGCGATTCTTCGACATTGTTATAAAACACGATGAAATTTTGAATGTTTTTTTTATTTTTTTTGTCTGATTATCTCGAAATTGAAATAAAAAAACTCAGTGCAAATTTTATAGTTGTGTGTTATGAGTAAAAACAAATTTTCTAGAGACGCCGAGAGTATGAAACTGAAATCGTTGTACGTGGAACACTCGGCTTGCCCAGTCCGATGTGTTTTCGAATTTGTATTGCTTGAAAGTTTAAACATCTGGGCACACAGCACTTCCCAGCGCACTCCGGTGTGGGCCCATTGTTTTGGTGACATGTGACAGGCCGTACTTCCCAATATTGGCACGCAGCGCTTTGTCCCCTTATTCCGGGGCTGGTAAAACAATAAAATGAGTGAGAGGAAGAGGGAGAGAGGAAAGAGGGAGAGGAGCATGCATGTCCGGTGACAAACAACAAAAGCTCTTGGAACGAGTCACGTTCTGTGCGCTCAATTAATAAAAACACAAGCAACGAAAGCTGCCTGCATTGCACCGAACTCCGTATACCCTACGTGGACAGATTGATGCATTGTTATCTCAAGACTTTCGTCCTGTTCTTGAATCCATTATTGAATTAATTTCATTTGATTTGTGAACTCACATGCTCGCCCTCTTCTATGGCCTTGAGTGGATTCAGCATTTTCATTTCCATTTCCTCTTCGCGGTGACATTTCGGGTTATTGTTCGCGATCCGCGGGTCGCCCCTGGTTCCGTCTTTTGACAACTTGTCACTGGCACTTCAGGAAGCCGAGCGATCTCGACGAAGACGCAGCCGACCTCGACCCAGGCTCAACCCCGAAGAGTTCGCTGAAAAACAGAAACCAAAGAAGAAAAAAAAAACAGAACTACAGAATGCGAAAGGCGAAATAAAATGAAAAATGATAATTTCCATTGACGCAATTATTAACGTTGTGTGCGCCAGGTAACGGCCCTGGGATTGGGTTCAGGCTCGGGATCGGCATCGGGATCGGCAACGACGTATGCATTGCGTTTTCGGGATTAACTCGATTTACGAAAGGGTTACGCATGCATCCCAGCGATGCCCGACAAAATGTGCCAAAGTGTTTTATGTGCTGCAGTCCGGCCCTCGCTCTACCCCTTACCCGTTGCCGCTGTCGTTGTCAAGGACCAGCCCAGGTAGCCAGCAGAGCTGTGTCTCTCTCTCTCTCTGTCGCTATCCTGTTTGGGAATATGAATAATGCGCAATGAGCGTGCACAAAGCGCAGCTCCTTTGCCGGGGTAGCTGAAGAAACGCTTACAAATTACGCTAAAAGCGAATTAACCCTGGCGAACGAACGAACAACCCAACCCAGTCCCAATCCAACCCAATCCCAACCCAAACCCAACTCGACCCGATCCCATCCGATCCGATCGTAGGCAAATGTGTAGCGTCACGATGGCATTTGCCGCAGAGATCGAACGTCTGTCGGCCCAACGGGTTGTGCTCTCTAATCGCCACTCGTCAATTATCACTCGCACTCACACTCGCACTCACATTCGCACTCGCATCGCACTCACTCGGCGTCTTATCGATCAGCCCCATCGCATCGTGCGCTTTTACAGCCCGTTCGAGTGCGGGCACTCGGGTACTCGTTTCACGGCCGAACAGCTTCCGCCATTCGATCGGACGCTCCGATCCAGTCAAGTGCTCGCCACAGAGTGCCTTCAATTAGCAAATCTCCATTGTTCGCTCCGCCTCCTGCCGAAGACTGCGCTTTTGGCTGTGCAGATCGAAAGATAGTCGACCACTTGACAAAGGTGTCATTGATATTGGAGAAAGGGGTACTCAAAGTGAAGAAGAGTTCTTAAACTTTGATCAAATCAGCACAATCTCTTATCAGTTTCCTACATTTTGGGTAGAGAAATTTACATATTCGGCACTTTTACTCGGAAGCTTCTTTTGAATTGGATTTTCTTAAATTTACTATTATAATTATAATTGTTTTATATAATTCAATATTTCAAATCCATTCAATGCAAATTCATTATATTGAGGACTTAAGAAGGTTTACAAAGAAGTCCACGACATTCATGAAGTCATTGTTAAATCATTTTATATACTTACAGTATTTGTATTTACTATATGTACGTATAGTTATAGAGATCAACCTTGGATCAACTAATTGCTAAGCCAATTAAGCGCAAAACTTTTCATGTTGACAAGAGACAAAATCAGTCAAGTTTGAATACACAAGAAAATGTGGTTGAAACACGTCTAATTGTGCCCATGTTAAATGTGTGAGCAATGCGGACATTATAATTATCTGCTTACAAGAAGAAACCTATCCGGGAAGGCTTTGGCAATTGGCCACCCTGAATGGGGTCCACAGTGCGGGGAATTTCTTTCCGTTTTGTCAAGGTGATTCAACAGCTTTAAACTCAAAGAAAAACCTTTTTCCCAGTCGGACGGGGAGCATACAAGCTGATTATGGGCAATTTATACAGTTTCAAATTGGGGGATAGCATTGCAGAGGACGAAGGAGAGGGAGGACGGAAGGAGGCGGACGAAGGCGGGCGCCAAAAAACTTTCTGTCAAAGGACATTCGAGAAATTCAATTGTGCTCTCTGGTCTGGGTATTTGTTTAATAATATGGCGAATGTATTTGTCTGTCACTCCGACGGTCTATTCCTCCGTCTGTCTGTCTGTTTGTCCGTCTGTTTGTATGTTTGATATCAGAGCGCAACATTTATAAATGTAATTGTATAAATGGGCTGCTTATGCCAATAAACGGGAAAAGGGGACTGAAGTGGTGGGAGGAGACGGGACGGGCGGAGGGTGGTCGCTTGGTGTATTGAGGTTAAGGCCGATGGAAGCTCTGCGGCATAGGGTTGAAGTAATGGCCGCTCGCTGCCCGGTTGCGCTGTCCGTTAGCCATTAGGGGTGGACTTTCGATTCCGCCGATTCGAATCGCAATAAAAATATGGCCAAAGAGTGGGAGTGCGAGCGAGAGAGAGACAGAGAGAGGGAGAGAGCTCAAATATTGTACGAATTTCAATTCACTTGAGCTTGGCCAACACTCTCACCACCAGCCACTTGAGGACTTGCGACTCTGGACTCAGGACTCAGGTCTCTGGACTCTCTGCCGTCCATCATTCGGGCTAACGAGCAGCCAGCTCTGGCTCCGGCCCGGACTCAATGGCACAATCGACTCAGTCGAGAGCGTGGACAGTGGCATCGCGTGAGGGTGGGTGAGGTGGTTAGTTGTGACTGCCTCCCCTTCCTCCTCCCTGCCCTCGCTGTTACACAGTCTTGTCCTGTTGTCCAATACTCGCTCCAACAAAAGGGTCAATGCGTAGAACAGAGCTCTGGTCCGCTGCTGTACACGTTCAACCCCTCGGACAGATTGACTTTTATGTTGATAGCTTTGTGCTTCCCCAATGCTTTGTTTGTTTGTATCTCCTCTGTTGTGTGTGTGTGTGTTTGTGTGTGTGCCTGTCCACTACGCAGTTCCCGCTTCCCACCCCTCAAGTGGCCATTTTGAATTTTGAGATACACCTTCCGTGGCACAACAATTGATTTTAATAACTGAACAGAATCATTGGAAAGCGCCGACATGAAAATAGTTTTCTGCAAATTGACTTACTTTAGTTCCTCAATGCTTCTACAGCTGAATCTAAACACTGAACTCCAATAGAACCTAATTTGCACTTTGACGGGGGGTTTGACAAAGCTAAGTGAAACAACAAAGATGGAAAGTTACTTTGCCTGGGCAAGTCTATCAACTACATGATAAGTAAGACCTTATCTCGAACTAGGACTAGAGTTCTTACAGAGGAAAGTGCTTAGACTATAACTTATAAGCTCTTCTTACATGGGAGCTTTAGCTTAGGAAACCTTGAACTTCTTCTTCCTTCGAAGAAAGTGCTTTGACTATAACCTTAAGCTTTACCTTGAGGAGTCTAGCTAAGGAGACTTGGCCTTGAATTATGGCTCTATTCTTCCAGACTTACGGAACAAGTGCTTAAAGAGCCTTTAGACCTTAACTTGTTTACTCTACTACCTTTCTCAACTGCAAGACTTCAATACTGCCAACTAAGTCTTCCCATTCAGAGCATCTTCACCATATGCCCCAAATCTTGTTAGCACAGCTGTGTGGGAAACTAATCTGACAAATTCCTGGGGTCAATTCACTTGACAACTCAACAAATCGCACTTATCGACAGCTGCGCCGCAGTTGGGTCCCTAAATTAGCTGGCCACATACACGTGTAGCTCTAATAGGCCATGTAACAGCACCAACTAAGCCGTTGTCCGAGTGAGGTAGGGGGACTCTACGCTGTCTTCGTTCTTGAATGGCAAATCCATTATACGCATCGAATGCTCTTCCATATGTACTCGGCAGGAGAGAGATGGAGAGAGGATTCCTCTATAAGCTGGCACAGCACTAGCTATCTGGTTGTGTACGCAAATACACATCTACACACGGATATGCCGGCTTATGCCATGTTCGGGCTAGTCCCCACCTCGACGTCGTCGTCGTGGACGTCGTCATCCCATGCAACCCCATTGGCGTATTAAGACAAAAGGTTAAATTTAAATTTGAAACGCAAATGGAGATGGGAGAGCGAAGGCAGCTTTGAGCATCACGTCCTCTATGCGTGCTCCATGCGCCTTGGTCATACATTGCAATGCGGCTGGCCAGAGAACCCCCCCCCTCTCTCTCTTACTCTCTCTTTCTTCTCTCTCGTCTCTGTGTGTTTCTAGCTCTATCGGGCTCGAGAGTGCGCCTCCAAGCATATTGTTGCCTCTGAATTGGATTGTTAGGCGTAAGGTGTAGCAGATGGTGTGGATTTTGGTCGGGCCATGTGTGTGTGTGTGTATGTGTGTGTGACTATTGCGTGTGTGTGTGCTCGTCTGTGTCTTGGCCGAGAGGAGCGTCTGGGAACAAAGAGAAAGAGGTTAGTCGTAACGTTTGTCCTGCGTGGTTGCTTCCATTGTGTGAGTGTGTGCGAGTGTGTGTGGCATGTGTGTGTGTGTGTGTGACAGTGTGTGTGTGCTGAAAGAATAAAACGAAAGGCCAAAGACGTGGCCAAAATGGAACAGGAACAGCAGCAGCAGCCCGACTGCCTGGATACGTATGCTAATGGACATTCGAGATTTTGGTTTGGTATTTTAAGCAGCTCAAGCTGAAGTTGGACTCTGCACCCGATTCCCAGCTCTCTGTTCCCTGTTCCTAGTTCCCTGTTCCCAGCTCCCAGTTCCCTGTTCCCAGTTCGCAGTTCTCGCTGCTCAGTTCTTGGCTCTGAGTTGGGTTTAGTTTAGTTGGGGGCGCTGCGCTTAGGCTGAGCTCCCGGGGAAAAGCTGATAAGTACGTTTGATGCCTTTCGAATGCTACGTGTGGCTGGCTGACTGAATGCCTCACTGGGCCATGGCCGCAGTCAGCTTTTGGCAGGGGGTAGAGGGGGTAAGGGGCTAAGGGGGCGTGGCACATGATACTCATTTTGTGATTGTGTGATGATGGATGGGACATGTGCCCAGGGACTTTAGCCGGAGCTTAGGCTACCTCAAATGCCGATAGCTGTCGAAAGGCTGCGACCTGAGGCCAGTTGAAGTCCTTGAGTCGCCGCCTCGCCGCCTCGCCCCCTCGCCGCCTCGCCGCGTCGCCGTGTTGTCTGGCGTGGCAAATCCAGGGCAGAGCCGCTCGAGTGTGTCGGCAAAAGGATTCGAACGATTTAGCATTCAAAATAAGTTGCGCCCGTTGTCCTGTGGCTCCATATCCTGTATCCGATGTCCTTCTTGCCTGTGTGTGTGTGTGTGTGTGTGTGTGTGTGCGTGTGGATGTGTCTTGGTCTGTCCTTTGCTTTGTTTGTCCTATTCGTACCTGATACCCCAGGAACATTAAATTCATAAAATATGCATGCAGATAAATATGATTCCGGGCATGCGAGTAAATACTTTTGTCAAGATTTGACCATGATTGAGTGTTTGCCCAGCCCCCAACTTCCTCTCTGCCTCTCTCTCTCTTTCTCCCTCTCCTTCTTTCTTTGCTCCCCAACAGCCCCAGCATTGTCTGCTCTGTCTGTGACTCAACTGACTATAATTCATACGGTCGATTGGTTTGCACACTTTCCGGATTAGCCACGGCACAATGGACCTCTTTGTTGGGTCTGTGCGGGTCAGTGTGCAGGTGTCAAAGTTCATCCCCCAGAGAGGGGAGTGGGGAGGGGGGTCTACATTAGCCCAACTGATGTTGTAGAATGTAAATATTGGTTTGCTGTCAACATATTTGAGGGCGTAGTTTGGGCTGAATTATAGATTAGATTAGGCAGATAACAGCCAGAAGGAGGCAGACCAGGACCTAGTCCATCTGTTCGTATGAACACTTATATCTCAGTGACTATGTGAGCCAGGGCTACCAAAATTGGTGACCATTTGCCTAACTTTTGCAGCTTGCAACCTTCACGCCCCATTCAGCCCATGTAAAGCGAGCATATAAGGGTACGTATTGTTATTGAATTTCAATATTATTAGGGAACAGCCGGTACGATTGGGTGTCAAGTACAGTTAGATTGTGAATTTAATAACTGTTTATTTGTACCTTCCTTCAGCACGTTTATCAACACTGATTACAGTCAAGCGAATAAAGCGCTTAAAGGCTTCTCTCTGTGGCATCATCGATTGAGCACACACACACACGCACATAAAAAACCTCACACATGAGTATAAATGAATACTCGTACTCACAGTTGGCGGCGGACTGGGACCACCCACTCAGGCACTCGCGAATGTCTGAATTACGAGGCGCGCACTCATTAAAAATAAACGCTAACATTTTGCAGACAATTTCAACCTAATTGGCCCACATTGGGATGCCAATTTGCCGGCAGGGGAGCCTAAAGGGGCGGAGGGAGGCGGGGCGTGGCGCATAAATATGAAAATGAAAAATAAGTAATAACATGTAACTAATGTGAATATGAATATGAGTACTCAAAGTTGTGGGAAAAACAAAATGTGGACAAAAGATGCGAGCTGGCGAGAGGAAGAAGAGCGAGAGTCAAGGAAGGAGAAAGAGAGGGAGAAAGAGAGAGAGAGGGAAAGAAAGAGAGGGAGAGAAGAGAAGGAGAATGAAAGAGAGAGAGGGGGAGATAAAATGGAATAAAATAGCTGTGTCATTTCTTATTTTTGAGTGCTATTATTAAGCATTTGAAATATCATACCATGATGCGGGACATGGGTCCTTTCGGGATATCTACATACGCGATACGTAACCACTGTCTGTATGTGTGTGTGAGCTTGTGTGTGTGTTTCGCTGTGTGTTTGTGTTGGCGCGTTATCCATTAGCTTATATTAAAATCATTTTTTGCAGACTGAATGGCGTTGGCTGCTGCAAAGCCCGTGGACCCCATTCTGCCCATTCTTCCCATTCGCCCCACCAAAAACCACAGTCCACACCCACACAGCCGACAGACACAACCAACAATCACGCACTCACACATGGGCAGACACCCCGCCACACACACCCACACACACACAGAGAGACTCACACCCGACTGGACGAGAGATGAATGGGCCGAGTTGGTCGCATTGTTTAATGAAAGTTCTTTCCGAAAACTTTTCCTACGGCTTTCCATACACAGCGCACACGGAGCTGGCCTCTCTCGAATGAGTGTGCTTGTGAGTGTGTGTGCGAATACCCTGGGACATTGGCCGCACGTATGCAAATGTGGCTGCCCTCCATCTCTCTCTCCCTCTGTGTGTGTGTGTGTGTGGGTGCAGATGGGCGCGTCTGGGGTCCGCAGCGGCGAGATGTGACGTGTGGTGTCAGACGGCAGTTGACAGCATGTTTATTTGTTTTCCTCTGCTTTCGGGCCGCCCTGCGACCGCACCCCCCTGCCGCATCTGCCCCGCCCTGCAGCAGCGGCTGGGGCAGTCCCTTTGGTGGCGAGTGTAGCCACTGTCAATCTGTGCGTCCAACTTTGGGCCAGCTTCGTTTTCGGCTCATTATGAGGCCAGTTGTTGATGATTCGCTCGGCAGACGCCGGTTGTGAGTGAGTGAGTGCACTGTGAATACATGGATGTATTCATATGCTAAGTGCCTTAATGGCCCTGGGTGAATATGGCGTGAGTTCTTTGCATCGATTCAAATGTATTCACATAATTGCACAGGAGTACTGTTCTTAAAAATATTTTGTACGTATGTGAATTTGTGAATGCATGAATAGATTTCAAAAAAAATGAATACATTTGATATTGACTTCAATTTTGAGCTGTTTGAAATGTATATTGAAATTTACTGCCAATATGCAAATGAGTACAGTGAATGCTTTGAATAGATTGACATGAATACACTCATGAATACACTCGTGAATACACTCGTGAATACACTCGTTAATACACTAGTGAATACACTAGTGAATACACTTGTGAATACACTCAGGAATACACTCATGAATACACTCGTGAATACACTCACGAATACACTCATGAATACACTCTTTAATGCAACCATGAGTACTGTGAATAACCGGAAGTAAACGTGGAATTTCAGTTTTTCACATGAGCAAAATACACAATTGTATTCATTCAATTATTGTGAATACACTCACATGTGAAATGAATACATTTGCTTTGCATACGTTCCATGCTAAATATTTAATTTTCAATTTCTGATATATTCAATTGAATACACTCCCAGCTCAGCAAGTGTTTCTATGCTGCTGGCCTCGACTGTGCTGCAGTCGGGCACACTCACGAGACTCACTCACATGTCCACATCGGTGTCCACCCGTTCACTCGACTGTCCGCCATATGTCCGCTTTTGGGACATGCGCGATATTAAACTTGCACACACACACACACACACTCACACACACATTCACACACACACACACAGAATGAACTCTTATCCCTTGCTTGGCTGCGTCCGAATATGAATGTGCGCAGCAAATACATATGTATTCGTCTGTATGTATGCACTCGAGTGTGGCAGTATATATGAATATGTATCTGTGGCCATGAGTGAGTGTGTGAGTGTGTGAATGTGAATCCTTTGTTGTTGCTGTTGTCGCTACACAGGACTTTTGGTCCATTTAACATGTCTCATAATAATTGTGATTGGGGTTTATTTCGCATTCATTTGAATATGAATTAGCATCGTTTCGCATTTGAATGTCCAAAATGGGCCACAGCCTGGCATGGGTGGGTGTTCTCGGCTTCGGGTGCTTCCGGGTACTCGTGGCTGGGGTCAGGCAAAGGACAACTTACTCTGAATGGAAGAAGAATATACAAGAATTTTGCCAATTTAGCAAAAAGGGAAGCGTTGCGATTGTATCTGCCAGTGGACCAAGGAAGTACACACACTCGCACACACACTCGCACACACTCGCACACACACAGGCAGCACATGTTGTGGCGCATCCTTGAGGAACTGAAGCAGCTGGCCACGTGAGTCCCACTGGGTGGTTGACACTCGTAAAGACGTAAAAAACTATGCAACATTTTTAACTGTCAGTTTTGTGCACTCGCCAGAAGTTGCCCGCCCCCTCCCACATCCCACTATGTATGTATATAATGTGTGCGTGTGTGTGTGAGTGGATGCCAGAGTATGCGAACCACACCCGGAATGATTTGACTACGTTCGTCCGACGCTCGTTTGGGGAATTTGCTCTTATTAATTAGTGCAAAACGGCCCTTGGGGGACATCCCTGCTCGTCCTGTTCCATCCATCCTTGTGCGGGGCTTCTGTGGGCTTTTGATTAAAGAGTTGGAGTGCTTAGCTGAGTGGTCAACTGTACACACGGCGAGCCGTGAGTCTCAACTCACGAGTCAAGCCAACCACTTTGTCTAGTCACTTCCTCGAGAAATGCTTTAATTTGATTTTTCGGCATTACGAGTGTCTTTCCTCGACGGGGTAAGAGTCTGCGTTGAAAGTCTTTGGATACGGATATGTCTAGGGCAAACATCATCTTCATCATTTATCTTCCCAAGTGCTGAAAGAGTCTCGCAAGGCTTCGACTTGTTCGTGGCACTTTATTAATTGTTTGAGGTTTACGGGGATTCCGAAGAAGGGGTTTACGGGGATTCAAGGGCAGCTTGAAGGGGAGTTACGATTGGTAGGAATTTACTTAAGGAATAGTTGGGTAAATAACAGTTCGTTTTATAGCATGTTATACAAATATGAATAAAGTCAGGATTTATTTGCTTGTACGTATTATAATAATAAAAAGTGAAAAGTTCTTAAATACTTTCCATTGGAAGATCCTTTAGTCATCTTTACATTTCTAAATATGTAGCTAAGAGATATAATTTTCTTAAGAATTAATTACTTAAATTCATATTATACCCCTCTCTACTCTCTCTCTCTGTCTCCCTCTCTCTTTCTCTTCCTCTCTCAACAATTTCCCTTTGTCTTTTATACCTAAAACGAATAATCCTCGAATTATTTAATATCTTTGACCTTTTGCTGGTGTTATTCTCATTCCCATTCCCATTGCCATTGCCATTCTCCTGCACCTTTCCCTCTCCTCCTGTGGCCCATCCCCCATTTGCCGTCGCCGTCTCTAATTGATGCTGTTGTACTCGCTCGAGTTTGTTTGCCGTGCGATGCTTTTGCGGTAAACGCCCTGCAGAAATTTTAAAATAAAAAATTGCCCATCGCCCACTGTGTCAGGATGAGCGCGCGAGGATGCGACAGCAAATGCCAAAACGGAGCGCATAAATTGTGCCAAAACAGAGACAGAAAGAGGAAAGAGAGAGAGGGGGAATAGGAGCTGCAACAATGATGCAACTGTTGAGGACAACGGGATATCAATCCGCAGAAACATGCCCTTTCACACCGCGTTATCAGCGCCCCTCAGCGCCGTCCGTCGTCCGCTCGTCATCGGCGGCAGGAGCGCATTAGATCGTAAATAAAATTAGAGCAGCGCAGGGCAGGGCAGGGCAGCGCTGCTGCCGCTGTCCATTAGGCAGCGCGCATCGATACGCGCGTCCTATCAGATACGCCTGGTGTGTGTGTGTGTGTGTGTGTGGAAATGTTTCTGTAGCTGTAGCTGTATCTCTGGCTACCCTCTGCCCGTGAATGGGTTGTATAATATTGATTAAATTGGTGAAACTCTTTTTTCATCCTCCTTTAAATTACTGTAAAATTTCGCACACTCACGCACACACACCACGGTAGCTGTAGCCGTAGCTGTATCTGTATCTGTCGCTGTAACTGGCGCCGAGCGAGCCTCGTCCGTGTCCGTTTCACCCTTTCGCCGATATCCGCGCGCTGCTGCTAATAATATTGACACAAAGGATACTTTTTGGTCGTCCTGCACTTCATACAAAAGGTATGAAAAAGAGGATGAAATACGGCAACAACAACAGCAGCATCAACAGCAACAGCAACAGCAACAACAACAACAACAACAGCAACAGCAGCAGCAGCAGCAACGGCTTTGATCGGTGAAGTCAATTGTAACACATCGAATTGTTCGCATTGATAGATTTTGATTTATTTGCAGTTATTTATAGGCCTTCAACCAGGCACCAGTCAGTGCCCTCTCGCTCTCGCTCTCTCTCTCTCCCCCTCTCTGTTACTCTCATTCAGTGTAGATGACTCGACGCCTGGTTGAGTGACGGCAGCGGCCGCCGCTGTGGAACTAACTTTACCTACTTCAGGGCGACATTAGATTATCCGTTCTTATCCTCGATTTTTGGTTTTTACCCTTTTAGTCACTTTGCACAAAGATTCGCACACACACGAAGGTGCACACACACACACACAAGCGCACACAGACAGAGCCACAGACAAATACTCACGTAACATAAGCAGGCTGCATGCAGAAGAAGAAGAAGCCGAGCAGTTCTCACGTGCTGCACATGGCCTACATGACGTTGCATCTGCTCAAGAGTATCTGCATATGGCAGAGAGAGAGTGGGAATGAAAGAGAAAGAGAGAGAGTGGGTTATAGAGAGGGGAGCAGGGTAAAGAGTGTGGGAGATTGTGTGCTTAAGGATAATGTTGAGTTCTGCAAATAATATTGCGTGAGAAGATCAATGACATATTATTTGACGCTTTATTTACTTTCAGTTATTGAAAAGTGAAGAAGAAGAACTATTAAAAAGAAAAGATCTCTGACTATATGTTTTTTTATAAGCAGAAAATAAACCAAAAAATGATATGCAATATTATTAATTGAAATAATCTATGATTAATATACCTAATTAAATGGTAATACAATCGAACTATTAAAATATTAAAAATTTTAAATAAAGAAACTCTTTTGATACCAACTACCCCAAGAACTAGAAGGGTTTTATGACTTTTTGCCTGCGAAAATGTATGTAACAGGCAGAAGGAGGCGTGGCAGGCTCTACAAACTATTGTATTATATTCTTAATCAGCATTACCAACCTAGTCGATTTAGCCATGAAAATCTAGTTATCAGGGACCATAAGAGGTAGGACTCGAAAAAACAATGTAAAAAACATGCTTAAAAATTGCAGGCAGATCAATGTTTTTTAGATTTTAAGCCACGCCTCCCTCTGCATCACATAAATATCGATATATAAACCCAGGGTCATACGTAATTTAAATGCAGGGATTAAGTTTTCGTTAATGCAATAACTATCAACGTCCAAATGATTTGCTTAAAGTTGGTTGCGATCAGATCATTAACATAGACAGCTATTCAAGAAATCCTTATTTAAAGCCGCTCCCGAATGAGCTCTCCAAGGTATGCAACACAAAATACGCAATACATAGAAGTTCTATATTTAAGAAATGTCAAGTACACTCGATTGTCACAGTAGCGTCACTACTTGCTTTTTACTTACTGAAGTATAAATGCACCTTAAGTGAATCAGATGGTTAATCTCCAGTCTATTTATCTATCTAGAGTTTTATCAGGCTAACATATACACACGATATCATCAAGCCATAGATCTGCATAATGTCTCCCAAAATAGCTGTCAATAAGCAGCATGAATTTAATGAAGAACTAATTAAGATTTCCCATGCCCATGCAATGTTATTTCCTTTTAATTGTTGGCAAAAATAACATCTATAAATAAATATTTTAAAAATTTGCATAAGCATTTTTAATTATTGTTTCGCTTGAATTCGGCTTGTTTATGCCCATGCGAAGCGTGCGCCGCTGTTGGTCAACAACTGTGGGCGTTGTCACTAATTGAAAATGCAAAGGAACAACGTATCCGTGAGATACTTTCGCAACAGTCGCAACTGTGCGGCTTTTGGCAATGTTGCGTCATTTCATTTTTATTTTTTGCAACAACTGTCCGGCTGACTGTCTGCCAGTCCAGGGGGTGGTTCACACACACACACACACACGTGTACAAGGATGTGTGTGTGTGTGTGTGCTTATTGCATATCCTTAAGGTAATCACATTCACAATATAATAAAACCATGCGGTGACGTTCCTTTTGCGTTTCAGCTGCCGCTGGCCAAGCGCCGGCTTCGGCATCGGCTTCGGCCCCAACTCCGTCTACGTCTCCGTCTCCAGCTCCGTCTCCGTCTGCGGCAATTCGTGGCGGCCACAACGACCGCCGGTTGCGCTGCGCCGCCAGCTGCAAACGACAGCGGGGCCGGCATAGCGCACTTGGCCATGTGGCCAGAGCCGGGCGAGACATGCGAAGCATAAGAAAACGAAAACGCTTTGTTGTTGTTTCGCTTTTGCTTCTTTACGGTTTCCTAGTCTCTTTTCTTTTTTTGCGAACGCGTTTTCGCTCATGGAGCTGCTGCTGCCGCCGCTGCTGCTTCTTGGTTTTCGTTTATTTTGAAAAGTTTGTTGGTATCCGGCTACAAGTCCCTTGGGCAGCATTTACCACCCCATTCACAGGCAGCGAAGACAGCGCACAACCACCCACATACACCCAGGCACACACACGCACACACACACACACTCACACTCACACACACCTTTGGCTCGTTTGAAATTCTTCAAGCTGATGTTGTTGCTGTTTTGGTAACTGTGTTGTTTTTTCCTTTCCAAAATGGACATATGGCCATTGGCATGCCCCGCTCCCTGTCCCAGTCCCAAGCTCCTGGACCCACATTTATCAGTGCCCATGTGTGAGTGTGCTTATGCGCCTGTGTGTGCGGTTATCTCCATGTGGGTTTTAAAACCTTAAACAATTTCGGCAACGGCTTGCGAATAGACTGTAAATTGGGAAATTAATGGCCCTGTTACGGCTCGTGTATTGTTTTTTAAAGGGTTCTTTTTTTTCTTCTTTTGGTTCACTGGTGCTCTTAACATGTTTTCTTATTTCCACACTGACTGATAGCAGGCGCAGTGCCACACCCACAGACTCCCGCCCACCCATTGGGTGTTTGTATGGTGCGGGGCTGCATTTCTGGTTGAGTCCAGTTGAGTGTAGAGGGATTCGGGTAGGGCATCTTGATGTTGAATGTAGATTAACGAATGCATGATCTATTGAGGTGGAAGGGTATTATGAGTCTTTGAAGAAGGCATCTTAAGCCGCGGTACATAACTTTAAAGGAGTCAGAATAAGCATATCTGTACCTCTGTTTGTCCTTATGAACACCTATAAAACAAAAACTAGGAGACTTAGGGGTTCCAAACATGATGAGAATATGAATTACTAATTAAGAGCGATAAAGTAAGTTTCAAAATCTGACCCCACCCTGAATATCAACAAAATATACGAATTGTAAATACAATTTTGAGGTTAGAACGTTTATTAAAAGTGTGTAACTTTATTATACCCTTGCAGAGGGTACAATCAATTTGGACAAAAGTTCGCAATGCACCTTATTAAATATGTCCGACCCCATAAAGTATATATGTATATTCTAAATTAGCATCAACAGAGAAATCACACTAGACCTGTCCGTCTGTCCGTGTGTCCGTATGTCCGTTTGTTGCAACTCAAATGAGTTTCTCAGCTTTAAAGGTATCCTAATGAAACTTGGTACACATGCTTCTTATTGCTGCACGCTCTTTATAAGTTTGAATCAAGCTGAATCGGAGCGATATATCGTATAGCTGCCATACAAACTATCGGCTGATTTTTGTTATTTGTCAAGATATTGCAACCAAATTAACTACATCTGACTAATTCAGTATATATAATATGTATTTACAAACTCCATCAAAATCGTACCACTATATCATATAGCTGCCTTAGGAACAATCGGCCGAAATGAAGGTTTTTGTATGAAGTACAGTTCTGATATTAGAAACAACTTTTTAGTGCTAATCAAAGTGAGACATTGAATATAAAATACCATTAAATTCTGCAGTATGTAATGCTAGTATTGGAACAATCGGAGCAGCTAAGAATCTGTAAGGGTATAGAAACTTCGGCATGCCCAAGGTAGCTACTTCGTTCTCGTTTAAGAAATCTTTAAAGTTTCGCTGAAGAAACGCCTCATCTCTCATCAATATGATGTTCCAGTTAAAATACTTTCAAAAGCCATTTATAAATATTAAACTTTTATGCGTAATTAAAACGCGATTCGTAATAAAAATGCGAAAGATTTGCGAGCTGCTTTAAGTGTTTATGGGGCTAATTCCTGCCGCGAGCTGGCGCAAAGGTCGCGATTGATGCCCTGATGCCTCAAGGCACACAGAGATTCGTGGGGACATTTATGGGGCTGGTGTCTGTTTTTCTTGTGCGCTGCTTTTCCGGCCGCGGGGTTATTCCGGAATAATTGTTATCTGCAGGTTAATTGAATGCTACGGCGACCAACGGGAAGCGAAAGCTGATGAAATGTGAGCAAAATGAGGGAAAAAACAAAGAAGATTCGCTGTTCAAGTCTGGCGAAAAAACAAGATGATGTTGGGGAAGGAGGACGGCAAAACAAGCATATGCAAAAAATTTAAAATAATAACAACCCAAAGGAAAACAACATTTGCAGATATTTCTCTTGGTCTGTGTGGGCGTGGGAGGAAGAGGGAGGGAGAGCCATGGCATCAAGCGTATGGTGGTGGGGGCCATGTGGCCAAACGGACCGGTCAGGACGCGCAGAGGGTCCCAGCACACACACACACACAAACACACACAGTATGCCATAAAGTGACACGCGTGTACACACACACACACACACACTCGCACAGTGGGACTGAGATCGAATGGAGTGATACAGCATCGAGATCCCAAAACGCAGGGCACGACTCGACTTGGCTCGGACTCTGGCGGGGGTGGCTCGCAGCCAAATGGAACGGACCCGGACAGCGCAGGACCTTTTATATTTACATGTCTTAAAATTTTAAAAAGGACACAGCCAGCGACCAGCAAGGACCTTGGCAGCTGCTTTGCATACATATGTGTGCTGTGTGTGAGTGTGGGAGAGTGTGTGTGAGTGTGGGTGTGCTTCGGGTGTAGTTTTGACAACGAGCATTGGGCCAAAAAGTTTGCCCTGCTATATATACACATATGTCCATGCTCCTTACGACTGTGTGTGTGTGTCAGTGTGTGCTGCGGTCCTTTTGGGTGGCAGGGTCCAGGAGTTTGGTTCGGTTCGGTTCGGTTCGGTTGCCCGGTTCCGTTTCATTAGTTGGACTGTCGTTTCTCTTACCTTAAAGCAAGCATATACCACACGCATGTCCCCAAGTATATACCCCATGTACACACACACGCACACACATGTGTGTCTTGTGTGTGTTTTGCGGCTCCGCCGAATGCCGAATTGGATTTATACGTGTATAATAAAAGTACTTGACGGGAGGGCCAAAACACTAAATGACTATAAAAAGCACTTTGAAGAGGGTCAAATGGAGATAAATTTGTGTGTGCGCGACTCGTGTGTGTGTGAGTGAGTGAGTGTGTGTGTGTGAGTGTGGTCACATACACATAGGAAAGGCGAAGGACATGCTGAGCTGGGCAAAAGGATATTTGCTTGTGTCTAATGTGTTTTTATTTTCCAGCTCGTTTTCGTCTTACGTTTTACGATTTCGACGGTCACTTTGTGGACTCGGGACGTTGCCAGGCGTCAAATGTCCTTCGTCCTGCGTAAAAGGGCTATTTGCATGCATGTGTGTGTCGGTGTGTGTGTTGTGTGTGTGTGTGCGTTGGGGGGTTGAGCTCGAGCCAGTGTATTTTATGGCCACACAGCGTTCTCCTTCTTGCGCCTTTTGACATCGGTCGACGGTCGACGGTCGGTTGGACCCGGTCCTGGATCCCTTGTCCCTTACCCCTTCTCCCTGCCAGGCCACTCGACCTGCCGTCATTTGAATAGTACACAGCCATACATTAGAGACCCCAATACCCAATACCCAATTTCCCCCATACCCAGCAAACAGTCTAATCAAAGCGAGAGCAGTCAAGACATGAGACTAAGAATACTCTAACTGAGAGCTGGAAGAACCGTTCGACTTTGCTCTGTGACTGCTGTTGATCCAAGTTGGATTATCTATATTATAGTAACTAACTATAGTTGCAGTTTATGTTCTCGAAGCTTCAGCTTAGTTTGAGCTGCTTAAAGCGAATTCGGAACTGTTTCTGTGTCTGCTCTTTGGTCAGTTGGAAAATACTTTAACTTCGGTAATTCGATACTTTTTTTTTGACAGGATGAGACACGTCTGGACTTTTGCATTTATTTCTAATTGCAATCTGTCAATTACTTTTGCGAAGACACTGCCAAAGCAGGCAGGGAGGGTAAGAGAGGGGGAGAGAGGGAGAGAGTGAGACTGAGTTATGGCCCAAGGTTGGCCACAGCTCCCGGCGGAATTCGAAGCTCGTAGACGCGCTGTGCATACAGACGTCAATTGGCCCATCTGGCAAATGGACTGCGGACCAAATTTGCAATTTTTATGGCTTATAAAAAACCAATAACAACAACAAAGAGCGACGACTACGACGATGACTATGCTGTTGCCACAGACAGACCTTGGCTGGCACTGGCCCCGCGCCTGGAGTTGGGCCTGCGCTGCGTCCGGCGCTGTAATTCGACACCGACAGCGACACCGATGTTGTAACCGATACCGATACTTGCCAATACTACCCCCACCCTCTTCCTCCTGACGTTACCCCTTCCCTGTTGGTGCGGCAAGGTCGTAAGTTTTGACGGACAAACATGATTAATTTTTTATGCAATTTCAGCGCAGTTGTCCTGCTCCGTTCGTCCGTCGGCGATATGGAAAAGCATATCAATCATTTGCCCGATTCTCCTTCGGGGAGTTACAAAGGATTTTCCGTGGAAAAGCTGAAGCAT
The DNA here is from genome assembly GCA_018151435.1 of Zaprionus africanus. Classification (NCBI taxonomy): domain Eukaryota; kingdom Metazoa; phylum Arthropoda; class Insecta; order Diptera; family Drosophilidae; genus Zaprionus; species Zaprionus africanus. The sequence goes on from JAECXB010000096.1 coordinate 314,730, forward strand.
GCAGCTAATTGGGGTGCTGCCATTTGGCCTGACCGCACTTCTCGTCAAGTCGCTGGACATTTGACCATTGGCCAAGGAGGTCCTTCTTCGCGTGCAGCAAACAAGTTTCCCGAGAAGCAGTTCCTTCTCAGTTTTGGGGTTGATTCAAGGCACAAATCTTAACTGGACAACGGACTGGACGATGGGATTGTCGGGCAGCTGTGCGGCTCGCCTTGGTCCTTTGGCATTTGCTCGATCACCTTTTGCATGATGTTGTGCATCTTGATTACCTCTGCGAGTCACAGAAGTCACAACACTTCAGCAGAGTTCAAATTGATTAGACCGTTGAGTCATTATGTGGTCCCATTTGCTGCTGGCTCATTATGGAGTTGAGGATCAATTAGAAGAGTGATAAGTGGCAGCACAGTTTTGTTTACGATCTTGAAAGGAATGTTTACGAAAAGAAAATAAATTATAATTTTGAAATTTTTTGAATTGAGTAATGTAAGAAAGTGTTTCGTACATGTCTACTTTGTATTTTGAGTTTATTTTAAAGATATATAGCATAAACTAACTATTTAGACACTATATACACAATTATTACTCCTAATTTTATCAATAATAGTATTGTTAATATGGAGACTTAGCTAACTGAAGCTTAGCATGGCAGTAAGTGTGCTCAGCTTATTTTTCATAATTTAATTAATTAACAATTTAAACTAAATGAGGAACAATTAGTCGCAAATATCGAACAAATTTATATTAAACAGGAAACAATTAGATAGATAGGAAAATATAAATTGTTATTAAAAAAATACTATACAAAATATAGAAAATCTTCAGTCTTCAATTTATTCTGTCTCTGTCTTTTGGTTTGTAGTAAAAACTTTATATAATTCAGATATATTTTTGTAGCTCATAATCAAATTACAATCACAAGTACATAGTAGATAAAGTAAATATCTTCATATACATTTATTCTAAGGACAGCAAAATATTCTGCTGGGCATATACTGCTTCTTGTTTTTATACTTTATCATTATCTGATTACAATCTCTCAGTTGATTTCCCCTAAATTACCATCTATCAAATCCTAGAGCTCTTCTTAGATCTATTAAATGAATATCAGTAAAGTACTCACGCTCAAGCAGAGGATGCTACCTAGTCAGGCAAAGGAATTTCAGTGACTGACTCACGCGTCACGTACCGTCGATCCTTTCGCTTCTGCACGCTACAGTAGCGTCGCAAAATATTGAGTACGCTGGCATTGCCAAAGGTCACCAAATGGGCAACTCCCCGATCTGATCAGAATTTCAGATCACCCAATCGGGACGATGCGACGCTGTGCAAGGGGTAGTTGGTGATCTCAGCTACGAATCAACCCCTAAAGAGCAAGCGATGTTTGCCTCAGCTCAGGCTCAGCTGAGAGAGAGAGAGAGTCCATAAAATAGGGAAACTAGCATTGCGCAGGAAAGAGAGAAAGAGAGAGAGAGTAGAGAGGGAAAGCAGAGATTCAATTTACCTGAATCGCGTATTTGCATAGCGGAACTTTACTCATGTTACCCAGGCTACAGCACAAGGGTTCACTTGAATAAACTGAAGTATTATATTATATATTGTATTACACTAGGCTAAGGGTTTGCCTTAGCTGAATAACGCTATAAAATCGAAAAGAATACATTTCATAATTATCTACAATTATATCGATGGGAGTAATTGAAACTTCTTTCCTTCCTTCTAAGTGATTTGCCAAATATATATCTTGTAGTATAGTTTAGTATGAAAACTATTCCAATTTAATTTAGTTCCCATATTAACACTATCATTAGCGCTTTTCCAGCACTTCTTGTCAGATTACAAGAATATGCTTGCATACTTTTTGGGGCTGCTGTTTGCTTCGGGAATGTTTATCATGGGTAAATTATTTGTCTGATGAATCGACGGCGTGTGTGTCGAGCCAGCGCAGAGCTAAGTAAACTGAATACTTGCGAGGGGGAAGGAAGCGGAAGGGAAAGCAGGTTCGCATTGGGGAGTTTGTCAAGTCGTCTTGTCTAGACCTAAAACAATGAATGTCGAATATCTGTTTGTGATTTGTTTGAAATACTTTTCTAAGGTACCCAAACTCACACACACACAGACACACAAGCGCTGAGAGGGGAGACTTGCATGCAGAGACGCATTAAAATATCTTTCGAATGGTCTCAAATTAATTTACACCCAATACGCACACACACACACTCGCAAACACACAGACACACGTGGGCGGCATCGGGTGACAGCAACGAAGACAACAACAATTAGAAGCCAAAAAACGAAGCCAAGTCGCCAACGAGCACAAAAGGTCCCCAGCGTGGGTCTGTATATGTGTGTGCGTGTGTGTGTGTGAGCATTGTATGTGTGTGTTTGTGTGTGTGCATTCACATGTGTGGAGCATTGAGCTGTTTTTTACATAGGACATGGCTGCAGATCCACATGGCTGACTCGCAGTGCCTTCAGTCCCAGTCCACAGCCTGCTCTCGCTTCCTCTCTCCTTCTCTCTCACACATTCTCAGTGCCTCTCGCTTGCTCACTCGTTGGCAGCTTGAGCTACTGGCTCAGCTCTAGCCGGAGAACAAAAGGTTAAATTCGCTTTCAAATGGTCAGAATCTTTTAATGAGGTGGGTTCTCGGTGGATTGCGACAGGCTGTGGCTGCCGATGGCGTTTGCTGCTGGCTCTGGCTCTGGCGATGGCGGACAGGCAGGCGCACTGCGCTCGGCCCACACCGAGAGTGGGCGAGTGTGCGTGTGTGTATGTGTGTGTGTGTGAACACTGAAAAGGGTTACTGCTGCCGGCAAGTAAACACCACCGGCTACCCACGGACTGTGGACTGTTGACTGTGTGGACAGCGGACAGCGGACAGCGGACAGCAGGCGGGCAGGCAACTGACTGGCTTTGGCTGCTAGCGGACCATCCAGCCGTAAATCCACCCGCTGCCGGCGTCGTCGTCGTCGTCGCCGCCATTACGATGCGCATCCATTGCCATTGCCATTGCTGGTGTAACTGTATTTGCCGACGACCAGCTACGTGTTTTATGCGTCTCTGTGTGTGTGTTAATGCTGTGCATGTGTGTGTGTGTCTGTGTCTGCTTATGTATTCAATGGCTGGCAAAACCGCTGGCCACTGCCGCATTAGTCCGAGTTGTAGTTGTATTTTTAGTTACAGCTGTCCGGCCTTGGGAGCTTCCGTTGAACAATTAGTTGGGGCGTGAGCCCAGAGAATTCCCTAAAGGCGTTTTCTAATTTTAGCGAGCTAAGAAAGCCGAGCTACACTCTGAGGTTCTCTCTCTGGACTAAGATTGTTTCTTATTTTATAAATCAACTAATTTGCAGAGTGACTGCTTATACCTTTTTAGGGGAGCATATTTACTTTGGTCTGTCTGTATGAACACGCCAATCTCAGCTACTACAACAGCTAGAGGAACAAAATTTTATATGCAGGTTGCTGTGTATCTTACGCAGATAAAGTTAACTAAAAATGTCCACCATATCAGTAATTTTTGTTTATTTAGCACAACAATTGCCGGCACAAGACCTTGTTCAAAATTTTTTTGTTTGCAATTGTTAGTGGGTTTATAATGGTTGATAAAAATAGGGAAAGAGTATCTTACTGTTGGGATGTGGTCAATAATACCTAGTAAGTAAGTGGGAACTAGATCAGACAAGTATATTGTATAATTCTTTTAGAAATTTAAGGCTAAAAATTCATTGACTTTAAGATTCATGTTTCAAATTCAAAAAAGGTCGGTTAAGCAGAAGAATAATCAGTAGGAAATTGAGGATAAATACAACATTTAAATTTTCTCACACATACAAATTTCAACAGCAGATGGATAGATAATTATCTAATTATAATTAAGAAGTGTAGGAATGACTGAAAAGGGTTTGACATTTATCAAATCTATGGCAAGTCCAAGGTTACCTTAACTTCTTGTTTTTTAATAGCTGCGTTAATTTCGCAACACTTTCAACAAAGCCCAGCCGAAATTGACAATAATATTGATAAACATTGACTGGTTTGGAATAAAACGGCGAATCGATACTTTTAGTGGACTCTATTCGAACTTTATCTTGCACGAACGAATCCTCTCTCTTTATAGTAAATCTCAAACATAAGTTTTGTATGAATTACCTTCGAAACATATCAAAATATTAAGTTTTAAGTTTGAATTATAAAAATTTTTCATGTAACAGACTTAACTTAATATCGAAACCTTTTTTAGTTAAATTATTTGTTGCCTTGAGATTTATTTATTTGATTTAATCGATTGGTCAAGGTTCACTTGAAAAGTACATATTTAAACGAAAACATACTATTCTCTGGTATCTCTTAACTGACTATTCTACTAATTCTTTTGTTTATATATCAGTTTCTAAATTAACATGAACAAATTGAAATAGTTCGTTCTCAGCTCAACCGGACTGTGAACTAATGTGACACAGAGCAGACCTTTGAGGGCTTCCTTAAGCCGCTGTCTGCCAAACAATATGCTGTTCTATGATGCGCCTTTAATAATTCAGTCCGAAATGGAGTCGGTGGCAGGAGTGAAGAGAGAAGAAGAGAGAAGACAAACTGTGAGGAGAGAGTAGATGAAGAGTTAGATGCGCTGCGAGGGTTCTTATGCCCGGCAAAACCTGTCATTAAACTAAGTAGGCCGATAAAGTGCGCTTTGATGTGCTGTCTGCGACAGCAGCACGGCATACCCTGTAAGCGGACATGCACACACACACACACATGTAAATATCGAATTCTAATTTCAAATGTACATAAGTTTCAATTATGTGCGACTGTGTGCGCCGCGCTGAGGGTTGATTGCTAAACTTTATAATGAGAGCAAGGAACACACGCGTGCCTCAAAATATTTACACACAATGGGCCGAGGCCGAGGCCGAGCCCGAGACCGGACCAGAGACGGACCAGGGTCCAGGCTCGAGCGGTCAGCGGACGGCGTTGGCCTTTGGTAATTTGTTGAGCTTCGGGCTGGGCTGCGGTACATGAGGCAGACAAAGCTGTACATATGTTGCATGTGCGAGGCTTTTGCAACCCCTGAGGGGTGTAGGGGAAAGGGGGTGGAGGGAGGGAGGGGGAATGGTAACGGGACACGCAGCCATCGCCATTGCATCTGCTCAGCTGCCAACTGGAATAGGAATAGAAACGGGCACGCACGACGAGAGAGAGAGGGAGAGGCAGAGGGAGAAAGAGATTAAAGGTTAGCACTCGCGACCTTGCCGGCTCCGACTGCGCCTCCGACTGGGACTGGGACTGGGACGTCGTGCGGCAGCTTGGCAAGCAGCTTGTGGCATGTACGTGCTCGTGTTGCTGCCACTGTAAGCCGGGCAGCCCATTAAAGCGAATCGTAAATCAAATGAGTTGCATAAATGCCTACAAAATGTTTCAATGTTTTCGAATCTTGCGGCCTACGCGACCTGAAAGATTCGCGGGATTCGCAAGTGGGCAATAAACATTTGTACCAGCCAATTTAGCCAAAAAGGAGCTGCCATTCCCGCCGTGAGCAGCAGGAGGAGGATGCGCAGGGGAAGCAAAGGGGAATGCGGCACCTAAAACTTGCTGTTGATATGCAAATCTGCTGATTATGAAAGGTTTTAACGCTTCTCTCAACTTTCATTGCGGCATTCGCTTGTCTTAGGGGTATTTTACAACACTGTAATTAGCGAGGAGACAACCGACGATAGACGTGACATCTGGCAGATCATTTAGCTTTGATTTGGAAGATGGAATGGAGAAGGAAGTAGAAATGGAGAAATAAATCTGGGAAGGAAGGTTCATATGGGAATCGTCTATTGTTTATTAAGATATATGGAACAAGAACTAAAAGTACTTACTTATTTTACTATATTTTATATGTTTATAGTAACTGGAAGAAAATAAAAGAAATATTGATGTTTGAGATATATAAATATCATAATATTTAAATCGAAAAGGAGTCACCAACTTCTTTCAGCTATTAAATAATTAACTTGCTTTAGTGACTGTTCAATATTATGTCAATTAAGTTAAGTTAAAAAAAATATATATATAATATATTAAGATTTAACCTTATTGTTTATGCTTTTCTCAAGAGATTTTCAACACTTTTACAACACTGTTTAAAGTTGCTTTTAATCTGCAAAGTGTTGCAGCATTAGACAGAGTTTTAGCCAACTATTTAGTCTTTCACTCTTTATCGCTCTATATGCTCCCACCTCCCGTCATTCTCTCCCTCTCCTTGTCACTCTCTCTTTCTCTTTCTGATTGCCTCTCTCTCTCCCGCTCTCTTGTGCTCTTTCTCTCTGCCCATTATTCATTTCCATGTGCCGTCCGCATGTGCATGTGGTTCGGCCCCTGTCCGTGCCAGCGAGTCGATGCCGCAGATTGGGGCATGGCCCTGGGCAGGCAGCTGCAAAAGTGGGGTGAGCTGTGGAAGGAGGGAGTAGGGGTAGGGGGAGGGATCTGCTCTAACCTAGTCAAATAAAACACTTTCTAAAATTTGACTTTGGGCAGAAACCGCATTCATTACTCTTAGCCCAAGGATGTAACCCTTGCAGGAATTTACCGTTTTTAATCTCATTTCAAAAGTCCTTTCCAGGCGCCGCACACACACACACACACACGGGCCACACATGTGTGTGTGGTGTAAATATGAGTATTGGTCCAACTTGGCTAGTGTCAGATGGAAAAATAAGTTCTGGAAGGAGAAAGGAAGGGGGGGCTGTGGAATTGAAAATGATGGTCCGACAGATTCAGAAAATTGCCAGTCGACAGTGACTGCCAGACAGGCCGCCAGGCAGACGTTGCAAGTGGCTTCGGGATAGAAAGGCAGACATGGACAGGGGAACAAGGGGGCCACAAGCGCGATGGCGTCCGCAACTGGATAAGGGGAAGGAGGGGGGACAACGCACGGCTGTAGGACTCGAGGCGACCGCAGACCTGAGCCTTGAGCTGGGTAAATATTTGTGGTTTCCGAAAGGATACTTTTAGCTATGCGTAAATTCAAAAAGGCAAATTGGCAACTTGTGAGCTACCCTCTAACCTACTCCCCCTGCCCCTACCCCTGCCTCAGCTTCTACTCCTGCCCCTTGCCAGTCTTCTGCAGGCTGGGCTCATTTGCTGGCCGCTGCCTTGTGGAGTGTTGGATTAACTTGGGGGCAAGGGCAGCAGCTGCGTGTGTGTGCGAGTGTGTGTGTGTGTGTGTGTCTGGGTGTGTGTGTGAGTGTGAAGATACATATCTGCTGGCGTTGCGTTGGCCACATCAGCAAACAAACACACACTCAGACACATGCGTCAGCCTGCGCCTGCGGCAGTGGCAGAGAACGGGGAGAGAGGGAGAGGGGGGGAGAAGAAAGTGGGCAGCGGTTTAGTTGGTGCTCCACTGCCTGCCCCGGGGCCTGATTGCGAGCAGCTTGACGGAGTCGCAGTGGCACTCGATGGAAGGGGGAAGGTGGGAAGGAGGTAGTGCGGGGGGCGCCTTGGTGATTTCATTAGGCCGGTGACCAAATAGATTTATTAATCCTAAGGCTAATAAATAGTCTCTCTCGCTGGCACAGCGAACCACAGCGCAGCGCATGTGGAACCGGTTGATGATCGACCCACGACCCACTGCTCCCTGCCCCGCCCCGCAGACCGCAGTCAGCCAACAGGGGTGGCTGCTGTTGATTTTCGGGCACAAAAGGGCAAATTTCACAGACACTTTCGCAGCATCAGCATCGGTTCAGCTCAGCTCAGCTCAGCATCACACCCCGTGAGCAGAGTCTGCCCTTGCCCCTACCCCAGGATGATCTCTGCCCATTGGTCAGTTGAGCTGCAGGCAAATGAGGCTGTGTACCGACCTCATTAACCTTTGTCCGCCTGCTGATCCTGCCGAGCATCTGAGAGGATGCTGTGCCTCGGTAAATTGCCGAGGAAAACATGTTTTTTATTGGCTCATTTTTTGGGCTCTTGTCACATCTCTTGTTAACTCATTGACCCCTTGACCCTGTGCACTGTGCAAAGGGTGCCCCTTAAATTGTTTCAGCTTTTTTGTTTACATTTTACTTTAGTTAACAATTTGTTGTGGGGGAATTTAATTAAACAGCGCGACAATTCGACAAGCTGCGTCAATTGCGCTCCCAGGTGCCAGTTGCATAGTTGCCTCGCCCTGCCCCACCACTTGCTACGTGCAACAATGTCACATGCCGCACAACTCTTTCGCTTCGTTGCCATTAAGATGACAACATGTGCGTTGCCAGGCTGCAATTGCCACTGGACGACGGAGACCAGCAGAAGGAACAAGAACAGAAGCAGGAGGAGGAATAGGAGGAGGAGTAGGATGAGGAGCAGGAGCAGAGGGAGGCATCTGCCACGTTACTTGCTGTCCGAGCAATTGGCACGCCCCGCATAAATTCTGCGCAAAGCGAAATTAAATGGGCGGCACTGCGATTTCAGGTTTAATTAAATTAAATTAACCCACGCTACGCCAACTTCTGCCAAGCCGAGCCGAGCCGCGAACATTGCGAACACTTTCACGGACAACACTTTAACTTGCAACTGGACTAGCTGAAGGATTGGAGTTGGAAGATGGATGCTAGATAGATAGTTGTATAGTAAAGTTGATAGTATAGATGGATAGTTGAGAAGGTGTATAGTGAGTGAGTTAGTGAGACTTATGAAAATAGAACTTAGAAGGTACTACAATACTCTTATGAGAACTGAGGAGCACCCTAGAAGAAGAGTTCAGTTTTGTCTTTATGAATGTGACTTTATTGTAGTCACAGTATAAGTGAGGGTCACTCTAGAATAATAATAAATAAGTAATAATAAATAATAATAATAAAATAAGTACCATCTACACACATATATTATTCTGAAGATATTTTAATTAGCTGGTGAAATTGTTAGTTCAACATTGAACTTAACGATGTGGCAACACCTATTGTCATTCAGTGAGTCGCAATTATATTGCACTACAATATTGTTATTTATTTTGATGGGATACATATTAAGACATGTGCTAAGTTAAGCACAGTAAGTAAGTAAGTTAGAGTCTGTAGTAGGACCATTAGAATCAATCAAGAATGATAAACATAAACTTTTAGAAGTACAAACATTGATGATGTCTTGAGTATTATCTTACTAAAAAGTGAGTAAGTCATATATAAAGTTGAAGAGAAGAATAAGATAATAAAATTAATGAGAAGGAATTAAATCGTCACAGAAGGATCTATGTACCTTTAAGTAATGCATAGAATAACTGATTGTATCTTTCACAACATAACAAAAAAGTAATTGAACTATAATAAAAGAAAGTAATATTCTTTCTTTCTTCACAAAATTAGCAGAGTAAAATATAATAATAATATAACAGCTAGTAAAATATATCAGTATTATCGATAGAGTTGCCAACATACTATCTTTCCATCCCATTCTCACTTGCTACCCAATACTGCAACAATACTCGTACTAGCCCTGGCTGCATATCGCGTAATCGCTTTAAGCGCCGCATCAAGTCGCAGCCAGATGACGATGATTTCATTGTTGTTGTCGCAATCGCAGCGCGAGGGTCATTAAAGAATGCGTGGGGAATGGGGGGAGGATGCTAGCTGGGAATACTCGTATCTCTGCAGCTTGCCCGGTTGCAATTGTGCAACAAAACGTGGCAAACGCTGGCGTGGGCAACAACAAAGCTAAAGTCCGTCTGACATTCAGAAGCGGAAGAGCGCGACCAAGCCGAGGGCGCGGATGGCCACGTTGCATCCTTTGGCAAGGTGGACAAATGGATTTTCCAAATAAGCGGAGTCGGATGGCTGCCAGAGAGAGTAAGAGAGAGAGAGAGAGAGAGGGAGTAAGCAGAGCTAGCAAGAATTGCATTCGCATTCGCATTTGTTTGAAAAAGTCCAAAGAACAACAAGAGCACACACAAACACACAACCACACACATACACACACCTACCACACATACTTGCCACACACACACCTCCCGCACACACACCCGCTGTGCTGGGCTCAAAGTTAGAGAAGTCATTGAATGTCAGCCATGCAGCAAGCCTCGGACTCTGCAGCAGCCTCGCCTCCTCCCTACTACCTTACTCCTCCCCCCGGGGAGCCGCGGCTGTGCAGCGAGTCCCCACAGCCGCCACAGTAGCCTCTGTGTATCCGAGTTGCCGTGCATCCTGCCGCGTGTCCCGGCAACATTCTCGCGCAACCAGCAACGCCGTCGCACACATTCGCCGGCTTAATGATTCTTTTATTCATTATTTTCCTGCGCTCCCTGCCCCTCTCTCTGTCTCTACCTCTTTCTCCCTCTTTCTACCTCTCTCTCTCCCACTCGCTCTGCCTGCTTTTTTGTGTGTTCTCAGTCGCATTATACGAACTTGCATATATCGTGCATGTGCTTTGGACAGCGGCGCATTTAGCCAGAACGAAGCCCGAGAGGGGCAGGGGCAGGAGTGCAAGGGAAGGTCCAAAGGGGGAACCAGTACGGGGAGTGGACTTATCCCCGCCGTTGGGGGGTGGTTGCAGGCGGAATGCAACGGGGCTTTGGGGCTCTTATTAACGAGCCAGCGAGCGCGCGTGAGTCCTGCCGTGTGTCCTGGCACCTACCTCCCCTCCCCTCCCCCTGCCACCTAGACTGGCGACCTACCTCAACCTACGAGGCACGCATCAGCTTCCTCTTCGACTCCTCCCCCCTGACTTCCCCTCTGCTGCTGCGACTCTTTGTGTGTATGACTCTCTCTCTCTTCGTGCGAGCAGAAGACAATGTAAGGACAGTGCACTCCACACGCCATTTTCAAACACACACACACACACGTACGCAACGAAACACATACACGAATACACACATACACAGGAACACACTCACACACTGGCACTCGCACATGGTCGCTGGGCAGACGAACAACAACACGAATTTTGCGCGCGCCAAAAAGGATGCATTGAAAAGGACGCGCTGTCGACCGCTCCCGCTCCCCCTCCCCCTCTGACTCTCACTCTCTCCCTCTACCACTGGCTGCGCAGAGTGGCACACGGAGCCAAAGCCAAAACGCCACAAAGGTTCATGGACAGTATGAGAGTCCTTAGCCAGGCACAAAAGAAAGGCTTAAGTTTCCATTTGGTCTCTAGAGCACGATATCCCGCGCTAGGACGCAGCACACCCACTCACACACACGCACACACCCCCTCCACACACACACATACATGTTCTATGTGCCACATAACGGGAGCAGCAGCGGAGCAAGCGCTGGCTCCGGGTCGCATTGCCTCGCTTTGGTTTGGTTTGGTTTGGTTGGGTTTGGCTGGGCTCGCTTTGGTATTGTCGGGTTGCCTTGCGGTGGCAATGCGCGTGCATCCCCGCGGCAAGTGTACCCTGCACGGCAAACGGATCTACAAGGATACCCTGTAAAAAATGAGAAGAAATACTCGGGGAGAGAATAAAAGAGGCTGAAATTATTACAGGGTATTCCATGTACTACAATTGTGAGTTCTGCTAAATAAAATTGTTTATCTTTTGATTAACTTATTATATATTTTTTTTCATAATATAAATGAATACCCCTTTGACGGACACCTCTCTTAAACGGACACTTTTTCATGTATTTTTCTAGAATATTTTATTGTGCTTGGGCAAACACTTCCCTTGTGCGGACACTCTAGGCGGATAATTCCCTTGAGCGGACACACCCCCTAGAGAGACACTTCCCTTGGGCGGACACTTTACTTGGGTAGATGCTTCTCTAGGGCAGATACTTCTCTTGGACAAACACTCTCCATGAGCGGTCATTCTACTCAGACGGGTACTTCTCTTGAGCGGACACTTCCCATGAGCGGTCATACTGCTTAGGCATGTACTTCCCTTGAGAGTGCACTTCCCTTGGGCGGATACTTCCTTTATTTAGGTACCTCCTTGCTCCCAGGCAACTCCCTTGGGCGGACCTAGGCAATGGGAAGTGTCCGGCCAAGAGAGTTTTTATTCATCTATGTATATATTGATAGTTTTAACTTACTTTCTAGCTACTGCTTGTTTTAATATCTATATTAATTTTTCTACGCGCAGTGTTTAATTAGAATTCCTACAGGGTATTATGCAATCGGGCCATTTAAATTTTTGCTTTTTACCAAGTAATTACAACTCTCTCTACATTATGCCAACTCAGTCCTTATACAGGGTATTTGCTCTTCGTGTTACCTCAATATACGCAAGCAATTCTCATTATATACATTGTACTCTCTGCAGGGTATCAGATAGTCAAGACGAACGCTTGCCAATGCTCTACAAGGAAGTTCAATTCACGTATGAATATCACTGCTCCTCACACAACACACTGGGTATTGCTTAGTCGTTCAATGCCGTCAATGCTGCGCTGTTTGCTTTTACAAATGTTTTGTGTGTCCATGTGGGTGATGGCAATGGCGACGCAGCCATTGGAGTCGCAGTTCCAGTTCCAGTTGCAGTCGGAGTTGGAGTTGGAGCCGTAGACATTTGTTCTTTGACTTTCTTTGCTTTCCGGGTTTCCCCCTCCCCTAACTCCTTGGGTGTGTGGGTGTGTGAGTGCAGAACTTGGCCATGGCTGAATCCAATTCAACGTTGGAGTTTGGTTTTGTCCATTTTATTTTCGGTTTTTATTGTTTCGCTTCGCGGCTTGATAAAAGTGAACAAGTTTCTTTCATTCTTTCTCGCTCTCTTGTCTCGCTCTTTCTCCCTCTCTCTCTGCCTCTTTCTTTTCTCTTTCTTTCTCTCTCTTTATTTGTTGTTTGCTTTTAACTTGGCCAGTCCCTCGATCCGTTGCCTGCAGCAGCAGTTTGAGCTCCAGTTCCCACACACTCACACACACTCACACACGCACACACACACGTCCCCCGACTCTGACCGTGCACGAAGGGAATTCGCGCGTTGCGCTCTGCGTGCTGTAATCAACGCATGTTCCCAGGACGCCGCCATATTTGGCTAACTGGCTGAGCGGACAGACGGACGAGCGGACAGAGGGACGAGCTGGGCCCGGGTGGGTGCTGTCCTTGTCACATTGCGAGCTCTGCTGGGCTGGGCAGGGCGGCCATGCTGGCGATGCTTTCAATTAAAACATCACCCGGCCGAGGGTTCGCCTTAACCTTCTACCCCTCCCCTCCCCCGCCCTCAACTCGTGCTGCTTCTCCACCCGCTGAGCTGAAATTATTCAAGTGGTCAAATGGTGTTGTTCATTATTTCTGTAGTTGTTGTTGCTGTAATTGCTTACACACACTTGCGATGGGGTTGAAACGCGCATACTCACACACACACACAGAGACATACACACATACACACACTGAGACACACACACTTATACATACAGACGGGCACGTAACTTGCCGACTGCCTTTTGAATTTGCATCCGAGTCCGAACTTGAGGCAGCTTACACATGCGTCGTGTGTGTGTGTGCGTGTGTGTGCATGGCAATGGCTGTTACATCCGCTCGCAACAGCATTGGCTCCGTCCTGGTCCTCGTCCTCTTTGTCGTCCGTGTCTGAGTCCGACTCCGTTTCGGATTCTCGTTCTGGCTGCGAGTGCTTCAATTCGAACATAATAAATTAATTTATCATCAGAAAAGAATCTCAGTAAGCAAGTAGTAAAAGTTTCACCCTTATGGCCACACACACACTCACACACACACACACACAGTCAGAGCCGGAGCGTAGGTTACCCGTTATATACGAGTATCAGGCACACACACTCGAATTGCTCGCACTGCTGCGCCCTGCCCCAGTCTCCTCTTTCTCCTCCTCTTTCTCTTACTCTTGCTTTGTCAGCCCAGCCCCATTAGCTCCATGTTTCTGTCCCTGCTCCGCTCCCCACTTACCTCCTAAATTGGCAATTGGAAACTGGCGCTGTAATCTGGACGACTGCGAAGGTTTGAGGCAATGCGGAACAAGCACAGGGGCACAGAAGAGCCGTTGTTAGTTGTCCACAGATTAGCTGAGATGTAACTTTAAAATATGAAAAGACACTTAGATTAGTGCTATCAATAGTTCAAGTATTATATTGTATGTATATAAAATATACTACTCCCTGACTTCGCTTCATCTTCGATGGTTTTATTAAAACATTTCCATTTACATCAGGTGAAGCGGTTTATTTGCAATACTGATAAGTAAAGCCTTTCTCTGTATCTATTTGCCTTATGTTCTCTTCTATATACCATTGATTCCTAAAATCCTAACCATAAATCAGTCCTTACGAACCGACATCTTATTCAAAATGAGGTTGTTTTGAAATAAAACAAGCACGAAAAACTGCAGTCGAGTGTGTTCTACCAAAACGATTTCTTAAATGTATAACTTCTTTTTTTACGCATTTTTTGTGGAAGATACAATACTTTAAAGAGTCGGTTTGAAAATCAGTAAAACTTAAAATAATTGCTTGAATAATATCAATGATCCAATATTAATATTAATTAATCTATATTTTGGCCGTTGACGGTCATTGTGTTTACCAAAAATCCACTATCCTGCATTGGAGTTACACTTACACTTCGGCTTTAATGAAGTAACGAAGCCGAAAAGGGGGCGTAGCCAAGATTTAAAATCAACTTAATCTGCGCGAAATAATAAAACATCTTGACACCAAGTTTTGTAGCTCCAACTAAAATAGTCTTTAGTTTTGCGTGCCAAGTTTCACTATGCTTTCTCTAAATTAAATAGAATAGATTGTGTTTCGAAAGAGGTACAGACGGACTGAGAGACATATAGATAGCTAGAATAAATATGTTACATGGAAAAGGTTTAGTGGTAACGAGTTGACTGTCCATTGCAATCATAATAGTTTTCATTATAAAGAACTCTGGACATTATATCGGACGTTGTTAATGAACAGGAACACAGTCTATTAAGTTCTTTCTTTTTTTATGAAATTTGTTCTAAATAAGTTTGATCTAAGTTAATAAGCCTTGATCTGCTTAACCTTTCCTTTCCTTTTGTATATTCCCTATATTAGTCACTCAGTTCCTAAGCGAACAAGGTGTTACCCAAGGCAAGGATTCCCAGATGGCCAGTCACTTATTTTTCTTGTTCTATTTTCAATCAGAATTTCCTTGCCAACAGAATCCTCGCAAACAATTGGCGGCTTGGCTTAGACGCCTCTTAAAGGGGCAGCATTAAATCGCTCGACAAATCTTAGTTATGACGTCTGCGAGGATAATTTGAGAGAGAAGAGAGAGAGATGAAAAGAGAGAAAGAAACAATAACAACAACGAACTTGCCCATCGAACATGTTCGATGTTGCCTCGCTGGCTGGCAAACAAGTTCGAACCGGCCACAAGGCGTCGCTCAACCTTGGCCAGGGGGTGGCTGTGACGCTGCGTTGACTGCGACAGCGACGCCAACCGCGCAGCTGACTGCGACAGCGAGTGGCGACTGCGCTGGCCTCGACGCTGGCGTCGACGTTGGCGATTGCCGGCCCACACATGCGCCGGCCACATGTGTGAGGGTCGTCGCACAGTCCGAGGCCGAGTCCGAATCCAATTGAAGTTCCTGCCTGCCAACTGGGGCGGCCAGTTGGGCGGGATTGGTCAGTGCTGGCTGAGTTGCGTGCACGCTTTGTGGGGGCGCAACGTGGGTCCGGCAAGTGGCGCTCACATGACCAGTGGCGAATGGCCAATGGCGTCCGCTGGGCACTGGGCAGTCGGGTGGGGGGATAGACGCACTCGCATCACAACCTCACTCTCTCTCTCTTTCTTTCTCACGCACATGTGTGGAAGCAATCGCGAGTCTCTTCACGTGCGCATATGAGTATGTGCGATGTGTGACGACGCGCTGCTGGCGACACCTAGCGATTTTTTCTGGTGCGCTGCAAAGTATGCAACACTTTTCAAACGCACGATCGCTTGCAGCTTTCCTTTGCCGGTGCCTACTTTTGTGCGTTGCCATAAAGTTTATAGCACGCGATCATCGCTTGGGGGTAGTTAGAATAAAATGCATTTGTTCGTTTTACACTTTTCGCAATTTGCATGTATTTGTATTTGTATTTTGTAACACAGACAACTATTTTAATTATTAATTTACGCTTTTGTTTTTTTTTTGTTTATTGTTTATGTTCAAAAAATTACACACACTTGAAAAATATTTTTGTTTTGTTTTTTGGTTGCTTGCAATATGCTTTTTCTTTTGTTTTGTCTTTTCTTCGTTTCGTTTTGTTTTTTTGGTTTTAGCTTTTTTAAGGCCAATTTACAACAATTTATTTAGTGTTTTTTTATCCATTTTGTTTTTGTGCCTTTTTTATTTTGTATTTAGTATAAATTTGCCTCTTTTCATTCAATTTTATAATGGCTACATTAGATTTTATAAATTTGTATGATAGTTTTAGTTTGCTTTCTGCCCGATATTTTCAATTTTTGTTTCGTTTTCGATCTGAAATTCTTGGCGCCTTCATTTTGTTGCTGTTCGAGAAGGAATAACTAAAATTGTAACTGCAAAAAGAAAGAAAAGAAAGGGAAATGGAAAACACAAGGAAATAAAACATAAATGTTGTATGATTTTTCATATTTGCTTTTTTATTCAGTTTTCATGATTTGATATATGAACTATATAGTATATATAGGTATATAGATACACACTGTATATATATGCATATATTTATCGTATCGTATGTCTTGTCTGAAACACAATTCAATCAGTTTTTAAGAATTTCATTGAAGAACCTTGCCACACTTTTCTTATGCCAACTCTACTAGCTTCTCTCTCTTCTCTCTCTCTCTCTTTCTGTCTCTTTCTCGCTTAATAAATTATGCACGATAAACTTCATAGATGTGTGTGAGTGTGTGTGCAGTATGTAAATTGCCTGAGCTATTGCAGCAGCCTCAGCAGCTGTGCTTGGGGTGGGTGAACTTAGACTCAAGGGGTGAGGGGTGAGGGTTGAGGGGTTGCAGGCTCTGCTGGGGTCGGCTGCTGCAATGACAGAGGCAATTACGATCCTAGGTACTGAAATCAATGCAACGCAAAAAGGATGAACAAAAAACAAACAAAGTTTAAACTAATTTATCGCTATTCTCACTTGTCGCTTTTTGTTGCCATTTTGCGTGATTCAATTTCGATTTCGATTTGACGATTACGATTTCGATTTGAATTTTGCTCGCCGAAATAAATTTGTACTAAAAACAATTGTTAAACATTCATCGAAATCGGATTTCGGATAAATTTCAATTTCAAAGTTTCTCAATCAAATAACGAAAATCAACAGCAAAAACATTTCTCAAAAAAAATAAATTAAAATGCATTTCGTTTCTTCTCCTCCTGCTCTTCCTTCCTCTTCCTGTTCTGGCGAGAAAAAGAACAAAATACACGCAACGTTAAGTTCCTCAGTCTTCTAAATCAGTTGTAGTTGTAGTTGTTGTTGTTGTTGTCTTTCTTTCTATAATTGTTAATTGCTTTCTTCTTGAAGTTTTACGTACAAATTTCATTTAGATTTATTTTCAATTTTATTTTTATTTCTCGACTTCGTTCGAAATTTCTTTCACTGTACTTTTGTTTTTCTTTTCATTTTTTTTTTCTTAGGCTAAGGTTTCTTGTTGTTTAAAAAAAAGTGTGTTTACATTTATCGATTTATTTATGTATGTAAAAAATTTGATTATTTTCGTTTTCGTGTTTTTTTTTTGTGTTTTCTTTTCTCGTTTTTTTTTTTTTAATTACATTTAATAATAGAATTATTTTCTATGCGACAAAAACGGTTTCCAAAATCAAAAAAATTCTTAATGCAAATGCACACAAAAAAAAAGATAATGATAATCATTTATATTATATATATATATAGTTATAATAGTTATCGGTAATAAGATTTTTACAGGTGTTGCCTTTTTGGTGCCTAAGTCTAGATTTACTAAAATGTACATCGATGTTTAACAAATACGCTTAATACACACAAAAAAAAGATATTTCTATGTATGTCTGTCTGTATATATATATGTGTCCGTATATAGTATATATAGTAAACTGTAGCATATGATCAGCTTAGTGGGTCTTTTCACGTAGTTCTTACGATTTTTGTTTTAGTTTTTTTTCTTTTTTTGTTTTTTTTTTTTTGTCTTAGTTTCACTTGCTATACAAAGTTTCACTTAGTTGCTATAAATACACTGGAAAATGTGTGTCGCTGTTCAGCCGGAATAACTGTACTTTCTGCTAAGTATTTTGTTTATAAATTACGTAAAAATAATGAAAAAAAGTGTTGAAAAATTATTGAAAAAAGTTTTTGTTTTTTTTTTGCTTTTGTTTTGTGGTTTTCTTTGGGGCTTCTTTCATTCACACACACACAGACACTCATTACACTCACACATGGGGACTCTCCAAAAAAAAAAGTACTTTAAAATTATATTACATAACGGTTATTGCTTTGGTATTAAATGCCTCTGGTCTTCGTCCTCGTCCTCATTGTCATCGTCATCGTCTTCGTGGTCGGCGTCGTCTTCGTCGTGGCAATCTTTTAGAAAGTTGCAGGGGCAGGGCACGGGACAGCGGAGGGAGGGGTGTGTGAGGGGGCGGGGGCTAAGACTGCTCGTTGTGGGGTATGCTGGACTGCGAGTTAGAGGTGTCGTATTTACAGGGTATTCTCTAGCGTGGCAGCATCTTTAGAAGATGCGCGACATGAGGCGATGCTGCTTCGACGGCTGCTGCTGCTGCTGCTGCTGTTGCTGCAACTGTTGCTGCGTCGGCTGCGACAGCAACTGCAGCGGATGTGGCTGCAGATGCGGATGCGGATGCGGATGATGGGCCAACGCATGCGGATGCGGGCCACTGCTCCAGTTGTTGAAAAGTCATGCCTCCTCCTTGAGCGAGATCGAGTGCGCTGGCAGGCTGGACGAGGCATTCGAGTCGTTGTCGCCACTCACGCTGCCCGGCAGCGACAGATTGTGTCCGAACTGCGGGGGGAAGCCAACAACGGACACGCCCATGGGGCAGGGCGGCGACAGTTGCGACTGCACGGGCAACTGTTGCTGCTGTGCCTGCTGCTGCTGCTGCTGTGCCTGTTGCTGTGCCTGCTGCTGTGCCTGAGCCTGAGCCTGGGCGTGCTGCTGCTGGTGTTGGTGCTGTGCCGCCGCCTGCAGTTGCTGCGCTGCAGCTGCGGCCTGCGCAGCGGCCACCGCATTGGCTGCATTCGCCGCCGCTGCTGCGGCCTTGCCCTGGTTGACGACACACTTGCGCATGTGCTTCTCCAGCGTCGAGGGCACCGAGAAGGGCATGTCGCAGAAGCGGCAGCGGTAGACATCCTTGCCGGTGCGTCCGTGGGTCTTCATGTGCCGCGTCAGCTTGGAGCTCTGGGCGCAGGCGTAGGAGCAGAGCTCGCACTTGTACGGCTTCTCGCCGGTGTGGCTGCGCCGGTGCACGGTCAGGTTGGAGCAGTTCTTGAACACCTTGCCGCAGAACTCGCACGTGTCGTTGCGCTGGCGACTCTCCTTCTTCAGCAGCGGGCCCTGCAGCAGCGAGTTGGCGCCGCCCAGGCCCAGCGGCTTCAGCTTGAGGTTCTCGAAGAGCGCCTCGTTGCGATGCAGTGCGGACATGCCCCACCAGTCGCCGCTGTCGATCTTGATGCGCTTCGACAGCTCGAAGGGATTGGGGAACGGATTGAAGAGCGGCACCTGAGCAGCGGCTGCGGCTGCGGCGGCATCCTGTGCCTGCTGCGGCTGGAACATGTTGCAGTTCTTGGCGAACTCATCGCGCAGACGCAGTGCAGCGACGGGCAGACCATTCAGCTTGTCTCCCGACGATCCTCCGTTGCCGCCAGCGCCTGCTCCTGCCGCGCCAGCTGCGCCGCGATTGTTGTTGTCCACATTGGCGGCAGCGGCGGCGGCAGCAGCTGCCACAGCAGCGGCCTCCTTGCGTCCCGACTCCTGCAGCGCCTGCTTGTAGGCCTCGGAATACTGCGCAATGTTGGACAACCCGAACTTGTCCATCAGCTCACCCACCAGCGAGGTGGCCCCCGAGCTGGTGGTCTTGGGACTCTGGCTCTTGCCATCGATGCGATTGTTCACACTGAGATCCTCGGCCTCGTAGTCCACATCATCGCAATCCTCGAGCTCGTCCTCATCCTCGTCCTCGCCTTCGATCTCACCCTCGGCATCGACATCCTCGTCGTTCAACTCCTCGTCGGACTCATCCGGATTGGGATCATCGTCCGCCTCGTTCGTCTCCAGCGAGTCGGCGTTGCTGCCGCCGTCGTGGCCATCCTGATTGCCACCGCCGCCGTTGCTGCTGCTGCCCGCCGGACTGCGATGGACGCGCATGTGCTTCATCAGCTTCTGGATGTGCGAGCACTCGAAGTCGCAGGCCGTGCACTTGTAGGGCTTCTCGCCGGTGTGCGTGCGCTGGTGGATGATCAGATTGTTCTCGAAGCGGAACTTCTTGTCGCAGTAGCCGCAGGCAAACGAGGAGGTGTCCAGCTCGCAGCTGGAGCTGGCCACGCGCTCCACATCCTCGCCAGCGCACTTGCCAGGCGGTGTGCTTGCCGAGCGCGGTGTGCTGCCAGCAACTGTTGCTCCGGCTGGAGCTGTTCCTGCTGCTGCTCCATTCAGCTCGATGCACTTCTCGGGGGGAGTACGCGATGGCCCGGCACCGATGGAGCTGGGCGAGGGGCTCGCAAAGCGCGGCGATTGCTTCTGTCGTGGACTCGGCGAGCTCGAGTTAACAATGTTGCCAGCTCCAGGGCTTGTTGTGCCCGCAAGCTGACGCAATCGCTGCGAGTAAAAATCCATCTGCTGCTGCGGTTCGAGGCTCACCACGCTCGCTGGACTCACTGCAGCAGGCAACTGATGCTGCTGCTGCTGTGCCGCCGCTGCTGCTGCCTGCTGTTGTTGTTGCTGCTGCTGCTGTTGCTGCTGCGAGCTGAGAGACGGCGGCGGCAGCGCTGCTGGCGGCACGGAGCCACGCTGGCTGCTGTTGCTCGACGGCGGACGCTGCTCGACGGGATTAGGAACATTGACAGCCACAGTCGGACTGGGCTGCTGCTGCTGCTGTTGCTGCTGCTGCTGTTGGTTGCTGGCGTTGAACTGCGCCTGGGCAGCGGCAGCGGCGGCGGCCAAGTTGAAGCCGTGGTGCCGGAACTGCTCGCTGACCAGCTGCTCCATGCGATAGTGATCGGCGGGCGTGGGACGGCCGAAGAGGGGCGCCACGCTAGGAACTACATTGCCCTGGGCCAGTGCCGGGGGCAGTGGCATGCGGAGCAGCTGGAAGGGATTCGCATGCATTGCCTCCGGCGGGGCCAGCAGCGGATGATGACGCATCGATGAGGCGGCGGCCATGGCCAGACTCTGCTGCGCCGCCTGCTGCTGTTGCTGTGCTGCTGCTGCTTGTTGCTGCTGCTGCTGGTGTTGCTGCTGTTGTTGCTGTTGCTGCTGCACACGTTGCTGCTGCTGCAACAGTTGCTGAGTGGGGGAACTGGCGCTGCTGACATTGCCACAGCTGCTGCTGCTGCTGCCGGTGCTGGTGTTGGCCGAACTGGCGCCACTTGCTCCTCCTGCTCCTGCTGCTGCCAAGGCTGTGGCGCTGCTGTTGCTGCTGTTGATGCTGCTGCTGCTGTTGATGCTGCTGCTGCTGTTGCGCTTGGCCTGCGCCATCAGCGCGGCATGCAACGGCAGCGGGACACCAACGGCGGCTGCTGCGGCGGCGGCTGCTGCTGCTGCTGCGGTGCTTGTTGCGGTGGGGCTGAGACTGCGATTGGGGCTGGGCGAGCGGCAGCTGCTGCTGTTCAAGTGGGCGTGGGCGTGGGCTGAGCTGGCTGCTGCTGCTGCGGCATTGAGGGCGGCGGGCGTGGCCACTGTCAGAGTGCCAGCGGCGCCGCTCGTCTCCACGTAGATCTTGACGCCGTGCGAGTGCTGCACGTGCTGGATGAGCCGCCAGGCGGATGTGTAGCGGGTCTTGCAGGTCGAGCAGGTGTAGTTGCTGGGCTCTGTGAGGGAGAGAGACGGAGAGAGAGAGAGAAAGAGATAGGTTAGTCATTTTGTCGGGAGGAAATGAGGCTGCCAGCAATTTGGCTTATTAATTATTAATAAATGTGGCAGGCAGAGCGAGGGGGGGAGTGGGAGGGAGAGTGGGAGGCAAAGCTATTTATTTATTGATTCTCACACACGTGTGTGGGTGTGTGTGTGTGTGTGTGTGTGTGTGTGTGTGTGTGGGTGTGTGTGTGTGTGTGTGTGTCTGGCGTGCATTGCATACAAATGGGCAGCAGCTGCTCCAAACTGGCGCCAGGATATTGCCAGGGAGAGTGAGAGAGAAAGAGGCAGGAATAGTGGGAGAGGGAGTGGTAGAGAGTGACAGAGAGTGTGTGTGCGAGTGAGAGGCAGCTACACAGCCTGGCTGCGCTGTCGTTATAGTTCTGCTTTTTTGTTGCGGTTTTGTCGCGACGTTTTGTTAATTTGCCACGGAAACCGAAAATCAAAAACGAAGCGACACATGCCGCGCCCCCAGCCCCTCTTACCCGCCCCTGGCACTGCACACACGACGTGTCCTGCGGCGGAAATTACAAGCTCACACAGAGAGAGGGAGAGAGAGAGGGGGAGCAGGAGATAGCGAGAGAGGGGGAGGGAGAGAGACATGTGTGTGTCCGCAACTATTGATGATGTGCCACAGACAGAGGCGTGGGCAGTGGCGGAGTGTGAGGGGGTTGCGCAACAGATGCGAATTTTAAAATGAGAAATGTGCAAAATGTGCAAAATTTGCTACGCTTCAGTCACAGCAGCAACAACAACAAGGAAGGAATTAATAAAACAAGAAGAAGAGAAAGCAGAAGGAGAAGGAGAAGAGAAGTGAGAATACACTGCACTACAAGGCCTGTATGGTAGTTGCTTTTTATGTGGCCAGTTACGCACGTAGAGATAACTGCAGTTTGCCCTTCTCCCCCCTCAGTGCTGCCTCTCCCCCTCCCTTTCCTGCTGCCCCTGCTGCTGCCTTTGCCTTTGCCCCTTTGCGGGCACACAGGTCGTCGTTGCCACATGTCACCAGTTGTCCATGCGGGCAACAAGGTGTTAATGCGCAACTATTGAACTAACCCCCCTTGGCACTGTCTTTGCCACAACCCCCGACACTGCCCCTGCCCCTGCCCCTGCCCCATGGCTGTGGCAACGCACTCTGCATTTAAATGACGCCTTAAAAAATTGAGGAACAATTTTAGAAAAGCGTTGAGAGGGAAAACGCATGCGGCGCACGAGTCCTGATGAAATGCACAAGCATACAGAGAGAGGGAGACAGATACAAGAGAGAGAGAGAGAGAGAGAGAGAGAGAGAGACACACACACTCGCCTAAGCAGGCATCAAGCCAGCGACACTTTTGCTCTTCTTTTGTCTCCTTTTTCATTTTCGTGTTTATTTTATGTTTTTTCTCGCTGCTTTTTATCTCATTTTTAATGCTGCAGCTTCCCTACCCCCTTCCGCTCCGCCTCCCTTTTTGTTGCGACCCTTGCCGGGAGCGTGCTCAACATGAGCCGAGGCTCATCAGACGGATCCTCGCAGCGAGGATCAACTGGCATCCGCTTGGATGCGGCCACAGGAAATGCAAATGAATCTGACAGATACCTTGGCGAGGGGCGAGGGCAGCAAAGGGTTAAGGTCGCACCGGGTCGGGCAGCGACGGGTTCAAGGGTTGCTCCGCTGATCCGTTGATCATTATCATAATCGTCGCGCCGTACATCGTTTCTCCATCAGCAAAACGAGGCAAAAGTTGTCGAAAAACGTGCGACATTTGCGCGCCGCTAACGCAGGCGTGGCAAGGGCTGACGGAGGGAGGGGCGGGGGCAAGGTGAGGCGTAGGTACGCGTTGCGATGATGAAGTTAGAAGCGCGCGTTGCGCACGCGCCAAGCGAGTTCCCATTGTGCTTCAGTCTGGCTGCTGGCGCTGCCGCCTGGCTCCTGCCTCCTGTTTGCTGCCTCCTGCCTGCTGCCTGCTGTCATCTGCCTTGCTGTCTTGCCTCTTCCTCTCTCCTCCCTCCCTGTCTGTCTGTCTTGCTCCCTCGCTGCAGCTTTGCGCGCGCCAGGCACGTTCTGATTTTGTCAGCTTGCAAATCCTTTTTTCAACACATGTTTTGCCTGCTTCTTCCCTGTCTCCTTTTACTGTTCTTCCTCTCTCCCTCTACCTCTGACTACCTCTACCTCTCCCTCCCTCTCTCTGTCTCTCTTCTTCTTGCTGCTTCTCCTGCCGCAGCTTCTGCTTCCACTGCAGCTTCCACTGTCCTTTGTCTCTTCATGTCCATTGCCCTCTTCTGCCTTTGCTCTCCTTTTTCCTTTCCTTTCTTCTCCTGCTGTGCCTGCTCAGCCTTGTGATCTTCCTGCTCTTGTTAGTCATACTACTCCTGCTCCTCCTCCCCCATCTCCTCCTCCATCTCCTGTTCCTGTCACTGCCTTCTTGCCCTGCACTACTTCTTCCTCTGCTGCTGCTTCTTCTATCGCTCATCCCCGTCGCTCTACCTTCTCCTCTTCCTTCTCCTTTAGCTTCTCCCGCCTTTGCTCCTGCTCCCACTACCTTCTTGCACTCCCATCCTCTTCCTCATTGCTGACAATCTCAAGTGACCCGGCGTCTCTCATTGAGCTCAGCTCAGACGGAAGCAGGCGAGAGAAACAGAAACAGAAACAAAAACAGAAACGAAACGCGGAAACGGCAAATTGACCGCCTGCCGCACCAAGTGGAGCATTCGCAGTCACAGGAAGTGCGGCAGGCGCACTGGACCAGCAGCAGGACAGTGCCGAGAGTGCTGGGAGTGCTGGGAGTGCTCACTGCGAAGGGGTTGCATGGCCATAATGGGATAATTGTTGCAGCCACTGCCGCATGTTGCCAGTGTCCTGCGGGCTCCTGTGGCGAATTTGCATGTTGCCTTCTTCGTCTGCTTCTGCTTCTTCTTCTTCTTGTGCCTGGCTTAAGCCTTTGGCTGCCCGCACCCGCAGTGTATCCCTTTTTTTGTGACCCCCTCCCTCCCTGCCTCCATTTGCCTTTGGTCTATTGATGCCGCCGCACAAAGAAAGGCGCGCGTAATCCTTTGCTGCTCGAGAGAGAAGGACGTGAAATTGCATGAGCCGAGCGCATTAGCCATTGATTTGCCCATCGAGAGGGGGCAAGGGGAGAGGGGGTAGGCTAATGCTGGCTTAGTGCCAGCATGAGTCAATAATTGAATGCGAGTCGAATAGCTCAAAGTGAATAGAGCGAGAGCGAGTGCGAGTGCTAAATGGGTTCAAGCGACGTTGTCCTTAGCTGACCTCGCTGCTTCAGTTACCTCACTCTCCCTCTCTCTCTTTTTATGTGTGTGTGACCTCTTGCCCCCGCACACCTTAACCCTTAACCCCTTAACCCTTTCGCCCCCGCCTCTGTTCGGCTTAACTGCTGATGGTCTTTCATTGTCGCTGCGGTCGCGACACGCTGAGAGCAAATTGATAATTAACATGAATCGCACTGGCACACACACACACACGCACACACACGCCACACGCACACACATGCATGCATGCACACACATATGTAAATACATGTACACACTCACATACACCCGCACACACACTCAGCCCGGCACTCACATGCTGTGACAGGCAACAGCGAAAAAAGTCAAATAAAAATGTGACGCGCAACAAATATTTCCATTTCCCTTTCCCCCCGCATGCTCCCCTCCCCCCTGCCTTCCTCTCCTGGTGATTTTCCCAACGATTTTGTTGACAGTTTTTCCACAGACAGGTGACTGGCAGGAGGCGTGGCAGGAGGCGGAGGCTGCTGATGTTGTCATGGCAGCAGTCGCTCCATATTTATAATTACCAAATGGACAACAATTGCGATGCGAGGACAACAGCAACAGCAACGGACAACAACAACAACAGCAGCAGCAGCAACAGCAGCAACAGACAACAACGCACAACAGCAACAACAGTTGGCAATGCGTTGCGCGGCAGCAGCAGCAGCAGAAGAAAGCGAAACAATGCGTAATTAACGCGACAGCCACAGTGGAAGCTAGAGATACAGATACAGATACAGATACAGATACAGCACATACGGATGCAGATACAGGGATAGATAGGGATATAGATACAGGTAGAGATACAGCAGCAGCTAGAGATATGTAGAATGTATCTGTGACAGCTTTGCATTGTCAGCAGGAGTCAAACAACTTTGTTGGCATCGTGTCAAAAGCTCAAAGTTCAAGGGTTAAATTGCGTGTGTCAGTGTGAGTGTGTGAGTGAGTGTGAGTAGCTAGCGGATCTCAGCAATCAAAGTGATAGAGTGACAAAACAAGTGATGACAAGGATATGCTGAGAACATGTAGTCATGAGTGTATTCATGAGTGCACTCATATGAAAATGCAATAGAAACTAGTTAAACAACATTACACACAAAAGTATTGCAATATATGGGTGTATTCACGAGTGTATTCACGAGTGTATTCACTTATTCATGAGTGTATTCATGAGTGCACTCAAACAATTTAAGCTTGCTTGCAATTACACCAACAGGTGTTGCACTCCTTTACAAAACACTCACAAATGCACTCACTTCATTCACTCGTCGCCTGTCAATTGCCGCCACGCGATCGCCCAGCCGCGAACTTTGACCCCTTTGCGGCACAGCGCACGGCACGTGTCGGTCAACTCACGCAGAACTGACCGCTTACCCCCCTTCACTCTTCCCTCCTCTGTTCCCTCTCTACCCCTTCTACATCCCTCTTCGCTTGCCTGCTGCTTTGCATACGCTTCCTTCTTGGTGCCTCTTCATCAGCTTCGTCTTTTGTGCGTGTGTCAAGTCCAGTTATCGCCTCAACCCTCTCCCTCTCTCCCTCTCCCTTTCGCAGTGTCCGTTTCAATGTCCATTCGCAATCGCATTCACATTTCCCTTTTGTCCAGTCAAGTGGTTGCCCCCTCTCCCTCTCTTCCCCCTCTTGCCGCTTTGGCATTCCTTTGCTTCCTCTGCGAGTTACCCCCGAGGGCAGCTCGACCTCAGCTTCAGCTTCAGCTTCAGCTTCTGCGTTGCCTTTGCTTTGTTCTCTGTCCTGTTCGCTTTGCCTGCCTGCCCTCACTTTTCCTTCTTTCTCTTTCTTCTGCCTCTCCCTCTCTCTGCTTCTCCCTTATTGTTTTTATTGTTGTCTTCTTTAGCTTTGGCTTTGGCTTCAGCTTCACATCTCGTCATCATTTGCATTGAAAAATGTCAAAGTCAAAGGGCAGCGCAGCCACCGCATGACAATCGAAGTGACTTCCCTCCCTTCCTCCTCCTCCTCCTTGCACCCCCTCTTCATCCCCCCTCTGCCGTGCTGCTGTCCGAGTGTCCTTTTTGCCTCTGTTTGCTGCACTTCAGTTTATCAACAGTCACGCTTTGATGTCGCTCCCTCCTCCTCTCTCTCTACTTTCTCTCTCTCGCTCTTTTTTTGCAGTTTTTAACAGCGCAATTGGTCAGACAGAGAGAGAGAGAGAGAGAGAGAAGGAGGCTGTGGGGCATGCAGGCGCAGCTGCAGCTTATCGCGCCGCCGGGCCGATCAGCGGCGACTTATGGACAGACAGGCAGTGCAACACACTCACTCTCCCCCTCCCCCCCTGGCACATCAAACACATTTTTTAGCACACACATTTTTTACCGCCGCTTTTGATGTCGCGCGCGCGGGCGCTGGTCAATCCCGGCCCTGGGTGAACTTTGGCATTTAATTTCCATTATGACGCAGCTATGCGACAATTAAATACCACAAGGAGCAGGAGAAGGGGGCAGGGGCAGGTGAAGGGGGTTATAGACTGGCTAGCTTGCTCACCTGTGTGCACCGTGTTGGCCTCCGCATCGACGAGCTCCATTTTGGGCCGCTTGGCCAGCGGCTGTTGGCACTCATCCCGCGCCAGCAACTCCAGCTCGGAGTGCGTCTGCTGCTGCTCCTCCAGCTGCTCCTCCTCGTCTGCGATTGGCTCCTGCTTGACCTTTGTCGCTTCCTCCTCATCAGCCTCCAGGTCGCGGCCAATGTGCGCCTCCTGCTGCTGACTGGGACTGTGCGCCGTGCTCAAGCCATCAGCGCTGTCCGCCTTCGGCGTTGTATTGTCGTTCTCTGCGGGCAAGAAGAGGGAGGGTCAAGACATGTTCTACAGGATTTGGGGCATCTCTCCACTTACCGTCCACCAATCGCTTGGGTGTGCTGCTGGCTCCATCGGCCAACAGATCCGCGGGACTCGGCGGCGGTGTGTGAATGCGTGTGCCGCTGCTGGCCGCGCTGTTTGCCACTGCAGCCGCTGCTGTTGCTGCTGCCGCTGCCGCTGCTGCTGCGGCTGCTGCTGTTGCTGCTGCACTGGTTGCTGTGGCTGTGCCCGTTGCCGTGGCTGTGGCTGTGGCAGTTGTTGCTGCTGTGGCTGTGGCGACGCTGCCAACTGGCGCCGACTTGCGGCCTGTGATGGGTGCCGAGATGGAGGGACGACGATTGACCAGGCTCAAGGGACGACCCTCGTCCGCGTCGCGATCCATGCTGGGCGCCTGCGTGGTGCACTGGCCATAGTTCTCCTTGTTGCACTGCAGCACCTTGTGCTGGATGAAGCGGACGATGTCCGACAGTGCGAACGTCTTCTGGCAGGCGCCGCATGTGAGAATGTCCTGTGCGGCGACCGCATCGTTCTCTGTGGAATCGGAATCTGCAAAGAGGATGAAGAAGAGGCTGCGTTAGTTCACTGTCTTTAATCTCTACTACCATTTCCCCACCCCCCCTCCATCCTTCTCTCCTCTTGCCCCTTTGCACTTGCAGTTCATAAATTTGCCTGCGAGTTGTCGCTTTTATGGGCCATCGTCGGCCATCAATTCCAGCCATTAAGGCTGCCGCAGTCACAGTTAACCACATGAACTGCGCAGTGGTTCAAGTGGTTCCCCCTCCCCCCTCCCACTCTCCCTCTCCTGCTGTCGATTGTCTAATTTAGCGAGCTCACTCGCTCTTGTTGTTGTCACTTTTATGGCAGCAATTGGCGGCCGACAGCCATGAATAATTCGCTCTGCTACAGTGAAGATTGCCCCAAAGGGTAAGGGGTGCTGAGGGGGGTAAAGGCAATACTTAACTGCCTATCGATAAACTTGTGGGTGAGTGAACTTCGAATACAAGCAGCGTCTAATCTGCAAGTTCAGTTAGAACTTGTGTAGCATACTATGCACTTTTATATTTATCGATAACACTTATCGATAACAAATATACTATTGCAATTTGCTACTAAAACAAGTCAAAATAACTTTAAAAGTGTTAAGTAAACTTTACATTTACATTGTACACATTTCACATTTATCGATATACTTTATCGATAGCTAATAAAGAGTTAGTCTAACTTTAGCTTGCAACTTTTCTAATTTGACACTACTAAGCAGCGTTACTGCACTGCAAACTGTCCCCTCAACTCACGCATTTATCGATAAGTATATCGATTAAATAATTAGCAAACTCTGCGGATTTGACACGCAATTGTCAATTGGCATTTGCCGTGCTGTTCATTACGCGAGCTTAGCTAAGTAGACAAAGCACCCACACACACGCACACACAAACAGAGTCGCACACACACACTCGCACACACACACACGCACACACACTCGCACACACACACACGCACACACACTCGCTGGTGATGTGTCACAATTGATTTGGCGAAACAACAACGCGAAAAACGATTTACGCTCGGGTTTTTACGGCCATGAGGCATGACCAACAACCAGCAGCGCTATGACAACCCTGGCAGCCCACTTTGTATTTACATATGGACACGCTGATAACACACGATGGCATTGCCAGGCCAGGGGCGGAGTGGGAGGGGGGGGAGGGGACAGGGTATTGATTTGGCTGCACTTTAATTTATGTATTTTGTGCGCGCGCCCGCCGAGGCAAACAGCAACAAAGCACAACCCCGAAAAACCGCACAGCCGGGCAAAAGTGGTGTAATCTAAGCCAACCCCCCTCCCCCTCTCACTTGCACTCCCCCTGCTGCTGCTCACGCCCCTGTGCTGTTTGCTATTTGCATGCGATAGAAAGGCGAACATAAATTCCACACTAGCCCCTCGTGCTAAATTCGCCAGCTCTGCAATTAATTCGAGTCCACAACAACAACAACAGCAGCAACAACAACTGGAAACATTTGCCCCGCGGCGTGGCAACTTTTGTCAATTTATCGATGAATTTTGATTGACCAGAGACGCAGAGAAAGCAGCAGAACAAAAAAGGAAAAAGAAGCAGGCGGCAAGACAAATGAAAATCCGCAATAACAACAAGCAGCAAGCACTGCCACAGGCAACAACACACGCCCACACACACCCACACACTCCCCCCCCACACACACACGCCCCCCATAAATATGTGTGTGTGTATTGCCAAGGGATATGGCGTGTTGGCAAACGAATCAATCAGAAATATGCCGCACAAATTGGTCAATCAAAAGTGACCAAAAGTTTTTGGCAACAATAACAACAATAGGAAAAGGTTTTCCCATTTTTCTATTTATGATTTTCCTGGTTTGCTATTTATGATTTGGCGAAGTTCGTCAATAAAAATATGTATTTATTTTTCTTTGTAGTATTTTATTATGTATAAAGGTCTATCGTCTTAACTATTGAGGTTAGGTCTTGAATATATTTATATTTTTTATTGAGTTTAAGTTTTTGATATATGTATTAATAATAATCTGCATATGTTACTTTGCTCAGCTCTTTCGTTACTCATTCTTCATCCTCTGACTTTAACCAGGTCTCTTGCTTTTTTCTCTTATTACAATATAACCTTAGTGCTAAGTAAACTGAAATAGGTCAAAACGACCTTTTTATATAAAGTGTTAAATAAAATAAATAAAATGTTTGTTTCTTTTTCCTTTATCTCTTTTTAGTTATGTTTGTATAACTGTACTATTTATATTTTCTACTTATTACTTAAGCATAACATTATCTCTTACTACAGCACTTACTATATATAACTATATCTCTGACTACATCTCTTGCTACATCTCTTTCTTTATCCCCTACTGTACCTTCCTTTGTTACTTGTTTTTCTTCATACTTTGCTCTCTTAATCTCTTCCTGCCTCGCAATAACTTTAAGCTTTGGCTTTAGCTAATTGTTTCGTCTTTATTACACCCGCTGACTAAGCTGCTTCCTCCTCTTCGTCCCTCTCCTCCTCTTTCTTCTCCTCCTCCTCCTCCCGCCTGTCTGGCTGTGTCAATTAGCTGTCGCAACATCCATAAAAAAGTAAGCATCGAAAAAATTATCGACGCGCTGTCGGTTGCCACTTGTCAACTTCTGTTGTTGTTGTCCAGTTTCAACAATTTGCGGTTGCCCACACACTCACACACACACACACACACACACACATGTTGACACGCACAACTAATGCGCCCCGAAGCGTTGCTCAACTTGATCCACGTCCTTTTTTCCTTTGTGCTCGCCCTCTCTGCTTTTTTATCAATTGATTGTCCTGCCACGGGGTGACTGCTACAAGCTGCCCTCACACACGCACACACACACACACACACACGCACACATGCATTTATTTATCTCATATCATTATTACATATATCATTTTCTCTCTAATATTTCTGATTGTTTGGGTGTTTCTCGCCTCGTTGTCGCTTTCTGTTTCAATATGTTTTCGCTTTTTATGCCATTTCCTCGACACGCCCGCCCTCGTTGACTCGCCCCTCTCCGCTCTGCCATGCCTTTATTTTTTTGGCTTTTTTCGGTCTTTTTTTTTGGGTATTTTATTTATTGATTGGCGATCAATCGGCGTGAAATCGACGCAGGACGCAATTAGCCGCCTGTTTGACTCTTCGACTCCGTGCCCCGATGAATTAAACATGTGTTGCCAGTTGTTGTTGTTGCCAGTTGCCGCAGTGCGATTGGCCAGCGGTTAGAGTGGCCGCAGGTAGCCGCCTGCTTACCTGCGCAGCGCGTAGGCGGGGCAGAACTCAGCCAAGGGCAGAGGAAGGAGGGAAGAGAGGAAAAGGTAAAGAGAGAAAGGGAAAGGGGCAGGAGGCGTTGCCGGCTATTTGCCTAAGCGATTAGATTAGCGTGAGAGAGGGAGAGAGGTATAGATAGAAAAGGGAGAGAGAGTGTGGGGAACTACAGTGGAACAGTGCAGGGGCGTACAGGAGGGCGGGAGCGGGGCAGATTAGCGCTGAGAAAAGCTAAGCAAATACAAATAATGCCAACAAACTTATTGACAGCTCCACAAAGTCTGCTGCAATATTGCGCCAGGGTTGCTGCAGCAGCAGTGCCAGGCAGAGGGGGAAAGGAGAGAGAGGGAAGAAGAGAGGGAGAGAGAGGGGGCACAGCAGCTGCTGCTAGTGCTGGCCAAAAGGTAACTTCGAAAGGGTGTTCAAAGTGCCCGAAACTGTCAAATGTCAGACAGACGCTGACAGTCGCCTGACAAGTGTCAACAGAAGGTAGGTGTGTGTGTGTGCCTGTGTGTGTGTGTGCGGGTTCACGTGTATTTGGCAAATATTTCATAAAGTCAGCTCATAAATTGAATTATCAGCTCAGAAAGGGCAAAAAGGACGCACAACAAAAGGGTTCACACACACACACACACAGAGCTAAGCAGCCAGAACCAATGTGCTAACAATACACTCAATATATATCTACCCCACCCCCTCTCCACCGTCTCTCCTTCTGACCAGACCAGCTGAGCTGACAGTCGAAAACATTCGCCAAAAATCTCGCTAGAATTTCATCAAAAATGGCGCTGAATTTGTGATGTCATCGCGGGGCAGCGACAGCTCTGCATATGTGTAATTAATTCCACACACACCCCAACCACCCACACACCAACACACACACACACGCACACACTAACAGGCACAACAAATAAATTGAAGTGCGTCGATTTGTGGAGCGCGGCAGCTTAAGAAAATTTACGAGCTACGCGAGAAATGAAACAATCCTGCGGCTATTAATATGCGCATAAGTGTGTGTGCCAGTGTGTGTGTGTTGAGTGTGTGTGTGTGTGTGTGAGTGGGCAAAGTAGGACAATTAAGAATTAACATATTAATAGGACTTTTGCGCAAATTATCAAGGCACAAATATGAAATTCAAGCAAAGATACAGATACAGTTACAGCCAGAGATACAAAGATACAGATACAGATACACAAGTGTGTGTGTGTGTGTGTGTGTGTGCCTCGTACTTTTGTTATTTATAACATTTTCATGTTATTGACTGCACGTTGCTGCCCCCGCCTCCTGCTTGCCCGCACTCCGCTCCTGCTTGCCGATGAAGGCGTGGCACAGGCAGAAAACAATACGTTGATTGTGCTAATTTATGCCCCACTCCCACACACACACACAGACACACACATGTGCGCAAAGGACGCGCTTTATGGCCAAAAAGGTTATGGGCCAGTCGAGTTGGCTGAGCTTGTGGCTCGCTGAGGCAGCAGCAGTGAAGGTGGCAGGGGCAGAGGCAGTGGCAGGGGGAGTGGCAGTGCCAGGGCAGTGGCAGTGCCAGGGCAGTGTGCGCGAAGGGGGTGGGGTGTGCTTGGTTAGAGGGGGCTGCCAGCCTGATTGGGTGCTCGACTGGGCAAGGCTGGCCATAAAAACCAGGCAAGAGCGCCACACGGTCGACTGTTTTTAGGTGCCACACACACACACACACACACACACTGGCACACTCACTACCACACACTCGGGCGAGTGCAGGCAGTCGTCAAATGAAAAATGGCGACTGAAAAACAACGGAAAATTGTCGAAAAGCCGCACAAAACACAATGGAGGAGCAAATGTGCCATCTGCAGCTTTGATGTGCGGCCAGCGGAAGGTCAGCCACAGAACACAGACATACACACACATACATATATATATATACAATAGTATATGTATACACCTGAACACATACACACAGTCACAACTAGCTTGAAGTCGTTGCTACTTTAAGTTTTGCCTGCGCGAGTTTCAGCTTGCAAAGAAAGACTTTCTTAGACTTAGAAATGAATGAGAAGATATAAGTATATATTTTATATATATGCAGATAATAAATACATACATATATACACATATATATAATATATTTAATGCTCTTACTTAAACAATATCAGACAAATTTAATAAATTCTAAAACATCTTCAGTTCCAATTAGAAAATGTGCTTCAGCTTCAGGCGGAATACAAAGTGAGGCAGAAGAAAAAGAAGGAGAAGAAGAAGCACAACAACAACATCCCAACAACAACAACAATAACAACAAGCACATCATCAGCATTATATTAACATTATTAATATTGTTATTATTATTATGACACCAAGTGCTCCAGTTCGTTGTCTATGGACAAATAAATTATGTACCGAAAAAACAAGGCGCATTTATCGTTCTTATTGTTGCCGTTGTTGTTGTTGTTGCACGGAAAGAAATGCTGTGTAAATATTGAAAAAAGAAAACAAAAAAAAAGACAGTCTGAGCCACATTTTGTTTGCGCTGCTTCTAGTTGTTGTTGTTGTCGTTTTTTGGCTCATTTCAAAAGTTAACAAAAAATGTGGAAGAAAAAAAAGGTTAAACAAATTCGAAATTTTGTGGCGATAAGGCACAACACACGAGTCCCAGTGTGCGTGCGAGTGTGTGTGCGAGTGTGTGTGTGTCCACTACCAATACATAGAGAGAGAGAGACAGGGACAGTGACAGTGACAAAGCGACGTCAGGCAGCTGGCAGCGAGAAGCGTCGTCTGAGTCGCGTCGCTCGCGGTCGCTTAATTTGTTTAAACAAATTATGTACGTGGATAACCAACAGCGGGCAAAGGTGTTGCCTGGCAGCTGAAACTACAACGCACTCACACACCAGTACACACACATGTACATGCCACGCCTCCGCCTCTGCCTGCCCCCTCGCCTGGTGTGGGTGTCTCTTGCTCTTGGTCGCGTTATCAACGTCAGCGTCGTTGTCGCAAAGTGTTTTAGCATACAAATTTGGTTTTATTTGCCTACGTTGTTTTTACCTGGTGGCCGTTGCAGGCCCCCCTCCCCCCATCTCCATCTTCCCCTCGCTGCCTGCTGCCCCGTTCCTGGCCGGGCAGACTGGCTATGCCTGGCCAGGTGCCCCTGGCTGGGTATCGCTTGCTCCAATGAGGGTGAGGGTGGCGCAGGCAAAAGCCAACGCCGACTGCTGATAACACCCGCATGTGCCTGCACTCACACACACTCACAGTCTACCTATGTGTGTGTGTGTGTGTGCGTGTATCTGGACAAACAAACAGTCCGCCAGGTTGAGGTTGAGTGAATGAGCCATATGCAAATATAGTCGGCCTGGAAGCGAGCATTAAATGTGCCCATACTCACACACACTGACACACACTGGCACACACACACCCACATGTGTGCTCCACATATATGCCTAGCAACAATAACAACAACGACAAGAAGAACAACAACAAATTAAGCAATGTTCTGCGGCGAGCAAAGCTGCAAAATGCCGCCGTGTCAAGCCAAAAGCTGGACACACACACGCCGCCTGTGTGTGCACAGTGTGTGTGCGGGAGTGTTGTGTCTCTGTGTGTGTGTGTGTATGCCTGTGTGTGTGTGTGCGAGTACAGCCAACGGCAGCGACGCGCGGCTGATAAGTTTGTGAAAAGGAAATGGGCACAAGGCAATAGAAACTTGCGGTTACAATTTGATTGAATGCCAGCACAGACACACACAGTTATCGATAACATATCGATGAGTGAAGGCATGCAATGGCAGCAAGAGCATGTGGCAAGCTAATGTGGCAAGCTAAAGTGGCAAGCTAATGTGGCAAGCTAATGTGGCAAGAGATGAGCAACTTAAGCAAATTGAAGAAAGAAAGAACAAAGTGAATTTAATTAGTAATCGATGAATGCGCTTATTTACTATCGACATGGCTAGCAGACTGTAAAGAGAAGCTCCATATAACACAGCTTAAGCTGTACTGCACTTCGATAACTTTTGTCGATAACTGCAGAGACGCGGCTTGCTGCCATCGCCCAGTTTCAAAAAGGGCCGCCAACTGTTTGCCCAGCGAGGCCTGTGATAAGGTTGTTGTTGTTGTTGTTGTTGTTGTTGCTGTTGTTGTCATGTTGTAATGTTTTAATTTTCTTTTCACATATTTTCCAGGTCGCTTTGTTGTTGTTGTTGTTGCTAAAATATTTGTATTTGTATTTTTGTTTGCATTTTGTGGTGCGACGGCGCGCAGTTTGTTTTATTTCCCCCGAAAAGTCAACGAGCAACAGAATGAGAAGTTGTAGGAGGAGGAGGAAGAGGAGGGAGAGGGGAGAGGAACTCGCACGACAACGGACATGGCATATGTAAATAGCCGCGATCTATATAGCTGCCATAGATATAGGAAGGTGGGTCTGCCATATAAGCATATGTACACCGAAAGTATCTCAGATTGTCTGTGTGGGTGCGGGTGCGTTGGGCTTATAATTGTTGCTCTTGTTGTTGCTGTGTTGCTCCCATTGTTGTTGCTGTTGTTGTTGCCTTCTTGGTACGCGGCGCTTATCAAAATAACAGAAAACAAAATATAGACAGAAACTGAAAGAGGGCAGCTTGAAAGCGAGTGAGAAGAAGCAGAAGATAAAATGAAACGAATGTGCTCCCCCAATTTCCAAGTGGGTGGGGACGGCAAATGATTAAAGACCGGAAAGGTGAGGTGAGGTAAGTTCCAAGAAATGCTGCGTAGATCTAGAGAGAGAGAGTGCCTTGATAAGCAGTGACTCCCCCGAGTTCCCCCAACGTTTTTTGGCAACACTTACGGCTCAGCGAACGGAATCCATGATCCTCACTGATCGATAACATTTTGTTGTACATTTTCTTGGCGTTGCAATTTCACTTTAGCATTAAAAAAAATTGTTTGTTTTTTGTTTTTCTTTTTGTTTCTTTAGCACATCACAAATTTGCTGTTTTTCAAAAAAAATATTGTTTTTTGTTTTTGTTTGAGGTTTCTCAAGGCACCGGGACCGAAGACGCACACACGATCGTAGGTAATCCAATTGTCCTGCGTGGTGTGCGAGGTCCGCGAGATTTCGAAAAAAAAAGTATTTGATTCACTTGGAACTCGAAGTCGAACTCGATACTCGTAGTCGATTCACGTAGTACTCGTGTTTGGTTGCTCGTCAAGCCACACTGAGAAGAGGATCTTGAGTGCGTCCTTGATGCGTGGCAGAGCGCGTGTGTTGTTGACCCCACAGAGGCTTCACGTGGACTGACAATCGAAAGTCTTCCTGTGACGGTCGTTGCCGGTCTCGGTCTCGGTCTCGGTCGCAGTCCGACGGTCGACGGTCCTGCCTCAGTCTCGGTCTCAGTCTCGGTCGCTGCCTCTGCCTCTCGCTCGCACGCCCGTCCCTCTGCCGTGGCTGAGGCTGTGCTGTCGCTGTCGCTGCTGACGTTGACGCTGACGCTGACGCAGTGTCGCTCGCCGGCGGTCGCCCTCGGTCCGACCAAAAAAAAAAAAACGTGTGTACGTCACACACACGCGGGGTAGTTGCTGCCAGCGCTCTCTCTCCCTCTCCCTCTGCCTCTCCCTTTCCCTCTCGCTCGCACTACTCACACACACTACAGCATGTGTGTGCGCCCATGTGTGCGCGTGTGTGCGTGCAGCTAGTGGACGTCGCTAAGAAAAAGGGGGATGAAAACATCTTTTGGACTCTCCAGCTCTGCTCCCTTGGCCAGCGGCGCTGCCAGCGTCGACTGCGCTGCGCTGCGTCAACGTCAACGTCAACGCAGCATTTCGGTTTTGGTTTCTTTAGTTTTTTTTTTTATTGTTGGCGCTCCTGCCACGCTGTGCTCTCCCGCTCTCCCGCACCCGCGCCCCTTGTTGCACATGCGTGCCCTGCCACCAAATTGAGCTGTTCCAACAGCAGCAGCAACAACAACAACGCGTACAACAACAACTCGAGCAGCAACAACAACATGCCTGAGATAATAATAGCTGAAGATCTTCGGGCAACAGGCTGAGCGCAGCCTGCAACTAAAGCAAAGCAACTGGGAAGGGGGGATGATGAAGGGGAGTGCGGAACAAAGGGTTAATTGAATTAAAGAAATATTTTTTTAGACTTTTTAATTAATAATAAAATAAATACTATGAATTTGAAATGTATAGTATATACATAATACATAGAGAATAAACATATATCACTTTATATATATATGTATATATTATACATAGTATAAGATAGGCAACTTATTTCCCCAATTTAGCGGTTCATCTTCAAATTTTAGTCATTTTCATTATCTTTCTCTCTCTCTTCCTCTCTCTGTCTCTTTTTCGAAACTATTTAAATCAAGCATGAAAGCTGCAGTCGAGTGTGCTCGACTAACTTCTTTGTTTAAGGTATTTCATGTTGCATACTTTGGGCAGCTTATTGAACATTTTCTTTAAAATAAAGATTTCTTTAAAAACTTATATAAAAATAAACCGATCGTAACCAAATTTTCAGCAATCATTTCAACTTTAATAGTTATTGTGTTTATCAAATATGAACAGTTCAGCATTAAAAGTACGCTGGCAAATCAGTTTTTATTGATTTACGAGGGCAGAAGGGGGCGTGGCTAAAACCGAAAATCAACTTTATCTGCGTGCAATAATAACACATATTAATAGCGAGTTTGATAGCCATAGCTATTATATTCTCTGAGTTCTAGGCATTACATCTAGGCATACGGACAGACGGACGGACAAAATCTATAGGTAGTGTATTTAGAAAAGTAACTTAAATAATTTGTGGATCTTAGCAAATCTAGCTTAATCCCTGTTGCTAGGAAATCATTCGAATTATTGGTTGTCACTTTAAAGATTAAATATTCCTTAACCAATCACAAGGAGAGCACAAGGTCTTTCTAGTATTGAAAAAGAAACTTCGAATTGTGTTAGGTCGAATTTTTGATATGGTAATGTATATTATAGAAGGCTAAGTGTATATATTAAGGCTTATTGTCTTTAGAATGTAGTTATATATAGAGTTATTTATGTTTTTGTTTTCTGTTGTTTATAAGGCAATTCATTAAGGTGTACCGAGAGACAATAACTTTATTAGGTTTACTCAACAAATCACGTGCAAATCAATAAAATCTCAAGCAGAAATAAAGAAATAAAACAAAACATAAGTTTGTCATCTAAGTTTATTAGCTTTATAGCTCAACATATCTATATAAACATCCATTCTTCAAGCAACTGCTCAACATTGCTCTCTCACTCTTGCTCTTCATGTTGTATCTCTTTCGAATCTGGTTCATGGCGCGTCGCTCAGTTTTCCCAAATCGCAATTGGAAGTAGCTGAATAGGGATCTCCCTCTTTGCCGTATCCCCCTTTACAACTCTATCAGTCTCACACTCTCCCTGACTCTGTCTCTCTGTCGCACATAATCCTACATTGCGCATCCATTGAAAGGTTTGTTGCCCTCTGCGCAACAGCGCGAGAGAGAGGCGCATGTGCGCAGTCGAGGAGACATCAGGAGCATCATCAGCAGCAGAGCACGGATCCTTTGGTCCATGTGGAAGCTGCGCAATAAGCGTGGCGGTCGTTGCTGCCCCCCTTCCCCTCCCTTCCTTACCACTGCTGCAACTCCTTTGACTGAGCTAAGAATAGAAGATGCTGCCAGCCAGCCCGAGAGAGGGAGAGAGAGAGAAAGGGAGATGGCCAGCGGATGCCGTAATAGTTTTTCATTCAATTGAGATTTCTTCCTTTTCTCTTCGACTGTGTGCGAGTGTGTGTGTGTGTGTGTGTGTGTGCGAGTGTTTTTTTCATGTACAGCTTAATCCTTTTCTCGGGGGGTAACTGAGTTTTTTTTTGCGCGCGCATTTCTTGCAATAGCCTTACCCTGGCAGCGCCGGCTGCGCAGTCGCCGAGCCGAGAAAGGATGCTGCTAATGTCCTGTCCCTGTCCCTATGCCTGTCCCCCTCCCCCAGTGCCCGCCAGTCAACAATGCCGTAAAAAAGAAGCCGTGTGTGCCGCCTTTGTGCGCTTAATCAACGACAACGCATGGAAATGCGTCAAGCCAGGGGCAGGGCAGAGGCTGGGGGAAGTGAGGGGAAATGTCACCGAAGGAAGAAGCAAGGAGGGGCGCACCAGGCGGCGCCGCCTGCAGCCTTGCAATTTTTTATGCAATTTACCGATCGAGCGATCGACGTTTTTTCTTCCCTACCCTCCCCCCCCCTCCAGCTGCTGCTGCTGCTTCCTGCTCGGCGTTTTCTTCCACAAGTTTTCCCAACGATTTCAGTTTCGTTTTCTTTTCTTTTCTTTTTAATTTTTTCGCGTAGATTTTGCAACCCTGCAAAAAACGCTGCCCAGGCCCGGAGGGTGCCGCGCTGTGGATCGACGATGTTTTTTTTCCAGGTAGGCCCAGTGCCCCCCTCCCCCTGGCACAGCCGTCTTGCGTGTGTGCGTGTGTGTGTGTGAGTGTAACGGCATTTTTTTTCTATGCAAATTTTTTTTATTAATTTTTTATGCCCCTCGTGCGTGTCCTGCGTCCGTGTGTGTGTGCGTCCTTGTTGTTGTTTTTTGCTCTTATTGTTTTCCTTCTTGTTCTCCCTTCTTCTTCTTGTTCTCGCGTGTGTGTGTGTGTTTTTTTGTGAGTTGTTTTCTAACTGTCAGTCGCGGCGTTTCTTTTGGGTGGTGGCCAAGATTTTCCCAAGATATGAAACGTTGCACGGCGCTTGGGGTGGACCACGGCAGGGCAGGCCTGGGTCGGGGTCTGGCTCTGGTTCGGAGTCTGGTTCGGGGTAGCCGTTGTCACATGTGAAGCAGACAAGATTTTGCATTTGATTTAGGCAGCATCCCGTGAACAGTGCCAGGACCCTCGCGCCGGCTGTGCGTCCTTCCCCCTACCCTTCTCCCTCCCTGCGCATTGATTACCGTCGCTTTTTTAATTCAATTCAACAATGATATAAGAGAAGAAAAAAAACCTCACCCAACCTCACCCCAGCCCAAGCCAAGCAGGCACAAGATGCACAAAGTTGACTGGGTGCACGATAAAAAAAATAAAAACCAAGAAGAAGACGACACACACCCTGACAGTAGGGTAGCCTGCACCAAGACAGGCAATTGTCGTCTCCGGTTCATGCTTCTTTCTACATTTTTTTTCTCCTTTCCCTACGATAATTTTCGGTTGATATTCAATTTTATTTCGGCAGTTTTCGTTTAAATGAGCAAATCCCCAGGAAGATACAAAAAAAACGAGAAAAAACTCTGAATGCATTAGTTTTTAACAGAAAATTTATGAGTCCTCGAACGGGTTACCCTGCCAGTTGCCAGCGCTTTTTTCTTTGATTTCTGCATAATTCTTCTGGTTCGGGAAGTTTGGTTTACCGTTGCGTGTTCAAGATACGAATCCTGCAGATACTGCGCACTTCAACGAGGCACAGAATCCAGTAGGAAAAAACGACTATGGAAATTCGATAGCTATGCGAAGAAAAACTAGATACAGTCGAGGAAAAAAAGAAACCAATCTTAATTAGAATGATATGTGAGGGAATGTAACGGTTTAACGCTAAGACTGGTACGGCTTTCCGAATTTTGGAAAATATTTGAAAAGCAGTTAGAGGAGATTTTTATTCTAAAAGGCATTAAAATAAGAGTAAAAAAATAATCAAAGAAGGAATGAAGAAGAAATGAGGAAGAAATATATATTATATATTCTTTATATATTCATACAATAAGAAATTTTTGTAGTTATTCAATAGAAATATATATATTATTTTTTCAAATAAAGATTTGTTGCAAACTTAAGGTAGTTAACTTTATAAAAATGCGTTTAGTAAGTCATTGAAAGAAGACGACTCGATCTCATTTGCAAATTCGAGATCGTCCTTCATCTTAAAACGAAAAAAATGAGTTTTTAAATGCTTAAGTGTCTTGATTTTTAATGGAAACTTTTATATTTTTCATGCATATAAACATTACTTTAAATATTTATGAAATAAAAATACTTCATGTTATTAAAATATAAACCAAAAAATAGTTAAGACATTGAACTCATCATAGAAAAAGATTTAAGTATCTCGAAAACTGTTTACAATTTTTTTATTTTTTCCATTGAATCGCATTATATTAAATGAAATAACCTTCTTTGTTGCATAAAGTGCTTTGTTCTGTTTCAGTTCAATGGATTTTTCTACAAATCGCAACCTGCTTGACCCATGCGGGACGCAAGGAAAACTAATTCGAGCTGCGGCTGTCATAAAGAAGCGTATCAATCAGTTTTCATTCCAGCTCTCTCCCTCTTTCACTCTCTCTCCCACTCTTTCCTCACTCTGTGCTGCTTACTTTGCAAATTCCCAGCAACAAAGATCTCTGGCTATAACGACAATGAAATAAACGTGTCATAGTCGTAACCGAGTCTCATGCATAATAACCGAGGCCAGACAGAGCGAGGGCAGAGAAGAGCAGACCAGGGCAGAGCGAGACGAGAGCAGGGCGAGGCGAGGCGAGGGAGTCTGTCGTCCATTGAGGCCTCGTCAAATGCGTTTTTGACAATTATTGTTAAGGTGCTCCTTTTGCTTTATGTGCGGCACCGAAAACGATCGCGATAATGAAGACGATCATGATGATGATGATGATGAAATGTTGTCATTGGACGTGGACACAGGTCTCAGCTCGGACAACTGTGGATCACGTATGCGAAAGTAGACGGAGACCGGAGACGGGAGACGGAGACACCGTGAAGAAGCTGAGACGAAAACTGACGAAGACGAGCCAAACAATCAGATACAAAACACGCACCGATACAGATGCAGATACAGTGTACAAAATACAACAAGATACAAAGATGCGAGCGCAGATACCGCCAGGGAGAAAGATAGAGAGAGGGAGGGAGAGAGAGCGGGAGCGGTGGAGGAGGCAGGAGAGCTCGAAGACGAAGACAAAGTGCCCAAATAGCTGCACGTTGTGACAGCGTCCAGCGTTTTGGACATGCCAAACGATCACACACAAACACACACACACAAATACACACACATACACACACACACACACACACACAAGCACATACACATACACAGTGGCACACACACACACTGACACACACTCGGATTGGGTCTCTTGGGAGCGTCGCTGTGATGGGATCAGGCGACGCATTGACACGCAGATTGTGCAACTGGACGTGGCAACAAAGCGACACAAGCTGCGCACACACATGTCCGAGCCAGCCACGCCCCCGCGCCCCCTCTCCCTCTCGGCGTAGGAGGCGGCAGTAGAAGCAACAAAACACAAACAAAACTTTCGAATGAAAATGAAAATGGAAATGGGAAAATAAGCCAAGTCAAAGAGAAGCAGAGGCAGAAGGAGGGAAAGAGAGAGAGAGAGAGAGAGAGAGGGGGGGGGAGAAGGGCTACACCGACTGCGGCGTAGAGCAACAATTACTCAAGTGACACATCTTCATCTTGCTCATCTTCAGCCGCTGGACGTGGTCGCTTGGCGGCAGAATCGGCTTACGTAGCCTCAGCTTTGGGGCGCAGCCTCAGTGTGGCGACTGTACGTGGGCTGCATACCCTATGAGTAGTTGTAGTTGTGCCTGGCAGTGGAATGGAATGGAATGGAATGGAACACCCTGTAGTGCATATTAATTATGCGCTTGAATCAGTTACAACTGGCAATTGAAACATGTGAAACGGAATGCAATTGTTGCCGAAAGATGTGAAACAACTTAGGAAACATTTAGAATGTTTAACTTTTATTGATTTTGTAGATGTTTAGAATTTACATTTATCTCCTGATAATGTTGCCCTGTCTACCTGCAGTGATGGCTAACGAATTGGGCTGCACTTGAGGTGCCTCCATCCAACTGTGATTTACACGCAATAAAAGGAAAGCGAAGCAAAACAAACAGCAGGACAAACTGTTGCTGTTGTGCCTGTTGCTGTTGTTGTGCCTGTTGCTGTTGTTCTGGTTGTTATTGTTGCTGTTGTTGTTGCTGACCAGTGGCCAAAGGACAACGGCGCTGACATTAAGGACAAGCCGGCAAACAATGCGCACGCCCACAAGCAGACGCAGCGGCGAGTTCCCTTTATGATGAGGACGAGGGCGAGGCCAGTTTGAGGCTGAGGGCGACTAGTCACAACAAAAGAGGGAGAGGGTAAGGGAGAGGAGAAGAGAGAGAGAGAAGGAAACACACATATATAAACTGTGTTTTGATGGCAATCATAAATATTAATTGCGATCGGGTAAACTGCTACTCCTGCTCCTCCTTCTCCTTCTCTCTCTTCATTTTTGTGATGGCAATCGAAATCGAAAAAGTGTCCACAGATGCCGCCAAGGCAAGTGGAGGCGTGGC
Organism: Zaprionus africanus; assembly: GCA_018151435.1. Lineage (NCBI taxonomy): Eukaryota > Metazoa > Arthropoda > Insecta > Diptera > Drosophilidae > Zaprionus > Zaprionus africanus. The sequence continues at coordinate 358,876 of JAECXB010000096.1, forward strand.
AGCAGTGGCTGCAGCATGTGCTGGTGGTCCAGTTAAAGGTAAAGCGTGCCAGCTGTGCGGGCTAGCGCCATAAATTAAGCAAACGCAGTTATCGATAAGTTATCGATGCAGCAGAACAAAGAGAAATGTATAGAAAAAGTGAAGAATGCCAAAAAAATGCAAATATTTGCTTAGCATTTGTACTTTTTTGTAACTGCTTTGCATTTGCCATTTATCGATAGTCGATAGACCTGCATAACTATGCCGCACAACTTGCCACATGCCCCTGGGAACAGCATCAGATTGCTGACACAAAATTGGCTCAACTCATTAATCAAATCTTCGATATTCAATTCGATTTATCGAACTGCATCAGCGGCGCAGCGAATCGTCTGCCTGGTCTGCATTATGATTATGTCACGCCGGCACTCGATGCGGGCGATGACGGCAAAGGGTTAGACTGGTTGGTGCTGAGAGCAGGGGGAGTTCTGTTAATTTTAGCTAATTTCATTTAACAATTTAATTAGACCTTCGGGGATTTCCACATGTCCCGCATCTTGCTTCATCCACGGGCTGCGCATGCGCCTTGAATTCGAAAACAGACTGACAGCAACTGAGCACCGTCTTATGCGCCTTTCGCCGTCGCAGTTGGCTAATTGGGTCAGCGGCCCGACTGTATTTGGATCTTCAAGGTGCTCGGCTACAGAAACTATTTCCATGGGGAACTAGTCGAGGCGTGCACCCCCTCCCCGTTCATATTTCACGCTCGATTTGCCATCGAACCCAAAGTTTTCTTCAAATTGTCATCTGGAGCGGGGCAGCGCATTAATTGCTCCAGCCCAGGTGCAGCCCACGTAGCTCACGTGACTGCGGCGCCCAATAAAGTGGCTCCAACTGCATCTGCAACTGCTGCAGTTCCCAGTGCTGCTCCTGTCCTGCTGTCCTGCTGTCCTGTTGCCCTGTGCTTCCTGCTCCAGACGACAATAAAAGTTCGTGAGAACTCGATGCTTATCGCGGCGCAGCCAGAGTTGCCACAGTCAAGAGAGTGGGCAGTGGCAGTGTGCAGAGTCGGTTGACATTTTGCCAATTGATTCTGCCTTGATTAACAATCGAATGCCACGCAGAGGGAGAGAGAGCAGTAGAGAGAGAGGGTGAGAGAGAGGGGGAAGCTGATTCAAAAAGATTTGCCATCTCTAATAACTTGGTTGCATTAGCCAGATCTTTGCTAAGTTACTCTACACTAAAGAAGTTATTGAGATATAGCAAAGTAAACAGTTTTTTTAGAATTCTTATTATTCCATTTCAAGTTAGGGTGCTTTTTATATATATACTTTTCTTATATACTTTATAAACTAATTCAACTTATTTGTTCTCATTTCTCTCTCAATCGAAATATCTTCCCTGCTCAGCACCAACTTGAATTTCCTCTGCAAATTTCTGCTTCATTTTATTGATCGCACATTTGGCAATAAGTTCAGCTGCCCCTATCACACACACACACACACACACACTCTCACACACACACACATACAGAGAAATTTGCACACCTCTTTCGGCTGCTGCTTTGTTCGTCCTGCAGGCGACAATCCTTAATCCTTTTTCTCACGCACCAAAAAACATTCGCTGGCAATAAAAGTAAAAAAGAAACACAGCAGAAGGGGCGCACAAGAGAAGCGAAGGGGGAGGGGGACTGAGAAGAAAGAGCCACTGGGTTGAGAAATGTTCTCAAGCATCTTTCCGGGTGACACGTTGCAAATATGAGCAGCAAATGCGCATTGTCATTGTCCTTTGGCGAGGGCAGCTCCCGTTAGCTGCGTTTCAGGTAGGAAAATTGCAATGCCATCAACAACAACAGCAGCAACAAACAGAGACTGCATCTGCATCCTCATCCTCATCCTGATGCAGAAACGGAGCGTTGCAGCGGGGCAACAATGGCAAATCACGATCAATTCAATTACTCCCCGAGCGATCTAGTGCAGCGAGCGCTCCTCATATGCAGAGGACGCGGAGCCCAGCTCAGCAGTACCGGCAGCACCTGCTCGCTTTTCCCATGACACATGAAATTTCCTTTTGCACACAGCCCCTCTCACTCTCTCTCACTCTCTCCCTCTCTCGCTCCCATTCTGCTGCTCAGTCTTTGCAGTTTTTCGCGGGCGGCAGCTAATCGTGAGCAGGAAGACGCTCGAGGGAGGAGGAGGCAAGGAGGCACCTGTGCACTGCAGCGGGCAGCCTCAAGTAGCACGTAGTACCCGCAGCAGTACCAGGACAATGTCCTCGCCGAGCGCCTTTGTCCGTGTGCCTCGCTGTGTGAAACATGAGGCGACCCAACAAGTGCCTGCATCGGACGATCCTCGCTGACCCCTCGGCGGCTGCATATGCGCTTAGTGTAATGGGATAAGCAGCGATCGTTTCTCCTTAGAGGAGTGGGGGGCACTCAATTTCGCACAGAGAGAGAGAGAGGACTACGCGATAATGAAATTGTAAACTGGTTCCGGCAAAGAGCAACAAATGTTGGGCATTTTGTTGGTACTTTGTTGGAAAATTGTGGGAAAATCTATGTTAATCCTCGACTGATCAATTGTTCGATCGATCTGCAGGTGTCCATTGTATGCAATAAGGTAGCACTGACAGTGTGTGTGTGCGTGTGTGTGCTAGTGTGTGTGTGTGTGTGTGCGTGAATTTGGATTATATTGAAAGAATCGAACGATCGCAGCCAATTGCGATCGCAGAGAGAGGAAGAAAGAAGGAATTGAAGAAGCGATTGAGCTTAGGAGCGAGAGAGGAACTTAATATAAGGTTTATGTATATATAACTATATATGTATATGCATATGTGTACTACACAACTGTCGATCTCTGCATAGATCACTGATCTCTGGACTGATCACTGGGAGAGAAAAGGAAAGAACATGCAGAATAAAACTTAGACTTAGTTGATCGGAGACTTTACTCTCGCGATCACTACCAAATTGATCCAAGCTAGTACTTGCACAGATCGCAAGCTATTCCTTAATCAGTTTATGTATATATCTTGCATTATACTTGCTCCGACCGATCGACGATTAAGTGAAACGTTCAACTGCCATTCTCTGCACAGATCACTGATCCCTCGACAGATCACTGAGACAGAAAGGAAAAGAATATGCAGAACAAAACTTCTACTTAGTTGATCGCAGTCTTTGCTCTCGCGATCACTTGTACTTGCACAGATTGCAAGCTGTTCCTCGATCACTTTATGAATATATCTTGCATTATACTTGCTCCGACCGATCGACAATCAGGGGGAAACGTGCCCCTTCCCCAAGTCTCCACGATCGGCTCATTAGCATAGACCCAACTAGGCGTATAATTGCAACTTGTGGGAGACTTCGCTGCTTAATGCCTGCTCCCAAAACGCACATTGCGGTCCCGTTAGCCGTTAGACTCACCTGCAAATAGAAAGAGACAGAGAGAGAGAGAGAGGGTGTTAGCATAAATTATTAATTAAGAAAGGCGGAGAGGGAAAATGCAGCACAAAAGAAAGAGGCGAATGCAAATAAATTAGCCGAGCGACAAGCGGCAAATGGTGAGAACAACCTGACGCTCGCAACCGTTGACTGTTGGCCACGTGTTGTGCTGGTGTTGCTGTTGCAATTGCAGTTGTTGTTGTTGCTGGAGCTGCACGCGAGTTGGAGAAACGGGAACCGTTCACCAGGTGGCAGCTGCCAGTGACCAGTAATGACCCCTGGAGGCCCCCAAGCAAAAGGGCCACCGTTGCAGTTGCTGTTGTTGCTGTTGCTGCAGTTGCTGCTGCTGTTGTTGCTGTTGTTGCTCTTGCATTCATGTGAATGCGCTCGGGAATTTGCAATGTTTACGAGTACAAAAACAAAAGAAGTGAAGTTCGCATAACTGGAATTAAAGCAGCGCCAAACCACACACCAACAGCAGCAGCAACAGCAGCAAATGCAGCAACTGCAACTGGCAGGCACATTCAAAACGGCGCTCGTGGGTAGCGCGAGTGCTAAATGGGGCAACGAGTGGAGGCATGGCCAGCTCGCATGCAATCGAATCCGCTGGGCAGTGGGAGCAAACAGCAGCAGCAGCGCAGCAGCAGAGCCTGAGGATGGGCTGGAGTGGACATTGACGTCGTCGGTTTGTCGCCGTCACTTCTCGTCGAGTCACTCACCCCAGCGCCAGCGCAGGCCAGGCCCAAGTCCCGAGCCAGGCCAGCCCAGACCAGGCCAGGCAGAGTGGAGCAGAGCAGAGCAGGCCAAGACAATGGTGGGAATATTCTCATATTAAGAAATCGCGCGATCTGCAGCGCCAGATGTGTGACTGTGTGTGTGTGTGCAAGTGTGTGTGTGTGTTTGTATTTGGTGCAACGGCAGGTCAACCCACCGCCCACTGCCCGCCAGCAAAGCGCTGCTGCTGCTGCTGCCGCTGCTGCTGCCGCCACTTCTGCCTGCCCCAGAGCAACAGCCAAACGTTCGTGGCAAATTCGCAACGTGTCGTGGTCGTGCCTCCGTTGTCATGTCCGAGAGTGTAACAAAGACCTCGCTGAATAACCCAACGCCAACCCAGTGGACCCCTGCCACCTCCCCTTTCCCACAAGCCTCCCGCTGCTGCTGTTGCTGCAAACGCCCCCGCCAAGTAGCGCGAATAAACATTAAACACAAAAACAAAAGCAACGGCAACTGCAACTGCAACAACAGCAGCAGCAACAACAACAACAACAGCAATAATTGCATTACACATAAAAATAAATTGTAATGAACTTAAGGAAGAGACAACAACAGCAACAGCAGCAGCAGCAGCAGTCTCAGCAACATCAACTTGCAGCAGCAGTGGCCAATGTGAAAATCGATGCGGAAGCAGCAACACGAAAGGGCAACAACAACAGCAGCAGCAGCAACTTGCCGCTTTCTTCATTTCACTCGGCTCGTCTCGAAACAATCTGAGAACTCAACCAATTTTTAGCCCAATTGTTTTGCCATTGGATTTTCCACTGATATTAACATAATTTGACACACATGCAACAAGCAACAATAGCAACACCAACAGCAATAACATTAACAACAGTTGCCGGTGCAAGTAATTAAACACGTTCTTAATTCTTTAGTTCTTGTTCAAATTGAAGCCAGAAAGAATTTAGCTCAATACTAAAGGAAATTCTTGAAGAGTTTTAGGGAAACTGTTGAAAATATATATATTCCATATATTATATTCTATATTTTATACATAGTATTATACACTATACTAGCGTTATCCTTATATATAAGTTTTTTAAAATTATCATCAATCTTTTTATTGTTGAAGAAGAAAAAATAAGAAAGAAATGAATAAAAATAAATAAATAGAAAAAAATAATTGAAAATATTTAAATTAAACGGAACAAATACTTTAATTGCATTTAATATTGTTAAAGAGTGTTCAAAAAATATCAGGCTGACTTTTAAAAATAATATTCTATTCAGTATAATTCTCCTGTTATATAAAGTAATATATCAAGTTACGCTTTGACGGATAAACCAATTTAAATTTTCCAAAATTATTTATTAAACTTTTATTTAGATTCTTTCATGGCTGCAAAATATTAAAAATAATTCTTAATGTATCTTAATACTCAGCATACATATATAACAATATTCATTATTTTATTAACGTACTCTGTAGTATTTTATAGCATATAAATATATATATTTGCTGTATATATTTGTCACTATATAAACAGATAAAGCAATGCCTTAGAATAAGTCTTGCTCTCTCAATAAGACTTGCCCAGCAGCAACTGTTGCAGTTGGCACAGTCAAATGGTCCAGCAATGCAATGCTGTGTGTGTGCATCTGTGTGTGTGTGTGCATGTGTGTGTATGTGGTGTGTGTGTGTATGTTTCTGTCAGTCAGCGAGTCAATTAATTAGCCATGATTCTCACGACCTCAAATTAAGAGAAAAGCCATAACAAATAGAAAATAAAACGAAACGAAGGCAATTGTTGGCGCTGTTGCTGCTGTTGCTGCTGCTGTTGCTGCAAATCCTCCAGCAACACAATGGCCCTAACCTGCCCTGGCCTGATCTGCGCCAGCTTTGGCGCTGCCTCCGCCTCTGCCACTGCCACTGCCACGCTGCTTTTGGCTTTGGCTTGGACCCCTTTTTGGCCTTTTAGCCGCTAGCCGAAAAACTTCAGTTGAGGCTGCCGGCGCTTGGCCCGAAAGCGATAACGCTAGAGAGCGATAAACAGAAAGAAAGAGAGAGAGCAAGAAGGGGGAAAGGTGGGGGGGGCAGCTAACTAAGCAGGCAGTAGGAATGTCAAGCTTCTTAGTAGGCGGCGTTGGCGTTTCAGTTGAAGTCGGCGTCGACGTCGCTGCTGCTGTTGCTGCTGGGAGATCTGATTTAAAACGAAATTAGGAATAATAGCAATGGCCTGCACATGACACACACACACACAGACACACATGCATGCACGTATTAAGAGCAAGTATAGAGGGAGAGAGAGAGTGAGGGGGAAGGGAGAGAGAGGGGGGCGCAGTCCGAGCGTTGACAGGCAGCAAATGCGAACAAGACAGTTTTGTAGCCACAATAGAGCCAAAAAAACAACAACAACAACAAAAACAGCTAGGCAGGGAAGTAGAAGAGCAGAAAGAAGCAGAAGAAGCAGGGGAAGAAGAAGAAAAGCAGGCAGCAGAGGAAATAGAAGGAGAAGCAGCAGCAGACGACGAAGCCAAGACAGACGAAAAGAAATTATCTCACGGATAATCCGAACAACACGTTCAACTGCAGCTCCCGCTGTTGCTGCCCCTCCCCCTCCCAGCCCCCTTGCTGGCCCCAGCCAACCTTCACCCAAATGTTGGCTCACCCTTTTGGGCCATTGCCGTTGGCGTCGACGTCGCCGTCGCCGTTGACTGAGACTGAGACTGCGCTGCTGCGGGGGCGCGCCTAAGACAATAGCGAATGCACCTGACACGAAGCTGGAGACGGAGCTGAAGCTGAAGCTGGAGCTGGAGCTGAATCTGAAGCTGGTAACTGGAAAGTGTTGGCAAGTCCAAGTCAGGCTTCAGCTGTGACTGTGGTTGGTCGCCACAGCCAGAGCGAGAGACGAGGCCAGAGCGAGAGCCAGCCCCAGTTTGTGGGCCATTGTCTGGCACCGTGCGGCAAAGTTATTTCTCGTATTTTTGTGTGTTTGTGTTTGTTTCGACACAGAGAGAAAGGGTAACAGATTCCCACACTCTGTGGGGACGGACCTGAGACCTGAGGACGGCAGCAAAGGGAAGAGACTCGTTGACAACCATTGTGCAGCAACAACAACAACAGCAGCAGCAACAACAACTGCAACTGAGATATGAATAAAATGAATGAGTACTCGCCCTGGCACTCACTGGCCTCAGTCGAACGAGCGAACCAGTTAAACTGTGTGTGAACATCAGCCGCAGCTGATTGATGAATGTCAGCCACAGCCCGAATAGTTGTGCGGGTGTGTGTGTGTGCGAGTGTGTGTCGTCTAACGGCACCTGAGTGTGGCAGGTGTCATGGGAACGCAGCAAATGGGCCGCGGTCACACACTGCAGCGGCGACAACGACAGCGAGAGCTACCGAAGGTCGCCAGAGCACGAGTGGGAGGCAAAGAGGGAGAGAGAGAGTAGGGGAGATAAGGGGTAAGAGGTTAAGCAGTTGAGCGGGGGCAAGATAAGAGAGAGAGAGTGAGCTAAGTAAGGGCAACGGGATTAGGCGACTAATATAAGGTAGAATGCCTTGATATGTGGAAAGGGTGGCAACCCTCGAAAAGCAGAGAACCGATTCCAGACGATAGCCTGCGAAACAACTCGAAAAAGAGAGACCTAAGTAAAAGGTCTAAGGCAATCTTACAATTCTTAAACTAAAGTGCTTGCACCTCACCCAAAGGTACTGCCTAAGAAGAGAGAGCGAAGCAGAGCTTCTAAAGCAGTCAGGCAACCCTGGAGAGTTTCCACCTCAAGGAAGAGATGCTTCCCAAAAAAGGAGAAAGAAGCAGGGCGTCTAAGGCAGTCTGGCAACCCAAGAATAACACTTTGAGGAGGAAGCACCCTAAAGTACTTCCTAATAGAGAGATTAGCTGAGGGTCTAAGGCAGTTTAGCAACCCCAGAGAGCTTGCACCTTGAGAAGAGAATAAGCAATGGTATTGCCCAAAAAGACTGGGCTAAGCTAAGGGTCTTAGCAATATGGCAACCCTTAAACAACAGAGTTGAGAAAGAAATACCTAAAGGTACTGCCCAATATAGAGAAAAGCTAAAGGTCTTAGGCATTTTGACAACCCCAGAGAGTTTGTACCTCGAAGAAGAAATACCCAAAGATACTGCCCGAAAAGTGAGAACAAAGCAAAGGGTCTTACGCAGTCCGGCAACCCTAAAACAACTGAGTTTGCACCTCGAGAAGGTGCCTACCCTAAGGTACTTCCCAAAATGCAAAGCAAACATTTCAAAATTGACAGAACTCTAAACAGTTTGCAACTCCAGAGAAGCAGCAAGCTCTACAAGCTTCTTTACTGGCTTAAGGCAGCAGCAGGGCAACTCTACTGCACACCGTTACTTTTGTGGGCACCTTTCGATTTGGCATGCATTTAGCCCGGCTAAAGTAAAGTATGTTGCTGTTGGAAACCTTCAACCCGCCGCCGTCAAGTGTCACGTCCAAAAGTTCACCACCCTCAACCGTCGAGTGGATGCGAGGAGGCCAGGGTTGTCGAGTTGCACCACAAAGCGGCGCACGTTGCGATCGCACACACTCGAGTGTTGCGACGAGTGTGTGCTCGATTGTGCGATCGACAGTCAGGCAGAGACAGGCGGACAGACAGACAGACAGAGTCACAGGCACAGCCAGAGTTGCCACTCAGTGCTGAGTCAACGGTAAACCGATTACGGGAGTGTTTGATTTGGGGTGTGCAGTGCACAGAGTTTCCACTGTTTCCACTGGTGTTTGCAGTGTTTGCTCAGCTCCTGCTGCTGCTGCCGTGGCTGCTGCACTTGAAGCCTTCAATGCTGGGCGCATTAATTCAATTTCATCATTTGCAACGGCAAACAAACAAAAGGCAAACACAATGACAAGTGACGTGCGACCGGCAACAACAACAACAACAGCAGCAACAACAACGGCAGCCAAGGGGCAGCCTAACTGTAAAATGACAGCGACTAACCCAAATAGACAAGCGAATAAAGCCAAACAGACAAAATAACTTGCTAAAGTTGAAAGTTGAAGCTGCAGAGCCAAAGCTGAAGCCGAGGCTGAAGCTGCAGCCAAGAGTCGCGAGTGGAGTTGGGCAAAAGTATCTGGCAGATACTTGAGCAGATGCGCATGGCAGCCGCGCTTGGCCAGTCCCAAAACCAAAGCCAAAACCAAAACCAAAGTCGAGCCCAAAACAGACCGAGGCTCGCCTGCGCTCTGCGTGATCGACCGACTGTCGAAGCGGCGAATGGACTCGGCTAGGTGCCAGTTGCCAGACAGACAGACGGACGGACAGACAGACAGAGGGACGGACAAAGGGGCAGACAGTGGGACGCGGCCATCCTTCCATATGTATGAACTGTTTGTATTACGTTTGAAAGTCATGTTGCTGAGTAACTAAAGCTAAAGTATCTGCATATCTGCGGGCACCTGCAGTCGTCGCCTTCGCCTCCCCCCCTCCGTATCCGTCCCTGGCAACACCATCGCCAGTCGCCACTTGCATATCAATGCGGCCAAAATAAAATGTGACGTCTGCGGCGCACGATTAAAAGCTGCGATACATGTGCGATACAAGTGCAGATGCAACTGCATCTTGCAGATACTTTTGGCATCGGCCTAGTGCGTCGCCCCGTCCCCAAAGACAAGACTCAACATTATACAATCAAAGAAGAACAAAACGGCGACTTATGGAAATCGTGCGCAAGCTGAAAAGTTCACACGACACGCAGATACCCTGTGCAACGGCAATGCAGCACTTTACAGGGTATACCACAAGTCGTGCTGGTACTCAACTCTGCGCGCACACATAACATTGAAAGTGCAACAACGTCAACAACGCGCGTCGTGTTAGTTTTGGCCCTCGGCCTGCCGTCTGCGGTCGCCAATTGAATTCATTCAATGCCTGTGCACCCCTCCCCTGCTGTTCCCTCCGCTTGCCACCTCCACCGCCTTTTTAGCCAGACAGACAGCTGGGTTGATTTGCTTTTTGGCTTAGTCGACCGCAGCAGCAACAACAACAACAACTCGACTGGCCCTGTCCGCGGTTACTTTGCAATTTGTATTAAGGATTCGAGCTGCGCTGAATGGACCACTGCGGTCGCTGGCAGCGCGTCACGCATTTAACTAAAGCCCTCAACACACCACCCGCTCTGCCCCCTCTTCCTCTTCCTCTTCCCCTCGCAGTCCTCGCCACTTTGCTGTTGCTGTTCACTCGCTTCCAGCTCCAATTCGAATTCAATTTTCGGCTGCACATTGACAACATTTGCATTTACACGCACTTGCCGCAACTCGAACATGCCGCACAGCCCGCAGTTGACATCGGGTTGCCCCTGCCCCAACCTTGTCACGGCTGCAACTGGAGTCCGTGTCTCGTTGCATGCCGGGATATCAAACGGATTGCGGTGCTTAGTGTTGGCACAGTGGGTTAATCGCAGCAATCGATTTGTAGATTTTTGGATGAAACGATTATCGAAAAAGGATGGTTGAAACCCGATGACAGATAGAGAAGATATCGAAAACGCTATTTATTTGATATATAAAATTAATAACTGAATAATTTTTATATTTTAAAACAAAATCAATCGATAACAAGCGTACAAGTCTCTCATATATCGACATACATGTAGAAGTTTGTTATCCTGCAAGTTTCCTACAAAATAAACTGTAATAAACAATCGATAATAATAGGTGATAGTTTCAAATGGATAATGGGAATATGACTTAACAAACAATAAACATTTTTGCTAGCTGTGGTTGAGAAACAATCTATAACAAAATGAAAAATCACGCAAGTTGTCAATAACATGTTCAAATCATGTAATAAATTCCAATCGATTATTAAACTACCGATAATATTATGTGTTTTCGATAGCACATCACTATTATCTTGTGTGCAATTTATAATGGAATCCGTCCCACAAATTGTCTCCACAAAATCGTCTTTTTGTCCCACAGTACTCAAAGTGTTTGCTTAAGCTGCCGCACGCAAGGAAATGCCCCACCAGAGGTGGCGTCTGTGGCGGCAGGCGCAGGCAGTTAGCTCTGCCACGCATTGACACCTTGCAATAATTTCAAACACGATCCACGGACAACCCCTTCGAGTACTACCGTTCGTTCCTCCCCCCTTCCCTGCTGCCACCCACGCCTGCAACAGAGGCGATTTGTTTCACTAAGTCGACGTCAACGTTGGAAAATTTGCGTAGGGCGTCGTTGGGATTTGTGAATTGTGTCGACGGTTGCATGCAACATTAGCGCGCAACGCACAACGCTGAGCCGTGTAAGTCGCCAGCATTGCAGGCAGAGATTGGCGCAGTCCGAGCTGGGGTTGGGTTCTGTGCGAGGCAAGTCAAAGCGACAGCAAGTTGTTGCCTGCGACTTTGCAGGCCAATCAACAGAGAAGAGAAGTGCCTAGGACAGGCCAGGACAGGCACCGACTAGCCATCCATCCATCCATCCATCCGTCCATCCATCAGTCAGTGAGGCAGTCTGGCTACTAATTAGGCAAATGCTCGCTAATTAAGCGACTGCTGCATGCAGCGAACAGTTGCAACAGTCGAACAGTTGCAACGAAACACGGAATGAAAATTTTCTGCGTCGTTTCCCAGCAGGGAAGCAGCAGGAGCTACAATTGACATGCCCGGCTTGGACATTGACAATGCTCCCTCAGAGGTTTGACATGTTAGGCCAAAAGCCGCAACTATTGAGATGTCATCGCGGTCGACGATGTGAGAGATCATGGGCCATTTGAGTGGGTAACGAGCAGGAGAAGGAGCAGGGAAGGAGAAGGAGAAGGAGAAGGAGGACGGGCAGCTATCAAACATACCGGCCGTGCTTGAGGCATTTCGGGCACGGCTAACGAGCTGCGCTTCTGGCCGGGGCCACAAGGATTGACCGAGAGAGGCTCTTTGAATATGCTGCTGGCATAATTAAAAGGCCAACAACTGCAACAACAAGTTGCGATTACACGCGTCGGCCCATGTAATGGGCCATGTACTTAACTTGTTCAAGTGCCCCCCTCTCTCCACCTCCTCAACCCGTTCCCGATCCCGACAGCCTGATCTGATTGAAATGCCAGCGCGACTGGCACTAGCACTGGCACTGGCGGCCATGTGAGCGACCCAAGCGGCCGCGACGTCTTCGTCTAGACACAATTCGGGCGCTGTATGGGAAATCAGAGCAATGTTCACGATGTGGCAACGGGGCACAGGGGCACAGGCCGAGGCAGCAACGGGAGCAGAAGCAGCTCTGCAAATATGCTGGGAAAATTGGCCAAGCTCGAGAGCAGTTGCTGCTACGTTTGTTGCACTGCGCTTGTGGACAGCAGATGCATGTTCATGTTTTATTGAGTGATTTGATTTATCGATATGTTATCGATTGGTGTTTAGCTCAACAAATGCATGCTGGAGTTTGAGATCATCTTCAGTATGTACACACTGCAAGTATGAGCTGTGCTATTGTGGGAACTTTTTGTTATCGATTAGTTATCGAAGCGGTTATCAGCTGTGAATTCATCCAATTTACCCAAACACAACTTAACGCTTATTGAGAGAGTAATATTTTTTATTATTATTTATAAATTACCAATAATCGATATGTATCGATTGGTAACTTATCGATATTTATCGATTTCATGCTAAAAATTTTTAGCAAAACCACAAGACACTGATTATAGTGCTTTCCCAACAACAACACCTTCTTCGATAAGTTATCGATAAGTGATAATGTTACCCAAAACATCTTTAAATTTACACACATTCATTGCATATAGAAATATTTATCCATTCTCAGCTCACCGCATCGAACCGAACTGTAATTCTTCCCGTTATCGATAGTTTCGCTAGATAATCGATCGATTAACTCACCTGCAATGAAACAAGAAGATAAATTTGCCAATTATAATTAGATTGTTAAATGCGGATACACATATTTATATACAGAGTAAAGCGACTTCAGGGTTGGGTTGGGTTCTTTAGCATTTGAGGTGTGTGCGTTTGTCTGTCCGCCTGCCGACTCGTCTGTCTGTCTGTCTGTCTCCCAGCTAGTCTGTCGGCCACGTAGTTTCATTAAAATTCTCCCACGCAATTGCGACCTGGTCGCAGCTGATGCTCTGGCCGGGTGACCTAAGCCGAGCCACAGAAAATGAGGCTGGTCTCCAGCACAAGACAAAAAACGGAAGAAAGACTGAGAGACAGAGACGGAGACGGAGAGACATAGAGACGGACAGACGGAAGACGAGCAAACACAAAGGCAATTGAACGATCTGTGACCGGTTCTGCGGTGTTGTCTCGCTGCCTTGCTGTTGTTGTTGTTGCAATAAAATGAAACGTAAATGAAATCTATTGTATTCTATATGAATAATGAGACAATTTCAATAATTTATAGACAGCTTTCGGTTAACCGCAATAGGCCAGAGCGATGTGCAGACAATGCATCAACACCAACAGCAACAGCAGCAGCAGCACCGCAAAAAGTTCGATGAGCTCAAAAGTCGGATATGGTTTCTCGAGTCTGGGGCAATCTTCAATCTGCAATCTGCCACAGGGCACAGAGTGCTTGCAACAAGCAGCAAGTAACTTGCAACTGGGCAGCATCGCCAAATCGCGACTGGCATCGCTTCCGATGTGTGCGACAACAACACAAAAGGTGAGAAAGAGACTCGACACTACTCGACTGTACTATCCATTCATTTGTTCACTCATTCACCCATGCACTCACTCGCTCATGCACTCATTCGCGCATTCATTCATTCATCATTGACCGCAGTGTGCTTAGAGCAATCGTTTGTAATCGCATCTGTCGCAGCAATAACTCAAAGTTGTCTCGCCCAGTTTCGGTTACATTGCTCGCCGGTTACATGATCCGATTGTTTATTGTTTTATGGCTTGGCTATTAGCAAGAAGAAGAAGCAGAAGCAGGAGAAGAAGAAGAGGAAGAAGCAGAAGAAGGGGAGGAAGAGGAGGCAGAAGCGGAGAAGGAACTAATCTCGCTACTAAGTTGCCTGCCAATTGATAGATCCAACTGGCAATTTAATGGCTTCGCCAGTGCAGAGTGCAGGTGACGATAGACGATGCCCGGAGGATCGCATACAAAGTGGGTACTCACTCTGAATACTGTTTCAAAGAGGAATCATAACTATTTATAGCGACAAATGCGGTTGGCATGAAACCTCTGGCACATTTGGCAGAAGCATGATAGTCAATGTGGTAGCACCAGAGTGAGTACTCATGAGTATTCACGCTTGCAATGACAGAGATGATGATTAGAACACATATCAGTTATTTTGCCATACAAATATTATGAATATTGCTGAGACTGTTCAGCACATGTTCCATTGAATAGTGAGTAGTACTCATCGCACTTGATTTGGAATAGTTAGATCATTTCAATCAAGATTACTTAATAATCGACTCACTCATGAATCAATTCAACCATTTAATTTAAGTTCTTCTACATATACTTTAGTATGAATATATCTTTAAATAATTTGTGCATTCACAGCGATGAATCAACTCAACTTAAGGTCGTCTTTATAGTTTGAATATTGAGTGACTAGTTTGTTTATATAGATGTATAGACTCTTTCAACTGTTCTTCATAGTGTTGCCAGCGTATTCACAGTATTCATTCGGGCAGAAATAGGGCGGAGTCTGCTGCTGGACACGTTTCTCTTTGTCGTATCACACATACGCCATGTGTGTGTGTGTTTGTGTGTGTGTGGACTGACCACAGCACACGCCCATTTGGCCGTTTTGTCCAATGTGTGCTGGCCCCCAACGAGGCACCCAAAATGAATCTCACTCGACACACAACCCCGAAAAAGTATTCACACTCGCAACGCACACACGAGCAACGAGTCAGCGAGCCGACATTGGGGCGCTATTGATTTTGCCTGGCTGAGGGGAGGGGGAATAAAAGGGGGGCAGTCTGACTGCGACTGACTGCGACTGAGACTGAGATGGAGAAGGAGACTGAGGCTAGGGGCAGCTAGCTCATATGCCATCTCTCTCCCCCATTTTCTCTCTCTCTCTGGCAGTCCAGTTTGCCCGGAGGTGAGTTGGAGAGGGAGGGGGGGAGGGTGCACGACGACGACCGGATGCGGCACTTAAACGCTGATGCTGCAGACGTCGGCGTCGACAGAGAGCCGCAGTTCGAGTCGTAGCTGGAGTTGAGCTTGGCCGATGACGTTGATAGTACACGTACGAGCCAGGCACACACACTCTCACACACACACACACACACACACACACACACACACAATGAGCGAGCTGCTGCTACGGTCTTTGGCATTTTTCGCCTCGGGTTCACAATAAAAAGTTGAAGTCCTGTCGATTCTATTTGCGCTCTCTAGTTGCCACAGTGTCCTGGCAACTGTTTTGCAGCATGAACTTTATGCGGCTGTGGCTGAGTGATTCACACACACACACTGAAACACACACACACAGAGAGACACACACACACACAGAGAGAGCTCGACAGCCAATGCCAATGGCAGCTGGCAGCGAGCTTTGCTGGCAACTTTAAAGTTATGTGCACTCGAGAGTGGACCTTGGACGTAGCCGGCGTTGCCTCCACAGAGTAGAGTTGCCTCCGCAGCACACAGAGTTGCCGCCTCTGTCGCTGTGGCTGCCTTGCCGCCTCGCTGCACTGCGCTGGGTAAAAAGCACGCGCCGTTTTTGCCACTTATTGGGCAGTGTCCTCGCCAGACAGCTCTCAGTGTGTGTGTGTGTGCGAGTGTGTGTGCGAGTGTGTGTGTGTGCCTCATGTAGCAGACGTTGACTGCAATTTGGAGAACTTAACCGCAACGGCAACGTGGAGCAGAGGCAGCGACAACGACAACGGCAACAGCAGCTTCCACCGCAGGGCAGAACGCAAATTGTGAACAAATGAAAGTAGCGAAAATGTTCAAGCTACCCTCGCCTCGCCCCCCTACAACTGTTGTACATGTGTCTATGCCTTGCCCAAGCTCAGTCAGTCTCTCTGTCTGTCCCACTGTCGCCTGCTCGTTTTTGTTTTCGCCTTCGCCTTCGTCTGTTGCCTTTTTTCGGCAGTTTAACTGCAGGTCAAAAGGAATCGCAATGCATCTCTCGCAAACTGCTGACGCATCCCCCCACTCTCCACTTTCTCTCCGTATCCTCCGACTGTGGACCACTGTGGTCACTGTGGCCCATGTGTGTGTGGGTGTGGAGCATCGCAACCGCAGGATGCGGATGCGGCAAAAAGTGGCGAATAAAATGCGAGCGCGCAACTTGAAATAATTGAAAAGCGGGCAAAGTTTATGGGCGAAAATAATTTTTGGGCATTGGACTTGGCAGACACTGCCACTGGCGGGTGGGGGCTGCACGGGAGGGGGGAGTGGCAGACAACAGGGCTGTTGCTAAGGGGGTAAATACAGTTGAAGTGCAGCGAGATCATTTGCTGGAATTTCTGGGCGCAGTTGCAAATTGAATTTAAGTATTGAGAAGGAAGTGAAGATATACTGAAATTATATATAATTATATTGTACATTTCTGGCGATTTAAGAGGGCGTGGTGGGATTAAAATGCAAGCTTTGTTTTGGCGCAGTACTAAACTTGATTGTCACACACTTTGGCAGTCCTGGCTCCAGTAGTTTATGAGTTATAAGTGTTCATACAAACAGATTAGAGGAAAATTCTCATATAAAATAGGTTTTTTAAAGGAATGCTCAAATATATTGAAGAATCAATATCTATAATCTTGTATATTAATTTTGTATATTTCTATATATTTTTCTATATTTATTTTTTTTTTTTTTTTTTTTCTGTATTCTATATTTTTTTCTATATTTATCTAACGATTTAACATTCTTTTCCTTCTCTCTTTCTCATTATGCCTGACAAATTGTGCTGTGTTTTTGTTGTGACTTGTTCAATTTGAATATTGCAGCTGACTGTGGCTTATTACTGAGCAAAGAAGGGCACACACGCACACACACATAGACATACACACACACACACACACACACACTAGCACACACACAGCATGCATATTCAAAATGCGGTTTGGCACTCTTCAATTTACAACAAATCGTTCAGCAGCAACATAAATCACACACACACACGCACGCACATGCACACACAGCACATAGCTCACACTCACTCACACACACTTGCTCACACTTGCACACACACACACGCAACTGGCTTGCATATTTCTTACACACAATTGTCTCTTTTCTTCTGGCCTCGCACAATGCACACACTGAGCTCGCACAGTTCGCAGCTCCCAGTGCGGCTCCCCCTCTCTCTCTCTCTCTCTTCCACTCGATGTTGCTGTCTCTCTCTGCTGTGCTTGCCTTTGTGAATTGGTGTCCAAGCGTTTTATGTTTCAATTATGCGCAACTTGTGCCCAACAATGGCGACGCTTTAGCTGCTCGCTCGCCTGCGCTAAATGATGATGCAAAGTGACTTGGCCCCTTTGCCCTGCCCCCTCTATGCTCCTCTCTCTTTCTCTGCCCCCCAAAGGATACGACTCCAGCTAGGACTCAGTTCCAGCTACTTGCATAAATTCCCTGAGCATATGCCGGCAAAGACGCACACATGCCAGACCCTTCAGATTGACACACGCACAGCACAACTGAGTGTGTGTGTGTGTGAGTGTGTGAGCCCCTCCCCCCTGCCCACTGTGATGTGCTCCGCTGAAGGTGTGCTCAAGTAGCCAACGGTAATTTTCAACCATTGCGTCGAGGCCTTTGCCCTCTTTGCCTTAACTTTAAATCCGTTTGGAGCGAGGCCAAGTCCTACGTACTGCAGACTCCTCTTCCCCATCCTCTTCCTCTACCTCCTCCCCTTCCCTTCGTGTTTCGGGTTTGGCCAACACTTTTGGCCCAGAACTTGGCAGCGAAGCCATTCAAGCTGCGTTTCCTGCACAATGCGAAAAACCCCAAGCCAAGCCGTGAATGTGAATACACACACTCACACGCACGGCGAGTGTATTCATTCAGTGTTTCGGGTGCCTGCCTCCGCTTTAAAGTATTCAGCGAAAAACAATGGCGAACTGACTGCGAATGCGAAATTCGCATTTAAAAGTGGCACAAAACTTGGGAAAGTCACAGAAAGTGTCCTATATATAGCGATAATACGGCTGTGATGTGATACAATGCGAAGTTAGGAATCGAGACGTCGGAAAAGCCATAGAAGCTGATCTTAAGTTTGCTTTTACAGTATTAGCTTTGCAATTTGATTTAAAATGATGAAAAGGATAAATAAATGAAGTTATAGAATATTATTTTATGTTTTATATACAAGATAGAATATCATAACATATTATACATATATAAGATTAAAGAAAATCATATCATACAATATACAATGTATATACGATTGTAGATTGTCATTAAATGATTAAAATATTTGATTCTCTTCAGATTCTCTTATAATACTAGGTAATGTTTGTATGGCAAAAGTTTATTACATTTTTCTTCTCTAAGTGTTCGTTTTATTTGCATTCTTTGCTTATTATGTTATGTTATATAACATATGTTAAGTCACTAGCAAGGTTAACTATCTATGTTTACTATCCACGGTTATTATTAACTCTTTTTCAACTATTTTTGACTAAAATTGTAACTACTTAGGTCGACTTATCATGCTCGCTATTAGAAAACTTATAGAACACTTGTTAATACAGCCATTGTATTCAACGTCCAATAAAAAAAAAAAAAAAAAAACTTTTTAGTATTTTTTTCACATAACTTACTATGTTATATAAGTTCACGATTATGTTTGATATTTAAAAATCTTATGTTAATTAAACTTTTAGGTATTTTTGCTAAGATATCTTACTATAGATATTAGAATATACATTGTATAAATCTTTTGAGATATCAGCCAAATATAGAAATCTTAAACATTTTTATTCTTTTCTTTCTTTCTCTAAAGTTGTTTTTATGGATTGTTCTGAGTTAATATCTTCAAATAAATGATTATACAACCAATATTTTGCTTTATAAATAAAAAATGTGCTTTTTAAAAAGTACTGTAAAGTTCCAATTCCGCACTATATAATCGTATATATGTATTACTAAGTAGTTAACACTTTTCATTCTCAAATAGTTCCGTTTGAATGCTGATCGCACTTTCTGCCCACCAGACCCTAAAACTAATTTCGCCTCTCAATCAAAATGGCGTCGCATTGTCCCTTCGTTCCGCTATCCCGACCGGACTAACCCCTAACTGGACACATGCTGGACGACGGCGAAAAAGAAGAAGTTTAACCCCTTGAGACGGCGGCCAATAAATGCGTCAGCTCAAGCTGTGCACAGCGACAACTTTCTCAAGAGCTAAACTGATCTCTCCCTCTCTCTCTCTCACTCTTACAAAATGGCGATCGCTTGAAGTATATTTGCTGAGTATATCGGGCACAGCTACGTATATATATAAAGCGGACTCTGGGTGTGTGCGTAGAGTGGGAAATGCAAATGTCGCCGCAACGCGATGTGGGCAGGCGCAGGCGCAGTCTGCCGGGCCCAGTCGATTACGATAATTATGATCATCATCACGACGATCGCGATGACGATGACGATGACGATGCCTTGGCCGAGCCCAGCGACAGCCGTTGGCTGATTTGGACGCTGCTGCTGCCTGGGCTTGGCCCATGTACAGTCGAGAGATATCAAGGTCTGGCCAATCAAAAAGCCAACAAAGCAAGCACACACACACTCGCACACACACAGCAAGGCTGGACGTGGCGTAAGTGTGTGTGTGTGTGTGTGTGCTCGATCGACCGACCGACAGGTGTGAAGCTTCAGCGAGGCAATAACAAACCGTAACACGGCAGCAGATAAGCACAGCCACAGCAACTGCTGCCCCCTCCCACGCCTGTCTCTCTTCCCCAGTCTCTACGCTCTACCAACTTGCGCTCTCTTGCTCTCTCTCTCCGTCTCTCTCTCTGGTTGTGGCCAAAAAACCTGCTCAGTGCTCGATGCTGATATTCATTCAATGCGCTTGGCCACACACAGCTCGGCCGCGTTCGGCTCAGCTCGCACGAGCACGAGCACAAGCACGAGAGAGGGAGAGAGACCCAGCTGTGGTTGGGGCTGGGCCAGAGCCCAACGAGCGCGAGAGAGAGGGAGAGAGCGAGTTCAGCCAACGGCAAAGCGAGGCGAGTCGACGGAGCCAAAGCCCCCGAAGTAAATAAGTTATCAGTCTCGCATTGTAACTGGAAACTCGCCGTGGCAACTCAAAACTGAATGAACATATATATATATACGGCTATATATATTGTATATATGTATACATGGAAAAGGGGAGGCGTCAAAGCCAATTACTACAACAGCAACAACAACAACAATGGGCAATAACAATAAGAAGAAGAAGAAGCAGACGATGACGACGCAGACGACGAAGACGAAGACGTTGACAAAGATCAAAGCGCGTCTTGGAGACTGGGCACACTCCACACACACACGCACTTGGGGGAGCCCAGCCTGCATGTGTATTTGTGTGTGTGTGTGAGCACAGCGAATGGCGAGCGAGCGATTTATAAGTCGCGCGTGCCCATTCAAATCTCAATGCGTATCAATTTATGCACTCTCTCTGCGTATGTGTGTGTGCTAGAGTGTGTGTGAGTGTGTGTGTGAGTATGTGTGAGTAGTGTTTATAGCTTTTGCGCTTCATTTTGTTTTCTTATTCTGCGCAGAGGCGAAGGGTAGCATAAAGAGTTGAGGTCAATAAGAGATGAGGCTCGGAACAAAAATGTGGGAGTGATTGCTTTGGGATTGAAGATTACGTAGAGATATATATAGAGATATATATACATAAATATTTACATATAAATTGAAATGTATATGTATGTGGATTATATATACATATATATTCTTGTTCAGTTATGCAAATTATATATACTTTATGCCATGTTTACTAATAAAGTTTCAATTAAGCGCAGATAATTATTATAATCAAAGATCTCATGCTAACTTTCAAATATACTAGTTTGATATAAGGTTTATAGCATATATGAATATATGCCAGGCTTCAGAGAAGACTTATTGCAAAGAACAAATATAATACTATATAATGTTATATATAGTAAGTTAGTATATTGCTGATGTATTTGAAAAACTACGAGTGTTTTCATGCCGAAGAAGTGTATATATGCTCACTTTGAGTCTCTTTTTAGTTTCTTTTCATATATTACTACTATGATTTTAGTATAAGTATTATATCAACTGCATTCTATTTGTTGCGAAAATTTGATGCTTACTTTTGGTTATATTTGAATAAACTAGTTTGCTTTAAAGTTTGTATGAATGTTGTATGAATGTATTAATGTTTGCAAGGCTAGAGAAAAGAATGAAACTACACTACTGATATAATACTAGATATAATGTATAGTAAGTTGATATATTACTGATTCATTTGAAGATCATACAGTATTAATATATCATACACATTATATATATATATATATTTCAAGATCCCACTAACGATGTACCGATCTGCATATATGTATGTACATCGAGTCTCTTTGCGCGATTCCATTTATTTCAAGATGAAGAAACACTCATGCAGACATATATGACTTTAACTATGATCATATTAGTATTACATGAACTGCACTCACTCCTTATTGAATACCCAAAGTTGTACATATATCACATTCTTCACTCATATTGATTCACGATTATTCACTGTAGTCGATATTGATCGTCATTGAACTGAATGAAGCCTGGAGGCAACTTCGAGTACTCGAGTGCGTGCGAATCGAGCGTTATTCAGTGCTTATTCATGGCTAACAACACGCACTCGAGCACTCAGCCAATGCCAACTGGCTGTGAATACACTCACACATACTCAAAGTGTATTCAAACCTGCATTCCATCGATCAAACTTTATTGAATCCGTTTACCCACTCACGATTCGAGTGTGAATAACGAATAACATCTAGCTATTCATTCGGGAGGTGGCACTATGGTAGTTCTGAGTGGTGGAGGGGGAGGGGGAGGTGAAAGGTGGGGTAGGTGCCAACTGGAGTCAGTTGCAATGTGACAATGGCATCTTAATAAACATAATTACAGGCACAAGCCAAGGGGAGCAAGGGAGAGGGGGAGTGGGAGTTGGGGGGAGGAAACTGTTGGTGGTGCCATCTGCGATATTAATCGCGAGGCAAGCGGAAATGGGGAGTGCCCTCACACACACACGCACACACACAGACACACGCGCGCAATTCAAGGTGGGTCTGCGTTCAGGTGCGGGTTGCGGGTCCCCGTTGTTGTTGTTGTATTTGTTGCCTGCACCATGATTGATTTATTTATTTGAGCTGCGGACGCACGCGTCGTCTCACCTCACCTCAGCTCACCCCACCCCAGCTCACCTCACCTTGCCTTGCCTCGCTTCTCATCTCGTTGTCGCTGCTCTGTGGGCATTGGCAGCGTCATTCAGCATCGTCTGCCTTCCCCTTCTGCTCCTCTTCCTGCTCATACTCCTCTCCTTCTTCTTCTGCTTCGTTTTAAAATCGGTAATCATTGAATTAAATTATGCCAGGCAGGCAAGCCAAGCCAAACCAACCCAAAATCCGTTCCCGGCCCAGCCAGACCCGGCACAAGCATCCATCCATCCATCTGCTCCGACTGCTCCGTCTGCTCCGACTATCCAAGTCAGCTCAGCTCAGCTGGGCTGGGCTGTGCGCGCTGTGGCCGCACCCACACCCACACGACAGACGCGGCAATCTTCAGCTTGCAGCACGCGTCGCAGTCGGCTTCAGTTGTTGTTGTTCTCGTTGTTGTTGTTGTCGTAGTCATTCGGTTGGTCACATGCCAAAACTGTTCATTGGCTGTGAAGTTTTTATTGAATTCATCTGCAGAATGAGACAGCAGATGCCCTTACAACTGAACCCACTACCCCCCACACACACACACACAAACACACTCCAACACACACACACCTTGGTCCGGTGCTTGTCCATGTCGTGGTCGAAGACTTTGCAACTGTTCCCGCTGCATCCTCAGCTGCGTCTGCGATCTCTCGCCGGATTCTCTTTGGGTGCGCCCTCTGCGTGGGCTGCGTTTTCAATCTGCGCTTCGTTGCGCTATTTATAAACTGAATGAATGAGTGAATGAGCTGACAGACAGAGACAAAGAGAGAGGGGGAGGGAGACAGAGAGAGAAGAGGGAGAGGGGAGCAAATAATAATTGCGCTGCTCAATTAAAACGCGCCGAAGGTAACGCAGCTCGCCGTCGCGTCCACTTCTGGTTTCATCTGCCAAGCTGATAAGCACTCAGTATTCCCCCCCCTCTTCCTGCTGTACCTGCCCCCTCCCTGCCTCCTCTTTATTGCCTTGCCTACAATTTTGACATTGCGTTGGCGTTGGACACACAGCGCCAACTCTCTTGGCCACGAGTCGAGTCATTGAATCGAGGCTTGGCCCCGACAAACTAATCGAATTGCCAACTGCACCCTCCCCCCCTTCCTCTCTACACCCATCCTCCCTGGCGCCCCTTTCCCTGCCCTTTGCGCTAGGCGGGTTAATTTATGCGGCCCGTGCGACAAGGCAACAAATGACAAAACAGCATCAGAAATATTCTTTGGCTTCTTTTTCTCGCTTTTTTTGGCGCATTTCCTGGCCGGAAGCGGCAGCAGCAGCCGGTCTAGTCTCAAGTTGCGCGTTTAGTGCGGCAACTTGTGGCACGTGCTACGTAGGACGCGAGGCCAAAGCAAACACTGCAAAATAGGCAAAGAAAGGCGGCGAAAAAATAAAAAGGATGCCAGGCGCGTGCGCCTGACAACAAGGAAGTGCAAAGGAAGCAGTGAGAGAGTGGGCAGAGAGGGGGGCGCGCCGGGCAAGTTCGGTTCGGGGGCAACGCGGCAATCACTCAAATGTTTCGCTACATTTTGCGGTTTGTTTTGCTCGCTGGCTACGCAAATTTTCAGCCAGCCCGCGCCCCCTTCCTCTCTCTCTGACTTCCTTCTTCCTCCTTCGCCGGAGGACAAAGGTGCCAAGTTCTCTTTACACTTTGAATGCAGCGAGTTGAACTCAGCTGCCTCCCCACGCTCTCCCTCTCTCTCTAGCTCTCTCTCAGCTTCACTCTCTTGCTGTCTCCCCGCTCTCGCTCTCTCATTGAAAGTGAAAAGTTTGCCAAAGTGCGAAGTCGCGACGGAAACGCGGGCAGCGTCATAAAAATATGCGCGTCAAAACAAACCTAGTAAAAGATTCATTAAGTTTGCCACTTGCCACTTGCCGCTTGCCACTTGCCACTTGCCACTTCTCGGTGCCTTCGTTTTGCTGTCATTTTACAGCACAAGTGGCGAACAACAGCTGCAGTTGGTCAAGCATTGCGTATACGCAACCTTTGACCAACATTGTAGGGAAATGAGTTTCTTTTAGACAGTGTCGACTATTCGAATACCCTTTTAACGGCATTATAAGTTAGTTGTAGGTTAGCATAAGCTACGTTACGAATTTCAGCTTTCTAGCTGCTCAAATAAGTGAGATATGCGACTGAACCACTTTTTGAACCACTTTAAATCCGCGAGGAAAGGCAGAATCAGACTGTTTCTTGAAAGGAAAGTTAAACGAAGGTTAAGTGTATAATTTTAAAGGTGATTGAATCCGTTAAGTATATAAAAAGGTCAAAATAAGTCGACTGGAGCACTTTTTGAACCGGTTCACAATGAATTTAGTAAGTTAATACAAAACCAAAACCAAATAAAGCGATTTTGTATTGAACTGCATTTGAATTTGTCCACTTCCGGATTCATTTGCAGTCTGAACCACCTTGTGAACCGGTTCACAGCTGGAAGCAACAAAGCGTTAGTTCCTTTGACTGTCGATATGCCGTTGCACATGCTGAACCGGTTCGTCATGCTTTGCCTAAGTAGTTGGATAATGCCCGCCAGGGGCGTAGACAGGGGCGTGGCGGGGTGTACGTGATTCGTAAACTTTTCCCAAAACTGCTGAAAGTCTTGTGCAGCTGCCGCGTAGACGCTGCATCCTGTTTAAGGATTCTCAGTTGCAGCCGTTTTCAGTTTCTGTTTTTTTTGGGAAATTGCCCAACACACACACTCGCAGACACACAGACGCGTGAGGTCTTTAGAAAGGGGGTTTTATTTTATTTCTGTTTTTTTTCTAGTTTTTTTTCTTCAAACTGCGCTGCGCTTTGTTTGGCTCTCTTTATGTTGTTGCTGTTGTTGTTGTTGCTTTATTTTCATTTATTTTTGACGAAAAATTAAGTGTGCGAGCGAGTGAGAGAGAGAGAGAGGGAAAGGGAGACAGAGAGAGAGTGAGAGAGGAGCGAACAAAAGCCAAAAGCGTATTTAAAACAAAAGAAAGTGCAAAACAATTCATGCGCCTGGCCGGAATCAGTATGTGAATCTGTGAATGTGACTGCGAATGTGAATGTGAATGTGAATGTGAATATGACTGCGACTGTGTGAGTGTGTGTGTGTGCACGAATGTGAATCCGCATCCGACTGGGGAGACTGGGCTGCTGTCTGGGCTGGCCGAGCTGCGACTGGCTGCGACCGCCCGCTGTCCCCAGTGTCGAATAAAAAACGGACACGGATGCGACGGACTGCGGATGCACCTAGTGAGGAGCCGGAGCTGGGCTCAATTGTAACCGAGACGGAGACGGGATGCGAACGGGAGAGGGAGGGGATGAGGACAAGGGGTAGTCGCCGCAGCGGAAGCAACTTGCTGCGCGCTGTTGTGGCTGATTATGCTGCCAGTTGCAGAGCGAGAGAGGGAGAGACTCCAGTGGCGCAAGGATGACGAGCTTGTCAGCCAGTGAGAGAGAGAGAAATAGCACACACACACACACACACACACGTCGCATATCCATCAGGCTGGGCTCGCCCGCAGCGCCAGGCCAGCACTGCCCCCCTGCCCCCTCCACTTCTCCACCCCTTTTGACTGCAATCTATTTGGGCTGCCTTCGCCGATGTCCTGCAGGCTCCAAACACATTTCAAATGCAGCTCCCTGCTCCTGCTCCTCCTTCTTCTCCTTCTGCTGCTGCTCCTTCCTCTCCATGTGCTTGCTTCCTTCTGCAGTCCTGCCAAATTCTCAGCTGAGCCGTTTAAGCCGCAGCTGGACAAAAGTTTGACATCCACATGACGACACAAGCGAGCAGCAGGCAGGCCATGATTGGGAGAAGGGGGACTAGAACAGGCAGTGGGCGTGGGAGGAGGCAGAAGGGGAGTGGGGGCAGTTGCCTGTTATTTGTTATAACAATCCACACAATGTGGGCACGCTCACTGGAGACGTTGCCATGGCAAGCAGCTGGATAACAATGCCACGCGGACACGGACACGGACACGAGGACACGCGGACAGGGATGAGGACGCGCCCGCGGTCGGTCGCTGTCGGTCACTGTTTGGTCGATAATCAAATTAAAAGCTAAAAAAAAAGGCTGCCAAATCGTTTCGTGGCAGCAGGTGCCGCTCGCCAGCTGAGTCCAGGTGAGTTCCTCTACCGACGACAGCTGCGCACGGACCAAACAACTCGGACCCGGCTCGACCCAAGCGTTTGCCGCTCGATTAGCTAGTTGACCAACGCGCTTTGCCAACTCGTAGTCATGCGGAACGAGCACGTGGAAGGGTTGCCAACTACCTCTAACTGCGGTCAAGCGAGGGAGATCCTGCTCACCCCCACATCCAGGCCACACTCTGCTAAGTTTGTTTGACTAACTTGAAAATGGGTTGCCAAATAGATTCACCAACAAATATGTGACTATTTTCGTTTTATCTATTAAATACAGTGCAACCTCTCTTGAGCGGACACTGAGCATTGCCAAGAGAAGAAAAGTATTATAAGAAATTGTATATTGTTGAATAAGTGCGCATTCTAACATTGCCGTCCACTTAAAAGAGGTGTCCATTAAAAAACTTTTGCCTGCACTGGAAATTGTTAAGAAATTAATGAAAAATTTCGAAATTTAAACCATAAGCTCCACAGAAACTTGTATGTACATCAGAAAGGTTCATCAAGCAAATGAATAAGTAAAAATTTAAATAATCTCAAATATATTTAGTTTATTTTGTTAAACAGTGAGTTTTACTATCTTTAACTTGAATTACTGAGGACTAAAGATGGCAGAGAAAATTTTTTATTTGTTTAAGGCCTCCCTACTTATTTATAGAACGCCTGCACTAGATTGAGCTTAGTATTTCTATTTTTAATACAATTAAAACCTAATTAAGGACCAATTATTATTAATTATAATCTTCTTGCTTAAAAAATCTTTCCCCTGCCAAACTTTCATCATGTTTTCTTCAGAACTTCCCCCATAAAGCGCCTTTGGTCATTCGCCATCAAATTGCTCGTCTACTTCAGATAAAAAAAGAGGCTTCCTCTTCTCTTTCATTACTCCTCCCTTCCCTCCCCACAGCATTTGGCAATGCAGGTTGTTCTCGAAAATTACTCATTAGTCGCTGATAAGAGACATGACGGGGCATGACGAAATCTTGTAAACTGGGAGATCAAAAAGATTCCAACAACAGAAACAGAAAGAGCAACAGCAACACGAACTGAAAATGCTGAAAATGGAATGTCGAATGTCGACAAAGAGAAGCGACAGAACGACGAAATAATAATGAAATTGTAGCAATTAATTATGATATGATATGTGACCGAAGAGAGAGTGGGCAAGGCACAGGGGGGCGGGGCAGGGAGGCAGCCTAGGGACAGCAGAGACACACCTGATGAGGCTGACACTTGTCGATGTTAAGGAGGGGGAGTTGACTGGCTGTACAACAGCAATTTTGGGTACAACAGCTATCGATAAGGAGAAGCACACACGCACACACACACACACGCATTGCTTTCTCAAAGGTTTTCGGTTTCCCAAAAAACAGAAGAAGAGGAAGAAGCAGCGAAGAGAACAAGCAATACCCAAGCGGGTCCTCCAAAGCGATCGTCAGCAATTAGTCGCAGCTACAGTACAACGAGTTCTTATCAGTTTTTACTGGGAAAATTGTGGCTGCTCAGAGACAGCACCCACTACAACTACACCCCCCTCCCCCTTTGCACCCTTGCCGCACTCGCTTTGCCTTTGATTCGTAATACAAATAAACCGAAAAAAAGAAGAGCAACAACAACAACAAGAAGGCAAACAACTTTGCGAGCAATTAAAACTGTTTGACGACATCGAGAACTGCATGGGTAAGGGGTGCGGGGCAGGGGGTAAGGGGAGTTGTGGATGAAACTCGGGTGGGGCAGCAACAGCAGCAGGTGGGGCAGGTGCAGCAGCACTGGCGATAAATGGCCAGCGTTGCCGTCGTGGCAAGTGCGTCACTGGGCAGTTCAGGGCTGGACGACGTCGTCTTATCTAGATAAGAGCAGATAACACTGCTTAAGCAGGGTGCGGGTGGCACGGGGGCAATGCCAGCAACAACAACAACAACAAGAACAACAGCAACAGCTGGAGAAATCTCTGCCAAAACTGGCGAAGCGACAAGGAGAAACACAGTCACATTTTATGGTCATGATACGGAAATGCCCAAATACGAGTGCGAATCCGTGTGAGTGTTGCTCTGTGTGTGCGTGAGTGTGTGTTTGTGTGCGAGTGTGTGAGGTTTATGGTTATACGGCTTTGATTTCCCTTTGAACTAGCCGTGTCCAGGCCACGTACACTGCGCAAAAATCTATTTGTCATGTTAATAGCCTTCATCACTGGACGCAAAGCACAAATTGCAGCGGAAAAGGCGACAAACAAAACGTACAAATAATAATAGAAACAATAACAATATTATTAATAATAACAGGTAATAAACCGGGAGAGGGAGCGAGGGGGTGCCTTAACTTTACAACCGCCAACGCAAAAACAACAACAAAATGAAACGAAACGAAAAATCTGAGAAATCATTGCAAACACACCTAAACGGGCTGGCTCTGATTTCCGAGCATTGCGATATCGTTGCGATAACCGTTCTCGACTCGTGCGACTAGATATAGAACAGCAACAACAACAGCAACAACAACAACAGTAACAACAAAGGCAACAACAACTGGAGAGTGTTAAGCAAATAGAGACACCCATTAGCCTACGGCAAAACTGGCCAACTTGCTAACGTATATGCGATTTATATATATACATATTTATCGTATACGGGGCATGTCCATGGCATACGCAAATATACGAAATATATCTAATTTATTGGTATTATTATATTGGAAACACGCCTATCGCACTCGATGCGCGACCATAAAACCCAACGCAATTGCATCACACTATCTAGGCTAATCTACAAATTCGAGTTCGCCACTCAGCTGATTCATTCGGTCGATCCAATGAACCCGATTCCCCATGCCAACCCTTAATTTGCTGACGGAATTGGAATCTTTCCTTCCTTTGATTCTCATATGAATAAATTCTCACTCACTGAAAGAACACATCGAAATTTGTACGAGAACTTGCATAGAACTTTTTCTAAAGTTAAGTTTTTTATGGGTTTCAAAATCCTTTCAACTTCAACTAATTGAATTTTTTCTAATAATGAAATCTTATCGGTATACAATATCCTATATCACTTGAACTACGATATATAACCATACAATCCTTTAAATTCTTTTTTTTAAGTTTCCTAAGACAGTTTTTGTTATTAAAAACCTTTTTGAAAAACCAAATTTACTAATTTTCTCAATTTTAACATAATAAACACTTCCAAAACCAAAAATTTTCATTTTTTGCATAGCTTTAAAAATTTTTAAGACCTTTTTTTATTAACCTATTCGAAATCACGTATCACAAAGTAATAGCTTAGTATTGTATATATATTTTCAAGAATTTAACAAAAATTATAACTTCTGAAGAAAAATAAAAAAATAAAATAAACTAATTAAAGTCAATGAAATAGAATAAAAAACAAAAAACGACTCAGCACTTTTGATGTGCCCAACCCACAGGTGTCTCCTGCCCTCATATCTTGTTCGTTTCTAATTTAAATAGGTTCATTCCGAATAGGTCGGTTGACCCTTTTGCCGCTACGCTTTGCACTTTTCACTTTTGGCTACTTTTTGGTTACTTTCTGGTTACATTTTGGCTACTTTTGTCGCTACTATTTTTAGCCTTTTCACTCACCTTGTGCAATTCGAACCGCGGGCATTTTAATTCTCATTTTTGTTTCAATTTCCAAAGGTGTTTCGAAACTTTTGCGAGCGCTCGCCCCCGCGACAATGCTGGGGATGGGGCGGGCAACTCCTCCTCTCGGTCTGCCTTTCCGGCTCCTTCTGCTACGGCTTCTGTGATTCCTTTTTGCCTTTGTATCCGTCGAGCGGTTTCACTTTGTTGTTGTTCTGTTGTTGTTGTTATTGTTTTTAGCACTTGACAAATGTTTAGCGGGATTTTAGTTAAGTTTTTTTATTTTTCTATATTTAATTTTAATAATTTTTACTTTACTTTAATTTTGTTACTTTTTATTGCACTTTTCCGCTTGGATTCTTTGTTGTTTGTTTTGTTATTCTCTTAGTGACTTGACTTCTGTTCTTTTTTCAATATTGGCGGCCACTTTTAGCTTTTTTTTTTCTTTCTAAATGTTTTCCAATTGGCGGCCTATCGTCGGCAGTTTCAGTTTTGTGAACTTTATTGTTGTTGTTGTTGTTGTCATTTTGATGGCAACCTATTCAGCAACGATTAGAGAAGATTTCGATTATAGCGATTATGTATTTTTTACTCGTTTTTTTATCGAACTAAACAAACAGAAAAAAAAACAAACAAATTTGCACTCGAGAAAACGCGGCTTCTTTCTCGCCTCCTCTCGCTCGCTCTCGCACACACTGCGCGCCTCTTTGCATGCACTCGAGTTGCTTTAACTGTTGTTGTTTTGCTGTTGTTGTTGTCGTGATTCTTATTTGCTTATTTGCTAGTTGCAGTTGTTGTTATTGTTGCAGTTGCAGTTGTTGTTGTTGCTGTTGACGAAATTGTTTTCATTTCTTCACTAACTTAACGGTTTATTTGGGTTTATCGTGCGTTCTTTCGTTGAGTTCTCTGCTCTCCAATTGGCAACAAATACCGTTCCAATTGGAATCGAACATTTGACACCACAAAGCACTTGAAAAAAATAATAAAGCGCTGCACTTTCAGGTGTGTGTGTGTGTGTGTGTGTTGACCGGGCGAACGATATGCGTGTGTGTGAGTGTTGTTGTTGTGTTGTTGTTGGGGGCAAGCGGAAGGAAGACGCGGGACCAATTTAGTGGGCGATCGGCAATGAACTTAAAATGAAACTCAATTCAGTGTTGAGCAACGCGTCATCGTTTGTTGTTGTCCTGTGGCTAACTAACTGTTTATTTGTTGCTGCTTCTAGTGCTGCTCTTGCTGCGTGCACCGCGACGGCGACGGTGGCAGCCTCGTCGTTGAGAGAGATGTGTGGTGCTAACGGTAACGGCGGAAGTACGCGACTACTGCGAGGCGTCGAGCGGCGAGCGCGTCTTCGCTGGCTCTGCTGCGGCTGCGGCTGTCGCTCTGTTGTCGTTGTCGTTGTCGTTGTCCAACCAACAAAGCACAAAGCGCCGTGACGACACACCAACACATACACTCGGCGACGGCGACAGCACGCACACAAGCACGTACGAAGTAAAGCAAAGCAACACAAACACCAACACCAACACCAACACCAACACCAGCACACAGCAAGCAGCAACACACGAGGCCAGTCGAGGCCGAGGCGAGTGAATGGGCAACGGGCGGCAGCAGTGCGAGAGAACTTCTTCGTCGTCAACGTTCGGTTCGGCAAACGAACGAACGAACGAACGAAAGCTTGACGAGTGGACGAACAGTGCGTGAGAGAGCAAGCGAGAGTGTGTGTGTGTGTGAGTGTGAGTAAATTACTTGATATGTGTTTGCTGAGAGAGAGACTGTGTGCGAGTGAGTGAGTGAGTGAGAGAGACAAGCACTGGCGACTGCGGCAGAGAGGCCAAGCTTATGCGAGAATACGTCGTCGACAAGCCTAGACAAGGCAGAGCGGCGACGGCGACGGCGTCGGTGAGGGCAGCGAGGGCGATGACGAAGACGAGAGCATGTCCGAACCCGACGATGTCCTGCGAGCGACTGTGGACGCACACGTTCAGATAATTCAATTTTATTTCAGGGTTTTGCACTTTAATGCCAATCTCAAAATTTGATTTTGGCTAAGCGACGCTGGCGCTGGCGCTAGCGTTGGCGTTGGCGTCGCTGTCGCTGCCAAAAGCTGCTGCATATGTAGCTTCAGCCCTTTGCCGTCGGTGGTGGGTTGTGTTGTTGTTGTTCTTGTTGTTGTTATTGTTATTGTCGCTGCTCCTGTTCGTGCTGTTGTTGTTGGTGGTGAGGTGGTGGTGATGGTGATGGTGAGGTGGTGGTGGGTTGATGGGCTAGTGGGCTGCTGGTCTGCTACTGCTGCTGCTGCCGGCGTCGCTGTCGCAGTCAGCGTCACCGTCGCGACTGCGAGGTTTGTTTATTTGGTTTGCTGGCACTCGTTGGTCCGTTGGCCGCATATGTGTGCGTATGTGGGGGTGGACACACACATACGACTGCGAGAGCGAGCCAGACTGTGCGAGTGAGACACAGCGCGACACAGCGTGGGCAAGAGTGAGAGCGAGAGAGTGTGTGTGTGTGAAAGAGAGGGAGAGAGCGCCAGTTGAAACAAATGAAAATAGCCAACTTCGATGTGTGGCGACTGTTTCATGCCAGACTGCACAGCGGCGTCGACGTCGACGTCGGCACTGATAACGGCACACACATGTGTGCGAAGGGAGAGAGAAAGAGGGGGAGGGGGAGCAGCCAAAGGACACAAAGCTCACTCGCTCAGCTGTCGCTGCCGTCGCAGTCGCCGTCTCTGCCTCTGCCTCTGCCACTGTCCATTGTCCCTTCTGGCTCACTCGCTCTCACTCGCACAACCCTCGCAACCGGCGTCAGCTTATGAATGAAACCGCAACAACAACAACAACAGCAAGTACAAAAGGGCGACAAAACAACAACAACAACAAAAACAAAAACACGAAACGTGCGCGCGCAGCTTAAGCGACGACTGCGCGCGACTTTTGCCGCGCAAATCGCCGTCAACAGCAGCAACAACAACAAAAACAATATCAGCAGGAATTATTCATATGAATATTCATAACTCATTCATTATTCATTGATTATTACCCAAAAAAAAAGCATTCAACACTTGCTAAAATTTTCACAATTCGTAATTTCTTCAGTTTACGTTTTGCGGTTTTTACGTCTTTACGTCGCTTTTGCCGTTACGTTTTACGTGTGTCTCGCGCGCGCGCGTTCCTCTGCCGGACTGAGCTGAGCTGAGCTTCTCTGCAGGAACTTGTGGCACGTCCTCACCACGCGGCAGCTCGTGTGCATCTAATAAACTAAACTTAGTTTATGCCCATCTTCCTCCATTCAAGAAGAGGCCACGCTCGGCCTCTGCCTCTGCCTCGGCCTCTGCCTCGGCCGCTGTCGCCGAGCGCCAACCGACCAAACCACTCGCGACGGCTACGTCGCTGCCAGCGCCAACAACACTGGCGACCGGCAGTAGCCGCCTCTGGCCGCCGCTGTGCGCTGTTAGTCGCTGCGGCACGACGCTTTGGAGCAGGCGGCGCTGCTGCTGTGGCTGCCTCAGCTGCTGCTGCTGCTGCGAAGCTTTGCGCTGCCATTTGGCGTAGTTAGTGAATGAGTCTTTGTGATGGGTTGAAGTTCAGGTGGTTGTGGGTGTTATTGAGTGCAATGGGTACTCGCTTGAGGTATTCAAAGTATTCACTTAGGGTATTTTCCTAAGAATGAATGATTCATCTGCAAAAGTTATTGCGGATGTATTCGTGGGTGTACTCATGAGTGTATTCATGGGTGTATTCATGAGTGTATTCATAAGTCTAAATTGTTTGCATGAACTAAAAATCATCTGATTTTGAAGTTTATTGAGGTACTGCCTCAAGGTATTCAAAGTATTCACTTAACTGTTGGGGTATTCATAAAAGTCTCAATGATTCATGTGTATTCAAATGTCTTCATACAAGTAGTTAGTTGAAATTCAAATGATTGTGGATGCTTTTGAGTTCCTAACTTGAGGTATTCAAAGTATTCACATACTTATTAGGGGTTTTTTTTTAAGTTTGAATGTTAGTTGTGAGTGCATTTACGAGTCTTTGCATTGGGTTAAACTTCAGGTGGTTGTGGGTGTTCTCGTATTACGTGGAGAACTGTTGAAAATGGGTGCTCTTATCAAAATATTCAAAGTATTCACTTATTCATTAGGTTATTTCGCAAGCTCTTTGAATTATTTATACAGATATTTGTGGTTGCATGAGTGTTCATACTGATAGGTTACAATTTTAAGATTTCATTCAAAATAAGAATGCACTCATAGGTGTTTTTGTGAGTGTCTTCACAAAAATCAAACAGCTCCTTCCAAATTAACACACTCAACTTCATACCCATGGGTACATTCATGAATGCATTCATGAGTGTATTCATGAGTGTATTCACGAATCAAATTTGCAATTTATGTGGATACATTTAAGTGCAATTATATCACATACTCCTCCGGCTTGTGGGTGTCTGCTGTGTATTCACTCAGTTAGCCATGCACGATTATGGGTGTGCAGTGAGTGTGTGTGAGTGTTGGGTACGTTCTAACTGAGAATGCTCATAGTTAGGTCTAATGCGCTCGCCCACCGCGGTCAACACCGGCTAATGCACATTAATCATGGCAGCGACGTCGACAACGGCAGCGACGTCCACAAAGGCAGCGACGTTGGCGTTCGCAAGGTTTGCGTCGCTGCGGTGGGTGGGCGATGTGTGTTCGGGTGGTGGTTGTGACCAGGTTGCATGCAGCATGTTGCAAGGTTGCAAGTTGCGAGTGGCGGACACAAGCTGGACGCACACACACACACAGGCACACATGGTCTGCGTCGACTGCGCTGCCTGGCAGTGCACCCATTAATGTCAGCGCTTTGATATGCGAAGCACAGCACGTTCCCACATGAGTGTGTGTGTGTGTGTGCGAGTGTGTGTGAGTGTGTGAAGTCCAAAAGTGAATGCGAATTGTTTTCACTGCCTGCTTGTTAATTGTGAGTGAGAGCGAGAGAGGGAGAGAGAGAGAGGGAGGGAGAGAGAGGCGGAGATAAATAGAGATCATTAGCGATACACATGTGCGTGTGTGTGTGTGTGTGTGTGGGAGTGTGTGTGTGTGTCCACTGAGACATAACTTCAGCTCGACTTGCAGCGCTGTCTCCTTCTCTACCCCTACCCCTCCCCCCTTGCACATGTGACACTTGCCCCGCAGCACTGATAACCCCAAAGCTTAACCCATTGTTTTGTGCGACCTGCCTCCCCTCCCTCCCCTGCCCCACTCATGTGCGCCATGTGTGTGTCCCCCTGGCTATAGCATATGTATTGGCGCCTCTGCTTATGTGCACTCACTCACACTCACACACACGCACACACACGCACGCACTCGCACTCACATGCTCTCTCAATCACACGCGAGTTCTCTCCACATATGTGAGACGCACTCACACGAGCGTCGCACACGCGCGTTCGCCCCATCGATTGGCCATCGTCGTCGGCTCTCGCCATATTCGCAGCAACTCCCCACAACCCTCTCCCTCCCTCTACCCACCTCACCTCTCTCCCTCTCTGCCCCGCAGCCTGTTCACCGTTACTCACGCTCTCACACACAGGTAGCCCCAGCTGAGCAACTCAAGAGCGACAGAGCGAGAGGGAGAGAGAGCGAGCTTGATGCTGCTCAGTAGCTGTCGCTGCTGCTGCCTCAGTCGCCGTCGCTGCCTCTGCTACACAGCAGTAGCTGAGCTGCTGCTGGAGCTACCCTTGTGGCTCTGCCGAGAGCGACGCAACGAGAGCGACATGCGGCGTCCACCTTCGGTTCGGATGGGGTTATGTGCACACGAGCTTTGGCATCCGCAGCACGCTTATCAGTCGCCGCGCCAGCGTTGACAACGCCGGCAGACGCAGCAGCGACAGCAGCGGCAGCAGCAATGCGACTGAAGCAACGCTTTCTTGGCCAAATTGATCTCTGTGCATCAGCTGTGAATGCGAAGTCCATCGTCATGAGAAGCGTGCAGTGGGGCAGGTAGTGGGAGGGAACATGTGTATAAGAGCTGAGTAGACAGAGAAGGTATTGGGCAGGGAAGGGAGGGGCTGCTATGAAGAAGATATAGATATTGCTTGACCAAGCAAATAGACCAAGTTGCTCATCTAAAATGATTTTCTAAAATAAATTCAGTTTCAATTTTCGACAAAACATTTCCAAACAGAGTTTTAAGTTTGCTTTAAAATTAATTCATCGATTTTATTTTATCGAAAATGGATGGGAAGTAAAAATTTGAATATTATATAATTATTTTTAGTTTCTACAGTATTAATTTATTTAAACTACTATTTACATTTTAAGAAAAATTCAAATTCAAATTGCACTGTTCCTCTTTTATAAGATAGACCTATAGGTCGTAGAATTGAAATGAATGTGTTATTTAGGTTAGGTTTTAGTTAAAGTTGAGGGCAAACAGTTTCTACGTTGACTAAAGAAATTACTATTTATTATAGAATAAAATAGAATAGAATATAGCATTTATCAGATTAGAAGAAATATCAAAAAAGCTACAGTTGAGTGCGTTGCATTGTCTTTTACCCGCTAATTAATGCAACTCCATGTATAAAGGCGAAAGAGGGCGTGGTTAAAATCTCAAAACAAACTTGACACTTTCAAATCGACATCGCCAAATTTTATACTTAAGTCGTGTAGTCTTTGAAATAAATATGTAGTTTGTTAGTGACGGAAGCGTCTTTATAGACTCTGAAGTTCATCAATGATTATTAATACAATGTTAATAAATATATTGCACACATATATATAATTATTTATTTAATGTCGACTTATAGCAGTCGACTGAAAAAGAATATTATATAAAAATTGAAAATATAAAATTAATTATATATAATTTGACAATAATTTTAAGATTAAATTAAGAACTAAGAATAAATTTTAACTTTAAGCTTTAAACTGGAATAAGAAAGATAAAGAAGAAAGAATATATATTTATATTTGACTGTATTCTATATTATAAAATTACTATACTATATATGGTAACATTCTACTGCTAAAGGTTGTAAAGGTTCAATCAATCTCCCTTCTCAACTTGCCTGCAATTTACACTCTCTCATTTCAATTTTCAATTGTACCATACACCACCTAGAATACCTTTAACTGCACGACAATTAGCTTACCCGAACCAAAGTGTGTTGCCTTCGATAGTTATCGATAATTCAATTGGCATTTGGGCAGGCATAATGCATGATGCATATATCGAATGTGGAATATGGCACAATAAACGATCGTATATCGTATAATAAGTGTGTCTTTCTAAGGGGCTTGTCCCGCTCTAAGAAGGTAGCTGCAACTTGAAGGTGTGCGGGTGCGTGTGTGTTCGTGTGTGTGTGTGTGTGCGAGCAACAGTTGCCACACTTCGTCGCGTTGTTGTTGTTGTTGTTGCTACTCAT
This sequence comes from Zaprionus africanus, assembly GCA_018151435.1. Taxonomy (NCBI): domain Eukaryota; kingdom Metazoa; phylum Arthropoda; class Insecta; order Diptera; family Drosophilidae; genus Zaprionus; species Zaprionus africanus. The sequence goes on from JAECXB010000096.1 coordinate 396,455, forward strand.
TTTCTGTATATATTCCGCAAATTTCGCACTTTGTTTTACGCTGCGGAATGCGGCAAGATCAAACGCCGCGAAAAAGGAGCACTCGTAATTACCCCCGGCATTTTGAATGGCCAAATGCCACAAGGGGAAAGGGGGGGAAGGGGTAGGCATATAGCTGATGCTATAGCTGTGCGATATCGCATTATGTATGCAGCCGCGTCGGCGAGATGTGAGAGGCAGCAGCAACAAAGCCTGCAACGAAAAATTCAGAATTGCCGACAATTACCTCAGTCCGCGAAGGGGGAAGGGAGGTACACAGGGGGGAGGGGTAGTGGCAGAGGGGCTGGGGCAGTTATCGGGCCTGGCAGTGTGACATATGCCGCAGAGCTGCAAAACAAAAAAAAACCTTAGCTGCTTGAGTTTTGAGTGCACTTCGCTGCAACTGCAACTGCAACTGCAACTGAGAGGCAGCAACTGCAGCAGAGGCAGCCGTCATTAAGCGCTGCCTGTGTCTGTGTGCATCTGTGTATGTGTGCGCGATCCTGCGGCGCATGTCCAGCATTAGAAGTGTCGACAAATTGGCCAACGATCGATCGATTGCCCGCCCGATCCAGTTGCAGTTCTGGCCAAGGGGCAGCTTCTGCTGCTGCTGCATGCGCATTAAAGCCGCCGCTGCGTGCTTGCCTCATCTGGTGGCAGTGGCCAATTTGCGCTGCACGCCCCCCAGGGCACAGCTAGCCAGGCCATTATCAGACGTGGAGCGGGAGCAGGTGGCGGAGGCAGTGAAGAGTGGAAGTCAGTGCCAGGCGTCGCCGTGGCGTTGCCCAGCTATTAATTGTCGCGTGAATGGGCTCCGCTCTTGTTGGATCGATTGCGGGTCACAGTTTCGATAGCGGGCTGCACGGGTTGACACACCGGAGAGTGGCCGAGCCACGGCGCCTCTCCCCGTGCTACCCAACGGGGCGACCCGGCAACCCATCGACCCAGCAAACGCGGCCCGTGGCACCAATTGAAGAGCTCTCAATGCCAAACTCTGCTCTGGCCGTTGATCGATTAAACGAGCGTGCCCCCCCCCACACTCCCCCCGCACACCCTTCCCCCACACTGTGTGTGTGTGTTCCATTCCACTCGATGCCATTCCATTCCATTCCGTTTCGTTTCGTTTCGTTGACAAATTGTTGATTGACGCAATCCGTTGGCCAGGGCCGCGTAGCCATGGAATCCCAAGCTCGCCGGGCTGCCTATCCCTGCTCCTCCCCCACAGGGTGTCCCTGCCACGGACTGTGGTTAGGCTAGCAGTGGCTATGGTGGTGCCCTCTTAGCGCCTGCCTCAGTGTTGGTGTTGCTCTTAGGGGCCAGCAGGAGCTGTTTGTTGCCGCGGCCTAAACAAAGTTTATCGATTTAACAAAATTCATTGAGCCCAAGACCGCGCAGAGACCGTGCCACATTCAGACCCGCAACGGACAGCCAGAGGAGGGGAGGTAGCAGAGAGGGGGGTGGTGGGTCGCGGCTTTGTTTAGATGACCCAACAAACTCGGGCTCGACCCGTTGGCCGGGCACTGCCAGGGCCGCCCAGCGCCCACCGCGACTGATCGATTATACAGTCGATGGCCATGAAGGTTGGCAGTGCCAAGACACACACACGCACACGCACACACATAAACACACATACACACTTATACACATAGAGACTCACACACACACTCTTGCACTCTTACAGCATTGATTCTCATTCTCACTCTCTCTTTCTCACTCCCTCGATCTGCTCAGAGTTTTTCCATTACTTCGTTTCAATTCCAAGGACCTGCCACGCCCCTTTTCCCCTGCGCCTGTCACTCCGTTGAGCGGCAGCAGATCAAGCGAACTGATGCCTAATTGAATTTTCATATTCCACAAGTGTCGCCACTTGAACCACTCACGAGTGTCCTCTTTGGGTAATCGGAAACCCTGTGGGCGCCCCCTTTGCCCTTTGCCCTTTCCCTTCCACCTCGGCATCTTCTCCTTTCTTCTGCCCAGCATGTTTTCACATTTTGCGGTCAACTCCTTAAGGATCCTCGCTCGCAACTACTTAAAATGTTTGCAGGTTAAGACATTAGGGTTAAGTCAGTCGGTGCCAGATGTGAAGTGTTCAGAATGCTCTAGAGTTATACTATAGATAGATTCTTAAGTACTTTCATTTTTTATCTGTCGCCTTGAGTTATGTGTTTTACAATCTTGATAGGGTTTGAGTAAGACAGAGATTGGAACACTTTTTAAAGGTAAAAATTGTTTTAAAGAACCTTAATACATAGTTTAGAATGGTATTCTATAAAAATAGATTATAATTTTATATAGTATAATCATAATATAATGCATTACAATATTACAATATGTAGTATGTGTTGAATTATACATTTTAGTATTAAAGAAGCATATATATCATATTATATATATTATATATTATATTATATTATATTAAATGGTAAATAAAGTACCATGTTAAAGAAGCATATATATCATATTATATATATTATATATTATATTATATTATATTAAATGGTAAATAAAGTACCATGCATTATAATATTGTATTAACAGGCAGCAAATGGCATCTTCAATGCCAAAAGGTATAATATTATATACGAATATATGTAAATGTATGTGTATGTATATATATTCTTGTTCAGCAGCAGCAATGGAGTCAACTTAAAAATGTTTGTGTTAACACGTAGATCTCAAAGACTATGCGAGCTAGAGCTATCAAATTTGGTGACAATATCTCTCTTGTTATTGGACTTACATAGATCCATTTTCTTTTAGAATTGACCTTAACTATTTATCCGAATTATTAGATAAATGTAGTAGACATTATCGGTTAAAAAATTAATTTTGATACTTATAAAATGTTTTTTTTTTTTTTGTACAAATTGGTATGCGAAGTTTAAACAATTAAAGTAGGTATACATAAAGTTAGTAAACTTGTATAGTATAGTAAAGAATACTTTAGTAGTACTGTTGAGTACACTATAGCATCCCCTAGTAGTGTTGTAAAGTACAGTATAACACTGCAGTAGTACATTATGTTATATAAAGCTTACCATAGCCAATTTTGGTTAATTTCGACTATTTCCCAGTGAAAAACTTAAAATTTGTATTCTTATTCAGACTCCAATAGAAATTCATATTCCAAAATGCTTTCTCAAGTGCCAAATAGACACATCTGTGAGTCTGTGTGTGTGTGAACAGTGTCTCCCCCTTCTTGTACTATGTCTCCTCTCACGCGCGAAGACAGTGTCCAAGTGACAATTGGGAGAACAAAGAGCGCAACCGATGTGAAACAGTGGCAATTGCCATAAAACAAAACCAAAGACAACAACAGCAACAACATTGACAACAACAACAACGACGGGAACAAGAGCAGCGGCAACAACAACAACAGGGTGATTTTTCGGTAAATGGAAAAATAAAATAAATATTTTCGAATTAATGGAATCTCAAGTGTGTCCACAAATGGAAGCGAGTCGCATCGAGTCGAGTCGCGACAAGTCGAGTGGCGATGGGGTCGCCTGATCGATGGAGTCGTTGCGACCAACTCGGCCCCAGCCGCAGCCGCAGCGCCCTCCCCCGCCCCCGCTCCAGTCCCAGAAGCAGTGCCAGCCCCGGCGACAATGTCAAAGTCGCCAGCCGGAGTTGTCTGCGCATCAACTTCGCAGCAGCCCCACGGCCAGTGGCAGCGACTTCTGCTGCTGCTGCCGCTTCTGCTGCTGCTGCTACTGCGTCCGTTCCGCTGACTGGCGTCGCCTCATGGACAAACATATGGCAGACATATGTGTGCTGCGCCCGCCCAGCTTTGCGGCGGCCCCGGCACGGACAACGGGCCCGTTAGCCGATCACGGGACGCGGGCGTGTGTTGTTATTTTTAAAGCAACGTGGGGAACGGGAACGTGAACGGGGATGGGACGGGACGACGATCTCTAGACTTGGGCACTGACAGAGTATCCAGATCACAGATCGCTTGACAGTGACAACGGATTCGGTTGCACGCAGCCAACAGACAGCGGCAACAACAGCAAGAACAACAACAACAAGACCAAGAACGGCACTCCGTGCAGCGTTTGACCAAGCGACGCAGTTCCATTTCCATTCCCAGTCCCCGTCAGCAGAGCAGCCCCAAGAGCCTCATCCGTAGCAGGGGGTGAACTTGAAAATTTCAACATTAAGTGCGATTTATTTATATATTTCCACTAGTTTTTTATGATCGCTAGCAGAATTCAGCAGAAGCAGCAGCGGCAGAGGCAGAGGCATTAGCAGAAGGAGAAGGAGAAGAACGGTGCGGTACAGTTGGGAGAGTTGCTTGAGTTGGCTTGGGGAGTACGAGAAAGAGACAGAGAATGAGAGAAGTTTAATGATAGAGAGAGAAGAAATAGAGAGAAGAATTGTATAAGAGTAGTAGAAAGAAGAAAGAAAAAGAGGTAGAGAACACAGAAGATAGACAGGGTGAGAGAGAGAGACATGTTTGAAAGGGGAGTAATAGATAGAGAGGTAAAGTAAGAGACAGATTGAATAACTAAAAGAGAAAGAGAATAAAGAAAGATTGGATAGAAGAAATAATTGAGCAGGAAAGAGAAAGAGATATAGATAAAAAGAAAAACAAATAGAAAGATGAGAAAGAGAGAGTGAGAGACAGAGAGTGACAGAGAAGTAAGTGAAAGAAATAATACTTAGACTATAGAGAGAATAAGAAGAACTAAAAGGCATAACACTGTAAAGAGAGTGAAAGAGAAGTGCAGAGAATGCATAAACGAATTAAAAAATGTGTATGACTAGAGAAAGAGAGGACCAGAGGTTTCTTAAGTTGAAACAGATAAAAAAATTGAGAGACAGAAAAGGAAAGAGATAGATGTGCAGATTAAAAGGAAGGACTAGAAGAAAGTACTAGTGGGACTATAGAATATAAGTCATTTGTTTATTTAGATGTGAAGCCTAACAATGAAAACAAGCAAGCAAGAGAGACAGAAGAGCTGCAAAAAAGAAGAGAGAGTGAAATTAATGAACTTATAAACGGACCAATTGGTTCTTACCTTCCTATATATATGGCTTGCTAACTTTAAGCTTCCAATAGTTTGTTTAAGCTCACAGTCAGTTCTCCCTAGTAAGTCCTCAGCAAGTTCTCAATACATTATCTGTTCAATCCATAAAAATTAGCTTCATAAAGCAATCAGATTCTTATAGAAATCAGATTCTAATAGAAATCAGAGCTGTCCGCACAGTCGAGCACGATCGCTGTTTGACTTTTTGGCAATATCTTTTTGGTATTTTATTTGGTATTTCAAAAACTTTGGCTGGCCTTTCTTTGCATGGCATGTGCAGTTTGCGACTCCAATTGGAAACCCCAATCGTGGGAGGAAGGGGAAGAGGGGGAGGGGGACGGAAGTGTGGCGGGGTACGGCTAGACTGGCATTGGCTTGGGCACAGGCGCAGAGTCACGATGGCATCGCTGGCAGTGGCTGCACTGCTTTGGCTGCGACGCAACGGCAACGTTGACAGCCGCAAAGACCAACAACAATAACAACAGAAACAACAACAACAGGGCAAATGTAATAGAACGGTTAGGGGTTAACTAGGGGGCTAGGAGAGGGGGCGGGGGTCGTAGGGAGCTTTGCTCTGGCTAAATACTTAGTCGTCTACGGCTACAGCGTTTGTGGGTTTATCTTAATTGCAATATCTCTGGATATCTCCCGATTGCGATCTGAGGTGCATCATAGAGCACAGAACTGAACTTATCTGTGGCCAGGCATGCGATTTGCCCGAGAGTCTCTCCAGCACTCTGTGTGTGTATGTGTGTGTGTGTGTGCGTGTGTGTGCGCGAGGCTCTCCCAGGCGCATTGCGATCCAAGAAACAATGAGGCGGAGTCGACGTAGAGACAATTCGAGCATTGTCATGTGTGTGCTCTATCGATGGCATGGGGCATTGCGAATGGCGTGAGAGAACAACAATTGAACGAGGACTATCGATAGTTGCTGCGGTGCGCAATCGATAGTTTGAAGTTGAGGCTGATAGTCGTGCACTTTCCTTAAACTCTTCTTCAATTTAGAGATTCTTTTTAGTAAACTCTTTGTATGTTTAATTCACAATAATCTGTTTCAATCGTTATACATTATCAATGCGATATTATCTTCATACTATCGATAACAAAATATGCATTTTTGGGAAGAGAACTGCAAATATATCAACCTTGTCTTTAGCTTTGCTTTGACTTTCCCAGCTCTATTCAGTTTTCATTATCTAGTCGCCTTCTGCTCTCCCGTTTCGTAGAGCATACAAGTGCCGCGATAGTCTGGCCAGATTTGAGCATTATTTTCTTGATATTATTACTGGGGAGTCGCTTTTGTTTTGTTTGCTCTTTAGCTTAAGCAGCGACAGCCCACGCAGTCTGTGCCTATGAATCGAATGACTCGCCTGGCTAAATCTGAGCATAATGAATGAATGAATTGCTCGTTTGCCTGACTGACTGACTGACGGACTGACTAACTGACGGACGGAGTGGTTGCTTGGTTGGCCGACTGCCTTGGCTGCTTGGCTGCCTGGTTGACTGAATGTTTGGCTGGCTAAATGACAAATGGGACTGGCAAAAATGTTGTTAAGGTGGCGCATGACACCAAAAACAACAGCAACACCAACAACAACAACAACAGCAACAACAAGAGCTCGAAGCAAGCCGAAGACAAACAACAATTACTACTGCAGGCCAGCATTTAGTCAAGCCCAAGCTGCCGTTGGCCAGGCCCATTTCGAGGGCTGAAACAAGCCTCGCTGTAGCGCGCATCGCTAAACGGTTCTGGAGATGCGAACTCTGCGGCTATTTATGATTAACCGTAGCTGCAATCTGTCTACAAATCAGATAACCCAGTGGAATGTTAAGCTATCGATCGAACTGTTTAGCCCACAAAATATTGCACATCTTCCGAATGTGTGTAACAAGTAGGTTCTAATCAAGGTACGTGCTGGCAAATACTAATAATAATAATCACAACAGTAATAAATATAATATAATAATATGTAATATTAGGAAAATATTAAAAATATAAATAATAAAAATCATAATAATCATAATAAATAATAATAAAAATAACAATAATCATAATAATAAAAATACTAATCATTAAAAAATAATAATAAAAGCATTCATAATAATAATAATGAATAATAATAAGAATAATAAAAATGATAATAATAAAAAATAATAGGGTCGTTTGATAAGTCGGACTTTTATTTGCCGCGCACCTGCTCTAAATACAACACTGCTCCTGTCAGCAGTTATCGATTAACAGCTGACTGTAAATTTTGGAAAGCTGCGTTTTGGTTTGCGTTTTATAGGCATTGAAAGCAGACGATCTCGATCTCCATTTTCGTTAAAATTCACGAGATCGTCTGCTTTCAATGCCCAAAAAACGCAAACCAAAAAACCAACCCAATAATCAAATAATAATCAATAAATAAAAGAGCAGTGTGTATTTAGCCAATACAAAAGTCACGATCAAACATAAATATAATATTAATAATATAAATAAATATAAATAATAATAATACAAATAATAATAAGAATAATAATAATTAAAATAATAAGAATAATAATAATAATACAAATAATAAGAATAATAATAATAAAAATAATATGAAGAATAATAATAATACAAATAATAATAAGAAAAATAATAATAAAAATAATGATAAGAATAATAATAATAAAATAATGATAAGAATAATAATAATAAAATAATAATAATAAAAATAATAGTAACAAGAATCATAAAAATCATAAAAATAATAACTCTAAATTCGGGAGGTAAATTCAAACATAGATGGGGTTTCTCCTGGTATATCAATTCCAGTTATTTTTATTAATAAATCTAAAGGAAATAAAGTTACCTCCATAATACAGAAGGTACCGATGCCTTTTTCTGGCAACTTCTTCTTACTAGAAAAGTTCTAAGTCTTCTTGTACTCCATTCTAAAGATCTAAGAGCATTTGAAAGTTTTTGCAGTACATTTAGTAACACTTTATGCAACTGAATCTAACCTAACCTATTTAATATATGACCCAGTTAATAAGATAACTGCACTACACACGCTGAAAAGGTCCTAAAGAAACAAACTTTTGTTTGACAAGTAGAACTAAGTTGGACTATCAAAGACACCTTCTCTTAATCTTAATCCAACTCGAAAACCCACTAATTTTTTAATTTCTGAGAGTAGGCAGAGGTAGTTGCAATTGTATCGCAATCATTTTGCGAAAGTATCTTTTTTTGTTGGTTTTCTTTTGCCATTTCCTGTATGTGCGTTAGGTGGGCATTTAGTGGGTGAGGTAATTGTAATTGCTGGGGCTGGGACTGGGACTGGTATGGGGACTGGAACTGAGCGAGTCCTCCGCGCGCTCATCGCACTTGCAACACACACGCACACGCAATGGGGCAACGTGCCGCAAGCCGCATGCCGTATGCCGTATGCCGCATGCGACGTGGCCGTGCCCCTGGCCGGAGCTCTAGGGACAGATCGGACTCGCTGCTCCACATCAATGAATATCAAATGAGCTGAGGCGTACCTGCGATATGTCTTGCTCCCATTCGCAGCGATATCTCTTTGCATCTGTGGCCCAAACTCTGAAACTGTGGCTCAGCCTGTGGCTCACGCACACGCGAAGCAGTCGAGGCGAGCGAGCGGATGAGAAATCAGCGCCCAGATATCATTTTGGGTCCCCAACAACAGCAACAACAACAGCAACAACAACACGAACAGAGCCGAGTGCAACTGAGCGTAGGCTGGAACAATTTTGTATTTGTAAGTGATCGCACTTGGTCTTTGGGGAGGGCAGTCGACAAGGAGAAGGAGGGGGAAGGGGGGGAGGAGAAAAGTGGGAGTGGGAGGGGAGCCTTGGCGGGGCAGCTTGATTTTGATTTTGCTTTTGCTTTTGACTTTAGCTTTCTGTTCAAAATTTTTCTTGTTTCTTTTTTTTCATTTTTTGTCTTTTTTTTTGGGTGTGCGCGCGCCCATGCCCAAGTTGGGCGAATTGAGGGGCATGCCAGCCACGCCCCGGTTTCTGTGGTCATCAATGGCACCACAGGCAGAGCACAGATGATGATCATATTGTTGTTATTGCCGGCAAGCCCGAGACGAGACAGCGACAGCGACAGCAGCTACGATTGGAGACGACGACGACGCCGACGACGACGATGAAGTCAAATATGGAGATGGGTAAGGGGGATAGAGGGGAAGGAAAGGGAACTGCGGGATGATTTGGTTTGAAATGAAACTGGCGCTGTACTATTTTCAGTTGGGTTGTCATGCATCGACAACGTCGAACTAATCATATGGCACCAATATGCGTGAGTCGCCATGGAATCGAATCGAACTGAAGTCAAGACGAAGGCGAGTCGAGCTGAGCCGAGCTGAGCCGAGCTGAGAAAAGAACTCTGCTCAGAGCTGCGGCTCATTTATAGTTGCATACCCTAGGCCAGTTGAGATGCGTGGGGTATTATGTGTGTCCAGCTGAGAGAGATTAAGGATAAAGATTTTGTTTTTTGATTATTTAATTATGACAAGTTTAAGTTTCTTTTATTGAGCAAAGTAAAGTGTAAAGTGTTCTCAGTTCAGCATTGAGAAGCAAACTCAACAGCTCTTTTATTCATTGCACTCATTGTAACAAGTTGAACATTCTTTCCAATACACAATATAATAATTTATAGAGTTTATAAGAAGTTATTCCTTCCGTGGGCTTTATTCATTGAACAGCTCAATGAAATTTGAAATGTCTTAAAAGTTGTATTTTCTTAAGTCTCGCTCTATTAGAATTATGTCTGTTTATATGTTATATATTGTTATATATATTAATATATATTATTGTATATATAATTCCTAGATCTTTGCTTAGCTCTCTCTCACTCTTTTTTTCTGTCTCTCTTTCACGCAGTAAAACACAGTCAATCAAACCTCAGAGTCGAGTTACCATTTGACGATCGCCGTCGCATCTTTTGGCCGGTCAATTTCAAGTGCATACTGTTTTGCATCTGTGTGTGTTTGCCAGTGTGTGTGTGTGTGTGTGTGTGAGCAGCTGCCTTTGCAATTTCTCGCTTGAGCAGCGATGACAACGACAACGTGCGGCGGCTGCCTTAGCATTCACGAGTCGAGGTCAAAGTGCGCGAAATCGCACATAATTCGTAGAGAAATTGAAAGTGAACCTCACAGAGGAAGCTCTGGACAAGAGCTAGAGAGAGAGAGAGAGAGGGAGGGAGAGAGGAGCGGGGCATGGGGGTGTAGCGTCCAGTGACTTGGCACTTTGCATTGTGGCAAACACGGCTCTGAGATTTCTAATTAGTCATGCCGCTGGCGGTGCCACATCATTAGGTAATGCCCATTGGCCATTGCCCAACCAAGTGACGAGCCCTGCACGCCGCTGCAGCTGGCTTAGATCAGACGAGCAGCGGAGCAGCGCAAGGAAGGCAGCAGGGAAGGAGGGAAGTGTAGGGACGACCACGATGAGCCGAACTGGGCCGCATCCATCGATGACTTGCTGTGACAGCAGGCGCAACCTCTGCAACGACGACGGCGACGACGACGACTGCGATTACGACTGCGGAGGTGTGTGTGCCTGTGTGTGTGTGCGACTGTGTGTGTGCGTGTGTGGCACACTGGGGAGAGACCTCGACTCCATGGCTCATTATTTAAACGACGCTGGCTTGGCTGTTAAAAGCCATCAATAAAACTCCGTATGGGCTAGCCAGAGATGCACACAGAGAGAGAGAGAGAGAGAGAGAGAGAGAGAGAGAGAGGGAGAGAGAGTCATAGTGAATCCGCTGACCAGCGTGTGCTTGCAGCAGGGCTTGGCAATTGCAACATGCAAATGTGAGTGGGTGGGCAGCGACGTTGCAGCGCCGCTGCATTTGGGGGGAGCGTCCAATGCTGCAACCGAACCGAACTGAGGCTCCGCTTCGGGGAGCAGCAGATCGAAGCACAGATTTCCGAGTATATTCAGATCGAAATCTCACTGACAAAGGCTACCTGGCGTTAAGGGGTTAATGCAATGCATAAGCTCGCGTTATGACAGCAGCTGACAGATGCCAAGGCGGCCAGAAGAACAGGGCACAGGGCGGATGAGGAAAGAGAACTAAGGCAACCTCAAGTGCAGAAATTAAGAGATCTTGTCCAGAGGTAGCTCGTCTGCTTGTGGTATATTATATGTACTCAGTTAATGGGAAGTTATCTTCAGCTTCATCTGGGTTTCTTGCTCTCAGTGTGCTCAATCAAACTGTGAGTTAGAACTAGAATATTGTAATTTGTTATGTGTGAGATATGCCTGCAATTAGCAGGATTGTGGCACAAATCAACTTAGACTTAGTAACCGTATTAAGCTTATTTTGTATTAAAATGTGAAATATTAAGAAAATAACTCGAACTGAGCCAGTCATCAATACAGTTAGGCCTTAATATGCTTAGTATCAGTTCTATTCTTATAATAAATGTTCTGTTTCTACAGTTTCAGACATTCTCAAGCTGAACAAGAAATTGGATTAGCTTGGTACTGAATTTAAAAACTTGAGCTTATTTAGACTCTTCACAAACTGTAAATTTTGACCATATTACATTGGGTCTCTAACAAATTATCATGTATTCATATATTTATTGAATTTTGCGGAATTGTAGCGCCTACTTACATAGCCCAAGTTATCTTATTGAGCTCATTTTATAAAACATTTACAAAAAGAAAAATTACAACTTAAGCATTCACTTAAGATTATTCTCGGAAATAAATCTCAGTGCTTAATTATTAATCTACATACTACATTTCAAGTCCCTTAGTCTATTTCTAGAATTTAAATAATATTTATAGTCAGTCAGCTAAGCTCTTTACTTAATTCGAGGATTGCATCGTACATACTTTATTCAAGACAAGTATTTTTGGATTATTTCAGAACTAAACTAGAAACTCTCAACCACGAATCCCAATCCCCTTCAATAAAACTAGAAGAACATTGATATAACATCGGAAAACATCGCTGAAATCTCAGCAGACGTCAATGTTTCCTAGCTCTACCTTTCAATATTGTTTCTATATCTAAACCTCTAACTATATGATGAATTGTTAAAACAGTTTGAGTTATGCTTAAGCTACTGCTGATAATATTTATTTCGACGCAATGCACCTTATTAGTCAGTGGAACTTGCCTGGCTGACTGACCCAGTTGTCGATGGGACACGTCTTCTTTGGCAATTAAACTTTGGCACAATTTAAAAGTGCCCTCAATAAGGGCAACTTGCGGGTTCCGCTTGGCCGGCACAGGACAGGCCAAAGAACAAAGCCAAGTTTTGCGGTATCAGTTGCCCCACTCCCGCTCCCCCCCTTTACCACGTTGCTGTGCCCGTTTATTGTTGAAAAATGCGTGTGCTGGTGCCGGGCGATGCTTATCAGCACTACACACGATGGCGATAACCAAAAAATTGGAAAACAAAACTTTGCCGGAACTGGGCGCTCTCCGCTTGCTCTGCCTGAGCAATGGGGTGTGCTGGGCTTGCAGAGAGGGGGCAAGGGGGCAGCACGGACTGCTGTGCAGGCCATTTGTGCGGGTTCGTGTACCTGACGGCGGCGTCGTTGCCCACCCACCCGCTTGGCCCATCTTTGGCCAAGTTTTTCTTTCTTTCTTTTTTTCAACAGGCAAACGACAGAAAAGTTGTCGTTGTTGTTGTTGTTGTTGTCTCTGAGCTGGCCCGGGTTCACACTCGAGTGCCCACAATTAAAATACAGCATGTCCAACTGATAAGCCTTCGTGCATTCTTTTCACTCGTCGACCACACTCACTCACACTCGCTTACACTCACACTCACACCCACAACCTACTTACACACACTGCCTGCCTGCCCGCCTATCACTGCCCCGCCCACTTTCAGTGCCTGCTCAGGCGACTTTTGTCAAAACAAAAAATTGAAAAGTTTTTGCTAAAACGCAAGCAAATTGAAAAGGCCTTTTGGGGGTGGGCGCTTATGCAGGCAGCTCACACATACACGCACACACACACACCACCACACACACGCACAAACACATGACTGGGCCAGAGTGCCTTTTGTCTTAGAGGCCTCATCCCTGCAGCTGAACTCATTGAAAGACTTTAAAGACACGGAAAACTTTTAATTTGGCCAGTTTGAAGAAGGTGAAAAGCCCATTTGAGCCGGGCGATAAGTAGCCCCATCCAGCCATGAAATATTTACGCCGGACACTTGTGCTCAGCTCAAGGGGGGTGGCTCAAAGTTCTGATGTGGTGGTTTGTACTAATGGATGTGGAAACATGTGTGTAAAGTGAGGGAAAAGTGATTGAAAGTCGAGAGAGGAAAGTAAACGAATGAGATTTACTGCAGATCGCAAGAAGATCAATAAATAAGGAACTACCTTTGATTGAGATTGTCCAGGTTGAAGTATAATGGAATCCTAGGTTTATAAAGGTATATGGAAAAAAGATAAGTTCAGTTAAGTAAGTAAACTCAGAGTCACTGAAGATCAGTAGAAGATCAATGAAAGGAAACTTACTTAGAAGAGGATTGTCTAATTAACCCATTGCATGATATACCATGAATGAATTCTAGGTCTATTTGCAAAAAAGAGAAGTAAGGGTTTGGTTAGTCAACTTAGGATCACTGCAGATCGCTAGAAGATCAATTCACATATTCCATGTTAAACTATCATGGAATCCTAAGTCTTCTTAGCTTTTTGCATGTTAACCTATGATTGAATCCTACGACTATAGAGTTCTGTTGATAAAAAGATCAGTTCAATTAAGTTAGTTCACTCAGAGTTAGATCAGATCCCTAGAGGATCAATAAAAAAACTACCTTAGAACAAGATTGTCCAATTAACCTTTTCAATGTCAAATTATTATTATAGATTCCTCGGTCTATTTGCACTAAAAGATAAGTACAGTTAAGTTAGTTAACTCAGAGTAACTCCAGATCGCCAAAAGATCACTGAAAAGAAACAACCTAGTCCGGTTAACCCATTTTTTGATCTCTAAAATGCAATATCACGCTGCCCACTCGGCGATCATTCTGAAGAGGAAAACATTGCAGGTCTGTCAAAAGAGAGACTTGAGTGATCTTTGAAACTGATCTTTAATAATCGCTAATCATGTGCCTCACGTCGCCCTTTGGCTAATCATTGTCATCATGGTGAAGCCGAGACAGCACCGAGACTCAGGCAAAAGTGACCCATGATGGGCTTGATGGTGTGATGCGACTGATCCTCTGATCACTGGTCGCTTGGATCGCTCCAATTAAACGAGCTCGCTGGAGGCAATAGAAGCACATGCCTTGTCGGCTGCAACTGCAACTGCGACTGCGACTGCAACTGTGACTGAGCATGACAGTGGCAATTCCTCGACGATGGATCGATGGATCATCGCTGAGCTGATCAATCGACACTTGGGATCGGACCGAGGCTTGGCTCGGCGCAGCTTGAAGCTTGCGCCATGGCGGCTCATTTGGTGGATGCAATGCGTCGCGAAGTTGCTGTTGCTGTGTGTGGGCAGCAGAACATTGCAGCCGAATGTGCACCACACATGCCACATAATGGGGCAACGTACGTTGCAACTGCAATTGTGCCAAGCAAGAGAGAGGGAGAGAGAGAGAGAGAAAGAGACTGAGCGGAAGTCATGACTAGCCAAACACGAAGCGATGAGATGAGCTGCCGTGTCACAGAAAGCAATCACAGTAACAACAACAACAACAACAACAACAACAGCAGCAGCGAAGTGAGCAGCGAGCAGCGCAAAATAAAAAGGGAAAAATGTAAAACACAAAAAACCGAACAAAAAATAAGAAAGTTCGTAGATTATTTCGGGCAGACTCCAAAATGTTCGCGTCGCGTATAATTTGTGCGCGTGAAAGTGAGAAAAGTTCCAATTACTTTGATGGCGACGTCGACGGCGACAGCGACAGCGGCGCGACGCCTAAGCAGAGCATTTTGCCATTTGCTCTTTGAGGATCGCTGGGCACCCACATTCGGTATCAGGCCACCCCCTCCCTCTCTCCTCTGCCCCTGCATGTTGCATTGAAATTTGTCATAACCACGATTACGATTACCTCGGTGATTGTACATGGATGCCCAATGCCGCGAATGAGTGTGTGCCTGCCTCTGTCTGTGTGTGTGTGTGTGTGTGCAACACGAGCACGTTGTACCGCGTGGCGAATTTCGCGCTTGTGTCCTAATCGTGCCTCAGTTAGATTCGTGAGTTTAGCATACATATGTCGCATGTAAATCATTTGACAATTTCGCAAGCTCTAGCGCAGCCACCACAGTAGGCACACAGTGAGCATAGCCACATCAGCCACCTCAACCACCTCATCCACCGCATCCACCACATCCTCATTCCCTTTCCATTTCTCTAATCTCAAATGCCTCATGCCTATCTCCGTTTGAAGGGCCCAGCTCCCGTTCTAAGACCGCATCGGGCTACTGTTGTTGCGAAAACAAATGTGAATTCCATAAAACTTAGTTATCGATAACATGTTATTGAGGTGCTATTTTAATTTTTAAGACAAATTTTTAATATGCATATTATCGATATATTTGAAATTGAATCATATTTATCAATCGATTTTATAATTAGTTTCGTTTTATTCTAATTACTGCGACTTAATCATTTTATGTTATATTTTTAATAATAATTTTGCTATTTTTGCCGTAAATCGTTTGTTTTTACTTATCGATAACATAAATAGTGTGCAATAATTTATAATTGTCATGTATAATTTAAATTATTGAACGACTTTTAGTAGTTTACAATTTTTGTTACACTTAAAAATATCGATAACTAAATACCGATAACTTATCGATAGTAAGTAATAAAAAGTTGAATTTGCTATTATTAGTAGCCTGAAAAATAATTCGATATACGATAAATACAAAAACTATCGATATTAATATATGTCGCATTTTCACTTGTTATCGATAACACAAGCCGAACTTAACTCTAAATTTACTTCGATTCAACTCAACTCTCTATAACTGCGCTAATATATGCTACATTTTCACCCACCGATAACTGTTATCGAACCACAGTGCGTCCAGCCCTCTAGTCCTAACCAACCTTAACGCGCCCTCAGGCCCATCATCATCATTGGCAGAGTTGCCAATACGATCCCTTTGCCCCAGCGCGGCACCTTCTCGCTGGGCATTATTAATATCGCTGGGCACTTTATTGTGGTGCAGCTTGGTCTTCCCGGTCTTGGTAGCCTTCCTGGTCGGTCTGTGGTTAGCGCTGGCCGATGCTTGGTGGCTTTTCGTGATTTATTTTTTAAGCAAATTGTCGCCAACGGAGCCACCGCAGCCGAGGCGAAACTGTCGCCAAATGGCTGCCATGTAACGGGGCCAATGAATAAACGACCGTGGGAGTGCGAGGGAGAGAGACGAAGAGTGCGAGGGAGAAAGAGGGGGGCCTAGCTGGGTGCCCGAATCGTGCATGGCAATGTGTAGTAGCTGCTGCAGCTGAAGATTACCACCTCCCTGGCTGGGCAGGCAGCGGGCAGGGAGCAGCAGCCTGGTCGCCGGCTGCAACTGAGCAAATGTCGCATGTGATTTCCCAAACTGTTTCCACGCTTGCTGCCCACAAGCGGCGGGACAGCAACAGCAGCGGCAGCAGAAGTTGCCACTGCTGCTGCTGATTATCATCAAAAGATCGGAACCTGGCAAAGACAAACGAAGACGCTCTCATGTGGCTCCACATTGGAGAGCCCAGTCCCCTCCTTCCACTTGGTGGGATGGGGAGTGGGGGGAGGGCAATTGTTGCTGGGTAAAAGCAGCGCGTTATGCCCTATAGACACACAACTTCATGTGCCACAAAACGAGTGCAGCAAGCGGCAAGCAGCGAGCAGCCAGCGCGGCATGCGGCATTTTCGTGGCAAATTAAAGTCCAAGTGCGAGTCAAATTATTTCTTTACAAGTGAGTTACTGTTTTCATTGCGGCTCTTAATGTAACTAACTGTTTAGAAATATTTCTTATTATTATTATTGTTAGTTTTATTGTTGTCGTCGTTGTTGCTGCTGCTGTTGTTGTTGTGGGTGACGCTGCCGTTGTAGTTTCCATTGTCATTCGAGTTGCTGTTGCTGCTGTTGTTGTTGCTTTAGTTCTGCCGCTGCTGCTGGCTCGTTTAATCGCCTGATGATGATGACAAAAACAACAACAACAACTAGCACCAACAACAACAAGCAACAACGATTATTAAAAAACACTTGGAAATCTTTGCAAGACGCAGGCAGGCGAAATGAAATTAAACGCCGGCCAGGCGCATCTAACCGTCTCTACGGGGACAGTTATAGGGCGGGCGGAAAGGAGGGAAAGCGGGAAGGGGGTCTAAATCGTACAGCAGATGCCCACGGGCCGATAAGCCGCTTGGCTAAGGCAGCCAGGTATGCAGCACCAGGATAATTTGCCCAATTGGAAAGCCTTTGAAAACACTTAAGCACTTGGCAAACGTTTCTAATTTGAGATTATTTTTTTGTATTTTTTTAGTTTCCCCGGTATTAATAGTACTTTATACTATATTTATATAAGCTCAAACAAATACAGAATATATATTTAGGCTGTAAACGAGGGTTTTTTGTCCCTTAGATGATTTATCTCATGCTTTCAATTTCTTCTAGAATCGAATCGGACAAAGATGCCAAATCGTTCGATTTAGGTTATACTTAAGTTTCCGACTCAAACATATCATATCTAACATTAACTATAATCTTGGTATATTATCAAAGTTGAATTAAAATCGCATCACTTTAACTAACACATATATTCTTAACTATTATAGAGACCTTCCTCTTGAAATAGGTTCAGCATGAAAGCCTAAGTTGTTTCTTAAAATCAATTTCAACCTTTCAGTTTTTGCTTAGATTAATAATGATATATTATTTAAATACATTATGTAGTACATAGATAAATCAAAGCTCAAAAGAGATTCAAGTCTTATAACTAAAAGGCCATACACCTTATATAAAGTAGTATTTAATTAATTAGTTAATATAAGTTAATGCGCCTAACTCGAGAATGAACCTTGTAGATCAGTAAAAAAACTCTAAAAAACTGCAACCGAATTAACAATTTAAGTTTACAGTAGTTATATTTTTAATTCCCTGCTCCTTCAGCTACTTAAAGTCCGCTCTCTGCAACTGTAATTCAAATGCTTCCACTTGCTCTTGGAAAGGTCTCGTACTGGGAAAGGCTGCAGCTTATCAGGCTGTTCTATCTTAAAGTCACCACGGGTTCGTCTCTAATGTAGCTCAATTAACTCATAATCGCAACGGGCATGCGGTCTAGGCTGCGGCTGCCCGAGATGGGTACTTAGAATGCTACAACTGCGAGTGTATTCACGGCAACAGAGTGAGTACTATGTGAGTGTGCAAGTGTGAGTGTGTGAGTGGTATCTGGAATGATTGTCGGGCCAAGTGCAACGACTTTTAGACTCCACTTAAATTAACTTGTATGTCATATGAGCTTGGACATAGCCCGGTATGCCTCACACACACACACATGCAGGAAAAACAAACACATGTACAGATACCTAGACAAAGATAACGAACCCAGAGGAGGACAGTACTTGCTCTGGGTCTGGGTCTGGGTCCGGGTCTAAAGGCGCTGGTCGGCTGCCCTTGTCGCTTTTGCGGCTCAGTTAATGTTAATGTTAATGTGCTCCAAACTACATGTGTGTGTGCCTGTGTGTGTGCATGTGTGTGTGTGAGTGTGCGTGCAATTGTGACCAGTGGGTTAAACCAATTTCACGCCGGTAAAGCGCCAAGAGCGTTGCAACCCTAGCGGCAACAGCATTGAGAAGGTTCTCGTCTCATCAGCTTGCCCAAGGCGGGGGAGGCGAAGGCGTCGGCGACGTCTAAATGTGCATGACGTACACTTTTGGACAGATGTAAATGTGTGTGTGTGTGTCGCGTCGATCTCCGGGCTGGGGCCGGGTCTGTAACCACTGGAACCGGCGATGTGGCGCGCACTTTCATTCAGCCAGCGGAGCGCAAACGGAGCAACTGAGCCCTGGACGCGGCGCGTCGTCGTCGCCGTCGTCGACTCGGCCACATTATCAAAAGCGTCGCTGGTCGCAGCTATTGTCAATGCTTTAACGACACACACACACACACACACACACACACACACACACTCAGAGACAGAGTGGAGAACTCATATTAGGCCATTAAAAGAGCGATAAGAAAGTTCAGCGGAACTGAAGCGCGCAATTTCAGGCTTAGTTTAGTTTTGCTTTAGTTACATTACTTTTCGCTCCCCCTCCCTCTCTGTCTCTCTCCCTCTCTTCCTCTCTCTCGCTCTCTCTTTCAGGTGTAGCTGTCTTTGGCTAAGACAAACGTGTGTCCACTACAAATATCACGATCTCGCCGTACACGCCAAACACATGTCGATATATCGCAGCAAGGCACTTGCGGCGTGCTCAACTTTGAACATTATTTTCCAGGAGAGAGAGAGAGAGACAGAGAGAGAGAGAGGGGGGGAGAGGTAGTTGACTGCAGCGGGAGTCGGTCTAAACAATTTTATTGATTAATGAACCATAATTAGAGACATTTACAATGATCCACAATAATTCTTCATTACCAAAAGCAAAGCGCGAGCTCAGCAACAACGAGCTGCACATTGTGCAAGTGCAACCATTTAGGGGCTGCGGGGGGATGGGGAGCAGCACCTACAACTGTGGCCAGCCTCGAGGCAACTGAGTTCCCCTGCCCTGCCTGCTCCTGCAATCGGCATCTGCTCTACGCAGTCTCCTCCACCGTCCACTGATCGTGGCTCACGCGCACAACTCATTCAATTTCGCTGGCAGACACGATTCCGATTCCGCGCACAGTGCAAACGTTGCTTGCAACTGGCTGCACTGCAGCATTTGGCGGATTTTCGGCAGTGGAGGAGGGGGAAGCGGGGAATTTTCCAAGGCGACGGCGCTGCCCGCTGTCGGTGCCAGGCCAGGAATGAATGAATGAAAATCGCGTCTGTTCGCCGCAAGTTGCAATCAACTGAACTTTCGGTCCAAATCGAGCACATGGAACGTGTCAATCGCACACACACACACACAGTCACACACAAGTACACACACACAGTCATACACATACAAGTACTCACACAGTTACACATACAGTCACATTCAGCGACAGCAGTTGGACGCACACGGACTCTAATCACTTCCGACTACACGTTCATAAATCGCCTACAAGCTTCGCTCCTCGCACTTGACCTACCCCCTCCCTTCAGCCCCCTCTCGATCCCTTCTCGTGGCGCCCCTCGCTGCCAAGCAAATTGTATTGGCATTCGGTTTCACGCATTTTCCCAGCAATTCTCGCGAAGAAGAAGAAGAAGCTCAGCTCGGCTCGACTGGGCGTGTGACTGGAAAAGTATTTGGAGTTGCCCACTCGATTGGAAAGCCGCGAATTATCTTAAGTGAAGCAAATGAGACGTAAGAGCTGCCTGATTGATTTATCGATCGAGAGAGGTATCGATAAAAAATATCGCACGTGGTAGAGGTAAGGTATGATTAGTATTTATATATGAATGTTTATCGATATCATGTCTATCGATTTTTTTTTGGCCATTTATCGATCTTATATTCATCGCTATTATTAATCGAAGGCGAACATATCGCTAACATTTATCGCTGTTATACCTATAGCTATCATTTATCGATGTTATACTCATCGATATTATTTATCGATGTTATACTTATCGCTTTTAGTATCGATGATGTACTTACCACTCGGAATTTAACGATGTTATACTTATCGCTATCAATTATCGATGTTACATTTATCGATAGCATGTATCGATGCTATACTTATCGATAACATGTATCCATTGCAGAAACCCTAGGTCTAAGACCCATATTTCCTTTCAAAACCTAATTTATCGATAGTTTATTTATCGATATGCAAAATGTTCGATAAGTACTTCGTTTCTTATTCAAGGCGGATCAGTCATGCTCAGCTTAAGAGTTTGATTGTATACTCTATCGATACACGATAACTCTGCATGTCAACTATCGATAACTTACAGATCTGCTGCAACCACAATGTAGCGTGCACACAAACCGATCGATTAACGATAACAGGGCCAGCGCCAGCGAACTGGCATTGGCATTGTCAGAGCTGTCGACGCGATGCGCTGTTCGATAACCGCAAATGCAGCGCAGTCGCAGTCGAAGTCGTAGTCTCTGCTGCAGTTGCAGTTGGCAGCGCAGCTCGCAAATGAGTTTTACAGCGCAATTTACAATGCATATTTATTTTGGGAAAATAAGTAATCAATTGGCGCGAGGGGGAGACGAGGAGGGAAGAGAAGAGAAGAGGAAGAGAGGCAGAGAAGAGGAGCAGAGAGAGAAGAGGAATAGGAAGGGAGGGAAGGTGGAAGTGAGAGGAAGCCGAAAGGGAATGCGCGATGGGAAAGCGCAACCGAATTGGCACAGGAAGCGACACGACAGCAAAGCAGCAACAACACTTGCAACGGGCAAGAGGCAAGAGGCAACACGCTTGCAACTTGCAACAGGCAACTTGCAACTCAACAAATGTATAAATAAATAAAAGCTGATTTATGCAATTTCACAAATTGCGAGCAGTCCAAACCGATCCAAATCGATGGCAATTATTAGCGACGCGGCAATCGTGCCGGGCTGACCAAGCCAGCCCCTTTCCCTGCCCCTGCCCCTCCTCCTGCTCCTGCACCAGCCCAGCCGAACCTGACCTGGCCCAAACGGCAGCAGCAGCAGCATCAGCAACTGTTGCCAGCAGCAGCAGCAGCAGGCCGCAAAACAAAGACTTGGCCAAAGCAGATGATGCTGTTGCTGCCGCTGCTGTTGCTGTTGCTGCTGGGCTCATGATGATGTTGCCGCGGTGCGAAATTTAAATTTTCGCTCGAAACGCTTCTGGGGACATTGTCGCGGTCGCCTCTTGTTGTTGCTGTTGCTGCCGTTGCTGTTGTTGTTGTTGCAACTGCGAGTCTGGACCAACTCTCGGCCGGGCATGGGAACTTTGTGTCTAGGCAGCTGCCCCTTGGCGAACGCTGGGCAATCGCTGCCGATTGTCGAGTGCCCACCCGCCCCTCCGCTGCCCGTCCGCTGCCGCCTTCGCCTGCTGCAAGTTGCAACTTGCCTCGGCTGACTGTGCCCTGCGGCTGTAGGCTTGGCGGAGAATATCGCGCACGATTGAGGAGCCACTGGCTGAGCGCGGCGAAACAATGCAGCAGCAACAGCAGCAGCAGCAGCAGCGGCACAGCGAATGTACAGTTGTAGCTGCTGCCTCTGCCACTGCCACTGCTGGCTGCCCACTCCCAGCTACGTTGTCCAACAATGAAGCTCTCAGTGTGTGTTTGTGTGTGTGTGTGTGTGGATCGATTAAATTGGTCGCTAAAGGTCGAAATTAAATCACGAAATAATTGTTACACCAAATAAGTTCGCCCGTTCGTTCTCTTCGTGGCATCTTCGTGCCCCAAGCGGTGGCTAGCAAAAAAGGTGGCCAGATCGATCGGTCTACTCTTATTCCCAGCTCCCCACTTCACCTACCCCTTTTCCAGGCAGCATTTGACTGACCGCCACTTGCTTCCAAGCGCATCAATCGTTATGAGGCAGAAGAATTACTAACTAAGTAGCCTAGAGAGAGTAAGAGAGATTGAGGGGGACATGCGGGCAGCCTTGGGCAAGAGGAGGCAGTCGGCCAATGGGCAGCACTGGCAACTGCTGCCCCAGGCAATTACCTCGTGTCACAATAAATTGCTTTGCTTCTGCCCGACTCGGCCAATGGCCACAAATCTTGTTTCGACTGCCGTGTAATATGTAAATTGAAAATGCTAAACACCCGACATTAAGAGAGATATACAGATGCAGATACAGCTACAGATACAGATACAGCTACAGATACAGATAGAGCTGCACAATGAAAATAGATACAAATATAGCAATCGATTTGGGCAAACAGCCACAGATACAACTGCTGCCAGTCTCAGAAGGTCTCAGTTTGCCCATAACTCTGCACGGGAAGCGGCGCTGGGCATGAGAACTGAAGGCAAGTGGAGAGGGTAGAGAGTGTGTAGGGAGTGTGTAGGGTATTTAGATATATGTATGGGGAAGCAAGATCGATGCCAAGTGAAGTTTTTAAGTGATTGTTAGACATATTTGAAGTCAGTTGGGGCTTAAAGGAACATAGGTTTGAATCTAATCGAGAATGAGAACAGAGGTTTGCATAGAGAAGAGATGAAAAGTATTGGAATAGTTCCCTAAGAAGGAAGAGGGAAGAAGCCAAAAATGAGCTAGACATCGTTATAATGTTATACTTTATAAAACTGTATTAAGTATATAGAGTTTTATGTGCCTATATAATGGGTATGCAGCGTACTTCCTACACATACTTTAGATCATTAATCTATGATGACTATGTAGAGTATTATGCATAGGTATAAACGATATGCAGAGAGTCTTGAAAGGATACTATAAATATCTATTCATACTT
Organism: Zaprionus africanus; assembly: GCA_018151435.1. Taxonomy (NCBI): domain Eukaryota; kingdom Metazoa; phylum Arthropoda; class Insecta; order Diptera; family Drosophilidae; genus Zaprionus; species Zaprionus africanus. The sequence continues at coordinate 419,941 of JAECXB010000096.1, forward strand.
TTCAATTGTGATGGATATTTAGATTGTGTACCTATATATTGTTAGGCAGGGTATTGTGTACATACTCTCATCATCAATCTGCGATGTATCGGTAGGTTATTACATATAAGGTTGTATGTATAGTGTTGCCATCATACAAACTCGTTTGAATAGCCGCGATAAAAAGGGTAGGAGATATTTTAAATACTTTTATAATCGATATGCAGAACTATTCTTATATATTCCATACATGAGTATAATGTGAAAGCTATGTAGTGTATTATATATACATACAGTCGATATGTAGGCTCCTTCCTATACAAAACACCCTACGAAGAGTAATTTTAGGGAAGACACTGCTAATGATATAAAAGAAAACTCCATTGAAATGAATAGTAAACTCCAAAAACGGGAAAAAATAGTAACGAATCGTGTTTGAACACGTTATACAACTGCAATGAATATGTAGAGTATGCAAATCATATATAGACAGCCATGATGCACTGCCTCCCCCCACTGAAAGCACTTGCCCCTGAGTTTCGCAACCCTCAGCTGCAGCCCTGATCGATCATTCTCCGTCAGCCTCTCGTCAGTCTTCAGTGTCTTCAGCATCGTCTTCAGCCTCTTCGGGGCCATTCTCTTTGTGCCTTTCTCTCGACGTGGTGGCGGCTAATTGAAAACGAAAAGTACGCGCAAGTAGAACAGAACTCGTATTTGCCAAAGACATAACATATAACTGTGCAACAAACAGTGCCACCTACCGTCCTGCCCCGCCCCCGCTGCTGGCAATTGACAAGGCGAGCGAGGCAAAGCGATTGCCAGAGCGCAGTGCCAAACAAATTGAGCTATTGTAATTGCCCAAAACGTTCAAATCCATCTCGCATGGCCCCCGTTAAGGCAGCCCCTTAACCCCCTGTCCTCTGCCCCACTGGCACTGCCACTGCCCCCTGCCCCTTCGGCACAGTTGCAGTTGCAATGCAAAGTACGTGGGGCATGCGACGTACTACTGGGGAATTCAGTGCCACGACTTCTTGAGTGGCATGTGAACGAGTAACAACGTTGTTGTTGTTTCTCTTGCTGTTGTTGTTGTTGCTGCTGCTGCTGCTGTTGTTGCTGGGCTTGCGAAATGCGACCAGGCCACGTTGCATTTGGTCCTCAGTTAGTGGGTGAGTGATGCGGTGGCGCTGCACAAAGATTCAAGGTGCAATGCAACCGAAAGTCTGCCTCAGCCCCCCAAGCATCAGCTACGCCTTTGTCTCGGCCCCCTTTCCCTTTGCCTCCCCCTTCCTCTGACTCCTCTCTCTTCTTTTGCCTTTGGCTCGCTGTCCGCTCTCATCTGGCCCGCAGTGAGTGATTGCCAGCGAGTCGAGCTCGGGTCAGGTGACGGACGTCGTTGGCGACTGTAACGGGGCAGACAGCGAGAGCGACTGCGACGTCGACTGCAACTGCAACTGCAACTGCAACTGCGGCGTGGCATGACTTCACCGTCCCGACATGTTTGAAAATTACACACGATCATTAAAAGATTGTATTCATGTCGAGATATTTCGCGCACTCAGCCGTTGCAGTTGCCAGGCCGACAGATACCCTGCAAACAGTGTGAACTAAGCGAGGAGAAGGAAAAGAAATTAATATTTATCTGTTAAAAATATATAAAAAGTATAAAATATATAATAAAGTTAAGAATACAATCAATTTAATTATCATTGAACAAAATGTATTATTTAGCATAAAAATTGTTTAATTTAATTTTTTATATTTTAAATTCTAAGTCACTGTTAATTTTTGCATAACATTCTTTAAATAATCTCATATTTCCAACATATTTTTAATTTAATCGTTAATCATTAATGTATTTTTTAATCATTTGTATATTTGCAAAGTTATTGCAGTATCAGCAACTTCCTAAGCTGAATGCTAACGCTAACAGCGCATTAACAGCTGCTTAACACAGTCTGTTAAGTGCTTTAAAGCAATCTGCTTTTAACTTAACTTGTTAACAGCAACCAAGCAGATACTCCGCACTGTTAGCAAAAGCACGCTATGCGCTCTCCAACTTTAACAGCCTGCTAACATGGCCAACAACTGTTAGTGAAAGCACGAATGTTAACCGACTGCGCTGCCTTGCGTAAGGGCAACCACGCGTCGCAGTGTCGTTGCTGGCAACGGGCTGTCGTTGCATGTCGGGCGAGCGTGCATCTGCTGTCATAAGCGGCAGCCGCGCCAAGCTTTAATCGAGCAGCCGCGGCAGCAGCAGCCACAGCAGCAGCAGCAGTCGCCGTGGCGGCCACATTAGCGCCACGAGGAAGCAATGACAGCCTCGGGTGGCGGGCAGCCGACAAGCCAACAGCCCAAGCAGCAACAGCAACAACAGCAACAACTGCAACAACAGACAACAGCAACAAACAGGCTGAGGCTGCAGCCGAGGCAGGCAGGCGCACCGGCCACGGCGAATGGCAAACGGCAACAAGGTTGTTTGTCCGACATGATGATGAGTGTTTTAGGCGGTTGAAGTCACACACAACAACAACAACAACAGCAGCAAAAGCAACAGCAACTACGATATAATCATGACTGCCCGCGATGTTGGCAAAGTGAAGCTGCGAATGATCTGAGCCGCAGCCGATTCAAGAGCGCGCCACATGTAAATGAGTTGAGGTGCTGTCGAAGCAAGACTCATCCATATATGCACTATACTATATACACTATATATATATATATGTGTGTGTGTGTGTGTGTGTGTGTGTACTTGTTTGTCTGGCGTGTGCAAATATGCCATAATGACGCTGACAACATCATAATGATGATGATGATGATGCCGATGATGCTGATGATGGCGATGGCGACGTTATTGTGCCAAGGCAAGAGACGGTTCCAAGTTGCCAAATTGTTTTCAAATTCTTTAAAATGGATGGTAAAAAGAAGCAAAACAGCAGAATAGAAAAAACCAAAGAGAGAGAAAAAGTCCAAATGCAGCGCGAAGGATTTTTTTGTGCCAGTCACCGCGCGCGCTGCGACGAGTGCGCAAATCTGTGCAACAAATCGACAACCTCTCGCCAGCAGTCGGAGAAGGAGAAGGAGACAGAGAAGCAGAAGGAGACGGAGACGGAGCTGAAGTGGGGCCATGCCGAAATCGGTTTCACAACTCATAGCGCACGATGAGCGCACTTTGCAGGCGGGGGTGAGCAGGTGGGCGAGGGGCGGGGAAGAGACTGGGGCGATCTACAGCTGCAAAAGGTGAGCGCTGCTGCTGCTGAAGAATCCTTTGAATTGTCAAAATATTGTATGCCAGATTCACTCACGAGTTCGAGCTGCAAGTTGCCAGTTGCCAGTTGCCAGTTTTCCCAGCCTCGCGGCGACTCCGGTCATGGGCCATGCCACAAGCGTCGAGTGAGCGGCCAAAGTCAAGCAGCAGAGCCCAAGCCAAAACCAAAGCCAAAGCCAAGCAAGAAGAAATAAGGCTAAAAGAAACAAACACACACAGCCAAGCGGATCGCAATCGATGCTCCGAGCCATGTTCGGTACTCGATACTCTGGCTCGAGCTCGAGCTGCTGAGTTCGATACTCGACTTAACTAAATGGCAAACAAAATGCAATAAATGTCCAGTTTGAAGCTATTGACACATTTGCATGTGGCATGCCGCTTGCCACATGCGGCATGCCTCAACCTGTCTGCAGCAGGCGGCAAGCCGCCGCTTGTGGCAAGCCTCATGCGCCGCGGCATTCGGCATTGAACCCAACTGAAGATTCACCAAAATGTGGCACACCATTTCAGCAACAGGTGTGTGTGTGTTAGTGTGTGTAGATGTGTGTGTGTGTGTGTGTGAGTGTGTGCGTGAGTGTGTGTCTCGATTATGACAAACTTGTGTGTAACTCTTGCGCGACTCTTCACAATCCGCGTAGTGCCATTTAGTGCTTTGACCCACTTTGCTGAAGAGCACAGCGCTATGCTTGCCTCTCTCTCCCTCTGTCTCCCTTGCGCCCTGTCTCTCTTTCGCTTGAGCTTGGCATTGAGTGGGGATATGCAGTATATATTGATATAGAAAGCTGTTTTTAACTTCATTTTTATAAATCCCTTATAAAAAAACACCTTTAGATTATCTTAGTTCTTATTTAATAGAGTTAGGCCTACTCTATAGATCGCTTTCTTGACAAGAAGCCAATAGCTTCAAAATCTGTAGAGTAATAAGAAGGTAAGAGTAGATTGAGTTTGTATATATTTTTGTACTACAGTGTATATGTATACTTTGCAGAGTAGTACTTGCATTCATTCTCAAATTTGATATGTACAATTTGTGTTGATTTCAAGGGCTCTAAAACTAGATTTGTTTGAAATAAATCTATAAATTTTGATCTGTTTAGTGGCGATCTTAAAAATGAAGTGACCATATTCAAAATATAAATAGAAATGCATTTATAACACAGAGTGCAGACTGCTTTAAGTAGAAGAATAAGGAACTGAACATAGTTGCATTAATAAAAACCCCAAATTTGTATTATTTTATACGTGGCTTACAAATCCAGTTAAAAAATAAAATTATTGATGCATGATCAATGATGATGTTTGTGGATGTGTTAGTTTGAACTAGAATTTGATCTGCTCAGGTTATCTAGAAACCTCAATGGCAAATTTGGTGTATACACGTCTGATAACAGCTGAGATCTGTGTGTTTATACAAACAGACAGACTGACAGACACACAAACGGACAGACGGACAGTCGAAAAGACGAACATGATTTAATCTACTTGGCTGGCAAGAATATACAATATTTAATTTGTATAGTATGCCACGCCTTTTGCTGCCTGTTACATACAATTACAAAAAGTAACGTATACCCTTTTTTGACAATTTTTAATGTTCGAAGGGTATAAAAGCACTGAGTACAGTGGACACTCTCTTCCCCGAACACTTACATTAAGATATTGTACATGTTTAGTTTTGCTTATTTATAGTTGTTGCTTTTACTTTAAATAAAAATTACTAGATTTTTTTTGATCAGATTGTTACTTTGACCGTTAATTAAAGACTAACAAAAGTGCAAAAAAAAATATACACTTAGCTATTGTCCGCCTAAAGGAGGTTCCTCTTAATAGTGTCCGTATTTTTACAGCATTTTTCTCGACTGTGGCCCCTTTTTACTTATTCTCAGGAATGCATCTTTAAGCTAATGCAGGGTATATACGAGTATTTATAATATTAATGACGTCATTTGAAGACAGTCAAGAGACTTGGCTGCAAGTCTGCAAAGTGCAGATTTAATGAGTATTGTGTCTTGGCTGAGACTGTCAGGCACAGTTGGACGCTCCGATCGCTGGTCAGGTGAGTCAAACGCTGCTGGGCTAGGCAAACCTCTGTGGTTGCCACTGTGCCGCATTGTGCGAAATCTCGCACCAGTGCGACAAAGATGAAGACGACGACGACGACAAAGCCGAAGGCGGACAACTTGTTTGAGAGCGGGCAGCGAGGGGGAAGGGGGAGAGCGGGTGTCGGCTGGCGATCCACTGTGGGAGGAGGTGCAGCAGACAAGCCCAAATAAATGTTCATAATTCTCGAGTTGTCAACGGGAGCGGCCGCCACAACAGCAGCAGCAGCAGCGGGAGCAGCGTCAGCGGGAGCAGCGTCAGCGGCTTCTGCAGCGCCAATAAAAGCAATTGTGCCATTTGGCTAATGGCCGCGGTCCGACTAGACGCTCCTCTCCGTTGCCAGTTCGACTGTCCGTCTGTCCGTCCGTCTGTCTGTCTATTCGTCTGGCAGTCTGGTAGTTAGTCACTTGGTTGATTGTCCAAGCTTATACAGTCGCCTAAATGCCATGCGGCATGGGGCATGCAACGGCAACAAGTCATCGTCAGCGTTGCCTACTGCATCACGTTTTGTGGCCAGAGCAAGCAAAGATTTTGACTTTTGATTAGCAACGAGGACGGAGGCAAAAGCACCCGCCAGCAGGGAGAAAGACAGAGAAAGAGAGACAGCAAGAGAGCGGGAGAAAGAGCAGGAGAGCGAGAGCAGCCGTGGCATCATCGTCTGGCCCTTGGTCACCTTCGGGACAGGCCGTCGGACAGACGGATAGACGAACCTGGCCACTTGGTCATGCTGGCCAAAAAAGGGACAACCTGCAGTCCAGTTGGGACGCGCTACTCTGCTCTCAGCTCTGCTCCCTGGTCTGCTCTGTTCTGGTCTATTTGGAACACCAAAAAAAAGTTCAAGCAATTTGAACTTTCTGGCCAAAATCCATGGAAATCTCCATTGCTCACGGCGGCAACCGAGGCAAACCCCGGGGGCAAGTGGCATGCGGCATGCGGCAACTGTTGAATCGTGCATTTCACAGCAGTCACATGATGTACCCTTGCCCCTCTGTCTCCTTCTCCCTCTCTATTGGCAACTGAAATGGCCCAAAAGCGATTTCTAATTCTCATTGCTAAGGATTCGCCATGATCAATAATTATAATTAGAAGAGCCTCCCCAGCTGATCTGTCCTCCACATTGTGCATAAGCAGAAGAAGAAGATGTTCATCATGAGTTCATGCGAATAAATGAATGAGTGCATTTGAATACGCCAACACAGCATGCAAATGAATGAGAATTAAAGAAGATCATCTTATAGCTGATATCTTTTTTGAACGACTCAATTGAAGCAGCTAACTTACTTTATGAAACGGAGATTGACGGGAAATTAATTGAATGATATGTATAGCTAAAGTTTTGTTGGATTTATGTAAAGGGCGTGGAGTAAAGCATTGGATTTGTAGTTGTTATTTGATAATAATTATTATATTAGATTTATAATTTTATTATATTGTATTTTAAATTATATATATAATATTATATTAATGTATATTCAATTATAGTAATTTAATTTCTTTTTACAACTTATTTAAATTTAATTGCGTTCATATTTTTGATAACCACAATATATTTTTTATTATATGTTGATTCTTTATTTTAGGTACATCTGAGATATTATAACGCTCTGCCAGTCTGCTTGTCCGTATAAAAATCTAGATCTCAGAGACTATGTGAACTAGAACTTTCAAATTAATTGGCAATAAGACTTTTTAATGGCACGTAAACATGTTTTACATTAGAAGTTGATGAGGCTCTTTCTCTACCCAAAAAATAGACAAAAACCAACTGTTATAACAATTTAAATATTGAATGTTCATTTCTGAATTGTTTCTCATTTATTAATTTGATATTTTATAAATGTAGAAGTTATTTAAGTAATAGCTCTAATAGTCATACAAGTAATGCTTTGTCTAGCGTGAATATCGCAGTTAAACACATTCATTTCACCTCTATGTAGAGAAGAAGAGAAGAGATGGCATATTTATATATTATATATATAACACAATATATTATTCACTATATTAATAATACTATTTATTATATCTTATATCATCTACATACATATGCATGTAGTACAGCAGCATCTGTTGATGTTGCACTAGATTCCTTCATGTAGCACAGCCGATGTTTATCTCAGCTGTTTGTTTTGCTTCTCAGCCTAATGAGTTGCGTGTTGCAAATACTTACGGGCTGCTATCTGCAGCTATCTGTCAGTTGCACCGTCTGTCTGTCAGTGTTTCGTCTGGGGCGTCTCCTTGTCTGCTTCTCTGCCGGCTGCCTGCCTGCCTGCTTCAGTGTGCCTAATCCCATCGAGCAGATCTCACATATCTAATGGATTTTGCACACATTACGACAGTCTTGCAATTTGGCAGGACAACAGGACAACGGATGCATTCTCTCTCTCTCTCTCACTGTCTCTCTCTCTCTCTCACTGTCTTTCTATGGCTCTCCTGAGATGTCCCCTGATGTTATCCAAGGGGCAACGGAATGTTTGAAGTGCCAGGGAATCTCATCATCTTCGGGGCAAACATCAGCTCGTCCCCAATTAAAATCAATCACATTTCCAATGCGCAACCATGCGAAGCGGCAGTGTAAGCAGATAAGCTATAGAAAACCGATCATCATCATCATCATCATGATGATGATGATGATCTGTGTAGGCAATGATGAGCATTGTGTGCGTATCGTCTTCAGCTCCCGCACTCGTCTTTCCTTTCCCTTCTACTTCTCCTTTTTTGTGTGTGCGTTTTTTAGGGGACGTGCGAAAATGAATAGATATGAAAGAGAGGGAGGGAGAAAGAGCGAGAGAGAGGGAGCTCCTCGCTGAACGGTATCGGGCATTGTGCGATATTTGTAAAAAACCGCTAGGCATTTGTTCCCTCTTAAGTGATGCGATCATCCCACGTCGTCTCCTTCTTGTTCTTCTTCGGCTTCTTTTTGTTGCTCTCCACATGCGTCGTCCGGCGCGGGTCCATTTTGCTAGGATGGGGCAGGATGTTGGTACCGCTATAAAAACGTTCATAGCGTCTTAAGTTTCCTTTTCTTCTCTCTTTTTTTATACGAAAACAGTTTGTTGCTTTTGTCCAAAGTGAAATGGGAACGAAATTAGAAAGCAGATATCGCAGAAGGTTGCCGTCCACATCGAGTAGGTGGATACTCACTCACTCCCTACACTCCACCGCCCCCGATCTGATGCTCGTCTTGATTAGAAATCGGCACAGCAGGGGGAGGTTGTTTAGAGGTCATTGCCATTGTTGAATATCCGTGTAATTAGTTGAGTTGCTTGGCAGGATGGAAACCAATACGAAACTCATTGTAGAACGCATGATCTTGGCTGGATAGGATAGTTGGCATTCTATGAACTGAATTCTGGCATAGATTACTTGTAGATCTTTTGATTCTTTCAACTTCAACAGAGAGTAATCTACAGCCAAGCCGGAACCTCTTTCGAAGCTTGTTCGAGGTGTTAAATTGCATTTGGTGCGGTCTGAACAAGTGATTCGCTTGTCCGATTCGAGGCGTGGGAGAGTTCTTGGCACTGACTGAATGATCTGGCATCTCGTGTGGGTGTGCACCTTGTGGCACACTGATTGAAAGGAAACGCCATGCGGACGGTGCAGCAACATGTGTGTTACAAATTTCCCAAATGCCATGGAAATGGAAATGAAAATGGACAAGGGCAGTCGGTGGCAGCGGGAGCAGGAGTGGGACAACGATTTCCGGTAATTCTCACAGCCCGGCAATGTTAATCAGGGCTAGCACTCTCTCTCTCTCTCTCTCTCTCTCTCTCTGGACAGCAAGTGCAGTCGGTGCCCAGGACGAAGGAGGTTGCTTGTGCAGGCCGAACGCGTCCATCGTATCTGGCTTTGATCTATTATTCCATTTTCAACGTGTTTACAAACACATCACAGGCTCAGGGTCAGGCCCCTGGCCAGGACAGCGCCTAGTGGGCTACCTGACTACCTGCCAGAGGGCATAGGGTCCTTCCCAGCGCATCTGGTACCGTTAAGCGAGTCGCTCACAGCAGGCGGTCAGTCAGTTTAGGGTCATCGATCCAAGGCGATTGCACTTGGCAGTCGATTCATTTCCGTGTGCGAGTGTGCGAGTGTGTCGTGACTGCGGTCAGTGGACTTCCTGCAGGCACTGTGACGGCGTGACTGTGAGCCTTTTCCCTTTTCCAAAACGATTCTCCCCGGACCCATCACTAATCTGCGTGTTTTCATTGGATTTTGCGGCCTCTGCTGAATGAGGATTGAAGAGCGTTGATGAGCCAAATTGCTTAGCTCGTCGGACTCAGGTATCCACTGGCCAATGTCCTTTGTCGGCGCTCCTCTGCGCGCTACTAATTATTATTGCCGGCGAAATCAAAAACTACAACCACAGCCACAGGCACAACCACAGCGCATCCTTGTCCGGATCTACACATTAATTGCGCCCGGAAAACTGGGAAAATAATAACAGAATACAACAAAAAAACAACAAAAACAACAGCAAACTGGACAACGCGGCGGCAGTTAATGAAATCCCCGTCGAGTCAATCGGTTTGTGCATTGCAAACCAATTGCCAGAAAGGATACCAAATTGTGCTGACTTAAGTCGCAGATGGAGATGATTACAGTGCAGGTTGGGAAGGCAATGAAACCATCTAACGAAAGTGAAATTGAAAGGAAAAGGAAATGAGAAGAGAGTCAGGGAATATTAACAGGGAAATTGATGCTAAAGGAAACATTTTATTAAAAGAACTTAAGTTTAGAATATATTATGAAAAATTCGAGGGAATTTCATAAGTATTTTGCAATACTGCCACAAACATCAACCAATTCAACTGTTTGGAAATCAAAAAAAAAAAAAAAAAAAATAAAATAAATAACAATCAAATTTAATTTATTGTTGTTAAGTTATTGAGTTAGGTTTATATACAGAAGGAGGAGTGGCAGACTCCTGAAAGTATATACTACATAAATGTATATTCTTGTTGTAAATAAGTTAGGTAAAATAAAGGGAGAAGTAGAAAAAAAATAAAAATTAAATAAAATAATAAGATAAAATTCATAATAATAATAATAACTAAAAGATTAATTAAATAAACTGAAATAAATAATAAAGAACAGTTTGAATTCAACATAAAATAAGATTTTTAGGAGAAATTTCCCTAAGGAAAATCGAAAAATCTGAAGGCCAAACCATTTTTTCACATATTTCAAACTGCTTTTCTAGTTTTCCTCCTTTTGAAAAGTATCCCATTACACAGTTCGATACAATTTCATTTAAAAACTTTCCCACTTTCTCATTGTGTTTCCCAAGCTTGCAGCGATTTGTTTTAAATTGGTCAGGAAAGGGCAAAACCGGCATGGCATGACGACTGGGAAAGCGAGAAAGAGAGCGAGAGAGAGACACAGGATACATTTGAATAGTCCATGCATAGATAAACAATGCAATCACAGTGGGCAACCCCTCTGCCCCTCTTCGGCAGTGATTGTCTTTTTTGTTCCTCTCGTTTTTTATGTGATCTATGCATGTTGCCAGCTACCTACCCAGGGGTGCGAAATTGGTTGAGGATGTCGCGGTATTTGAAGCGCGGGTCATCGAGCACATCATCGAGGTCTGCCAATAAAAGTTACCCTGAAGATGCGGCCGATGGTGGCGCCGACAACGACAACGACGCGGATGCGGCCAGCGCAATGCAACCCCCTACCCTTCGGGGCCGGCGGGTCCTTCTGGTCCCCTCTGGCCGCGTAACCCATAACCCATAACCCTGAGCCCGTAACCCGTAACCCGGTAACCCTTGTGGCATTCGCGTATGCAAAGGACGCATGTAAATTAATAAATTATAGTCAACTAATGAAAAGAAACAGAAGATGAGCGAGAAGGGAGACGGAGACAGAGCGGAGAGAGAGCACGCATAAAAAATGCCCGTGTGATCCATGTCAAATGCCTATAAAAAATTGTCTACGACCTTTTTGTGTCACTGTCTTGTGTGTGTGTTGCATAGTTTTTTCTATTAGTTCCGGTTTATTAGGGGTTAATGCTTTTTGCAGCCCTTTAGCTGCACCATTTCGGACGAGGCGCAGTTTATGCATATTTAAGAACAACAACAACAACAAGAGGAGGCGCAAGAGGAAGCAGAGGAAGCACAAGCAGAAGAGGAAGAGCGAGTGTCCCACTCGGGCTGCTGGTTATTCAATATTCGCGGGTAGCGCCCCGCAGGATCGCAGTGTGCAGCTTACAGGAAGTGCACATGCATCTGGACGCGAGTGTGCCTGTCTCCCTGTGTGTGTGCTGTGTGTGTGTGTGTGTGTGTGTGGATATGCATATAGATTGTCCGCGTTGCGATGTCTTCTGGTTGCTGTCGTGGGAATGGCGAAACGCCCAAATAAATCAAAGTGCGGAGGCACTTGGAGTGAGTGTACAGCACCCAAATGCAGTTGCAGCTACAGATACAGCCACAGATACAGCTACAGATACAGCTACAGATACAGATACAGATACAGCTACAGTTGCAGCTCACAGCTACGGAGCGGGGCATCATTAGCAAGCGGATGCAGGCCTCACTGGCTCCACTCGAGAATTAAACCCAGCCGAGTCGCCAACTTGAGCCCAAAAGAGCAATCAACGGAGACTGCAGAGGGTGCTGCAGAGGGGAAGTAGGGAGTGGAGGGAGAGGAGGGAGAGGAGTGTGAGAGCGGGAAGGGGGCAATGACTGCCACAACGCGGCATCCAAATGGACACACACATGTGTCGCATGGCCGAAACGGTGCAACGAGTGGCGACAAGACAAACAACCCCCAGTTCCACAGATCGTACAGGAATATGAAGACTTACATACAGATACGGATATAGATATAGATACGTATTGTATGTATACAAAAGATGTACTTACACTGGCACTGACACAGTTGCAAAGGTACATCCTGTGCGTGCCTGGCTCAGCTTGCTATGCGTAGAAGTGAACCTGGAACGATGGAACATACATAGATCATGCTAGAAATACAGTGGACGGGGTTAGGAGATAAGCCAAACATAACAAGCTTGTTGAAGGGGAGCTTAGACCCTGAGAAACTAAGTACTTAAGGCATAAATGCTTACATAAGATGTTTAAGGATGTAACCCAATTAATGAATTAACCTTACCTAACCAAGCCTTACCTAATCTAGCCTAAACTAAGCTTACCTTAGATACTCCAACCTCACCAAACCTAAGCTAACCTAAGGCAACCTAACCTTACCTAAGCTAACCTCTCCTAACCTGAACTAATCTAACCTAAGCTAACCTCACCCAACCTAAACTAACTTCAACTTACCTAATCTTGCCTCACATAACCTAAACTAACTTAACGCAACCTTACCTAAACTAAGCTATCCTCACTTAACCTAAGCTAACCTTACCCAACCTAAGGTAACCTAAACTTACCTTGCAAAACCTTACCTTATCTAACCTAAAAAAAACTCAACTAACCTAATCTAACCTAAGCTAGCCAAAGCTTGCCTAATGCAAGCGTAGCAGATAGAACCTTTGGGATGTGGAATCCCCAATTAGACCTAAATAACCTAGCTGAGCTTCTACAATATAACTTGAGATATTTCAAATTTATTTAAAATATATTATAATACTCAGTATAGATCACTAAAAGACCTATAGTTCTACACACTTTCATCATTTCTATCTTAAGAACATCAAGTACAGCATGATGATGTTGCATGTTGGGAAGACTCCTTGTTCTATGCAATTTACCTTTACGCTGACACAGTTGCATTTGTAGCAGTATCTGTATCTGTATCTTCTACTGAAACTCCATCTTCAACTCCACCTCCATCTTTATCTGTATTCCTATCTGCATCGCCATCTTCGTCGGGCATCTAGTGCAGGGAGATGGAGCTGGCAGCGGACACAAAGTACAGTAACACAAATCGAAACGGACACTAAAAATAGCCACCCTCTCCCCTAGTCGATGAGGGCGACTGTGCTGGGGCGACTGTAGCGAGTGTGTAGTGTGTAGTGTGGAGAAAGGGACGGGGAGGGGGGCGGCTGGACGTGGACGGTGGGATAAATGAAGCGCGCAGAGAATATTCGAAGTGACATTAAGTAAACAGACGAGCAACCATGTCAATGTCAGGCGCACTCGCCACATGGGTGCAGCATCGTCTTGCCCACGCAGCATTACCAGACACACACACACACACACACACACACACACACACATGCAGTGTGGCACACATGTGTGCTGCGATGTAACGGAAAACGTTGCTCAAGATACTTTTGGACATCAGCAGCAGGACGCGCATCGCTCGGCTGCATCGCCAGGCGCAGGCTGTGCTCGCGGTTGTATAAGTGCCTCACACACACACACACACACACACACACACACGCACATGCATTACGCACTCACTCGCGACCATGAGTGTCGCTCCACGGTCACCGTCCGCGCCAATGCCACCAGAGGCAATACTCGTGCAAGCAGCATTCGTATCCAACGGATGCGTGTGTTTATTTTAGTCACTCGCGTGTCTGCGTGTGTGTCTGTGTGTGTGTTACGTACTGAAACGGTTATGCAGCCCCCGCCCCTCCCTCTCTACTCCCCCTCCGCCCCGCTGCTGTTAGCTCCTAGTCCTAGTCCCACAAATATACGTGTATGCACGAGTGTCTTGTCTATTTTAGTCACAAATATATCTCCAAAGTCAAGTTCAACGGCGAACGGATATGCACTGACGCTGCTGCCCTTGCCCTTGCCCCGGTCCCTGCGCCTGCGCCAGTTTCTCCGTCTACTTTTTACATAATTTCAGTTTACCCCATGTGTGTTCAATACAGCTGAAAATTAAAACATTTCCGCCGCACTCGTTTGATAAGGTTAACCAACAAAACATATCCGTGTTTTATGGTAGATTATGTTCATTGATGTAACAAGTATGAAGTAAAGTTTTACTATTGGCAATTGTAAGGTAGTTGTCAAATTGTTGGGGTATTTTAACATTATCATAAGGGCAAAGTATTCATTGATCTGTAAATGAATAAAATTATATATTGCATTTTATGTGCACAAAGAAAACTTTCTATCAATGAACAGATTTTCTATATTGACTGGTTTTTAGCTACGTGCAACTATCTGTCCGTCTGTCCGTTTGTCCGTATATAGGCTTAGATTTCAGAGACGTTTAAAGCTAGGGCTAGTGAAATTTGATTAATAGTTATTATTATAAACTGAAATAATATGAAGAGTTACTAATATCAAACCTAAAAGTTTCTAAACTTTGAATTAATATAGAAAAAAAGTTAAGGTATGCAACACAAAATACGCTAAAACTATAAGTTTTATATCTAAGAAATCACTTTGATCTTATTGAACCTTGAAGCGGGTATAATACGACCAAGGTGACAAAGGGGTTCTCTTTTTAATTAAAAAAAAAAAAAGCAATCTGGACTGCAGCTTTCGTGCCTCTTTTTTTGTTTTGTAATATTAATATGTCATCATTCATACTGATTATCATAATCTGACTTCGAATTGACTATAAGATATAGACGACATATCATAATCTGGCTATGAATTGATAATAAAATATATGCTCATGATGATCTGTTCCTAACTGAACCATTTTAAATGTCATTCTGCATTAGTTTCTTTCCAGTTATCAATATCTGATGTAGAACCGACTTAAAAGTCTCCCAACTGCTCGCATATAATAATCCCCGCAAAGAGTTGACTTTAATAGCTCTTTCTAGCTTCTTCTCTCTAGCGGGATTCTACACTAAACAATGCAAAAAGTGCCAGCTAAGCGATGCCTTTTGCAGTCAGTGATGCGTTCCCTTTTTGTTGTGGGCTACTAGGATACCTGCAGGGCTAATGAATTAGACTTTAGGCACACACACACAGACACACACACACACAAAAAGAGAGAGTCAGTCGTAGACTCTCAGTATGTTTGTGTTTGCCGAACAAAGGACAACAACGGGCTGGCAAATTGTTTTATTGGCAGCCAACGCATTCGGTTCGGCGATAAAATCAATTTACTGCCCGCTCAAAACGCCGCTGCCCAAATCTCCATGCCATCCGTCAGTCCGTCCGTCAGTCCACTCGTCTGTCCATTCCGCCGTCCCTTCGTCCTGCTTCGTTCCTCCCTTAGCCGGCGAGGCGTGAGGGTTTTGCGTATGCAAAATTGCCAAATTGTTGCCGCAGCCGCATGCCGCAGCCGCATGCCGCACGCACGATTTATCTAATCCATATTCAAATTTCGGACAATGCCCGTTCCCCTGCCCCTGCCCCTGCCCCGCTCTCCGTCTCCCACTCTCCCTGGCTCTTGAGTCGCGCTGTGGCGATTGTCCGTTGCAACATTGGCAACATTTGTTTGCGGTTCAGATTTATTTTTATTGAATTGCAAAAAATTGGCAGCCCTCGTCTGGTGGCAAATCTCGAGCCGCGTTTGCAGAGCCCGCAACGAGACACGCACGATGCTACGTGTATGCGGCACCAGGTTGCCAATTGTGCAAATAGTCGAAACGCTGTGCAAATTTCTCTATTGTTTTTCGCTCTCTCCCTCCCTCTCTTTTCACTTCTGTTTGCCCTCGGCTCATTTGTGTGCTCAAGAGGAGGCAGACAGACAGACATACGGACAGACGGACAGAGAGGCAGATAGTTACAAAGGTGTTATTAGGAATACACTCGATTAGATAATGCCGACTGGGCCAAGCTCTGCTGCTTTGCCAGCTATTTTTGGATCATATTAACTCTTCCCCTTTGTTATCATCGTTTTGTTTCTCCTCCAACGGGATGTTGTCATGTTGGCTGAACTATTTCCACCAGATATTTTGGGTTTGACGATGGCTTTCCTATCGTGAGTGCAGAAGTTTTTGCAGACAGAAGAGGTTAGTGATATTTATGATGTTCTTAGCTGTGTTTAATAACTGTTCACTTAACTCTTAAGCGAAGTTAGTCAACGAACTTTCTATTGGAAATACTGTGGAAAAAAAATAAGAATCAAAAACTTTCAACAGTTTTAAATCTTTTCAAAATAGGAATCAGTCATTTATTATTTATTTAATATTTTTGTAGTTTAATTTGAAACATCAATTTCATAAAGATTTCTTCATCTTCTATTCGTTACATTCTTTTTTGTATTTTTTAATATATTTTATATATTTTATTACTTATATATTCTCTTATATTATATACTCTCTACACCTATCTATATTTTATTCTCTTCTACTACAATCTGCATCTCTTTTTACCAAGGTAAATAAAGAGTTTCCTTGCGATTCTTTTTGAGTTGCTTCAGCTGCCTCTCAATCTCAATCGAAACTCCCAAAATGATTGAGAAAATAAAGGCAGCGACTGCTGCAGCTGCCCTCGATGAGATCATGCAGAGGGGGGAGCTCTAACCCATTCCCATTGCCACTGTTGTTGGGTGGCCAGCAGAGCAGTCGACTCGCTTTGTCCAGTTTTCGGCAACAAGAGCAACAACAACAGCAGGGGAAAGAGGAGAAGAGGGAGGATGAGGATTGTTCGAACGTGCGTGGAGGCAAATGCTGGCAATATCCTTATATCCCAATATCCTCAGTATGCCGATAGGCCGATTGCATGCTGGCTCGCCGTGTCTGCATATGTTTTTTACGAGTCTTTGCTTCGGGACAATGCCCAAGCCGAAGGGTCAGACCGAAGTGCTTGTTTTTTCTCTGATTTACCGATGTGTGTGTGTGCGTGTGTGTGTGTGCTGCCATTGTTTGCCATACTTTGCGGTTTTTTATGTAATCTCACGTTTGACGTATTGGTTTCAATGTGCTCCCTCCCCCGTCTCCCGTTCCGAGCTGTCAAAATTTCTGCTCAACGTCGACCTGCATTGGGTGGTCCAGCCTGGACTGATCCTGGTTCCCAGTCTCCGTCTCGGTCTCGTCCTCGTTCTTGTTCTCGTTGCAAGTCCCGTTGCCATTGCGACAGCGGCAACACGTACCACAGCATTCTTGCCCCTGCTGCCCTCATGTCGTTGCAACATCATGGAAATCACATGCGTTACAAGACTGCAACAGCGCCGCTAATTGGTGCCACACGCCGCGTCCCACTGCGTGTAAGTGCCACAATCAGTGGCATCTATTGTCTTACATCTCGCATGCAAATTGGCCAGCATTGACGGCCTAATCAGAGCACTTGTCAAGCGATTTGCCACAGCGGTTCATCAGCACCAAATGCCGCCGACTGTGACCGACTATCGATGCCCTCGATATTGATCTGTGCTCAATAAATGTCACTTGTGATGTGTGATGAACCCACGTTAGCTTGACAGGCTGCACATCCCTTCCCCAGCCACCCCCAGGGCAGGGGGGAGATGTTAATTTTGCTGCTCAGCCAGCGAACATTCGATTCAAGTTGTTTATACGGGCGTTACTTTTGTTTCCGGTAATATTCAAGGTTGCAGGAGCAGCAGAGATTATGATGGGATTGGGAAGTGCTATGGGAAATTATGAATACATAATTCTGGCAATCAATTGACTTATAAAGAAGATGCTGATGAAGCTGCTGAGGTGACGAGATTTGACGAGGAAACTATAATAATTTCTAATTAAAACCAAAGCAATTTAGAGTTTTAAGTTTGTAGAGTTTTATTTGTTTTATAGATAAGAGAAACTAATATCTTTAAGTAGAGAAAACTAAACTGAATTCTGTAGAGTTTTTTTTAAATTAAAATTTATATATTATATACATAGTTATTATACTTTTATTATTGCTCTAATGAAACCAAAACTCAATGAAAATCTCCTGTTGTGTTCCCCAACTCTGCCGCTGCAAGTACAGTTGAGACCAAAACACAACTAACAACAACCTAACCAACTTATGACATAATTGAAAACATTTCAAATATACAACATTAGAAATGTGCCTTCGATTTCATTGGGGAGGGGGAGGAAGGGTAACTACACGTGCAATTGCCTTGGGTTTCCTTGCGCTCATCTTGCTTTATATATGAAAACAAAGATGAAGACACTTGAAGACGATGCCGCTGGCTTCATACAGATCGATCGGATTGTGTTTGGGTTACGATGTTCGCTTCGGTTCGGTTTCGTTTTAGGAGGGTTTGGTTTGTAGCGCCAGCGATGATGGACGCGAGCAACTGCTGCAGGATGTTTATCATTGTCACTTGAATCTCAAGTTCTTTTCCCGTTCCCGTTGCAGCAGCGTCCACTGTTCGCGGGGGAGTAACAACACACACACACACGACACACACACATTCACACTTGTGCCCTGATTCACACGCACTCACACACACACACGCACACACACTCGCTCCATTGTGCTCTCAGCAGCTCGCAGCTCGAGCATTTTATTTATGGCATCTTGAGCCTCAGAGACAGGAGCAGAGCGCACATTGGGATCTCATCTCGGATGTTTGGGCATCCAACGCAGGCGACCCTAACGCCAGCAACGTCGACTGCGACTGCGACGCGAGCGTCAGCGGCAACTGCGACTGCGACGCCAACTGCGAGGGCTGCGACTTGTTTGTCGTTTTGTTTTGTTTTGTTTCGCATTCCGCTGCCCGCCTCAGTGTGCCTCTCTCTTTCCCTGCCCCACTTCTTCTGCTGCCTCCTTTGTCTTCCTTTGGTTACTGCGCTGTCCGTTTCACGGAATGTACAGTTATGTTAGCAGAGATTGATAACTCTATTATGTGATCATTGTACTGTAAGGAATCTATCGATAAAGTTGATGCTGCGAATGGTTCTTGAAACTCTGTAGAGTAAAAGCTTAATAACTTTAATATAGTATATGGTAAACCATAACTGATCTGGGGTGCGTATAATCGCTGTGTAGAAAATAAAATAATAAATTCTTTATTATTCCAGATTAAAACTAAATAGATATAGAAAGTAATTTTAACTAATTTTTTACTATTTTTAAATGAATTTTTAATGTTCAATTTTTGTCCATTGAATTTGCAACATAAACTTAAATAAATCATTACTTCAAGATTGAGCTCATATTGGATAAACCCACTAAATACTGTAAGAATATCTGCCAATAATTAATATGTATACACAACTATCGACTACCATAACTACTGATCGATTATAATCGATAAAAGGTGTTACACACATTAAAAATCTAAGTAAAGTTTTAAAGTATCTGCAACTTTTCCATACTAAAAATCTTCCTCCATCTGCACTTGCATGTGTATCTACACATGTGTGTGTATCTCACATATGTGTGCGTGTGTGTATGTGTGTGTGCTCGCTTGATAGTCCACACAATCCACCCCAAAGTCGACCAATTCGAGCCTTCCAATTGGCATTTGACGTGTGCGCGTGTCCAATCAGTTAGTGGCGCCATCTGTTAGCGAACTGCCGAAACTACAACGGACCACAGGTGGCGTTTGGTGCTAAGCGCATTAAACTGACTGTAAATCAAACTGGACAGACAAATATTGAATTATTTGGATGAATTCTTTACAATCTCTTCAGCTACAGTCGAAAGAAGAATTCGCCAAGCAGTTTCAATGCTTTCAAAAAAAAAAAACTCTTGTATCTGTCAAAATATGAGCAGTTGCCGCTGCACTAATTAGGAGCTGCGCTCGAAAGTAGGCAACACTCGATCGTTGCTATAAAAAACAATCAGCAGTGCCATAAAACTCAGTGAAGACCCGAACCCGACCCCCCTAAACGAATTGAAAAAATGCATTGATCGATTTTCTTAGGCTCCTCTCATCGATGTGTGCGGTCGGTGCCGCCTCCTCATGTGCAGCTTGTGGCATCGATTGGCGTGGGCGAGGGTGGTTCAATGGCCGGCTCCAACCCCTAGCAGACACACACATGTGAGTACATAAGCCTCGCATGCATGTGAAGCTGGATACACACACAATCGGCAAGTCCGCCCGGACTCGCGCTGCCTCTGGTCGCACACACACACACACACACACACGGAGATATACATATACGGTGAGCCACCCTCGCCTTTTACATATGGCCAAAATGTTGACGTTCGTGATAAAGCACAGAACGTGCCCGGGTTGGTTTTCGCCAAACGAGCCAGAAAGGGCTGCAAGGTGGGGGAGGGAGAACGATGTTAGCCGGGGACACATGGCGTCCTCCATGTGCTGCATAATTCGCAAGTCTCAGCGGGTCTATGTGTGTGTGTGTGTGTGTGTGTGAGTGTGGAACGGCGTCCCTGGTGGTGGTGGTCGCACTGGTCACACGCGGGCGAGTGGTGGCTGATTTTCATTTCGCAAATGTTTGCCAGTCCAGACCGTAGCCCATGCTATCAACCCCCCCTTCCCACACAGTAGAGCCAACCACACCACCCCACCCACCCATCCACACCACCCAAGCGTGGCCCGTTTGTCGTTTTGTTGTATGTTATGGCCATATAATGGCAGCCAAGGACCAAACACACACACACAAGCAAACCACCCTCTGCTGGGCCACACAGCTCCACAGCAGCAGCGGCTTTTTTCGTCTACCTTCAACCCACTTCGCCCCCCACTCTGCGCCCCTCTCCTGCTCATCCGGCTGCATCATCAGCGCAACAATGTTCGCAAAAAGGACATTTTATATGTGCGCCATAAAGGCATTAGCATTATCGCTCGTTATGTCCTCCTCGCCCGCTCACCCCCCGTTCTCCTCTGCCTGGCCGTGTGTTTATCTGTGTGTGTGTTTGTGTCCACCCTCAAGCTGAAAGCGCGACAACGGCATATGCAAATGAGCACGACTGCAAATTCGCCCAAGCCATCAATAGACATAGTTGGGCAATCTCCAATTCAAATCCAATAAAACTCCCGTCTCAGGATATTGAACTACTGCTGCCCAGCTGGGGTTGTTAACCGTACTCCCCCCTTACCCTCCTCCCTCTCCATTTGTCCCTTGCAAATAAACGACAAGCGAAACAATCTCGTGCAGAGATTATCAATCAAACATTTATGCATCTAATGCTGAAATATATTGAAAGCAGCTCTGAATACATTGGGAATACTATGGGGAATACTTCCCGAAGACTTGACAAGGCACTCCGAATTGGAAAAGAACTTTGAAGAGAGTGGGGGCTGAAGGTAAACTATAAACGGAGTCAGAGTTGAAGATCAACAAGAGAGGAATGAATTGTGGAAATGTTTTGAATGAGTTTTATTTTTCGTATGAGCAGTGAACACCTTTAAGATATATAAGAAGAGTATGGATTGGCCGTGTACCATAAATATACACGTATATTGTTGTATAATGTATATGTAGTATAGCATGTAAAATAAAGCAGTTAGTCAAAATAATGAAAAGTATTATATTAGATAAAGTAAGCAATCGACAGATACGGATTTTGTATTCTGTACTTCATAATGAGCTGAATTCTATGAGACAATATTGAATGTTTAGTTTTCATGCTAAATTCTTAGATTATATTATTATATATATTATTTTATATATTATACATAAAAATGATACTTAGTATGATCATAAGACAGCAATGTACGCACTAAGCATTCTGTGAATAAATATTTCACCTATTGAGGATGCTTTGATACTATTGAACGAATCTTCTCAACAAGAATTTGTGCTTGAGGATTCAGGTTTTCTTATAATTTCTTCAATTGTTCAATTGTTGCTTTATACATTGAACTACGAGTTAAAGAGGATTAGAAAAAGAGTTTTTAAAAAGTTGAAGAGTAGTAACATAGAGTGACAGAAGGGCTTTATCAAAGGAGAGTAGAGTAGAGCATCAATAGATCGACTTTCAATCAGCTGCTGCCAGCGTTGGCCTTGATATGCTCAATCTCGAGCTTTGGCCAAGCTGAGCTGCACACACTCACACACATGAGATATATACACACACAAACACACATACACAAACACACAGGCACACACACACACACGCATAAAGAGAAGGCCAAAACCTCAAGCTGGCCGCACGCCTCAGCTGCCTTCCCCCTGCCGTCAAAGGGGTATTGTCACAGGAATATGTGCTCGAGAAACCAAGAACCAAGCAATAGGAGACACACAGAGAAAGAGAGAGAGGGAGAAGGAAAGAGAGAGAGAGAAAGGAAGACAGGGAGAGGGAGGTGTAGAGCCCACATATATGCATGCTATGTAGCCGGCTAGCTCATACATAGATTTTATGTACTGGCAAGCTTCCAAAGCGTATTAATCTAACGACCACATCCGGCGCACAAAAGCCGCAGCCCCCCTTCCTCTTTCCTTATCCCCAAGCTGGAGCTGCTGACTGTGACTGTGACTGAGGCAGTGCGGCTGATGCTGTGGCTGCTGCTGGGGCTGGGGCTGCTGCCTGCCTGTGGCTGTCGTCCTTCCACATTGCTTATGCTTATGTCCTTTGCATATTTGTCATTTGGCGATGGCGATGGCGATGTCGGAGCGTTTGCAAATTCCCGATTTTTGCACAAATCCAGCGACATCTCTCTCTCCCTTCTGTAACTCTCACTCTGTCTCTCTCTTTCCTCATCTCGCTGCCTCTTTCTGTATGCAAATGCGACGGTCTTGTCCACGCCCCTGAGACGATGTGTACGAGATGTTTTGCATATCAAAAATATAAATCACTTGGCGTAAGACCAGCGCACAAGGCTGCCCCCTTGTGGACCCCTCACCCCGTCCCTCCTCCCGCGTGGCCACTGCTATCGGACCTAAGCTTGGATGGATGCCCTCTGCTTCTGCAGCGTTTCGATTTGCAGTCTTTTTTCCCGCTTTCGACAGCTCGTTCCAACTGATTTGAGACTGGCAGCAGGCACAACCACACACACACACACACATACACACATGTATGTATAATGACATACACACACACACATACACACAATCACAGTCGAAGTCGAAGTCGCATTCACTTGTTTCGCTCAGGCAGCCACTTGGTCCGTCGTCCGTTTGAATCGCTAAACTTTTTTGCGATTATTTTTCTTCTCCTGCTGCTGCCTCCTTCTTTTTTTTTTTTTTTTTTTTGCTTGTCCAACCACCCAGTGAGGGCAGACGGCAGGTGGCATTCGCAGAGTATTCGCAAAGCATTCGCAAAGTATTCGCGCAGCAGTCAGTTTGAATACTTTTTTGCTTGAAATGTTTTCGGTTTGCCACTCGAATTCCGGCGCAGTACAGTTGAGTATGAAAATGACATTTTTGTATTATACACACACACACGCGCACACACACACACACTGGCAGAGAGAGGCAACACATGTGTATTGTGTGTGGTACATGCGCACACCCACACACACGCACACACACTGATACACTCTTGCCTAGTAGAGACATACAATTTAGTCACATCAAGTAGAAACTCTGAGAGAGAGAGAAAGGAAGGGCGAGTGAGGGAGGCTGTTAGGAAGGGGAAAGAGAGAACAGCAGGCAAGTTTTTAAGACATTGTCTTGTCTTCGAGGTAAACGAAATCATTTTAAATCGATAGGAGCATGCAAGTATATATCGATATATATCGACACACAGATATGTATATTGATGAAGCAATATATGTATGCCATATTAAGCCAAACATTCCTTTATATTAGGGGTAAAATGTATTTTATCGATAGTTATCGCATGTACGTTTATCGATACATATCGATACGCAGATAAAAATATTGGTGAAGCGATAAATGGTAATATACAGTCTATAATAATGCATAGATTCTTTGTTATCAATAGCAAAATGTATTCATATCGATAGTTTTATCGATATTTACATATGTAACGCAATATTTGTGGGCATATTTACTATACGCAAACTTGTGCAAGTAGAGATGGAACGAGGTCAACAAAACGCAACATTATGCACTCGATAGTAACATACATATGTATATATCGATAGTTGTCGATATTTACATATACAACGCAATATTTGTAGGCATATTTACTAAAGTAATATGAATGTGCCTGCGTCCTTTCTCGTTCCTTTGACAGCGTCCATTTTGTTTGTCGTCCTGTCGATTCGCCTAAATGCGTCACAAATTCTTGGCAATTCCACCCCAAAGCGACGGCAAACACTTCAATACACTCAAAATGCAATTTGCCATTGACCACACCCTCCCGCCCTGTCCGCCCTCCCTTTTCTGTCTGGCTGCCTGCCTGCCTGACTGCCTGCTCAACCGACTGTCGACTGTCGAACAGGACGAAACGGACACGAGCCTATTTACCTATGCCATGTGGGTTGTTTTGCTGCCTTGGCGTGTGTGTGTGTGTGTGTACGAGTGAATGACTGTGTGTATGTGTATATGAGTGAGTGCTTGTGTGTGTGTGCGTGAGTGTGTGTGCGCAAATTGACCAATGTGCAGGCTGATGCATGTAGGCGATGGCGGCGCTCGAAGGGATCTAGGAGAGTTGAACAGTTTTTGTTTATATTCTAGTGGAATTAATGATAGATGGAAAACCAAGCAGGGGAAGGAATATGTGTTAATAGATTATATTTGAGAAACAATATATGAGACACGCTATTTATAAGCATTTTTAAATTTCAAACGGGTTTGAATGAACATTATACATGAATATTAGGAGTAAAGGCCTAAGAAGACCTTTTCTACATAGACTTAAGATTTGTATGGAACATATATAAATTGGTATTAAACAATATTAATAAATATACAAAGAGAGAAAACCCTAGAAAACAGAAGATGACTTTTAGAAAAAAAACATAGCATTATGTTATGTTTATTTCAAGAATGTCTGATAATAATTGATTAATGATATATAAAAAGGAATACTTTCTACAATAGATAACATCGATTGCAATCAAGATGCAATTTTATCTTTGAAGCTTAAGATAAACATCTTTCATTTACTTTATGCTTAAAATTATAAGAAACAAATATTCAAAGTTCATATTATACACTTCTATTCTATAAGCATGTAAAGAGATGTAGTATTAGTTACTTTAAAATAAAGAGATATATTTTTGAATAAAGTAGGAACAATATTATCAAATTGAAAAACTTAATTTATGATTGGTATATGCAGTTAATATGAAAAGAAACTCATAATTTAAAACTACCAAAATGTGTATTTTTACAAGTATTTAATGAATTAACAAACACCCTCCTTACAGTTTCAGAACTAATATAAATTCAGTCTTTACTTCAGCAAAGAACAACTTGACCCTGATAGCAAGCTACAATTTCCCCCTTAGTCCTGTCTACAGCACCGAATCTCGCCCAAATTGAAAGAAATCAAATTAAAATTAATGAAGCTTAATTAGCGTTAAGTGAATAGATTTAATGCCGATTGATTACGAGTGAATGATTCACTTCAACTTTACCTGCGCGATTGTTTAACTTGCCTCTCCTTCTTTCCACTCATTCTCCTTCTTTCTTACTAATTATGCTTGAACTTTGTTGTTGCAGGACATTGTAACACTGGCGTCACTTGCCACACGCCACTTGGCGCTGCACTGTGATAGACAGACAATCAGAGGGAGGCTGCCAAGGCAGGGACTGAAAGAGGGGACGGGGAGGGAGGCAGGCAGGCTGGCAAAAGAATTTGCACACAGACGCGAGAGTAAACCAGCTAATAAATTATGGAGTGCCTGAGTAACTGTGCAATTTCATGAGTTCATTTTACTACGGCGACCCTCTCCCCCTCCCCATTTCCCCTGCCCCACTCTGTTGCTACAGCAGGCGCCACTTTCACTTCGACTTGGCAGCAAAACTTGCCAACTTGTTGCACACTCAATTTTTTCGCTCGCTCCCTCTCCCTCTCTCTGTCTTCTTTCTTTGCCGCCGCTTTCTTATCTCATTTGAAATTATTTGCTTTAATGGCAACACAGACGGCAAAAAAAAGCTCGAGTGAGGGAGAGAGAGGGAGAACAAAGGAGGGAAAACAAAACGTCGGAAATAAATGGCGTCTCTTGCGCCTTTTTTCCTCCTCCTCTCTCTCTCCCTCTCTTCCTTCTTGCCACCCGCAACACGCCACGGCAGAGCGACAAGAAAAATAAAAACTTTTTCATTACATTTCCCATTTCCGCATTAAAGAGCTTGCGACGCGACCTTGAAAACTGCGCGGGTGAGAGAAAGACAGAGAGACAGAGAGAGAGATGCACAGAGAGAGAGTGAGATGAAACAACAACAAATACGAGACGAGCCAAGGAAATAATCATAATAATAATAAAAATGGCAGAAAGAGCCTGAAAATAAATCAGTCTGCAGTCGCGCACACACACACCCCGCCCCGCTGCGCCCCCTCTAAAGGTCATGGCAGAAAAAAATGTGGCGGCAAGCGGTGTGAGCGGGGGGAGGGGGGGGTGTCGTTCACATTATCCATAGCGTAATTTCTAACAACAAAAACAACAGCAGGCAGTGCAGGCTGCAGAGGCAGGGGCAGACCAGAAGCTGGGGCAGGCCTGAACAGTGACAGCAGGGGGGAGGGTAGTGGGGCAACGGGGGTTGCCGGCTCAATGTCGTCAATTAGAGACTCATTTTGCTCTCGCTGCAGACTGCGGCCAGACTTCATATAGCCTCTGTCTCTGCCTCTGCCTCTCCTTCTTCCTCTCCATCTTCCCCTCCTTTTTCGTCTTCCTTTCTCTATATATACTTAAATATATTCCTCTATACGTATTTCTCCTGCTTTGTGCTGCGTGCTTGTTTTGCGTTCTCTTTCAGCCACGCTTCGCTCTGCCGTTCGTCCTTGCCTTACTGCTTGGTCCTGCATTCTTTTATTGTTTCTTTCTTTCTTTCAGCCGGCGTCGCGTTGTGTCGCTCGCTTTCTTTTTTCCTTTTTTTTCTTTTTTAGAAAAATTCATTCATGAAAAGAAAAGCGCGTAAAGTGTGAGGAACTTGGACAACTTTTGGTGTGTCAGCCGACGCCTGCCTTCATTTCCCTTCTCTCCTCTCCCCTCATCTGCTCTGTTACCCACCCACGCAGAAGCGTTTGGTAGTTATGTCTGAGCTGAGCTGCACAGTGTTCTGAATGCAGTGCAAAAGTATCTAGCTAAAGTGCAATGAAAGGAACTTACAGAGATGTCTTTCGCTTATTTATACTTCGCAATCGATTATTACTTTGAAATGCTTTGAAGTTATTCTTGTATTATATATATTTACATATATTGTAAATATGTATATACATATTTCTTTATAGTGATAAAGGAATTCTTATAAAAATGTATATGCAAAGTTATTTGAGCCTTTTTGACAATTTTTAATAGTTTAAGATGGTTTAGAAACAACCAAAAATCGGGCGATAGGTTTTATGGCAGCTATATATCGATTCTATATGGCTCGTTCCGATTTATTTACAGCGTCCAGTAATAAAAAGCATGTGTGCCAAATTTCATAAGGATAACTTAAAAAATGAGAGAGACATGGCTGAATCGGCTTCCATATTGATGTTGGTTGAGAATATATATGCTTTATAGAATTAAACTTCTTGATTAATACCTTCTGCAAGAGTTTAAATAATTTAATAAATAAATTAACCAAAGTTCCATATCAAGTATTTATATTTGAATATGAATATGAATATATATCTATATGATACACATTTATTGATCAATCTATATAATATTGCTATTACAGTATCTATCTTTAATTTGTATTCCCTGACTCCCTTTTTCTTCATTCATTATCATTTTCATATAAAACTATCATCTTTTTATAAATTCCCAATGCATTCTACAATCAATCAACTCAATTAGTCAATTAACATATAATTAACTTGCTTTTCATGCCACTGTGACCCACTGTGACAATGGGCAACTGAAGCGCCGCTCGTGCTGTAAATAGATGGAAAATTGTGGCATTTAAAATTAAAATTCAAATTGAGACTTGACTGGCGACTTGTCGAGGGGAAAGCCGGAGCTGGCAGCACTTTTCTATTTGCATTTCGCTTTTCTTTTGTACAACATTTTTTATAGCGCTGATTCTTTTTTCTATTTTCTCCCCATTTTTTATTTTAGCTCGTGTTTTTTATTAAATACTCAACGCGGCGCCAACTGTTGCTGTTGCTCTGGCAACTGTTTCTGCTTTAAATGACCTTCAATTGTTGCCCGCTAACGAGGCTGGCCACGCCCACTGCCTACTGCCGGCAGTTGCATTCAATCATTCGCCTCGCCTCACCTTGCCCCGCGCTGTACGCGTAATTTATGCCAAGTGCCAAGTGCCAAGTGCGAAGTGTTTGCCGAGCACAAGGACACTCGAGACGCACCAGGCGTTTCGGGCGGACAGGGTTGCTGCACTACCCGAAAACGGAAACCCATTTCAAATAGTTTAATAAATTCTCCCTCTCTCTCTCTCTCTCTCTCACTCGTTCTCTCGCTTATTTTGCGGAGGCATTTCTTCCGGCATGAAGACCACTTGAATAATTTACATTTCAAGGAAGCGTCGAGCGTGATGATGCTTCTGCTGCTGCTCCTGGTGCGTCCTGCTCCGGTGGTGACTCGTACTCGCACATATCGCGGTATCTGCCTCGCAGCAGGCATCGCATTTAGTTCATTCAGTTCCTCCAGCTGTTGCATTGCCTTCGTGCCCAACATTTGCCGTTATCGATCCTCACAGGCGACAATGTGTGATGAAGTCCTCGATTATGCCGCGCAGCTCTCTCTTCACTCTCAGGCCACGCTGTGATCCGATCCGATACGCACCTCGCGATAAGCGACACTTCCTCTGCCAATTCCTCAATTAGCTAATCGAGAAAAGGCGCCAAATGAAAGTCAACTGCCTTGGATGTTGAAGATACCTTACAAGGTGCAGAAGATACAATTTTCTATAAATAAACTACAATTAATAAGGAAACTTAAGAAAGAGAGAGATTAGATTAGATAAGAGTTAGCTGTCTAAATATATTTTATGTAGTTTATGGAATTTCAAGATAGCTCTGAAGTTAGTAATGTCTAATGTCAATTTCAACTTCCCTATATACTCGTATATCATATCAAGCATATCAATTCAAACAGCTTCAACAGGGAAGTCGACTGCAACGCAACCCATTCTTCAGTTTAGTTTTAGACCTTTTTTTATATTGGTCGGCGTTCTCCTTAAGTCGAAGCTAGTTGGATGGTATAGATTTATGTAAATCGTACAACTATCATAGAACTCATCATACTGCACAAGTTAATGATGTATAATAATAAGGCTGAACAATAATAAGAATGCACAAGCACCTTTTCTCTTTCGAAACTGCAAATTTGAAGTCATTTTTTAATACTTCATTTCTATGGTGAATGCACAAGAAACTGGAAACAAGATAAACATATATTTATAAGGATAACTTTTTACTTATTACAGAACGCTAATGCTCTCTTATTACTTAGGTACAATTTTTATATTTAACCTAACTTTTAAAATTAAAAGGAAAGGTTTAAAATAAAGTATCATTTATTAAATTGTTCATACTAATCAAACATGCATAAAGTTCGAGTTGTCGCATATAAATCGCGATACGAATCCTTTCTATTAATTAACAGTCTCTCTGTCTGTCTCTCTGTATCTCTCTCTCTCTCTCTCTCTCTCTCTCTCTCTCTCTCTCTCTCTCTCTCTCTCTCTCTCTCTCTCTCTCTCTCTCTCTCTGACCTAGTTGAGCTCTCCTATAAGTAAGTTTGATTTGATTGCTGATTGTCTCTCCGTCTCAAAGTAACCTTGGCAACGTATTCCTTACACAAGCACAGTCTCGAGTCATATGAAGAGTGATGCGATTCGCAGTCGAGGTGAGAGATTATCTCATGCATTTAGTTACGGAACAGACTGAAGATTCCGCATGGCATAAATCAGATGAGTCGTGACGGCGATGCGGGATGAGGAGTGTGGGGAGAGCAGAGTGTGTGGGATGTGGAACTGCTTCTGGCATACGGGCAATGCGAAATGGTGAAAAGTAATAATTTGTATGCTGTTTACGCTGCGTGTCTCATGTTACATAATTCTAGGCAACCGCTCACACACACACACACATATATATACATACAGTCGACACTTCCTACCCCTTCCGGAGTGGCGAGGCAACCTCTGCTCTCTCTCCTCAGCGCTGCCCAATTTGCATGGGTAATAATTTTGTTTGGCTGCCTCGCAGGCTGCTACAGTTAACCGTTACATCGTCTGTCAATCGCGCTCAAAGGGAAATTTATACCTTTTTTCGAATTTTAATTAAATGGCATCATCTGTCTCAGTCTGTCGGTCTGCCGATCTCTCTCCTGTCTGTCGCCTGTTTGCATATTGCAATTTTTTCAGCCCGCGACTCGAGGGACGACGCATATGAAATGCGCCTTTCTCTAATTGCGGCGCACATGCAGCGAAGGGTTTTCCACACACACACACACTCACACACACGGACACATCCGTCTTGGCTGCAATAGTTTCCACTCTTGATGCATTGAGGGATTGGTCTTCAGTTTGCATATCCATCACAGAGCGAGATAATTGAAGTCGGGCGCCGATTGAAATTTACATGTGTTCACCCCGTTTGCCGATCCCAAGGCTACCCTACAATCATACGGTACCCTACCCAACCCTACCCGACCCTACCCTACCCTGGGCAACCCCACCCTGTTGAACTCTTGCCCTGTGGTTTCGGCATTGAGCTTGTAATTTGATTACGCCGAAGACGCTGAGCGAGCGACCCGAAAAGACATTCGAGAATCAAGACAATGCTAACGAACCCGTTGCAACTACCATACACGTCTATGTATGCATATTTCTCAGGCAGCCTACGGTACGGACACGTATGTGCCTGCTGCCTTATCCCGTATCCTGTATCCGGCACGCAGCATCCTTCCTTCGCATGCAAAGCACCCGACGTGCAATTAATGCCAAAGGGTTCACTTTGTTTTCTTCAAGGAAAATTCGCACGATATGCACATTGAGAATTTGCGAATTTCAGATTTTCATATCATTTGCATTGGGGTCCGACAGCTGACAGTTGCGTTTCCACGAAGCTAATTGAATTTTTTGATTGACAACCCCGACAAATCCGCTGGGAAAGAGTAAAGATTAAGATGCTGCTTTTGCTGAGAAAGTGCAACTTATGGCAAAGGTAACTTATGGGAAAATCTGTAACAGATAGGAAGTGTTTAGTTCGAGGCATAGAAATCTTCTATATATGCGCCCCTTATATATGTCACTAATTATCGTACGGAATATGACTAAGATGATGTTTATTTTAAACAAAAATCGATAATTTTTCGACAAAGTTCTGAGTTCGCAGTGTTGATTTCTGCATGACAAACAAGTAAACAAACAAGATTTCTTAGAAATAAGTAAGAAAGTTTATTTTATATTAATTATCTAATTCAAACGAATCGCCAAATGTATTTGAGTAATGATTTATATTACTTTTTCAACACAGTACATTTAAATTAAATTCTTTTTTTCTCATTTAAAGTTGTTCTTTTTATTTTTAAATTCAAATTTATTTTTAATTCTATATCTTTGATTAATTATTTACAAACAATTAGGTAAAATAATTGTTTTTACTTTTAAAAAACAACTGAACATAGTTTAACTCAAAATTTAAATTAAATTGAATAAATTTCCATTAATAATTACAGTTTAAGCTTTAAAATAACGCTGGCCATTAGTTTTTCTCGATTTTCTAGAGCAGTAAGAGGCGTGGTCATGTTATAGAGTAAGTTGTAGTTACAAGCAATAATTAGACAGTTGATTACCAAATTTGATGGCTCTACCTTCTATAATCTCTGAGATCTCTGCGTTCATACAGACAAAAATTGGAAGTATTCTTTTGTCTGTTGACGCAAACGAATAATGTAGACTCCTTCTGAAGTTGGATATGCCTACTTCTGCTTGTTGAATGCATTATGGGCTACCTAACAGTTAAACTCCTTATATAACCTATTAGTAAATTTAACATAAAAAATATTTCTAAGCAAAGTTCTAAGTTTTAAGCAAATTTAGAGAAAGAAAGAAAGAACTTTAAGCCCAGCAAATTGTTGCACAACAAATCGAAGGCAATAAACCAACGTCAAGCAGCTCTATCTATTGTTTTATGGCAAAACCATAGTTTACAACCCCCTCCCCCTCTTTACCTTTCCCTAAAAGTCGTTTTTCTTCGCCAACACTAAAAATAAGAGGAGACAAATTGTGAGGAAAACGGAAAAATGTTGTGTACAAATTTGGGCGCTGTCAAAAGTTGTGAACTGCTGGCGTAATTGAAAACTGTACCTTAGCATAGATACACACACTCGCACTCACACACACACACACACACACACACTCAGCCACACATCAGCAAAATGTATTGACTTTTAACTTGGCAACTCCTTCCCGAGCAACCACCCCCACCTGAGCGAGCTCAACGCCCAACGCTTAGGGCCCCTCGTCGAGCGCAGTAGCGAAGATAAACGAGCAGCAAATGTTGTGCCCCGGGGGGAGAGTGAAAAGGGGATAGGAAGGGGGAGGGGAGAGAAAAAGGGGGGGAGAAGGCAAGCTGCCTACGCAGAGAAGTTAAGTTCGGCACATGCGAGTATTGGCCCAAATGGTGGCAGTGGCTCGTGACTCGTGAGAGTGTCCACACACACGAGCGCACACACACGCACACAGGGACTCACACTCACACACAGACAAGGACATACACACACGGGCACGCATTCATGGACCACTCACACATATCAGCGCGAATTTCAGTTCATTTGTTCTGCGCTCTGGCAGCCGACGCCATTAGCATATTGCAATCGATTTGCACACACACACACACACACACACTCACACATATACAGAATATGCCCTCATGTGTGTGCGTGTAGTGTGTGAACTTAATTAGGAAGCAGCTCGCTTGTACATGCATAAATATTGTATATACTTGTAGTTTATATATAGTCGAAGCACTTGGAGCAAATCCTTTGGTCATGCCAGGCGCGTGTTGTGCGTGGGGGCAAAGAGAGAGAGAGAGGCAGAGATAGAAAGAGAGCGAGAGAGGAAGACATGTGTGTGTGTATCTGCTCACATATGGGCAAAATGGCCGCTCACCAGCGTAATTTATGCGCATTTCGAAGAGGGTGTGAGTGGGCGAGGGAATGCAGAGAGAAAGGGCAGCGGCAGGGTAGAAGCAGTGAGAGAGAGGGGGAGGGAAGGGGAAGGGAGGGTGAAGGCGTGTGCGCCTAATCAGCTAGCCGGGCCGGGCCAAGCCAAGCCAGCCATGTCATGTGTGGTCGCCATCAATTTAAGTTAACGAAAAGCGAACGAGCTGCAACCACCCTCGCTGCGTCGCAACGTCGACGCCGACAGCGACGGCAACGTTGACTGCACCCTTCCGTAGAGCAGCAGCAACTGTGGGGTGGGGGGAGGCTGGGCTTGGTCAGGTCATTGAGTGGTTGGACGTGGTGGGCAGAGCAGAGCACGAGCTGAGCGCAGCGCAGCGAACTGACAGCAATGGCAGACACACGAATACTCAACACACACACACACTCACGCACACAGACGGAACGGAGCACATATGCGAGGGTGGGCACTGCCTATATGCATGTCCTGCTCGCACATGTGTGCCTCGCTCTGCCCGTCTCTCTGCTGTGTGTGTGCGGGTGTGTGTGCTACCCCCATCGCCAGCTAAGGGAAGCAAAATGTATTGCTCATCGAAGGCTATCGAATGTGTGTGGTCGTCAGCAGCGTCGGCGTCGGCAGCAGCAACGTCGTTAGCTGCGTCGTCGTTGGCGTCATCGGGTTACTTCGTGCCGTGCACGAGTCGCGGCTGCGTCGACGCTTAACAATAGCAGCAACATTGCTGCCGCTGCTGGCCGAACATGTTGCGTTGTCGTTGTCCATTTTGTTGTTGTGTGTGCGTGTGTGTGTGCGAGTGTGCGTGTGTGTGTGTGTGTGTGTGTGTGTGTGGCCCACACATGTTGTCTCACATGGCGCTTCGTGTTTTATTACTCGACCTGCGTACTATTCGAATGGGAAGACTCCCCTGCCCCCACACACACTCGGCTGACGACGACAATATTAGTAGCAGCCGAAAGTTCACACAGACAGACACACACACACACACAGAGACAGACAGACACACACAGATAGAGAGACAGACAGACACACACTCATGTGCGTGCTTTGCTTTTTCGCACATTTTGAACTTTCGTTTGCTCCATCTCGCTCGCCATATCGCCGCATCTTTAATTGAAGGACTTTGCGCAGCTCACACACGCATCTATGTGTGTGTGTGTGTGTGTGTGTGCTTACACCTTGCTCACTAACTCATTCGCTAGCTCGCTCTGGCTCTGGCACTGGAGTGGTCCATGGCAGTGGCTATGTGAAGAATGGAGAGCAAATGAATATCTCTGGCTTAGAATGGGCATTGCCCGGGCGGGGAGGTGCCGCGCAGGGCAGGGGGGAAGGCAGAGCAAGGGGGCAGTCTTCCATGGGACATGTGAAACAAAAGCAGCGACGCTGACTGCGCTGTCGACAGCGAGGACTGAGTAGCCCTTTGACTACTGTGCACAGACGTTGCACGCCCACTTCACATTGTCTCCTGTCCCGCTATGTATGTCCTGCGGCTGCTCCCACACACACACACACACACACACACATGACTTGCCTCTCTGCCTGTGTGTGTGTGTGTGAGTGTGTGGCAGCTCTTATAAACATATGCACATTTCGTGCTATCAGCAGCGGCCACATGAGTGCAATGGGTACAGCCTGAATGAGAGCGCGAGTGAGAGAGAGAATGTAAGAGAGACAGAGAAAGAGAACTAGAGAGAGAGCGAGGGAGAGAGCGAGCGCGGACGAGAGCGAGCAAGCACGAGGCAGCGACGCTGGCGGCGCACACACTGGCGGCCCGTGCAGACGGCAGAGCAAAAGAGAGAGAGCACACAGCGGTCGAAACTCGCGGAGAGGCCAGCGCAAAGCTTATGTAAGCCAATACATACACAATGCGCGATATTTATGTGCCATATACATGCACACACTCACACACACACACATGAGTGGAGTACATACACATGTATGTGTGTGCGGGGCACATGTAGCAGAACTTTCATATTCGATTTTTCATGACGGCTCGCTCAAAAGGTTTGCTTTCTTTTGCTTTTCTTTTCTTTTGCCTCTCCCGCTCTTCTCCTCTTCACCTCTTCTACTCCTCTACTCTTCTTCTTCCGCCTGTCGAAGGTCTGTTTGAAATTTGTGCTTACATAAGTTCTTCGATTCGCCAGCGATTTCAATTATTATAATCATTTCCGAAAAATCTGTCACGATTTACACGAACTTTTTGTTGGAAAATGTTGATTGGGAATTTGAAATCTCTTCAGAAATGAATTTCCGCAAAAATCGCAGGGGCTTCAAGGCTTTTCGATTTGGAAATGAGATGACGTGTAGGAAAGGAAGATAGGCTACCGAAGGTTCTTTACTCTTTCAGATTGACTGGCACTAATAAGTAACTTCTAAAATCAGAAAAGGCCCTTATACAAAACACTTCATTTCGACCTATTGTTCCTATGATAGCTATATGTTATTGTGGTTTGATTTTTATGGAAATTTTAATATACATGTTGAATATATTAGGAATAAGTTCTATGTAGTAAATTTGATTGCAATATCTTAACAAATAACAAAAATCAGCCAATAGTTTATATCACAGCTATACGATATATCAGTGCGATCCGGCTAGTTTCGACCTTTATACAGCGTACAGCAATAAGAAGCATGTTTACCAAATTTCATCAAAATATCTTCTAAACTGACAGACTTATTTACGAAGCAACAGACGGACAAACAGACACACGGACAGACGGACAAAGTTAGTTCGATTCTCTTGCTGATTAAGAATATACAAACATACTTAATGGGGTTGAAACTGTCTTCTAAGCTGCGTTGCAAACTTCTGACCAAGAATATACAAACATACTTAATGGGGTTGAAACTGTCTTCTAAGCTGCGTTGCAAACTTCTGACCAAAATAAATATACTCTCTGCAAGGGCATAATAATAGACGAAATAAAGAAAGTTCTTCATTCATTCCTTAGAAAACCTTCAAAAAGTACCTTTTAAGCGACAAGCAGTACCCGAAAAAGAAAAACATGAATAACCAGGAAAATATTTCGTAAAACGTAGCAACTGAAGAACTCTTATACCAAATTCTTCACTTGAAACTGCTCATCTTCAATTCGAACATTTGTGTAATTAACAAATTGAAATTAAGTTTTGATCTCATTCCGAGAGGAGACCCTAATGCATTAGCATGCGAGTTTAGCTGGAAAGCCATTTGCGGAACCAACCGTAGAAAAGGCAGCGCAATTGTATCTTATCGCCAGCATCGCTTGAGAGTGCTTCACACCTTTGAAACAATCAGCCGTGCGCGGAGTAGAGCCGCGTTAAGCCCAAGTCGACCCGAAACCAAATACCGAAACGGAATGTTCCGAACATCGGCGACAAATGCAATGAAATTGAAAATTGGATTGGGCCAGAGAGTGCAGCGGGGAAGGGGTTACGGGGGGTAAGTTCGTATGCAAAGTAGGTAGGCCGCATCGGGGCGAGGGCAACGGATAATGGGACAGGGACAGGGGTAGGGGGCAGGACCGGATGTGCAAACTTGCAGCCTGTAATTTGAATATTCAAATTTCAAATTTCAAATATGGAAAATGTCGAATGTCGATGCCGAATGTTGAGCCCGAATCAATTATTTGCGAAAATGATGAAAATTGGTTGGCACAGTGCAATGCACCCCGGAATCGCGATCCCGAATCGCATTGTGCGAAATGTTGCAAGAGGATAAAACTACAACAACAACTACAACAATTTGCATTTGCATATTTATTGATTTAAATAGGGCTACGGCAACGAAGGCAGGCAGGGGAAGGGGTCAGGAAAAGCGGAAGGAAGCGGTGAAAAAAGGTTTAATGACAGGGCATTTTCGTTTACCTTTTGCACTATCCCGCTCTCTCTCACTCTCTCTGCTATACGCACGATCCACTGCCAGCTACGTTTCTTTCTTCTGCATCATTATAATCTTTTATTCTCGCGCTATTTTCATTCTAATTTCTGGGCCAGGGTTGAGCCTCAGCAACCGAATTCGAATCCAAAACAGAATTAGAAACAGAAACAGCACGCACAGCAGCACGTTGTTGTTGTTGTTGTTGTTATTTTTTTAATCTCCAGCAACAACAATGGATGAAAATTTAAAAATTTGCATAAGTTTCGCGCGCTTGCCTAGTCGACGTATTGAAAATTCGTGCACAGTTGAGGTAAAACGGAAGAACAGATGTCTCTCCGAAGCGACCCGAAAGGATACAGATTGTGAGACAGAGAAAGACAGAGAGAGAGTAAGAGAGAGAGAAAGAGAGAAGATAGGCTGGTGATCGCAGATTGCAAACCAAAATATACTCGTGTCTCCTAGTTTCCCGTAGACAGCTAAGCAGGTCGCATCCTACCGCGGAGTAATTCAATTAGATGATGCAAGGTAAGTGTTAGGAAAGTATATAATAAGTATATATGTAGACATGATAGCATATAGCAGGGGTAGATATAAGAATGGAGTTCACGATATACTTTGACTTACATATAAAATGATAATTATTATAATGATTCTTGTTCAACAAAATTACTCAAGGCATTCGGTAAAACTTTAAGAGGCTCTAGATGGATTCATTGATTACATTTATGTAGCCTTTCTTATCTAAACCTTCTTAAATCTTATAGAAATTGCTTTTGTTCAACACACACACGCAGCTTAGTCACTGTAGGAAGATAAAATGTAATAATTAATTAGAATTAGATAGAATGTGTTAAACACACTATATACTTGTATATCAATAGCTATTCCAGTAATAAGTTTTCCAAGCCATAACAAAACGAAGTATCTGTTTTCAAAATCCTTTTGTACAAGAAATAGGATAAATTCTCTCCGAACTCTTCGTTTTCCCAGAGTCAAATTGAAGTTGAACAAACGAGACTCGCAAATTGAAAACGTAGCACATCGGTCACATCGAAGGCAAGTGGGAATCAGGAATCAGACACACATATCACTATCACAATGCTTGTCATGTGTGTCGTCTGCATGGACGAGGCGTGCGAAGACCACATAGGGCGCATCGCAGTCGCGGCCGTTGATCGTGAACGGGACCACGACGGAACTCAGAGACGTCTTCGAAGCTCCAAGCGGTCGAAGGGTTAGCTGGGTTAGCTGGGTCGGGTTAGGTCGGGCAGGCAGGGTCGAAAGGGTGCAAAGTTGCGCTGCGTCGCGCTCTGTGGTAATTTATTTTTGCGCCTCAAGGACGTCGGCAATGAGGACACGTCGTGAATTAATGAGCGCGAGGAATGCCACAAAGCCAGCAGCGCCGACGCTTGATTGACACGTTGACAGTCCGCAGCGGCAGTCACAAGTTCCCCGCTAAAGTCCCTGGCGCAATCTCGATCCCGGTCAGTTCAGTTCAGTTCAGCTGGCAGCCGAACTGGATCCCGTTGCGATCGTACGTTGAGATTGTTTTACCATCGTCCTCGTTTTATGCTCCCTGCTGTTGAATTGTTTTAAATAAATAAAACTAAGAGAATACCCCTTAAATACGGGTCCGGGAACCGCATAAACGTGCAACCTTTGAGTCCGAGAGAGCTGTCAAGTTTCATTCCATTTCATGCGAAAATTGAATTGAATTTTCGAACAATTAAACCACAGAAGAATTTCCTGACTTTCTACTGTTTAGTTTTGCATAGACTTCTATCGATTTTTTGTTCTCTTTAGATATTCAGACTTTGGAAGATGATAAAGATTGATTATCTTGAATTTGTCAGTTAATTTTACTATCGAATATATTCGAATATGTGTGAATTAAAAAGTTACTTATAAGATTTTATAGAAGAATGGTCAATAAACTTATTAATGCTTGTTATCGATAACATTCTATTACTATTATTTTCTCAAAAATTCTGACTTAAGACCATGTTCACGATTGTTTATCTTGAATTTGTCTGTTTACTTAACTATCGAATATATATTGATCTATCACCAACAAACTTATCAATGATTGTTATCGATAACACTTTACAGCAAATTAGCTGCATTTAACCGTTTTAATAAAAACATTCAACATTCACAGATAATAAGTATTATAAAAGAAAATATTTTATAGCTATTTATTTACGCATGTAGATCCGAATTCATCGAAAAACATATCGATAACATAGTCATGCTATCAATGCAAAGAAGCTTCAAAAACTTTTCATGCACAGCGCAACCAATTTTGGATTTACTATCAGCTGTTCTCGTCGTTATCGTTATCGTTATCGTATCGCTTCTACCATCCTTTGCCACTAAAAACCTTTTACACATTCCGTAACATGCTAGAGTGCGAATTTATTTTTCTTAAATTCCCACAAGCAATGCATATTCTTCGATAAACTAATCGATAAACATTACTGCAAGCCCGAGCCTAGTTCACGCTTCATTTAACTCGTTGCCAGTGCTCAAGGGCGGCTCCTCAGAATTGCTCCAATCCTCTGATATTCAGTTAAAGCTCCCACAGCAACGTGCCGGTGGTTGTGCGCCGTCTCTCTCGCACTGCCTGGCAAGGCACTGGGAGCAGAGCTTAAGCACTTGTCGGTCGTTGTTTTAATAAATTAAATTCCGGAAAATCCACAGGAAGTCTGTCTGTGCATTTTTTGTGCCCTGTTTTTCTTTATTTTCTGCACAAGCAGGTTGTGGTGCGGGCGAGTAGGAGCACAGTGGGGGGGTGGTGCACGGTGGGGGGCTGGGGCGTAGTGGGGTAGGCAGACTGTGTTGTGCACTGCAATGGCTGCCATTCATTCTATAACTTCCTGCAGCGGCGCATGCCGGCACGGACTTAATTTTATTTAAGCACTCGCTTCGACTGCGGCTTAGACAAGGCGGACACAAGGACGGACAGACAGACAGACGGACGGACGGACAGACGGACTGACAGACGGATATGAATGGCGGCAAAAATAAATGCAATATAAAACAGCTGATAAGGGGTGCTTGGGGGTGTGTGGGAAAATCAAAGTGCATTGCAAATCAAAAGGCAACTCAGGGGGGTAACCAGTCCGAGTTCATTCGCACTCGCATCCTTGTTCTCAGTCCAATGGCCAGCAGCCAAATGACCAACACGTGCCAAGCACACACGCACTTTCGCACACACACTCTCGCACACACACTGACAAAGTGCGAAGGTCACTGCGTACAAATTTCTGGGTTAATTTTATGAAAAATGAAAAATTAATTGAGAAATAATGTTGACAAGCGGCGACCACAGGCAGCCCCGACTGGACCTCAGCACCGGAAGGGAGCGGACCCGGACCCAGACCCCCTGCCCGGCGCCGCTCAATGGACTGTCTAATGCGATTTTGAGGAAGATGTTGCCATCGTCGACGACTTCGACGTCGTCTCAGCGCGTGCTGCGCTGCGCCGTGCTGACCATTGGTCAAAAGTTAAGTCACGCCGGCGCAAGCAGCCAAGAAATGTCGGCCATTTTGTAGGGAACGAGCAGCAGCGACGAGCCCGACGAACTCGACGAGCCCGAAAGGTCAGCCATCATCATTATCACGCTTATAAGGGGGCACAGACGGAGGGTAGTTCGACACGGAGTGACCAGCGGGCAAGCAGACACACGGACAAGCGGACAAGGGGTAGGCCAATGGTCAGCGACTGCGACTTCAACTTCAACCCCTGCTGCAGCTGCCTTGTGCCTTCTGCCTCCTGCCTCCTGCCTTGTGCCTCCTGCCTTATGCCTCCTGCCTTGGTGGTTGTTGTCGTTGCTGCTCGCTGAGCAAATCAGTGCGAGCAATTGGTATGCAAATTGAAATAAACCTCTCGCTGCGCTCCGCTGATCGCTCGACGTTTAATGAATTCGCACCGGTTCGACCGGGTGGTTGGGGTGGACAAGGCAAGCGCACAGGCCACGGGCCACGGTCAGCTCGCAACTCGGCCAGCGGTCAACTTGATTAGTGACCAGAGCGACGAGGTCGCCCAGGCCGGGCCATCCGGCTTCATTGGCAAATGGGGAGTGATCGCTTTGGTAAAAACATTGCATTTTTCACATTAAACAGAACATAAATCACGGATTTAATGGCGAAAACCAGCAGCCCCGTCACGACCCAACAAATTGAGAATAAACAGGATGAGCGAACGATGAAATGAATGCTCCGAGTGGTCGTCACTCTGCCCGAGTGGGCTGGGCACACGATCAAAACATGAAAATATTTGACTTACCGCTTTACAACGCGTTCGCCTCGGATGAATTATTATCGAAGGGACTTCTCCGAGCTTCGGTCCCAGGCGATTCGATTCTCTCTGCAACTCGAATCGCGTGGCCCATTTAGGGCTTGTTATTAACACAAAATATTGACCCTGGGATTATAGTAATATATCATACACTTGGGGCAAGGAACCCAAGATGTTGCTAGCTCGTATAAACATTGCACTCAAGTGGTTTTATTAGCCGGAAAATTGATTGGCGGCATCATTAGAGATTAGTTACGATTCGTTTATTGGAAGTTGTGGGGTTTTTCATATGGTAATAATATGTTTAGGAGTTAGGTTCTTAGAAATGTATAGGTCTTTATGTTGAAGATATATGATGGGAAAGGATACTGCTCTTATTTATACCTTTATATTAATTACCTTATAGAGCTCGAATAAAGTCTCATTAAGTTGTTGAGGTCCCTGCAATGAGAATCGTATTTCAGAGTAAGGTTGTCAGACATATCACTCTTAAATTGAATGGATAGGAATAGGACCATATTCTTATAACTCAATGAAATCTACCTTCCATCAAAAATACTTCAATTTCACCTTAGTGAGGCTTATTAATCTTTACATAGAGTAGAAATGAGAGTTCATACTTAAACAGAAATGGGTCAGTAATGTAGCGAAATAAAGAAGCATTCTTCAAGTATTCAGCAAAATACAAAAGAATTCTTCTGGTGTTCCTACCTATAGATACACCTTACAGGCCAGTCGAATATATATATTCGCAATCAAATGAAATATAATGCTATAATCTCTGCCATGCTTTGCATCTTTCACTTTACAGTTGCGGAATTCGTGGTGAACCTTTATTTGACTTGCGCTTTCTTACAGTTTATGTACCATATGATTATGCAAGCTCAGCTCTTGGTACTGCATCCGTCTGTGCTCTGCCCAACACCCATTCATGCCGTGCACTGCCTATGGGCCCACAGCTAGGCTGGGTTGGGCTGGGCTGGGCGCAGATGACGGGACATATAACATGATAAATGCTGTTGACATTTGAACTAAAACCGTTTTCTTATAATATGGCAAATAATAATCCTCAGCCAGATGCTTAAGACGGAAACTATGCCACTGACAGAGCTTATACTACTTTCCGCCTCAACTAGCTGAACTGCTTGCGGCAGGAAGCGGTACTACCTAGTGGGGTAGCCCCCTCCTTTCCTCCTGCTCCTCAGCTTGACAGAGCGACTTTTATTTACCAAAGCGACTGGCAAACAAGACCGAGCAAGAAGACAGTAAGAGAGAGAGAGGGGTAGAGGGAGTAGGAAGATAGAGAGGAAGAAACTGTAATCCAAACGAAAAGTAAATTGTATTTCAGAGCAGACTTGTTGATGTATGTGTGTGTGTGTGTGTGTGTCATTTCGAGTGTATGTAAGCGGTTGGGCATGCTACACTAGGTGGGCATATTAGTAGTGCCAGTAGCCGAAACGCAAGAGAAAGAAGAGGGATATATAGAAGAAAGAGAGAGAAACTTCAGCAGCTCAAGCCACAAATGAATCATTGCAAGTTTGAAGACTTTCTCAGGTTGTTTGTGCCTATTGAAATGCCATAACTGTAGCGCACAGCGGCAAATAGATACTTAATCACATATGCAAACATATACACACACTCACTCTTCTCGCATGTCAACCGAGACTTGGCTTAGTTGTTGAGCGTTTTCATATGGATTTGTTGTTGGGGATATGCAGCTAAAGCCAAAGCTCTCTCTCTCTCTCTCTTTCGCTCTGGGTTCGCAGTTGTTTCTATTTCTGCTACTGCTTCTTCTCCCTCCTCTTCTTCTTCTTCCTCTTCTTCTGCTTAAGGCGTCTAAAAACTAAGTCCTCGCCATGCTTATCAAGTATCTGATGCGCTAGGCAAGCCCAAACCACTAAGGGCTTCACTCATTGGAGTCGGGGGACGATTTAAGTTAGAAGAAGATCCAAATATAATGGAACTGAGTTGTGAATTAAATGGGGATTTATCAAGTTATTGAAGAAGCCAAATGGAAATTGGAAAGTGAGGTTAGAATGAAGGTGAGCAAAGTGAGGTTAGGATGTAGGTGAGAAAAGAAGGGTATCGGTATGGATAGGAAAAAAGAGGTTAGAATATAGATGAAAAAAGTGAGGTTAGAATATAGGTTAGAAGAGTGAGGTTAAGATATAGACACAGTAATAATAAGTGCCGTTCAAAGAGATTTTTCAAGATATTGAAGAAGCAAAATGGAAAATGGAAAGTGAGGTTAGGATATGAGTAGGAAAAGTGAGGTTACGATGTAGGTTAGAAAAGTGAGGTTAGGATGTAGATGAGAATGTGAGGTTAGGATATAGATGAGAAAAATGAGGTTAGCATAAAGTTAGAAGAGTGAGGTTAAGATATAGACAGAGTAAACGATATAAAGGCCGTACAAAGGGATCTTTTAAGATATTAAAGAAGCCTAATGGAAATTGAAAAGTGA
This sequence comes from Zaprionus africanus, assembly GCA_018151435.1. Classification (NCBI taxonomy): domain Eukaryota; kingdom Metazoa; phylum Arthropoda; class Insecta; order Diptera; family Drosophilidae; genus Zaprionus; species Zaprionus africanus. The sequence continues at coordinate 463,760 of JAECXB010000096.1, forward strand.
GGTTAGGATATAAGTGAGAAAAATGAGGTTACAATAGAAGTGGCAAATGTAAAGTAAGGACATATGCGAAAACAATGAAGTTAGGATATAGACAGAGTGAACGATATGAGGGCCGTACAAAAGGTTTTTTTAAGATATTTAAGAAGTCAAATAGAAATTTAATAGTTAGGTTAGGATGTAGCTGAGAAAAGTTAGGTTAGGATATAGGAAAGGTTAAACTATTAAGTATGAATGTGTTCAACATATAAAATCGAGTGTCTTAGATACAGTTTTTCTGGGCTACATAAGCTAAGGTTCCTGGCTGTAATCAATAAGGTAAAAGTATGATTAATATTAATCATACTTCATCTACACAGTTCAAATTAGCTTTGACTTCCGTTGTAGTTCATAAAGTGAGGTTAGGTGAGCCGGAGTAATAGATTAAAGACTGCTTTGAGGAATGGCAGCAATACTTCCCATACCTAATACAATAAAATCAACTAACGGCAATTGCACTCAACCTTTTTCCTGGTCTCTCTCAAGACTCCAACTAACGATATCTGCCCCATCAGCTCAATCTTCCGCTTCAGTTGCCCAATCAGAGCTGCGGCCTGTTACCACAAATTGCAGCATGCTGCACAGTCCACGTCCAATTATTTGCATACAAAACCCGAATCTGAATCTGAATCTCAATCCGAATCCGCCGATGCAATTGGCATATGTAAGTGCTAGATATGCCAAAGGCTTGTGGGCAAAGGGTTGTCGGGGAGGGGTTGAGGCGGCACAGGGTAAAACTTTTCGTCGTCCGAATTGTCGACTTCGTGGCTCCGGCTCTTGCTCTGGCTGTAGCTGTGTGCTCCGTGACGCTTCTTTCCCCGCTCGTCCTTGGCGTCTCATCAGTACTAATGGAACATTTTCCATAACACATTGGTCAAGCAACAACAACAACAACAACAACGACAACGTCGAGAGCAGCAGAAGACGACAACATTCGCCCATTCGCTATGCCCCCTTCCCCACTTTACCCACCCCGCCCTCTCAGGCCACTCCACATACCGCCCCCCTCGCCGACCCGAAGCACTTCTCATCCTTTCGTTGTCGTCCGTCGCGCTTGCTACTCAAACCACTTGGCGGAGCTCCACTCTACTACACTTCACTTCACGCTGCCTCCCGTTGCTGCTACATCTCCTGTTCCCCTTCCCCGCCCCCCTTTACCTCCTGTTTCTCCACTCGGCTTCCGTTCACTTGATGTTTTCACGAGCTCACAAAGTCGATAAATATGTATACACATGTACCCTCACACATTCTCGCTCACACACACACAGACATAGACCGTACACACACGTATGTGCTGCGCTGTATATACAGCAGCAGCCTGAGCTCTTAGCTGAGACATGGTCTCTGGTCTTGGTTCTGGTCCTGCTCGTTCTCGTCCTCATCGTCATCCTTGTCCCGCGCTTGGTCTGCTCTGCTCTGCTCTGTGCTGCCTGCGCTGGGCTGGGCTGGGGTTCATCTCGGGCTACACATGTCAGGCTGAAAGTTTTTAGTGAAAGGCTGCTGCTGCTGCCGCGTCGGCGAAAGCCTTGCGGCTGCCTCATCCTCAGCCTCCGCCTCCACCTCAACGCCAGCCCCAGCTGCAGCCAGGACAACGGTTCCTTATGCGACATAGTTACCAATGATGCTCGAAGAAGACCTTGTCGCTTGCCTAACGACCAAAGCGGCCAGAGTTGCCACCACACAACCCTACACGTGGCACCCCCTCCCCCCAACACATACACCATGCAAGCTAACCCAGTTCAACCCAAGCACCGAAAATTCTGCTGACAATATGTGCCGTATGTGGCGGCTGCTTCTCATTGATTGCACTCAATCTCAATCGAAGGGAGCATAGGTACCAAAGAAAGGAAGGAGAAACATATAGAAATACTACGATTTATTTTGGATTTTCAATTTCATTAAGGTTTCTAGAAATTGTAAAGTTTTTGACTTGGATCTTTTCTTCAATATTCACTGAGAATATATTTAACTTAAATCTATTAATAAATATCTTTATACGTATTGATATGCAGGTACCTATGCTCTCTTTTGGGCACCTTAAACAATGATAACATATATGAAAATCTATATATATGTTCATTATAAGTCTAAGCTTCGATCTCTATTAGATCCAAGACTATTTTCAAGCTATACCTAGCACAAATTCAACAGGCCCTCCTCATCAAGAACTTACTATAGTTTCCTCGCGCCATCAAGACTTATCAGATCTGTAGATCTAAGCAACATGATATATGCAAATAGAAACGGAATCTGAAGTGCGGGTGGTTAGGAGGTTAGGGGGTTAAAGTTACAAAGCAAAATGGAGAAAGATTTTCAAATAACGCAAATTTTCGCAAGTTAGTTAGAAATTCTTTTATTTTTGTGTAGTTTTTGCAAATTCAACGAGCATGTGAGGAGCAACTGGCCCCCAATATGCGACTGTGTGTGTGCCCACAGTACATAGAAAAGAACAGAGCATGAGATAGAGAAGGAGTAAGTGCGAGCGAGACAGAGCAAGGTAACATAGAGGGGGAAGGGGGGTTGGGGCGAGCGCACATGCATGGAAAGGATTTTAGACCTTTATTTTCACATGGAGTACGTCAGTTGGTTTGCCACCGCACGAATTTCAAACTTTTCACACACACACGCACACAGCTGCTGAATTTTCATTTGCATATGTGTGTGTTTTTGTGATTTGAATTAAACTTTGGAACTCACACACACACTCGCACACTCACACATACAGAGGAGCATGGAAAATATTACAGCAGACAACAAAAGGCTTGAGCAAGTGAAGGCGGAGACGGGCGAGGTTGTATGGGGGAAGGGGGGCGCTGCAACGTTTCCTCCATAGTTACCAACGTTGTTGCCCAACGCCCACTGCCAACAACGCCCCCCCTCCCTTCCTTTCCCCTTTCTGCAGCCCTCGCTGCCGTTCCATTACGTTTTGCTTTTCTACTTTTGGAAGTTTGCGTCAAAGCTTTGTTATACTTGTTGTTGTTGTAGCTGATATTGTTATTGTTGTTGTTGCTGGGCAAGCATGTACCATATACACACACGACTCTCCCTGTGTGTGTGTGTCGGTGTGTGCGTGTTCCACACACATGTCTGTCTGTATGTGCAAAGTTCTGTCAGTTGTGTGCATATTATATGTATTGCTGCATGAGTGTGTGTGTCTGCATGTGTGTGTAGTGTGTTTGTATGAGTGTGCATGTATGTGTTGGCGTGTGTGTAGCGTATGTGGCAAGAAGAGCCTGTGACAGCTTGTGGTCTGCTCGCGACATTTGAACATTCATTTTGTTTATTTTGAACACACGCTTTGGGCTTAATGCGACACACAGACGCATGTCGGGCTTGTCCTTACGCCACCCCCCTTTTCCCCTCCTCCCTCTTCCCAAACACCTCCAACTACAGTGCCTCGTTGGCTTCCGTTCGCTCTCTCTGTGAGCTGCGCTGCTTCAGGTTAATGACGGGCAAATTCTACAAAATGGCCACGTAATGAAAAATCTCTTCAAGCAGAAACTGAATCAGATTCAGAATCAGAAGCAAAGAATTAACTGTGAAAAGTTTCTGCAACGTTTACATGGCAAAAGATAAATAGTTTAAATATTTGATAGGTTTAATTAGTTATATAAGTAGGTATTTTAACTAATGACAGAGGTTTTGGCTTTATATGTAAACTCTCAACAAATTATTTAAGGTTTTGAGCGATATTTGAAGTTAGTTAGAAGTAAATTCACAGCTGTTTAAACATCGATTTTGAAGAAACATAAGTTATTTATTGGACCACTGCATGAAGTTTTATTTTTGAGAAATTAAGGGGGTCTGAATTATACTTTATCTTAAACTACTCAAGGCATAAAGGGGTATTTTGCTCAAGTCCGGAATATTATTATTTAACAGGCAGAAATAGGCATCTCTAAACCTTAAAAGGCGAAGCGAGCCATAGATTTATTTTTATTTTCTTTAATAATTATTGTTAGTCTCATAACAAGAGAATATACAATAAATAACGCAATAAGTTTGAAAAAAATATTTTCTTCGGTCTGTCCGTATGAACACCTTAATCTCAGATACTTTAAGAGCTAGGGCTACCAAATATGGTGACAACATAACTGACTATTAAATGCAGTAAAAGATAAGTTTAGAATGTTTCCAGATACCAAAATTCTGACTACATTTCTTAAATCGCACTTTCGGTAATGCATTCAAAATAGAATAATTCAAAGCTATTTTAAATGTGACATCCCGCCTAATTGTATTGATATTACTTATTATTAATGTTATCATTATGTTATAATTTTAATATTAAGGTAATTATATATAATGCAATATGATGATATAATATAATAATTGAACAAATCACAGTTCTTATATAAGAAATGATTTTAAGCAGAAGTAGTAGAGCAATCATTGTCTTTCTTTTGTATAATTTTTGTAATCACTTTATATGCATCAAGCGAAAAGTTCTTAAACTGTCACATTGAAGATTAAGACTTATAGCAAGAGTACCAAAAGTATAAATATGACTGTGTATAGTGTCCATCCATGTTTCAATTTCAAATAAAATACAGTCTAAATTACCCTGAAGAACCTTTCAATTTGGCGTAGACCAAACAAGTTATCTATATATACAAACATATACAGAGTGAATACATATAATATACATATATGTACACAAGAAATCAATAATTACCCAACGGCTCACCTTTTTGCCCGCCCTCCTTCCTGCCGCACACCCCCGCTGCCCGAGCAGCTGAGCAACGTCGCAGTGGTCAGCCCGAAACAAAATGGTGGACGACAGAAAATGCTGAATCAGAACTGTAAGCCGGAGTCGACCCAGACACATAAACAACTCGCAGCTGCCTAGGGAGGGGGAGAAGCAATCACTGGACGACAACTTGGGGGCAGGGGTGGTGGAAAGGGGGGGCGTGAGTTCATATTTTACCCTTACGCTGGCAGTTGGACAACGACTTGGGAAAGCGTCATGGACATGGCTGGCAAAAGGGGGAAAGGGGGGAGGTGGGATAAGTAATAAATATTTTACGTCAGCCGTCCGGATCATGGGCACGTTCAACCCGAACCCAGGACGGGCCCCACCTCACCTCACACCAAGCCCCCAAAGCCTTGTGGCGCGTCCGACACTTTCGAGCAAAATACAAGCAAAAGTTTTGCGCGTTGCGGCCGCAGAAAGCGGTAACAATAAATACAGCGACGACCCGCAATGGTCCGCAATGGGCCGCAGCCTGTCCGCCGCCACGTCCTGGCCAGTGACGTCTGCTCCATTCGTGGCCAGAAAAAGCGGAGAAGACGCCACTCGCCGCCACTTGCCTTGCTCAAATTTGCCCTTGAATCATTTCAATTTTAAGCAAATTGACATTACATTGCCAGTGCCGCCTTCCTGCAGGGCAGCCCGGCTCCTCTCCTCCCCGCTCTCCCCTCCACTCGTAGCATCACGCAGAGCAGCGGTCGAAATTGGAAATACTGCCCCCCGCCTCTCTATGTCTCTTTCCCACTCTCCTTCTTTCTATCCGTCTTTGTCCGCACCTCAGGCAACTCAATAACTATCAACGTCGACGGCAACGATGAATCGAATGCGAAACTTGGCAGGAGCTGTCGTTGCTGCTGCTGCTGATGTTTCTGCTTCATCCACTTCCCTTTCCCCTCCCCCTGCCCCCGTTGGCATCATCGTTTCCGTCTTGGCCACGGGGCAGTCGCGCGTTGACTGACAACCGGCCAGGGAATTGAACTGCCCGCATCGGGGGCCGGGACGAGGTAAGGAGTGTCGAAGACGGAGCAGAAGCTTAGCGAATCGCTCCAAAGGGGGTTGGCCAGACGCGACATTGACAGTTGGCAGGGGGAGTGGGGGAAGCAAGGGGCAGCTGGGGATGGCGGGCAGGTGTAGTCTATGCGGACGGATAGAAGCTGATGGCGGGCGCCAGACGCGTCACTAGAATAGACCAAACACTCAATATAACCGAGGAATGGAACATACACACACACACACACACATACACGTACACCCACAAGTCCACACGGAAGCACAACAAATGCTTATGCAAAATGGCTGCCCCGGCTGGACGCTGGCTTAGTAGAAACCCAACTGGACTCAGCACGAAAGAACGAAAACATTCGCTTTAAAATTGTTGAGAAATAATTACAAGACTTCCCAGTCAGTTACTTAAGAAAGGGAACATGTCTCCAAGGAAAGTACATTAAATATGGAAAATGAAGAAAACAAAAATATAGAAGGTAAAGAAAAGACCATGAGGTGAATCATACCTAAGAAGTTACCAAGAGCAAAGGGATTGGAGTGAATTAAATGTTATTTAGTACAGTTCCAGGGATTTCTTTGGATGCAGATGGAAGTAATTAAAAGAAATAAAGCTTATTTATCATATTTAATTTACGTAATCAATAAGTCTGTTAAAATAGGTAAATTTAGTAAATTTATTTATTATACCATACCATACCTGCCATACCATAATCGATTCTAGCTTTTTAAAAATTGTAGTAGTTGAGTTCCTAGTTAAAGAGACTTTCAAGTGGATAAGTAAGTAAAGAATAAATAAACTTTTATAGTACTTAAATATAAAATATGATAAAGAAACCTTATAAAAAATTTTTTGGTTTTCAAATACATAAGGCTAGGATAATAATAAAATTAATAACGAAGATTAGGACCTTTTATTTATAGTTTTTTTATAATGAGATCTTAACTTTCGTTTCATATTATTTTTGCTTTTTAATAATGATACGAAGTTCCTTTTGACGCATTAAACCACGCGCTTGGCCCCTCATAATTCCAAACTATGATTCAAATATATTTGAAAGATATGAACCTGAACTAGAATTATGTGTTATATATGTTCTATAAATTGATATATTCAAGACAAGGATTCAAATGCATTTGTAAGATATAACTTAACTGAGATTATATATTATTTAGGTTCAACAAATTCAAAACATAGGTTCAAATATATTTGACAGACAATTATGTTTTAAATATGTTCAACAAATTGATATATTTAGATATCTTTGAACGAAATAACTTAACTGGAATCATACCTAACTAGAATTATATCACTAGGATTGTGATATATGTATATAAAAATTCAAAACTATGATTCTAATATTTTTTGAAAATACAACACAACCAGAATTATACATATATTATATATGTTCAACAAATGGAAATGCAAAGAAGGTAAAGAAATCTTCTCCACCTCAATCAGAGGATTACAATTTAATGATTTCGTTGCATTGAATAGAAATCCATTCCAACTTCTTCTTATGCCCTTAAGCCTCTACTCACATGGAACTAACGGCACAAAAAAGAGCCCAAACAAATTGATATTAGCCGAGAAATTAATTTAGTCACGTTTGTGCTGTGCGTATTACTCGTATAGGGGGCGCTTGTGTGGCGCGTAAAAGGATTGCCAGAAATTTTGGTTTCTTGATTAAAAAAGTAATTAGAAAACTAAATGAAAGTTTTACGCAGCAGCCGAGGGCGTGGGAAGGGCGCTGACGATGCTCAAGAAGAGTGAAGAGCGAAGACAGGGGGAGAGCTTACCAAGTGTGTGGATGGATGGGGGGGCAGGGGGGTGGGGGGTCCCTGAAGTGTGTAGTCGTTTGGCGAAATGGTAAATAATGTAAAGTGAAATAACTGTACATGGTCTTCACACCCGCACACACACACACACACACACACTCCAGTCGCAGCTCATGTGTGTGTGAGTGTGTTTGCCTTTGTTCTGGGGCGGGGTAAGCGCGTGTGGCAGTGGCAGCTCACCCCTTTCGACGGTGAGGAATGTGTCCTGTAGGGTTCACTACATACCAAATGAACACCCACACGCACACACACACACACACATGGCAAACACACACACACTTCGTATAATGGCGCTGGCAAGGGCGGGAAGGGGTTGAAGCCCAGCTCGGGCTCGGGCATCGTCGTCGTCGTCGTCGTCGTCGTCGTGTGTGATGGGTGGGCGGCATGTTTATCGGGTGGTTGGGCGATTCCCTGGGTTGGTCACACATGAGACGAACACACATGTGTGTGCACTGTATGTGTGTGCGTATGTGTGAGTACTGCGCGCGTGTGTGTGGCGCAATAAATGTTTTCGAATGTCATTTGCTGCAAAGATGGCGACCATTAATATGGAACGAAAGGATTTGTTTTAATTTCGTTGCCCGTTGCGAGTGTGTGCGAGAGTGAGTGTGCATGTCAGTGTGTGAGTGCGTCTGTGTGAGTGTGTATTGTATGTGTGCCACTGTGTGATGGTGCATGAGAGTGGGGTGGGCTGGGGGTGGCGAATTCACAATAGTTGACGCCACGCGGAGGGCCAAACAATTCGGTGGCAACTTCTTGAGCCATATGTATAAATTAAACTCCCTCACACACGCACACACACACATGGAGAGCGTCCACAAGTCATTTAACTGTAAATACATATACGCGTCTATTTGTGTACATAAGTATGCGCTCATTACATATGTCGGAGTACTTTATATGGCTCTACTTGGGCTTCTCTCACACTCTGTCTCTTCGCTACTCCCCCTAGCTTGCTCCCTATTTCTCTCGTTCTCTCTCTCCTTCTCTCTCTCTCTCTCTCTCGCGCTCTGTCTTTCTAAATTGAGTAATTAAAAACGCCAAAATGTTGAATTGCATTCGCCCCAAGCAAATGTCTTGGCATATAGCGAACATACACGATATTTGTCTGTCCCTCTGTCTCTCTGTCTGTCTGTCTCTATGTCTGCCTGTCTCTCTATATATAGTAGAGTTGTCGCTATAAATGCCACACGTACGCTTATATATGATTCATTTATTTGCAGCACGACACCCCGAGGAATTAACTGGCATAATGCTTGTATCTGTGCAGGATATTTGAATGATTTAGCGAGGGCTCTACGTCGGAAGTGGCAGTTGCATAAACAGTCCCTTAATTAGTTGCTGCAACTATGAAAACATCTCGAGACAAAGAGTTGAAGTATGATATACTATGGATAGATACTTTAAGAAGTTGCTGGCAACTTTCTAAAGATAAAACTACAAAGATAGTTTTAGCAAGTAGCAAGTCAATCAAGTTGAGCATGGGTTAGTGAGGTTTTATTACAAAGATTTGGATATATAAAAAGGAAAATAATTTATTAAGAAGACCCCTCAAAGTTAATGTATTTCTGATCAATATGAACGAATGAAATAATACACCCATGGTGCATTTGACTGTTTTCCGTCTGTATGAACACTCAGATATCAGAGACCATGGGAGTTGGGACAACCAAATTTGAAGATAATATGTCTTATTATAACGCGCAGCTATTGCAAATTTGAATTTCTGACCGAACCCCTTCCCGCTTCTGTAAATAAATAAAAACATAATTCCAAGCTTAATTTTAATGCAGTACAGTTCATTTTGTGTGAATACATTAACTATTAATGTTCAAATGCTTTCTTAAAATTTGGTTGCGATCCGATCATTAATATAAAAGTTATTGTAGAATTAATTTTAAGAGCTACTCATTTCCAAGCGACAACCCACAAAGTATGCAACCAAAAGTATGCTTAACAAAGAATTAATATGTTTAGATCGTTCCGGTCAGCTACCACTGCCACTACGTAGGTTATACAGTGTCCAGCACATCTAGCTGCCGTTTTACTATAGGTAGAGCCAACGTATATCTTTTATATTGTACTAACCTAAAACCTTTCAGTGAATTGAGTTGTTTTTTATAAGAAATGCTAACCTATATCTTAATTTTGATTTTGTTTTAAATATTAACAATTTATCGACAAGCCTCAGTTTACCTTAAACTTTACACACATCAAATGACTATTGTATATGGTCTAACCTCAGAGCTAACCTAATCGAAGACAAGTTTCCATCTCTTGCAACATTACTCGCTAGACTTTTCTAAGGACCCTGGTCGAGTCTATTTCAGCATCCGTCTCAAGTAGCGACTCGACTCAGTCTATGTCTATTAGTATAGAAAGTTTGCTTGATTTCTTGAAAAGAAGAAAAGAAAAGAAAGGAAAAGAAAAGAAAGGGAAGAAAAGTTGAAGACCTAATGCGAAGCTGTAAAGAAGAGGTAGAGGAAGCGAGCTCGCTAACAATCTGTGAGCCAAAGTTGTATTGTTGTTGTTGTATTCGGCGAATCATTTTGCAAGATACACTGGGAATGTTGCGCAGCGGACGTTACCAGGCAACGTGGCTTGCCCCAAAACCCCAAACTCCTGTCCCATTGCCAGTCCCATGTGAGGGGCGTCGCGATGGTGCGTGCTTGTCGGCCCATAACGGATATTTGCGTTGTCATATCAAAGTCCCATATGGCCCGTAAACGCAGCGGGCAAGGATGAGGAGGAGGAGGGGGGCGGAAGAGCGGGGGACAGTGTGACATCAAAGTCTAGGGCGAAGCAAGGATGCCATCAAAAATGCCAGTCGCGCTGCTATATACAAGACCCAGATGCATATGTATTGGTTCCCATATGTATATAGACGGACCCCACACACACAGACACACACGCACACACACACACACATGGATAGACAGTTACATAGCGTAAAGCGAAGGAATAAACGAAATGTGATAATAAAATACAAAACCAATAAAGGAAAGAGCTCTTTACACTTCACTTGCTTACCAAGAATCGTCGGCGCAAACACAAACACACACACGCACACACACAGTGGGGGAGACAGAGAGAGAGAAAAAGGAGGAAGAAGTCAGAGAGAGAGAGAGAGTGGCATAGACACGGTTGTGCTACTGTTCGTCAGTGACGGCTCCGGCAAAGACTTCCGATGCCGTTCACAAAATGGCAAAAAGCCTACGGTTATTCGATGGCAGGACAAGGAGCAGGGGGACGCTAAGACGAGGGGGTTGGGGGGGCAGGCCAGCATAGGCAGAGGAAGGAAGGCAGCACGTGGAATGCCAACTGGGCAGGGTAATAACGCGCTAGGGCTGCCTGAGCCGAGGGGGATGTGAGATGTGAGCAGGAGATGGGAAAGGGACGCAACGGTGCGTTACACATGGCAGGGGGGAGGGGGTCGAGTTTGCCTCGAGTTGGGTGCGAGTGGATCATCATTTTTTATTTTCCGCTGAGCCTCGGCAACCAAATGTGGCAGAGGAAACGGCAACAACAACGAGGAGGTGGGGGGAACGTATGACACCCGAACTCGGCCAACAGCAAGTGTGGCACACTCGCCTGTGTCCCTGTGTGTGTGTGCCCCTTGTGTGCCTGTGTGTGTGCGGCAATGTGTGTTACTTTTATTTTCGCTATCAGCCATTTAACAACACTGCGCCCTCAGCCCCAGCACCTTCCGCAGCACCTTCCCCAGCGCCTTCTCCTTTCACACACCCGCACACCCCATTTCCACATCAACTGTCAAGTTTAGCGATGCCCCGCTGCCTGTGCCGTGCGCAGGATATAAACATTTTTTATCATAAGCGAATTTTGCGGCAGCGTGCAAAAAATAACAACAACAACAACAATAGCAAATAATAAAAAAAGTGTGCCAGAATGAAACAGAATCGCAGCTCTCACTCTCTCCTTTGCTTCTCCCCTCTCTCTCTCCCACTCCTTTTCCCTCTCTACCTCTCTGACAACAGCTTGCACTGTGCCTTGATAGACGTTAGACACTCTATAAAAGCCATCAAAACTTGCATTACTTTTGCATGGAAATTGGATTTTGTGCGAATCTTTTCGATTTCGGCTAAATTCGGCAAATAATTTGATTGGAAAAAAGGGCTAAAAATGAATAGAAAATAGAATAGAAAACTAGCAGGAAAGCCACAAGCGTGCCCGACTGTTATATACACCTGACCAAACTATAAAACATATAACTTCGGTGTATTTATTGTTGCATACTTTATGGAAGCGCCTAGGAAATCAGTGCATTTATATTATTTTTTAAATAACTTTTATGACAATAATCGGATCTTAATCAAATTTTAGGATATCATTTGGAGGTTGGTTGTTATTGTGTACACCAAAAATGAACTTTCTAGCATTAAAATGGGCGTGGATGGAAGCGAAAATAAATAATAGTAAGACATATGTATTGATAACAAATTTGGTAGCTATAGCTATAATAGTCTCTGAGTTATAAGTTTTCTTACAAATGAAAAATTTAAAATTTTTCTATTTTGAATGCAGATCGAATTTAGTAGAAAAACTATGAATAAAATGACACTCCTCACCAAAATCGGATGATTTTTGACGAAGTTGTGACATTTTAAAGTTCAAAAGTTGTCTCCAGGACAGGCGAACAAACCTAAAATTAGGGTATTTTTTCGATATTATCCACAATTTTCATCGCAAACACGTTTGGGAGGACTTTTTATACAGATTATGAGTAGCTTTATCAATTAGAATCAAAAAAAAATGTCAAAAATTTTGACAAAATTTGAACATTTTTTAAGGGGTTTTGATGGATTTTTGTCGAAAAAATGAAAAATTTAAAATTTTTCTATTTTGAATGCAGATCGAATTTAGTAGAAAAACTATGAATAAAATGACACTCCTCACCAAAATCGGATGATTTTTGACGAAGTTGTGACATTTTAAAGTTCAAAAGTTGTCTCCAGGACAGGCGAAAAAACCTAAAATCAGGGTTTTTTTTCGATATTATCCACAATTTTCATCGCAAACACTTTTGGGAGGACTTTTTATACAGATTATGAGTAGCTTTATCAATTAGAATCAAAAAAAAAAGTCAAAAATTTTGACAAAATTTGAACATTTTTTAAGGGGTTTTGATGGATTTTTGTCGAAAAAATGAAAAATTTAAAATTTTTCTATTTTGAATGCAGATCGAATTTAGTAGAAAAACTATGAATAAAATGACACTCCTCACCAAAATCGGATGATTTTTGACGAAGTTGTGACATTTTAAAGTTCAAAAGTTGTCTCCAGGACAGGCGAAAAAACCTAAAATCCGGGTATTTTTTCGATATTATCCACAATTTTCATCGCAAACACTTTTGAGAGGACTTTTTATACAGATTATGAGTAGCTTTATCAATTAGAATCAAAAAAAAAAGTCAAAAATTTTGACAAAATTTGAACATTTTTTAAGGGGTTTTGATGGATTTTTGTCGAAAAAATGAAAAATTTAAAATTTTTCGATTTTGAATGCAGATCGAATTTAGTAGAAAAACTATGAATAAAATGACACTCCTCACCAAAATCGGATGATTTTTGACGAAGTTGTGACATTTTAAAGTTCAAAAGTTGTCTCCAGGACAGGCGAAAAAACCTAAAATCCGGGTATTTTTTCGATATTATCCACAATTTTCATCGCAAACACTTTTGAGAGGACTTTTTATACAGATTATGAGTAGCTTTATCAATTAGAATCAAAAAAAAAATGTCAAAAATTTTGACAACATTTGAACATTTTTTAAGGGGTTTTGATGGATTTTTGTCGAAAAAATGAAAAATTTAAAATTTTTTCTATTTTGAATGCAGATCGAATTTAGTAGAAAAACTATGAATAAAATGACACTCCTCACCAAAATCGGATGATTTTTGACGAAGTTGTGACATTTTAAAGTTCAAAAGTTGTCTCCAGGACAGGCGAAAAAACCTAAAATCAGGGTATTTTTTCGATATTATCCACAATTTTCATCGCAAACACTTTTGGGAGGACTTTTTATACAGATTATGAGTAGCTTTATCAATTAGAATCAAAAAAAAATGTCAAAAATTTTGACAAAATTTGAACATTTTTTAAGGGGTTTTGATGGATTTTTGTCGAAAAAAATGAAAAATTTAAAATTTTTCTATTTTGAATGCAGATCGAATTTAGTAGAAAAACTATGAATAAAATGACACTCCTCACCAAAATCGGATGATTTTTGACGAAGTTGTGACATTTTAAAGTTCAAAAGTTGTCTCCAGGACAGGCGAAAAAACCTAAAATCCGGGTATTTTTTCGATATTATCCACAATTTTCATCGCAAACACTTTTGAGAGGACTTTTTATACAGATTATGAGTAGCTTTATCAATTAGAATCAAAAAAAAAAGTCAAAAATTTTGACAAAATTTGAACATTTTTTAAGGGGTTTTGATGGATTTTTGTCGAAAAAATGAAAAATTTAAAATTTTTTCAATTTTGAATGCAGATAGAATTTAGTAGAAAAACCATGAATAAAATGACAATTATGTTATAATAGAAAAAAATTATGAAACGTTTACGAGGTTAATGATATTGTGTTTTATAATTCCTTTCTTAGTTTCACATGTTTGAAATAACTTTTACTTTTGCAATATTATAAAAAAAATTGTTACATCTTTATTATTTAAAATGCAATCTACATTTTGGAAATATATTTCTCACTTATGATGAATATATAAGAAATTTTTAAGTATTTATTAAAGTATATATAACTTATCCGTATTAAATAAAATATTTTCCAAATATATCTATCTCTTCTTAGCACAGAGCTAAGTTCAATCTCTTCTTTCTTTCTTTCTTTCTTTCCTTCACGCCAGACTGGATGATGTGTTTTGGCAATACATAAGACAGTCTGGTGTTAGAAATTTGCACATCTATCGATCTATAAAACGTATATGCTGTGCACACCACCTCGTTCCTCCGCCCTTGTTCTGCACTGAGTGCCAAGCACCCACCCCTGGCATCCTCCTCCCCCTACTCCCCCTCCCCCACTTCCCCACACAGCCGTCAATTGCCTAAAGCGTTCGCAGCACCATTTGACCTACGTCCTCCGCTGTTTAACCGTCGAAAGGATGTTTACCTTTAACGCGTGTGCCACAACACATAGCACGTCCCTCCCTGCCTTCCCTTCCCACCCTGCTGCGGGGGGTAATGGGCTGCTGTTGCCTGGGCAGCGCCCCAGTAAATTTTGAATATATTATATATGCAAAGTATTCGTGAATTGGTTTTTTCGCTTATCCAACTGCCAATTTTCTATATGCTGAGTGTGTGTTGGTGTGTGTGTGTGTTTCTGTGTGTGTGGGTGTCTGCGCTGCCTGTCGAGTTATCTTATGGCAATTTCGCAGAGCGTGGTTGGGGGAAGGGGAGGGGGAGGCAGGGTGCAAAAAAGGGCGACGGTCCGCGGCCCATTTCGCACACCCTCCTGGCCCGTTATTTAAAATGGGTTCCGTTTTTGCCAATGTTGTTGTTGTTCGTGTTGCTGTTACGCTTGAAGAACAAGCTGCTTCGGCGGGGAAAGGTGGGGGGGGGAGTGTACGCTGTAAATCCGAAAGGACTTGGTGCGGAAGCCAAAGATAACATTTTTGCACAGTTCTCTGGTGTCATTTCCATCCATGCACATGCCAATTGATGTGTTTTTACTTTCAGCTTGGCAACCACCAACCCAAAACAACCTCATCACAGCAACAACAACAACCACGACAACAACAACAAGAGGAGCAGCAACACCAACAGTAGCAACAGCGGCAGCAACAACGGGCAGAAGGACATCAGGACATATTTAGAATTCTAAATTGGGAAACTGAAAACGAAATACGCTCTCTCTTTCTTGGCTGCTGTCACTCTCTTTCTCTTATCATCTTTTTTTCTCATTTTAAATTGAATGAAATCAAGTGGAAAGTTTTAAAAACATGTTTGACTTAGTTTAATATTTATTCGATCAATACTTCATTCATATTAAAGATTTCCTACATGTTCCCGTATTCATTTTTAATTTTTGTACAGTTAAGGTAATCAATTTGTACCCAATAGTCCATGTACCCATTGGCAAGGCAGTTGTTCACCTGGTCCGCTATTGGACTAGCACATTTGCCAGGTGTAAAGCTCATCATGAGAGTCGCCAACATCATCATCATCATCATCGTCGTCTTCATCGGCAACGAAATCTGGCAAAGAGTCATGTGGCAGCCCTCCTACTCTTCTCTCTCTCCTCCTTCTTCTTCAGCACTCTCCTACCACGTGTGTCCTCCGCTTGATTTGAAGGCATGGATTAAGGAGCGCACCGATAAGAGCCTGAAAGCTTGGCAAGGTGTAAATGTTGCCATAGCTGCGCGACGTGGCACATTACTCAAAAATGGCATAAATTATATATTTATATATCTGAGTAGCATGAGTCTGCCGAACTGGATGCCTGCGTAGAAAAGCTTATCAATCAGTAGTACAATTATAAGTACAACATAATCTTGTTACCAGAAAGAAAGGCTACCTTCGTTTCTATATTCTTGCAGCTTCTTAACTCTCTGATTGTTCCGATTGTATTTTATATATAATGATACTGAGTTGAATGCTATTGTGTGTATTTAATTTTATGCCTCACTTTGATCGGCACTGATGAGTTAGGTAATTTCTAAAATCAGAACTGTTCCTTATATCATACAAAAACCTTTATATCGTTCGATTGTTGCTATGACACCTACATGTTATAGTGGTATGATTTTGATGAAATATTATATGGATGTTATTTATATAGAATTAGTAAGATTTAGTAAATTTGGTTGCTTTATCTCATCAAATAACGAAAGTTGGCCGATAGTTTGTATGACAGCTATGCGATATATTGGTCGCATCCGGCTGGTTCCGACTTATTTACAGCGTGCAGCAATAAGAAGCAGGTGTACTCAGTTTCATTAACATAGCTCAGATACTTAGAGACTAGTTAGAGTTAAAACGGACAGACGTACGGACTGACGGACAGATGGACGGACGAACGGACAGAGGGACGAACGAACGGACAGACGGACGAACGGACAGACGGACGAACGGACAGACGGACACGGCAAGCTCTGGTGATGGCTTCTCTAATGATGCTGATGCAGAATATATAATCTTAAAGGGTTAGGTATTATCTCCTTAGGTGCCCAGAAAATCCCTGGCCAAAATAAACCTCTGAGTTTAAAGAACCTTCTGCATGCCGAAGGTTGCCTTTCTTCCTCTTTTTTAAGCGAATCACTACAGAGAGTTTCAATTCCTTTCTTCTTCTACTCCTTTCCCAAAATACCTTAGACACAATTATTAAACTGTCCGAAAATTTACAAATATAATGTTATGATTTTTTGATATCGAACTTATGCTTAAACTATATAAACTCCTCTCGCAGTCATATGTGCTTACATCTAATTACATAAGCAAAGCAAAGGCTATGTGGAATGAGTTGCAGTGCTGCTGGGGGTGGCTAAGCGGCCTAATTGTGCTGCCCCTTTTCCACAGTCGCAACTCACTGTCTTCCCAACCCCCCTCTCCCCCCTCAATCAGCCCTTGAAGTTTGACGTATTGACGCTGGCATGTGCTGTGTTTCCATCTCTACCTGCACTCATCTTTCTGCCTTCCCTTTCCCCATCCCCTTCCCGGGCACTTGCCACAGCATCTGTTGGAATAGTTTGGCGAGGCAAACATAATTTCCGGCCTTGTGTCAGAATCAACTTGCACTGCGATCCAAAATATTCGCGAGCTCGGAATGTGTTTGATCCAACGCAAAGCGTGCGAATAGTTTGGTGAGCTGCCACCCTCGCCCCTCCCCTTGTGTCCTTATCCCCCCTGCGTGAGCAAAGTAACTGCTTGGCATTTGGAAAATGTGTTGCAAGTGTTGCCCGGCGGCAATAAATAACGTGCAGCAAGAACAGTCGTGGTGGCAGCAACAAAGCAATGCAATCAATTTCAAGTTAAATTTTTGGCATATCGAGGTTGCTGCCACGCCCCTTCCCCACACACACACGCACACACACACACAGTCACCTATCGACATTGCCCATCAGGCACTCCCACGGGAGCCCCACACACACACACACACATGTGTACTTTGCCCCCCACACAACACACACTCATCTCCCTGTGGAGGACGCGCCTCGCTGATGGCCACAAAAGACATCATGGCTGCCGCGCAGGCATCGCGTCCTAACGCTTCACTGGATACTCACTGTGCAAGTAGACCCAGTCAGATACACACACTCGCAAACACACGTAATCCCCATGTGTGTGTGTGTGTGTGTGTGACAGCAAATGCCAAAACCCACCCGTGGACCGTGTGTCAAACCACCCGCATCCACCCACCAAAAGCTGCGTCCGTGGACCTGCCACATGAGAGGGCACACACACAGACACATGTGTACATATGTATGTGAGAGTCTTATGTGTGTGCGTGTGTGTGGCCATCGCCCAGCAAGCGCCATGTTGGCGGCAATGGCAGCACTCATGTTGAAATTTTAATTCCTCGCCCACTCAATTTGCCTTCCTCTTCCCTACTTCCCTTCTCTTCTCCCTCCTGCTCTCCCTACCCCACTGTCTTTTGCAGCTGTTGTTGTTGTTGTTGTGCTGTCTGGCACTCAAAAGTTGTCCCCATATGAGTGTGTGTGCGTGTGTGTGTGTGTGGAGCCTCGCTTGGCCGAGCAAACTCAGCCAACTTATACATTGTCTCCTTCTCTCTCTCTCTCGCTCTCTCTGTCTTTGTCTTTCGCTCTGTCGCTGTCTCCGACTGTCGCATATACGCTACACATACATACATATGCCCAGCTCACTCGCACACTGTCCCAGTCTACCTCGCTCTCCCTCTCTGCCTCGCTTTCTCTCTCTCTCTCTGATGGCAAGCAAAAGGCTGCTGCTGGTCGTCCAGGTGGCGTCGTCTGGGCTTTGGGCTGCCTGAGTGGCAGCGACAGCAATCCTCAGTGTACAAGCTACCCCCTCTACCCCACCCCCTGCCTCTGCCCTGCCCCCTCTCTGCCCACTTGCCTCCCACTCTGCCCGTATTGGCGCTGTCTGTGCTCAGCTGGTCGGGTGAATGCTGCGGTAAGCAAGGACCCAACTAGGACAAAAGAGCAATACTATTCAGCACATGTGTGTGTGTTGCTACGTATGTGTGTATATGTGTGTGTGTGTGTGTGTGTGTGTGTGTGTTTGCATTAAGTACATGGCTCCACTTCACATGTATTTGCATGCGACTGGCCCCAAAAGAGACGCGAACCGCACAAAAATGAAAGACCGCAAAGCGTGTGCCATGACATGTGATTGAGGACGACGTTTATATGCAGAGACACACACACACACACACACACTGACACACACATGCACACACACACACATGCACACACACACACATGCACACACACACACATGCACACACACAGACAGAGACTCATACACTCACACATATTGTGAGAGTTACCTGAGTTAGTTAGTTCGTTAGCATTTATGCACTCCTTTGTATGCGCACATCTACTGCCTTACCCCTACCCCCTTACCCTTACCCCCTTGCCTTCATCCTCTCTTCTCTGCACCCCTCTCTTCTTTGCTTTCTTCTGCTTGTTTTTTTGTCAACGTTGGCAACGGCAATGAATCTCGACGTGACTTAAGAATTGGAACGAGCTCTACGGAAATTACAATTCACTCAGCGCTCTCAGTGCTCTGCATCGATGGATTTCTCGCAGATTTCACGCAACTCAATTGAAATCTCTTCAAGTATGCGCAGAGATTACATTTATGCAAATGATATAAGCCACATATCATATATGGAATGTTTGTTTTATTATATATATAAAGTATTTACTTTCTTGGTGCTTCAAACTTTGGAATTTAGTGGAAAAATCAAGTGGAAATCAAGAAGAAATCATCATTCAGCTAAGTAACTTGACTTCTGTAGCGACTAGGGTTGCCAAGTTTGATAGAAAGTTGCTTGTATAGTTAATGAATAATGAGTGTACTTGTATTTGCTCATACTGCTACTCTCTAAGGTGCTTCATTAAGGTCTTATAACTATATTTTAAGGTAATATTCATGAGGTTTTCTCGTTTTCTATGGATGTCCCTCATTTCTCATTGAACCTTGAGTTATTAAATTTGACTCCTAGATTCTTGTATAGTTTACTCCTTAAGCCTCTTCAGGCTATATACATACAGTTCCATGTAATGTTCTTTAGATCTTCACTTCTTTTTTACACAAATCGCTCATCTTTTGTTCCTCTCTCGCTTTCTTCACATTGATATATAATTCTGAGGTTTTGTGTTCGTGCTGTAGCATCAATCACAGAATCTCTCTCTCTCCTCTCTCTCTCTCTTCTGCTAGCTAATAATCCCGAGTATCGCATTCTTAACGCTCAGTTGGACAGATTTGCATTTCCATGCAAATTTATCAACGAGCCACAAGACGAAGATCCGGCGAGGCAGACAGCCTGATGCACATCTCCCGCAGTGCGGGGCGACCGCAAAATTTGCGTGTAGTGCGTAGAAGGGGAAACCCCTCACACCGAGACAGACAGACAGCACGTAAATAAGAGAAGGAGAGATAGAGAGAGAGGGAGAAAGGGAAGGCGCAACGGTAGCGCCCGCCGTGTGGTTCAATTAATTATACGTGCGCAAATACCTTAATCCGTGTATTCACAATCAAAATTCGAGAGCTGCAGCAGCCGCAGCATCCGAGAGAGATACTTACAACAAGGCAACATTCAAATGCAAACAACACACGCACACTAACACACACACACACGCACATTGGCAGTGACTCGTCAGGGGGGGGATTCGGGTGCGGATTTGGCCTAGGGTCGCAGGGTTCTTAACGCTACTTCTTCACTGCAACTGACAAACAGGCGCATCATTCGCCGCTCATGGGTTGTGCGACCTCTCTCTCTCCCTACCCCCTGACCCCTCTCTCTCTCTCTCTCTCTCTTTCTCTCGCTCTGTTGTTATAGTTGTTATTAGTTCCATTTATGGGTTTTATGCTGTTTTGACTTGTTTTGTGTCTGCTGATCAATTGGTTTAGCTGCGATAAGCTCGAGGTTTATTTCAAAAAGTTTAAAAAGATAAACAGAAACAAACAGTTTCTATAAAATACGAAAAGAGTTTAATTAATGTTTAATATATTTATTCTTCAGTTTTGATCAGTTTGCATCAATTTCCAACTGGAATTCGCAGTTTTCGTCTATTTTTCTGTGAACTTGTTCGTATGAACGCGCTGATCTCAGCAATTAAATGTGCTAGTGAAAAGAAATTTGGCATGAAGGTTCCTCTATGCTATACCTAGACATATTTGATATTAATATTAATATTAAATTAAAGATTCGTCTGTGTTTCTTTGAAATTGTTCGTATGAACGCGTTAATGAAATAAAATGTGGCATAAAGGTTCCTGTATGCCATACTTAGACACATTTGATATATTGATACTCGCTTTGTCCGAGGTATTTTCCTACAGTTCTTGTAAGACCTTTATGTAGTACTACTTTCTCTCAGTATCCTTCTCTTTGGTATTTCCCAGTTTCAAATAAGCACAACAAATTCCACTCGTAACCCAACTGAACTCAATCGATCTGGCATTCAGTCTGCCTGTCTTCTTGCACTTTTGAATCCCGCATAAATCGCAAAAGATCGAGCAATAACAATTGCGTTCCGCCTACTGCTCGAACTTATTCAAAACACAAGTGTGAGTCTGGGAATGAATGCGCTATAAATTCAAATTGCCCAACGGTAGACAGCCTCAACAACTGTCACGATATGCACGTTGCCCGGAATAGATAGAGACCACATAGTAGTGCTGCAGCTGCAATGCGTGCGAATGTGGATGCGACTGTGAATGCTACTGTGAATGCGACTGTGAATGTGAATGTGACTGTGAATGGCAATGTGAATAGATAGCTGGCAATTTCGATACGCAATCAATAATTCTAATCAAGTGCGAATGGTGACGCATAAAAATCGCATCGATTCGTTGCTCTTGCCTGACTTTATGTAGGCGCCTGCCAGGGATTCCAATAAATATTGGCAACCCCTCCCCACTCCACCTACCCCTCCCCCCACTGCACTGTGTGTGTTGGGTGTGTGTGTGCCGCGACATGACCGTAAAAACAGCACACAGCGGCACGTCCTGCGACAGCGAGTCGAGAGTCCATGGGGGTGCAAAAGGGTAACAACAACAAGAGAGAAAGAGCGAGAGAGAGAGGGGGAGAGGGAGGGGAGAGATGAGGAGCATTCGCACTGTCGTTTCGGTATGTAAATCAACTTTCATTGTTCGATTTAAACAACGCGAATACAAAAAAAAACACATTTCAATGCTTACAAAATAATAAATTATCAAACACACAAAAATTTCCCTCGTTTCATTTTTTTCCTCTTCGGGGAGGGCAGCAAAAAAATTGCAACAGCATATAGCGAAAAAAAAATGTGCGAGGTACCCAAGAAGAGATTGGGTTACCCTGCCGCTAACCCTTCGTGCAATCAGCGCTCCTGACATTTGCATGTCCCGTTTCGTAATCGAAAAGGGGTAAACGGCAGCGGCAAGGGGAAGGGGCAAATAGCAAAGGGGTGCGGTACCGGAGACCCTATTCCACGCTGTATGGTGCGGTGTATGCGAAATGCCTAATGGAAATTTGACACACAAATCGCATAAAACAAAAAACGTCGCTACGTCGAAATGCAAAATGCGCATTGTATCTATTCAATGTCTATCTCTATCTATCTATCTCCCTCTCTCTGTGTATCTCTGTGTATCTTCGGCCTGGGTTGGGCCATCCATAAATCGCAATGTTGCCAAAATGGGATAACAAGCTCGGATAAACATGACACCCAACTGTCAATAGATATTTCGCGGTTCCTTCCATAATGCTGCACACGCGCATTTGAATGCGAACAGTGGCCATAGGTGGACGGGGACGGGGACGGGGGAGGGGGTAGCAATGGGTTACCTTGCTTGGTTGCCTGGTTAACTGGCTGCCTGCCTGCCTAGCTGTATGGCTGCCTGGTAGGATGGATGGATAGATAGATGTGGATGGATGGATGAGCATGCCGCCGCTATTTGATTTATGTCAAAATTCGAACGAGTTACTCCTTTTTTGCTTGCTTCGCCTTGGAGTGCTCATTTCACTACACACACACACACACTTACGCTCACGCACGCACGCGTAAGCGCATCCTCTTTGTGAGCGCGGAACGATTCTTATCATTAATCAGGGCTTTGTCAATAAATGTCAGCGTTGTGAAACTTCAATTTCACACCAAAACAGCTCGAAACTGACAATTGCCAATTGGCAATTCTCTCACTACTCCGACAGCCACTGCTGCTGTTGTTATCGTTATCGTTATCATGCCACAGCCACAGCCGCAGCCACAGTTCAACGCTGACGTCTCTATTTGAGTGCGACGCATCGTTAATCAGCGGATGAGCCTTTGACGCTTTCGATTTTCCGGAAAAACTCTTCGATAGAACTAATAGAATATTGCTTCTCTTACCTTATATGTATTTATTTATATTATATTTACATAAATATGTATTTATGTTATATCCATATATATTTATGGTATATAATAATTTTATGAGATATATTCAAGCTGTATTTGTAGCATAGCATATCTGTCTTTTAAGTCAGTTATCGAAATTGAAACATAAATCGAGAATTTGAGGAATTAATTCGCCTGTATTTGCAAGGTAAGCTTAGGGAAATGAGTAAAATATATTAATTATTAAGCCGATAAATATCGAAGTAAGTTTATTGATAAATAGTGCTTTTGAAATTTGCCTTTAAATTGCGCCTGACTTTATTGTCTAAAACGATAACGATTAAAAAGACAAAGACTATCATTTTTTCCCGCCATTGAATTCGAATTATTGATTACAAGAATAGAAATACGGGTTAAACACAATCAAGTAGCAATACCTGTCGCATACTTGTTCTCTATAGATAAACAAATTATATCGATTGAATTAGCTATCGATATCGATTAATTGGAAACCTCACATTATGAAAGGAAATGAGCTTTAAACACAATAAAGCCTGTCACTTGCATGCTGCCTATCTATAAGTAAATTAATCGATTGAACTTGTTATCGATATAATTTTATCGATATACATTAACTGAGTATTTCGCATCAAGAGTAGGAATGAGCATTAAACCCAAATAATTAGTAATGCCTGTCTCATGCATGCTGACTATCGATAAGCACATTTAATCGATTGAAATTGATATTAAATCAATTTGTTATCGATATCGATTAATTGATTAATTCACATCAATAGTAGGGATTAGCTTTAAACCCAATCAATTAGCAAAGCCTGTCACTCGCATGCTGCCTATCGATAAGCGAATTAAATCGATTGAATTTGGTGTCAAGCGAATTGCCGCAATTCCATTCCGCAATGGCCACACCCTTTGGCACTTGTCCTCGCGTGGCACGTGGTGTGTGGGTGTTTGTTTGTATATATGTGTGTGAGTGTGTGTGTGAGTGTATCTGTGTGTGTGCGTGTGAATAGCATCGCATGCCTAACTAAGGAGCGCGCATTATTGAACACACACGACATGCTGCCACTCCCTCCTCGCTCCTCTTCCTGCTCCTTTTGCCAGCACGTTGCGAGGGGCTGCTAGCCACAATTGTGAACAGGCGAACGGGCTGCGGCTTTGCAATTAGGAGGAGCTACGACTACGAGAAGGACGACAAGGACGACGACGACGACGATGGGGAGGACAACGAGCGCGCCCTAAGCAATGTGTGCACATAACGTGGCAACGCCAGTGCGCAGCTACATACATGCATGCATACATATGTGTATACTCCTTGGCAAGCAGTCTTCCCTAGCTCTCCCCCTCCAGCTCTTCCCCCCTGCAGGCTCTTTCCCCTTTAGTGTGACAGGACTTTGCCAGTTCTAGATGCGCGCTCGTATTCGTACTTAGCCATAAACTTTGCTCGCCAGCGACGCAGCTAACAGTTAAATTACCACACACACACACGACACACACACACACACATGCCCCGCCCCCGTGCAACGTGCTACTCCCCCACTCTCTTCATGCCTTCTCCCGCTTCAACAACCCGTTGCGGCCACTGTTTGTGTGCGCCAATTAAAAGCGGCATTAGCGCTGCTGCGTCTCCTGCCCCTCTCCTCCCCCTTCTTCCCTCTTCCTGCCACTGCTGTCTCTCCACATTCAGTTACCCCTCCCCCTTCTCCCTGCTCTATGTGTGCATGCAACAGCGCACTTGAGAGCCACCAAAAATTTCACTACATGCGATTTGGGGAAGGCGCTTTAAGGGGGGAGCAGAAGGAAAGGAGGCAAAGGAGGGAGAGAGGGTGTTAGCTGGCAGAGAGAGGGGCAACTTTAGGATAAGGCGGCCCATATGCAAAATTTCTAACCATAAATTGCCGAACCAAAACTTGTACAGCGTAATGTTTTCTTTATGCTCTGCAGGAAGTTAGGGAACGGCGGCAAAGGAGTCAAGCAGAGAGGGCAGCAGGGGCAGAGGTGGCGGGAGGGGGTACTGGCAACTGATATTAAACGAAACAACGAAGCGCGAACGAGGCCAAATCCGCACTCACATCCGCATCCGCATCCTCATCCTCGTCCTCATCCGCCAAACCGCCGCCCAAAAGCGAATCCACATGCGCTAATGAATGCGCCGCGGGCGCTTCTTTCTCGGTGTGTATAAGTGACAGTGTGTGTGTGTGACTGAGTGTGTGTATGTGTTAGTGTGTGTTAATGTACGTCTGTGTGTGTGTGTGCGTGGCAAGTTGTTGGATTGCTGCCGTTGGTCGCCCTAAAACTAATCGCCGTTTATTTCGAATTATCCCGACTCTATATGTACATACAATCTATCTATATATGCACACACACACACACTTACATACACGTATGTGTGTGCTTGTATGTGTTGGTGCGCCCACCACATGTGGCATTTACAAGTGTTGCCACAATGGCGTCCAATCGGCGCAGACTTGAGCGCTTCCACCCAGCGAGCTTTGCCATTCTTCTTCACTTTGTTGTTGCTTTAATTGCTGTTGCTGTTATTGTTGTTGCTATTGTTGTTGCTGCTATTGTTGTTGTTGCTGCTGCTGCCGTTGGGGCACATCAATTTTGCTGTACATACATGCAGTAGATGAGTTATTTGGCATTACATAGACGCAAACATTGATAGCATCTAACGGGAAATTGCATTGTTTAGTTTTCCTTTTGTTTTTCTTGTGAAGGAAAACATCCCGTTGTAGCTTACGGGGGAATTCACATTTATCGATAACACAGTGAACTTGCGGCGTTGAAAAAACTTGAATTCTCTTATTTTTATATCATCCTTTTTATCGTATTGATGTTATCGATATGGGGAAATCACATTTATCGATAACACAGCTATTTTAAGATACTTGATGCTCTTGAATTTGCATTATTTTGTGTTTATCATCGATAAAAGAGTTCACATTTATCGATAACACAGTGAGCGTACGGCGTTGAAAAATCTTGAATTTTTAAATAATTTATTCATCTATTTTATCATATTAATATTATCGATATGGAAAATTACAGTTATCGATAACATAGTTATCCTTAAATACTGAACATTATTGCATTTTCATTTTGTATTTATTATCGCATTGTTATTTTGAAAAATTCATATTATCGATAGCGCAGAAAGCTTGGGGCGTTGATTAGACATAAAATCTCTTATATTTATACCATTATTTTATTTATCGATAACACATTTACCTTAAAATATTGAACACTCCAGTATTATCTTTAATTTGTGTTTTTTTTTTGCATCAATACTATCGATTAAATTAACATACCAAAGAATTCACATTTATCGATAACACAGTGAGCACGTAGTGCTGAGAAGACTACAATTTACTTTCAGGTCAGCCAAAAATGAACGTTTTACAGGCTAAAAGAGGCGTGGAAGATCCCACAAAGCATATATATTCATGATCAACTGCCGATAGTTGATAAAACTATCGCCGAATTTGCGACTGTTTGTCTGTCTGTACGTCCGTGTTTCCTTTCCCCCCATAACTCCACAAATATCGATAAGTTTTCGGGATCGGATAATTGAACACCTGCTAATTCTAATTAATTTACATAGGAAAGAAAATGAAAAAAAGTAGTGTTTAAGCGCCTATAAGAATGCAATACAAAGCACACTCAGCACCGAAGTAAAATATTTAAAAGGCACTGTATCTTTAGTTTTTGTGTACTTTCAATTATCGATGTCCTCTGTTGCCGAGTGTGGATATTATCGTTAGCTATCGATTAAAAAAACTAATTTTATCGATTGTTATTCAATAGTTGCCTACGAAATGTAAAAATAAACTATCTTTATAGATTTTTATCGAAGATAAAGACATATTAATCGTCATTTATGCAAATAAAGCTAACCCAAATTGGTAGATTCGTGGTCTCCAATGAAAGCTCAACTGAAAGCTCCATCTAGGCGCAGGTACAGTAGGCAACAAAAGTTGCCCAACGAAGCATTTTCAAATGTTCCCGCGTTCTGTCGTTCGATTGCGATGCAAGAAAGGAAACCTGTCAAATCTAACATCAATTTTAATGGACTTCTTTGTCTGTATGTGTGTGTGTGTGTTGGTGTGTGTGAGTGAAGGGCGGAGCCACGCCCACTCGCTTAAGAGCACAAAAGCTTTCAAGGCTGGCAATGATTGATATGGACGCTGTCCGACCCGAAAGGCGACAGCGACGACGCCGTCAACGTCGACTGCGGCTGAGCGAGTGACAGCGGCAGAGCGCGAATAAATGTACTCAGCAGCAACCCTAATCCAACTAGTACACAAATACATTAGCCCACACATGCACACACACACACACTCACACACACATGTCAAGTTGATGGCGGAGCTGCCATCCGCACGCAAAGCACCAAATTGAAAAGATAAACTTTGCAGACCCAAACTTCGACGCGCAGCCACCCCCTGCCTCCGCCCCGTTGCAAGCCCAACCTCACCTGCTGCCGCACATACACTCCCCCATCATACATGCAAATATATATACACATACATACACACATCCATATATATTGATGTTGGCAATCGGCTCCCAACGGCAACGCGTGGGCTCCACTTGGGTTCACAAATGGCACTGATAACAGTTACCCCCCCTCCACACTCTCCTCTCGCTCTCTCCCTGTCTCTATCTCACTCTCGCCATCTCTGTCTAACGCTCAGTCTGTCCAGGACGTGTGTGTGCACATGATAAATGAGACAATGCGCAAGGAGAGCCACCAAAGGAGCCGTTGGCTACAGCACAACTCGCCCCACCTCCAGCTCCAACTCTCCCCCCGCCCCCCTGCTGCCTAAACAACACACACACCTCCACACCCCCGCTCCACCCGTTTTGGCAGCTAAATCAACAAAAAGCAACCCCACTGGGCGAGTGCCACCCACATTAATAAAACTTTGGCTGCCTTCACTCGCAGCCGTCGCAGTCGCAGCTCTCGTCCTCGCACAGACACTAAACTGATACTCAATTATACACACACACACACACGCACACAACCCCCATATGTACACTCATATGTACATGTATGCAGCATATATGTATAGCGCGCAGGCGGCTCCTCATCGCGCTCATCGTGTGCACCCGCGCAGAGCACGCAGCTCGTATGTATCCTGGGCATCAGCAGCCATTGCCATTGCCAGCGCAGGCAGCGCACAAAAAGGACACACTCCTGCTCGCACACACACGCACGCACACACTCCCGCACCCACTCACACACAAGCACGCTCACACATACGAATACCCTCTCTGCTGTCATGGCGTAGTCTCGCACGCCCAGCAGACCGAACGTGCTTCACGTCCAGACGAAACACGCTGAGCATGAGTCTTGTGTCCACGTTTGGGAACTGAACATGAATATATATTATATATGGTATACATTTTATTCTATATATATTGTGTATGTTTTATATCTTTCAGTGTTTCAACTTGTTATTATGCTTTTCAATTTATTTAAGCAGTTTAAACTTAGCACCTGAGATATTGAGAGCTCTTTTAACGCAAATATTCGTTTAAAGTAGGTCAATATAGGTCGATTTAGTTCGATATTGGTTTATATAGGTCAATATAGTTCCATAAACGTCGATATAGGTCGATTTATTTCGGTATAGGTCGATTTAGTTCGATATTGGTTTATATAGGTCAATATAGTTCCATAAAGGTCGATATAGGTCGATTTATATCGATATAGGTCGATTTAGGTCCATTTAGTTCGATATATGTCGATTTAGTTCAATATAGGTTGACATAGGTCGATATAGTTTGATATAGGTCGGTATAGGTCTATAAAGGCCTATAAAGGTCTACATAGGTCTACTCAAGGTCCTTTTTTTATGGAACAGATTGGCAACTTCGTAACATCTGCTCTCATGTGGTTCACAAAGGTATCTATATATCTACATATGTTAGTTCCCTTGCAATCATACTAGTTTCAATAAACTAAAACAGGCAGTGTAAAACGCAACAGACCTTATATATAGCTTATATATTCATGATCAGTTTCAAAAGCCAAGCTGATTATGGATTATGCTTATGTTTATCTCTCTGTCCGTTGAAGCCCAGAGATGTCAGCTATTATTGCATATAGAGACACTAAATTTGATGGTATTATACACGCAGATAAAATATATATATATATCTTATATGTTCATGATCAGTATCAAGAGCCAAGTTTATTATTGATTATGCCATGTTCATCTTTCTGTCTATTGAAACCCAGAGATCTCAGCTTTTATAAAAGATAAAGATAATAAATTTGCTATATTATATACAGATAAAATATATTTTAATTATTGATACTACAAATCAAGAAATACACTTTAAATAATATACACCTTTCCTGCAGCTTACTAGTTTCCAAAGTCTATATAGAATATATATAGAATAACTATCTGGATTATCTATATAGAATATATATAGAAAAACTATCTGGATTATTGCTACAAGTACATGAGAATATCTCCACCAAAAGAATAGTATACAATATTATATAGTTTATATTGTATTGGGACGCATCTACAAGCATGTGGAGTCTGTGTGCCGTGTACCATTGCTCATTAAAGAGCACCTTCAACTGAATTCAGTTTCAGTTCTAGCAACTTTACAGTATTTCAATACTTCTTCCCGAAACTCTTTCCCTGCGTCTCAAAACTGTCCAAACTTTTTGTGAATCGCAAGTCATCGCGCATAATTAAAATCTGGTAGCAAAGGAGTCGAGGCTGTGTGTGGAATCTCTGCGGAACCTCTGACATATGTCAACATTTTTGGCAAATCAAATTCTGTTGCACTTGCAGGGGCCGCCCATAGGGGGCGCTTCAGCAGCGGCGGCCTGGCAACTGAACTGATTTGGCAACTGAAATCGGGGGCAAAGCCAGATCCAGAGACAGAAACAGAGGCAGAGGAAGAGACAGAGGCAAAAGGGCTGAGAGGGAGGGGTAGAGCCAAAGGCGTCCTTCACCTGGTTCGCGTACAGGCTCGGGATCGGGTTCGAGTGCGAGTACGGGTTCGGGTTCGGATTCGGGTTCAGATTTGACGTGAGCGAAAACATCTGCCTCGCGAGCCTGCGGGTTTTGTCTCGGTCGGTCGGTCGGGCGCGTCTTCTATGCAAATTAGATGGGCGCGCGCGCTTATTTATAAGTAACATTATGCGTACAGTATGCCTGTCCGTGTGTGTGTGCGTGTGTAACTGATGGCCAGGCACGGTTCCTATGTACGGTGCGTACACTCCATAATTGCGACCAAAAATCGTGTAGCAGAAGCCGACGCCAGCGCTGCCACATGAGGCGCAACGGCAACGGCAGCTCGGATAACTCTGGCACCTTCGCACCCAGCA
Source organism: Zaprionus africanus (assembly GCA_018151435.1). Taxonomy (NCBI): domain Eukaryota; kingdom Metazoa; phylum Arthropoda; class Insecta; order Diptera; family Drosophilidae; genus Zaprionus; species Zaprionus africanus. The sequence goes on from JAECXB010000096.1 coordinate 494,303, forward strand.
CACTGCAAACAATAACAATCACGCATAAAATATAGTACATACATATATATATATAGGTATATACCTGGTATATAGCAGTGCTGCGCCGACGTCGACGTCGGCTGTGACTGTGACTGCATAACAGATTGCCATCATCGCGCATACGCCGAGTTGTTACCAAAAATTGAATTGATTTCGCCAAATGCCGCAACAGGAAGTACTCTAACAGGCGCAAGCGGGGATTATCTCTGTGAACCGGTTCGAAAGTGGTTCCCTGCAATTCAGAGATTCTATGATTGATCACTATAATGTGTAGCTAACTTTAAAAATAGAAATTAAATAAATGAACAGGTTCTTAACCGGTTAATCAGAGATTGTAGAGTTCAGTTTCCTTTTAAAATATATATAATCTAGGTGTTATATTACCCCTATGAACCGGTTCGTAGCTGGTTTAACAGAAATTAGAGATTATCTTAGGTACTGTTCAATTTTTTTATGTTATACTAAGGTTGTTCCTTGCAAACATCCATAGGGTCTTTATGTTATTTACACTCTGTGAACCGGTTCGAAACTGGTTCGATGCAAATCAGAGTTTGTATATTGATCACTATAAAGTGGAACTTTTTTCAATATATATATATATATATATATATATTTTTTATATAAACATATACATCTATATACAATCTAGGTGTTATGTTAGTCAAATGAACCGGTTCGTAACTGGTTCAACAGAAATCAGAGATTATTTCAAACACTGTTTAAACTTGTTATATTATACAAAGCTAGTAAGGTTGTCCCCAACAAACATCCATAGGATCTTATGTTATATATGTGAACAAGTTCCGAACTGGTTCAGCGGAACATATCAGACAGTACGCGTACGTTTGAGCACAAATTCAGTACACTATATCTCAATTTTGAATCAGATAATGTTAATACCATAAAGAATATCACGATTATATTCATCTAGAATCCTAACTGATCTGTGAACTGGTTCCAAAGGTGATCAGTGATATATTTTATGATTAGATTAGCCGATATATTACACGAAAGCAAAATATACACAGAGAAACTATCGCAGTGTAATTTAAATATCGTATATTCGGTAAAAATATAAAAAATCAATATCGTATCGATTAAAATAAGATAAACATATAGAATATATGCTCATGAATATATATAGTACTCCACACTGACTATCAGCGACTTTTGCTGAGGGTAAAGTAATGAAAGAGTATGCCACACTCACACACACACAGACACATACACAGTGATGCCGGTATATAGACGCACACATTATGTACAATGTATGCCTGTCCCTGTATCTGTGTCCGTGCATGTGTGTCTGTGTGTGTGTGTGAAAATCGCGAATGTATTTTGCATAGCTTTGCATACTGAAAACAAACACTATTATCCCGGCGCCATTATGCGCAGATTGATGTGCGTTCGCCAGGAAGGGGCGCAGGAGCAGGAGGGGGCAGCACGAGCAACAGCGAAACACTTGCCCCAAACTCGGTGGCAGGCACCTGAATAGATAGACAGATAGACGGATAGATGAATATGGATGGAACAGAATCGAACGCATGAATGGATGCCAGCTCGGGTTGGGGGTCGGAGGAGGGACAGTGGATATGGGTTCCTGGTCGGGATGTGGGTCTGTCGGTCTGTCTGCCGGTCGGGATGTGCCTGCCAGGCATTGATTGCACGCTTCGCTGACCCGATAAAATTATGCTGATGTTTGGCAGCCGACTGACTCGAAGGCACTTTGATTTCTACCCTCGCGCAACATTCGCCAGTGATGCAAAGCAGGTGAAGCAACAACAACAACAGCAACAGTAACAACAGTAGCAACAGGAACAACAACAATAGGAATATCTTCAGCAACAGTAGCAACAATATAATAAATGCCAAAGATAATCAGAATTCTCAGTACAAGCCTTGCAGAGAGAAAAGGAAACAAGAAATAAAATTTCATAACCTCAAAATTATGGAAATTCAACAGGAAAATATATAATATAAATTATAATAATTATATATAAAATATATAATAATATTTGTTATTTAAAAACAATATATGTCAGTTTCTCAAACTTGTTTCCACTTCAATTTATTATCGTTAAGTCTCCGTTATAAATGTGCAGAAACATCGATGTTTTCTTAAGTTTTTCATATTAAATATCGATATTTATCGATGTTTCTGCACCTCTACTCCGTAGAGCACTCAAAATTTGTCATTCCCACTGGATCATCAATCATCGTTAAACATTTTCGGGTTTTCGGCAGTTTTTACCCAATTTCAAAATGAAATTAATCCCCGAGACGCAGTCAACAGCTTTGGGAGAACAAGTATATAAGGCCTTATATGACTCAATATAATTGCAATAACTGGGGAAAATATTTGCCCGTAAATTGACCAGGAATTAACCTCGACGCACACTCGAAAACTCTTGTGTGTGTGTGTGTGTGTGTGTCCGGCAAGCGAACCACCCCGTGGCACAGAGCCAAAGTGCAAACAAGATTCCGTGCGAGTGGACCTTCTTCATCGTCGGGTTGATGGACTGCTTCGAGTGCGGGGCGTGACACATGCTGCCCACAGAGAGAGAAAGAGAGAGTGTGCGTGTGTGTGCGACATATAAATCAAGCGCGGAATGAGTTGAGCGACCCTCTTCAAAATATTTAATACCGCAAGTGACCCCTGTCCGGTCCTGCCTTGGCCCGTCGCCGAACGAATGGTCAAAATATGCCGACTGCAGAGTGCGGGGAGGGAGGCAACGAGCCGAGGCGACCCGAACGCGATCGCAGCTAAGCTGCAAATCGGGTTGGGCGATGTGACAACTGCGAGTGCAACAACAACGACAACGACAACGAGAGGAAGGAGAAGGTTGCAAGGGAGGGACGGAGGCAGATAACTTGCCAGGCCGTGGCAAAGGTTACGCGTGCGTCCAGTTCGTGCCCATCGCTACCGTTGCGCAACCGCCAGCATTGCCGACTTTGGGTCAGTAGCTGTCGACGCCGGCGCAACGAGCTGGCCAAACTTCATTTCGCCGCATGATTTATGGCCCGAGCAATTGTGCACTGTGATTAATCGCCGGCAAGGCGCAATTTGACGCCAATCGGACAATCGGCCAATCACACGCACACAGGCACACACGCAGCGAATGCGAATTCGATTAACATACGACGCAAATTCAATTTCTGTCTCTCTCTCGTTTAACAGTTGCATTAATATCGGCATTAACAGCTGCAGTTGCAGTGGGTTAACAGCAGCTTAGCTTTTAGAGAGACATATCGATTACTTCTGTACAGCAGCTGTCTAAGTTCATTGCAACTTAATCGACTTTTATGCAAAATGACTTTTTCTTAAAGTTTGAAACACATTGAAATGATCAATATATAATTTTAATTTAATTAAATTGATTCTAATTGGAATTAAGTTGTATGTCACATTAATGCATTAACTTTGATAGTATAATGCGTCCTAATCTCGTTTAACAGTTGCATTAGCAGTTGCATTAACAGGGTTATTAACAGCTGCAGCTGTTGTGCGTTGACTAAGCTCTGCTTAGCTAACAGAGACTGTGCAACTTTTTACTAAACTTTAAACCACATTACAATAATAAATAATAATTTGCAATTAATGAAAATGTTATTGTAAAAGTGTTTTCATGTGTTGTTGCTGTTTTCTGCTGTTCGGTTCTGTTAAGCTCTAACTAAAGTAACTTTACACAGCTATAAATAAATAAATACTTTTTGGCGACGGCTGCGAGTGAAAAGCGGAACAGAATAACTGTACTTATGATAATCTGGCAGAGCAACGGAGGTGTTTCTAGGTTAAATGGGGACTCTGTAACCTTCAGTGGGCCACAGACACAGGCAGACAGACACAACACTCACTCACACACACACACAGACAGGGGCGTCCCCTTTTGTGGCAGACGCGGCAAAGATCTTTGGCGCGGGTTTTTTATTCATTCCGCTTGCATATCAAATAAAAAACAGCACAAAAAAAAACGTGGCAAGTGCAAAGTAAAAGTGCAAGCACGTGCATAATGTCAACACACACACACGCACACTCAGCTGTGTGTGTGTATATAATTTATGCATATGTGTCTACTATATACTCTCTTTGTGTGTGTGTGTGTTTGGCTAAAGCCGGCGACCCAGTGGCAACGACCCCATAGAGAACATTTCACGCAAAGCTCTCCAGCCCAGGCGCAGCCAACTTAACAAGCCTTCGACTGAAACTTTAACATAATCCCTGGGAAATCAAGATAGAAAAATACGAATATATCTAGGTAAGTATTAGTATCATGGAACGGGCTAATTGTCTTTCTTTCTTCGTCATTTCGTCTTTTTATTTATTCACATTTTTGGTTTGCATTTCCGGTTCGGGATTTCATTAACAAGTTGATTGAAATTCTCATTATTTATAACGAAATCAACCCAGTTCAGCAGTTCTCTCGGTCAACCCCATCCCCCTTCCGATTCTCTCATTCGTCCAACCCGTTTTTCGTATCTCGCGTTTCCATCTTCAACTGGTTTAAGACTTTATTGTCTCATTTCGCGTTTCGCTTTTCACATTTGCTTTGGCCTTTGTTTTCGCTTCCTCGACGGTCCCCAAAAAAGAATGCAACAGTTCTTCGCGCTTAATGCTCCACGCCCCCTTCAGCTCTTCCGCCTTCTTGTGCGCATTGTGCCAAAAGTCCCTTTCGAGGCGTAGCCAAAAGAAAAAGAAGAAAAAAAGAAAACAACAAAAAATAAATAGAAATATAAAAAAATTCTCAACGCATGCCGAGTGGGCGTAACAAGTGGGTAGCGAGTGGGAGGGGCGTGGCGTGGAAGGGAGGGCGCGGAGGGGGGAGGGAGGGGGGTGGAGGGGTGCCTTTAGTGGCAGGTGCAAATGCAGCAGCAAGTGCAAATGAGGCAAATTTCAAAGTCAAGTTTACACCACGCAGCAAATGTTTTGTGCTCCAACGCGCTCGCTCTCTTTTTTTTTCATTTTTGCTACCGTTAAACGTGGAGCTACCCCTCTACCGCCCCCCTCCCCCCTCTGCCGTCGTACCTGCAGCTTATTGCGCGCCTCTTAGCAAGGCGCTGTGCATGCGCCACACTCAGTTGCTGTTGTTGTTGTTGTTGTTGTACAAGCCAAAAAGGACGAAGACCTTCGCTGCTGGCTGGGCAGCAGACAGCGCTGGGCACAAAAATGTAGACAGTAACAAGTACAATAGAATGGTAAAGATAATTCAAACCCAGGCAGAAAGGCTACCTTCGACGTTTCATCTCCTCTGATCGTTCCTATACTAGTTTATTTAATAATACGTCGATTACTTTTGTAATTTTGATTGGAAGTCGTAACTTAAGTTATTTAAAAAAAATACAATACTTGTCTTCAAATAAAAACCCTAAAAATCACTTCTTTTAATTTGAGTTATCCAAAATGGCAATGACTTTTGAAATTCATGAATTTGTATAAAACGGAGAAAAAGAGTGTAAAGAAATAAAATAGAGGTCCTAAATTTAAGCTCAGAGCCCGACTAACAATCCCTTTAATAATTTTTGTGCATTCATTTTAGTTCATTTTAATTTATTTTTGATAATAATTTGTTCATAAAATTGTCAAAATTTTGAATTCACAGGATTACTATAAGTGAGCCATAAATAAATAAATAAATGAATAAATAAATAAAGATCAGAAAGATTGTGCACAAATAAAAATTACAAAGGGAAGAAGATATATATGCTACATTACTCCTATTTTTTTGCTTGTAACTGTATTTATTTATGTTTCCCTGTATTGTTAAAGACTCTCACTAAATTTAATTTTATTTTTTTGAGTTAATTATTTTTATTTTGATTTTTTTTGAGCCTCTTGTACCTGTACTTTGACTGCACAGCTAAAGAGCATCGCATCTGTTTCTAGCAATGCGACGCGGGCTGTACTTGGTGCCGGCTGCGATGCGCTTTGCGTTTTGTTTCTTCATTTTTACTCGACGCCGTTGACTTTCCCACGCCTTTTATTACATTTTTTGCGCGCTCTCCCTATCTCGCTCTCTCTTGCTTTAAATACACACATGCTGAGGAGTGTGTGTGCGAGAGTGTGTGTGTGGGTTAGGTGTGCGCTAGAAGTCTATTTGGAAAATAAAAATGCGAGAATTGTTCTAAATCTGCCGCGAAGGAGGCCACACAAGAGACGAAAGCGAAAGTGTCGGCGGGGCACAAAGAAAGCGTCAAGCGACGGCGACGCAATGAAAGAAATAAAGAAAGAAAGCAAAGTCAAAAGGCGCAAAAAAAAGCCGCCAGAAAGAAGCCAAGGCGGGCGAAAGGAGGAAAGGAGAAGGAAAGGGTTGGCAAAAGCCAAAGAGAAACTTTGCTTGCTGTACGTGTGTGCGTGTGTGTAAGTATGGGCATATGTGAGTCTAGTATGTGCTCTATCACCTCTCCCTCTCTTTCACTGATTTCATCTAGCGCTCTCTCTCTCTCTCTCTGCCTCCCACTCGATGAAGTTGACGCAAAGCAGAAAACTTTCATTCGCCTTTCGTAATTAGTTGCGAGTTGCATTAACGGGACAGACCCGAAAAACCATGTGTGTGTGTGTGTGTCCTGTCACACATGCACGCACACACACAGGCGCATTGTCAAGTACATAGAGTGGCTAATGCATGTATGTGTGTATTCACACACACACACGCACGCGTCCTGCAATACATAAGCAGTCCACACATCCCTGTCAGCTCACACACACTCACACATGCAAACACATTCATATGTGCGAGAGAGCCTGCATGAGTATGTGTGCGTGTGTTCGCATAGGGGTGAAACGAGTTGGATAACGAACGTGGGCGTGGCTAACTAAAGAGTCCCGTATGCGCCTGCACGCCGACTACGGCGCGTGTGTGCGAGCGGGACGCATGCACTCGCTTTAAATAACTCTCCCGAAATGCGTGTGACGATTGTTCTGTCTGCATGTGTGTGTGTGAGTGCGTGTATTGGTCGCTTAACTGCTTCGTTGTCAGTTAATGCAGCAGCACCAATACACCACCTAGCGGCAGAGGCTACTCGGCAACAAAAACAACAACAACAAAACTCCGTGCGTGATTTTATTTCTTCTTTCGGAATTCATCAGATTTCCATGATGAGAAAATTAAGTGGAGCATGTGAAATTTGCCAAATCTTTGGATTCACAGAGGTTGCTTAAAGATATCGATATATAATATATATCCGATTTTTTACAGTTTACACATATTCCTCAAATTATACTCTTTACTTGCAGCCCATAAATCAGATTATGAGCAAAACACTTATGTTAATTACCAATAATAGTGCCATGGGAAACAGTTCAATTCAATAACATTGATTAAATTCAATAATATCAAAAAGAGAAAATGAATTGAACACTGCAAAGCTCTTTTTAAATACGACGCCAATAAAAGCGTCAGAGCTTTTGACAGCTTGCGAGTACTTCGTAAATATACCGACAGAGGGAGCGCCACTTGATCTCAAAGTTGCGTTAACAGAGTCTTTTTTGCGTTAACAGAGCTATTATAACAGAAGACTCATTTTGCGTTAACAGTGCGCTTGCCTTAAAAGTGCGTTAGCTCTAGTTATTATGGGTATTCCATTTAATTAGGAAATTGACTTGATTCACAAATATTTTTAATATGCTATATAGAACGGCTCCACTGCGCATAAAATGGAATATTTTAGTAGAATGCAATTAAGTAAATGTTCTAAAAACTAGGCGAATAGTTGTTTCTATTGTTCCTATAGTTACTATATGCTAGATAATATATATCATTCTTTCATATATATGCATGTATGAGTTTTGTCATCTATTGCAAAATACCTATGGACACTCAGACCACTTTTGTGGGTTGTGACCTTGATTTTCGGCAAATTTTCCGACTGCGAACCGGTATTTCTGCTGCTGCGCAATGTTATTAGGTGGGACAGCTGATAGGATATCGATAATTTTGGCGCAACAAAATCAACATGTTTGCATTTGTGCTCTCGTATACAGAGCTTCTTATAAAACGCAAACTGGAGTGATAAAAAAATATAAACTATATAGATGGTTTCAACAATGATAAATAAATAATACCTATACAACAAGTTACTTAAAATTGAAAAACTAAGCGACGATGGCGTGCATGCTATCGTTAAGTACAAGCAATCGATAATGTATTGTCCGACCGCCACAGCTGCAGACAAAAACACACACACACATACAACATCGAAATAGGCGACGACGTCGTCATTCCTCTGAAACTCCTCGGTTCCTTATTTATTATTTTTTTGGATTGGCGCGTACTGCTTTATTGGAGGAATAACGAGTGAAGGAACTGCATTCTTGCGAACAACGACAGGTTTAAAAAGCAATTCGAACAACAATCATGTGAGTAATGCGCAACAATAACACACAAAACCAAACATTCGCTCGCTCTTCCTCTCCTTCTTCTGCCTCTACCTCTGCTTGCGCGTTCGTCATGCAATTTGTTTTTGTCAATGCTGCCACTGCCGCTGCTGCTGGGCTGTCGCTGTCGCTGGCGTTGCCTGCATGCATTAGTCATCCAAAGAGGTCGAATTTTTCTAGGAATGTGCGTGAAATCAACACGCATTTTATTGCACTTTGCTTGACAAATTATTTGCCTTTAGTAATAATTCTCAGATGATCGATAAAATCGATAAACACAAGCTGCTGTGCAAACCTTCGTCACAGCTCCGTGACGTCACTCGCCAGACAGAGAGAAGAATCTAATTTGGAGTTTGTTGTTCTCTTGCAGTTGCTACTCCAATCACATCAATGGCAGCCGGCACCACACTGCAGAAGGCCATCGATCTGGTGACAAAGGCCACCGAGGAGGATCGCAACAAGAACTACGCCGAGGCGCTGCGTCTCTACGAGCACGGCGTGGAGTATTTCCTCCACACCATCAAATGTGAGTAACGACGCCCCCATAAACCCGCAACCGCAAACTAATTACGTTTCACACAGATGAGGCGCAGGGGGAGAAGGCCAAGGACTCGATAAGAGCGAAATGTTTACAGTACTTGGATCGCGCTGAGAAACTCAAGGAGTATCTGAAGAAGGGCAAGAAGAAACCCATCAAGGAGGGCGGCGAAAGCAGCTCCAAGGACGACAAGGACAAAAAGAGCGACAGCGACGACGAGGACGGCGATGATCCAGAGAAAAAGAAGCTGCAAAGCAAACTCACCGATGCCATTGTCATTGAGAAGCCCAAGGTGCAGTGGTCCGATGTGGCCGGCCTCGATGCCGCCAAGGAGGCCCTCAAAGAGGCTGTCATCTTGCCGATCAAGTTTCCACAGCTGTTCACCGGCAAGCGAGTGCCCTGGAAGGGGATTCTGTTGTTCGGTCCACCCGGTACCGGTAAATCGTATCTGGCCAAGGCAGTTGCCACCGAGGCAAACAACTCCACATTCTTTTCAGTATCCAGCTCGGATCTCATGTCCAAATGGCTGGGCGAATCCGAGAAGCTGGTGAAGAATCTCTTCGAGCTGGCCCGACAGCACAAGCCGTCGATCATCTTCATCGATGAGATCGACTCGATGTGCTCGGCCCGTTCGGACAACGAGAACGACAGTGTGCGTCGCATCAAGACCGAGTTTCTGGTGCAGATGCAGGGCGTGGGCAACGACACCGACGGCATACTCGTGCTGGGCGCCACCAATATACCCTGGGTACTGGACTCGGCCATTCGGCGGCGATTCGAGAAGCGCATCTACATTCCGCTGCCGGAGGCGCATGCTCGCCTGGTCATGTTCAAAATCCATTTGGGCAACACCACACACGTGCTGACCGAGCAGGATCTCAAGGAGCTGGCCGGCAAGACCGAGGGGTAAGCATGCCGCACTGCTCTAATCCAAGTCGCACTCCCACTCACTCTCTCTCTCTCTCTCTCTCGTGTTTAGTTACTCCGGCGCGGATATTTCGATTGTGGTACGCGACGCGCTGATGGAGCCGGTGCGCAAGGTGCAGACCGCCACACACTTCAAGCGCGTCTCGGGTCCCAGTCCCACGAATAAGGAGCAAATAGTGGACGACCTGCTGGTGCCTTGCTCGCCGGGCGACTCGGGTGCCGTCGAGATGAACTGGATGGATGTGCCCAGCGACAAGCTCTTCGAACCACCTGTGACTATGGTGAGTACCAGGGGAGCACCTCGTAGCTCCCTCCCTGCTCCCTCTACTTGCAACTCATGTGATTCGTTTGCTTGCAGCGCGATATGTTGAAGTCGTTGTCACGCACGAAACCGACCGTCAACGAGGACGACTTGACCAAGCTGCGCAAATTCACAGAGGACTTCGGTCAGGAGGGCTAGGCCAGCAGACGCAGCGGTAGCAAAGCAGGCCGGGAGCAACACGAGGCGACCCGACCCGACCCGTCCCGACCTGACCTACGCCCTGCCACTGAACCCGTCACTGACCCCTGCCACCGTTCAGCTAATTCTACTTGTTGCCTATTGCATAAAAATCGAGCACACACTCTCTGGCTCTATAGATCTACAGCATATACATATATATCTATATAAACACCAACAAGTTTTTGTTCTCTCTGTCTCTCTCACTCCCTCTTTCTCTTTGTGTCCACCTCGCTGTCCGTTTATGTTTCTTATCTGCGCATTTGCCAGGTGTATAGTAAATTATATAGTGTATATGGTTGAAATTGTAATTCAGGTCTTGTCGTTGCCACATGCCACAAGCCAGAAGCCAGAAGCCACCCGCCACAGCTCGTTGTTGTTGCTGCCTAAACTGAAAATGAATTGAAAAAAAAGAAAGAAAGAAGGAAAATCGAAATGAAAAGAAGTCCATGTATTTTTATACTCTTTATTGTTAAGCCGTAAACCAGATACAAAGCCGATTGTAATATAGTATAAACAGTGTGTGAGTGTGTGTGTGCGTGTGTGTGAGTGGGCGGCACATGCGCCCCACTTGATGCCTTCACTCCTGGACGGACAGTCGTGTCTGGCCAGTTATAACCAACAAGCAACAAATCTTATTTTAATTGTAACCTGTCAAGAAATAAGCAATATTCATTTCTTAGCGGAGTCAACGCGACGGCGAAATGCCCATTAAGTCATCATCATTTTCATACGTATTTTCGGCAAGCAGAAACCTAATCAAAAAATTGTTAAATAAAATTATCTTATTTGGAACTTAATCAATGCGATTTGGAACTTATTTGTAGCAACTGTTTAATGGGTATTCTCTGTTTTCCAGGGTATATACTGCATAAGTTTGATGAGGTTGCTTCGCTTTTGCAATGCCCGCTGAGGCGGCCCCTCCGGCCTAATTGTTTGAAACTCAATTAACAATTTCGATGCCAAATTGAATTTATGGTATCAAAATTATAGCAACTTTCAGTTTCAGTTGCATTTCAAGCAATTCTTTTCCTATAACAAACTTGAGAGTATTGTCTGGTAATATATTTTATAAACCGATCCTGAAACTGCATCAATTTTGGTCTTAGTTTTGTAGTTTTTGTTTCATTTCAATTAGGTTTTCTTTCGTAAACTTCTTGATTGTGTATTTTATTATAAAGTCTCACGTTTTCTATCTGCATGTACATTTATGTTCATTTATGGTATATTGATTATATATTGTTAGGTTGTCTTCTTTGTCATAGTTTTACCAATGAAATTAGGTCCTTTTCAAGCCAGTTGACCTTTTTAACGTTTTTACATGTATGTATATCTGCAAACTTATAATGTTTATTTGAAGATAAGTATATATATTCCGAATCAAGGTCCGTCCGTGTACCTGTTTTAATGTAAACTTTTCGCTCAGTTTATGTAGATATCTTGATGAAACTTGGCACACATGCTCTTTATTGCCTCACAAGCTGTTCATAGTGGGAATATATTGCGTATAAAAACATATAGTATATTTATTAAATTTATTATATGTATATTATTTTTTCAACATCGCAACCTTAATACACTACGCCAGCATATTCTTATATACTTTATATATTTAGGAAGCAAATTTTTACCTCATTATTTTATTTTAACCGCTACTGTACATACAGTGGTTCACAGCTTATTTCCTCCTGCGTTAATTCCAAAACTTAAATAGCCTATAAAAGGTGAACTAAAAATGTTATTAAATCAATTTGAACGCAAGAAATTTGTTTTATATATTAAAATATTATTTATTTACTTTATTTGTCATCAAATATCATAAAAATCAAACAATTTTAACGAACAATTTACCAATTTGAGGGCTTTTATTTGCAAAGTTGCATTATTTTCCAATATATAGCACTTAAACAATACTATAATTGAGTTTTTCGTAAGCCATATGAGGTTATTTTTTATTAAATAATAATTTGATGGCTATATCTTATAGATTTCATAAAACAAAACAAAATTTTGTATATAATTTATAGAATAATAGGAATTCCGAAGGCTCTTAAAATTAGAACAATTGTTGAAGACTTACTCTAAAAGCTGTAAGGGTTATTAATCTTTATATATTATAAAGAATTCTTATTAGTATTTTTCAGAATCATATGTATACGAGTATATAAATCATATAGTATTATAAATAAGTTACTTTAGACTGTCATGTTCTCTTTCAACTTATGACTTGCGAAACTTTGCGATGAATACTTCGATGGGACTTTACCGCATTATGTCACTCGCGCCTTATCGCGCTGGGCACTGTCCGAATTCGAATACCCTTCCTCGGGCGCACTTTAACCGCTTTGGCAATTTTGATTTTGTTTTCGTTTTCGTTTTCGATTTTTCTTCACTTTTTGCTGCCGTTTTTGCAATCGGACGTGCCGCGAATGGCCAAAACAGCTGGCGACAGTCTGGCAGCACTGCTCGCCCAAAAGCCGAAGCTCCGCCGAAGCGCAGCCGAAGCGCAGCCGAAGCTGCGCCGAACACTTGGCGCGCCATTCGAGTTGGTTCGCTCTGGCTCCGGCTTCAGTTGATCTTCAGCCGCGACGGCTTGCGGTTTGTCGTGCGCGAAAGCTTCAAAGCAGATTTTGTTTTTACTTTTTTGTTTTCGTTTTATATTTGTGAATTTTTGTGTGCGTTCAGTTTGCAGCCTACAGAGTTGTCGCGCGTTGCAGTCGCTGCAGGTTTTGCGCAAGTTTCGCGGTGATAATAAAAGTGCAACAAGAGCAGCCAAAGGCAAAGAAGAAGCAGAAGGAGAAGGCAAAGGAGAAGGAGGAGTTGAAAAAGTGCGTACACCGATTGCCGACTGCGCTTTGATTTTGTGTGTGTGTGTGTGTGTGTTTGTTTACGTTTTAGTTCGCTTTGCATTTCGCTTAGACACATATTTGCCTTGGCTTTTGCTTTTGCCTGCCCTTTCTTGCCGTTGTTGTTGTTGTTGTCGTTGTTGTTGCTGCTGCTTGTAACTCTCAATTGTGTCTCTCTTTTTTTTCGATTTTTGGCTTTTGTTTTTGTTTTTGTTGTGAAGCGCAACTTTCACGCGCCGCGCAGTGAAACTGTGAGCTGGGCTCAGTCCCGGCGACGCGTCGCTCACATTGTTGTTGCTGCTGCTCACATTGTTGTTGCTGCTGCGAACATATGTATGTTGCTGTTGTTGTTGTTGTTGTTGCTGCTGCTGATTTGGAATCTGCTGCTTATCACAGACGCACTTTTTGCCACGTTCTGTAAGCTACTCAAGTTTGTCGCCTCAGTCACTGGGATAGCACTGCTTGCACTGCCTGCACTGCTTGCTGCAGTTCACCTTGTTGCTGCAGGTTATGCATATTTTGTGTGTGCCCCCAAACTCGTTTGCAGACAGTCGCACGCAAGTCTGCACCAGCTGCAGCCCCCTCCCCCCTTGACCGATTCTGTGTGTTGTGTAAAGAAAAAAAAAGACGAGAAAAAACAATAAATAATAAGAAAAATCATGCTGACATTGACACGAATTGCAGAGCGCAGACAAAGGCGCAGGCCAATTTTGGTTGCCAACACGGTGTAAAGTCTAAATCGACAAATCGACAGCCAAACTGCTAACTGACAAACTAGTAGCTGAAGACCCCATCCCCCCTCCCCCTCTGCACACTACACGACGCCTCTTGTGTTGTCACTTGCAATGGCCTGACTGTCAGACACCCTGTAATGCACTCATTTAGGGTATCATTTCTGTTCTTCATTGATATAAAGATGAACTTCGACTTAGTCTTGAGTTTAGAGTTTTTTTAGAGTTTTTTTTAGATCTTATCAATTTCATTAAGGTCTTAACTTTATAAATATATTTTCTTAATCGTTTGAAACACCCTCTGCGAGCGCAGCTACTTGTACAGGGTGTCATATACAAGTCAAGTCTATGACGAAAATTTTTCAATTAAAGTGCATAAATTCCTTCAATGTCATGCACACCAGCAACAACAACAACAACAACAGCAACATAACTAACATCGACGACAACAACACAAATTTAAATTAAGTTAAACACTTTATTGTTGTTTTTGTTGTTGTTGTCGTTTTTGAATAATGCGCGCTAACATAATTCGGCTGCAGTTAACGCCGATGATTGGGACTAGCTTAAACTATTGTTGTTGCTGGTGTTGCTTGTGTTGCTGGTGTTGCTGTTGCTGCTGCTGGTGTTGCTGACATGCGCAAGGTCAACGTTCAATTGAGCGCAACAAGTGGAAAAATCAGCGGCAATTTTCAACGAAATTAAATCATAAACTGTGCAGATATTGAATAATGTCTTAAGTGCGGCTAAATCGACATCGAGTTGGGGAACTTCACTATATGCTATGTGCAATTAAAATTCAATACTCATTAGAGTTGCACTTGCAAATGGGCACTGCAAGGCGTATAATGATGTTTAATGTAGGGTATTAACTGTAATGATGTATTATTGATCAGAATTAAAACGGGAGTTTTTACGATAGTTCCTTTTAGTTTTTTATATCCCCTACTTATAGGTTTAAAGCGTATTATAACTTTGTGCCAATCGAAAATGTTTGTAACAGGCAGAAGGAGGCGTGGCATAGCTCATGTTGTTGTTCTGAATCAGCATCTACAGCTGAATGGATATAGACATGTCTGTCTGTCTGTCCGGGTGTCCGGATGTCACTGGAAAATCAACTTTTTCCTTAATAACTTCTATGTTTCTTGATCAAAATCATATATCATGCATTATAATCATATTAATGATTAAGATAATAACTCACACATAAAATTGAACGTTCCAGTTTTCCTTCAGTTATCAAATTCACTTAAGAATATAAACGTATTAATATATTTTAATAATAGTAATATAATATAATATAAAAATTAAGATTGTCATCAAATTTGTTGAAAAAGAACGCTGTTTATACCTTCGCATGGCTATATATCGTAACGGCTGTTGTTACTGTTCAAGAATATATATGTACAAACATTATATACACATTTTGTGGAATCAGAGATGCCTCCAACTGCTTTCTTTATGCATAATATAAGTGCTTTGTATACATATAACATAGATGTTATACATTTTAACATTGCAGGTATAATAAATATTCTATAACTTTCCTTTGAGTTAGAAACAAAAGTTAAGTTAGTTAAGAAAACATGGCAACATATTCATGGAAGTGTTTTCGTATAACTTATCAACTATTCAATGGGGTATCCACAGTTTTATTATTAATATTTTAAACCCACTCGCCATGAATTTTGTACATTGTATTGTCTGCAGACCTGCAGTCGATCAAGGTAGAAACTCTACACTCTTCCCCCCTCCCTCTTCTTTGTGCAGAACGAAGCCAGTGGAACAATTAAAAGCTGCAATTGTATCGCATAATTGTGCGCTCATCGCCGCAACCGGAGATGGAGTCCATGGCACTTGGCTATTGGGGTCTGTGGAGCAAGTGACAAGCGGAGCTGTTGCCGCTGTTATCAGCGATTCATTGTGCTGGGGTCACACAATTGCGGTCAGCAGCAAGACACACACACAATAATTAATTCGTGTGCGCGTTAGAGCGAGACAGGGCGGGGGAGCAGGGGGTGTAATTGGAGGCAGAGCCGCAGCTTTATTCCGCTGTCTTTCTCGCTGTCGCTCTTTGAGAGAGATCACTGTGGAAACTGGGCCAAGTGCTGGAAAGTGCTTTTGGTATTTGGTAGCGACACTTGAGGCTCATCCTAAGCCACTTGACCTGTTCTCAGCACTGCTCATGCTGCTCTCCAGCAGCCTCTCTCTCTCTTTTTCTCTCTCTTTCTTCTTGCTTGCCCTTTTTGGCCAGCAGAACTAGTTGGCTTGCTTGGAGGCGGCATTGTGGCCCAAAAACTGTGTCATTGCATGCCTCTAATTGTTGTTGCCTGTAATTGTTGTTGTTGTTGTTATTACAGTGCTGTTGCTGCTGCATATTTTACCGTTGAACGCGTCGCGTTGCCAACGCCGACTGATTTACAGCGCATTGTCTCATGTTGCGGGCGTCGTGAGTTGCATGTGAAATGAGATGATCATTTGCCACTTGACGTTCGTGTGTGTGGAAATTCTTGTGAAAAGGCCTCAGCGATATTAGAAGCAACTAATCTGCACAGTTAAACGTGCTGCCAGCAACAGCTACAACAGCAGCAACAGCAACAGCAGCAGCAGCAACATCGGCACTTAAATAACGGCGGAAATTTCATGCGCCGCTGCATTTTCATTTTTCCTTCAAGTTGCTGCTGTTGTTGTTGTTGTTGTGGCTTCCACTTTGGCTGTCCAGTGTGCCGCCTCCCTTTGCTGCTCTTGCTCTTCCTCTCTCTCTCTCTCTCTCTCTCTTGCATTCGCGCGTCCATCGTAACAAACAGGAAACTATTTATGCGACTCGCTGTCATGCGAAAATTGGCTAAGGAAATTTCGAATTTCGAATTTTGTCTGTTTTCTTGCCTCAGTTCGTCGCTGCTGTTGTTGTTGCAAGTTCGTTGCCTAAGTCTTTTGTATTGCTGGCACTGCCAGGCAGCGCTGAACTGACAGCAGGACAGACACAGGCAGCCCGACATTTTGCAAATCAATCAAAAGCAAAACGATTGCCCAAACTCCCCCAGCTCTGTGGCGCGTGCAGCGCGTGCAACGTGCTACGTGCAGCGTGCCCAATTCACGGTGCATTGCGCTTTTCATTGGCATGGTTCGGTTTCGTTCGCCGGCTTTCCCAATCCGCCGGTTCTCGACTTCACTTGCAACATTAGCATCGCAACGCGCCGCGCATCTAATGAGGCAAAAATTAGCAGCAAATGCGAAAACGATGTCCGCACCGAAAGCGGACCCAGCGTCCGCCGGTCGCCCGTCCGCTTGTCCGAATTGGGTTAATCTATATGAAAGTGGTCGCAGCTCTGCGAAAGTCGCCTAAGAAGCGTTATTCCAAGATGCGATATATACTTTCCATTTTCGAAGTCGTCTCCACAGCAGCAACTTCAGCAACTTCAGCAACTTCAGCAGCTTTCCCAGCGCGACAATTCCAGCTAACTTGAGATCATTTGATCTGCCCTGCGCTGCCTCTGTTACTCTCTGCTGTTGGCAGCGCGGGTGTCCGCAGCTTCCAAGATAAACATCTTCCCCTGACCCCTCTCTTGCTCCGCGACTCACTCGATTTGTTTTATTCCCATTTCATTGATGATATTTGATGCGTTTCTGTTACGCTTCTCACAACTCTTCTTTGCTCTCTCCCCCACTCGCTCTATCTCTCTTTCTCTCCCTCTTCCTCTCTTTTGTTCGCCCTCACACTCGCTCTGCTTAGCTGCTCCCAATTCGTTCGCTATAGTGGAGCAACTTTAATCGCCGGAAATAGTTTGCTTTGCGCTGCTTTTGCCCAATCTTTGTTTGTCATTTCTGCACACTCATAACAGTCTGTTAAGCTGCTGTTAATGCGTTAACAGTGAGAGGCATTAGTTAAGGCAGTTGAATACATTTAAAGCGTGTTAGTTGTGACTGAATGAATATCGAGAACTTAACAAAAAATATCTTCATTCGTATTTCATACAAAAAAAGAAATGACAAAATACTTTGCTTAGGCTGTGAAAAGTTAGTTGGGGTAGTTCCTTAGTAAGTACTTATTTCACCAGCTATAAACGGGTGCCCAGTCCTATAGGGATTATATAAATCATAGTATGAATACTTAAAAATTAAACAAGTAAGCAATATAAGTAAGAATATATATTCTACCCAAAGAATCGCCAATAAAATTGAATTCTTGGAGAATTTGCTTAATTATTCCTTGGTCCGTAATGACTACAGATTAAAATGAATACTCAAGCAACAATTTGTTTTTTTTTTTATTATTAAATTCTGCGTGCTATAAAATAAGATATATCATCACTAAAGTTGGTAGCCGTAGCTCTTAAAGATTCTGAGTTAAAGATGTTCATACACACCAAGTCTAATTCAAAACCTAAGTTTCTACATCAATTATATAACAGATTAACGGTATTATACATCTTTTCTGTTTCTGATCATTGATTCTATATTAATTATATAATAAATCAGAGATATTATAGATCTTTACTGTATGAGTTTCTAGATGAAGTTGCCTCGCCTCTCTCGCCCCTTGTCTCGCACTTCGTGCTAGGTGAAAATACGATAAACAAATTAACACCTCACCCACTTAACAGCGCGCTGTTAACAGCGACATTTTTACAGCACTCGGCTAACATAATACTTAACACTTCGCCTCTGAGTCAGCACAGTGGGTTATATTTCTTAATGGTTCGCCATCAAAAGCACATTTCGACCTAATGTGGGAACAAATGTGTCGCTTTAATCTCGGCTTCACCTTTCGCCGATGCCAAAGAGGAAAGAGAAAGAAAGAGAAGAGAGAATTGAGAACAATGACAAATTGATGGGAAAATGAATTGCAAGTTGGCGCAGCTCGACCTCATTTGCTTAAATACTCAGGCACTCAGACACCCCTTGTGAACCGAAGCGAACTTAATTAAACTTGATTAGCGGCTTTAATTGGCAAAACAAGAGCTCCTTGCTTCGGAATGAGTCAATTTGCTAAGGCACAAGTTGAGGTGTCCCTCGTTGTTGTTGTTGTTGCAGTGACAACATAGAGACTTGCCTAATCGTCGAGCGGGTGCTAATTGCAAAGTCACAGCGCCAACGAAAGTGAAGCGCGGTAAACAAACTGATCAATCAGTCAATAAATCAAACGGATTTACTGTTACACGCGCTCTCCATGTGTCGTTTTAGGTTTCAGTTTCGGTTTCATCTTTGGATATTAGCTTTAGGTTTCATGCTGTTGATCTCTTATCTCGCTGTGGGGTTTTCACTTTCATTTCTACGCTAAGTTGGCGCCCAGCGAGTCTCTCTCTCTCTCTCCCGCGCACACACAATTAACACACATGACATTTCTACGGAAATTGGCCAAAAAGTCGAGTCGCGTTGAATCGTCGCGATGACAAGCCTTGCCTTTTGGCTTTCGTATAATTTCCGACGCTCAGCGACCTCACCAACAGCCCAACAGCTCAGCAACTCAGCAACTCACCGATTCACCGACTCACCGACTCTCGACTCTGTCGATGACCCAAATTAAGCCCACACTCGCCTCGGCAGCAGTCTGTTCAACGTTCAACATTCGGCTCAGTGGAACAACACTGTGCAGCAAGTTTCTTTTTTTTTTTTGGCAACATCTCTGCTTGTCATCACGATATTGTAATGACATTTGGCAGACTTCTTGATTAGTTTGTACAGATATTAGAGATATTTTTTCTTAATTTACAATTATATCTTCTAATTATCTACATTATCTGCAGTTATTGCAGACTATTTGCATACAGAGACAGTTTGTCGGTATTGTGTGGTAACATGTGCAATGTAAATTATTCGTTTTGCAATTCTACATGATATTGAATTTGTTTCGGCGAGATCTTTGCTCCGTGTAAAGATATCTTGCTGAAATTTGATAGGCCTAATGCTGAGTGCAAGTATAATTTGGATATATTTATTTGATAGGGGTATTCCTGTAATTAAACATATTATATTATTATGCCCGCTAATTGACTATAATATCTGCAGTTATTGCAGACTATTTTTATACAGAGACCGCTTGTCGGTATTGTGTGATAAAATGTGCAATGTAAATTATTCGCGATGATATTGATTTTGTTTCGGCGAGATCTCTGCTCCGTGTGGAGTTATCTTGGTAAAATTTGGTACGCTTAATGCTGTATTCAAGTATTTTTTGAATTTATTTGGTTAAAAGGGGTATTCCTGTAATTAAATAAAATATTATATTGTATCTGCTACTCTACTATAATATCTGCAGCTAGTGCAGATAGTTTGCCTGCTTTCTATGCATTTCGCAACTGTGTGGAAACATATGCAATGTAAAATATTTAATTTGCAATGATTTCGCTTTTGTTTCGGACAGATCTCTGCTCGGTGTGAAGATATCGTGCTGAAATTTTATAGACTGAATGCTGTATTCAAGTATATCTTGGACATATTTGTTTAAAAGGGGTACTCCTGTAATTATAAACAATATTCATGCTTACAGCTCATTCACATTGCCCTGCACTTGTAGCCCAGTGTTGGTCTGTTTGTGCATGTGCCTGCGCTTGTTGGCAATGTTTATACTTTAACTACGATTAGTGTTGTTGCTGCTGCTGTTGCTATTGTTGTTGCCGTGGTTGTTGCTATTGTTGCCATTGTTGCTGGACAGAGAATCGCGCTGCCGTCACAAAGGTCAATGCCCAAGCGATGCGACGACAATAAAAGCTGCGCTTAGCGCACATCCTGTCAGTCAAGTGGCTTATTATACAATGCACTCAGACACAGACACACACACGCAGTCACACACACAGAGACACACACACACATAGCTCGAGCTGCGCTGCAACAGTTGCAGCAACAGTTTGTTTTGTGCAACATGCAAAACGCAATTGAAAAGCAATTTTACTTCTTTCTTTCTTTCAGACTGCAGACGGAGCTCATAAACAATCAATCAGCCGCAATCAGCATCAATCACGGCTCAAGCATCTGTCGCAAAGTGGAACTAGACAAGTGAAAGCACAGCGCAGGCTCAGCTCAGGTTCAGCTCGGCTCAGGTTCAGTTCGGTTCGGCTCAGTTGCTGCTGTTCGTCTGCCACATAATTCAATCAAGCGCAAAGTCAACGCCAACACGCCCCGCCGCCTGCACGCCCCCACAGCGACCCCACCCCTGCCCCCTCTCTGCTTGGGGCAACTGCAGCTGTCTGCTCAGTCAGTCAGTCAGTGAGTCAGACGCGCAGCAGACGCAGACGCAGAAGCAGACGCAGCCATTGGCCGTGGCCAGGAACGGGTATTCGGCAGTATTCACAGTATTCACAGCGCACTGTGAATCGTGAACAAGTCACGACGCGGTGGCAGGTTCACAAATAAAGTGAAAGTGAATTTGTTTATGGTTTATTGCGATTACCAAAGCGAAAGACAGAGAGAGAGAGAGAGAGAAGGAGAGAGAGACGCAACGCAGGCGCATAATACCTGCCGGGCCGACGAGCATTAAACAACACGAATTAAAAAACAAACAAACACACACACATACACTCTCGCACACTCGCACAACAAATGTGATGGCAAGTCGGCGCTAATCAGCTGCGATTAACGTGTGCACGCCTTATCAATGCTTATCAGCGCAAGGGGATAAGCTACCACAACAACAAATACTGCAACAACAAAACAGGAATTACAACAACAACAACAATAGCAACAACAACAACATGCTGCACATTCGCCTCGCGCTGTCGGCGCTGCTGCTGCTGCTGCTCGATCCCGGTAAGTTCACTTCACGTTTTATTTGCTGCCTCCATTAACTAGTTGAGTACTTGATGCTTGCCCTGCTCTATGTACTACTTCGTCCCCTCCCCCTCCCCCTACTTATCTTCCTCTTCAGCCTCCTCCTGTCACTCTCCCACCTGCTGCTCTTGCCCTGCCCCAACTAATTGATTTATTGTGTGTGTGCTAAATTGTTCAAGTTAGTTCAAGATGTTTTTCGCTTTACAGTTTCCCCCCTTTTTCCCCTTTGCAGCTCCAAGGCCAGCGGGTGGGTCTGAAGGGGCCTTATCAGTGTCTGTCGCTGAAGTGTGTGCGTGTGCATGCGTGTGTGTGCGTGTGTGGGCGTCTTTCAATTTATTTGGCCCCCGCCGAGTTTCACTCGACACTTTTTGCCATTGAGCGACGAGCTGAAAACACTTCACAGATTGCACAATCGCTGTGAATACCAAAGCCACATATGTTTGTATATGTATTTACATGTGCACACACACACACACACACACACGCACACACACTCACAATGGCTGCCAATTGGACGCGAGTCGCAGAAGCAACTGCAATGCCGAAAATAAGCAAAGTAAACGAAGACACGAAAGTCATTCAATCAAAGCTGCGTAGCCATGCGATAGTATCGGTATTTGTTAGATACTAACGAAGTGTATCGATTGCTATCTATAAAACATTAAAGTTCACTTTTTATCATTGATAAGATTGCGCATCTTTAGAGAGCATGAGCAGCTTCATGTAAGAAAATAATAAAAAAAAAAGATTCTTCTTTATAATGAAACTAGGAGAAATAAAAAAAAAAATTAAAAAAAAAAAAAAAAAAAAAACTTAAGATTCTCCTCTTTATATGCAACTCTACGATCTCAATTGCATGTATACACATATATCTTTGCATCTCTCTCTCTCTTTCTCCCTCTCTCTATCCCTCTCCCTGTTGCACTTCATTTAATTGCCCTGCTCTGGCATTACATCAAGTAATTACATATAAATCTGTAGAGTATAACCAACCGTTATAGTAGACGATCCCCCCAGCGTAAAGTATCCACCATTGTCTCAGAAAAGAGCAGAGAAAAAGACATAAAAAAGCTAAATAATATGTAAGTACTTGGATGCATTCGGTTGCATAAGCTGGCCCAAGTCACGTAGTGCTGATTAATGGAGGGTGCTTCGCTAAAGTTGCTAAAAACTAGACAAAATACTAAACTAAACTTAAAAAAATACATACTAAAGTTGGCTGACATGATTCAGCACATTAGCTTGATTACTGCTAGAGAGAGAGAAAGAGAGAAGGAGATTGAGAGAGGGAGGGAGTTGCTGCAACAGATCTCCCCCCACTCCACTCCCAATTGATTATAATGATAATAATAATAACAGTCTGCATGATAATTGTTGCCACTTGGCGACGTGTGCGACGGAGTGTGGACAGTTTTCTTCCCCCCTCTCCCGTGACGTTGTCTTTGGAAACGCAATCACGCCTCGGTAATTTATCAACGCTTCCAGCTAACGGCTATACAAGTATGTGTGTGTGTGTGTGTGCGTGTGTGTGTGTGGAGGGAGACACACTCATGCGCTGGCTTGTGCCTGTGTTATGTCATCCGCACGTTCCAAATTATGGCGCGGCGTCTGAAAACCCAAAATGAAAACATTTTTACGCGCTGCCATTAAAAAAGCTTAAAACACTAAAGAAAAAAAATAATAATATAATTCCTACAATTTTATTCAACTCTTTTAATTGCCTACGACAATCGTTTCACGTAGAGACAGAGACTCTTCACTGATTCTTTACAAGATGAGGCTTGAGGCTTGAGCTGTAGTTTTAATGAGCTTAGGAAGTGTTTCTCCACGTCTCTTTGAGAACACTTCCGGTTCCGTTGTCAGCTGACCTACTTGATGTGACACGACACAGATATGGTAGATGATATAATGGATGCTATAAAGATGCTTAGTGACACATAGTTATTAGAATGAATGCTATAAAGCTGCTTAGAGTGTGTGTCTGGAAGTGAATTTTGTTTTTTAAACTTATAGAAACTCTTACTTTGGCACTCCCCGTAGCTAAACTTGCACTGTAGTTTATTATAGATTGTTATTGCTAGACATGCATGGAATAATAATAAATCTATAGACTGCTCAGAGTGCATATAGAATATGATTCACCGTTTACAAACTTTGTTTGGTACTTTACTAAAGACTAAACAGTTATATTTACAAACTAACACTGAGTTTTACTGTTGTCAATCTTAACCCATTCAGTCATAAATTTTTTGTATTTTTTTTCTTTTATTTTTTTCATGTTTTTTAAATTTCTTTGTGTTTTTTCTTTTGTTTTTTGGTATTTTTTTTTGTGTTTGTTTATTGTTTATTTATTCTATTTGGTTTTTTTTTAAAACCCCTATATAGGTATTTTCAGAGACTTTGGTTCAATATTAGAGCTCAGAAATGAATGAAAGGGTGAAGTAAAGAATGCTAGACATGAAATAAATATGACAGGGGAAACACCTTCTTCGCCAGTGATCCTTATTTTATATTTCAGAATATTCTGAATAAGTTTTACTGTAGTTAAACTTAAGTAAAGAATGCTAAACATGAAATAGATATGACAATAAAAAATACTTAAAAGAAATTGATCGCAAATGATCCTCGAATTACATTTTTATGTTCTTCAGTATATGCCGCACAATCCATACATATATTATACCATCATAATCGTCTACATATATCAGATTTGAATTGAGTTCGGTTGTTTTGCAAAGAAAGCCAGGCCATCTTTTGAGAACATCAGCTCAGAAGTCGCATGTCTGAGCTATGCGATCACCTGATCGTTTGTCATGTCGCCCCAATCGATTCATCTGCATATATTCGTATATATTCATTCCCCAGAATGGCCACTTGGGGTACGTGAGTGGCCTGCCGAGTGTTAGATTAGACGTATCGATCATTCGATGCTTACTAATTTCCTTCTTTGCCTTCTTTGCAGCTCTGGGCGAGGAAGTGAGCGGCAGACCGACCACCCAGTATGCCAACTATACGGAACTGTCGCAGGCGGTGCATGCCTCGCTGCAGGCGCACGAGAGAGTGCAACAGCAGCGGCAACTGCTGCACGGTCGATCCAAGCGAGCCGTCAAGCGTGTTTGCTACGGCGAACTGGGCTGCTTCGAGGATTCGGGCCCGTTTGCTTATCTGGAGATGTTGCCCTCGCCGCCGGAGGAGATCAACACCAAGTTCTATTTCTATTCAACGCGCCAACGATCCGATCGTCCGCTCATGGAGCTGTCGTTTCTCAACATGACAGCTGCCTTTGCTCGGTCCAAGGCCAAGCGGGAGTCGGAGACATCCACAGCGGGCCCTGGGGGAGCAGCAGCCGGGAGAGCAGCCACAACAAATGCCTCCACTGGTGACTCGAATGTGACCACCGAGAAGCCACCGGGTAGCGGCAAGAAGGCACCAACACCCTCGATCGATGATCTCGAAGGCTTCGATGAGCTCTCCGTGCGCGTCATTGTGCATGGCTTCGGTTCCGCCTGTCCCCATGTCTGGATCTATGAAATGAAGACGGCCCTCATGGCTGTGGTAGGTTGACACTTGCTTAGCATTGCAAACCATTCCTAATTCCCTTTTCGTCCCGCAGGAGGATTGCATTGTCATCTGCGTGGACTGGGAGAACGGAGCCACGTTTCCGAACTATGTGCGAGCGGCGGCAAACACGCGGCTGGTGGGCAAGCAGCTGGCCATGCTGCTGCGTCATCTGGAGCTGCACAAGGGGCTCAATCTGATGCGCACACACGTGATTGGCTTCAGCTTGGGCGCACATGTCTCCGGTTTCGCTGGCGCCGAGCTGCCTGGACTGTCACGCATCACTGGACTCGATCCGGCTGGGCCGCTCTTTGAGGCGCAGCACCCGAAGGTGCGCCTGGACAGCAGCGATGCGGAGTTTGTGGACGTCATACATTCCAATGGCGAGAATCTCATACTGGGCGGCCTCGGCTCCTGGCAGCCCATGGGCCACGTGGACTACTATCCCAACGGCGGACGCGTGCAGACTGGTTGCTCCAATCTCTTTGTGGGCGCCGTCACGGACTTCATTTGGTGTAGGTTGCCTGCGAAGCATTCATGAGCGTCTTATCAACTTCATTATTTCATTATTCTGCAGCTGCACAGGCGGCGGAGGACGAGGAGGGACGCTCGCTGTGCAATCATCGACGCGCCTACAAGTTCTTCATTGATTCGGTGGCGCCACGCTGCATGTTCCCCGCCTTTCCGTGCGCCAACTACGACGACTTCCTCAAGGGTAAATGCTTTCCTTGCGCCCAGGACGACGAGGACTTGGCCGAGGGCGTGCCCCGCTGCGGCAACATGGGCTACTATGCGGATCGCTCGACGGGGCGCGGCCAGCTGTACCTGTTGACGCGCGAGGAGGAACCCTTCTGTGCGCATCAGTTCCAGCTGCAGATCTTCAACTCGTTCAACGACCTTCCGCTGCGCACCATCGGCCGCCTCGAGGCGATACTCGAGGGCGATGGCGGACTGAACGAGACCTTCGAGATATCCGAGTAAGTGCAACAATGAGCTCCCTCAACTGTGAGCTGACCTACTGACCTTCTCTGTTTGTTCGTCTGCAGAAAGGACGACGCGGAGTTCTTTGCCGGCGACATTGTGTCCAAGATCATTGTGCCGCATCCGGCGCTGGGCTTCCCCACCACGCTGAGTCTGCACTACAAGTCCTACAGCGGTTGGCTTTCGAAGGGTCTGCCCCACTGGGACATCGACAAGGTGGTGCTCACGGATAGCTTTGGACGCAGTCATTCACTGTGCCGGCCCAGCACAAAGCTGAGCAGCGGCAGCCCAGTGCGTATGCGTCTGCAGGCGGGCAACTGTGAACTGGACAACCAGGAGGACTATGGCGCCTACACCACCCAACCTCCGGCCAGCTCGCTGCCAGCTGCCAGCACAGATGCACCCGCCGGAGACTCCAGTGTGCAGGAGTCGGGTCTGAGTGCGATTGTGGACAGCGTGGAGAGCGCCAAGCAGCGCAAGGACATCTTCAATTTGGGCACCAGCTTCAAGCTGGCAGAGAATCAAACCTATCCGTTGGACCAGGCCGAGGAGCTACCCTGGCAGCCCATACTGGTTGGCAATTCGCTGGATAAGGATGGCAACGAGGCCGAGGCGGCAGAGTCGAGTCGCAGCCTCTCGGATGCGGTGCCCAACACGAGTCAGCAGGCGACCAATGAGATCTTTGAGCCAGTGCTCAAGGAACGTCGCCTCAAAGTGAATCGTGGACGCAATCTACAGCAGGATACGGCCAAGGAGGAGATTGTTGAGCCAGTGCTGAAGGCAACGACGCCACGTGCCAAACATGGCAAGGATTTGCAGCTGCCCGAGATCGTTGAGGCATCACCTTCGGCCAACAGGACCAGCCCAGCACTGCCAGCCGCTGGCGGCAGCAGCGCTGCATCGGAGAGTCCCAAGATGATGGCACAACTGGCCGGGCAGGATGAGCCGCAGATGGTGCAGCTGCTGCCCTTCCGCCTGGGGGAACTGTTGCAGCGTGCCGAGCGCTACGCCCGCGAGACCTTGCTGCCGCTGATCTCGGTGCAGGCGCCGCGTTTCTTCGGCTTCAATGTGACGCCGCATGATCGCGAGCTGTCCGGGCGTCCTGGCGAGTCACGTAAGCCGCGCTATATACCGCGCTACGAGGAGGCCGCCTTCCTCAACGGCAGCAGGAGCAGTGCTAGTAAAGGCAAACAGTCCGGCGAGCAAACGGATCAAGCGGCACGACGCAATCTCTTCAAGCTGCTGCGATCGGATGGTGCACGCTCTCGTGGCCTCTCGGCGCAGCGTCGCCAGGCGAGCACAGCGCAGACGCCGGCGCAGGCAGATCCCGCGCAGAGCGAGGTCAACTACTATACCAATGTGCTGCTCAGTTCCGAGTCCCGCTCGATGCGTCCCGAGTCGCCCGACTATCGCCCCATCTTCATAGACCTGCCCACATTCCGACCGTCGATTCCGGCCACGTCCAGCAAGGTGAAAGCCTCGCGTCGCGGACGAGTTCAGCAACTGCCCTGATACCCTGTAAATGTGGGGGCGATGTGGCGCAAGCTACTTGCAAATACTATGTGATATGACAATATGATGACCGCGGCGCTTCCCTCGAGCTGTGGTCCCTTCGCTGGTATCTCTATCTATCTCTTTCTCCATTTCTCTCTCTCACCTCACCTCTGGCTGCCTTTCGCTTCGGCTTTTCCCCCACCATGCAATCTGCACTGTAAATAACCGACTCTGTATCAAACTATGTATCAAATATCATTTTGCTATCGACATTTTTCGTACCGCTTAAGTTAGTCGCTAAGCTTATAATGTGAAAACTAAATAAATTATTAGCGTGTTAAGTACAGAAATATATAATATAAAATGTATAAAACTTGATTTGGGTGTGTTTTCTTTTAACTGGGGTGGGATCTTGAAATGTGCAGTGTCTGAAGTGCATCTGTAGCAGGCAAAATACAATAGATTCAGTATATTCAATATATTGAGTTGTGTGATGAACCTCTATCGATTTTTTGGTTTCGATAGTAAACGATAGGTCCGTCGCTATTTCTGTTTACTACTTTAGGCTGTCACAGTTTCGTGACTTTTTTGAGCAATCAGTCAAAGTAGGTTTGACAGATCTTATATCGTTTTCGATTAAAGATGATTGGTGATGTCGCTGATTTGTATTTTATTTATACTTGCAGTAATAACGATAGGTCCATCACTATTTCTATTTGATTTTTAAGACAATCACAGTTTTAGGACTATTTCGAGCAATAACTCAAAGAAGCCTTAACTTATTTTATAAAGTTTTCGATAAACGAGGATCCGATATGGTACAAATTTATATTTGATTTGTACTTGCAGTACTATTGCGATAGTATTAAGTACATAATTTGCACAAAAACATCGAAATAATTGATAGTATTCCATCTCTATAATGAAGTGCAATGCATTAAGATCTAGTGTTACTCCCAATCTGGCACATTTAAAATGAATAAATGACTAAATGTATGAATACACGAATTCAATTTCCCAACCGATTACCAATCGAGAGTATTCACATACATATCTTACATCATCCATGGCTCAAGTAAAAGACATATTTGCAATTTGAGTTGTATTTTGTAAGTTGTTCTCTTTAGCATAATTTATTTTTCATATACTTTTCATTTAATTTGTTTTTATCTTCATAAAGTAACGTGTGTCTGCCTCTGTCTGTGTGTGTGTGTATGTGTTGTGGGTCTCAGTGTGTGTGTGTGCCTGTAGTTTGATCTGCTTCTCAACTGATGCCATTGTACGCATTGTACGAACATTACATATATCTTTCTCTTTCTCTATATCTGTTTCTAGTTTGTATCTCGAACTCTTTGATAGCCGCTTAATTTTGGATCCAATTTTCTTACAATTTACTCGGCTGGTAAAAATTGATAGAAATTCATTGAAAATTCAATCGGTTAATTTTGTGCTTGCTCGTTTGTGCTTGGCTGTGTATGTGTGTGTGTGTGTGTGTGTATTTCTGTTTGTGTGTGTTGTGTTGTTGTTGCTGTTTTCTCATGTTTTCATACTTTAATATATATATAATAATTTGTTTTTTTGGTTTTTCTTTTTTGGTTTCGGTTTAACTATTTATAAAACATTTCACTTTTTTTAGAATCTTAACAACTTTTTGTTTAATTGCTGCGGCGTATTTGTTTTATCATATACATATACATATATATAATATATACATACATATATGTATATTAGCTTTAGTTAATAAGTAGTTTCTCTGCCATTTGACTATTTATTGTTGTACGCATAATTTACATGGATTTTCTTCAATGCGCTACTTCGCAGATTTCCTTTTTGCTCTTGCGTTTCTTGAGAAAGGAGAAAACTATTTAAATAATTTATTGTTGCGGATGCGAGAAACAAAACTTCAAGTTGCACATCTTCTAATACTTCTCTGTAGGTCTTCTCTATGTGTGTGTGTGTGTGTGTGTGTGTCTGATTATAGATATAACTTTACGCTTCATATGGATTCTCTACAGAACGATATATCCTTACAAGCCTCATCATTTGGTCGTGATATAATATTGTATATTGAGTATTGCATAGTCTGATAAGTTGAATTGTCTTTTAACTTTTGTGAGTTATTAAAGGAATTTATGTTTCGAAATATCGGACAACTATATTGTTCAATATATGGTATATGTTTCTTTTTCTTGCAGGGATATTTGAGCTTCGGCCTGCCGAAGTTGCCTATCGCATCCTTCGTACTTTGCTTTCTCTTTAGAGCTTTATAAAAAATTAAGTTTAAACTGGCTTTTGAGGTATGTACTCTATATGGCGGCATGAGTGTGTGTGTAGGCTTGTGAGTTTATGTTTGTGTGTGTGTGTGTGAGAGTGTCTATTACTGTTATTAGTTTGTAATCTTGCGATCGCATCGCATTGACCTTTTAATCTCCGAATGAAAGTTTGCTGTGTGTACATATGTTCATACATACACAGCAGTGTGTGTGTGTGTGTACTCATGTTGTGGTTTTTGCTTTATTCCAGTCTTCTTTATTAATGAGAATCCCTAAACTCGAAATTAAACTTGAGAACAGGCAACGGAAGTCGACAACTTTATTGGGTAAGATTATGCGATACAGATACAAGTAATCTCTATGTTGTTATGCATGTATGTTTGTGTGTGTGTGAGTGTGGGTTCTGTCTGCTCCTTATGAGTACTTGCAATGCTTATCGTTGATCGCCTATCGTTAATCGCCTATCGTTTATCTTTTATCTTGTATTTGTTGCTATTGTAGTTCGGAAATTTGTTACTCGATAGCAAAGCTCAGCTTGAAGGTTGCACAGTATTAGACTTGGTAACGGTTATTAGTATTAGCATTAGTATTAGTATTGGTATTAGTATTAGCATTAGTATTAGTATTAGTGTCAGTATTAGTATTAGTGTTAGTATTAGTATTAGCATTAGTATTAGTATTAGTATATCCGTATTAGCATTAGTACTGGTATTATTAGTGGTATTATAATAAGATTGTTTGCCTATATTAAAATGCCTATTAAACTAGATTTTGCTGCTGCTGCTGCTGGCTGAACTTCTGTTTTACATTAGGCATAGACTAAACTTTAAGCATAGTTGTTGTTGTTGTTGTTTCTTTCTTGGTTTTTGGTGTTGTTGCTTTTGGTTTCGCTTGTTATCGGTATTATGTATTATGTTTATGTTTAAACTTAATTATTTTGGCAAGTTATTTTGTTTTATATGTATGTTTTATATCACTTTTTGCTCTGGTTACCCCAGACAAATGTTCGTTCGCCCGCCTCGCTCTGCCTCGCTCTCCCTTTCTCTTTCTATCGCTTTGCCAAGCACTTGCTAGCTAGCTCACTCGTCTGCCTGCCTGCTGTCTCACTCACACTGCCTTTCGCTGTTCGTCTGCCTCGTTCTCTGTCTTTTTGTTACTACTAAGTAAGCCTTGTCTAGCATTTGATAAATTTACTTGTAAAAAAAAAAAAAAAAACTTACTTGCATGACTTGAAGACGATATGTTTTTATTTTTGTTGTTATGTATATTGTATTACGATAGTTATAATTATAATATATAATATCTATTAAATTAATAATAATTTATATGCATCTTACGTGCATCATATTTCATATATAATATTTCATACTTTATATATCATATTTTAAATGTTATATGTATTTTATAATTCAATTTTATTTCTCATCGCTTGTCTGTCTAATTAATTGGATGTTCTGTACTCTCATTTCATCTCTGGAACCAAATCAAAACGAATCTCAAACGAAACATAATGTAAATGTATATACAGCATAATGTGCTAATTCTTCATGCACATATATACCTTTACTCATACTCATATCTATATATATGCTATATATATATATATAATATACAAAAAATACACGTATGGGCGCCCAAACGGATACTTCAACTTTTGTTAATAACTAAATTTTTCCTCAAACCTTCTCGCTGTCATCTGCCTGACATACATAACATATGTATGTCCTGCTCCCTCGCCATCCTTATCATCATCGTTAAGGCCAAATCAAGTATACGTACGTAAAAATGTTCTCTAGGTATATACTCTCTTATTTCGCCCGACGATCTGTTCTTCTTGCTACTTCTTCCCCACTTGTTTGCTTTGCTTCCTTTTCTCCGTTTTTAATTAAAAATTTTCGTTCATTTTGTTAGTTTCTCCTGCGAGATCTTCTATGTAATTTGCTTTAATCGTTTACTGTGTGCGTGTGGACGGTATTCAAAGCTGTAAATTGATTTGATTTATTTTACTCTCTTGTCTCTTTGGTTTTTATCTATATTTTTACATATTTACAGTATTTTTTGTTTTGTTTTTTGCATTGGTAAAAATATTATCATTTGTTTTAAATTCTTCTTAATTACAACAAGCAGCAAATCAATAAAAACTTTTTATTCAGTCGCATATTTGAACGGAATCCAATCGGACCCATTGCCAGATACATATATATCCGAAGCCAGATATATGTATGTATGTGTTGACATAAGTCCCATTGGACTCGGCCTAGTTCTTTTGTTCGTTTTTTGGTTTTGTGAGATGTTTACCATGGTCCAAAGTAATTGTAGCTTCCATGAGGTTAGTTTGGGTGTTAAGCAAAGCACGTAGTTTTCGGGGGGAAACTCGGAAATCGAAAATTGGAAATCGGAAATGAACGAGAATAGTTTGAAATTGCAGTAGATATGGAAGTATAATATATATAGTACGAGTCTGTGTGTGCGTGTGAGTACTAACTCGAAACATAAGGGGAGCCCACAAGTAGTACGTTTCGTTTCATCGTCTCTCAACGATATTTATCAAATTGGTTTCATATTTATTTCGTTTATTTTTGTTATTTTTCCATTTTCGTCCCTTTTCTGATTTTTTTCGAGCTTGACAAAAGTTGAAGTCGCTAGATTGAACGTTTAACCAAAATTGGATGCTTGGATGCATTTGATCGAAATGAGAAAGGAAGACAAAATAATTGAAGTGGAAATCAAATAAGTAAACCTAGATTTCTTCTGGATGAGACATTACATATTCTATATACGCATAGATTCTACGAACCGAAGCAACTTCTAAGATTGTGTGACCTTAACGTGGATAGTTTTATGCTGTGTTTACTTCTCTTTTCTATACTCGTAGAGTTTTTTTTATTTTATTTTTTTTTTATTTCTGGGTCTTCTGGAAGATCGACGGCCCGTTAGTTCTTCTTGGATTTAGTTTGAGTTTTTTTTATTTGTTTTTTTTTTTGCTTTTGTTTTCTTGTAGTTTGTTGTGTAGCAGTTTGCTAAGTTTAATTATTGTTTTTGTATCGTTAGCAGCTTTTGTTGTAAACGTTTCTTGTATTTGTTTTTTGTTTTTGTTTGGATTTTCCTTGTTTCGCTTTTCTGTTTCTCTTTGTCTATGTCTATATGTTCAGCTTCAGCTCCGACTTATTTATTTACAAAATAGCAGTTAGTTCTGTTATGTATATTTATTTATATATATACATATATGCATGCATGTACACATCTGTATATATATTTATATATTGTGTATATATATATTTAATGTATGCACTTGTATATATATGTATATCGTTCTTTCATTTACTAAATATTTTAAACTTAACGGCAGTTTTGATGTTTTAGCATTTTCATGTGTATTTCTTAAGTGTTTCTCTGTGTGTATGTATAGATGTGTGTGTGTGTCAGTGTGACAGCGAATAATTGCGGACAACGCCTTCGGCTGCGCAGCTTCCTAAGCATAGTTTCTACATATAATTGCCGATCGGGGCGCTACTTAAACATTTACATAAGTACTTCTACATATATTTTGTATAACTAACTGTACCCTACGAGTACAACGTAATTTCGGACGTAAAGTTTTCCAATATGCGGCATCCATTGCCGGCTCGCCATTCGCTCGCTTATCGTCAGTTCACTCTGTTCATAAGCTTTTCTAAACCTTTCCAAAGTTTTCCTCATCTCTTCTAATGCCTAAAACAAAGTTTGTAATTAGCGTAATAACGGTAAAAATTTCATTGTCTGGAAGCTAACGGAAAATGGACTTTTCGTTTGATTTATGGGCGCCAAAGAAGGCCCGAAGGCGTTGCCAACTGCATTCGCTTTGCTGTTGTTGTTGCCTTAGTTGTTGTTGACGTTTTGTTTTCTTTCCTTTGTTTTTTTAGTTTTTTCTTTTGTTTTTTTTTCTAATATTTGACTAATATTTAATAATATAGCATAATTTAAAGTTGAAAATAAAATAAGCAGATATCGTATGTCCGTATGTTGTTTTGTTGCTTCTCTGTCTGTTTTCTTCTGTTTGGTATGGTTTTCTTTTCGTAGCTAGCTTCTAAAGAAAGGAAGAAACTCCAATTAGGTTAG
Organism: Zaprionus africanus; assembly: GCA_018151435.1. Taxonomy (NCBI): domain Eukaryota; kingdom Metazoa; phylum Arthropoda; class Insecta; order Diptera; family Drosophilidae; genus Zaprionus; species Zaprionus africanus. The sequence continues at coordinate 528,407 of JAECXB010000096.1, forward strand.
ACTACTGAGATAATTCTCATTTTTTGTTTTGTTTGTTTTTTTTTGTTTTTCTTTGTATTTTTTTGGTTTTTTTCTTTTTCTTCATTTTGTTTCTGTGATCTATAACGATTGTTAGTTGTTAATTGCTAAATTTGAACATAGGTATCGAGTTGAGTTTTTCTTTTCTTTTGTTCCGTGTGTATGTGTCTGCGTGTGAGTGTTTGTATGAGTGTGTTGTGTGGTGTCTCTGTGTGTAGTCCTCATTGAGCAGCTGTGTAAATTCGGCTGCCAAATTTGAATATTAAAAAAAAAACTTTCGCTACTTTATCAAGCCTGCAGTGTGTGTGTGTGTGTTTGTGTGAAAGTGTGTAGGTTGTTTTACATTTGTTGTTTAATTTACAACTACGATGCTTACTAATATTATTATTATTATTATTACTTTAATATTTATGTATTAATAAAATTCTAGATTAGACTGCTTTTGATGACGTTTCTGGCATCCAACGTAACATTTCACTGCGCAAGTTTCGTCCGTTTTCCATTTGTTTGACTGTTTCGAAACAGAAGAAATAGAGAAGTGCGAAATAAGTGAGCAAAACAGCAATGACACTAGCTGAAAGCGCAACAGGGTTGCAACCCAAATAAGTATGCAATATTTAGTTGACCACTTCTCCCATTCAGCTTTCAGCTAGTGTCTGTTAATTTCAGTCGTCTACTTACTTAGTAGTCAGACGTCGGTCTCAATACTGACGGCCATCGCGTTGTTATGCCTCAACTGCAAGCTGTTTGTGCTCCTCAAGCCGTTCTGGCCCTGCTGATGTCCCGACTGCAGTTGCTCCAGTTGCTGCTGTTGCTGCTGCTGCAGCTGAAGTTGCAGCTGCTGCTTCTCAAACGATTGCTGCGTTCTCAGAAATGGCACCATGTGGCGGCCCGTATGATCAGTCAGACCTGGCGTGGTTGCATCAATGCCATCATCCAAATCCATAATGTCCGACGACGACTCGGAGAGTGAGGATTTTTTCAAATGTTGACCTAGTTTTTGGGTTATGTTTTTTTTTCGTTCGTTTCTTTTTTTTTTTTTTTTTGAAATAATAAAGTTGGAATTTTTTTTTGTTTGGGAAGGGGATGATATAGAAAAGGAATCGATTAGCATTGCTTTGGCATGGTATGATAAAATGGGCGTGGCATTTGGCAAACGATTTGATATGTAGTAGTTAGATATATGTACCTAGTGCACCAGGTAAATATGAACAACTTGTAACGTGGTTGAAATTTTGGCTCTGCATCTCCTCCTGATCCGTTTCGCGGTGATAGAAGTAATTGAAATTACTGACGATAACCGGTACCGGCAGTGCGATTGTCAGCACACCAGCGATCACGCACAAAGAGCCGACAATTTTGCCCCAGAAGCCGACGGGCCTATTCATTGCATTGCATTGCATTTGCATTTGCATTTTTCATTTGCATTTTGTTATGTGGCAATATTCATTTCAATTGTTATCGTTTTCGGATTTTGTTTATCGTTTTTATATTTGTTTGTATATTTAAAATGTGTGTTTTAAATATGCAAATTTGTTTTCGATTTAATTCAGTATATATATAAAGATATATACATCGGTTTAGGTCGGTTTTATACGCATATATATTTATTTTATGTTTTGTTTTTTTTTAATTATTTCATATTTTTGTTGTTGTCGATTTGGTATGAAGAAGAACGTAGAAGAAGAACGCAGTGTGTAAATAAGGTTGTATTCATATATATAGAGATATATATAAGTATATAAGAAAGAAAAGGTAAGAAACAGAAATAAGTTACAAGTTATAAGATCGATATACTAGGTATATGGAATATCAATATTAAAACGTTAAGACTCTCACTTAAATTCGAACACAAAAACGGTTAGAAACGCAACAGGGTTAAAAAGAATAAAAGTACACGGAACATAGAACGAAGCAAACTCAAGAAAAGTTATTTAAACTCCAGTGTAATACTTGTGTGTGTGGGTGTGTGTGTGTGTGTAGGTGTTTCGGTGTTTAGGTGTTCTGGTATGTAGACATCGAAAGCAAATTGCTGTTGTTATTGAATTGCGCTTGGTCTGAACCGAACTTAAAAGTTGGCTACTTAAGTAGTATATATATATATAGTATATAGTATACAGTTGGCTAACAAAAAACCGAAGCGTATTGCCAAAATGGAATAAACAAAATGTGCCGGCGTTTGGCGTCGTCGCTGTTAAACTTGACATAGTATTTTGAGTATAAAAAATGAAAAGTGAAACTAAAGCAAATCGAACCGAACCGAAGCGGTACCAAGCCAGACCGGTTACAGTGGCGTCCGATCAATCAGTACTTTATCGAGGCGTCGATAGTACTGATCGATCCCACGCGCAGTCCAGCGGTTATTCGGCAGAGGGCGATGTACGTTGAAGAAAAGAGAGTTAGTTTACTGGTATGAGAGAGACAGAGACAGAGGGGGACAGAGAGCGACACAGTTTAATGAATGTGTGTGTGTGAGTGTGTTGACTGAATGACTGACTGTTAAGCTGCATATGCGAGGTTGGTGTAGGGTGCACTGTTAACGCTAACAGCGTTACCATTAACAGTGCTGCCTGGTTGCCTTTAACAGCATCGAAAGAGAAGGGAAGAAGAAGAGGTAGAAGTAAAAAACTTTGAACTGTGTGTGTTTTTGTCTTTGTGTATTGTTGGGGGTAATCGGATGATACTATCGGCATATTGATTGGTGAATGTAATTGTTATCGATTTTGTAGCTGTATTTGTTTTTTTTTTCTTGCAACTGTTGTTCTTGCTGTGAATGTAGCGGCTGCTCTTGTTGAGTAATCGATAAGTATTTATAACTATATATATAGATATAAGTATAGTTAAGCGATTGGAAGTAGTAGTAGTAGTAGGAGTAGTATTATTAGTAGTAGTATTAGTATTGGATAATGCTCATTCGAGTAAGCGCAAAACGATATCATAAATCAAAGCCAAGAAATCGTGAGATTAGGTGATCAAATACGAGTAATTAGTTAGGCAACAAAAGGGTTTCACTGTGTGTGTGTCTGTGTGTGTATTTGTATGCGCGTTTGTGTGTCTGTGTGTGTGTGTTGGTAGCTGTGTCTGTGTGTGTATGCGTTAGTAGTAGATGCAATGTGCTAAGCGTGCGCCAAGTGTGGTGGTTCTTGTTGTTGTTGTGGCTGTTGTCTTTGCTTTAGCAAGCGGTTTTTTTTGGTTGTTTTCTTATCAGTTATCATTTTGACTTGTTTTTTTTTTTGATATTGTTAGTTCTTTTTTTGTTTCTTTTTCGGTTTCTTTTTTGATTGCCTTGTTAAGCATTTTGCATTTTGCATTGATTTGCTCGTTTGTTTGTAATTTATATGGCTATCGATTGCTCGATACTAACTTATTGGATTATAGCAACTTAACGCACATGCACCGGAATCGGGAAGCACAGGGAAACGGGACTTAGGAGCAGAAGCAGGAGCCGTCGAAAGCTTCAGCCGTAGCCGTAGCCTGAGCCAGAGCAGGCGCTTTTCTTTCAATAATTCAGTTTTTCAGATTTTCTTTTTCTGGTTTTTTTTTTTTTTATATTTTTTCCTTTTGCTTTCTTTCAAAGCTGCTGAAGTTGTTCTTGTTCTGGTTGCTGTTGCCATTGCTGTTGCTGTAGCTGTTACTGTTGTTGCTGTTGCTGATACTGTTGCTGATACTGTTACTAATACTGTTACGGTCACTGTCACTGTTACTGTAGCTTTAGCTGTAGCTGTAGCTGTAGCAGGATTTTGATGTCGGCGGGTGCAGGCAGCGCTGAAGCGTTTTTCTTACAGTTTACAGTTAAGAAAACCACACAATAATCAAATGAAAAGAGAATCAACGAAAGGGAGATGAGGAACGCAGAAAATGAACGCAGGTTGAAAGCATGAGAAAGAATATACATACATACATGGATTTATACAATATATATATATTGGTATTTGGAATGGTATTTGTATAATCTGTACACACGGTTATTGAGCTATATCAAGAGTTTGTGGATAAACGGATATATTAGGTAAAAGACAGTTGCCACAAATAATATAAATATATATATCTATGATACATACTTATATACTAGGCCATTGAGCAGGTGCGCGCAAAACAAAATAACTTGATAATACTTATATACTAGGCCATTGGAGTGCGCGTGTGTGTGTGTGTGTGCGGGGACACAGACACACACACGCACACCATTTTGTACATACATAGATTGATCGGAAACAAATAAAAGTTGGGTGCGCGTTTCCAGAGTGCATTGCGTATGATAAGAATCGAAGCCAATTAAAAGATACGAACACGATAACGATTACGATGATGACGATAACAGGCACAATACACATGTTTGGTCACACTCGTTTTTTTTTTGCATTTTGATTATTTGATTCAACTGAGCACACTCACCGTTTGTGGAGGGGCAGAGCGCATCATTGCTTGAAGTGATCGATTGGGTGATCGATTGCATCTCGCATCGCATCATTGGGGTTCGAGAGGGTACGGGGGGTTCATTATTGTTATCAAATATATAAATAATATACTGTGGGCTTATTTTCGCTCGAGACTACAGTATGTGATGCGACTGTACTAGGGTTAGGTGACATTATGATACATAATTAAAGAGAGAGAGAAGGAGTAAAAGAGAAACACGACTGTCCAACTGGCTAAGGTATGACTGATCAATTGATTGCTCGACTGATTGATTGATAGTTTGATTGATTAGTGGGCAGTCTGCAGGTCGATTAATGTCGGTGTTGTCAATGCTACTGAACTGTACTTTGAACTTACATTTACATAGGTGTTTACAGAAAGAACTTAAGGAAGAAGCTTAAATCTAACAACTAACTTGGCGACTGTATTCTCAGTCTAATCTAAGCAAGATTTGACTTTCATGCGATCGTAAGGGGAAAGTTTAAACTAAACTAATCTAAGGCACCAGCACAAAGAGCTACTTAACTAGGTAGTAGGTATAAAAAGAGAATGTGTTATCGATAACAGATTCAAATTCGAATGTTTAACATTTCGTTCAGTCGTCTCGTTCGATTTATGCGCAGGTATTACGAACTTCATCGTCGCTTTTTTTTTATTTATTTGTATTTTTATTGAATAACGATTATAAAACATTTCATTTTTAATCTTAACAACATTTCTTTTTGGTTTCTTTTTTTTTTTTTTTTTTTTTTTTATGTTTTTCTTTTCTTGTTCGTACTCGTGTGTCATATTGTGTTGGATGCGTTTTTGCGCTTCGCTTTTTAATTGTTGTCACAATATCGTTAGGCGTAATACTATTATTTGTTATTTTCGTGTTTGTTTTCTCTGCTTTTTACTCAAGCAATTCGTTTGGGTATCTATTCTTGTTTATTGTTGATGCTCTTTAATGGCCTGCTTGCACTTGCGGCTGCGTGGTTTGTCTGGAAATGCTTTACAAAAGAACTCATATTCTACTTCGCTGTTTTGGATTTCCGGAAACGGGTGTCATTCATGGCGCGGCTAACTAAAGTAAGCTTACTTTACGATTACTAATACTCGTAATACAAATCAGTAAATATATACATATTCGAAAGTATTCGTAATACAAAAAAATCTATACGAACACAAATATTTATGTATTTTTTTTTTTTGATTTGGCAAAACGAAAAAGAAAAACGAAATTTTCATTGTAGAATATTTTTTATGGATTTTCGATTTGTTAGTTTGTCAATATCGTTTATTTATTTTTAGTATTATTCAAGTATTTGATTTTATTTAATATTTTTAAATCTCTATTTGCAGTCTTTGTCCTTAATAGAAATTTGTTAGTTTTCGTTTTTGGTTTTTGTTTGATAGCATTTCCTTTCTTGAAGCATTGAAAAGAGTGTGAGTTGTTGTAGTAGTTGTTGTTTGGTTTTTGATTTAGTATTTAGTTGCGTATTTAGTATGTACTCGTAGCTAATATGCATGTAGTAAGTAGGTAGGTTGTTAAGTATTCGAATTCTTATTCGCATTCGCATTCGTATTTGTTTTTGTATTTGTTTTTGTATTTGTATTTGTATTCGTATTTGTATTCGTATTTGCATTTGTATTTGTTGCTCATAAGTACAATTATTATTTACGTTAAATTGTAAAGTTGTTTTTCTTTTGTTGTAATCAAGTAATTAAATTTAATGGAAAACTTGAAAAGATTGTTTTGGGTTAAAATCGAGGATTAAAATATAATGAAGACTTCCCTATCTTTCGCCTTTTGTTTGCTTCTATGATGAAGATGAAGAATATTTTTGGTATTTTTAATAGGTGCTTCTTCAATTTGTTGTAGTTTTTTCTGTTGTATGTTATCTCTCGAGTTTTTCTCATGGTACGTAGCCGATTAACGATATGTTTGCTTCCTATGTGCCTTGCCTTCGTTTTCGTTTTGGTTAGTCTGCGATGTGGATATTTCGTATTCAGGAGCCTCGTTTCCAATAGCTTTTAAATGCAGGCAGCCGAGCGAGTTGAGTGCTCGTAGTTCAAGCATACAAAGATCTGATAAAAAGTACTAAACAAACATACTAAGACGAAAACCAATGTAATGCTTTTAGCTCTAATTGCATCTAGATCGTGTGTTGTGAGTACATGGTTAGGGGGTGTGTGTGGTTATGCATAAGTGTGTGTGCGTGTGTGTGGATGTTGTGTTGTGTTATGTTCCTGGGTCTACAGTGGTGTCCTCGTCGTTCGCTCTGCATACGTTCATAACCACGAACAAATCGATTCGAATGTATTTGCAAGTAGCGAGAAGTACTTGGTCGATTGATCTCTTCCTGCATTTTGAGTAAAACACTTCTGATGACTTGCGAACAGACATAAGGTTTCCAGTACCCACGTACATATACGGAGTACCAACTAGTATAGAGACTAAGTGATTTGTAGTATCTTAAGTAGCTATTTAACTGCTGCATGTGTTGCGCTATGATATGATAAGATATCATGCTAACATTTAGTGGATAGTACACACCTACATAATATAGTTATTTGTAGGAGCCGAAGCTTGAGCTCAGGTAAAATGTAAACCAGAAAGAGTTCAAGTATTTACAATCATTACGTGTGTATGTGTGTGAGTGTGATTGGTGTGAATGGTGTGTTTTGAGCGCAGTTAACTTCTTTGATAATACAACTAAGGAGTTTAGTTGACTACAACAAATTGTACATGGATTTTACCTACGATGGCTAAGTACGAAGAAAGTTCTCTGCACACATACAAAAACCAATTACAATTACATATTTACAGGTCGGATTGCAACTGTTTTACAGTATACGGCAAGGTTTTCTCTCAATAAAATACAAAAAATGCATTTCTCTTCATTGTTTTTTGCATATTTCCATTGCGCTTTTATTGGGTGTATTTTCTCTTTCTTTAGTTTTGCCATTATTATTAGTTTTTTCTTTTTTGTTGCTTTTTTTTATATTTGTGTTTTTTGTTTATGATCTATTTTTGAAATTTACAATGTGATATTACCGATATTTTTGTTTTGTTCAGGGTAAGCGTGGAGATTCTTGACTATTCATTAGGTATATTTACTTATATACAATTTTGAATCGTTTAGAATTTTGTAATTTAGCTTGTTTTTACTTTTTGCTCTCATTTCAATTTAATTCAATTAAATTTGTGTGTTGTCTCCATTGCCTTTCATTGTATTTTTGCTTTTTCTTTGCAATTTCATTTGAGTTTTGTTATTTTATATTAATTTTTTTAAATATTTAAACATATAATAACATTTTTCGCTGAACACATTTATTCCAAATATTTTATTCATATTTACCATTTATTGTTGTTCTCTATTTGACTATTTTTTACTAATCTTTTTGTTTTTGCTATTTTTCTATTTACTTTAGCCAGATTTGGTTTTGTTCTCAAATATTGATGAGGCTCGCTTTCAATTCTGTCAAAACCAAGATCAAAATGAATGTTGAGGGGTTCCGCGTTCTGATCCCCACGTAGTGCTTTACATTCACCTGGCTCACCTATTCACACCTAGAGTATTCAGTTTCCCATTTATTCAATTGCCTAGATATATGCTATTGTCTAAAAAAAAAACAACCTTAATTTACTCCCAAACTCTTCGAACTCTGTGGTCGAATTACATTTGTCTCCTATAGCTAAAATTCTTGACGCTAAATCATAAAACTTAGGTTTAAATAAGCGAATTCTTTTCGTTATAAATAATAAAAATATTTCAATATTTTTATCTCATTTCTTTTTATACCTTCTTAGTTTTGGTGTTTGCCTTAAAAATGTCTGGAGGTTGTTACAGTTACAGAGGGCTTGCTGGTATGGCTAGATACAATACGATACAGTAAAGTAATATTAAGTACATTTGCATATGCATATTATGATCTTGTCCTCCTCTTCTGATAACTATTTTGTCGTTTTTCTTTTGGCTTTTATTTTTTTTTTTTTTTTTTGGTGAGGATTGAGGGGGTGTTCGTTTGAGTTGATTTTGTACAAAATATCAATAAACTATTTAGTTTGAAATTGTTTTCTTTTTTATTTCAGTGTATTTACAACAGTGTAGGTACACTACAGTGAAGCCTGGCCCAGTTGATATGGTTCTTGGAAAAAATGAGAATCTATTCGAGAATCTTTACATCTTCTTGATATGAATGTTTGATTAGATCACTCTCTTGCGCTCTCGCTCTCACTTTCACTCTAACTCGTTCGCTTTCTCTGCTGGGCACAGTAGCGAGAGTGCACTGTAGCGTTTAAATTGTTGTTCTTATGCGTGTGTGTGAGTGTGACTTTTTAGTAGTTTCGTTTAGTTAGTTTGGATTTAGTTGTTTAGTTTCTTGTGCCTATTACCAACTTGCCACTTGCCAGGGCCATCGTTTGTATCTGTGAGAAGCGCAGAGAAGAGCACGACCCGCCGCATTGTGTATATCGTGTTAGGTTCCTTAAGGCACTTGCACTTTCACTGCTCTCGAACTTTAGATTTCTCGGCTGGGTCTCCAAACAATTAGTAAAGTATTTCGTAGCACTTCATACGAATTGCCAAAATGTCACCAAGAGTGCGACAATGTGCGAGTGTGTGTGAGTGTGTGTTGCTGTACCAGCGTGTGGGTGTGTTGACATTGAATTGGTAGGAGCTGGAGTAGGGCTAGGACGTGAAGGCTCTGGGGTGGGAGATGCTGTTCATTCGTCTGTGTTCTGTATTTTTTTGCTTCTCCTTTCTGAGTGTTTCCATGTGTGTGCGAGTGGGTGTCCGTGTGTGTGTGTGTATGTCAGTGTGCCTGTGTCTGTGGACGGTTTTCAAAGCTTTAATATTTACGCTTGAATGCTTCTTTATCTTACCCTTGTCGCTTTGTTCTACACATAATTATTTTCAATGGGCCTTGTTATACCCTCGAAGCTGACATTATCCACTTATCGCTGCACTTTTCAAAGCTATTATCAGACAGTCGACAGTGCCAGTAATGAAAATATCGATCGGAAAGGTTCCAGACATATGCGATGTGTCGTTCATTTATTATATTTAATTTCAATTCATTGTGAGTCAAGCAGAATGTATATCTCAGACATCTCAAGCAGAGTGTTTATCTCAGTTCGTAGCACCTGCAAGGGTATTGCCTACTCGGCATGCCGAAGCGAACGTTTCCAATATTATTCCTCCTTATTATTCACTTTTTTTTGCTTTTTGATAAGTTTTACATGGACATATATGTATGCGGCGCATATTGGATACATATGCGCCCTAAATGTTTGTACATGCGCCTTATTATACAGTTAGCTATGTGTATATGTATGTATACGTCTAAATATATGTATATGTATATATTATATTTATTTATAAGTACTTTCATGCAAATGCGAGTTTGCACAGTTTCAGTCGACTTGTTTTTGAATTTCTTGAATCTTCTTTGGTTTGGTAGACGGCATCCGAAATTTTAATGGGCGCACGGGATGGGGGCATGTCGCAATGTGTCACAATGTCAAAATGTCAACAAACGCACACGCACGCAGACACACACTCCCACACACACACGCACACACACCTCGGTTGGCAAAAAGTATTTCAACTATTCAGAGAGAGAGAATCATCCCTTGGGCTATCTCCGGCAAGCGACATTAGTTTATTGTTTGGGCTCAACACACGTCCATATTGTTATTTATAGAGCTCGCTTGGTATCTGCTCAGCTCAGCGCGCACACACACATGTCCACTTGCTACCTATGTGAGTGTGTATGCGTGTAGGCGCGTAATGCACATGTACTCGTATCTCATACATATTATTTGCTTTATTATAAAATCATAAGAGCGTTTTCTTCTTTTTTTGGCTTCATTTTTGTTTTTCTTCTTATTCATTTTATAAATATTTCACGATTTTCGGTTCTTATTGATCTGTTCGACTTTAAGTTTAATATACATAAGTTTATTTAATTGCAGTCGTTTCTGTTTTCATTAAATAATCTTGTTCTTGTGGTTCTTCTTGTTATTGTTTCCTTTAGTTAAATTTCTTTGATAATTTCTTTTATTTGCTTTGGTTTTTACTGAATATTTGTACTTCTTATTTCGTGTTTATTCGGGGGGAGTTTTAAGCAGAATGTTTTGCAGGTTCTTTCGCTTTATATTGTATAATAAGTATATTTTACATATGCATTTCAGATAATAGCGTGATCTGTAGTAGTAAGTAGTAGTTATCTTTGTCGTTGAGTTGCGGGTAGTCGGTTTAAAGGTAAGAAAGTTAGTTCAGTTAGAGGGACTTGAGTACGGAATCCTGTGCGAATGCATTTTAAGTTCAACAGCTTACAAGTGGACATCAAGTTACGGTTACTTATAAGTTACGACAACTAACAAGCTGTGATAAATCACAAGTAACTTACACGCTGTGATCACTTGCCAGTTTCGATCTTAGACTTTGTACAGTACCCAGACTTGGAAAATGGAGCAAGTCTGTGTTCAACGTTTCCTTTTTACTTGTACGAGGATAATAAGTGGTGCACGCTTTATTATATTGTGATATTCAGTAAAAGATAGTATGTTATTAAGCCCATTTCCATGGGCTCATAGAAATTCTTGTGTTTCACTGTTTTACTGTCACAGTTAAAAGCATATTGTGTAATTCAATTATTACTCTGTAATTACCATACAAATCGCTTGTTTTTCTTTTTTTTTTTCTTTTTTGTTCTCTTTAAATATTACGGCAGTTTTTACTATGCATTCAGTTTACTCGATATCAGTGTGTGTGTGCGATGTATGTATGAATGGATCTTTGATACTCTGATATTTGTTCGTACAAAATCTCGACTTATTGTTTGAGTTGAGCTGGTTAAACAGCTCGAGGAATTGTGTCGTCGCTTCATTTCAGTTTATTGTTCTCTGCTGGAATCGTCATTTCAGCTTGAGCAAACTGCGAATGTATGTATGTATGTTTGAATGAGAGTGTTGTGTAAACGACGCCTAATTGTATGCACTTGTTTTTTGTTTTTCACGTTAACTGCATTTCCTTTTGTTTGGATTAATCCATTGTTCATTTTGTGTGATAAAATTAAATTTAATATTCATGCATTTTGTTGGTTTTTATTTATACATATGTATATGTATGTTTATATATACATCTTTGTATAGTTCTTATTTTTTTACTGCTTTATTTATTTTTCTGTTTTGTTCGATGTGTTTATTTTTATTTTCTATTTATAATTTATTTAGTTTATTTATTATTTTACGCATTAAATTATTTAAATTATATATGTATGTGTATACATACATAAATATAGATGTGTATATTATAAATATATTATTTACGGCTTCTGATTTGTTGGTAATTGTTTTTTTTTTTTTTTAGTTTTTTGGTTTTGTGTTAAATTTTGTTTTAAATATTAATTAAAGGTAATTAAATGTAGCAATAGATTAAATTTGTTTGTTATTTGTTCTACTTAAAGTAAACTTAAAGAGCTCTTGTAGTCGTTTCTGGCATCCAACGCAATACTCGACAAGGCGAATCTTATACCACTTAACATCCTTTTTACTGAGTGCCACATACGTAAATATTCGACATAATACATATTTGAATACGTAACGTAACAGTTAATTTAAATATACACAGATAACAGGATATTGTAATTATATAAAATGCGGAATGAGACATACATTGGGACAATTCGCGTGGAAGGGAGCAAGAGAGCGCACGCCAAGTGGATAGAAAAAAAAGAGAAAATAGTTAAATGCGTTTGAAAAATTGACTTTTATCGATTGCTTAGTAATAAGTATTTGGCATGGCAATATTAATATATCGATAATGGACCAATGACATGAGCTGACGGAAGAGGAACTGCTTTTGACGACAAAGCGAGAAGCTTTAAAGTCAGGAGACCTTAAAACTGAGGTTTGTTGAAATTAATCCGCGCACCACATTCAGCTAGCGTCATTGGTGATTTTATTAATATAGTTTACTAGAGTTTCGGTGCTTGTGCAATAGAAATGGGAATAAAGACATGTGCTGACAGGTTATAGAGACAGATATATAGACAAAGATAGAGAGAGAGAGGCAGGAGATAGGGAGAGCTCTGGACTCTTCTGTTTGATAGAAACTTAGGCATAGAAAATGCCGTATGAAATAGGGTTGGTTTGTGGCGGGTAAACAGCGGGGTATTCGTGTGGAAACACAGAGGGACAGAGAGAGGTAGAGACAGAGTTAGATAGATAGATAGTGGGGTTTCGGGGTAGTCGGGTAGTAGAGTAGGAGCGAACACTTACCCAGTAGTCAAACGTCGGTCTCGATGCTTACAGCCAGCGCATTGTTGTGCCTCATCGTGAGGCTGCTGCCAGCGCTACCGGTTGCCGCACAGACGTTTGTTGTGGACTGCTGCTGCTGCTGCTTGTAGACGCTCTGCTGCTGCAGTTGCAACTGCTGATGTTGCTGATACTGCTGCTGCTGCTGTTGCTGCTGCTGCTGCGTCGCGTGCAACTGCGACTGAGATGCTCCCAAAAATGGAGCTGCTGCACTACGTCCAGGATGGCTTTCTGTTAATCCCGGCGTCGATTCAACACCATCGTCCAAATCCATCATATCCGATGAGGACTCAGACAACGATGATTTCTTCAAGTGTTGACCTACTTGTAGTTTTATGCATTTGTTTAGTGTTGTTGTTGGCGATTCATTGTTGTGGTTTTGGTTTTCGTTCAATAGTTTTCATTGTTGTTGTAGTTGTTGGTTGTTGGTTGTAGGTTGTTGTTATTGTTGTTTTCGTCGCAGTGGTGTCGTTAGAGTTAACAAACATGGTGTGGTATTTTGTGGTGTTGCGATTGTTACACAGTGATTGACACAGTCGATGGATGGGAATGCATTGGGAGTCGGATACATTGGATGCATGTGCAAGGAGTTGGTGGATCACGTTGGTTGGGATTGGTATTCATATATAGCAAGTTTTGTTTTCATTTTTTTTTTTAATTGTGGGATATTTGATTTGGTTTTTTTTTTTTTTTTGTTTTGATTACAGATTATTTTTTGGTATTATCGTATTTGCAATACGATTGACGGAATAAAGAGAGAAACAAAAAGAAGAGAGAGAGAAGAGAGAAAGAGGAGATCACACATACAGTTGTAATGTATTAATTACAAAAATGCTTTTTGTTTGTAGTTCTTGTTACACACAAAACACACAGTACGTGTAAGTACGTTTTTTTTCATTTTCTTTTTGAGTTTCATTCTTTTTTGTAGGTCCTTCTACAAAACCACGCACGCACAGTGTGGCCAGACGTGTGCAAGCAGCGTTGCCAGGCGCTCGCACTGAATGATCGATTAACGCATCGATCTATCAGTGGCGATACGAACTGAACCGGCGAGTTTGTCACAGTGTGGCACACACGGCGTGCGCTGCTGATGCGTGCGTTTTGCAGTACGGTCGAGCTGCCAGATCGGTCGGATAGCTTGGCTGGTACGGCAACGCCGCCGCATCAAGCTCTCAATTGCCTACGATTCGATTCTTTCTTCGTAAATGTTTCTATTTTTATTCGACTCGGGTTTCTTTTGTTTGGCAAGTGCGTGTAGTATGTATGTATGTATGTGCTAGGTAGGCAGACTCTGTGTAGGTGTAAGTAACTGTGTGTGTGTGTAACTGTATTCGTATGTGTGTGTGTGTCTATGTGTATGTGTGTGTGTGTGAGTGTTTGGTTTTACTCTGAAGCCGTCCAGTCTTATTGTGATTGTGATGCGAATAGAGAAGGTAACGAGGCGCTGTGCACATTTCAACTTACCTAATGTACCTGGCAAATATGGACAACTAGTAACATGATTAAAGTTTTGGCTCTGCATCTCCTCCTGATCCGTTTCGCGGTGATAGAAGTAATTGAAATTACTGACGATAACCGGTACGGGCAATGCGATTGTCAGTACACCAGCAATCGCACACAATGATCCCACAATTTTGCCCCAAACGCCGACGGGTCTGTTATATTTTTGGTTTTATCGATAATCGATATCAAATTTCGTTTCGTTACGATTTTTTCGGTTTGCAATTTTCAGTTGGATTTTGTTGTGTTTTCGTTTTTGGATTTTGGCATTTCGTGTGTCAAACGAATTTCAATGCAGTTTAAATTCCAATTTTCAAAATCATTTTGCGATCATTTGCATTTTTTTTTTTTTTTTTTTTTTATCAGTTTTCCGATCATTTTGAAATGGCGTTTTGAGCGATTTATTTTTATGGATTTTCGGTGCGTTTATTTTTTTGGGTTGGATTTTGTTTTTGGTTTTTATACGAGTTTTGTTGTTGTGGTTAAATTGATTTGAGGTATAGATATATATATTATATATCCATCATATATAAATATATATTTTATATATTTGGATTTTGTTTGTTTGTTTGGATGAAGCGAGCGATGTTAACGAACGAACGATAAATAAAATGAAAATACAAATATATAAGAAATGTAAAGTAAAACTCTGGTTTTGTTTTTTTTTTCTTTTTTTTTTATATCTTTGAGTTTCAATTATAACTTTATAGGGTTATGTTTTATAGTTTTCAGTGATTGCATCAGAGAATACGTATACAGATACGAGTATATACATATATGCACATTTATGTTTATATATAAATATATATGGGTAAGGTGTAGGCATATAGTATATACATACATATATATAGTTGATTATAGGCAATAGAAATAGGAACAGTAAAATTAAATAATACAATAGTTTTAGCAAAGATTACTCGAAATTAGACACAACACTTAGAACGAGTAGCGTTACGAGTGGTTTCTGTGGTCTTTGCTTTGGTTTCGGCTGGGTTTGTTTCAGATCGGTACGGGGTAAGGGGTGTAAGGAAACGGGGTGGGTGGGTTCAGGGTTGAGGTTAGATTTGGACTATTTCTTTTCTTTTACTCTTAAGTAGTATACAAAGTTTTTGTGTGCGTGTGTGCAGGTGTCAGCTTATGTGTGTTTATGTGTGCGTGTGTGTGTGTGTGTACAAATACATATGCAGACATTTCAACAAGAATTGCACGAGTGCGAGCGATACAGAGCGATGTGGAGTGAGCAAGAGAAATAGAGAGAAAGTTGCGTGTAACAAAGTTTTAGTGACAGAACTACTCAAAGTTGGGCGCGACGCTGGCCAGGCCAGTTGCCGGGGGGGAGGCGGGGGAACGGGGTGCGGTGCTGGTGCGGCGCGAGAGGGGGGAGAGGAACTTAAGGCGTCGGGATTAGGGCTAAGCAACTTTGCATTTAAGTGTGCGGGTGTCTTTGTGAGTGTGTGTGGGTGTGTGTGTGTGTGTAGGTGTGTGAATATATTCTGGTTTGTTAGTTGCTTTGTTTTTGGGGATACATGCAGCATGCTTTCGATAAGAGTGTAAAGTGTATGTTATCGGTATCGCAATCGATAGTTTCGCCATCGCCAATGCCACGCCGTTTTGCTGTAATGGGCGTGGCAGGCTGTACTTCAAACGCAAGTAAAGATATATCAAGTGTGTGTCTGTGTGTGTGTCTGAGTTGGTATCTTGATGATTATTATCGATGCCGCAGTGTACCGTGCACAATTGACGGCACATGAGAATGGCGTGTGTGTGTGTGTGTTTGTGTGTACTTTATGCAGTATCTCTGTTTGTTGTATTTGAACTAAACAACGACACAACGTTACATCGACACGGCAATGATAGAAAAACTCTTTAAGTTATCGAGCTCCACGTGACCCCCTTCAATTGCGTTCGCATCGGGCAAAGGCAAACACTCGGCTTACTCTCGCCCGGGTTGCTGTACACAGGTGAACAGAACCGGGGAACGGAATTGAATGGAAGGGAAACGTTAACAGAATACAGTGGCACAAGATAGACAGTTATTTAGGTAGATAAAGTAAGGCTTTGATAGATAGTAAAATACTTAAGTAAGTTGTGAAAGGTCACAGAAACAAACAAATATCGGTTAATTTCTTTTTAGCTGGTAGCCAACTTAGGAACGCAACGTAATGGAACGCAATGAAATGAAACAAAACAATAGCTCAGCGATAAGTTTTCAAAAAGTTTAGTGAGAAAGAACAACATGTAACATAAGTAGCACATCGGAATAGATTTAAACAGTTCAACCGGGAAATCATACGTTTTAAGCAATAAATTTGTTTGTATTCAGTATTCTTTTTTTTTTTTTTTTTTGCTTTTGATTACGCTTAGTATGTTTAGTATGTGGTTTTCAGAGAAAACAAATTGATAAATACTGCGAAAATCGGTTGAAATAAACTACAACTTTTTGGCGCAATTAGTACGCACATCAAACGAACCAAAAAACTCGTAATAACAATCAAAGAGAACAAAAAATTCCAAAAAGGAAACAGAATCAGTAACAGAAATCGGAACAAAAGTTGTAAAACGATAAGAAAAGTTAGATTTATAATTGTATAGATTTGCATACGTCATGTCACCATATCCAACGGTGGTCATGGTAACCACGGCCCACCAAAATGCATCGGGTATGGACTTGAAGAAGGAATTTTCGCTTCCAGCTTCCGCAAAATAAACCGCTGATGAGAAGAGTACGACGCCTAAAAAAATTGATGGGAGAAATTGCTTTGCATTGGTTCCGACTCGATAACATAGATTTCTATTTTTTTTTTCATATATGTATATATATAAGGATTATTATTATTATTATTATTTTTTTTCTTGAAATCAAAAAGACAATTGAAATTAAATCAGTTTTGTATTGCATTGTGCCGATTTAGGCAGGGTGTCCGCAAGTCTGTCTGTCTGGCTGATCTGTGGAATCTCTCAGGCTTCGTAAAGGTCCGTAGGTTAAACTCTTTATATGTGAATGTGTACGTGTGCTTCAGGGTGTGTTTGCGTGTCTGTTTGAGGGGGTGTCAGTCTGTAAGTGTGCTACACAATGCGCAGATATGGTTTTGAATGCAGACAAAACGGAACAAAGTGATGTAAATGGAACCGGTAGCGCGACCGGATTCGCTAGTTTGCAAGTTATTGTAGTGACTTCTCTTTGGGAAGACCTTGAAGTTATTTTCTTCTGGCCGAGTAGCATTGTGTAGCACGCTTCCCAGATAATTTCTTTGTGTCGCCTGTTGGTAGTTCTGAAGGTAAAAAAGTATTGCAACGCTGATTTTCGATACGATCTGCGGCTTCTATGTTTGCGGCATTCCCAAGCAGAAAGAGCTGACCAGTGAGAGGGGGTCAAAATCGGCTTCTGGTGTGCTTCATTTGGCCAAGAAATATGGTGATATAACTGCATCCTAAGCGCAACGACGATAAGATGACAAGTTTCAGACAACCACAAGATGAAATAAAAAAGATTTGCAATGATTATCTAATTTTTTTTTTTTTTGCGGTATATTCTGCTTGGGATAAATTGGAAACGGAAACACAGAACTAGACGAAATGAAATGAGGTGCAAGAAAGCCCAGATACAGGACATGCCGAAAATGCTCAGATAATTCAAGAATCAAAATCCAAAAATATAAAAATCATAAATCGCAACTTAAAAGATTTTCATGTTAATTTGTTGTAGCCAAACGAAGAATCCGTGAAAAGAAAACAAAATAATAAAATAAGTAGCGCTTGCTTTTTTTAGATGGGTAAACAAATCGATAAATACATATAGTATATCGGGTGAGTTGGACAACAGCAGCGGTATATATTCAGCTCAAGTTGAAGGCGGTAAAGTAGGAGAATTAGGGGGCGTGGTGGGTAGGTGGTTGGGTTGTTGGTGGACACTGACAGGATTAGGGCTTACAGCTTACGGCAAGCAATCACTACGAATCACAATGAAGACGCCAGAGGACGAAGACGGCGATGCAACAACGCTGAATGGGGCTGCTATACAAGGCACGGTTACGAGAAAAGATACGAGTACAGATACAGATACAGTTAAAGATATATATGTATGTACAAAGGTATGAGCACAACGAGACTGGGTACAGTTGCAGCTGGTTAACGAATAATGTATGGCACATATTTTAAGGTATAAATGTATGTATAATATATATACATATGCTTGGGCATAACTGTACACAAAGAGTTCATTGGTTGTTGGCAATATAATGGAAATATGGAAACGAAACTCAAAAGAAATATCAGAGAAGATTGGAATTCCTTTTGAGTACATATGATTAAATGTGATTGAATCTTGGCTATCTTCTGGAAACAACATTGAGAGCAACAATAAGAAAGAATAGAATTTTAAGAAGGACAGCGAGAGTACACAAATACAAAATGAATGTGTAAAAGAGTAAGAAATATAAATTGTTAAAACGGTAGAGAGGGATAGAGGAGGGGAGGAAATTAGCGTTATAGTACAGCAGGTGTTTATTAGGCTAGACGAGTAGATAAATAGACACGATAAGACGGCGCAGTTAGACTTGCAGTTATTGCTCGCTTCTTTTGCATTGTTGTTGTTGTTGGTTTTGTTAGGTTATCTTTGAATTGAAGTAGATGTGTAATGTAAGTTGTACCTCATATCACCATATCCCACCGTAGTCATGGTCACCACAGCCCACCAGAATCCATCGGGTATGGACTTGAAAAATGAACTCTCGCTGCCAGCCTCCGCGAAATAAACCGCCGACGAGAACAGTACAACGCCTGGGCGCAATTTTAAACAGAGATCAGCTTGAATTAGTTCGGTTAATCGATTGCAAAAAAGGTAACTTAGAAAATTATACACAAAAAAAGGTGGTTTAATTTTCAGATGTTCATTACAATTATTCAAATGAGAATCAAATTGATTGTCACTTAGTTAGGTGTCGCGGGTTGTTCAGAGTTTTCTGCTTGGGTCTGAGCGCTGATCGTCGTACGCTTCATTCAAAATAATATACCATATCAGGATTGTTAATTGCATTAATTACAACATGAACGAGAGAGGCACCAACAGGTTTTTTTTTTATTGTTTAGTGTACAGTTATGTTGTGAGTGAGGTAGATCAATCGAACGGTTTTCTCGATTATTTTCGATAGTTAATCTTTCAAAAACAACTACAAGATATACATTCATATTCAACTAATTGAAAGAGTTCTGGAACTTTCTTTATATATGACAAAAAAAGTATTTTATCTGTGCACAAACTATAAGAAAGGTGTTACAAAAAGAAGGTTTCAAAAACTGTGTGTTGTCTGTGTTTGTTTCCTTTAGGGTGTGTGTGAGTAAAGTCAGTTGAGACGTGTGGTAATTTGTGTCACATAATTAGATCGCAAAATATTACAAATCGAAATTAAGGGAAATGCTCACAACGAAAGACTTCGGCTGCGACCGAATCTTCATTGCACGAATGTCGGAATGGAGATTGAAAGTTGTTTTCGCTCTCTTTCTCAGTCAACATTTGTACAATTGACTTTACAGCGCAATAGGCAAGCGATTAAAATCGATCACTGAGTATCGATCCATCGCTGTAATGGTTATCGGTTATTGGTTAGTAATGCTTCTAGTTTGTTGCAACTAACTATATGACATTATGTTATTAGACAGTACAAGATATTCGCAACGAGTTAGTTGTTGTTGTTATTGTAGTTGTTGTTTTAAGATATATGTAGTATATATAGTTTATAGTTTATATATATATTAACAGAAACTAGCTAGTTGAGTACTTTGTACAATACGGTAAACATACGTAAATATTTGTCGATAGTATCAGTTAGTATGGCATATATGTATAGGTATAGATATAGATACATACATATATATATACATACATATACATATGTCTCGATGTATATACTACACTACAGCAAGGCAAATAATACGAGAGAAGTGTTAACAGAACTGAAGGCATCAAATATAAAACACATAAGATTACGATTTATACAGTTTTCCAATCGACTGGCCGATCTGTTGGACATATATAGTAAGTAACATATACGAATACAAGTAGTAGTTATAGAGCACCTTCTCGGTTCGTTAGGGTTACGCTAGTCTAGTTAGTTTATTATATAGTTTGATTAGAGTGTGGCTTGTAGTTCGATAATTACACATGTATTTATGGGTGCGTTAATGTATCTACATAAAGACCGATCTCTATATATGTATATGTTGTAGATAACAGGAGCTAGATCTTAGCTAACTATCCCGCACTTGGTTAGCTCGCAATAACAACGACAGTAAAAGAACACATACAAAACTGAACTCAACTAAAGGCAATGCAGCAAAACTAAGAAATCGCGAAGTGTTTTGCTTTTTAAAATGCACTTACACATAGGCACATACATATACATGTATATAGGGAGATCTATATATATTATAAGTATGTTAATGTGTGAATGCATTAAATAAATACACATTTATGGTTTAAGTTAGAAAGATCAACGGATACAACGACAAAATATAAACAGAAGCCAAAGAAACGACATCAAAACCAACGTAGATGAATTAACTTTTACGAATACGATAGCGATAACGATAACTATAACGATAACGATAACGATTACGAATACGATTACAAGAACGGTTACGTTAATGGTTACGGTTACGTAATGCGAACAACTTGATTATGTTTAAACGTGAACAACAAAACAATATATATTTATATATATCGAGTATGTATATATAGTTAGGTTTAGATTATTGATATGTTAATCGCTTTGTAGCAGCAAAACACTCTTCACTTGTTCTCTAGTTATTTTCTTTGTTTGCTAAAGTTTTCTAAAATTTGTTTTACTTTTTTTGTTTTTCATTTTGGACAATTTGTCGCAAAGAAGTTTGCCAATTTTAAGACACTTTGTGCGCAGTTTGTGTGCAAAGACGCCAAAAATAATTAAAAACATGATTAAAAATTGGGAAATATATCGGAATCGAAAATCGGCGATATGTGGGAGGGACGAGCGAACTGCAACAAAATACGTTTGGGCCTTAAAATTGCCAACGACCTTGGCGAGGGGCATTGATAAAAACCATGGAAATTGCGTTTTTACTCTGTCAAAGTATATCAGGAGCAATAGACTAAAATTCGAGTACATTAACATTGATTGTTCTCTAGCCAAAGACGATATCAAAAATATATATATATTTGTGTGTGTAGTCTATTGGTAAATATACGAATACGGGAACGGGTTCAGATTACGGTAATTATCGTTATATCGACTAGCTAAAGTTGTTCCTGGCCCACCACAAAAAAAAAAAAAAAACGAAAGTATACAAAAATCAGGAATACCAACTAAAATACTGTTGTGTAAGTTGGCGGGTTTATTTATCTCCCTTTAGAAGTATTACTTAAGCTAATTAGTGGAGACGACAATAAGGATTCATACGTAGTAGCAGATAAGTATACGGAGTACACTGTATACATATAGTAGTATACGTAGGTGGAGAGTGGGCTCTATGGGCGCCTATGTGTATGCTGCATCTGGTTTAACTAGCTAAGCTACGCGTATTATGTAACTAAATAGTTCGTATGCTTTAGTTTAGTTTAAGTAGTTTAGTTTAGTTTAGTTATATATATGTATATATAAGTATAGGCATGTTTACGGCTCGCGGGCTCTATGTATGTAGTTTACGTGTGTCATACGTAAGAGATACTGTTAAATGTAAGTAAGGTATTTATTAGCATAAACTAGATGTAGATATGTATTTAACTTTAGTTTAGCCTCGACTATCAATATAAAGTATTGCTGAGTTTGGTCCCAACACAGGGCGGTATAAATTGTTAACTGACAGACGGAGATGAGGCCATTGGCGGGGCCATAATGGGATATTTTCGGGAATTGAAATGTGAAATTAAAATTGTTAAAAAGCGCTTAATTGAGAGAGTATTCCATTTTCTTGGAATACCTGCGGTATTTGCTAGTGATTTTTGGTATTTTCTTGGGGAAGGTGGTTTCTTGTTGTTGTAAACAAATGGTGAATGGTTACAAAATGTGCTGGCTTATTGTTGGTTTTTTTTGAATGTACTTAAAATATATAATGTATATCTAAGTTTGTTTTAGTTTAAGCAGAGGAGTTTTCGCTAACGTTGTGATTTTTCCTATTTGAGTAGAATCTCTTTTTGATCTGTTGTGATTGTCTGTCTGTGTTGTGCTTAGTTATAAGGTCGGCTGGTCGTTGGGTTGTTATTCGTCTTGAGTTGAGATCATGATACCATAAGTAAGGTGGTTTCATGAGTATTTAGTTAATTGGTTGGCATAGTAAGTGGGTGGGAGCTTGGTGTGCTTAGTGGTTCTGGTTGGTTGGCTGTTTGTTTTGTTTGTTTTCTTGTAGTTGTTGTAGTTTTGGTTGTATTTTTATTTTGTTTTTGGCTGCTTTGTGGTTGTAACTTACCTATAAATAAGAAAAATATAAGTAAACCTAATTCCCGCATTGAGGCTTTCAGAGTTCGTCCTAATATTTGTAAACCCTTCGAATGCCTAGATAACTTAAATATTCGAAATACTCGAACTAATCGTATCACTCGTAATATTGCCAAGGACATAGCCTGATTCGATGACTTGTCCTAGAAATTTTAAATTATTTATATATATTGTATATTTATGTATGCAACATTGTAAGTATTGTATATGGTTGGGTAGTAAGATATTGTGGGGTATATAGAGTAGTAGTTATTTATAAGTGTAGTAGCATGTGTGTCTGTGTGTGTGTGTGTGAGGATTAGTTGGTTAGTTAGTAGTACATAATATACAACAATGAGGTGTACTCAGCATTAATGGGTACATTGAGTACGCTTACGATAGTACAAGAGCACTAGGATAGCAGTTGTTCGTTTGTGTATGTGTGTGTGTGTGTATCAAGTTCATTACGTAGGCAAAAGCATTGCTATCAAATCATAAGCTGATTATCCCATCGAAGGAAACACATC
The DNA here is from genome assembly GCA_018151435.1 of Zaprionus africanus. Classification (NCBI taxonomy): domain Eukaryota; kingdom Metazoa; phylum Arthropoda; class Insecta; order Diptera; family Drosophilidae; genus Zaprionus; species Zaprionus africanus. The sequence continues at coordinate 551,623 of JAECXB010000096.1, forward strand.
CAGAAATCAGAAAAATTCAAATTTCAAGGCAGGCAATTCGTACTTAAAAACGAACCAAACAACGCGACGAATTTTGCTTTGTTTTTTTTTTTTTTTTTTAATTTTAATTTAGGTTAATTTTACTATTTGTTTTCTTAGTGTGTTTTGTTTTAGCCAATTTTACAAATTTTTACAGTGTACATTGTATTGGCTTGGTGTGTGTGTGTGTGTGTGAGTGTAAGTGAGCTTGTGTGTATGTTTGTTGTGTGCTTGATTAGGTTTTGCGGCATTGGCCAAACAAAAATCTCATACCTGTGGACTGACTGGCGCTTTTGGAAGATTTAACGTATCCTCCTCTTCGGCAACGACAGTCGCTAGTGTTATAAAGTACGGAATGATGGCGATTATGTCGATAACATTCATGACATCCCTGCAGAAATTTAATTTGTTCGGACATGCGAGGAACCTGCGCGGGCGCAACACAAAAAACGCGACGTGACAGTTACACAAGAGATCAGAGAGAAGAAGAGATAGTGTGTGTGGAAGAGAGAGAAAGAGAGAGAGGGAGAGAGAGAGATGGAGCATGAGAAACACAGTGTAAGGTAGAAGTACACAGAAGAGAAAAAGCAAAAAAGAAAACGTACAAATATTGCATATGTATATCAAAATGTTCTATCAATTTATAACAATATTATTACAAACTATGCGATAACAAGTGCTAAGTAACAAAGCCGACATGTACGACTATATGATACCCTGTACTCAGTAAAAAAAACTCGAAAGCCTATCAAAGGTGGAAGACATGTTAAATGACGGATAAACTTATATTTTGTTATATATATTATTGTAGCATCAATCATACTCTGCAATATGTTGAGTACAGGGTATATGGAATATTTTTTTAGATATTTAGACAATGAAGTGCCTCCTGAAGGCGACTAATACTTTGTGCATCCATCCTCCAATAGAAATGTTTTCAAAACTTAAAATTGTTTTAAACTTCTCTAAACTAGCTTACAAACATAACATTAACATATTATATGTACTATATAGTAGGATATAGTTGTCTTTGCAGTTGTTACTCATACCTGACAGTAAGTTCAAATGTAAACCAAATAATACATAACGTTTCTATAAGGAAGAAAGGATCTGTGATGTCAGGCACCTCGTCTTCCTCGATTTTTGTGCCATTTGTTGTTGTATTGAACACCTGCAAGAGAAGAAAATAAATAAGCAATATCGATGATAGAGATGGTCAATTTAAATCGAGTTAATCGATAGGGAGATAAGAAAGATAATCGAAATTATACGCACCTTGTAATGCTTAAATTCGGGTAATGTTTCTAGACAAAATATAACAATTGATAGCAATATAACAAATACACTAATTATGGCTACAACTCTGGCGGCTTGCGAGCTCTCCGGGTACTCAAAGAGCAGCCAGACTTTTCTTTGTTTCTCATTATCCGGTAATGGTCTTTCTTCCTCTTTAATAAAGCCTTCATCCTCTCTGCAAGTGCATCGAAGTGCCAAAGAGAGAAAGAAACAGTTAAGAAATGTTTGAAACAATTGATTATCTTTAAATATTGTAGAAATCTGTGTGGGATTGTGTGTTTAGCAATTCGCAATACAAATGCTTATGTGTGTGTGTGTATGTGTGTGACAGTGTTGAAGCATTAAGTTTTGTTTAGGTTTAGTTAAATTGAAGCCCTAAGCAGCGTTTCGTTTCTGGCAGCCCAGCAATAGCAAAGCAAGCTTCACAAAAAAAGATTATCGATAAGTGCAACTGAAAATCGATAGATTGTAAGTACGTAGAGTATTGCGTTGTGTGAACAAAAATTGAAAGTGAACTCGAATCGCAAATTGAGTTTGAAATTGGAATCGAAATCGGAATAATAATCGAAGCCAAATGGAATGCAAAAGTTGGCTCTGGCCTTTGTTCGCTGGATTCGAAAGCTCTCCGGTCTCTCGCTCTCTCTCTCTCCCCCGCTGTGTCTGTGTGAGTGTGTGTGTTTCTGCGCTGTCATCCTTCAGCTGCACACTGGCATCTCGGGCCTCAACGGTTCCGGCCACACTGCCCCCCTCTTTGTGTCGTATCAACAAAATTTTAAGCTGGTGGTCAAGTGATTAACAACTGTTCCGACTCGTTCGACAGACGAGACAACCTTTCTGTCCTTCAGTGTAACGGGTCATTGTCATGTTTCTCAGTATGTGTGGCAGTCTGTGTGTGAGTGTCTCTTTTGTTTGGCGTAGAAGAATGCAACTGCTTCTTTGAAAAACTCTTGAGAGAACCGCAAAATACGCTCAACACTCAATAAATGCCTCAAAATGTCAATTGAATGGCGAACCACAAGCTCAATAATAATATAAACAACAATAACACAGCGGGTGTGTGCTTGTGTGTGGTGTATGTGAATGGATGCCATTCAATAGCTACACACTCGGTTCTAAGCCATTTCTTATAAAGACATAAATTGTACTTTGAATGAAATATGAACAGAGATGACAGGAAGAAGATGGACAGGCAGACGGACAAACGGACACAGAAGAATGTCAATTTTATTGTGCTAAGTTAGTCAAAGACACTTCCGCACTGTGGCTTATTCATTGTTTCGTAAATCTTCTTTTTTCTTCCCGAAAGGAAGTGTAGCTGACCTTTTGAAGAGTATGTCTCTCATGATACATCAATATGTTTTCTCATTTATATAAATTGATAAATGTACAAACTCTGAGGATTCCTACAGTTTAACTTTGGCAAAGTGACGATAATAATTTAATTAAATGTGTGATCTTTATAGATTTACTTTCAAATACTTTACAGGATTTCCTATAAGCAATTCTACTGCTAATGCAATGTTTCTAATCTTGTGCATTGGTAACTGTATCTGTGTGCATTGTTTTAGGTACGTTAAGGTATTTGTTCATGTATGTGTGTGTGTTTTGGTCGCCCTAGTAGATGCTGGTGCCGTGTTGCATGCCGCATTTGAAACTCATTTCGAGAATTCGCTACCAATATTAATTTTGCTGCTCTTGATTTAGTCAGTATTTTAATTAGGTAATTGTTGTGGGTATATTTTGGTATTTTGTGAGTATTTTGTTTGCATTTCAGTTGCTCTTTTTCATACTTTTTGTATCGGGGCAACAGGCTTACCTGAATTTATTAATTGCTTGATCACCTAATTCATAAAATTTTATTTCTTCACTAAATACGTCTAAAGGGACATTGACCGGTCTCCGTAGTCGGCCACCTGTGAATAGAGTTGAGAGAAAAGTTGTTGTTGTTGTGATTTGTTGGGGGAATGGAGGTGTAGAATGTATAATATAAAGAAGATAAATGGATTGTGTAGAGGGAGTTCGTTTGATCAGTGTGTGTTTGTGGGAGCAGGAAGAAGGGTAAAAGGAGAAATGTTTGGGGAGCAAAAAGAGACAAGAAGAGTTTAAAGAACATTATTCATTGTTTCATTAATGTTGCACTAATCGAAGTCATCCACGCCCTGGTATCGCACTTACCACTCTGATAATAGTATAAAATCGCATCGAAGCTCGGACGACTACGGTCAAAAAAATATTCATTTCTAAGCGGGTCAAAGTACCGTAATCTCCGAGCTGGATCCCCAAGCAGTGTGTCCGGGAATTGATTTAGCGTACGTAGTTGTGTCTCAAACCTTAACCCGCTTACCTATTGAAAGAGAGAGAGAGAGAGAGAGAGAACATGAGAGAGTGTGAAGGGGAAGTAAGATGGAGAGGCACTCACATTTATAACGACTCTCTCGCAGAAATCATGATCGTGAGGAATGGGTTCAAAGTGTTGTGGTCCGCCACCAAAGCCATGACCAGCCCCCCCTTCTTCGTCTTGACTGCTCAATTTGGGCAAAGACCTGCAAGAATCAAACGAAAAGTGTGTGGTTAGATAAGTATTAAAAATGAACTACAGATTTTTTAAGTAAAGTTTATAAAGTAAAGTTTATATAGAGTAAAGTTATGTAAAGAGTGTTTTCTGCTTAGCAGAAGTATCTCAACAGCTCACAAGTTGTTTATTTTAGGACAGCTCAGTTAACATATAAAACAGATAGTTCCATTGATAGATAGGGAGTTTGTTGAACTCAAATGATTTATGATGTTTATTAGATAATAACATTAAACTTATATTTATATGATACTTATAATCGAGTATAATTTGTCATATTGTGACACTTAATATACTTTTCATATCTGATTCTCTTGACATGTTGTCATGGTTATTAAGTTATTTCATTAAAACACTCATTAAAATACTCGTCAGTGTTCAAATCAGGCATTATAAAAACATACATTATTCACTTTATGGCTTTCTTAATACACTTCCCAAACATCGCTTTCTATATTCTATAGATTTCATATGAACAATCATCCATAACTAATGATTTACATTACTAAGAGCTTCCCAGTGCTGAAGAAAAACCCTAACGTTGGCTTTCAATTGCTTCTGTTTGCAGAATTTATTTAAATGAATATTTAAATCTTAAAACAAACTGCAATCCATAAGAATTTATGAAAACTTCTGGCATTCATAAGAAGTCTTGATATGAAAACAAACTTTGACTTTCCACATGCGTGAAATGCAGCAAAGCTTTAAAATGTGCAAGGAAAGGAATGGAAAGGCAGAGAAGGGGAAGTGGAGATGGTGAATGCGTATAAATATTCACTTTGACTTGTGCTTTGACAACAATCGGATTATCTTAAAGTGTAAGGAAGGGAAAGAAGAAAGAGACAGAGAATCAGACAGAGAGGGAGAGATGGAGTGAGTGGGATAAAGAGAGTGAGCTTATCTGGGCAGTTTTCTATTTTACTGCAAATGGAATCTGACATCAATTTAGATGCAGTTGTTGTGTGTTTGCTGCTGCTGCTGCTGTTGGTGTTGTTGCTGTTGCTGGGCCAATGAGGCTGTCTCGCCTGAATGCAATATGCATGTCAGTGCATGCATATGCATGCATAATGCGGCAATCAAATCAAATGCTGAGCTGTAATTGATATTTGATACTTGGCTGCATTTCATGCATTCAGTATTTAGCATTTAGTATTTAGTATTTAGGTTTGATGGTATTTTCAGTATATCGGTATTTTGGTTTGGCAAGCAGCCCCAGCACACCGCAGGCCCATTAAATTCACATTGAGCGAGAGACAGAGAGAGAGAGAGACAAGCTGAAATACTTTTTTGGCTCACATGTGCCAGGTGGGACCAAGGGGAAGGAGGGGGGTAGAGGAAGAGGATATCCTTTCTCCCTTTATCCCCAGTGCCGGCAGCGCTCAAGCGTTTCCGCCCACGCGGCGGCACAGGAAGGCAATATATGTTTACACATGTAATTGAAATTGTATTACAATCACATAGACATACATTTATTAAAAGGCGTTGCATACGACAACAGAGTGAGACAGAGAGAGGGAGAGTGGGAGAGAGAGAGCTGGCAGCGTGCCAAAACTGGCGGCAGAAACGTTTTATGCAGCGCTTGCCGCTTATCGCTGATGTTGCCAACAGTTCTGCATGGTGTGTGTGTTGTTGTTGTTGTTGTTGTTAGGTTTCCTTTTTTTGGCAGTCGAGGCGTTGCTGCATGGCATGTTGCCTACTTTTTGGCGCCGTGGCATTTAATTAAGCGTGTAACTGCACGCCAGACGGGCCAACAAGCAAGCAATCCACTGAGCTGCCCTCCCCCATACTCTCTCTCTCCCTCTCCCTCTCTCTCTCTCTCTGTCTCTGTCTGTCTCACTTTGCGGCCACATAATTGCATATTTGATGACTCGCACAGATACAGACAGACGGACGCAGGCACTGGCTGCAGGCTAGCGGGTCGACAGCAGCGTCCCTCGTTCCCTGTCCCTCGTCTCCTGTCCCCTGTCCCCTGTCGCCCATCCTTGTCCCTTGCCCCTCGCTGCGGCAGACATTGCCGAATAATTGAAGCCGGGCCCGGCAACGAAATCCATCTGTGCATAATTGAAATGCCAGGCGAGAGACAAATTGTAACTATCCGCAGTTGACTAGGGGGGAGGGGGAGGTAGTGGGGCAGTGGGGTGGGCAGACACCTTTGCAGGTTATGTTGCACATGCAACCCCGTTGCCGTTGCATGACGTCAGAGGCGGCACAGTTGACACACTTTGGCTGTGTGTGCGTGTGTGCGTTGCTTGGTGCCTTCCTCGCGCATTTAAATAGCATCTGTGCATATGGATAATTATCCATATCCGACAGCGGTCAGGCACACACCCGCACACTCACAAACACACACACACACCCGCACACACTCACATGCGCCGCATTTTCATCGAAATGTCAACAAACAATTGAAGTTTTATGCAAAACGCCAACACAATAAACACTTGGCGGCAACTGAGTGTGTGCATGTGTGTGCAAGTGTGTGTGCATGTGTGTGAGTGTGTGTTAGCATGTTTTTCATTGACACACACACACATATACACCGGCACAGTCAATTCGCCGTGTGTGTGTGTTTATCTATGTAAATGTCGCCACTGCAGCTGCAGCTGTTGCGCGCGCTCTCTTCATCTCTCTCTCCCTCTCTCTCTCTCTCTCCCCCTCCCTCCTACCACTGTATGTGTGCTTGTGTGTATATAGGTCAGCGGCACTTTGGCAACTTCAAACATCAGCCTGCCGTGACGTCATTGTGCGCAGCGTTCATCGCCTTTTGCCAGCTTGCAGGCAGCGCGACCTATTTACGCGCCCGGCTAACACTCGCAGCCCGCATTCGTTGCCCGACTTCCGGTTTCGCTGCCACTGCAGACAGTGCTGCTGCTGCTGCTGCTGCTGCTGCTGCTATTGCATAAGCCACTCAGTCTCTCTGACTGAAGTTCAATGCAAAGCCAAAGCCAAATCAGGGCAGAGCAGGTTGGCCTGCCCCGAACAAATCAGCGCATAAATCTTACAGTTCGCATCTTGCCAGCAAAGCTCTCTGTGTGTGAGTGTGTGTGTCAGTGTGTGTGTCGGTGTGCGTGTCAGTGTGTGTGTGACTGCATGCCGGTCAAGGCAACTGGCGTATTCCGCTCACACACGCCTCTCTCTCTTTTCCCTGTCTCCCTCTCTATCTCTCTCTTTCGCTCTTGCTCTTGCTGTCCTTGCCCCATGCCGGCCGCTGTCTCCTCGTCGCCTGTTCAACATGTTCACATTGCAGTCGGCTATTTTTAGGCAAGCGGCTTCCTTCGCTGGGAGATGCCGATGCCGATGCCGATGACGATGACGATGCCGTGCGCATAATGCGCATTCCTCAGTTGCCGCTGCCGCTGTCGATGGCGTTGCAGTTGCTGCAGCTGCTGGTGCTGTGGGGCCAATTAATGGCAAAAATTAAATGCGAGCGCAGAAGCGGAGCAAGCAACGGCAAACATTGCCAGCTTAAAAACGTGACAGCGATGCAGCAACTTATCATGCAGCCTTGAGCTCTGCCACAGTACACAGTCTGTCTGCTTTGTCCCACTGTCCCACAGTACCACAAACTGTTCCACTGTCTCTCGTATTGGCGACAATTAAAGCAACTGAAAAATTGCTGAAATTTACTTTTCATTGCATACGCCCAGGCGACTGCAAGAGCAGGGAGAAAGGAAGAAAGAGAGAGAGAAAGGGAGTGAGAGAGAGGGAGGGAAAGGGTGTGAGGCAGAGCAAAAGACAACAAGCTACTGCAGACACGTTCAGCACATTGTTTACAGGCAAACAGAGTAGACAACCCCGAAGCTTATAGCATATTTATGTGCGCTGCAGTTCATATGAAACGCTGTGCAAACTATCGATAGGTACATATCGTATGTATATCGAACAAACTGCAATCAGCTGTACTATAAATATATATGGCAGCGCTGTTAGCGAATTTAGCACACAAAAGAAAGAAAGAAGCCAAGAGAGACACGAGGCGCGCACTAAAGCGTCGTTCGAGCCGGGCTCAGAAGTCACTTCACTTCAGTCCCTTGGAGTCGCCTCGAGTCCATTAACTGCTTAAGTTATAGTCAGGCGAGCTGACGTCACGTGTGGCATTCGATTTTACGATGCACTGCACAAAAAAACGAAGGGGGAGTGAAGAATGGGAGAGCACTCACTCATTGAAAAGTTGATGGACACGAAAGAAAGGCAGCAAAGCCAACTTAGGTTAAAGATTGTTGGGCTTGTTTACTTTGTATACACCCCCTTATTTGTAAATTCTTTGAGAACATATAGAGAACTATATAAATATAGTATATACAATGCAAATAATACTATATATACTATTTATAATGCATTTTCTATAAGATTTAAAAGAATCGCATAAGCTCAGCAAATATTAGCTGCGAATGAAAATATATATATACATATTATTCAATATATATTACACTCTCTACATATTCTATATATATTCAGCACATAAATCGCTCTATCTGCTTTATTCTCCATGCATTTTTCATTATAGTTCGCATTGTAACGGAATTCCCTCATCGATAGTTCGCTTGCCAACTGGGAGATTTGTCTTTAATACCTCAGGGATTATCGCAGGTTGCTGTGCACATGTGTGTGTGTGTGTGTGTGTGTGCATGCATACATTAATGTGGCCCCAATTCAAGACAGCAGACACGATTCTCGAGTCTCGAGTCTCGAATCTCAAGTTACGAGTCACGTGGGAGGCGCTTGCAATCAATCTCTGAGTCAGCAGGAATCACGGCCAGCAGAAGAAGAAGGCGGCGAATTATGCAAATTTTGGCTTAAAGCTGCAGCAGGGCGAGCACACTGTGCTGGGTGAGCCCTTGTGCACTCTTGGCTATAACTAAGCCTGCTACATGCCACGCCCCCTTGCCTCGTCCTGCGCCCCCTTTGAGCACAGCTGCCTGTTGTTAGCTGACCTTGGGCAGCGCAAGTTTGCGTGCACAATTTGTGTTTTCAGTTATTTTTGGCAGCATTTCTCAAATCGTGTGCGGAGAGTGGCAGGTAGGGCCCAGCCCCCTCCCCTTCCCCCCGAGGGGAACGGGGTAGCATGCAAGCAACGCTTGTTGCTGTGTGCTGCACGTGCGGACAGGTGGAAAGAGAGAGGGGGGGGGGGACAACGGTTAGCAGCTCGAGCACGTTAGGCATTTTAAATGTATTTTGCGCTGTGCCGTCTTGTGGCAACTTTAGCCCAGGCCAGGCTCAGTCGGAGGCGACTCGAGAAAGTGCGCAATTTACAAACGGAGGAGTCGAAAGCCAAGAACAACAACAGCAACAACAACAATTTGCCCAAGTATTTCGGTCCGAGGCGTGTCCAAGTGTGCCTTGTCTGCCCGCCTGCCACGCTGTCTTTTTCCAACCCGTTTTTATAGTTTTCATTTCTTGCTCTTTCTCTCCCTCTCTCTCTCTCTCCCTCTCTCTCTCTCTCCCTTGTTTTTTGTCTTCTTTGGCAACTTCTACGCTGCACTCAAGTGATGTAACTGCTGCGGGTGCCGCTTCTTCTGCTGCTACCCCAACTGCTGCTGCTTCTTCTTTTTCTTGTTCTTCATCTTCATATTCTTCTTCTTCTTTTTCTAGGTCTTCTCTGAAGTGCAGCACGTGATTGCGTTGCGCCGGCTTCAACACGGACTGAGCTAATTGGATTGCTCTTTCAATAAAACTGAGTTCTTTATAGCGTGCTTATGGTGCGATAGTAACAAGCTTTGCACAAACTATGGATGAAGCTTGGCGCTATCCCTGACTATCCCTGCTGAAACCTTTACATTTAATGTGAGTTGTATGGAGGATTCTATGCCTCTAATGAGTTCCCTTCTTGGCAATCAAGTCTTCTGAAGTAACATATTCTATCAGTACTTCAGCTCTACTTGATAACAGTATATATCGAATAGGTTATCGATTTATTGCGGTGCATTTTTAATGTTTGCTCTTCTCTTTCGATAAAGCCTTTGAGGAGTTTGAAAAGGTTTTCACATTTAACTCAATGTCTACAGAATATATGACAAATTAAAGTTCAATTTCTTTTCAATGTGAATTGTTTTTAAAAAAGTTAAGTGAGTAAGGTAAAGTAGAGTTTACTCCTTGTGAAGTATGAAGTTTCAACAAAATAGAAAACTATGCATTATTTCCAATCATTTATATTGCTTTTAAGTTCTTCTCGACTTTTAAAAGTTGGAACAATAATCCTTTTAAGATATATTTAAAATTTATGGCTGCTACCCAACCTGGTGCCAAGTGATATTATTAGTTAAACTCAGAAGGAGATGATGCCTTCTCTACATTCTTGTAAGTGATCAACAGTCGAGTTGATATTGCCTTTCCATATGTCTGTATAAAGAGGTAAATGTCGAGCAAGGTTTCCCAATCGTGGTTACAATAAAGAAAATATCCTAAGTACATAAATAAATAAAGTTCTTGGCAGTTCAGACATACTTGTTGCAGTTGATAAGACTCGGCTTTCCCTTTACATTAATTGTAACTCCCAGATTAGAATGAATAAATTATGTTTCAGGCAACAACTCTTGGCAGGCAGACAGTATCTTGAAGGAAATTATGTTAAGAAGAAAGTTCCTGAACTGCAGATCTTGTTAGATCAAGTTCGCTGTCAAAGAGTTAATGTGAAGCATATGGTAGAACAAAGAATAGAATACATATATAATACATATTGTATATATATATTATGGTATGGTATATAAGGTTTAGTAATGCATCATGCACTATAGGTACAGCTTAGTAAACTGCCTTAGCACTTCAGCATTCTAATCCATTGACCCTACTCAATGTTCACATTTAGTTTACCCTTCGACAGGGTCACGGTAAATGGTTGAGCCTGACAAGGTTTTGGTAAAACAGAAAATTGGCTTTTTCGAGCGGCGAATTGGCAATTGGCCACGCAGTTTCTATCGGTTAGTTGGCAGCTCTCACTCCCTGCCTCCCTCCCTCTCCCTCTCTCTCATTATTGCTTGACATGCGGTGTTAATTTTTATGCCTGCAGAATGGGACAATAGCAATAAAGGCAGGGCACTATGTGTGGGGGGGGGGGAGATGGCAAACGCTTGATACATGAACTGAGCATAATAAAAGTAAAATGTAACAAGAAAGTAAACAACAAAGGCGACTGAGTTAAACGAGCGAAAGCGAGCACAAAGCGCGGCAGACACCAGCAGACAGTCAGTGAGACACAACAAAGTTCATGCACATGTGTGTGAGTGTGTCCCCTGGTGTGCATGTATGTGTGTGAGCTGTTCCCATTGTTTGGTGCTTTTGTTGCTCATGTTGCTGACGTTGACGTCGCTTGTCGCTTGTCGCCTGTCGCTGCCAGCAAGGATCAAGAGTCAAGAACAATGACAGCAGCAGGCGATACAAAACAAAACAGAACAAAACAAAGCAAAACAAGTTTCTGCATGTCCACGCAGCATATGCACGACAAGCAGTTACCCTGTGTGGAAGGAAGTGAAACTGAAAGGGGATCAAATTGAATTCCCTTCTGTGCACATCAAGTAAATTCCTGTACTCCAAGTCCAACTAGAATTGTTGCCAGCAATCGTGGGATTCTCTAATGATCGCATATACCCCAGCACAGGTTGGGAAGCAAACAACTTTCAGAGCGCAAGGTACATCAGGCAAAAAGGTTAAAAAGTCAAGTTGCAAGTTGAAATATGCCGCAATTGTTCGACTTGCCAGCCGGGCAGACAGAGACGGAGACGGAGGCAGAGCGGGCAGCGCTGACGTAGCGAGGGCAAACGAGGGCAGCACAAAGTGAAAGTCGAAGCATTTTGGCTGCTGCTGCCTGCTCAATCAAGCTGAGGGGGAGCAAGGGAGGAAGCAGGGAAAGGGGCAGTTGGTTGGTTCTTTTGGGTTCAATAGTTTATTTGCACTCGAGCTAAGTGCTCTTGCCGCATTCACCACGAGTTGCCCATGCCACACACACACTGAGAGAGGGAGGGAGAGCGGGAGAGAGGGGGAGTGTGAGAGAGAGTGAGAGCGCCACATCTCATTATCAATGTCAAACGGATGTCAATTTTCATTGAGATGATTATGGGGCATATTGTCAAAGGATATTGTTATGTCTCAATCCAGACCGAAAAACGTTTACGATGATGACGACGATGATGGCAATAGTAATGTTGCTGTTGTTGTTGTGGCTGTTGCGGGTGTTGTTGTTTTGCGGGTGTTAACAGCTGGCGCTGACGCTGTCGCTGTTGATGGCGCTAATGTTGTTGCTGCTGCTGTCAGTGTCAATGATGGCACATTACGCATACGCCGCATTGTCAGGCATCAAATTGGCCCCAAGTCTTTATGTGTATTTATGTATAGCATATGTGTGTGTGTGTGTGTGTGTGAGTGTGTGTGTGTGTGTGTGCTCAATTTAATGTTAGCCAATTGAGCAACCAGCTCAGCATCTGCATATTCCATTGTCAGCAGAGCATTGTCTGCCTGCCTGCCTGCGTGTGAGTGTGTGTGTGTGTTTGTGTGTGTTAGTTGCAGTTGACATGTTTCCTCAGCTCCCCCTCTACCCATCCCGCCACTCTCCCCTGTGGCACTCGCGGCCTGGCAACGGCAGGTCACACATTTGTAAAGTAAATTGGAAAGGGCACAAAATGCCAGAGCCAACGCCGCTGCCGGCCGCGCAGTCGACGCCGCAGCTAGCGCCTGTCGCTATGCTATGCAATTTGCGCACAAGCGAAGCCTGCATCCAGCTAAACCAACCAAAAATAGTGAAATTTTCCAGAATGCACTCACTCGCACAGACTCGCATACACACGCGAACACACACACACACACACACACTCACACACACACACATTATCGCGCTGGCTTTAAATTTCCATTGGAGCTTCGCCTTATTTGGGTCACACCATGAAATCAACTTTAATTTGTCGCTGGAATCCGCAACTCGCCTCGCCTCGCCCCGTCTGAAACTTTTAATTATTCCTTTTCGCAGTCGGTTTAGCTTGCGAGTTATCTCTGTGGTCCCTGGATTATTTTCTGTCAAGGAATTAACTCTGTATGAACCGTACCGAATGCGTGTCTGCGCTCAGCTCCAGCAATTTCATCACAATTTCAATGCCGGAATGTCTGTAAATAGTTTTGCGGCAGTTGCGCAAACTTTTTGCCCCCCACTTGAATGTCGATTATGAAAATGCAAAATATTTCAACAAACTTGTTTATAGTAGCTACTCAGATATGCTAAGCTAATTAGAGCTAGCTGCAGATAGCTTTGAGCACCACAATAGTTGGATTTATGTATGAGGCAACTCGTGTTTGCTTTTATAAGAGTTCTCTATGTGCTTGTCGGTTAGTACAAGCTAATTCACCTTCAAACTGCAGGTTTTTCATGAAGTGGATTATATCAAATGGAGAGTGTGCATGTATCTGGTATAATTAGCTAAACATCCATATGAATTTACGTTATCATGTCTCAGAATTAAATATATTTATAGAAGATTTATCTCTTTAGCTGTCAGACTATAATGAAATTGAAAAGTATTCGTTAATAACTGTCCTTATCTGATTAGTATTGATTAGTGTACTGATTTTCTATGACAGCTATATGTAATATTTGTCCGATTTTGATGAAATTTCATATACATTTTATGTATGTCAAAGAAGTGTGATCTACTGAATTTGGTTGCAATAACTGGACAAATAACAAATATCAGCCGATAGTTTGTATGGCAGCTATACGATATATGGATCCAAGCCGGCTCGTTTCGACTTATTTACAGCGTGTATCAATAATAAGCTTGTTTGCCAAGTTTCATAAAGATAGCTTTAAAATTAAAACACTAGTGTGCATTGCAACAGGCAGAGATGCGGATATACGGACAGACGGACAGTGTTTATTTGACTCTTGCTTGTTAAATAACCTTCACTTCTCACTATACTATCTATATAAACTAGACATCTATTATAATAAACCTACATCGGTAATCCGAAGTATTTCCCAATTTAAATTGATTTGATAAGGCAGTAATACATGATATAGAGATTAACATATTATGGTAATTAGTTAGACTTATCGCATTGGTTTACCTATCGCGCAGAAGAGGGGGCGAGGCGTTTGATAGATTTTCACCGCTGAGGGGCTGCTCCTGGCGCGGTCGCAGAACCGGTGTTAGGCCCCATCTCTCGATGAAATCGATGCGGGAAATGGTTGAGGACGAGCGAGTTTTTGGAACCGGTAACTGCGCCAACGTGCAGCGCTGCCTGCAGTCAGCACAATTTGCCCGCAGCCAGTTTCAAGCGACAGCTCTGACGACAGCCTGAACGGCCTGACAAGCCTTGTAGGGGCGTTGTTGTTGTTGGTGTTGTTTTTGCTGTTGCTGTTGTTCGCTGCACAGCGATGGCGATGGCGATGGCAATGGCGATGCTTATGGCGATGGTGCTGGCGTTGACGTTGGCGGCGCGGCTCTGCTGCTATTTGCGCTGCGATCTGGGCGAGCCGAAAAAACGTTGCCTACTTTCGGGCGTTGCCATTAATTCGCTGCCAGCTGCTGCCGCTGCTTCCTGCTGTTGTTGCTGCTGTTGTTGTTCTTCTTGCACTTGCTGATTTGAATTTTGATGCTGTTGATGTTGCTGTTGTTCTTGTTGTTGTTGTTGCTTAGCTTAACATTTGGTTGACAATTGTTGCAGTTGAATTTCGTTTGTGTTTTTCTTTTCTATTTCCTTATTTTGTGCTGCTTATTGCTGTTGCTGTGGTGGAACGAAATGTGTATATGGTTTGTTGTTGCTGTTGTAACTGGTGTAAGTGCTGTTAGCAACGCATATTGCTGCTGCTGTTGCTGATGTTGCTGTTGTTGTTTCTGTTCATCTTGTCACATATTGTTGCCTGTTATCATTATAGTTGTTGTTGTTGTTATTATTATTGTTGTCACGGCTATTGTTTTTGTCAATGTTGTTGTTGTCTTTGCTATTGTTGTTGTTGTTGTTGCTGTTGTCAGTTAGCGTTATCTGGCTGGCAGCAAATCGCTTCATTGGTTTCGTAATTAGGAATTTCGGTTTATCGAGAATTGACACATTACACATAGATAGGATGCGACAGGCGCGCACACACAGGCACGCAGACATGGACAAGCACTAACACACACACACACACACGCACACACAGACACATTAACGAGCGCAACTAGGTTTCGTCGTTTCGTGCTGCTGTCGTGTTAAATCGTGTTGTGTTTTGTGCTCTCTGCCAAACCGGAAACGGCAAGTGAAAATGTTAATTTCCGTTTTTAGGCGCAACTCACACACACACACACAAACACACAGGCAGGCAGGCAGGGAGACATATGTGTGTATTGGTCGCAATTTCGTTTTACTTTTATTTCTACTAAAATAGGCGCATAAATAGAGAGAAAGGGAAAGGGAAAGAGAGAAGGAGAGAGGGAGAGAGAGACTCGGCGAAGCGTGCGAGCGAAAAGACCTCGGCACGTCCTTTGCCTATTGATTTTCAGTGACTCCGTGCGGTGTCCTTTTGGCCGCACACACACACACATACACCTATGCTGCTCTCTCTCTCTCTTTCTCTCTCTCCTACTCTCTCTTTCGCCTGATTTGCCGTTTAATTATTGCAATTGATTTGAAGCTGCTCCCAGCGCCTGTCTCTGAGCTGAGCAGGCGTGGCAGATCGGTCAACAGAGCAGGGGGTGGGAGGGTGGAGGAGGGCACTGCTGGTTTGTCATGTCTTTTGGCGCGCTTTGTGTGTGAGTGTGTCTGCTTTTGTTGTTGTTTTGTCAGCGCGTTGGGCCGCGTTTGACCGTTTCACAGACGCTGAACTGAACAACCTTGAACCTTTTGCTAGACATGACAGTGCGAGCGAGACAGAGCGACACTGAGAGAGACAAAGAGAGAGATGTGGAGAGTAAGCACAGGTAAAAATACTGCTACACAAACACACACACACTCGCACACACACATAGAGAGTAGAACGCTAGCTTTGCCTGCTATAAATATCCGACAAATTGTATTTTCATTTTTACTTTGCCTGCCTAGGGGCGCATGTAAAGGGCGGGGCAGCGGGAGGGGGAGGGGGCTGAGTTGGTCCTGCGAGTCTGCGTTGTTGTTGCCACTGTGTGTGTGTATTTTTAATAATGGGATTCCGCAGCTAATTATAGAAATTCCTACGTCGATTTGGTTAATCAACGTTGGCATCGCTTTTGGCTGCTGCTCACACACACACACAGACAGGCGCACATACGTTACGAGAACGACATAATAAAATGATATACGAAATTATCTGCTGCTTCATCCCTTACCACCAGTGCCCCCCCCCACACACACACACAAACACACACGTAGAAGCAAACAGAAAACTTGTGATTGAAACGAAGCGCAACGCAACGCAATGAAATGAAATGAAATGAAACACACGCACAGCGGCAACAACAGAAGCAACAACAGTGGCAGCACAACAACAACAACAACAAGAACTGTAGCAACAAAAACAACAAGAGCAAGAGCAAACACAACAGCATGGAGAACGGCTACGATGAGGACGATAATGAAAAAACCCCAAGTGCGCCACAGCGAAAAACACTAAAGTAGAAGAAAACTAGAAGAGGAAGCAGCGACGGCAGCAGCAGCAGCAGCAAGCGAAACAGAAGTAGAAGCAGAAGCCGAAGCAGAAACAGAAGCAGAAACATAGAAAGAGAGAGAGAGAGTGGGAGAGAGAACGGGAGGAAAGCAAAAAAAGAAAGAAAGAAAGAACGCGTTTGCCCAGCATGAAATAGAAAAAATCAACGTGAAAAGGAAAGCCGACACACACACACACACACACACACAGACACGCAGGCAAACACACAAGGACACACATACTCTCACACACATACACAGTCAGATGAGGGCGACAACACACGAACGAGACACGAGAGAAGCGAGAAACGAGCGTAAACGCAGCAGGGCGAAACGTTTAGCCCAGCAGCAGTTGGGGGCGGCTGAGAACGAGGGGGAGCAGAAAGAAGCAAGAAGGGATGGAGCAGCAGTAGCAGAGTGAAACGCTGAAGCGAAAACGCAGGCAATGGCAACAAAACGACAACAAAGCGAAGCGAAAGAAGCGAGAAGCGAACGACGAACAACGAAAATGTGGCCAAAGTTGGCAGCGAGAAATTGAAGCGTGTAAGCGCTTAACTGCCGTTGTACAATCCTCTCTGTCTGTGTGCGTGTGCGTGTGTGTGTGTGTGTGAGTCTAGTTGTGTGTGCGTGTATCTATGTGTGTGTGTACAACACTCGAGCAGCGCTGCTGGCGTTGTAGAAACGAGAAAGCAACGAAGCAGCGACAACGAGAGGCAGCAAGAGTGTGAGAGCAAGGGAGGCAGAGTGTGTGTGAGGGAGAGAGAGAGAAAGGGAGAGAGAGGGAGTGAGAGAGCTAGCCAAACAGCAGCCACAACAAAGCGACGGCAAAATGGCTGCTGAGTGGGCGCAGCCAGCGTCAGCGTCAGCGCCAGCAGCGGCAGCGGCAGCGACAGCACGCTGTGATGCTTGTGGGGGCGACGCTGGTGGCGGCGGGGCAGGCACAATGGGAAACTTGTTGGCGGATTTATGCAGCACGTACACACAGACGGAGGCGTACACACACACGCACACCGAGGCAGAGGCAGAGGCAGTGGCAGCGACAGAGGCAGCGAAGCGACACGAAAGCGCACGACAACGCACATGGCCCAAAGTCGCGCCCCGTGTGTGTGTGGTGAGTGTTTCTGTGTGTGTGTGCATGTGCGTGCGTGCCTGTGCGTGCTTGTGCGTGTCTGTGTGTGCGTTCACACTCGCATTGGCCTTTGCAGCGTCGTTTATTGGCGTCTATTGCTGTTCGCACGCTGCTTCGTTGGTGTACAGCAGCTGTGTGTGTGCGTAAGAGGGGGGAAGGAGGGGAAGGGGGAGCAGCTACTACTGCCCGCGGCAGTTCACCTACTTCTTGTTATTGCTGCTGCTGCTGCTGTTCTTCTTGTTGTTGTTGTTATTAACATTCTTATTCACATTGCTTAAGCTGCTCCGTTATCGCAATGTCTGCGCCCAGCTCCACCCCGCCCCGCCCCCTTAGCCACAGCTGCTGCAAGTGAATGTCCCTCCCTGCTTTTCTAAACTCCCTCTGGGAGTGCAGTGTATCAAGGGAGCAGAGGGGGGAGGGGAAGGGGAAGGGGCAGCGGGAGTTGGTTGGCCCTACTCGACTTTGTCTCCAGTTTTGCATTCGAAATTTCACTTCCTTTTCGACTGCGCACAGCAAATACTTTGTCTTGCTCGACACCTTGTACCCCCTACACTCTACCTCCCCCTCTGTCTCCTCTAGCTCTATGCTGTTGTATGAAAGCATTGCCCCTGCCACATCCTCTGGTGACCCCGCACAGTCTAACGCCTCTCGCAGTCTCAGTCGCCTTTTTGTCCTGTCACGCGTTTTTATGGCCCACGCCAGCCTCGCTCTGCGCTCGTCCTTTACAACAGAGTCTCGCATTGTATACATACCTAGATACACTCTATGTGTGTGTGTGTGTGTGTGTGCGGGTGTGTGTGTGTGTGGGGTTGTATTGGTGAGTTAGTTACTGTATGCAAACAGCACATTCGCACCGGGCAAGCGAAAGATCTAAGGAAATGCCTTCTTATATGAAACGAGTGAAGTGAGGGAGGGACGCAGGGGAAGGGGAAAGGGGGAGGCAGCTGAGAAGCATCCTGCATTCATTAGAAAATAGCTGAAGCGCGTATGGAAATTTAAAGCAGCTGCAAAAAATCTGTTCAAGCATGAAGAAGGCAAAGCAGAGAAGCAGAAGCGCAGCAACTGAGTTTGAGTTTAATCTGATTGTCGAAGAGAAAGAACGAGACAGAGGAAGGAAATACGAAATGGCACGATTGGAATTCGACTGTGCTATATATAAACCATATAATGGCACAATACTCGTGTATATGCATAGTAAACTATGTGGCGAACAATGTAATTTGTGGTCAACCTTAGCTGCCTTGGGGCGCGTTCAATATCGATTCAGTTGTCAGCAGATAAAATGAATAAAAATAGGAAATAAATAAATAATGAAGGTATATATATTCGTAAATATAAACAATATAAATTTATGCATGTATGTTTATAACTAAATAAAAGTAAAAACAATAGAAATGCAAACAAATGTGGAGAAACTTGAATGAAACTCAGGCAAAGTAAACTAAGTTAGTTTTGGCATAAAATAAATAGTTTATAACAATCAATTAAAGTTGTAAACTACTTAAACGGCAACTTGAGTGTGCAGCCAACGACAAACAATTGAAATTGTTGTGCACATTCCTCAGCCAACTTTGTTTGCCATGACAATGAAGCGAGCTATGCGAATATTACGTATACGCCGCGTGCAGCTCGGATTTCATTCGCAGCGCAGCAATTAGACGACAGAGCGCTGCAACATCTTTAAATTGCAGCTGATTAATGAGCGAAGTCAACGCCAGACAAGGCAGGTGAAGCGCGAAGAAGGATAAACGAAACACGAAAAATGAGCAATGGGAAAAGGGAAATGGGAAAGGGAAAGGGGAAAATCAGAAAGCACAAAGTTAAAACAGAAGGAAAGTCATTATAGTAAATGAAATTAGATAGGGAAAGGTTAATTGAACGCAAAATGAAGGGATAAACCGAGGGCGAACCGAGGGCGAACATAAAGCAAAAACAAAAAAGGAAAAATACATACAAAGCGTGGAGCGCGAAGGAGGCTGCATCTGCGTGCGGCGTGGCATCTTCGCCCGTGGGGCAAATCATTTTGCTTTCGATATCGATATCGAATGTCGAATGGATGTCGAGGCTGGCTGGCAGTGCTGCAAAAGTTCAATTAGTTCGACTGCTAAGTGCTCGACGGCTGTTGGCCATTAAATTAATTGTCTGCATGATTGATTGATGGACTGACTGACTGACCGACTGATTGATCGATTGATTGACCGACCGAGCAAACGAATCGATTTCGATTAGAAAGGCGCTGTGTGTGCTCAGTGTGCGTGTGTGTGTGAAGTGCAACAGTTTAAAGTTCACACGTGAGTCGCGCCTCGCCTAATGCCATCAATCAATTTGCCTTTGTCTGTGTATGCGTGTGTGTGTGTGTGTGCAAAGGTCACTTCTTTCAATTCCTTTCTCGCACCTTTCACTGCGACTTTTAATCGAATGGCAAATCGAAGCAGACGCTCAATGGCAAATGCTGTCAGCCCTCAGCTGCCACAACAACAACAACAGCAGCAACAACAAAAGCAATCGGACAACATTGCGAGAGGCAGCTCAATCAAGATGTGAGTCGCAATCGATTTGCGTCAATTATCAATCGATGCGCTTACGTTGTGCGCCGCAAAAATTACGTAAAGTCCGAAGTAAGCAACAAACAGAAAGTTAGGTTAACTTAACTCAATCAAGCGTACAGCATGATTGAGTGGCGCTGCCAAATCTGTTTCGATCAACGTCTAATTGCGGCGCCTTCGACCCAAAATAATCGCCGGAATCTTTTAAGAACCTGAACAAAACTTTCTAATCCCATCAAAAGGCTTGCAACGCACACGCAATCAGCGAGCCTCAGCTCGGCAACAGCAACTGCCCCTGCCCCACCTCCCTTTGCCCCCTCTCAGCTGACGTGGCTCATGCTGCGCCAAAAGTTGTAAGTTTATAAAATCACGATAAACATTCAGACAAATCAATCAAAGCAAACTCACACGCACACCTGCAAACCTATATCAGTGTGTGTGTGTGTGTGTGTGTGTGCGAGTATGTGTGTGTGTGTGTGTGCGCCGTCTTAGCCGCTGCTGTCCGAGGGTTCGCTATGATTTTAATGCGATTTAACGATTTTATTAGATTGACGCGAACTTTTTAAGCGGTTTTCGATTTCCAGCGATTTTCCACGTATTTTTGGCTCTCTGTGTGTGTGCGAATGTACGAGTGTGTGTGTGTGAGTGTGTATTTTCTCTCACTGTTTTTCGCACTGTTTTCCATTTTCCTTTTTGGCTATTTTTTCGTACATTTGGCAGGCGGAGGGAAAGAGCAAGGGAGAGCGACGCGTCGGTGGCGCGAGTGTGAGCGAGAGGCAGCGAGAACATGAGCACGCTGTCAAGAGAGTGACACACACACACACACACACTCGCACGTACGCCAGTGTACACACACACACATACAGACACTTACAACGAGGCACAGACACCGCAGCCGCGGTGCAGGAGCAGCAGCAGCAACGGCAACGGCAGCCAGCGAGCAAATTGCCTTTGGAACGTCCTTAAGAAGGATATGCTCGAAAACGTTGCTTACGGCCGCCGCTGGCGGTGTTTTCTCTTGTTGTTGTTGTTGTTGCTGTTGCCACTGCCACTGCTGCCACTGCTGCTGCTGCCACTGCTGCTGCTGCTGCTGGCTCTGCGCCTCGCGCTGCTGCTCTCGTCCATCTTCAGCTGCGCCTGCTTCAGGTTCTCCTTGTTGTTGTTAGCCAGCGACTGCTGTTGTTGTTGTTGCTGCGCAGGTGTGCTTCAAGTAACAGTGGCAGTGGCAACAACAACAACATCACTAAATTAAAATAAAGACGAGGCAGATGGAGACAGACGGGGACGGGGGCAGGGGCAGCTGAATACGTTGCCTGTGGCTCAGCTGTTTGGCCATTGGCTGCGGAGGCTGTGTGCCTGTGTGTGCCTGCGTGTGTGTGTGTGTCGTTAACAATATGTTATAGCATATTATGCTGTAGATAACCCCCTCCCCCTCTTCTCTTTCACTCCCCCGCTCGACCACTTGTTCTCTCTGCCTTTTTGTTATTGTTTATAAATAAATCGAAATCGCAATCGGAATCGCATTCGCAGTTCGCGCTTTGCCTATTGAAATGTTTGGCATGCCACAAGCCAGTGGGGCATGCCACAACGGTACAACAACAAGAGTACACTGTAAACAACAACATTGACAACAAAAAACGAGACACAATTCGAATTGTTATTCATTGTCTCGCCAAGGTTAGTTGGCGGACGGGGATGAAGAGGTCGATCCGATCTCGAGCGAATGCACTTTGGGTGTCGGGAAAATCGACATTTTGCTCTTAACTTATTTACTTTTCTTTCGCACTTGTTTGCAGCTTACAACACACCAAAAAGACACACTGAACAACAAAAACAAAGCAAAAAAAATTCTAGTTTGTTTAGGATCCGATTGAATTCTTTCTCTGCGGCACTTCAAGCACTTTCTTTGACACTTTCCCGAACTTTGGTCGCGCGACAATTTGTTGTAAATTTTAATTGTGAACTTTTGCTTATTGCTGTGGCAGGTGCTGCCGTTGCTGCTGCTGCTACTGCTGCTGCGGCTGCTGCTGCTGGTTTTGTTGCCCGCGGCAGTTTGGCTTTGTGTTTGCTTTGCTTTCGCTCTTTTTGTTATTCGCACGCAACGGAACGGAACGGGAGAGGAACGCAGGACGAGAAACTGAAACACGCAACGCACTCTGCTCTCCCTCTCTTGCTATTGCTGTCTCTCTCTCTCTCTCTCTCTCCGCTCTGCTCTGCTGCAAGTCTCGTTAGGAGTCTCGAGTTCGATTTCGGTTACTTTTTTTTCGATTTCAGTTTCAATTTCTGTTTCTGTTTCTGTTTCAGTTTCAATTTCAATTTCGATATCAATTTCGATTTCAGTTTCGATTTCAATTTCGTGCTCGGCTCCGCTCGCTCGTCCTCGTCTCGGCATCTGCTGTCGGCTGCTGGCGACGCGCTACTGAACGCTTCAAACTGTTAAAGCTTAACGCTGCCACATTCCATTCCATTCATGCCACACTCTGTTCTCCTCTGCTCTGTTCTGTTCTGTTGATGCTGCACGACAGCTGAGCCGAGCTGCAAACGATGGCACGCGCTTGTCTCGTGCCCGTCAGCTGGCGCAGACTTTTCCAGTTGCTCAAGCGAAGCTTCGCGAACGAAACGAGATGTGTAGCGGGAGCGGGGGAGAAGGGGGAGGGGGAGTGTGAGAGCGCGACGCTTTTGCCGTTTTCTCAATGAAAAAAGCTTTTGCTTGCAGCGCAGCACGAGAGCGTTGCCAATGCCGACGCAGACGCCGTTGCACGTGTTGTGTGGCGTATGGTGTGGCGTATGTTGTGCCTGTGTGTGTGTGCCCGTGTGTGTGTGTGTTTCATT
The DNA here is from genome assembly GCA_018151435.1 of Zaprionus africanus. Taxonomy (NCBI): domain Eukaryota; kingdom Metazoa; phylum Arthropoda; class Insecta; order Diptera; family Drosophilidae; genus Zaprionus; species Zaprionus africanus. The sequence continues at coordinate 574,595 of JAECXB010000096.1, forward strand.
GCCAGTTCGTTCCACGCCTGGCGGGCATATCTGTTATTATATCGCCTGTCCCCCCGCCTGATAACGATACTCGTCGCAGTGGGGCAGTGTCATCGCTAGAGCTTTTGCCAGCGAGCTTGCCGTGTTGGGAAGCTGTGCCCAGCTTCCGCCTAAAGCTGTTGCTAAGCTGTCCTGCAGCTGCGCCTCACAGAGGGCGCCACTGGCGGCCAAAGCGCTGCAAGATGGCGGCAGATGCTGCGCGGCATATTCAAATTTGCAAGCGAGCTCAAAGCTTGCGCTTGTCCTTGCTGCCTCCTCTGCTGCAGTTGCTGCCACTCGTGCTGTTGTTGTCCTTGTGGGTCGTTGCCACAGCGGTTCGCCGGCTGCAGCGTGACGTCAAGAGTCTGACGTGCGCGTCTGGCGCATTTGAAGGTTAACGCGCGCTTAAATTAGCCCATTTGCCCCCTTTGCCCCCTTGACCTGCCCCTCTCCGACTGCAAACTATCAAATTTAAAATGCAATCGAGATGCCACGTGCCAAATCAATTAGCATGCCCTGAGGGTCCGCGGGTTGGAGATGAATTCACCTGCCTAAATCGTTATGAGGTTGGGTATTTAATGGTCATTTAAACGTTTGGTATTTTTTAAATATCGTTGAGGTATAGAAGAAGCCTAAGTTGATTTTAGTATAGGTATGGTTCATCTAATAATAATGATAATCTAGTCGATGTAGCCCAGTCAGTCTGTCTGTCAATCCTTCTGTCTGTCCCTCCTTCTCTTTGTCTGTATCTGAATGTCTTTCTCTCTGTCTGTCTCTGTATTTGTATTTTTATATTTGTCTCCCTGTCTGTCTCTCTGTTTCTCTATCTGCCTGTCTGTTAGTTTCTTTGCCTATCTTCCCTTTTCTCTGTCTCTCTGTTCGTCTCTCCTTCGTTCAGTCTGTATGCCTCGGTCTGCATTTTTCTATCTGTCTATCTGTCTCTGTCTGTCTGTCAATCTGTCTGTCTGTCAGTCAGTCCCTCTTTCTCCCTGTCGTCTGTCTTTCTGACTGTCTCTCTTTATCTTTGTGTGTCTATCCCTCTTTCTGTCTTTGTGTCTGTCTCTTTTTCTCTTTGTCTGACTGTCTGCTTCTTAGTCTGACTTTGTTTCTGTAGCTGTCTGTCTGTCTGTCTCTCCTTCATTTGCTCTGTCTGTCTGTCTCTCAATTCGAACCTCGTCTGTCTCTCTGTTTCTCTATCCGTCTGTCTGTCTGTCTGTCTGTCTGTCTGTCAGTCTGTCTTTCACTCAGCCTTTCGATCACCCTGTCGTCTTGCACTCCTCTTTTTGTGTCTGTCTCTCTGTCAGTCCCTCTGTTTCTCTATCTGTCTGTCTTTCTGTCTGTCTTTCTGTCTGTCTGTCTGTCTGTCTGTCTTTCAGTCAGTCTTTTTATCTATCTTTCGCCTGTTTCTCCTTCTCTTTATGTGTCTGTCCCAGTGTCTGTCTCTCTGTCTGTTTCTCCATCTGTCTGTCTTTTTCTCCTTCATTTGGTCTATCTGTCTGTCAATGCTTCTCTCTGTCTGTTTGTCTATCCGTCTGACTGTCTGTCTTTCCATCCATCTATCTACCTTTCTGTCTGTCCCTTTTTATTTTTGTCTGTTAACCTAGATCTCAGATTTTATAACTTATATATTTGGGCACAACATATCTTTTGACATAATGATCATATTTACTTTACAATGAGAACACGCTTCATTCATCATCCTCAGATCAAAACACCAATAATTGCATTTAAATCTGGAATGTGATTTGATACGTGCAATAATTGCCCGCATCCAATCGAAAACCACTCAACTGTATATATATTTCTTAAATATTTCATATTTTCCGTAATCCACAAATTTTTCATTTAGTTTTCCCCAAACTTATGTGGCTCAAAAAGGCAAAGAGAAGCTGAAGTAGCTGAAGTAGAAAGTAATTAAACAAATGCCAAGCTCGAATTTCCAGGCTTATTGGCAGATTAAAGTAACAATGCAACAAGAATTCCAGTTTGAATTCACAGGCATTTGGCAAGAGGCTTCTCTTCTCCAAATACTCGTAGAAGATATCAAATTGCATATTGATGAGTGCATTCATGAATGCTGACCAAATGAAGAGAGCTGCAAGCAAAACAATGCGGTGCATTCTGTTTGGTTTCTACAGTTATCTCAGGTTCAATACAACACTCTCTCCCTCTCTTTCTTTGCCTCTGCCCCTCTCTGATAAATCCATTAAAATCGAATAATTGCCTGGATGCGTTAGAGCCTTGAGAAGGAATTCGAAGCTGCAAATTTTCTGTTTGGGTTTCGGTTTTATTTTCCATTGTTAAGCAAAACAAAAACACATTGACCAAAATGCAACATGAGAGAATTATTAAATTTGGATTACCAAAGAATGTGTGCAGAAGGGTAAGGCAGAGGGACAGGGGCAGGGAAGTACCGAGAGAGCTAGGCAGGCAGTCTTCAATTAGCCCGAATTCGTCTGCGATTTCAGTTGAGAATTAAATCATCGAGCGCTTCGTTAGATTTATATTTCAAACAATCCTTGCCACAGCCTGTGACAAGTATGTGCTGCAGTGGCACTTAACCACAGCTGACCCTTGTTTAGCTGCCCCTTCAGCATATTCCCCCCTCTCACTCTCCCTATCTCTACTCAAAATCCCAACTGGGCTGCAGCTTAGGCTGCTGTTAATTGATGCCTTAGCACGTCACCGGTTTGCAAGTCAAAGTGGAGCAGGTCGTCAGTGCCCGCACTCTGACCCTCTCCCTCCCCCTGCCAGCCCTGTCGTTGGGGTCTTGTCAGGCAATTAGCAAGAGAAGCATTTAAAAATGTCCGAGCAGCTTGTGCAATTTTCATTACGAGAGGCCAAGTCAATGAATGGTAAAAATAAATTAAAAGCACCGAAAAGCCGTTGAAAATGTTGCATGCCCCCTCTCTTTGCCCCACTCCTGCTGCTGCTGTTCCTGCTTGGCCGACATTGAGGCCGCAGCGACTGACAATCGGAGCCAGCAAGAGCAGCAGCCGAGCGGGAGCTGCATAAAATATGCAGCCCCAAAGGCAGCCAAAGCGAAATGCGAGCAAAAAACTCGCTCGAGAGCAAAAATAATATAATAGCCGACAAAAATAATATATACATAGAGATGCCCCCGGTCTTGCTCTCCCTCTCCCTCCCCCTATGTGTATGTGTGTGTGTGTGTGTTGCTGCGAGGCAAACGCCGAAAAATTCTGTGCAGCGCCGCAAAACAACGTGCAAAATTTATGGCGAGTCCTTCGAGTGTTTTGCAGTGGCGAAATTGGCGCCACAGCGACTGCTCGCCCAGCTGCAGTCGGGGCACCGTTAGGCGCTGGCGGTGGGGGGAGGGAGTTGCCGGTTGGTGGCAGCTTCAGCCGGATATGAATATGAGCGAAGGGAGGGGGCGGCAAGGAGTGTGCCGTGTGTGAGTTACTTGGGAGCTTAAATTGCTTGTCACTTCCGGCACGCCTCTTGCTCGCTCCCCCTCTTCTCTCCCCCTCTCCTTCTCCCCCTCTCTCTCTCGCTGTCTCTAAACTTGGCCTTCGATTTTTACTTTCGGCAGTGGACGCGGCGGCATCTTTACTGCAGCTGCAAGTGCACTTTGCATGCCACGCGCAGCTCGTGGCACATATCAGTTGCATACTTTTCGGAGCACATCGAAAAGAAGAAGTTGCCAAAGTTGCCAGAGAAAGTCGAGCGCATTCCTAATATGATTGAGTACGAGCGGGCCAGGAAGAGTGGCAGATGAGAGAGTGCAGGGGCAGTGGCAGGGCAGGGACTGGGCGGGGGGCAGGCAGGCCCAGGGCCTTGTGCCAGTTTCGCCTGCTGCAATTACTAACTGACTTAGCCCGGCGCTCGCTCTAGATGCTGCCTGATGGATGATGTTGCAGCGCCACACACACACACACACACACACACACACACACACACACAGACACACTCGCTTGCACTCCACACGTGCTCGGCTGATTTTGCGGCAATATGTAGAGCGCGCGGGCAGGCACATAACCTCAATTTGGAATAAAGTGGAGTGGCAACTGCAGCTGGGAGCCCGTCTGCCTTGCACCTGCTGCTGCTGCTGCTGCCTGGAGAGACAACTGGAGCCACGCCGACTGCCCGCATCTGCATTTCAATGTGTGTCATCTGTTGTTAATTCGCAGCAGACGCCAACGGCAGTCGCTGCTGCTGCTGCTGCTGCTGCTGCCGAGCACGTCGTCAGTCTGTCTGCGCCGACTGCGTGGCTGTCAGCCAGGGATTGCCATGTGGACTGGGATTTGTTTTTGACTGGCTGACAGATGGCAGGGGCAGCTGCATTGACAGCTCCCGTTGCCGCTGTGGCGTTTGGCAGCGCAGCTCGTTGCGCTTTTTGGCTGCCACAAACATTCGAGGGCGGCATTGCTGCTGTTATTGTTGTTGTTGTTGTGGCTGTTGCAAGAAATTCATTAATCGAGCAATTGAGCAGGAATTTGAATCATTTTGTGCAAGCTGTAAGCAAATACTCAGACCTAATTGAATTTACTCTGGAATGAGCTTTGCATGTGAATCATTTGAAGTATTTATGTGGATCAGAAGAGCCTTTGAAGTCTTTAAAGTTTGTTAGTTTTAATACTTAAAGTAATCAACAAATCTATTCTCTGCACTTGCTGTATTAAACTACATTTGAAGTAAAATAAGTTCATCGAATCATTTAAATACATTCATTCTTTTAAAATACATTTAAAGTGAAACAAGTTTAACAAATCATTTAAATACATTCATTCTTTTAAAATACATTTTAAGTGAAACAAGTTCAACGAATCATTCAAATACAAATGAGTTGATCAAGTCATTTGAATTAACTGCTTACCTAATGAATCATTTCTTTAAAGTTTGTTAGTTTCAATACGAAAAGGAATAATCAATTCTTAGCACTTGTTCTTTTAAAATACATTTAAAGTGAAACAAGTTCAACGAATCACTCATATACAAATGAGTTAATCAAGTCATTTGAATTAACTGCATAACTAATGAATCATTTCAATGCTCACAAGCACTGACTCTGATACTTCTGCAGTTGAATAAGTCAAAGCACTTTAAGATATTCGAATCACTTCATTTTAAACAAATTATTCAAGTTAATGAAGTAATGACATAATTAAAGTAGCTAACAAGTTATTTGAATCATTCGAATCAATACGAGTACAATGAGTTCTTCACTCGAAATAGCTTTTAATTGTGTGTGCTTCCGCTTTATTGGGCCACATCACCTTTGTGACTGCTGCAAATAGTTCACTGCGAATCCATTCAAGCTATTCGAATGCCATTGGGTCGTTTCAATCAATCAGCTGCAATGGCTAATCAAGTATGCCACATGCTACATGCTACATGCCACATGCCACATGCAGCTCGCATTATTTGCCAAGTTTGCGACTTTTGTTCTATCTCATTGTTTGCTCGCTCACATTCCAATGGCTCAATGAGTGAACCTTTTGTGCAATAGCTGAGGCTACAAATGCGAGTGTGTGTGTGTGTAAGGGAGCTGCTACATCGGTGTATGAGTGTGTATTAGTGTGTGGCCACGTGCATGACCCGAGTCTGCTTGGTGCCTGGCAATTTGAGATGCCTCGTTGTCGCGCCATTATGGCCAGCTGGCCTCTGCCACGCCCATTGACAACAGCAGCCGCCCACCCGCCGCCCTGCAGCAGCAGCAGCATCAATGCAGCAACTCCAGCACTGACACTAATGCAGCAGAATTGAAGTAGTTGCAAGTGGAAACGTCCTTGAGGCGACGCCGCTGTCGCTGTCGCTGCCGCAGTTGCTGCAGTTGCCTTATACATACAAACAGACACACACACACACACACACACACACACGCATACACATGCACAGAGGGTGCACATGAGCAGCTTCACATATGCCTCTGTTTAACCATTGCCCAAAGGCAGAGTCTCTGCTCAGTCTGTCCCTTTCTCGCACTCTCTTTTTGCAGAGTGCCAGCCCGCTTGTATTTGTGTGTGTGTGTGTGAGTGTGTGTGAATGTGTGTATTTGTGTGTGTGTGTTTGTGTTTGCTTTTTATGGCCACGGGAGTTTGTGTTGCAGTTTTTGGCAACTGGCGCAGCAGCAGCACGTGACGTCACAAACAGCGAGAGAAAGAAAGAGAAAGAGTGAAAGAGAGTGAGAGAGAGAGAGAAAGAGAGCCTGAAAAAAGACTGTGTAAATTGCTGCTGCGTTTTGGGCATGTTTAATGTAATTACCAAAAGACTTTCAATGCACACGAGCATTAAAGTCAGCGTCACTCGGCAACACACACACACACACACACACACATGAATGATACTCACACACACACATACAGCACACAGAAACATACACTTGTGCATTCGCAGATTTCGCCTTGCTTGGCTGCAGGCCAAAATATCATTCTATAAAATACGAGCTTAGGCACCAAGTCCAAAGTCCAAAGTCCAATAAGAAACTTCGAAATGTGCACACAGCACTCAGCTGACGTTGTTGCTGATTTTGTTGTTGCTGCTGCTGGCTGCACAATTTTTAAGCAGGCTTTGAAAAATACATCGCATACGAGCGGCAGCCAAGCTGGCAGCACGCAGCGGCGCTAGCAGCGCTGTCAGCGTCGCTGTCGCCGATGCCACTCACGAGGCATGTGGCAAAAATATAAAAAATAAATAAATAAACATTTCTGTTGCGGTCTGCCTGGTTATCCTTACCCTCCTCCTCACTGCACCTACCCCTCCTCCCCCACAAGCACCCTACTGCCTTTTGTTGGCGTGCGCCCGCCTTTGTGGCGCATAGATGGTTGCGCCACGATGGCAATGCATATTCGATGGCGGCACATAGAAGTACCTGCATCCACATACACGTATAATACTGTGTATCGCTCTACTTGTGCAGCTGCAGCTCTATCTGTATCTATAACAGTAATTGTAACTGTTACTGCAGCTGTATCTCCTTCTCCATCTCCATCTGCATCTGCTTCTTTTGTCAGCAGCCAAGTGTGTGAAGAGCTGAATAACTTGTAATTGGGGTGTACACTTTAATTGCAGTCCTCTAACTTGTATTCGTATTCGTTACTTTGTTTGCTAGTGTATCTGACTTTTTCTTGTGTCTATATTTCTATCATTCCAGCTCTTTTCTTCTCTTTCTGTCTTTTTCTTTGCCTTTCTATATTCCTAGTAATCCATTTCTATTTCTGTCTCCTTCTTTTAAGTGCCTACAGTATTTGTTTATCACTTTGTAGTTTCATTTCTGGGTTTAATATCAAATTTTTTTCTATACATTTTCTTCTCGGTATGAACAGCTATAACATATACATATCAGAGACTAAAGAAGCTATCCTTGTCCATATGAACACCTATATATCAAAGACTCAATTAGCTTAGGCAACCAAATTTGCTGGCAAAATGTTTGACAATTACGCACAGACAAAGCTTGCTTAAGAATCTAATCACGCCCCTTAAATCGTTACCATTGCAATTAGAAGAGTTTATATAGAGCTAGAAAGGATTGGTTGGAGAAAGTAAAAAAAGATAGTGACTACCACAGCTAAGCAAACTTTACTTAACATATATTTCTTATTTGCTTTGGCAAATGCGCCTATCAAATAGACAGACTGATGGTCATATAGTGAACTATCAGCATTGATATCGATCATATATCAAGCAAAGTCTAACAGCTAACTTAAATATTATATCTATATGCCAGTGGGCAATGCAAAGAAGTTATAATGAAGCACTGAGATATATCGGAAGTGTTGTCGACGAATTCGGAACATAATGCATACAATAGGTTAACTTAAGTAAGCTACTTAAAGGTACCATGATTAGGCACCACATAGTGAGGAGAGGATCGAAAAGTAATTACATTCGAGACTGTTTTCAAACTGCATTCAAGCAACGGCAAAGAAAGGTTTACCATAACTCAGTCAGTGCAAGAGCTGTCATATATGTATATACCCTAAGTTTATATCTTTATAAAGAGAAGTTCATAATGTTTTCGAAAAGTATTCAAGCATCGCCTAAGAAAGGTCTACCACATCTCAGGCAGTGCAAGAGATACCTTTCATATACGTGTATATATACCCAAAGTTTATATCTATATGTAGTTAAAATCATTAAGTACTAAGCAATTTAAGCATACCCATAGCCATCGAGTGAGTTTCGCTGCTGTTGCTGTTCGCGCATCTGCAGCTTGCGCTCGGCGATCTTCTTCTGCTCCTCCTTCTGCTCGAGCTGCTCCTTTTGGTGCTGTTGCTGTTGCTGCTGCTTCTTGCGATGCTGGCGATCCTCCCCGAGCCCGTACAGGCCCGCAACGGCGGCCATGGCGGCAACGACAACGACGACTGGCTGGCTGCCCCTACTGGCGGCGACAAGAAGAACGCGGGCACCAACGAGGAAGCCAACGACGCCTCAATTGGTCACTTAGCACTGGCGGCGGCTTTGCTGGCATTGAAATGTCTCGTTTTGGGCGGAGCTCTTGGACTTGCTTGCTGCTGTTGCTCTTGTTGCTGTTGCTATTGTTGATGTTGCTCTTGTTGCTGTTGCAGTTACAGTTGTTATTGTTGTTGTTGTTGTCTTTGTTTTTGTTTTTGTTAATGCTACGCCATGTGCAGCCATTGTAGCTTAGGTATTCACATTGATTCACACTCGATTCGCGTCACTCGCAGCTGCAAGGGATTTCATTGCGCGCGATTCACGCTTGTTAATCGTATCACGATGCTCAAACTCGGTTGTGACCAGCCTAACTCCAGCTGCCACTCTCCTGCCCCTCTCCTAACTCCTGCTCCCCACTGCAGCAGGCGACAGGCAGGCGGCTGCCTTGTGCTGCCTTCACAAAAAAGGAAAAGTTGCAACGGCAACATGCAGCAGTCGTTGCTGTTGCTGTCATATCCATTTCCTTCGTTGCAGGCGTTGCATACCTTGCGGGGCCAGTGCCAAAAACTTTTTCCCATGCCTTGCCTTGGCTCGCAGAAATCAATTAGCAGCTCTGTCCCCTGCACCCCCTCCCCCCTCGTAAGGCACCCCTGCCACCCTGGCAATTGGCTTATATTTATGGTCTGATTATGAAAGGCGTTTTGCGTTACGTAAGGCGCTGCTTGCGTTGCGTCGCGCTGCGCTGCGCTGCTCAGCGTTGCGTAATGTAAACGAGAGAGACAGAGAGAGGGGTGGAGAGGGAGGGGAGAGAGAATGTCGTTAATGTTAATAGGCATGTTAATGGCGTAACGGCAACTGTAACTGTGAATGTGAATGGGAATGTTAAATTCACCGCATGCAGCAACAGTGCTGCCCTTGAAGAGGGACGGGGGCAGGGGCAGGGGCTGTGGCACGGTAATTGCAATAATTTTATGCATATCGCCGCAATTTCCATAGCAATCAGGAGCCACAAAAATAAAACCCCAACAAATCAAATCGAATTGAATCGCATCGCAGCGTATCGTATCGCAGGGCAAACACACACACACACTTACGCAGGCACGCACACAGACGCAGGGTGAACAAACAACGACAGGCACATGCAAGCGCTTGCACGCACAAAAGCAAACACGCACACAGACACGTCGCACACGGCGCTATACGGCATGAACACACATCTCGTAACCTATCAATGGCATCCAGTGGTATTTGTCATCGCACAAGGGCGTAGCAGCAGTGCGACAGAGAGAGAGAGAGAGGGGCAGGAAGGGGAAGGAGCAGGGGCAGAGCGAGCTAAAATTGAAAGCGTTGGCCGGGCTAAACTTCAGTTCGAAAGTTAAGGCGAAAGTTCGATTGGAACATGACAATGCGTAGGGAACAAAGTGTTCTATATAAAGTGACCAGAGGGGATACAAGCGAGTAGAGAGTTAGTGAGAGAGAGAGAGGGAGAGGGAGGGATAAAGGCAATAAACAATCATGAAAATAGAAATAGAAATATGCAGAGCAACGTCTGTGTCTGTGTGCAACTTAATAAGGCAGGCACATTGTGTGCCACAGAGTGGGAGTAATGCGACCTGCAAACGAGAGACTCTTGTGGGGCTAATGTGACCAGGCAGGTGGTATAAAGTGGGCTACTACATTAGAAAAGAAAGGAAGAAGTAAGCGTAGATTACAGTTGAACAGCAAAGAGATAAAACTTATGTACTGCACTTTACCCATAAAAGGTTGCCAGCATTGGAGTATTCTCTCTAGAATATTATTAGTTTTAAGCTTAGCATTTTAGACATAATTCACTTTCAACTACTGTCAAGTCTTCTATAAAAATTATGCTTAATTCCTTTCTTAAGTTTGTTGATGGATACATTGATGATTCATATGCGACATCTCAACAGCTTTACAACTCTAGTTCTATCTCAGCTTCACTCTAGAGTTTTCACTTAGCTTTACTCCCAGCTTCCTTTTTGAAACCTTTCTGACTCTCAATTTCTGTCAATTCTTCTATAAAAATCATCCTCAATCCTTTTATTGAGTATGCCTTGCGTCTTCAGAGACGTTTGCCAAGGGAAACATTGATGATTTAAATGCAACATCTCAACAGCTTAACAACTCTAGCGCTCTCTCAACTTTACTCTATAGTTTTCTCTAAGCTTCACTCCCAGATTCCCTTTCATGACCTTTTTGTTGCCTTCTTCTCCCTAGCTCCCTCTATCTCTCTCTCAAGTCTTCTGCCAAATGTCTGTCTGTCTATCTCTCTTCATTTATTTGATTCACTCTTGAGTTCTCTTTTCATCTTCTCTCCTTATCTTCTTCCCATCTGCTCAAGTTCTTTCTTCTCCTTAGCTCCCCATCTCTCTCTCAAATTTTCTACCTGTCTGTCTGTCTCTCTCTTTTCATTTCTTTGATTAACTCTCCAGTTCTCTCTTCATCTTCTCTCAACTTCTTCGCCTAGTCTGCTGTCAAATCGCTTCTCAATCCTCTTTAGCTCTCTTTCAATCTCTTCCGCATGTTTTCTTTAACTTTCTCTACAGTCTTCTTTCTCTTTCTTCAAACTACCTTCGATTCTACGAATGATTCCCAAGCCGATCTTGTTATAATTGCATTTTTCAACTGTTCAATGGCAAACCACATAGCACAGATGAAGTGAAGCCGCCTACAGAAAATTGAACCAGTTGAAGGATAGTTGAAGGGGGCAGTGACAAGGCGTGGCAGGAAGGTTGCTGGGCGCGCAGCCACTTGTCGCTGGCTTTGCTGGCACTTGGAAAATTGCTTCCGTGTCGAAATTGAGTTAACAATGCTCGGCTGCCTGCTCGCCTGGCAGCTTGTGGCTGTCGTCGAAGGGGGCAAAAGGGCGATGGCGGGGTGAGGGGCACAGAGACAGCTAGAGGTGCTGCAGGTGCTGGCACAACTGGTGGTGTAGGTGGAGGCTCAAGTGGAATTGCTCGCATTTTCCATGTCACGAGCTGTTCTATTGATTTATGTGTGCCCTCACACGTCACGTATACGCCGTGTTGCGCAGCTGCTGTGGCTGCTTGTTGCTGCTGCTGTTGCTGCTGCTGCTGTTGGCATTGCTGTGGCACCGTTACACTAATCTAGGCAAGCGTGGTTCATTAAGTGCACAGCTTAAAATCCAATGCGAAACACTTGCGGACACAGGCAGAGGCAGCAGCAGAGGCAGAGGCGTCGACATAAGCGTATTAGCTTGCAACCGATTTGCCGATTTCAAGAGCAAGTCAAAGCCTCAACTGTGGTCAGTGCCAGAGCGGGGGTGGAGAGTGCCCAAGGCAAGGGATTGCACTCGCATAAGCCGAGCCATGCGTTGCACCAAGGTCAGGGGCACAGCATGAGTGGCATAGTGACAAGGGAGGGAGGGAGGGGAGAGGGGCAGCAAGAGGGAATGCGAGATGAACCTGTTTCAGCCAAGGGGAATTTCATTAGCAGCGGTCGCTTTATTATTGCGTGTGCACGTTCGTGTGTGTGTTAGTCTGTTTATGTGTGTGTGTGTGCACTGATTTGTGTGAAGTGACGCGTGTTAAGTGCGTAAGCTGTGGTTTTTCCACAAGAGCTGGGCAAGCTAAGCTGCCGATAGAAATGAGAAATCGATAGTTTTTGATAGGCAAATTGCAGTTTCAAGATAAATTGAAAGCATCAGTGCTAGCTGCATCGATGTGTTATCTGTTATCGATAAATTACAGAAATGTGTATCGGTATCTGTTTTAATCGATATGTGTTTACTATCGATAGTGCAACTGAAACGAAAAGTACTGTAAGTTTGCTTGTGGATATATCGATATACGTATTAATGGTTATTTCTGTCAATCGATATGTATGGACTATCGATAGTAAGACCAAATTGGAAAATATGTAAATATAGACATTGGTATACCTATATATCGATATCAAATGAAGAAATGTTGAGAATTTGTACACCGATATACGCATTTATGTATCGATATCTCTATCATTCGATATGTATCGATTTTTGATATGTATCGATTTAAACAGAGTTAAAAAATACTCTGAATTTGCAAATGAATTTATCGATACAAAGTCTGAATACCTGTTTCAATCGATATTTATCTTATATCATTATCATAACTTAAACGTAGAAATATTGAGATAACGTTTACATCGATTAACACACACATCGTTTTTTGTATTTATCGATATGCATCGATTATGTATAGTACATTTAAATGTTAGAATACTTTTAATCGATGACAAAGCTATCGGAGCATACTATCGATATTGCATTTGGTCGAGCTATCGACAAATGAAATCACAACTATCGCTATACAGCTGCTGCCGTCTTCAGCGCCGACCACCTGCAGTCCACTCCTGCCGGCGTCAACATAATCACTTTCATTGTCACTTGCATTACCATTACCATTATCATTATCATTAATATGCATTGGTTATCACCTCCTGCCCCGCAACTCCTGCTGCAGCTCGTTATTAAATTAGAATCAAATGAGTGTGTGTGCCTATAGGAGGTGTGTGTGTGTGTGTTGCGTGCGTGTGTGAGTGGCCAAGCATAAAATGCGCGTCGAAGCGCATCCAGGCAAGCGAAGAGTAGTCACCCCCCGCCCCTTACTCCTCACCCCTCACCAGTCAACCGCATCCACGCCCATGCCACGCCCCCTGCCGAGAAAAGCATTTAATTGAGCTGCGCGCTAATTTGAAAGCAACGATGCGACTCCACTTAATGTCCAGGGGCGGAGTGGGTGCGGAAGGAGTGTGTGTGGAAGGTAGTGCAATAGTACAAACTGCAAGCAAGGCAGGAGGCGTGGCAAAAGGGGCAGAGAGAGAGGGGGAACGGGAACCCCCCACATAATGCGTATTTAATGCGCTTTTAGTAGCGTCGTCATCATTTATAGCAGCCAACAGGTAAAGGCAGCCACAGCATCCACAGCGCCAGCAGCCAGCGCAACCCTTGCGCCCCCCTTCGCCTCGGGGCTGTACGGCGTAATTAATGTTTATGTGCCATAAATCTGTCAGCTGCCAAAGGCGAAATGCGCCTAAAGTGAAAAACAAGCGAGCGAGTGCAGCCAAATGAGATGAAAATTTCATAGAAAGCATTTGCAATGGCAACCTTGATAACACTCCTGCTTGGCTTGGGGTTTTTCCCATTTTCCGAGAATGCCAGTGGAGCGTAAATCGCAGAGATGATGTTGAAATATGCAAATAAATACGCAGGTTATACTAGACTCAAGTAGAGAACAGACTACGCCGTCGACTACTTTGGCTCTGCTTTGGCTGCCTTGTTATTAACCCCTTTCTGGCAGGGGCCCCTTACCACTTCGCCACTGGTCACTCTTGACCGACCACGTTGCCAAGCAGCTAATGGACGCATTAGTTCGGTGCCACATTTGGGTCACACACTACTTGCCTGGCGCTCCAAGTATTGAATCAATTTATCATATTTCCTTACCAAACTACCCCAAAAATCCGAATGGAATTCTCTCACTGTGCCCGCGGAAACCTCTCTATAAATATGTGTGTGTTTGCTGTGAAATTTATGCTTCGACAACGAGTCCAATGGAGGCTGTTGCCATGTATTTATGTCGGCCTCCCTCCTCCCACTCACTCTCTCCCTCTGTCCCTGTGTTTTGGTCTCTCTCGTAGTTCCCTCTCGCTCTTCTGTCTGTTTCTCTCTCGCGCCTTTGTAATATGCAGCGCGCATTTTCCGCGAACTGCTTTGAAACAACAAACAAAACATATGCATAATTTATACGCATTATAGAAGGACTGATGCCGCGCTCTATATACGCCACATATATATGTGCGCCAGAGAGCCAAATATAGCTAGCTGCTCCGGCTCCGGCTTCAGCTCCAGCCCGATTCCCTGAGGTGCCATAAAGCACTCCGTGCAAGCGCGCTAGCTTAGTTCGGGCTATGCAGAAATTTATTGTTTCATGTGAGGGCTGCGCCAATTATTTATAAACACTTTGACGGGAGGGAGGCAGCGCGGAACAAAGGGAAGGGGAAAGGGAGGGGGAAAGGGGCAGCGCTTAGTGTTAGTCGGTGTGGCCAGTTGAGCTGATTGATTGATGCTTTTGATTGAGCAGAGGATGCGAAAAAGTACAAAATCTCGACGCTGCAAAGTATGCTATGCTTTCCACGCTTGCCCCTGGCTGGGGTGTGCAGGTGTGCAGAGGGGAGTGCCATTTGCATGCAACGCCTTTCAAACGAAAAGCATTTACAGCAAATACAACAAATTTATCGATTAGTAAATGACAGCGAAATGCCAACAGACACGACAACAAATAGGAAATGACAGACAAGCGCCGACGAATATCACAGCCATGCGTGTCTCCCCCGTGTGTGTGTGTCTGTGTGTGCGTGTGTGAGTGAGTAGCTAAACTTCATTACGCCACGCTATATGCGCCCCCTTCACCACGCTCCCCGCTGCCCTCGAGCAATTCTCAATTGTGTAAACAAACCGAAAGAAATGGAAAAAAATGAGGCAAAAGTTCATTGGAAAATTGTTCGCCATCGTTCATGGCATTCAATTTGTAGCCAGCCGAGTGTGCAAGTGTGTGCTGGTGTGTGTGTGGATAACTGTAAATTGCATAAGCAACATACGTAACATACATCTACACTGGCCACGCCCACTACGCACACACAAAGCACACTCGGACTGTTTATTTATGATAAAAAATTCTATTTGTTCGGTTCTTAGGAAGCTGGTTAGTGTTTTCATTGTTGTTGCTGTTATAACAGTTGTTTCTATCATTGTTTTGTTGTTATTGTTATTGCTGTGCGAGTTACTGTGGCTGCTGCTCACCGAGGTGAAGATAAATCCTAATAACTGCCTTTAAAGTTGCCTAAACAGTTGCAATGTCAAGTGACTTAATATGAACCTCTTAGTGACTTCTCGTACAGGGTATCTGCTAGTCGATGCCTTGGCATTGCACTTGTACTTTATAATTTGCGTTTAAGACATTTGCATGTGGCTTGTGGCAAAAGTGAAGGCGCACGCGGCGCACATGGCGTATGCGCAATTAAGCCAAAAATATGAATAGAAGCCAAGACAGTGCAGATGAGTCAAGCAACGAATGCAGTTTTCAATTAAAATCCCAAGTGAAACGCAGAGAGAGGAGGGACAGACAGCGAGGGAAATAGACAAAGACAGTGCAAGAGAAAGACAGACAGAGAGAGAGAGAAGGAGAAGGAAAACACGGCGCAGCTAAGAACTGCTAAAGGAGAATCAAATGAAATTGAATATGAAAATTTGCATAGTTATTGCATGGGAATTCGCAAACATATATATACAATATATATACACAATATATATAACGGTATTTGCTAATGGTAATTGCAAGCACAAACAGTGCATAAATAACGGCAATAAGAGTTGAACCAAATGGGAGCAAAGCAGAGGGGGAGAGGATGCACACAAAGTCAACATAGCCTGCATAGTTGAACAGTCTCCGTCAGCAGTTTGTGCACAAGTCTTGAGTGAATGCAAGAGCAAGAAAGTCGTCCACTAAATAACTTATGATTGACTGCGAGCTGTCGTCAATCGTCAATTCTAATTGGGGAATTCGCTCAGCGCACAAGCCTCGCATGTCGATCGAAGATATCTGCGGGGAGGGTCGCTCCGAACCTGACACGGCACTGTCAGTGCCGTAGTTAATTTGCCAGAGGCAACCAAGTCAAGTGTTCCCTCATTAGGCAACCTCAATTCGGACCACATGTCCAATTAATATGCACATAATTTAGTTTATCATTTTTTTGTTTCTGCCTTTTTTTTAAACCGATTTTCCTTGACCATTTCACCGAAATTAGAAATTTAGAATATTTTCTCGACTTCCGTTGAAGCAGGGCTTCGGCAGCAAACCACTGGAAATGTTTTCCGAAATTTAAGGAAATTGCAAAGCCACACACACACACACACACACACACATGCACCCACATGTCTGCTCACTTCTACGAACGGAAACAATTTCAACAATAAAACTACAAACACTTTTTGCCAAAGTGACGCAAAGATGCCCTAGAAAATCAGGCTTAGTTTAACTTTTCCATAAGGGAAACTGTAATTTAAATATTCCTAGGTGTCTTAAATTTGATTGAAATAGTAACTCTTTACTATGCCAACCATTTGCAACTACTTTCTAACTATTTGCAAAGTGAGTTAGAAACAGTTTTCAGCTGACAACATCAGTTTGCAAGTCCCTTTATCATTTATCAATTAAATATTCCATTTCAATAAAGTCCCTTCCTGTGCATTCTCTTTCTAGTTCATGAAACCTTTTTAAGCCCGCTTACAAAATGGCAGAGTATTTGCCACAGACACACACACACACACACACTCACACACACACACACACGGGGAAAAAAGTTAGTTTTCAGCGTTGGAAAAAAAAGTTGTTCCTTTTGGCCGCACAACTCGAACAAAATGTTCAACTAATTGTCCTGGCCTTATAGGGGCGCACACTTTACCTACACGTGTGTGAGTGTGTGTGTGGGCAATATTTTGGTGTGTGTGTGCTGCGGTTCAAAGAGAGAGATTGAAATTCATAAAAGTGCAAAGGTTATAAAGTTGCCTTTACACTTTGTTGTCGGCAGTTGGCGTCGTTGTTGCTATTGCTGGCCATATGTTGTTGTTGTTGTTGTTGTCGTTGTTGTTGGTGTTGCTGCTGTTCGCGTTGTTGTCGTGAGTCTCGCACGCAACTTTTGGTTATTGCCTTTGTTGCTGTTGCTGTTGGTTTTGTTATTTTTTGCGGCTTGCCACGTGGTCGCCCTTGGGCGGGCACAGATAATTGGCACACCCACATACATGCACACAAAGACATCACACACACACACCCTCACACACATGACAGTCCCTACTAACCGCAGTCACGGGGGTCAGCGAGGGAGGGGGCCCACAACTAGAGAAGGCAGCAAGCAGAGTTGTTTACTCTCGGCTTGTTATTGTGGTTGGTCTCCTCTTGTTGTTGTTGTTGTTGTGCAGTTTAACAATTAATTTATAACAATTTAAATTTAAGTGCATATTTTATAACGGTATAACGGCAGCAGAAACAGCAACAACACGAGTAGCTGCAATTACAGCGGCGCCCCAAAAAGTATGCAATGATTTTTTTCGTCCACGCCAAATTGCACAACGTGACAAAGCGAGTGTGCGCCACAATCTGTGTGTGTGTGTGTGTGAGTGAGCTGTGTTTCTAATTTCACATTGTTGTTGCCTTTGTTGTTGTTGCTGTTGTTGTTGTTGTTGCTGGCTGCTTTCTATTATTTTGTGTGTTATTTTTGGCTTGCTTAATGCCATTAAAACTTTTTGTCTAACAGAAAACTACAACAACAAGGAGCGAAACGAAATGAAACGGCAGTCGCAGTGCTGCACACGAGGGGCGTGCCGACTGCTGCTGCTGGGGCAGGGGAGAGGGAGGTGAGGGGCTATGGGAAAAACTGCTAACAATGTTGCTTGTTATTAACATTTATAGCCGAGTCGAGTCGAGTCGAGTTGAGTTGAGTGTAGTTCACCTCTGTGGCCATGTGCGTGTGTGTACGAGTGTGTGGGTGTGTGTGGATGTGTGTGTGTTGGTTAAAAATTTGTAAACTGTCTGACTAGAAGAGAAATTAGAGCTTAAACTGTGCCGTGTGCACGTGACATTCAAAGTTCGATTTGGCCAACTTGCAAAAGTTGCTCCCAACTACCCCGACGAACTTTTCTGGTGGGCGGAAGGCACGAGCAGAAGGAGGAGCAGGCGGGGGCAGCAGGTGTGTCCTGCACATGGGCCTAACTGGTGTCAGGCACTGGCATTAAGAGTCCAACATTTAATTAACCTAAGTGCATAACAAAAATCAATGAAACCAAACTAACCAAGCTGACCCCTGCCACTCCCCCCCCCCCCGCCCGCTCTCACGGCCCTTCCTTTCGCCCCTGCAACCCTCGCGAGCTGCGTTGCTTGTTGCCGTAGCAGAAAAGCCAAAGCTAAAGCCAAAGGCAAAGGTAAAGCCAGCGCAGTGCTTTATCCAGTCTGGAGTCGGGTAAACAATGTTGCCGTGCAACAAAGTGCGGCATGCGGCATGGAGGCATGGTGGCATGGGGTGTGCGGCGTGCAGCAGCAGCCACATGACGTCGCAACTTAAGTTGGTCAATTAATGCAGCTCGCAAGTAGTTTGCCAACTGAGCCGCGCTGAGCTGTCTGCATAAAGTTGGCGTCTCTCTCACTCTCTTTCTTATATATGTAGATAGATAGAGATAGGAATACTGTATAGTACAATATATCTATATGTATATAGATTATGCATATTTGCACTCAAAGTTGATCTAAACCATTTAAGTCTTATCTTTATTGAGCATTTATTGCTGCCTTAAACTTGTCGAAAAGTTGAAATAGTTTTCAAGACTGATTTTTTAGCACTTAAGAAGAACTGTTTGACAAGAATCTATGACAGCAAAGTTAACATTAAAATGAGAAAAGAGAGAAAATAAATAAATCAATAAATAAAGGAAAATATTAAGACTATTTCAGGACATTTAAACACAATAACAACAACTTTGAACTCAAATAAAATACATGAATAAAAATCATTCAATTATGCTCCAACTATTTCTGCGCGCAGTTGTGGCTCTCTAACAGTAAATCCCCTCCCCCAGGCCATTTAAAGAGTCCTTATAGTAGTTCTAGCTGCTCTCTGCTGTTCTCAGCTCACAAATCTGTCTTAGTGACAGCGCTTAAAGCCGTGACTAGCTTAAGTTGCTGCTCAGCACTCGACTGGACTCGCCAAATGTTGCACCTGCCTGTGGCGGCACAACGCAGTTTTTTATGACCAGCACGAGTGCCAGAGCACACACCCACACAGCAAGACACACACACACCACACACACACATACACCACACACACACACGCACACCTAGGGGTATGACGCGGAGTCGCTTGTTTGGCATTGGAGTTTTTATGTTAATTTTTATTGCTCGTCGCTCGCTGATTTTTTATTATTCTTGTTGCTGCCACAATTGTTGTTGTTGTTGGTGTTGTTGTTTTTCGTGCTTCTCTTTTTTGTTGCTGTTTAATTTCTGCGGCTTGTTTGCTTTGCAATATGCTGCCGTTGTTGTTGTTGTTGTTGCTGCTGCCATTGGAATTAATTTTATTTATTTTTGGGTTTTCTTTCGTCTCTTTCGTTTTTTCTCTTCGTGGCTTGTTTATTTACTTTTGCTTAATTTGACGTGGCGCTTATTGTTGTTAAATTTTGCCTCAGCCAAAATACCAAATTTTTCGCAAGCACACACACACACAGAGTCGCATACGCATGCAAACAATTATAGACAATCCGCCTAAATACACGCAAAGCTTTTCGTTGTCCTTTTTCGGCGAGGATAAAACGAACCGCAGCGAACCGCGGAATCCTCTTTCCGCCTGAGGCTGAGGTTAGAGCTGGAGTGAGGCATGAAAACCACAGCCTGTACCCGCCCCTGCCCCTCTCCTTCTTGCCCCCCCCTACATCTTTCTCATTTGGTTTTGCAATCGCAATCTGGTTTATGTAGAGCAGCCCGTCGATGTCCTCTAATGCGATTCGAAGCAATTCGCGGCGCAAATTTGCCGAGTTCTTCAGAATTTCGATGTGCTGCCTTTGTTTTCAGTTCGCATGGATTTTTAATTTGACACTGGAGAAGGATCTGAGCGGGCAGCAACAACAACAACACAATTTGTCGAGTGCCTTAAAAGTTTTCGTTGTTCGGAGCGTGAAGCATTTATTATTCATGCAGGCGAGACTCGATTCAAAGTAGGAAAGTGCGAGAATGAGATTTGGATTCGTCAACTCTTTGTGTGTTCCCCCCTCCCTTTTGGTAAATGTTTCTTTGTGTGACACAGAAATCAAATTGTCAGCACTATAATTAATAAAAAATCAATGTTGATAAAGCAAACAAATTAGTTCCATGATATGATTCACTTTAACCCACAAGTTTTTAAGTGACAGCAACTTTAAACAACTACCGAACCGTTCCAGGCATGATTAAACTATACAGATATATGTTTTATATATTATATATATATGTTTAAATTATTTGCAGCATAGAAAATGTGCGAAATGCCGGGAAAATGCACTCTGGCAACAGAGTGACAGCAGAGTGAACATTTGCCGAGCGAAGTTTCGAAACGGTTCATACATTTTCAATAAACAATTTCCGCTGAAAGCAAAAGCTGCCACTCAAACTGAATAGTTAAAAATAACAAAATTTAAAACTTCGAACTATGAAGTTCGAACCTGCATTGCAGCAGTCAATGAACCGGTTCGCGGATGGGAGATGGGAGTCGGGAGTCAGCTCAACTGGCGCATGCTGGCAATGTGGACGAGGACGTGGCGTTTAGGCAGCTTCCTCTTGCTAAGCCACACAAAGGCACAAAGCGAAAGAGGTGCAGGTGAATAGACGAGGCCAGCAAAGGCAGAGCGAGAGGGGGGATGGGAGAGAGGGAGGGAGGGAGGTAGCTATAAAGGGTTTCGCTGTTGACTTTGCCGTAAGAGAAGCAGCGGATGCATAATTAAAGAGATGCCACGACTTGAATTGATTGGCCCGCGGCGCAGGCACAGGCAGAGGCACAGGCAGAGGCCCGGGCAGAGGCGGCCACTGCAGCTGCTTCGCTGCTAACTTGCCTGATGGATGGTGCTTAGCTAGCGGGCATTACGAGGGGAGAGCGAGGGGGGAGTGGCTTACAGTGGGCGCAGCTGTGCGAGCTCCGCCGTTGCAGGCAAAATCGAATCGCAGCCAAGCGAAGCTAAATCGTATTGCGATTTAAGCATTAATGAAATTCCCGCAACAAATCGAAAGACTGCTGCTGCTGCCACGCCCCCTCTTAAACCACACGGGTCGTTACTTTCGAATATATATATTCAAACTTGTTGCGATTATCTGCCTGATTTGAGCGAGTGAGTTCTGCGTGAGTTTTCCAATTTCGTTTTGCGATTTTCCTTTTTTCCCCATTTCCTTCTATTTTCGGGATTTGCATGCGCCTCAGCTCCTGCTGCTGCTGTTTCTGGCGGCTTGCTTTGATGCGGCAAGAGCCAGGAAGAGGGAGCAAGGGTGGGCAGGGGAGGGGTAACTGCGCCCGCTGTGCGAGAATAATGCGAACAAGTGGATGAAAATGTTTGACACGGATAAAAGCAAAGTGCAGTCAGTTAGCCCAGCACAGCGTGTGTGCGAGTGTGTGTGCGAGTGTGCGTGTGTGTGTGTGCGTGTATGCGAGTGTGAGTGTGTGTCTCTCATGCTTGTGTTGTGTTGTGTTTGCCGTGCTGTGGACTGTCTTGTCGCTGCTTCCGTTTCCGCAGCAGCAGCAGAGGCAGCGTCAGCTGCTTTGGCCTTTGGCGCAAAATTTGAAAATAATTTACAATGACGTCATCACGGCATGTAGCATGTGGCATGTGGCATGACAGCCAGAAGGGCTACAGCCTCCAGTGTCGGCCTCAGCTCCGACTTCAGCTGCTGCTCCTGCTCCTGCTCCACTTACAGTTCCAGTTCCAGCTACGGCTACGGCTCTGTCTCTGTCTCCGCCCATCGTCGCATAAATGTTATGTTATGTTTATATAACAATGCAGAGCGCTGACGCCTGCAGCCCCGCCCCAGCGCCCCTTTGGCTAGGTAGGGGGTGGCAGGGCCTACGGTGCGTATGCTTGACCTTCAATTTGGCTTCAAGCAGCCGATCAATAAGTTCTTGTATTTCCTTCTTCATTTTAGCGCGCCTGCTTTCGCTCTCCCTCCCTCTCCCTCTCACTTCCTCTTTTCTTCTCTCGCTCTCTCTCTCTCTCTCGCGCTCTCTTTGGGTTTTTGTTTTTTAGTTTTTTGTGTGTTTCTACTGCTTGTTGAGTCGTAAAAAGAATTACGCAAAGGCCAAGTGTAAAAATGGGACGCAAATAAAATGAGAAAAAGGCCGCAGCCGCAAACGACTGAGGTGTGTGTGCCCCCAGTGTAAGTGTGTGTGTTTGTTTCAAATTAAAATCACGCAGCGCATGTGAAGTCTGAACACACACGTCTACACACGCACACTCGCACACACATCTCTGGGTCACGGCATATTAAAAAAAAAAAAGAAGAGAGAAAGAAAGCCAAACTGAACTCGCCGCAGTGCGTAACTTTTGGCCAGGCCTTAAGCTGTTTCCTCTGCACAAACACAAACAAGACAGCACACACGCACGCACACACCTTCCCCCCATCCCCCTGTACCCCCCCTCACTGCACCCCTTGCCATGTGCTAGTGCCAAAAATATGTGCCACATAGCGCCTAGTCAGCAGTTGAAATGGCGCACAGAGGAGACAAATGCAAAGTTAATGGACAAGCAAAGAATAATACAGAGCGAGACAGCAATAAAGACTGACAGAGACAGCAACAGACAGAGAGAGAGAGAGTAGGAGAGAGAGAGCAGAACTAGGGCAATAAGGAAAAAGTTTACTGGCTTCGCAAAATACGAGTTTAAAACCCAAACCAAATCGCATTATTCGTGAAATATCGCAAACGTTTTCCACACAACTGGGAAAAACTATCGAATTTTCCTCTCACCCAACCCCCACTCCCCCCTCTATCACCCCAGCAAAATGTTGCAGAATTGTCACAGCTTCAAAACGAAATTAAACTGCAGAGCAGCAGAAAGAAAAGCGTCGCTTGCAAACCGAATTCTCCATTTCTGGCACATGTTGACTTTCCTCATTCGAAAATTCATTTTGAAAATGATGCAATCGAATTTCACAGATTTTTCATCAAGTTTCCAAATATTTCTTTCGACTTTTGCAACTTTTCAATAGCTTCTTTTTATTTGTTTTTTGTTTTTTGATTTCTTTGCGGTTCAGAAATTGAATTAAAATCAATTTCTGTGCTCGCGTATATAGTGAAAATCTGTTTAAACTTTTTCATCTCTCTCTCTCTCTCTCTCCGATTGCAGCAATAAAGTTTCCTTTTTTTGGGTATCCCTTACATTCAATTACAGTTGTATATTGAATATGCTACAATATATCTCCGATTCTTTGCCTTTTTTGTGCCTTGCACAAAACTTTTGCCCCATTAAGTTGACTATCAGCTCAGTTGGCGATTCCCTTTGAGCCCCTTCCGGGCGAGCTGAAGTTTTATTTAATTGCTGAAAAATATATAAAACAAAAATAGGGAATGCAGTGCGGCACAACTAGCGCATACCCTAGTCTCTCTCGAGGGAACGGCGAAAATGGGGAAAATTTTGGTGGCTAAATTTGAAATTCATTTTACACCAACGAAAAGAGCAAATCAAACAAAACCTTTGGGAAATGTTTTCAATTATTCAAATTTCAAATAAATATGCACAATAACAAAAACCACACACGCAGAGAGAGAGACAGACAGAGAGAGAGAGAGAGAGAGAAATGAAAATAACTGCTAGCCCAAACGGAAAACAGAAAATCAATTTCGAATTTAAAGCAGTTTCCAATTTTAATGGACTGGCTTGAAACAGTGTGTGGCCTGCCCTGGACTGCGCACTTTCATGAGGCTTTCATTAGCACCACGCACCGCACACCACTCAAGTGCTGCCTCACCCCTCCCCCCCCTACACCTCTTTCCCCCATCTGCTGCCTTAGGCTCCAAATGGCAGGCGAAAATGTGCGTGCGAATTGTTCGCAGTTCTTCAACTGCCCTCAACAGCCTATTGCTGCTGTTGTTGTTGTTGTTGTTGCTGCTGCTGTTGTTGTTGTTGCGGGTTGTTATGGCTGCTGCTGCTGCTGCTGCTGCTTGCATGTTGAAAGTTCAATCAAAGTTAAGAAGCATTGCCTAAGCCAAGGCTAAGCTAAGCGGCGCCGTCACGGCAGCCAGGCAGGCAAGAACCAACAACAACAACAGCAATGGAGCCAAAGGAAAATACCTGGAAAAGCTTTTCGAATCGAGGAGGAAAAACAATGCGAGCTCAAAGCATTTGTAGGTGGGCAACAATTTTTAACTTGCACATTAATTTCCAAATTGATTTCACATGATTTCTTGTGTTCTCTTTCTCTCTTTCATTCGATTTTGTATTTTTGTTTTTGGGTCAATACAAATCGGCGGCGTCAACGCGGCGGATGCGCAATTTTTTCGCACTACGCCTCGTTTCGTTCTCATCTGCAAGTGAAGTTGAAAGTTGAGGCAGTGTGGAGTGGAGTGGGGCGGGAACTAGGCGAGGCGCGGCGCCTCGAGTCGAGGCAAGGCTTATGTAATCGGCAAGTGGCGCAGCGCAGCGACAACTCGACTCCAACTTCAATGGCGATGCCGATTCGTAGTAGGAATGGAAATTAACTTGGCTAAAATATTCATTAACTGCGACGCCGACAGCGACGCTGGCAGCAGGCAGCACAGGCAGCAGAGGCAGCATAGGCAGCGCTAACGGCGCCCAAGGGGTAAGCGCGCGCGTTGCCGCCGCGTTGCAAGTGGCTTGAGGCGCAGCTGAGGCCGAGGCAGAGGCAGGCAGAGGCAGGACGCGCTGCCTAGGCAAATTATGCTGCACTCCCCCCTCCCTCCTTCCTCTCTCCCTGCTCCCGCAGCACGCACAGCTGGCTACGTAGCCAGTGCATTAATTAAGGTAAACAAACAAACGTGCGAGTGAGCAAAAGAGAGAGAAAGAGAGACAGAGAGAGAGAGAGAGAGATAACAAACAGCAAAGGAACTGGGTGAGAGTCGGGCCTTTGGGGGGTCACAACATTTGCAGCAGTCTCAAGCTTTAATTTGTTGTAGCATGCAGCATGGGGCACAACTCAAGCTGCCCCCCTCCCCCTTCTCATTCTCAGGAGTCCCCCCTCTCTCCAAGCTAGCTAAGTTCTAAGTCCGCTGCCGAGTTTGAGGCAAAGTTTGCTCTCGCGACGTGTTTTTGGTTTATGTTGTTGTTGCTGCTGCTACAGTTATTGTTGTTATTGTTATTGTTGTTGCTGTTGTTATTGCGACGCTTTAAACACCTTCGCGAATGTTTCATTTCTTGCTGGCAGTGGAAGTTAACGTGACACGCACAGGCACTGACCACCTCCACGAGGCGACACAGTGAACAACAAACCGAAAAAAAAACATCAAAAAATACATATAGACGAATAATACATATAGAGGGGGATATATAATATATATATTTGTATAGAGTTCGATTCACACGCGCGGCAAACGACACGAACGACGATTGATCACTGATTGACTCACTCACTGATGGATCTGTGGCTGATGGAAGAGCAACTGCAAGGTTGACCGACTGAGTGAAGAATTGACGAGCTGATCAATTGCTTGAATCAGTGACTGACTGGCAGATTGATAAACTGACTGACTGACTGACAGATTGACTGCTTGATTGCTTGACTGACAGACTGCCTGCTTGACAGCCTGCCTGCTTCACTGCTGGACTGACTGACTGACAACATTCACTCACTGCAAGATTGATGAACTGGCTGCAACTTTCACTGACTGACTGAAACTCTGGCTGGCCAACTGACTGACTGACTGACTGACTGCTCGACTGACTGACTGACGACGACTTAAACGACGACAGCCGCCGCCTGGGCCAAAAGCGCGCTACGTGGAACGCGGTACGTTGTGACGACGTGACTGCGACTGCGACGACTGAGCAGACTGCAAAGGCAGCAAGCAGCACGCAGCCCACAGCCGCAGCGGCAGCAGCAGCAGCGCCAGCCAGAGCCGGAGCCAAAGCCAAGCCGAGCCGAGCGAGGCCGCAACCGAATCGCAGTCGGGCAGCAGCAACGACGACGACGACGACGACAAGCGACGACGAGCAACGAGCCGCGAGCCACGAGCCGAGATGGAGCCGAGCGGAGCACGTGCGATTGCTGCAGTGGCTCGGCAGGCTGTCGCTGCTGCTGCCGTTGCTGCTGCTGCTGCTGCTGCACTCTGCGTGTTGCGTGCCGGGCAGGTGCTGTCGCAGTCGGCGTCGCTGCCGCGCAGCAGTGGCAGGAACAACAACAAACACTGCCAAAAGCAAAGGCAAATAGTTTTAGTGCCACTTGGCACGAACATGTAAAAGAACACCGAAAAAGCGTAGAAGAGAGGCAGGAAAGAGCAGGGGCAACGGGGAGAGAGCAGGAAAAAAATATAAATAAAGGCAGCGACTGAGACTGCGACTTGGTCAGGAGCGGACAGCGGACAGCGGACGGGGGACATGGGGCAGCGGACAGGGAGCAGCGGACACGGCTCAAGCAATGGCTGAAAAAATATTTAAACGAAGCGGCGCGGCGAGTGAACATGCCTGAGCACAAGAATGGGCGCCGTTTCGCCCAGCGGGCCATGGTTAACGGCTGCGGGCAAAAGGTGAAAGCCAGAGGGGGAAACAGTATGGCGGGGGGGGCGTGCTGTGGGTACGGGTAAAAGCCATGAACATGGAACATTGGACGAACGAAAAGAACTATGAGCGAAGCGGCGAGGGGGGAAAGGGGGGCGAACGGTCAGCGGGCTCAGTGAAGCGTGCGGCACGAATAACAACAATGGCAACGGCAACAATAACAATGGCAGCCAACACAGAGAGAGACACACACACACACAGACAGGCAGACAGAAAGAGAGAGAGAGAGAGAGAGGGACAGGGAGATAGTGAGAGGGGTGCCGCCGCTGGCTTTGAAGCGCCCAAAACGAAAGTAGGTGAAAAGTGTAAATGAAAAAACACATCACACATACGCACACACACACACACGCACACACACACACACACACACACGCAGACACACACAGCCGAACACACAGTGACAACAGCGTGAAAATCGAATTGAAAAGACATTGGCTCTGAGCTGGTTATGCTGGTTAAAAGCCAACACACACACACGCACACCACAGACATCTACATAGCCTACATACACACACACACACACACTCGAGCCTGAAGTCCTTCCTTCCTTCGTATCTCTGCCGAGCTGCGCTTTAAAATGCCCACGGCATCTTGTGAGGGGCCTTTTGATTTAAAACATATTTGCTCAGTGCTGATTAATATAATGCAGCCACAAACTCTTTCAGCCAACCTCCCCCCTGCCCCCTCACACATACAAACTCAACCCTCTTCCCACTCTTTCCGTTTCCCTCTGCCCCCTTGCGCTCGCTGCATGCGTGTTGGTCGGCTTTGTGTCACGTGTGCACTTGAACGCGCCAACTGAAAGCCACAGGCGCCGCAAAGGCCGCACGAAACACCAATAACAACAGCAACAACAGCAACAACAGCAACAACAACAACAACAAGCACAGCAACAACAACCACAACATGAGCTACAATAACAAGCACAACATAGAAGGGAGAGCGCGCAGCCCACGCGGCGTATGTGTAATTCAATTATTAATAAGTAAACAGACTTTTATGCGGCAGAGCCAATTGCAGCCCGCTGTCGCTGTGAGCTGAGCGCTGAAAGCTTTGCCCCTTGGCTCTTTGCAAGCTCTTGCTGGAACTTATGGAAAGCTTTAAGCTGTCGCAGGACTTCAACCGTGAACAATAATAGCGATGCTCTTGAAAAGCACAGACCGAGCTTCTAAGCATTTGAAAGCTTTTGGTCAGAGCTTTACATGGTTGCACATGAAAAGTTTTCTGCCAAAGCTGTAGATAACAAAAGGGCGCAATGAGGTTGAGGAATTGAAAAAGATAGGGACTTGGACTTCAATACGTAGTCGGTGGGGTACGAGGCAAGGGTACTCTAACTTTCATAGATAGAATATATAAATTGAGATCTGGCAAGGCTTTCAATAATCTAATCGCACTTATATAAATATTCACTTACAATAAATATTAATGTGTTCGATTTATGGATATTCTTTTCATCGCAAAATCTTTCATTTTCTTTCGTTAACAATTTAAACCCTTTTACATTTAATTGAATTGAGAACGAGAACGATCTTACCGGCATGACTTGCATCTATTTAATTGCCTCATTTCGACGCCAGGAATTCTTTCGTTTAACTTTCCATGTCAATGTTAAATACGAAAACCATGACGAATTGATGCGACTGTTGCTCTTGTTAAGGTTTAAGGTTTTTCCAAGTTTGATTTTTTTGTGGAGTTTCATTTTTGTTAAATGTTTACTAAAGATTTGAAAACTGTTTACTCAGCCAAAGATTTTTGTCGAATGAAATTTGGTAGCATAGACACTAAGAATATAAAAGCAAAGCTCCTCTGATTGCTATGCAAGCAAAGCTGAACTGTCTGAATTTTTATTTTGATAAATACTTTCGATAATAATTAGTGTTGGTAAGCGCTGTCTTACACGTTTTCTTAAAACTTCCCTGATTTGCTATTGTAAGTGTTGTAAAAATTGTTCAAATTGAATGTTTTTTATAAGTTAAATATCATTTAACCTACTGAGGGTTTCGCGGTGAAGAAAGAAAAGGGATTCAATAGAGAACCATAGAAACAGAATTGACCAAGGAATCTCACATGACAGTGTCAGTGCTTAATCATTGCGACTTGATTCGATAAACCAGAGTACTCTATTGAGTAGAGCCCACAAATACTTATTCATTTAGATCATATTCGTTAGCCAACAAGCTGTAGCGCAGTTCGATTCTTCGACTGACAGAGCCCACAAAGCTTATATATTATTTATCAGTATTTATAGTCGATTTGAGCTATTATAGAAGTTCAAGAATGCATAACAAATGTATCATTTTATATAAAAAAATATATTTGCTAGACATCTGCATAAATGGCAAATATGTCACATTGAAATGGAAAAGTTTCAATATTATTTTAATGAATTGGCGTGCAAAGCCAACTTGGTTGCAAAGAATGCGACTCAGTCGCACAACAAATTCTTTTCTGTCAATTCAACTTAATTCAAATTCAATTAATTGCAAGTGTTCTGTGAGTGAACTCATGTAGACCTCTTAGATTTTTTTACATACGTATACACAGAAGTCAATAAAGGGTATCTTTGTTACATGTTCATAATATGCTACAATAATATTCCCAATTGACATATTTCTAACAATATTGTTATTGAGTATTTGGCCAATATGTTGTCATAGTTAAAGAGTCATTAAGGGATTTTGATAAAGAATTCTTCATTGATTTATCTTAGACACTAATCAATGGCTGTTGAGATACATATAAGTCTAACTTACATATAATAAACATAAATCTAGAAATAGTTTTACAATTTTCATTGTGAGTTTCCACTTACCTGCAGGCGAGAAGGCATCCAGTTCAGAGATGTGAATGGAAATAGAGAAAGAACAGAGTTGTGATTAGTCAGGTGTTTGCAAGGAGGAGAGGGGACTCAAGCGGAACACGTTTACTACATATGGTACATATTTTACATTAAGTATATGTACAAAGAGAGCTATGCGTCAAGCGCAGGCTACGAGAAGAAAGCAAAGTGTGCAAAGTGCTGGAAAGCAAAGTAAGAAAGCCCAAGCTGGCGGCGAAACGAGAGTTGCGAGAGAATTACCCGGAGAGGCACAGAGAGTGGTCAGTTGGTTGTATGGGAGAATGTCACTCCCTCGTTTCACACATACACACACACACACACACAAGCACACACACAGATACACAACACACAGTACAGATTACATACAACGAACACCGAAGTGAGCCCAGTCCCCGCCGAGGGAGGGTCATGGATCAGGATTGGACTTACCCGCCAGCAACAAGTATCATCTGCATGTCGCCCACTCAGTTGTTGTTGTTGTTGTGCCGCTAGAACGAGTGTGTGTCGGATTGTGTGCACTTATCCTGGTCTGCACTCACACACGCTCACGTGCTGTTGCTGCTGTTGTTGCTGTTGCTGTTGCTCTTGGGTGCACGTTTGCTGCTGCTGCTGTTGCTGCTGGTGGCCACGTGGGTGGCTGCTGCTGTGGCAGCTGCAACATATCGCCCAGTTAACGATTTCGCGGCCCCTTTGTGAGCGCTATTCGCTGTGCGTATGATGCCGGCTCGATTATTGTCTCGTTTTCAGTCGTGTTAGCTTTGTTTCACTGTAGCCGGCAACTCCATTTGATGCACGGCTTACGTTGCTTAGTTCACGTTATCACTGCACGCACGCACACAAACACACACAGAAAGAGAGAGGGAGTAATAGAGAGACAGGCACACTCATCAATCAGCTGAGGTTACAAGCAACAACAACAACAGTGAGGGCCAACAATTGTGGCTCCATATTATACACACATATATCATACATCAGGTTCTCGGCAATTTGGCATATTATTTGCTCGCCTGAGCCGAGTATTAAATCAGAAATTGCCAATTGCTGGATGGATTTGTCTGACATGACAGAAAATGAGAGGGAGGGGGAAAGAGAGATAGAGAGAGAGAGGGAGAATGAGTGTGACTCGGCTTGCACTAAAAGCTTAACGTAATAAGGGATTTGTAACTTATTGCGGCAGAAATTAAATCCCTTATGTACACCATATTTCCATTTGCCTTATTTTTGTCTGGCTTTTAGCTTTATCAGAACTTATTTAGATTATTTTGTAACTATATAAAGTTGAGGTATCTTGCTCAGAAATTAAGTTGACTTTATATTTGCATTCTATTGGGAACTTCTCTCAGTAGAACAAGCAACAAAGTTTTTCAGCACAAACATCAAACATTTAACGCGCTTCTCATGATATGGTAGAGTTTATAACTTTGTTCAATCTGAATATGTGTCCAACAGGTCATAGGAGCTACCTCCCACCTTATTATATATATTTATTCCTGATCAGCGCCTGGAACCCATCTGCTTGTCTGTATGAACGCTTATATGTCAGAGACTATAAGAACTAGGGCAACCAAATTTCACGTGAATATGTCTTATTATGGTACGCTTCTATATATGTTTATATCCATATATATCTATAAATATTTATCTATATATCTTTTTATATATATTTTTATGCATCCATACATATATCCCGCCTTGACAGACACGAACAAGTGAAGCCTTACTGAACGTGCAACTCGCAGTCGAGGTCACTCTCGAAACTTTTTTTCCAGTCTACGACAACAGTCACTACTTAAGAAAGTGTGATCTATTATGAACACTGAAGGAACTGTGATCTATTATGAACACCTCTGTTTTCTACACATTGTGTATTCATAAGCTGCATACTTTCTGTTTCTACTTTTCATTTTAACATTGAACTTTCTTCCTCCCCCAGCTCCATTAACAACTTTTCTTTTGCTGGTGTCCAAAAGAGTTTTCCACACACTCAAATATAATCTAATAAAAAGGAAGCTAAAGTTATGTCTCACATACTGTTCACGTATGTACATATGTATGTGTGTTCTTCTGGTTTCCTTCCTTCTATATACGAGTAACTCCCCCTGCAGCACTTGCTCCCCCTTCTGGTTTATTTACATTGTTTTCGTTAGCGCAAAGTTTTCACAGCAAAACTTTGACTAAAACTTGTGACTAAAACTATTTTCATGTTTCGCTGCTGCTGCTGCTGTGGCACAAGTTGACACACACTCGACAGTGCTGCGTATAAGTTATTTAACGCACAACTTTCACTCGTTCCCTTTCTGCTACTTTTCTCTCGGCTTTTCATTTGCTTGCGCTGTGACAGTTAGCAGGAAAACAAGTGGAAAGTTATTTTGACTGCGTTAAGTAGGCGGAGAAAAAACAGGTAGAGGGGGGTTGAGGGAGGGTTGGAAAATGCCTGCATACTTTTGTTGCCCACTGTTGCTGTGGATTTTGTTTTATTTATTGCTGTTGTTGCGGCGACTTTGGTTGAATTTCGGTTTTGCTCACAATTAAATTGCAATTTTACTCTTGTTGTTGTTGTTGTTGCTGTTGTTTTGGTTTGACTTTGGCCACATGTTGCTGTTGTTGCTGTTTTTTGTTGTTGCTGCTGTTGCAGCAGTTCACTTCAAACGTGCTCAAGTATTTGGCAACACATTTTTCCCAATTTTTCCCTCGCATTTTTCACATTTCCATTCGCCTGTTCCCTCCCCCGATTTCCACCCCCAAAATTGTTTTATTTTTGTTTTTATTTTGGTTGAATTTCTGTTTTGAATCTTTCTCGCTGGCGCTCTTTGAATGAAATTCGAATTTGTTGCCTATTTACTTGACTGTTTCGCCGCGCTTCGTTTCATTTCATTTCGTTGCGTTCCGCAAGGTCGGCACGCGGCATGCGGCCATCTCGCTCGCACACGCGCACAGCTGTTTGCCGCATCTGTCGCTCTCCGCAGCAGCTGTTTTGCCAAAGGGGGGTGAGGAGGAGAGAGCAGGAGAGAGGGAAAGTGCTGCCCGTTGTTTGCTGCAGTTTCAAGTTGCGCTCAACTTGGCGCCACGCGGTCAACTGAGCAGAGCAGCAGCAGCTCAGGTTGTTCTCGTTGCCAGTGTTGTTGTTGTTGTTGGCTCTGCTGTCGCATTTAAATTAATTAATTAAGCACAAATTCGTGGGGCACGTGTGGCAGGGGAGGCGAGGTGTAATTACAAAACTAAATATTAAGTAGAAGCCACCAGGCGCCAGCGAATCCCCAGCGACTGCAGAGGAGACACACACAGACACACACACACACACAGCACAGAGTCACACACACATAGAGACAGCCACACGTACAGGGAGAGACAATAAAACAGTTAGTTGGCTGGCGTTAAGTAAACGTAAATAAACGACGCCAGTTGCGGCAAATGTGTCATTGTTATGGCCAACTCGGACACGGCGCACGTCGGCTGTGGCGGCAGCGGCGGCGGGAGGAAGTTCTAGGATAAGCATGCGCCAAGCACACACACATACATATATACACCAACACACACACATAGCCACAGCGTGGCAAAAACGCGGTCTCAGCGGTTTTTCTTTAATTTTCTTCATGTTGGCCAGCAAAAAAATTTGTTTACATTTGCAAAAAAAGAAAGCGAGCACGTCGCAAAAATGCGGTAAGACGCGCAGACACACACACAGGCACACACACACAAGCACATGCTAGAGTGCAGCTACAGCTGCTGCCTCTGCTGGTGCACTCATTTTGCGTGCTGCTGCATTGTTAATCAGATTAAAAGGCATTTCAGCTATTTGAGCAGTTCGCACAATTGGCAAAAAATGAACACACACTGGCACACACACTGCCACACACACTCAGGCACACACACAGAGTGAGACGCGTACACACATTCGACATCCGCATTGGCGGCTCGCACACTGCTTATACGTAACGCGTAACGTAACGTAAATGCCGCGCAACGCAACGAAGTAAACAGAAGAACGCCCGCAGGCAGCGACGTCGACGCTGATGGGGACAACAACAACAAGAACAGCAGCAACTAGAAAACAATTCTATTTGTGGCGCTGTGTTTCGATTGCCAAAACGTTTCAGTGCGGGAGGAGCAGAGTAAGGGGGGGGGAAAGGCAACGGGGGGTGAAACAGTTTGGCAATGGACACACACAACTCTAGCGCCGGCTTTGGCAATGTAACACTGACACACTGACACAGTGGAATGAGCAGAGACAATGCGCGAGAGCGGGAGACAGACAGGAATACAGAGAGAGAGACAGAGACAGGTAGTGGGGGAGGGTGGCAAGGGTTGCCAAAAACCTTTTGTTGTGGTTCCAAATGTTTCAGCTTGATTTGCACTTTGGTCAATTGTTTTTGGCTTGAAATGCAATTAAATGCACAGTGTGGCAAGCCAACTCACACACACACACACGCACACACATATACACACACTTGTGTATACCTATACACACACACAGGCAGGCAGACTGCTGCCCGTGTACACGCACTTCGAACACAAATTTTGGCTTTCTTTGCTTTCTTTGGAAAACACAATGGAAAAAAATCGAAAAAAAATCGAAAAAAATGCAATGTGGAAATTGGACACAGTTAAAAATAAAGTTCCGAACGCGACCAAGACGAAAACAATGACCGAAAACAACGAAACAAGGAAGAGCGCCAAGCGGTAAACGCGACAGAGGCGACAAAGGCGACAAGCGACATACGACAAACGACGAACGGTAAACGGCGCTGGCACAACAACAAATACGCGCTGCATGTTTCACATTTTGCCAATACGTTTCCAGCAGCTCAGCCTCTCAGCGTGTCAGAGATGCCGCATGAGAAGGGAGAGAGACAGAGAGAAAGACAGAGAGAGCGAGCAGAGAGCGCGCGGCTCTACTGGGGAGAGCACGAGACAGCAATGCACACGAGAGCGAGCGAGAGGCAGCACACGCAGCACGCACACGAGAGCGAGCGAGAGGCAGCACACGCAGCACGCACAGCATGCGGTGGCAAGCAGTGCTACACAGCTGTTGTTGTTGTTGTTGCTGCTGTGTCTAAAAGTGCGTAAGCAGCAAGAAAGCATATCAACAGCAGCAACAACAACAACAACGAGAACAGGAACATCAACAGCAGCCAAAGCTTAGCAGTGTGTTTGAACTCTCACTCTCTCTCTCTTTCACTCTCTCTCTCTCTGGCGCTCTCCCACTTTCAACTGGACCGCTTGGCGCCTCAGCTGCTGCTGCTGCTGCTGCTTCTCTGTTATTGTTATTGTTATTGCTGCCGTTGCTGCTGCCGTTGTTATCGTTATCGCTTTCGCTTTCGTTGTCGCTTGCTTTGAGTTTTTCTACCAATTCATTTATGTAATTTTCATTAAAATTTGCACTCGTCTCATGCGCGTTCGCGTGCGCCGTTTATGCAACTGGCGATGGCACAGAACATTTTCACCATTTCAGCGACACACACACACACACACACACACACACACACACACACACACACACACACACACACACACACACACACAGACACAGGCAGACATGCATAGAGAGGTGCCTCCATGAGTTTGGGCTGCTTTAGAAATTGAAATGGCAAGAACAACTACAACAACTACAACAACAACAGCGAGAACTACAACAACAACAACAACAGCGAGAACAACAACAACAACAACTAGAACAGCTGCAGCAACAACGGGCCAAAAATTGATTGCTAAACGCTGAAGGACTCACAAAACAATGCAATGAAAATGCAATGAAAACGGCGAAAATGGCGAATGAAAATAACGTTTAACGTTTCTTTGGCGCCATCAGCTGGTTGACCTAACCCCAACCCCCTCCACCCATGCCCTATTCCTCAGCAGCTGCTGCTGTTGCCTCATCGTCACTTGCACTTTGGCGCCCGCAATTTATGCTTGCAATTTGGTCGAAAGTGCAGCCAAGTGAGCGAGAGCGAGAAAGAGACAGCAAGAGAGAGAAAGAAGGAAGTGGTAAGGGAGCGTGGGACTCTAAGCAAGAGGGGACGGGGGGAGGGGGGCTGGTCTGACAAAATTCGTTTCTGTTACTTTTACTTTTAATTCTATTGCTGTGTGTTGGTTACACAAGACTCTATAAACAGACCAAAACACACACACATACACACACACACATGGACATGTGTGTAATTATAGACAGCTGCTCCACATTGGCATACACACATGCCACGTCTATGTGTGTGTGTTTGTGTGTGTGTGCGAGACCGTCTTGGGGCTTAGAAGCGCCGCAGACAACAAACACGCCCTGCCCAGCGACGGGCAAACAAAAAGCACGCAAACTGCTCGCTCTAATGACGCCTCAGCTGCCTCAGTTCGTCCACCCCCCTCCACTCCCCTCCCTTCCTGCCTGCCTGCCGTCTGTCTGTCTGTCAGTCAAAGAGCAACAACAATTAGCGTGTAATGTGGCTGCCTTTGATGAGTTTGACTGAATGAGCGATGAGCTTCTTTGTCTGCCTCTGAGTGGGCGGAAAGATCCCTCGATGTGTTTTCTTTCTTTGCTTATCTGTCTTTAAATTGCTTTGATTTCCGATAGGCCTATCGATAGGCTATAATGGTGTTATATGTTTCAGCTGTAGGTACTAAACTGCTTTAAGTTTGTATTGCTTGAAAAATATCTGTTTTAGATGCCTATCGAAAGCCGATAATAATATTTTCAGCTTAAAATATGCTTATCGAAAGGAGAAAATAATGATATAAATTACATATATGTCTATCGATAAGAGATAATAATGGTATCAGCTTAAAATGTGCCTATCGATAGGCAATAATAATGTTATCAGCTTAAGATATATTCAGGTCGATAGGTGATAATAATGTTATCAGTTTTGGATACTAAAGAATGGAGTGCCAGAGTTGTAAATCAACCTCTTACCGAGTCGATGGTAATATATCGATATATTCAGATAACTAGTAATACTTATAAATTATGCTATCTATTTAAGCAATCGATACAAGTCTTTCTCGTATAGTTATCAATTAATGATAGTATATAAAATGATAATGACATTCAACAAGAGTAGGGAAGCAGTAAACCGCAAATGTTCGTCAAACCGATAGAAACGATCATCTCGATAGCTGCAATAGTAACATCGTTCCTCACTTACGTACAAAAAAATGCAAAAATTTACATCGATAATTAAATCGAAATTCGTTTGGCTGCAACCTTTTTGGAAATTCGTTTATGTGATAGAGTGAGTACTCGCATTATTCACAGTTCAGTTTTCGACTGAACGTTTAAACTTAATCAATGATAATTGCTTTTGCATTCAAAGCGAATGTCGATACATATTTACAAGCAGCAGTTGACTCAATTCATCGAATATTGAATGAACTTAATGAAATCGACTGCACTGAGAGAAAAGTGTGGAAGGGAAGGAAGGAAAGGACGGAGTTGATGCGATTTAAGTCGAAGAGAACATTGTGCAAAGCCAGGAGAATAAAGAATGATATTTATAAATATTTTTTATACATATACACGTATATATACAATGTATATTATATATATATTTATGCATACATACTACATTATACATATTATATATATACACATACTCCATATTTAATAAATTTATAAATATTCTAACAATATATCTGAATACTTTTCAATTAAATATATATTTCAATTAAATCCTGGTCGCTTAAAAAGAATATTTTACTCGATTTTGTATTGCAATTTGTTAACTTAAGTTTTACAACGCATTTCACGCAGTGTATGCGCACTAAAACTGAATTAAGCTTTACAAATTGCATTCAATGTTGCAACTGCTGTTGCTGTTGCGTTGTTGCTGTCACTGTTCTTGTTGTTGTTGTAGTTGTTGTTGCTGCCTGTGCTCAGCAAAAACGGTCAATAAAGCAAGTATTTTATTTGAGATTGGGTCAACCACATACCCACACACACACACACTGGCACACACACACTGGCACACACGCATGCATAAAAGAAGCAGAGGGAAAGTTTTGATTTGCGTACCAATTGATTTTTCCCCCATCTTCGGCTCTTTGGCACATTTGCGTTCGCAGTTTGTTCCATAAATTTCTAATTTAAGGTCGAGTCGACTGGCAGAAGGGTGTGGAGGGGGGAAGGGGGTTGCGGTTCTAGAACGATTACATTGTCGATAATTGTCAAGTTAAATTGCAATTGAGATTGAAAATTGATGAAGCAATGTGGCAGCTTTCAATTAGCGAAGGAGGCAAAGCACGAAGTAGAGAGAAGGTGGGATGAGGCGAAGTGAATTGAGGTTGACGGATAGTTACATATTGTGCAGGGCATCCTCGAGGGCGTGACAGCAGGCGATCCTTAGCAGGCGATCCTCGGCGACTCGACTTTGCCCGGCTCACACAGTCACAGCAATGTTGCCAGCACTTGAACAAAAATTGCAAGAAAAACGAGAAACGCACAGCGGACCGCAGGCCCAGCGGCTCCTGGGGCGCTGCACGCGGCGGCCATTTTGTTCCCGTTATTTGAGGCCACCGGGGAAAACGGGAAACAGGATGGAGCAGAAAAACCGCGAAACACTCGGAGTCGGGAAGGAAACGTGCCGCACGCAACACGAGCAAAGGGAAAACAAAAGAACAAAAAACAGGAAACGGGAAACGGGAAACTGAAAACTTTAGTGTGATGCACTGCAAGAAATTCGTGTGCGAATTACTGGCGATGTTTCCGCTTTTATTTGTCCGCCGCGCCGCGCCAATTGCAACTGCAAGTGCAACGGCAACGGCTGCGCCAGCAACGCCAGCAACATCAGTCCAAAAAGAGCCGACAGAACCGAAAATGTTTGCCTGGCTGCCCAAAGAAAGCCGAAAAAAGCCAAGAAAAAAACAATTTCAAACTTACTCACACACTCAAATTCACACACACACAGTCGCACACACACGCCGAAAATTGCAATTCGGTTGACAGCTGAAAAGGCGCTCGCACAAGCTGAACAACAGCAGCAGCAGCAGCGACAGCAGCAGCAGCGACAGCAGCAGCAGCAACAAAGTAGAGAAAATCATAAGAGACAGTGGCAACAACAAATGATTGTCACCAGCAGCAGCAGCAACAGCAGCAACAACAGCGATAACAGCAGCAGCGACAGCAACAACATAGAAAAATGTCAACTAACAACTGCAAAAAATAATAAAGAGCAACAACAACAACATCGACAACAGTAACAGCAACAGCAACAGAGGCGACGCCAGCTGCCGCTCAACTTTGGCCCCGGTGCGCATCAATTGGCAAAAGGCGACGGCCGAAGGCAGCAGCAACAGCAACAGCAACAGCAGCAACTGCGACGCCAGCGTCAGCATTTTTGGCGTTTGAACTGCAACAACAACACAATCTCAAGAAACAACAACAACAATAACAACAACAACAACAACAGCCATAAATGCAGCCACTTGAGTGCGCAAAAGGTCTATGCCTGCAACGTGTGTGTGTGTTGGTGTGTGTGTGTTGCCCACTTTGTCATACGAGGCGCCTCAGAAAAATGTTAGTTATACTGACAAAAAACTTCTGTTGCTGTTGTTGCTGCAGCTGCTGTTGCTGTTGCTGTGGCTGCTACTGCTCTTGCTGCTGTTGCCCTTTGTCAATGCGCTTATTGTTTGCTGTTGGCCCATGCTAAAATATGTTGATAATGCCATTAGATACCCTGTAAAAATAGTGAACCATTACTGCACTGCTGTTGCTGCTTGGAACTCATAGCAACAGTTGTTGTTGTGCAAACTAAGCAACATCTACAACAATTTCAATTTACTCTATAGAATGTAGAAACTATATGACTGATTTGAACTGTAGAATCAACTTTATATATGTTTTATATAGATTGTTTTATTATTTATATATATTAAGAAATGTTTAACAGAATTTTCCCTTTACACATAGTTGCTGCTGCTGGGACACTCATACATTGCAACCAACTAAAAGTCAGCTTGAGGGCATTTTATATACAATATTCTTCAGGGTATCTGCTAGTCTGTCACGCCTGTTTTAAGTAGCTTGAGCAGCTTTTTGGCACCGAACTGGTGACAAGCACACACAAAATTGACTTAATAAAGGGAATATTGATACGTTTGTTTGTGTGTGTGACAGAGAGAGAGAGAGAGAGAGAGAGGGAGACAGAGACAGTAACAGCAAAAGAAAAGAGTATATATATATATATATATAGAGATGTGTGTGTGTGTGTGTGTGTGTGTCATTAGATGAGCCAGCTAAGAAGCTCATAAATGCCAAGCAAACAGATAGTTCTTGCAGTGATTGCTCATGTGTGTTGCTGTTGTTGTTGCTGTTGCTGGCTGCTAACCAGAATGCCGACGGGGCGCCACACAGCGTGTGTGCCTGTGTGTGTGTGTGCCAGTGTGTGTGTGGGCTTATAATAAAAGCAATCAGCAGGCGGGCGAACTAGTAAAATTTGAGAGTTGCTCGCGTGATGCGAGCGAAAAGTTGATGACGGCAAATAAACGACAACAGCAGCAGCAGCAACATTGGCAACATCAGTGGCAGCAGCCAAATGACAACAGCTAAAAGTCGCCGACAGGCTATAAAAAAGATGAACGACAGACGGGCAGGCAGCAAATAAATCGCTGCTGGCGTCTAGAACTCTGGCGAAAGTTTGTCGCAGCGAGCAATAAATAAATGTGGAACAGTTTGTAAG
Organism: Zaprionus africanus; assembly: GCA_018151435.1. Lineage (NCBI taxonomy): Eukaryota > Metazoa > Arthropoda > Insecta > Diptera > Drosophilidae > Zaprionus > Zaprionus africanus. Next base: position 614,775 of record JAECXB010000096.1, read on the forward strand.
ACAAAAGGTGGCAAGCCTGGTCAGGTGAGTTGAGCAGGTGGCAGGTGGCAAGCCAGACGCCATGACGTCAGCAAGTTCATCAAACGGTTCCTGCTGCGGGCATGTGGCATGGGGCATGGCTAATGGGAGCGCTGCAGTGGCGCCGTCGCAGTCTCGACCTTCGAACCGGGCCAGGCCGGGCTTGCAGCATGCGGACAAGACACACACACACACACACACACATGCACATGCACACAGTGGGGCAAGCACACATGTGCTAAGCTATTCACATTATTCATGCAGCTGCCGCAAGTTGCAGGCAACTTTTACTTTCGTTCCCATTTTGTTTTTGTTTCGTGTTCAATTTTGCCGGCGAGTTCAAGGCCAAGTGAAAGGCGCGCCCAAGGAGAACGTGCGGGCAGGAGTAGGGGGGAGGGGGTAAGTCGATTGGTTCGTTAACAGCGGCAGCTAGTTGGCACCACTTGAGTTGAAGTTGCAGCACACACACACATACGTACATATACAAACAGAGCCGGTGCAACAAAATCATAGCATACTTTTCAGCGCAGCACGTACCAACATGAATGACGCCCGAGTTTGTGTTGCCAGCACTTGCCGCTGTGGCAAGGACTGCTAAATGAATCAAGTACAAAGTGGCAACAATGCATCGAGTACACACACACACACGTTGTAGGGGATATGGGGTATATAAGGGGACTTTATGGGGTATTATTCTCAAGTTCCTCGAGCTCTTTACACTTCACCGTGCAACGAGATTTTCTTTGCTTAACTAAGCAAAATTCTTGCATTTTTTCCGGCATCTTCTGGCTTGATTTTCCTCTTTAACGAGCAGCTCAATATTTTTTAAAATGTTGTTAATATATGCATGAGGTCTGGAGTCGGAGCTTAACCTTGTTGCACAGTGTTATCGCTGTTGGCGCCCAAAAGGGCGTCGAGGAATGCAAATCAGCTGCCAAGCGGAGTACAATGGGCAATTGGCGCTTGCAATAAGCCACGCCCACCATGCACAACATTTGCCAACGACCTCGTCCAAAGACCTTGCCACATCTTTCTCCCCTTTCCTCTCTCCCTTCCCCCTTCGCTTTACTGCCACAACTCCTTCCCTCGCTCAGTAAATTGCTTTTGTAATTAGCCGCAGTTACAAAGTGCAAAATAAAGTTGCGACTGAGCGACAGTAAATGTTGTACGCCACAGTGAATACCCTGTAAAAAGGCAGAAACATGATGAAAGAGTGCACAGCATTATGACCGACTTCACTAGGGTATTTGCTAGTCGAGCAAGGCAATCGCAGGCAACTTCGCTTTGCTTTCACTTATCGCGCCACAAAGATCGCCACAAAGGCCATGTTACGAAATTATTGGACACACACACACACACACACACACACACACACAATAGACACTCACACACTCTCCTTCTCACACACACATACACACACACGCTGCGCTGCTGACATGCAATGCAAATAGTCAACACGCCGCCACATGCCGTGCACACAAATCAAGGGCACTTGGCCCATGTTACCCCGCCACCCCCGACCACGGCACTTCCTCCTCCCTCCTCTTCCCCTCACCCCTTTCTTCCTGCCTCCTCTGCCGGGCGAGGTCGCTGTGGGCGGTCGAGTTGCCGCGGGCAAGGTGCGGCAATTCCAATGGCGGCTACAAGTCGCGGCAACGTCGCATGTTTTTTTTTTTTTTGCTTTCCTCGTCGTCGTCGTCGAAGTTGCTGGGACAACGACAATGACGAACCCCGCCTGCCCTGCCTGCTGGCCATGTCCAGCGTATGTGGGTGGGGGTGGGGGCGTGCCAGTCCCCCTCTTTCCGCTGCCGCTGTTGTTGTTGCCAATTAACTGAAACTGCAGAGTAATGTTTGCCAGGCGCGAACTCTGCCCGGAGTTCGACTTTGTTTTGCATGTCTACACACACTCACACACACACACACACCAACACCAACACATGCACGTGTGTGTGCCGGCTGTTGTTGCTGCTGTTGCTGTTGCTGTTGCTGTGTGGCATTGACATAAATTTTGGTTGGCCGAATGAGACGGCGGCAGCGGAAGCGGCTAAAAAGCGCGCAAATAATAACAACAATCGCAGCAACAACAACAACAACAGCGACAAGAATGCAAAGGGCAAACAACACACGCGACACACACACAACACACACACTCACGTTTATAGCACACACACGCAAGGCACATTAAAGCAATTTTCTCGCAACATTTTTTTGTTCGCTTTTTATTATTATTATTCCCCCTTCCTCGCGCTTCTCTTCCCCCCTTCATCACTTTTCCCTTTGCTATTGCTCATTTCTGCAATTTCTTGTTGCTGCAGTTGTTGTTGTTGTTGTTGTGGTTGGCCGTGTGACATATTACATAAATGAGCAATAAAGCAAAGCTCAAAGCCAGGAAACGAACGAAAGCAGAAATGGGCCAAGAGAAAATTTCATTGCGAGGCAAATCGACTTTTGCTGCGATTTAATGCGGCAAATCGAAGCTCTGCTCAATGAACGGAGTGTAGAAAAAGTTCTTGGAAAATGTGCCAGGAACTAGTTTAGACTAAATAGATAGATTATGTATGCACACTTTTCTAATGGCGAGAAGCAGGCATCAGCAGGGTGAGCGAGAGAGAGAGAATGGAGAAGGAAGAAGGGAGCACTTTGAAGTTTGCTTATGATGGAGCACAGCTTTTATGAGCTATATATTATGTTATATCTTACACCCCTTAGGAGCCTTCTCGTTGCTTGCATCCTATTGAACTGGAAAGTCAAGTGAACTAAGCTTGTTTTTAGTCGTTTACTTTACTTTATCTAAGTCAAGTTTGAATTAAACTAGACGAACCAGTAACATGCTCGTGGCATCCATGATTTGTCAACTACTTTAACTGCAGTATATAGAAACCTTTCAATCATTTCAATTTCAGTGTCTCTAGACCTTAAAATAGCTCAAATCTTTGTTCGTAGAGACTGATAGACTGACAGACAGGCATACAGACAGGCAGACATACAAAGAGACAGACAGGGAGACAACCATGGCTCAATCTACTCAGCTAGAGATTCCGAGCAAGAATATACATACTTTTCAGGCCTGCCATGCCTTCTACAAACAAGTACAGCATTAAAGGTTATGATCAAGGTTCAACATAAAAAAATAGGAGTCACTTTTAATGAGTAATACAAATATCATTAATTCTCATATAAAAAGAAAGGTTCAACTGTCTAGTTATTTCTCTGTGCAGACAGTTTATCACAACAAGAAAAGGTTTCATTCGATAAGTCCATAAGCAAATCGAGTGTAACCTTTCTTCTTGCACATAGTTTCCACTCATTAAAAGCATTGTATCCCATACTCAAAATACGAAATGCTGCTTAAAGAATCTTTTGCAATGCTTAAGTTACTCATTGAACAATCCAAGACTCCTCTCAAGAAGAAACAAGTCAAGTTAAGCCTCCCAAAAAAGTTTCAGCTTTCTCCAGCTCGTCACACGTCTTTACATTAGTTCCCCAGCACACACACACACACACCACAGTAATTGAATTGCCACACACGGACACAGCAAGGCATATGCATTGCCAAAAATTCGCACCTGCTGTGGCCCTGAGCAGATGTGACGCACTCGCGAATTAATTACGCGCTGCTTATGCAACGCGGCGTATGCGTAATGAGACAAGCAAGTAAGCTACCCTCTCTGTGTGTGTGTGTGAGTTATGCCGGCTCCAGTTAGTCGCCCAGATGACTACGCACATTCGTTTTATTCGCTTTATTCGCCTTGCTTTTGCCCTCTTCCGACGCTGGCAACCAAAAGTTCTCGTTTCGATTTTTCCTCTTGATTTTTGGCTGCGACAACGGCGACAACAACGGCGCCGTCTGAAGCTGGAGCTGTAACTGTGTGCCAGAGCAATAGAGATAGCATGCAAGAGAGAAAGGGATAGAGATGGCTGTGGAAACTGGCAAATGGCTGGCAAACAGGCGGAAGTGGCAGCCAAAATGTCGCGAAGTCGTTGTCTCTCTGTGCGACAGGGCAATGACTCGCCCATTGGCATGTTGAACCCGTCGCTGGCATTACGCATACGCTGTGGTGTACAGCCAAGTGATCTGCACGACCAACAGTTACCCAGTGAGCGAAGGGGCAAGGGTTGACTTATAATAAATGAGCAAACTCTGCACAGACAGTCTGTAGAAGTTGAAAGACCGATCAATCAAGTTCTCAATGATTTCTGCGCTTGATTAGCGAATATATATTATGTGCATTATAGTCCATAATGTTGCCTGTTTGTTCAATTGCAGGGTATACGCATGTCTTGCTACATATCGATAATGAAGCTGTGCAAAGCCAACGAAATCAAATAACAAAATGAAAGCAGTTGATGAGTTTCTTGAGGAAGCCAAAGCAGAAGCCGCAGCGTGGATTGGATAAGCACAAAAAAACAAGCAAAGAAAACATCAAAATTCCATCGATACTTATTGCATGTATTTTAATTTATTCAGCGCTTGAGGCAAAACAAAAACAAAACTTCCAAATTTCAAATTGAAAAAATTCTAAAACCGAAAAGAAAGTCAAAAGCTGAAAGCTGATGAGCTTCGTTGAGGCTGTTGAGGTGTAACGCATATCGTATCGAATATCGTATCGTATATCGTATATCGTATCTAAGTTGTGTGATAAGAACAGTGCGTGATTTGGGTACTTCTCATAGCCATAGTCCTTGTATCTGTCCTTCTCCTTGTCCCTGTCCTTCTCCCAGTCGCGCTCCTTCTCCTTCTTCTTCTTGCCCAGCGCCGGCGTGTTCTTCCTCGGCCGATTCATCAGCGGATCGTCCATGGTCCGCGACGCCTGTTGACGCACCTGCGCCGGCGGTCCCGGCGGCTTCTTCTTCTTCTTCTGCTCCGGCTGCGGCTGCAGCAGCAACAGCTGCGGATGCGGATGCTGATGTTGGTGCTGAGTGTGTTGCTGCTGCTGCTGTTGCTGCAACTGTTGCTGTTGCTGCAGCTGCTGCTGTTGCTGCTGCTCTTTGCGCTCCAGGAAGGCCGCATTCGCCGACGCAACCGTCGCTATGCGCTGCTGCTGCTCGAGCTGCTCCTGCTGCTGCTTCTTCTTGTGGAACTGCACCATGTGCGAGCTGCGCCGTCGCAGCGCAGTGCCGTAGGGTCCAAACCCTTCTCCGCCTGCACCTCCTCCGCCTCCACCCACGCCAAACAGTTTGCGTATGCGTCGCTTGTTGATAAAGCCGCCAAAGTTGACTGCCAGCCCCAGGCCGGAGCTGCCTGCACTTGGTCCCGCTGCCAGGCAGGGACTGTGCGCCGCCGAGCTGCCCGCTTCGCTGCTGCCACCGCCACCGCCATTGCCGCCGGCAACCATCTGGCTGAAGTTGCTGTCCAGGTCGCAGCTGGTGCTGCCGTTGAACGTGCCGCCGCCAATGGTGCCGGCCGAGTCGGCGCCGCAGGGAAAGAGATATGTGTTGAGCGTGCTCAGTGTGGTCGACGTTCCAGGGCGACTGATCGCGCCCAGGCTCAGGCCGTTGCTGTTGCTAGTGTTGTTGTTGTTGATGTTGCTGCTGCTGCTGCCGCCTGCACTGCCTGCACCTGCACTGTCGCCAGGCAGTTGCAGCTGCAACGTCAGAGGCAGTGGCAACATGACCGCCGTGGAGCCGCTGATGTTGCCGCTGCCGGCTGTGCTGCTGCTGCTGTCGTAGCTGTGCGGATTCACATAGATGTGGTTGTTGTTGCTGCTGCTGCTGTTGTTGTTGCTGCTGCTGCTGTGGCTGTGGCCCGCTGTGGTTGCTGTTGCTGTGGCAGTGTTGTTGTTGTTGCTAATGCCGCTCACAACGAGGCTGCTGCTGTGACTGCTCTCATTGTTGTTGTTGCTGGCGTGGCTGAGCGGATGCAGCAGCTGTTGCTGCTGCGGCGGCTGCTGCTGCTGATTATTGTTGTTGTTGTTGCTGCTGCTGCTGCTCCTTGCTGGTGCTGTTGCAGGGCGTGCTTGAGCAGCAGCAGTTGTTGTTGCTGCACCTGCAACATCGACAACCTGCCGAGTGCTGTTGCTGCTGCTGGTTGCTGCTGCGGCTGCTGCTGCTGTTGTTGATGCTCTCTGCTGCTGCTGCTGTGGTTCGTTGCCATTGCCGCTGCTGCTGTTATTGTTGTTGCTGCCGCTGCTGTTGTTGCCATTGTGCGTGCTCATCGTTGAGTTTTGTGAAACCAATTTGCGTATTTTTGAACTTGTTCTTGATATTGTGCGCGAGTTTTCTCGCAGTGTAAAGAGCTAAAACTTCTTGTCAAGCGATTGCTGATTAAAGTCTTCCAAAACTGTGTACTTTACTTAATTTATTTAGTTAATTTAATTAGTTTAGTTATTAGTTAGTTAGTTGTGCCTTTGGTTAAACGATTTAGTGGGGAAAATTATTTTTAGTTGAGCTTTATTTAATTTTTTATTATTTGTTTTGAGTTTAAAGAAATTGATTATAGAAAATTGTTTTTTGTTTATTTATTATTTTTTTAGTTAATTCAATTAATTTATATTTATTATTTTATGCAAAAATGAGTTTATTAAGTGTATATATTTATTTTTATTTGTTTTAATATCATCTATTTTCTTTTATTTATTTTCATATTTTAGAGAAGTTTTCTTGGATTTAAGACACTTTTCTTTTTTGCTTCTTTTGTTGCACACTGCACACGGCACCAGAAAAAAATGTTGTTGTTGTTGTTGTTGTTGCGTTAGGCCACTTGTTTATCACAGTGTTTGGTAGTGCATTGATAAGGTGACTTCCGCACACACACACTCAGGCACGCACACACACTTTGCACACACGAAAAAAATTGGAAAAAATGTTTAACGCAGATCGCGACACACTGCAGCGCGTTCTTCTTGTCTCTCGCTCACACACACTGCTCTCCCGCTCTCTCTTTCTCTCTCTGCCTCTCGCTGGCTGTCTCTGCCTCTCGCTGGCTGTCTGTGCGGCCAGTGGCCACTGCGTTATCAGTGAGTGAGCCACGTGCTTAACGCGCCGCGTGCCACAATTGTATGAACTCTGCGCCGCCTCGTTGACAATGCCCCAGCGCCAGCAGCAGCAGCAGCGCAGGCTACGAAGTTGCCACACACACACACACACATATACAAGCACACACAGTGAGACTGACGAGACGAGCACGCACCACACGAAGTTCGCCGCGTTGGGTTAACTGGGCCGAGCTGAGTCGCGCAACGCGACTGCGGGGCAACTCGCGCTGTCTGCCAGCGTCGCGACTTCTTCAAAAAATGCCAAACAATTGGCCAGAAATCTAAGCCAGCAGCGGCAGACAAACCACTTGAGGCACACACACACACACACACACACACACACACACACGCACACACACATGCATGGAGAGCGCTGTAGTTGTTGTCGTGCTCGGGCCGAAAATTCGGGACTGTTTCGGTTCAGTTGAGTTCACTTCATGACTAACTTAACTAAATGCCGCGCTGCTGCAGCATAGACACGCACACATACACACGCACGAGCACACACACACACAGACACACACACACATACACTGGGGCATACTCGAGTTAAACTCAACTCGGCTACTCATCGGCTCGGCAACTCGTGAACTCTGGCAGCAACAGCAGCAACTGTAACTGTAACTAATGCATGACTCGCTGTTGTTGTTGTTGCTTCTGTTGTTGTTGCTGTGACAGTTCGTGCCACCGAGGCAGGCAACATTTCAATTCGGATTTAGCGAATCGTTTCGCTTGTTTTGTGCTGCTCCTGCTTCCCCCCTTCTCGCTCTTCTTCTTCAACTTGTTCGGTCGTCGGCCGCGTCATCCTTAACGCGCGCTGCTCTTTTCACATTTCTCTTTCACATTCTTCTTTTTTTGCGCTGATTTCGTAACAGTGCCGTCTGTGTGTGTGTGTGTAAGCGATTAATATAAATGCCTATGTGTGTGTGTGTGTGTGTGTGTGTGTGAGTTGCTGCAGCAGCTGCGCGTTCAATTGCCGCAGGTCAAATCAACAACATCTGCAACATCTGCCACTGCCATTGTCAACAACAGTTGCTGCTGCTGCTGCTGCTGCTGCTACTGGCAGCGACACTGACAGCGGCAATCATGCTTTAACCCCCCACCCCCTGACCCGCTGGTAAGTCTTAACCCTTAACCCTTTGGCTGAGCTACAAATAGAGAAATTGGCTATGAGAAACGACAGAAATATGCAAACTATTTAAAGAAGGGCCAGCATACCCTGTGCTCATAAGTGCGCAAGTGGGGTGTATAGAAGCAAACTAACAATATATAAAAATTATAGTAAATTAAAATTATATTGAAGTATAAGAATACTTTATTATATTAAGTTATGTAAAACTGCAAATCATGCCAAGTACACCAGACTCTGCAGGCACTCCAAGCAAGTTTCCACTTTGAGCAACTCTTCCCCTTTGCCTGCCTCACTCACCTCGCTTCATCTGTCATTGAGTTGCTGCTGCACAGGGCACGAGCGTGCCAGCTTTGCTTTGCATGCACAACGCGTCGCATGCGCAATCTGTCGAGTTCACATAACGCATACGCAACGTGGCCGCCACAAGGCCCGATCAGGGCTAGCAGGCACTGTATGTGGCATGCAAATCGCCTGCCCTACTCTTTGCCTCGCTGTGTTCTACGTTTATGTGTGTGTTTGTGTGTGTCTGTGTGTGTGTCTGTGTGTGTGCCTGTGTGTGTGTTTGTGTCCGTGTGAGAGTTTTTTATTATTTCTACTTTGGCTCTGCAATTGCATGGCTAATAAGCTGCCCCACCAGCGTCACCAGCGGCAGCCGTGGCACGTGGAGAGCACACGACAAGAGCGGCATATTTTGCATGGGTCACTCTTACTCCGCACGTCACAGCGGCGAGAGGGGCAGCAGAGGAAGGGAAGGAGAGGGGCCGCAAAATTATTGATCAAATTTTTTGTTTGTCAGCGTTGCCACAACAGCCAGCGGGACAAATAAATCGGGTGGCGCACACCACTCTCCGCTAGTCTTGGTGCCCTTCATCTGCTGCTGTCAGGCAAACAAACAAATAAATTCTCAGCGCTCACCCGTCTCCCGCGCGGCAATGGATCATCGTCAGCAACAGAAGAAGAGCTCGCCCGCTGCGCTCAGCGCTGAGCATGGACTCCAGCTGCAGCTCGGGATAATGCTTTGCATTTCTGACATGGCACAAACAGCAGCTGACCCGCTATACATCCTCCACCCCTCCTCTCTCCTCCCAACCCCTTGATTACCCCTCCCTGTGCCACGCAAGCTCGTGAGGCACACAATGGCAAAACGATTTTCGTGCTAAAAATAACAAAATTGATGGCGTCTTTTAGACTTCCCCGCCCATGCCGCTAGCAAGCAGTGTGTCCCCCACTCACACACACACACACACACACATACACTCACACACACACACTCACTCACACAGCAGTCGCGTGCGTGTGTGCTACATAAAACAAGCAACACGCGGGCGTAGGCAATGACAAAGCAAGGCAAGGGGTGGAGAGAGGGGGGGAATAGAATTAGACATGGCTGGGGCTAGGCCAGTGGCTACGAGCTTCCCTCCCAAAGGGGGTACTCGGCTAGCTGGTCATGGCCACGGTGAAGGCGAAACCAACAAGCAAATCAATTAAAAATTTGTTCGCTAAGCAAAGCAAAACCTAAATAAAAAAAGTCGCGCAGCTTTAATTGAGACAAAAAACGTTGGCTGGACATCGAATTTGTTTTGCCTTAAGATTTTTAAAGTATTCAACTCTACTCCCCCTCCCCCCTTCTCTCCCTTTTCTCTATGCCCTTCTCCTTCCGTAGCCACTTGATGGAATTCTTTCGTGCCGCCTGACATTTCCGGCAGCAGCTTGAAGACTTTGCGGGAAAGTATGAAGAAGGGAGTGACTAAGCAAGGGGGAAGGGAGGGAGGGAGTATATGAGAAGTAAGTTCAGCTAGCGGAGCCACAATTAAAGCTAAACACTCGAGCTATTTGTTCTACATTTGCAAATCGAGTTCGGATTAGCTTAAAGAAGTAATTACTTTTATGGATCGTTTAGTGTTGCAAAACACGGGACAGACTTTAAATACTGGGCATATGCCGTTGGTTTGATGATGTGTTAATGGATTCACACAGTGAGCAATGGAATTATATGTAAAGGTCCCGTTGGCGATGCATTTTCCACTTATAATCGATTACTCAATTTAAGCAAAAACCAACTTGAACTGCAAATATAATTAATCGATCTTTATCGATGATGTTTTGTTTTTTATCGAGTATTTATCAATAACACATTGATTTTAATCGGTACAGCGATACCTGAATACATATAAATAAGATTTTGCAACAGTAACTGGCAAATTGTACTTTGCGTATTGTTATCGCCTATCGATAGTTCGTTTTCCTAAATATAACTCTAAAAAATATCCCAGTTAATGTGTTATTTCTATAATGCGATCTTTCTTGATCATGTTTCGATATTTATCGAATATTTATCGATTCTTTAAATATCGAAAATATTACTAAGAAAAACATCAAAGCAAGAAAATGCTACAGTATTTGGTAAATTGTGTGTAGCTTATCGTTATCGCTTATCGATGGACGGTATAGATTAGCAAAACACTACAATATGCGACTTATATGCAAATACAAAAAAAATATCATCGTTGAAACGTTATCGATAAAAATCGACTATGTATCGATATTTTATAGGTTATATATCGATAGTTCATATGTTGAACATCGATAACATGTATTAAGCGATAACTGTTTGAACCAAAATACAAATATTCAACAGACTGATTCATTGTGTTTAGCTTATCGTTATCGCTTATCGATAGTTTGTATAGTTCAGCAAAGTGCTTTACTTTGTTCAGGCATCAACTACATACGATAATAGACTCAACATAGTTACATCATTTTAAAGTTATCCTGCATGACGAACTGCTTCGCCCTGAGATCGTCGCCAATCGCCCGCACACACAACCAAAAACACACACGATAACACATGGAAAAATATCGAAAAAAAAGAGAGAAACTAGAGATTAGAGATTGCTATTTGTGCGATATTTCGATAGATCATTTTGAAACAGTCTCTCGCGTGGTTCCCATTGCATCTTTCGCTCTACAGGAGTGCGAAACTGGTGCGGGAACTGGGCTACCTCTTCTTTTTGTGGCGCATCTCAGCTGGCGAACGCACGGCGGCCGCCGCGTGCATAATTCCCGACACCAGCTTTGTAGTTTCTTCTTCCCTCGCCCCGCACAGCAATTAATGTAAAGCACATCGACAACAACAACAACATCGGGAGAAAGCACACGGCGATGTGAACGGGCACGCTCGCCACTTGAAAGTGCAGCAAACACGGCAGCGAAGCCACTTCCAGCCGAAAGAGACTTCGGCCTCGGCTTCCACTTCGGCTTCGGCTTCGGCTACGTCTTCATCGTGTGCGACGATCGGCAATCACTTTTCTAATTGCATTTCGCAAGCCAAGCGAGGGTTGCCCCGGCTACCCTTGACTGGTGTCTCAAACCGGAAATGCGCCAAGTGTGAGAAAGAAAGAGAGGCTAAAAGAGAGAGAAAGAGATAAAGAGGAAGAGAAAGTGGGAGAGAGAGGGAAAGCTAACCACAAAAAGCGCGCACAGTCTTGAAATTATGAGCAGGCAGCTGACCACATTGGTGTCTTTCATAATCGCCGCAAAGCGAACACATGATGAAAGGCAACTGCGAAAGCAAAGGGAAACTATGCAAGGCTTAGCAGGGAAGTGCAGGGAAAGGAGGGCGGGGGGGTTGGTGCCTGGAACATGGTTGACAAGCACGCGCGCTTGTTAGCGCATTTTAAGCTGGTTGCAAGGTCGCCAACTCTTGGTCGCTCTGGGGGTCCGCGCTTTATAATCGGCCACAATATGCGCATGTCTTCCCTCTCTCACTCTCTCTGCTGCTGTCCAGCCCCCCTCTCTCTCTCTCTGACTGTCTCTTTGACTGTCTCTCTCTGTCTCTTTGACCGTCTCTGTTCGCCTTCATAGCAACACTTATGCATATTCAGCGTTAATTAGCGCCAAGTGGCAATCGATGGTGACAAGTGAAAAGCATAACTGTAAAACACTTTTCCACACACACACACTGAAGCAATGTTTGTTGTGCAGCAGCTGAGAGGGTCAGTGCACACAAGTGCGACAAATGACACGTGTGGGGTGGCACAAAGCAAAAGAAAGCAATAGACAGAGTAAGTCTGGGTTTTTATACTGACAACTTAGAGTGGAAAGGAACTAAAAACATTTATTAATAAGCCTAGTAAATAATAAATTAAATTGAACAAGTTTTCTTGTAGATCTCTTTGCCACAAATTCATTAAAATAAAGATCTAGTGCCCTTTTCACAGTCTCTTTAACAAAGTGCGCACCCCAAACTGAACTTAATTGTTCCATGAAGAGTTCCTCCTTAGTTCCCCCCTTCGCTGTCCTCTGCTGCGTTTAACCCCAGCCCGAAGTGGCCCTAAAAACAAAATAATTCTCGACATGTTTACACGATCGTAAATTATTTAGCCTGTTTATCGATTTCTCGAAAACATTTCCATAGATGGCAGCGATAACGTGTGCGATGGCCGCACATGACGTATGCGCAACGTAAGCGGTGCAACAATTAAGCAACAATTGTGAAGCGCGCTAAGCAAGCAAGCAAGAGACTGCATAACGGGTTGCCGGGTTTATTTATTTTCCGGACTGCCAAGCGGAGTAATGCGAATTGCGAATCAAATCGCACAGAATAGAATCCAAATTAGTTCTTGCACATGGCGCGGCCGATCTACCTGGCTGCCGCTTGCCTGCCTGGCAGCTCGTCGTAAATGTGGAATTTCGAATTTGCGCTCCTAAGTAAATATTTAGAAAATAATAAAATGAAATTTGAATGCAATAAAACAGCAGCAGCAGCGCAGGCAGGCAGCAGCGGAGCGAAGGCAGCTGCAGAACGCGTGGCAGAAACAACAAACTAAAACTGAAACTGAAACAGAATGATTCCAAATTTGAAGGAGGGGGGCGTGGCTCAGAGCGAACTGGCTAAGCTTACCTTAGCGCTTGGCTCAAGCTGCCGTGCGTCGTCGTGATGTGGGCCATGCAGGCGATCCATTAACTTACTCCAAGGCAACTGGTTCCACTTGGTTAAATCTTGGCAGCTCAGATCCCAAAAGTTGTATGTACAGAGGGAGTTGGAGGCGGGGGCACGGCGAGGTAGTGGGTGGGTGTGTACGGTTTGTTGCGTTTCTTTCTTGTTGTGTGTGTGTGTGAGTGTATGTGAGTGTGCTTGTGTGTGTGTTGGTGTGTGTTGTTTGTTGTTGTTGCGTTTTAAGATAGACACAGAGACAGCGTGACGCGCAGCCCACAGATATAGCTAGAGACACAGATACAGATACAGATACATCTAGGATACAGATACAGCTAGAGATATAGGCAGTTTATGACAAAAAATATACACATACATTCACACACAACAACACACACACGGAGCTGTACATAAATACATTTATATGTTACGTATACGTAATATTGTTATTTCTACTGCCGCTGCTGCTGCCTCTGCTGTTGCTGTTGTTGTCGCCTAGCGGGGGGTGGGGGGATCGGCACAAAAAACATGCTAGATATAAGTACGTATTTATGGAGCAGACGAGCGTAGACAGACCACGTCTAGCTATATAGCTATATATTTATTTATATTCAAATTCAAATGACAAAAGAAATGAAACGAAACGAAACAATTTTGTCTTGGGACAGGGACTAGTTGGGGGTGCCGTGCGGGGAGCGACAGTTGTCGCACACATTTTTCACATATTTAACAACAGCAACAACAACAGCAACAGAACGAAACCAGATGAAAATACGAGAAGTGGGATAAGGAGAAGGGGGAATTACAAAAGCAACAACTCGTGAATTCCACACGACAAAGCACGACGCACGACGAAGATTTCGTTGGATGATGAAGATGAAGAGCACGTAAACGTTGACGCAGACGCACACAGGGACACCTGGGCGTGGACACAAGTGCGGGGGGTGGGGGTTGGGGGATGGGAACAGGGGGTGTGGGGGTTTGGGGACTGTGAACCGACGCTGGCAACGTCATCGACGACACTTTTCACATCATTTGCTTGGCTTAATTGCCGTCAGTTGGTATAATCAACACACTGCACCGTGGGCCAAATTGCCCAATCACCAGCCACAAAAAAAAAAGTTCGGAACGTAAACACAACAAAACAACAAAGTTGGTAACTAACGTGCGGGGACGGGGGGCGAGACGAGTTCCCGTAACCGAAAACGCACTGGAAAATTCACTGACGGATTTGCGATGAGGCAAGTGGGACGAGTGTGAAGCGTTCACCAGCGTGCGCGTTACTGAAGATCGGCTGCGGCTGCGGCTGCGGCTGCGACGGCAGCAGCGGCAGTGGCGCCTGCTGTGGCCGAGGCAGAGGCGGCCGTGTGAGAAAGCAGCGACGTTTTGAGCAAATCCAGCGCATGTTGCTCTGCCTGTGAGTGTGTCTGTATCAATGTGTGTGTGTGTGCGCGAGTGTGTGTGTATGCAAAGTGTTTTTCACGCAAATTGTTTGCAGCAGCCGCAACGCCAACGTCAACCGCCCAAAATGAAAGAAACCAGCTAAAACCACTTTGGGTAGCGTTCATGCGATGTGCGTTTGCGTGAATTCAATATAAGTCGCAGAAACATACAAGATTCAAGATCTTTTTCTTTGTAGAGTATTCAATCATGGTACGTACACTTAAGTACACTTAAAGTACTTAAAAATGATCTTAAAGAACTACTTAGATGCAGTTTTAAAGAAGTAAATACACGAGTTGCTCATTAGACTATAGATCACATTGTATTTCTGATACCTAATGGATCAATTAATATATAAAAAGAAGAAAACTCTAAACTATTCATTGGTATCTAGCCTAGCTCAACTTCGCTTTATTTATTGCCTTATAATGATATAATCAATCGAAAAGGAATTTCACCCTTTCTATTTTCACGCACTGCAGGCACGCATAAACACTGTAGAGCCAGCATTACGCAAAAGTGACCAGCCTTGTTCACTTGTCTCGAATTGCAGTATCGTTGCAAGTGACGGCAACGCTCGACCCCGTGCTTCGTCGTCTCTTCAGACTTACGCAATGCACGCAACACTTCAAGGCGATAAATTCACAAATTAATACCGATAAATGACAAGTAAAACGATTTACCGATAGCTTTAATCAGTCTGAATTGTGTTACATAGTGTAATAAGTTATCGCTGAGACAATAGTTCCATTCTTACGATAAACTAATAAAATGTTAAGCGATAATTCCCATCACTGTTATCACTGCGATTTCTTCAAGAAATTTCCCTCTCTCACTTATCAATTAAATTTTCCCCAAGCCCTTAAAATATCTATAAACCAATAATCAAAGTCATTTCAAGTTCCCTAAATCGAACAAAGCGCAAACTATCGATTACACAAAATGCTTCATTCGACTTCAAGATCGACTTTTCGACATCTTCGTCGAATGTTGCTAACGAGGAAAGTTTTTGTCTATCTCTTTAAAGTTTGCCCCCATGCAAAACTTACGATAGGACCATTGCTCAAGGAAATCAAGTAGAAGCACAGAAAAAAAAGAAGAAGAGGGGGTGAAGGAGGATGGGGAGGAGGAACTACGCAATTGCAATTACACAAATTGCAAATGCATTTCTGCACTATTTATTGCAATGTATGATATATATCCATGCTATATATGTGTGTGTGTGTGTCTGTTTTAGATGCAAACGTCAGCAGGCGAACTAGCAAGAAGAAGCAGCAACGTTTGATGACGCTAAGAGAGTAAGAAGGGGAGAGAGGAAGAGAAGGAGAGTGCGAGTGAGCAGTTGGGTTTTCCAGCTAAATCTTTCAGCATCTTTTACTTAGTTTGTAAAGCGTTTTATGGCGTCCACAACAAGAACAACAAAAACAATTAACACTAGCAAGAAGAAGCAGCAGCAGAAGGAGAGTGAGAAGAAGAAGAAGCAGCCCACACGGCGACCTTCACTCGCTTCTCTCTTTCGTTTTCACTCGCGCCATTGCGTAAAGCGGCCATCGCTCAGCTACGCAGATACTCTGCAGACACAGATACAGATACAGATACAGACACAGATACAGATACAGATCTGTAGATACATAGACAGATCTGCAGATAGGCAGCACAGATAGACCTGCGATGTTGCCTTGTTTTCGTCAATTCTCGACAATATCGTTTTTAATGTGCCTCTTTATTTGTTTGAAAAGCCAAAGGCAAATCAACTCACCCTTGGCTGAGGCCTTGAGGGGGGCGAGCGGAAGGGGAGGAGGCGGAGCAAACGTATGAGAAATGCCAAGAATAATTTTAATGCATTTTTGTTTTTCAAGTATTGCCGATTGATTGCTGTTGATTTTTGCCAGAAAAGTGATTTTAACCAAACAATTTGCTAGTCAAGCAAATGCTGGATGAGGCGTCGGGGGAGGGGGAGAATTGTGCGGGGAGGGGCACTCTAAAGACTGTGTGGTTTTGGCTTTCCATATGAGTAACGACTTGTTGATGGGCGGCCAGCGTGAATGGATCATTTGCAGCGCACCGCTTTGCGTAGGAGGAGAGCGGGAGAAGCAAGGCGAAGAAGATGTTGGGGAAAGGGGGGAATGAGTCTATGAGATACCTGGTCAGTGCCATTGTTTGTACAATGCTTGGGGGTTTTTGAGGCGCATTTAATTGAGTCATTTTTGGCATTTACTTGCTTATTTGTTTGTTCAGCAAGTGCCCCAAGTGATTGATGGATCGATCTACGGCATGAGAGAATATGAACCAAATGGGGCAGTGCAGCGACCGAGAGGGAGCGATGCACTCTGCACTTGTCACTTGCACGCAAGGGGGGAGGGGTGTGGAGGGGGGAATAATGCAAAATATTTCTTTATGCATAATATAATTGAGTTTCTTTTGTGTCTGTTTTCTTAACAAACAAACTGCATGAAATTCAAATTTGGTTAAATTCAAATGTACAAAAAGTCCTTTAAGTGCATCAATTTTAATATAAATATATCATATCTATATATATTTATATATCTATATCCTATATAAAATCTCCAAAAATCAACCGAATAGCCCGTTAACTAGGACACTCAAGAAGTTCCTTACGTAAAATCAGGTTAATCCTAGACTTCAACAAATCAATTATACTGTCAACCCACTGATCCTGAATGTATATTTATATCATAACATCTAAAAAGAAGTCCAAAGCAAACTGATGATAAGTACGAGGGTCGTTTGATAAGTCCGTGACTTTTTGTATTTGCCGCGCACCTGCTCTAAATACAACACTGCTCCTGTCAGCAGTTATCGATTAACAGCTGACTGTAAAATTTTGAGAAAGCTGCGTTTTTTGGTTTGCGTTTTATAGGCATTGAAAGCAGACGATCTCGTGAATTTTAACGAAAATGGAGATTGAGATCGTCTGCTTTCAATGCCTATAAAACGCAAACCAAAAAACGCAGCTTTCTCAAAATTTTACAGTCAGCTGTTAATCGATAACTGCTGACAGGAGCAGTGTTGTATTTAGAGCAGGTGCGCGGCAAATACAAAAAGTCACGGACTTATCAAACGACCCTCGTAATTAAAAGATTTACAAATCACAACAGCTTTTTATATAGCAACAAATAGGCCGCTGGCATTCACAATAGATCCGATAGGTAATTTCGCAACTCTCTCGTGACTTTCGTTTGACTTAGCCTAGACACAAACCACGTGCAGAGTGTGTTCCCTCTGGTCTAGTTTGAGGTTGGGTATTTCGTTTCACAATACTCACCTGCAACGAGAGAAAGAAAGAGAGAGAGAGAGAGTGAGAATGTGATGCAAAGAAGTCAAGTTGTATTTGAGGCTGTCACGTGGAGGATGGAGGTTAACTGCTGACGTCACGGCATTGCAGTGTGCATGACCCCGTGACCCCGTTCGTCAGTGTGCCACTCTATGAATGGAACAAAGTTCAAGGGACATTGACACAATGCCACAACGATGGCACGATATACTAGACACTGCGCCACTGTGCCCGCCTCGGGCAACTGTGACGTCAGAGCCAACACACGAGAAGCTTTTCCTGAGAGCTTTCTCCTGCGAAGAAAAAGTTTTTCTCGATCGGCGTAAAGCTGCTTTTGCATTCATCAATGAGCTTGACCTTTCAACACTAAAGCGCCATCTATCGCAAAGTTTTGGCATTGCAAAGCTCAAGCGGAAAGCTTTTTCGAACTTCCAGTGCTGAAGATTTTCGAAATTTCAACAAGTTTCGTACGCAGCAGCAGCTCTGCAGTCTGCGCTGGCAGTGACTGCGACGCCAACGTCGACTGCGCTGTCGACTGCAGCGCTAGCATCAGCTTTGAAGTCGGCAATTCGTCGGCATTTGTTGCTCAGCGGCAGCGAACACGTGCGCGTCGTTCGTGTCGTGTGCTTCGTGTCTCGTGCTTCGACTCGGCTCGGCAGTCGCTTCGGCTAGGCTGTCGTTGTTGCGGCTTTGCCTCTGCAGCAGTTGATGTGCCACAGCTCACCCTGGCCCGCCCCGCGCCACCTTATCCTGCCAGCCTGCTGTAGCCCCTGTGTGAGACATTCATGAGCTGCTTACGGGCTGCGTGTCTCCAGCTTGTCTCCCTGTCCCAGCGTGTGTGTCTCTGTGTCTGTGCCTCGGTGTGTTTTTTGTGTGTGTGTGTGTGTATTTTTAGCAATAAAAAATGCTGCACTGCCGGCTCAGGATGCTGCTACGTGCCACACTTCTAGCTTGCTCAGTGCTCGGCTTTGTCGCCTGTCGCCTGCTGCTTTTTATTTTATTGTCTGTTGCTGCCGAAACTCTTGATCCGTCAAAGGACTTTACCTACCACCACCTCCCCTCTTCACTACCCCGCTCATTCCCTTCTATATCTCTCCACTTCACATTCCTGTGGGCTATTGAACAGCAGCAGCTACAGAAGCGGGAGCTGCTCCTCGTCTCCGTCTCCGTCTCCGTCTCGTTGTCTACGTCGACTTTGGCGTCGCCCTCATAAATATGCAAAGATATTGCAAACGAACTAAACGAGCCAAGCCAAAAACGAACGAACGAACAAAAACAAAAAATGGTCGGAAAAATAAGCAAAGAACAGAAAGCGACAAACGATGCGATGTCGAAATTTCTCCCTAGCCTTCCTCCTCCTTCCACCCTCCTCTGGCAACGGGGCGTGTGAATATTTAAAACGTTCAATTGCCACGCCCACAGCGCCAATCAAGGCATTTAACGGGGAAAAAGCGAACAGAACGTGCAATTCGCAGCTTAAAGCTTAAGTCCTTATTTCGCGTTTCATTTCGGAAATTATCCAGCAATTTTTGCAATAGACCCAAGGTAACTTGGACAATATTTTAAAGGGTACTTAGGTGTATTTTGTATATTATATTTATATAGAGTGAATGAGAATATGAAAAATAGCTGATATAAGGTATTTTGTTTTTGATTTTTACTCAACTCAAATAGCTCTGAGGCTCAGTAAAGATTTGCATTGTCATCCTCCTGACAGTTCAGATAAACTTTTCGATATCTGTTCGAACTTTAACTCAAATTTTAAAAAGAATTTACATAAATAAGCTTTATGATTGATAGGAAAAGAATAAATTGTAGTTCACTTAAGTTTCACTTTGACTGTAATAAATATATCAAATTGAAATAAATACAAGATGAAGATAAATCCAAGAATAGCTTAGCTAGGTGCTCTAAGTTAAACTTCTCTAAGAGAATCTTCTGCACACATTTGACGCCATTTATTGAGTTAATAAACAGTTTCAGCTTCGCAGTTTCACTTTGCAGTTCGCTACAAAGTTTGCTTTCCCGTCTTGAATCCCTTCCCCACGTGCCTCGAACGGAGTTAAATTTGTAACCAGAGTCGGAGTTGTAAAAGCAAGTTGGAATGTGCCCGTGAGTTATCATGAAAATGCTCAGTTCATTTGAGTCGCAGCTGACATAACTCATACGCAACGTGGTCCCGTTCATCACGGCGTATGCTAAACGAACGTTCTTTCGCCTCGAGCCAATCCCCAGCGCGCTTTGTCATTTCCACTTTAAAGCATTGTCTCCCACCAAAACCTTTGCTGTCAATGTTGGTCCTGCCCTCCCACTCCCTGCCCCTCCCTGCTATCCCTGCTTTAGTTGTTGCCTCGCGCAGTTCCTCGAAAGCCAATTCAAAGGCCCCAAACAATTTGACATTTTGATTTATTTGCCTCACTCGGGCTTTGTCTGCAACTGTTGCTATCACAGTTGTTGCTGTCGCAGTTGTTGCTGCTGCTGCTTAGCTATTGTTGCTGCCGCCATGGCTGCCACTGTTGCTGCTGTTGGTTGGCATAAGCATAATCGGCTTATTGGCAGTGCCAGGCGCACTTGGCGCTGGTTGAGAACAGAAGCTGCTGCCAAATTGCGTCTAGTGAATGGCAAATTGATGTTGTTGTAGCTGTTGCTGTTGCTGTTGATAGCAGAGTTGTTGTTGCTGCTGCGGCCGCGACTGCTGATGCTGTTTACCTTTGCTCCCGGCTGGCCTCAGTCCTGCAGCTGCAGGCCCACTGCCGCCATCGGATACGCTTCGACACTTGAGCGCTCACCTGCAACGCGGTTAAGCAGTTTCCCCAAGGCTTATGTAAGCTGCAAGCAGCGATTGCGGCAGCAACTGTTGCTGTTACTGCTGCTGCACCTGCACAGTTAACGAGCTGCTTACGTCTCATTGACTTTGCATATATATTGTGTTATATACGTAACTCATATAGCTCCACTGTGTCCCTGGCTAATGGAAATTGAATTCGCAGCAGCAGAACCAACGCCAGCAAAGCTCTGCCCAGCAAATGCAAATGATGTGCAAACTACGCGCCCAGCGTGCAGCCAGCACCGGTAAATGGATTAGTTGCGCCGGACCGAACAAAGAACCTCCGCATCAGGCATCCTTGCGTCTCTGAGATTTACGATCCGTGCTTAACGTATGCGAATTAAATTGCTTAAAACAGCGGAAACTCAAGGGGCCACTCGAGCTAGTTCCTGGCCCAGTCTCAGCTCGACTTGACTCCAATTAAATCACGTCCAGCCAAGGGTTATTAAAGCTGCAGTGGGGGATATGACATTGTGTAATAGAAGCTGACGAAGTTGTGGAATAAGTATTCAAGAAGAGCAGCAGAAGGAATTGTGAAGGAGAGGAAAGAGAAGTAGTTTGAGGAATGTCGTTCATTATTCAAATCAGAAATGTGACAACAAAGGAAGAAAAGCTAGATAGAAAATCAGAGATAGATTCATGGATAGATACATTGCCAGATTGATAGATTGATAGATTGATAGATTGATAGATTGATAAATTGATTGACTGATTGACTGACTGATAGATTGATAGATTGATATATTGATAGATTGATAGATTGATAGATTGATAGATTGATAGATTGATAGATTGATAGATTGATAGATTGATTGATTGATTGATAGATTGATAGATTGATAGATTGATAGATTGATAGATTGATAGATTGATAGATTGATAGATTGATAGATTGATAGATTGATAGATTGATAGATTGATAGATTGATAGATTGATAGATTGATAGATTGATAGATTGATAGATTGATAGATTGATAGATTGATAGATTGATAGATTGATAGATTGATAGATTGATAGATTGATAGATTGATAGATTGATAGATTGATAGGTTGATTGATAGATTGATAGATTGATAGATTGATAGATTGATAGATTGATAGATTGAAAGATTGATAGATTGATAGATTGATAGATTGATAGATTGATAGATTGATAGATTGATAGATTGATGGAAGATACTTTAGTAAGTAGAGCTATTTCATCAACAAGATTTGTGGAATTAAGAGATAATGCGAATTCTGGAAAGGTTTAAGCAAAGCCTATTTTATTATAGTTTGAGTAACTTTTCATCAATCATCAAAGTAGTCACATTCCAATAAACTTTACTTGAGGTAGATTACCCCACAGTATATAAGTTTTACAACAAACTGGTTAACAAATCAATATTGACACTATCAATTCAGCCGTAATTCGAATTGAGTTGCTTACAACTTGCTGTAAACGTAAAGTGCAAATAGGTTGTAACAATTCGAGCCTCGCGACGCTAATCAAGCCAAGCAAATAAGTCGAAGCTGACAACGTGCCTGCTATCGAGTGTCCACTGTAGCCACCGTTCCCTCAATGTCGCATTCATTTTGCCATTCAGACGTGATATTAAGCATTGTGTATTGTGAATGGTAAAACGGGAACGCTGAATGGTGAATGGTGAACGGTGAATTGTGAATGGATAAATGGTAAATTGTGCAAATGCTTATTATGCTACATTATGCTCAACTGAACGGCTCAGGGAGGCTCAAGGAACAGTGTCGCTCACGCTTGAGTTTGTTATTGTTCATTGGTGTTGTTGTTGCTAGTTTCCCAGTTGGACGGGGCAGACTGCGCATGCGTTGCTCGCGAAGAGCAGCCAACTACTCCGTTCCCGTTCCCTTGCTCCCTCCATGCCTGTAGCAGTGCACTCTGCTCTCTTTGCTGTTCTCATGAGGGAAAACCGTGAGGTTCTTTGACACACTTTGAATTGTTTATTGAAGCTGATGAAAAATGCACTGACTTCTCAGCAGGTACACGACGAGCCTCGCTGGCGCTTGCTCTTTGAAGTTGCTCGCGTGCTCTCTTACGAAAACAAACTCAACAACACACACACACACAGGCAGGCAGGCAGGGAACGAAATGCCGGCGAAATGGAAAATTATCGTACACAAACGTTCAGTCGGAAATTAGACGCCAACGCGTTCGGGTTGCCTGCCTGCCTGCCTGTCTGTCTGTCAGCCTCTCTCTGCTGCTCTCGCAACGTATCTGTCGGGGCTACTCTCCGAGCTCCCTGAGCTGAGTGTGGCCAGCAAGTGTGAAAAGTACTCGGACGCATCCTACGCGCATTGCACGTATGTAATATAGAAATAGATTAATAGACCCCCTCCCCCCTCCCTGCGATAATCGACTTTAATAACTTGGCAACTTTCGGAACTTGGCAACTTGGGGATGAACGTGATGGGGAAATTAACAGAGACCACGACAACGGTTGACCAGCGCTCTCCACAGGCAGGGGGGAGGTGGGCTACCTTAAGCCTTAAGCCCAGAAGCTATTGACTTTGCTTGTTTTCCTTTGGCAACTTCGGCGCTGCTTGGACACAGTCAAGTTTTCCCGACTGTTACTCTCTATGTGTGTGAGAGTGCATGTGTGTGTGAGTGAGTGTATATGGTGGGGTAGCAGTTTCTGTCATTGACGTCTGGAAAAACGGCATATTTATTTAATAATTCACGATGTGAGCACACACACACACACACACCACATCTCACACAAACTGAATAACTGTATAAATAGAGCGCCCACTTGGATGTTCTAAAAATAAGAGCGAACCACCGAGTGCTTTGGTTTATTTATTTTTTGGACTATTTGCTCAGCTCTCTTCCTCTCTCTCTCTCTCTCTTTCTCTTGCTGTGTGCTGCACTCGTGTGCCGTAAATCAAAGCAGTCTTTTAATCGGCCCGATCAATTGAGCGGCCGCGCGAACAGGTGCCGCAGCCCGTGTCCGTGCGATGTTTCTGGCCGTTAATCAAAGTCTGCAGAACACGCAGCGGCGTCGCGAGGAGACGGCAGCCAAAGCAACAGTGTCACGAGCGTCCCAGGAGACAACAGATTCCACAACACAACTGGTGGCCAACATGCTGGACGCCAGCCAAGGCAACGCAGCGACCTCGCGCAGCTCATCCCTAGGCGCCAAGTGTGACAGTTGCCAGCACATGCAACAGCCGCCAGCGCCGCCGTTGCCCACGGCGAGCTGCAACTGTGACTGCAACTGCATCAACAAGGCGGCCGCAGGCGAGAATGTGCGCACATCTCTGGTCCTTGTCTATCTCTACTTGGGTGCACTCACTCTTATGCTGGCAACACTCGCAATACTCTTCTATACGTACACCCAGTCAACGCTAGACGAGTCACCTCCATTGCCGCTTGGACTCAGCCAGAGCGCGTTTCATGTGCAGTTTCGAGGAGAACTAATGCGATCGGAGCATGTGCTGCGAGCAATGGTCACGCAGATCCTGGAGAGGGACTATCCGCTAATGGAGACAATGTGAGTAACTTAATGAACTCGAATCAGAAATGGTTCTTTGATATTTGCTCAGCTCTTTGAACTAGTTCGCAGTACTTGCTTTACCTCCTTACTCTTTTCTACCTTCCAACCCGATCAAAGATATTTTACCTTAATCAAACCACTTTCTTTTATGTCCAGCACAACCACGCCGCAACCGAGCGTCAGCGTGGTCCGCAATGAGCGCAAGCTGAACGACAACTTCCTCAGCCATTTGCCAAGCGAGAAGCGCATGCGCAGAGACATCGTCTCGTCGTCACCCGCCTCGATGCACGGCAAGTGAAGCGTCAGCCTGGGAACCCATTCAATCGAGACTAACTAATAATTGCATATCCCCTTGCAGCAGATCCAACGATCGAGTTCTTCAACCCCAACCATCGCAAGGTGCTGGAGGAACAGGACACCGAAATACGCAAGCGAACAGGCCTGAAGGGAGCCGCGCCGGGTGGCGATGAATGGATTTATCTGAATACATATTGCCGTGTGCCAGAGAAGATCATCACCGGCTTCTGCAAGGGCACACAGGACTACTGTCCACCGGCTCCGCAGGGACCGCCTGGCGTCGCAGGACCCAAAGGACCCACCGGCAATCCCGGTCTGCCTGGCATACCAGGTCCGAAGGGAAATCGCGGGGATGTCGGTCTGCCCGGTGCACCCGGCATAGACGGAGTGGGTCAAGTGGGGGCGCCAGGACCACGTGGGCCCAAAGGAGATGCTGGTGGTGTTGGCCGTGCAGGTCTCGATGGACGTGACGGTGTACCCGGCGAGCCAGGCCTGGACGGTGTGCCTGGTCGTGCAGGCGCCGATGGCAAGAACGGTCTGCCTGGACGTGATGGAAAGGATGGCCTCAACGGCAAAGATGGCAAGGATGGCTTGTCCATAACAGGACCAAAGGGTGCACAAGGTCCACCCGGTGAGCGGGGACTCAAAGGTAAGCAAGCAACCGTATTCTTAACTCCGACTATAGCAAAGACTTGCAGGCATTGCGGGTCCACGTGGACGTCCCGGCAAGCCGGGAACCAATGGCACACCAGGCGTGCCTGGTGTAAACACCTGGAAGATGCAGTATCCCAATGGCAGCGCCTCCAATGATCTGCTCATTCCACCCTCCATAACGGGTAAGTGAATCCCAAATCAAATTCCATATGAAGTTGTATAATGCTTCTCTCCCCTAGATCTGATGTCGCCCAACTTCCGACGCAGCGTCATTGTGGAGGAGGGCAAAACGCTCAACATGAGCTGCTCAGCAACTGGTAATCCAACGCCGCAGGTCGAATGGCGTCGCGACGACGGACGCACTATCAATGTGAATGGCATCGAGAGTGAGTTGTCCCCTCTGCGATCCTAGCCAAGTACAGTCAATACCTCTTTACCCCACTCTACAGTGAGCTCCATCAGTGGACAGTTTATAAAGTTCACAAACATCACGCGCCACCAAATGGCCGCCTACACGTGCCACGCCAACAATGGCATCGCCCCCGTGGCAAATGCCACATTCCTCGTCGAGGTGCACTGTGAGTACTGCCACTTGTGGAGGGTGCTCTCAATCACAATCAATCTCTTGCAGTTGCACCCATGATATCCGTATATCGGCAGATGATCTATGCAGAGTACCAAAGCAGTGCGACCCTGGAGTGCCAGGTGGAGGCCTTCCCAGAGGCCATACGCTACTGGGAGCGCGCCTACGATGGCAAGATACTCGATCCCAGCGACAAGTACCGCATTGAGTCGTACCCAGACGGGTAAGCTTATAACAAATTCCTAACTAACTCCTCTCCTAACTAACCTCGCTCTCCCTATCCTTCTCTCTCTGCAGTTTCAAGACCTCAATGCGACTGACCATTAGCAACCTACGTAAGGACGACTTTGGCTATTATCACTGCGTAGCACGCAATGAGCTGAATGCAACCATGGTCAACTTTGAGATAGCACGTAGGTCACATCGGTTACTTACTACTTCTTTTTACACTATTGCACTACCCTCTCTACCTTAAAACAGCGCAAGATCCCAACAGCGAGACACCGTATGTGGGCAACAATGTCAAGGTCTATGGCCAGCGACCGCCAGAGAGCGAGTGTCCAGTCTGCGATCAGTGCCCGGATCCCAGGTGAGTCCTGAGTCACAA
Organism: Zaprionus africanus; assembly: GCA_018151435.1. Lineage (NCBI taxonomy): Eukaryota > Metazoa > Arthropoda > Insecta > Diptera > Drosophilidae > Zaprionus > Zaprionus africanus. Next base: position 641,055 of record JAECXB010000096.1, read on the forward strand.
ATGTACCGCAGTCTACTAAGCAGAATTCCCCTCGTTTAGCCTCTACCAGTGCAAGGACTCGATACTCAATAACTTTGAAATACAACCAACTGGCAACCGCAGCTATCCAGGTCTACCCAAGCGTGCTAAGAGTAAGTTAACCCTAAGATTGAATAAGCCACAAGGTATATCTTATGTTTTGTATTTCCCATTTAGTCTGCTACCTTTATGCCGTGGGTAAACCCGTTTTCCATAAGGTTGTCAATGAGAAGTTCGGCTCATGGCTACGCGATCCAGCGCCCCGAGAAACGGATAGAGAAAAGACCTTCGTGACGAATGAGAACGATGCGTACAATCTGTTTGAGTTCTCCACACGCATACAGTACCGCATGAACAGTGTGCCCAGGCACAAGTACGAGATATCCGAAGGTTTTCAGGTAGTTCTCTATAAGGTTGCTCTCTCTTAACTGCTGTACAACTTTCGATTCATTCAGGGTAACGCGCACGTCGTTTACAACGGTTCGTTCTACTATCAACAGAAGAACAGCGATATGGTTGTCAAGCTGGATTTGACCACCTCCAAGAAGATAAGTAAGTGCGAGCACCAAAGTGAGATACGTGTGAAAAGTACTTATCGATATGCTTCACAGGTGTTCAGCTGCCATACGCAGGCGTCGCCACAGGTAATCGACTCTATGCCACGGACTACAATTACATGGACTTCAATGTGGACGAGGTCGGTCTGTGGGTCATATACAGCACACACGACTCAAACAACACGCTGGTAGCTAAGGTAGGTGGGCAGACCTTTCCATGTCTTCCTTGATAGTGAACTTTTCTTATCTCGCCTAGCTGGATGCTGAGACTCTGCGCATGCAGTACAACTTCAACATTACCCTGGACCACAGGCAGTTCGGGGAGATGTTCATTGTTTGCGGCAATCTGTATGCCATTGACTCGGGCACCGATAAGAATACCCAGATACGCTACGTGGTCGATCTGTACAAGGGCAAACTGTTGAACGCCAACCTGCCCTTCTCCAATCCCTTCAGCTACACAACAACAGTGGGCTACAACCCATTGACAGTGGTATGTATGGCTGACAGTCCCAACCTGTTCCTGTTCCAATCGATGTTCTTTTGACTCATTGCAGGAGCTTTACTCGTGGGACAAGGGCAACGCACTCACATATCCTATACGCTATAATGAGCATCGGCTAGTTTCCGAAAATATCTAGAAACTTAGTAATGTTTCACTTAATAAATAAAGATCGTTCTTTTTTTTACCAAACAAAGGGTTTTATTGGGCATTAGGGGAAGAAGAAGTATAAGACAATTTTATAGTCTTTGATAGCTTTGACAAAAAGAGGTTAACAATACATTAACTAAACTTTGAACTTAGTTATTACTTTATGCATACAAATACCTGAGCTAAACAGGGTACCTTCTAGTTGGGTATAGCTTTGCAACAGACCACATATTATGATTATATTTACCTGCCGCACATGCTTAAATATCAACAGCAACATCTCGCATTGTCTCGGACACTTGTTCCAATTGAAAGTGTAAAGAGTTGAAGAAGAAGAACGTGATCAAGCGCAAGGTGCGAACCTTTAATTTGTGACAACAGGCAAATAAAGGCGTCGACAAAAGGCAAACAACGAAATCACAACTTTTCACAAGTAAACAGACCAAGTACGCAGCAAATTCTGAATAAATAATGTCAGTCAACACCGAGTCTCACTCTCTCTTTCACTCTCCCTTTCTATTTACTAATGGATTATTAAGTGGAATGAATTATTGGTTATGTAATAAACCCTTTACACCATTTAAACTCTGCTTAAAAGTAAAGTTTCGTGACTTAAAAATAAATCCTAATTGGGGCTCTTACAACTTTTCGATCTTGCCGAAACATTTCAAAGATTTCCGCATTTTAAAAATTTCAAAAAAACTCAAAAAGTTTCTCTAATTAATTGTTGAACACGAAAAGGACGAGGAGCGCAAATAAAAATTGGTCTTTCACTTGGGATAAATGAATGGAAATTAAATTAATTGTTGAGCAAAAGTTGAGAAGCCCATCATGGACGCAACTCGGTCTGGCTGCCATTCGAGACTGACCCTAATGAGCTAAACGGCTAACCGCCACGCCCCCTCCCCGCTGCGCCCTGCATTACGGCATGGTGATTCCTTGGCGATTGCGACTACAATTAGCTGCGATAATGTTGACATTATCCTCGTCTGCTTCATCAATTATGTGTGTGCCGCTGCGGGCTTGTGTAGCTAGTGCCGGCAATAAGCCAGGTTGCAGCATCAAAGCGGGCGAGAAGAAGAGACAGAGAGAGAGAGAGGTAAAAAGAGAGAGAGATAGAAGAAGGAAGAGCGAAAGGAAGAGAGAGGGAGAAGGCGTCGAGCCAATTGCCTGCGGCGCTGCCGGCTGCGGCTCATAACTGCAGCGTGGCCAAAAACAGCGACTGACTGGCTGATTGACTGGCTTATTGACAGACTGCCTGATTGACTGATTGTCGGCATGTCTGTCTGTGTGTGTGTGTGTGTGTGCGTACTCTGCTCGGCCCAAATGGCATTTCGTTGTCTGACATACGCCACAGGCAACACGGTGACGCGGATGCCGACTACTTTGCAGCTTCCCTTCGCTCCCACGCCTCTTCCTCCCTGCTGTGTTACTCTTCTAGTCACATTGATTGCTTTGTGCTTTTGGTGCCCGCCCTCAATGAGTCCCCGAATTCGCCCCCCTCCCTGCCAGCACATTTCAATTTCATTCCAAACTTGCCTCATGTGCGTGCCACTTTCATTTGGGAGCTGCCTTCAATTGCGTTGCATGTTTGACAATTTGCATTTTTCCCTGCCTCCTCCCGAAATGTTACAATCCCGTCCCCGTTCCCTTCCCCCTGCGAACCAACTATTCGCAATGTTTGCCTTTGTAATTGCCTGCGCTATTTCAAACTGTTCTCCTCCGTTGGCTTTCCAAATGTTTTGGGAATTTGCCCGTTTCGCCTTTGGTAATCAGTGTGACAAACAGCTGAGCAGCGAATACATTACCAGTTCGAATCCCAATCAGAATCAGCATCGGCATTCCGTATTGTGAATTCAACATATGCCAATCAATGGCTCAAAGCTTAATCCGATTGTAATTGCAACTGCAATTCATTTGCGGGAAATGTTTGCTTTGAGTTCGCTCCGATGTGGAATGTTAGTTATCTCTGCTGCTCGTGACATCAATTTATAGCGAAAAAGGACATGGAAAAATGAATATACAAAATATGTCATCATAATTGCATTAAAAACTGTGCGCAGACTGAATGTCAAAATGTGTTCACTCGCATAAATTTATGAATGTCGCATTAAAAAGCCGTGCGAGCCTTCATTCATTTTCATTCACTGCACTCTTAATTAGCTTTCAATTCATTTCTAATTAAGTGAGACGCCATCTGGCGTCAATTTCGCGAAATTCAATTACCATTGGCAGTGTGACCATGCTCGTATGTTGCCCATATATGGCCTTGATTTATGCAGTTTTAAATACAACATGAAAATTTGGCAAAATGCCAGCAAATGAAGAAAAAAGGGAAGTTTCCCTCCTCCTCACCCTCCTCTTCCTCTTCTGCTTCTGCTGCCTTCATGTTGGGCTCACATCATTTTTCATATTTTTTTTGATACTCCTCTTGCCACTGTTGCTCTCGCCAAAGGCGCAGCTGGCAGTCGGACATCCGTTTGTAAGGCTAATGCGCCGTTGTCAAATTGCCAAAAGGACCGAGGACCGAGGACCGAGAACCGAGGACTGTGTACTGCGGAGTACATAAAAGCGAGACGAGTGAGTGGTTCAAGGGTGTGGGCACTCGACGATCAGCTGAGCATCTGTTTAGCACACTAAGCGTGCCTGGCACTTGCCCGGCTCCGCTTTCACGGCTCACTTCAGTTGCCCAGCTCGGTGACCAAGCCATGGCAACCGCTTTCCAAGCACTTCACTCTATTATCAGCTTCAAGTGCAGTCTACGTGAGAAGGGGGAAGGGGGGAGGGGGCGTGGCAAGTGGTACACTTAAATCAGTTGACTTTTTAATCAAAATGCAAAATGTTATTTGAGTTGTGAACAGCAACAGGAACGACAACGACAAGGGCAAGTGTCGTCGAGTGTGTGCGGCTCACTGGTCCATGAAACCCAATATAATTTCATGGGCATGGTCACCCTTAGTCCCCCTCCCCCCATGCTCACGCCCTGTAGTAATAGGAGCAAATGGCATGCAAACAACGACAGCAATTATAGCAGCAGTGGGTGGAGTGGGTGGAGCTGAGTAGACCAGGCCATAGCAGGCCAGGCACCCCGCTGAGCTCGATGCCAATAATCGGAGGCGAAATATGCTGAACCGCTGATGCGTTAAATTATTTCTCATAATAAACTAGGTAGGGTAGTCGGCTGCGGGGGGAGGGAGGTCAGCAGGAGTTCAGTTGGAAGCGTGACAACCCACGCAAGACATTTATCTAAATGAGAAAGGTGATCTGTGCAGGGAGAGAGAGGAAAAGGTGACACTTGAGCAGCTGATTAAACATGAACAGTAAAAAGACTTGAGGTGTTACTGCTGTGCTAGATAAACTGATGATTTATTAGTTATTTAATAGATATTAGGCTTAATTAAAAAGATTTATTCAACTCACTTTTATGTATTTTTATTATATATTATATAAAGGACTTTACGAGCATTCATTTTATATTTACAATGTCAACTTTAAGCCAACCAATCTGGGAAAGTTCAACTTTAAGACCTTCGAAATTGAACCTGATCATGTTCGGTTCCCATGTCGACTGATTGATAAGTTGATTGATTACAAACTGTAGTCTGTGGACTGTGATTTTGATTTTGATAATGCTACTCGTAGGTAAAGAGTTGCTTTGCTCTGCAGCTCAGTTCTCTCCACCTCACTGTCCATCTTCCTTCTTGCACTTTGCCGTCGCTGGGCTCGGCTCAATTGGCGAACTGTGGCGCTGCTGTAGTCGCAATTCAGAGGCTGCAGCCGCATTGTGCCGGCCAGACAATGGTGCAGGTTGCTACCGCTGCTGCGTGCCACAAACAAAAGCTGCAAGCTCACAATGCAGAGGCAGCCTCAAAATAAACACACACACACTCAGCCACACCCACAATCAAACAGTGCAGCCTGCTCTCGCATTCTGTTTCAGCTCTCGGCCAAGTGCAGCCAATACAATAGCAAAGGCGCAGGGAAAGGAGGGAGGTATGAATGGGGCAGAGTAGGGAAGAGACGGGAGAGGCAAAGAGAGAGATAGAGAAAGGGAGAGAGGAGTGGTGGGGATCTGGCAGCAGCTGCCGTTCATTGTATTTTTAAATGCGTTAATTGAGTGCTGCCAATTTTTTTGGTCCTACGTTTTCTACTATTCTCCTCCTTGTCTCTTAACCACTCTCTCCCTCTCTCTCTCTCTCTTTCTTTCTCTCGCACATTGTCTCCCGCTGGGACACTCATCCATTAAGCTCAGGCAGCTCGACGCGGAATCAAAGTGAAATGAAAATGCTCAGCTGCTGCTTGGCTTTGCCTTTTCCTCTTCGTTACATTTTTTTATGGCTGCGCCAATTGAATTGTTAGCCAAGTTTTCTGTTGATCTTCCTCTTGTTATTGTTGTTCTTGTTGCTGCTGTTGTTGCTGCTCTTGTTGCTGTTGTTGTTGGCGGCATTTTGAATCGCTTCGCATTGACACTTTGCGTTTTATGGCGGCCATTAAAATGCCAAATGACCAACACGCACACACACACACACACACACGTTATGCATACATACATGAGCAGTCGCAGTCAACGCCCTCTCCCTCCCTGCCCCTATACCTGCACTCCATCTCACTCTCTCTCTCTCTTGCTTTCACTTTAGTGCACTTCAGTGGACGCCCCTCGACGCGTATTACGGCCACTGAGGCGCTTATGCGCTCATTAATTTCGCTTGAACGAAGTTCAATGGAACTGTCTGCCACACCTCCTCCGCCCCTCTCCCTGCAGCTGATAAAGTGTTGCGAATTTCAACAGGCAAATGAAAAATGGCTCGAGCAGCCCAAAAAAAATAAAAGAAGGAAGAAGAATTCACCAAGTCTCATTCTCTCTCTCTCTCTCTCTCTCTTTCCAGCAGTTGCAGTTGGCGTTGCGTGTTGCGCCGATAACTGTGTGGCCGAGGCAGCTGTCGTTATATGTAACGGTAACAGTAACTGTAACGCTATAACAAGAAGTTGCCCCCTAACAAATGACCGGCAATTAGACAAGTGAAATACTTCACAGCAGCAACAGCAGGAGCAGCTGAAAGTAAATGGCAACTGCCCAACGAATCGTTTACCACACACGCGCCCGTTGCCACGCCCCCACACACTTCCATTTGCACTCGCACTTCAGGTGGGTGAAATCAGGGCAACGTTGCAACAGTAAACTACTAGTCAAGCCGAGTTTGCAACGTGCCACTTGAACTAAGGCAAAAACTGTTGCGAACTTCGCTCGAGCGTTATTTATGCAAAAGTTATGCATCTATATTAGGTATACGTATATATAGCATGCACAGCCCGCTGCCATGACTATTTCTATTCAACTAAAGCTTAAGCTTTTAAGTTCTTTACTTTAAGTTAAGGTGACTGCAACCAACAATAGTTCTGTGTGGCAGCTTAAGCTCTGTTCGAAGTTGCAGCTGAGGCAGAAAGTGTCCCATGGGATATGCCTTCAATTGATTACTCAATTTGCGAATTTGACTGGCTACTAACTTAACTAACTACTAACTTATATTATAATAAAGTCATATTAAAAATAAACACAAATTGTAAAAGCAACAAATGAATTTTCAGCTTTCAATGAGTCAATGGGATTCATAAGACACTCTCGGTCAGCAGCAACAACATGCACAATGTTAACCCTGATAAGATTGCTGTTGTACAAGTAATGAGGGCACTGGTTGTGAATGCTCAACGGCAGCATACCCTGCATAAAGCAATCCTGTGAAGTAAGAGCAAAGAAATCATTCGAAAACATTCAAGTCGAATGTTAAACAAGAGTTCAACTCAGTTTCGTAGAGTTTTTCAACTGGAAATACTTTGTAATCTGGCTTACCTTCACTTAAGTCCGTATATATATATCCGTAAGTATATATCTAGCTTAAGCCTGCATTAGCTTGCCATCTCACTCGCACACATTATACCCCTCTCTAGCTGCTGCTGTTCTCACTGGGTACCTAAAACTAACAAGCCATGTCCAGCTATGTAAATTTAACCTACCACGAACAGACAGGGCTGTCAACGGGTCGGTGAGTCGCTTAACTAGTTGGGCTGCATGCCCGAATTCAGGCCCTCTCCTACTCTCCCCCTCTCACTCTCTACCCCGCCCATCAATGTAACTATCTCGCTTTGCGGGGCCTTGCCAATGATTGGGCACAAAAGCCGAAGACATTTCAATTTCAATGCAAAACAGTTGACTGAGCGTTGGCCGAGAGTGTGCACGTGTGTGTGTGTGTGTGTGTGTACACGTTTGATGCTGTCTGTTGATGCCAGTATAAGTATGTGTGTGTGCGTGGGTGTATTGCAGTATGTGTAACTGTATCTGCGGCATTCAGTTCGAAAGAATTTTGTAGCGTTGGCGTTAAATATTACGACCCCGTCAAGTTACTCTGGCGCTGCTGTCTGCCGACACATGCAAACACACACACACAGAGATACATATACAATCACTTGCTGTCCGACACTTGCATGCGCCACACACACACCCACACACGGTCGGGCAACCCTTTGCATAAATACAGCTTATAAAATATTCATATGCACATGCCAGCGCCATGAAGCCCCTTTGAAGCTATCACACACACACACCCATACACTCACTCTCACTAGCACGCACCCTTGCACACCCCCCCACACACACACTCATCGCGCCCAAGCAAATGGCAAAGTTTCGTGCAGAATTCTATAAATTCAAAGTTTACCTACACATGGAGGAATGTTACGAAATTTATGCAAATTTCGGAATGTTCAACTGTTGCACACAACACTCAGGCTTGCACACGCACACACAGACACTCACACAGACGTACAGTTCTAGAACAACTGTTTTTGCAGCCTACTTTCAGACGCAACATTTCTATCGCCCAGTCAGAGATCTCTGAGACAGCCCCAGCAACCACTCCAAGCCGCTTGAAGTGCTCGCTAGCTGTCCCTTAACCAACACCTAACCCTCCCCCTCCCCCTGGCTGCCCTTGCCTTGACTGGTCCCCCAGTTGAGCCCTCATCCTCGACCTGAACCCAAGCTAACCCTTTATGTCAGCCTCTCTGACCTTCGTCGTGCTTATGCATAAAATCTGCCACATTTCTATTGTTTTGCCTGGCTGTTTTTGTTGTTTTAAACACACGCACACACACAGATAAACACCCATTTTCGCACAGCTTGCAAAGTCGCAAAACATTCCCTGGCTGCCTTTTGTGGAATTGACAAATAATTGCGAAAGAAAATGCCTGATAATTGTGAAAATATGTTGTGTGCGAGGAAGATAAAAGAGAAAATGTTCATTTGAATTTTACGATATTTACTCGAGAGTTTAACCCTTTGGCAGCCATGGAAATTGTGACTTATCCAAAAATGCTTTTAATTTAATGTGTATCTGTAGGAATTCAAAGATTTCTTTTGTCTCTGGCAATAATTGTCAACAGTATCTGTATCTGCTGAAATTGCGCATTTCTTTCTCGAGCCTCTCACACAATGCGAATGTAATTTGCACTGGCAATTATCCCATTTCCGCTGCTTGACATTAAATTCCATCGACTGTAATGCGAGACGGCTGCTCGTCATATTGATGGTGCCTCGTGCCGCGTACTGAAGCACTTCGTATGCAACTCACAACAACTTGCTGAATCGCACTTGAAGCGAGCCACGAGGATGCTTCTCTTGCTCATCGACGGCAATGCGGAATGAAAAGAATAACAGAAAATTTATATTTGCCATTCTCTTTCAAGCGCTTTTCATTAAAAATTTTGCATACTCTGCATGGAATGCGGGCCCAAGAGAGGGTATATTGGTTGGTAGTTTGAGTGACTTGAATTGGATTAATGAAAAATTATTTATATTTACCATATTTTTTTGTTCCTTTTTTTAAGTTCCAAGTTAAATTTAAATTCTGTCTTGAAGCTGCTTTATTTCTCATATTTAAAGTTCCATTCTGTTCGCTATAGTGCCAAACAGATTATGAACTTGAAGGAAAGAAATGCTGAATACACATAAAACTTATTGTTTCAATTTCATTTCATGTTCCATTTCACGTGTTTCGAGTATGGTAAATGAAGATTGTTCTTTTTCCATCTGTGCCAAGTAAATCTTGAACCTGAAAAGAACAACCAGAACTCTCTGTTTCACACCTTGCAAGAGTATCCTCTTACTCTGCAGCGAGTACTGAGCACTGAAGTACTGAGTAACCAAGTGCTCGATCCGAATAACGATTACTGCGCACGCTGCGCAAATGCCTATGCGGCAGGGGATGCGGAGTGGGTGGCAGGCATATGCCTGCATGATGCCTTGTGCTCGCATGCAACATGGAAATGGAAATGGAAATGGATTGCAGCAACAAGCTGCATGTGTGTAAATCCATTTATGCTTCAGCGCATTTATAGCCAATTTTAAAAGCCCAAAGTGCTGCAACGACTGCTGCGAGAAGGGGAGGGAGGAATGGAGAGATGCACTGCGGCCACTAGCCAGACAGGTGGCAGCAGGCAGCAGGCAGGCAGGCTGGACAAGCTGGCATAATTTGTGTGTGCGGCGTGTGGAGTCAGCGAAGCGCAGTTACAATTCAATACACTGCAACAGCAAAGGGGCACCTAATGTGGAAGGAGGAGTGGGTGCAGTGCAGGTGCTGGATGGGGGGTCGTCATTTAATTGCGCAATTGCTGCATGTTTTACGAGTACCCACAGCGCACCCACACCCACCGCTCACACTGCATTCACACTCGTATGGCATATTCATGCCCCCAATCGACACAAGTCACAACTTTTGCATACTTTGCCGCGCAAGCTGCGACCCACGAACGCGCGTGCCGGCACGTATTCCCCTGCCAGCCAAGACCTCTCTCTCTCCCCTTCCCCACAAACACTCTCTCTCTATACATTCAGTTATGCAAAATGTTGCTTATCAGCTTACGCAGGCAAAAGAGAGAGGGAGAGAAGGGGAGAGAGGGGCTCGAGAAATGTGTGTTTACAAAATTTCTGAGTTTTGTTTGTGATCTGTGATTTCAGGCCGTGATTTCATTTATTTAATTGTCTCGTAAATGTTGAGCTCGTGCTGTGTGCATGGAGTGTAGATATATTCCATAATGATGTGCCCACACACATATACATACATGTGTATATAATTTATATGTGTGCTATATACATATGTGCTCATTTTCAATTGAAAACTTTTGGGACGATAGCAGATAAGACTTCTATGTTGTTTTTATACGCTTGCTTCCATTATTTGTTGTATATATTTTCTTTACCAAGTAAACACTTTAATTGTACTGTTTGACATATACTAAGGAACTAAGCTTTTCTGCATTTAAAAACCTTCCATCATTATTTATATTATATCTCATGAGGTAAGATATTTAAGCAATCAAATATATAATATATATATAATAAATACAATAACTTGGCATAGATAGTTTCAATGTAAAGCATTCAATAAGTTGTTGTCATTACTTACTGATTTAAGTTGCGCTCGTTGGAACCGCTCTGGCTCTGCACATTGTCCGTGTGGCGTCGCTCCTTGTGAACGATGCCCATGAGCTTCATCCACGGATTGTTCTGGGAGCCATGGCCTCCCATGCCGCCACTCTGCCACATGGTCATCTTGGCGGCTTGGGTGTGGCACTGTTGGGGCTTTTAACTGGAACTGTGGCAGCTTAACCAAGACGCGAGAGTTGTTTAGAAACCTGGCGAAGAGTTGCCCGATAATTGCATAGGATTTCAGTTGTTGTTCTTGTAACAGTTACTGTTGTTATTGCTGTAGTTGTAGTTGATGTTGTACTGCAAAGCGAAAGCCTAAGTTGTTAGCAGAAGTGGAGTGGAGAGAGAGCAAGAGCGAGAGCGAGAGTGAGACAACAGACGCGGGCTTGGCTTGGCTTGGCTCAAAACTGTTGCATACTTTCAGGAGGCTGCAGTCCGTTCGAGGCCGCTCGAATTTCCGAATTTCTTGGATGGAATTGAACTAAGAATTTATTGTGGTTGCGCTACAGCTTCTGCCTCTTCTTCTTCTTCAGGCTAATGTAATTGATAAATTTGTTGTTGCTGAATTTTGTTTTTTTCTTTTGCTGGGCGGCTGGCGTTGCGTTCTCTTTTTTGCTTTGTTGCTTTTTGGATTTTGGCTTGGGGTTTGCTGGCTTCTCTGGTTCCTTGCTCTGCTTCCTCTTCTTGTTCTTCTGCTGCTTGTACAACTTTTGCGGTTTTTGGTCGTTTTTGGCTCGATTTGTATTTGGTTTTGTTACTTGTTGTTCTGTAGTTGGTATTTTTGCTGGTATTTTTTATTGCTATGCTTGCTGATATTTTACTGGTATTTTTACTGTAAGTTTACTGGTATTTATGCTGTTATTTTACTAGTATTTTATTGGTATTTACGCTTGGTATTTGCCAGCTATTATTTTAATTGTATTAAAGCTATTTAAGATGCGATTTAATTGTCAAGCCTTATTTACGTTGCCGTCGCATAATGTCTAAAATTAAGAATCACAATGGCGTAAATTGGTTGTTCTTGTTGTTGTTTTTTGGTTTAAACTTATTTTTTAATTAAATTAGTTTCAATATTTGTTATTTTACTGCGAATTTATATTGTTGTTGTTTGTCTGTTAACCATTTAATGCTAATTATTGTTAAGTGTTTATTTTGTGGCTGTTCTTCTTTCTCTTCTTCTTTACCTTATTCCCCCCTTGACGTACTATAATAAGTTATTTAGTTGTTGTTGGTTTTGGGACTGATATTAAATGTTATTCATATATTACGAATTATTATTGCCTTGCATTAGATCTTTTGTATATATTTCAATTGTTTAATTACGTTTTGCGTTCCCTTTTCGATTGCGGCTTTTAGTTATCTAATCACTCTAGCTAAATTGAGTTTGTTGTTGTTTTCTTCTCCCCTTTGCTTTTGCTTTTTCCATTCCCTTTGTTGTTGTGGTTTTTTATTGTATTCTAGTCTGCTTTTGGCTGTTGCTTATTATCGTTTTGCTTATCAAAGAGACTAATGAAATATTCTGCCAGTCGGCTCTCGAGTATCCTTTGCCATTCCTTGGGGCGATATGAATGTGATATCCGGCATAGACAGCAGCTGCAATGACAAGAACAAAGAGAAAGAGTAAGAGAAGAGAAGAGAAGAGGAGAATAGAGTCAGAGATTGCTTATTGATTTTGGGAAATCACTTGGCATAGGCTTAAGAGCTCAGAGGGCCAAGTTTATGTGGGATGAAAAGTTTTAAGCTCGAGTTGACTGCACAAGTGAAATCTATTTCCCTTTTTGCCAGACTGAGTTTTTCTTTGTTTCGCCCCTCAGGCAAAAGGGAAATTCACATGCATGTGTCACTGATAAGCCTATTTCAAGCAGAAAATGGAAGAGACATGTGGGAGAGAGAGACGGACTGCACATTTGCTATGCTATCAACAACGCCATAAGCACATTATGATGCGCTCCCCTCCCTTCCCGCCACCTGCACAGCTTGGCATGTAAAGTGCCCGCAGACTGAGAATACATAATTAAAAATTGGGCCAAGAGCTGGGAACAGGCAGCTCAATGGCATCATCAACACACGACAGGCACACACACACATGCATACACAGGCACTCTCACATGCATGTGATGGTAAATTGACAGTAATTAATAATCGTTACACTTGCCAGCTCTTGTGTTCGTGTGTGCGTGTGTGTGTGTGCCTGCATTGACTGTCGCTGGCTCGCTCAACTAGCTGGCAATTTCCCATGCAGCATGCAGCATGCAGCAACGGCTGCGGCATCTCTGGACACGCTCACCGAGGCGAGGCAATTTACCAAGCTGCATAAGAAAAAATGTGCACAGCAGACTAACAAAAAAAACAAGAAAGAAAGAAGGGCGAAAACAGGCAAAAAAAAGAAGGAGAGAAATATAAAAGAGAATTACATGGAAATGAAAATGAATTGGGCCGCCGACAAAGACGCGCTCTGTGGCGCAACTGCAACGCTTCATTTGTTTGCGGTCGGGCCACAATCAGAGCCATAAAGTGTGTGCCTGTGTGTGGCAGACGCACACACCTCTCTACCTTTTCCCCTCAACCTCCAAGCCTGGTTCATACTCCAAGCAACTTCCGCTGCATTCTTAAACATTTCGAGTTTCCTGAAAAACTAGAATAGGTTGCGCATTGACATTTGAAGTGAGAAAATCATGTGTGGATCTATAAGGAAGTTGGCAGGAAGCAACACAAGAGAATACTGAATTAACATGTATATATTATATATTCTTTTTATATATATCTAATGAAAACTCCTGTTCTTTTGTCAATGGAAAGTATCCTAAGCTCAGTTAATCATCTCTGAATATTCAGCACTAACTTGTCCAGCTGCCTTAGCAGTTAAAGGTGCAGAAATATGAAGTAAATACATATATACTATCTATACTATATATCCTATCTTAAACTGGGCCACAGTAGCAGAGGAAAAGGGAGAAAAGGGAAGAGGCGGGGCTGTTTGGAGCGTGGCAAAGCTCATCTCAGTTGAATTGAGTTGAGCTGAGCTGAGTTGCCGCTTATTGCGAGACCATTCAACGCATTCATATTCACAAATTTTGTCATATTGCAAAGTGCGCTCAGGCGTGCCACATTCAGCTGAAGGAATCTAGTAAAAGAGCTCACCAACACCATCTCTCCTTCCCCCCCTCCTTACGCTCTGCCTAACCAATTCTGTCGTTTGTTCCATGTCCTCTGTCCACAGTCCGTTGCTGCCCGTTGTCGTTTGTCGCTTGTCGGTTGTCGCCTGTCTGCGTTGCCTCAGCTCAACGATCTGTCAACGTCAACGGTGCGTATGATAAATTTTTATTATGCAGCGCTGCTGCCACTGCTGCTGTTCGAGCAGCTTTACGCTTCAACAGCTACAATCTTTGCGCCAGCACACACACGCACGCATAAGAAGAACTTGTGAAAAATGTAATGAAACATTTAAATAGGGAGAGAAAGAGAAATAGAAAAGGAAAGAGAGAGAGAAACTGAGCTGAGCTGAGCACAAAGCCGTCTCAAAGCTAATTACGCATGCGACTTTATTATTTTTAGTCCACGCAATAAGCCCCCATATAGAGATGCCCATCTGCATGGCAACTGCATGAATGTGAATGCGAGTCGAGCTTGGCAGCTGCTGCAGCAGATTACATAAAGGATTATGCACAGCTTCTCGCACCTCGTGCCCTGCCATAGATTCATCACAAGGCACAACAACGAGAGGAAGAAGCTGCCCAAAGATGGATGCAATAAATAAAATTTTCTTTTGCAATTTTGCAGCTTAAATTAATAGCAGCACAATGCAGAATGCGAAACTTTTTTAACATGCTGGAATTTTTCACAATTTTCCATTTCCTCGCGACGCAAAGAAAAGCAATTCCCCCTTCCCCTCACCCCCCTGTACTTCGCTTGTCTGTTTTCTTTGCATTTCCTTTGCGCGCTCTGAGAGTGCTTGAAATGTTTCTAAATATTGTGAAGATGTCGCAGAACTTTTCCCATGTTTGTAGCAGCAAATTTTGCTAGTTTGTCAGACATATGGCAGCTGGTGTTCCATATATTCACATACATACGCATACATATGTATGCCGCGGGGCTCGTTGAAGTCTTGTATATGTTAGAGTTCATATCTCGTTGTGTTTCGTAGCTCATCTTGAGATTGCACATAGTTTCAGTTGTTTCAACACGATGTTTGCCTAGTCTCTCTCTATTTTCGTGAGAGAATATTGAATTACATTTCAAGAAAGCTTTGTTTGCAAGCCTGACTATAATACAGAGACTTAGTGCAGCCTAAAACAACCTAAATCATCGACCTTCGGCGACCTAAACCGACCTAAAGCGACCTGAATTACGGCTACCTGTGCACGAGCTGTTGTCCCTTTCATGCAATATGCAGCAATCAATTAACTTTTTAATCAATCACAGTAATCTAAGCGATTGTATCGTGAGGACGGAATGCGCATTATGTCACAGCGATTGAAAATTTAATTACGGTATCAGTTGGTCCTGACGCAACTGCAGCTGCAACCACTGGGGACGGCACTGAAAGGTTGCACAACAAATTGATAAGCCGCGCTCGGCGCTCGGCGCTGCATGCGGCAATTAGCTGAGGAATGCGAAATATGAGCGGAGCGAGCGAGAGCGATGGGGAAGGGTGGAAGGGACAGAGGTCGCAATGTGGCGCATCCTCGCTGGCATTTAAATTGCCAGGTAATTAACCGTAGTCGTTGTCGTTGTCACCTTACCCGCTGCCAAGGCAACGGCAACAGCAAAGCTTTTTCACAGCACCCTCGCAGCACGGGTTCAAAATAAGTTAACAACGCGAGCAGGAGCAGGAGAGATGGCTGGAGAGGTTGGAGAGGGTAGAGGAAATGTTGGCAAACAAAAAAGTTTAAATTAGGCGTAAAATAGCAAACCAGTCAGAGGAGAACACCTAGCACAGAGAGCAGTAGGAGACAGAGACTCAGGTACTCCGAGTCAGAGCCAAATGCGGGCGAACTTTGGCATAAAGGAAAATAACAAAATGGAAATCAAGCGAAAAAGCATTAAAAATGCATTGTTCCGATTGGGAATTGCCAAAAGGTGACGCACAATTTATTAGTCCT
The DNA here is from genome assembly GCA_018151435.1 of Zaprionus africanus. NCBI lineage: Eukaryota > Metazoa > Arthropoda > Insecta > Diptera > Drosophilidae > Zaprionus > Zaprionus africanus. Next base: position 656,862 of record JAECXB010000096.1, read on the forward strand.
GCGGAATGATTAATGAAGCAGGCCCTCGAATTCAATATTGATGGCATGAATTGCGCAATCATGTGACTGTCAAAGTTGAGGGGCAACTGCAAAGGGATCACGTAATGCACAAGAGGTTCATTTGCTTCGTTCACTTGCACTCTGCTCAGGTATTGACAACTATTTAACCAGCAGTTAAACCGATGGTTAGTTTTTAGTATTTTCTATTGTTTAAAAAACACTTTATAAGGTAAAAAGAAAAACTTTTTTAAGCTTAGATGCCATTTGCAATTCTACGTTAACATATCAGCATTTGGCCGGTCAAATTTAACCTTAATGTTAACCAGAGGTTAACTTTTGTGCACTTTTTGTGCGATTAGAGTATTTTACTAAGATGAGAATAAACTTTCGCCTTAACCTCATTTAAGTTATAACAAATTAAACTGCAGGTTAAGCATAACAAGCTGCTTGGCAAGCTGACAGAGTTGCCACCCTTCAGTGTTGCTGACTGAGCGAGCTTAAGAACTGCAGATTGACTTTTAAAAAGGACAAACGTTCCGCTTTAAAGCGCTTGCGTTGTCACAGTTTACTGTGCAACGCTACTTTGATGTGGGCGTGGCACAAACTGTGGCACCTTCAAGCGGACAGAGACTGTGGAAGGGAGCTTGCGGGGTGCGGGGCGGTAAACTACTATGGAGCGCGCAGCTAATACCCGACCGGCTTTGGCCTCAAGGGAAGGCAAAAGGTGCAAACACAGCGACGCCTCGCTGGGGCAACCACAAGTTATAGCCGTAGTCCCCCCCTCTCCTTCTCACTGTCCACCACCCCTGCCTGACAACTGTCGGCGCGCCCCTGGGGAGCTGAAAGCGATTGCAAAATTTTGGTGAGCGCTAAGACCCCATGGAATATTTAATTACGGGGGAACTGACACCGAGCACTGCAGCTGGAGTGGGAATGAGAATGGGAATGGGAATGGAAATGGGAATGGGAACTGGAGCTGAGACAGCAACTGATGTTTTGTGATACCCAGGAGAGTGTGTTGGCGCTGGGATTACTTGTGAGCACGGGCGACTGGCCACAGCTTAGAAACAGCAACACAACAACGACAAAAATAACAGCCACAACAGGAGCAAAGGGGAGAGGAATTGTAGCCATAGTTGCCGTGCGTTGGATCAATAAATGGCCAGCCAGGAAGAGAAGCCAGCAGGAAGGTGCACACAAGGTTGCAGCCGTGCGGCAATCGGCAATCGGCAATTGGCAATTTGCAACAGCGGAAACGGAAGCTGAGCGCAGCACAGCAGAGGATGGTAAGCATGAAAAGCAAGAGGCAATCCCCTTGAATACCATTAATAAATAATCTGATTTAATTGCAGCCACCAAAGAAGAAGCTCTCCAAGAAGGAGAAGGCGCGGCTGGAGGCCGAACAGGCCGAGCTGTTGCGTATCGAAATGGAAAAGGAGAAGTGAGTAAGCGGATTAGCCAACAAAGTAGTTGCTAACTCTCACTATTCACCCTCTCTCTATTCAGACTGAAGAAACTGGAGGAGGCGCGTCAGCGCAAGAAGCTGGAAATGGAGCAGGCCAAGCACAGGCAGCAGCAGGAAGTGACCGAGAATCGGCTGCGTCGTGCGCAACTCAAGGACAGCATGCGCTTCTTCGACATGGTGCACACGACCATCGAAGCCATCAAGGCTGGCGAGCGCCATGAGCGCGACTGGGAGAAGTACATGCGCTGCAATGGGCTGCCCAATGCGGCCAGTGCCAGCGACCTGCGCAAGTACATCCATCAGTGGCATGCGGACATTGCCAAGCGGCAGGCCGAGGCACGCAACTGGCTGCTGCGCACCGATGAGCGGACGCTGCTCACCCAGGACTCGCATGTGCCGGATCTGACGCGCGCCACGCTGCGCCAGCAACAGGAAAATCTAGGCGATATCTATGCACATCGTATCAAGGAAGTGCTGGGGGTGAGTAGTGGGAGGAGTGCAGAAATGGAAGAGTTGCAGAGTCATCCATAAAGAGTATTCATTTCTATCTCCTGCCCCTCTCTCCTTGCCAGATACTCAATGAGTTGGACGATGCCCTGCTGTACACGAAGGAGCATGCACCGCACCTGGCCATCGACCTGGCCAAACTGAAGACAGAGATGCGTGTCTTTCTTAAGGAGCATTTGGACGACTTCACGCATAAGACAATGTCGCACATCGAGCGGGACATGGAGTAAGTAAACCAATTAAACATTGCCAGGCTTATACAATCATTCCTTGCAGAGTCGATCGACCCGGCGTGTCCAAACACATCTACAGCTCGGAAGTCTTTCAGAGCTTCATCTGGACCTTCTCCAAGGATGCACAGATGTAAGTCAAGTCTCAACTAATGTTGGCCAATCAAAGCTTACTACCTCATTCACTTCATATGCACATGCAGCGCCATCAATCCCAAAGCGCGCATTGGCGAACAGTCGGCGCACAACGAGATCGACTTCCCCACCATCGAGATGCTCATCTCGCTGCCGCCCACGGTGCAGCTGCAGAGCTCGGCGATGCGTGGCCTGTGGCTGAACTACGATCACTTCAGCGACTACTGCAGCAGCTTCCAGCTGCGTCACGAGCGCTCCCAGAAGGCCAGTGAGTACCTTCGTTATACTCTGCTGAATAATTTCCCCCAACACCTCCAATGATCTGCTGCTTCACAGCAATCTTAAAGCAGACCAAGCGCGAGTGGCGCAAACGCAAGGAGATTCTGCAATCGATGCTGGACGATTGCGCGCGAGAGATTCCACTTTCGGAGCTGGAACAGTTGACGCAGGATCAGCACTCGGCCAGCTCGCAGGCGCCACGGGAACGCAGCTACGACGTGGATAAACTCTATGCCCAGTACGAGGATGAGCTGAACAAGGCACGTCGCAGAGCAATCGGACCAGAGGCCTACGGCATGCTGGAGACGGATGTGAATCTGCGCAAGTATCGCATCATCGGAGGTGTCTACTGCATCGACTTTCTGGAGACTCCGCAGCAGGATAAGCAGCTCAACGCACGCTCCTTCATACGCACGGGTAACAGCTCAATCCAAGTCATTCCAAGCGGAGTAACTGCATCCGAATTGGTTCTCTTTCCCTTGCAGTTGCCGCCGCCAATAGCCTGATGCACAAAGAGTACTATCAGACATACAAGCCACCGCCACCTGTGCTGCCCGGAGTGCGACGTCTGCCCGAGGAGATCGAGGCTGAGATGCGAATGATTGAGGCGGCACTGGACAAGCTGGCGCTTGTCACGCTACAGTGAGTACAGTCACCAAGTCAACATGTCTTGCTTATATTCAGCTTATCAGCTGGTCAACTTTGTCAGCTAAGAAGCAAATATACTCTTTAGACAGTCAACTTAGTCAGCTAATGTGCTTATTCAGCTAGTCAAATGTCTAGATAGTCAGCTATTCAGCTAGTCAGCCATTCAGCGACTAAACTATTTGTTATTCAGCTAAGTCAGCAAATCGGAAAGTCAACTCTGAAGTCTACTCAGCTACTTCGGCTAGTCAGCCAATTTGCTAATCAGTCAGCTAATGTCAGCTAGTCAGCTAATCTGCTAGTCAGATCACATAGTGGGCACATTAGAAAGTCAGCTAATGTCAGCAAAAGTTATATTCAGCTAGGCATCTAGACAACTATTCAGCTAGTCATCCAGCAACTTTACTAGTCAGTCAGCAATTTAGAAAGTCTTAAATTAATCAGCTAATTTAGCTAATCTGCTATTCAGCTGGTCAGCCATTCAGCTAATTTTCTTATCAGTCAGCTAGTCAGCACATCCAAAAAAATTCAAGATAGCCAGCTAATTCAGCTAGTCAGCCATTCAGCTTACTTGCTAGTCAGTCAGCTAGTCAGCAGATCAGATAGTCAGCTTAATCAGGTTGTCAGCTAATCTGCTATTCAACTAGTCAGCAAAACTGCTATTCAGCTAGTCATCTAGGCAACTATTCAGCTAGTCTGTCATTCAGCTAATCTGCTAGTCAGTCAGCTATTCAGCAAGTCAGATAATCAGCTAATTCAGCTATTCAGCAAATCAAATAGCCAACTCTTTAGATAGTCAGCAGCTAGTCAGCTTATCTGCTATTCAGCTAGAGTCTACTAGTCCTTAGTTAGCTAAATAACTATTCAGCAAGACAGTCAGCCATTAAGCCATTTACCTTGTTAATGACTCTCTCTGTTCCTTGCAAGACTGTCCGACTCGGTCCTGTGGTTCGAACCACCGATAGCCTGTCGCTGGGAGACGCACACCGAGACCTTTGAGGCGGAGCTAGCCGATGGCGTCAAGCCAAATGCAGCTCCCTCAGCAGTAGAGGCAACATCAGCCGCTGCCGAAGGTGACACAGCAGTGGCTGGTACCACTGCCACGCCCACGGAAGCAACGCCTCTGTCGACCAATCCACAGCCCAGTCCGCTCAAGAGTTCACCACGCGGACCGGCTAAGCTGCGCTCCCTGAAGTCCGATCACGAGCAGACGCAGAAGCTGCACGAGATCAGTGACTTTGATCTGCGCGCCATACCCAGCAACGTGGATCTCTACGGGCTGGTCAAGGACTTTGTGGTGCCACGCCTTCCGCAGGGCTTCTGTGTGCGTCTCGAGCAGCAGACGCCGCAGTCGAGCAGTGGCCAACCACAGCGCAAGGTCATGTTCCTAGCGCGTCAGACACATGTGCAGCTGGGTCGAGGTGCTCTGGATGTGGCTGCCATGCCGAAGTTGCCTTCACTTTCATTGCCGGCTGCCAGTAGCACCTCCATTGGCGCTGACTTTCTTGACATGGATGAGCCTGCCGAGCTGTTTCCTCAACTCTGCTTTGACAAACTGCTCAAGTTCCGCTCGCAGCCGCGTCCGCCGCCAGTTACGCCCAGTAGTTGCTATCTGTTCTCGCAGCTCATCGAGGACATGGATCGACTGTGGCAGCTGCAACTGCCACGCGAGCAGCAGGAGGAGATGCTGCAGCAGATCTCCGAGCAGCTGTCGCCCAACGGTTCGCAGCACGATGAAGCCGAAGAGTTGCCCGAGGACATGCAGCCGCTTAGCCAGGAGCTGGTCGAGGTGCTGCAGCCTGCTGCAGCTGCCGCTGCCTTTGCCTACTACACCGGCATTTCATTCGTGCGCGACTCTCAGCTGCCAACTCAGCCGGAGCCAGAGACGTCGCCCAAATCAGCAGGCAGCCAGGACAGTAGCGATGATGATGAGGATGAGGAGGACGATAGCATTCTGGAGCTGCTCGAAGGTGCTGGTAACGATTCCTCAGCCGGAGCCACAATGCAACAGATGCTCAGCGGGAACAGCAACAGCGAGAACCTCGACAGTGAAGCGTAGGCACAGAAGAAGCTGAAGATCCTAGACAGTTTTAAAAGATTAACTCTTTTCTTTCTCTCTCTTCCTCTTCTCTTGTCTTTGTTTTTCATTTGTCTCTTCTCAGTCGCAGACAAAAGCTGAGCAGCGAAGCAGCCATCACACAAGGCAAGTGGAGCACACGTGATGTGCACGACACCAAGTTCAACGAGGACAAGCTCTCCATACAGTTTCGCACGGGTAGATTGGGTGAGTTGCCTAAGGACATCTACTCCTCATCTTTGGGATAGGGGGATAAGTTCTGAGTCTATTCTTTGTTTAACTTTAAACTAAAGTCTCTTGTGTCACCTTCTCACCCAGGCATCTTTGGCTTCGCGCTGAATAAGTACAGCAACATGCCCTACCAGACCTGGGACCTGCGACCGGACATGAAGAAGTACGCTCGGCACTACCCAACCCTATGACCTTTTACGTATCGATCTCCTTTCTTCTTTCTTGCAGCCCCAACACAATTTGCTTCAGCTTCACCGCCTCCTTGATTAGCCTGGACATGACCATCACCGAGGCGGGTTACACCGTGAATAGCTTCCAGGGTGGCAGCACTCAAGTGATCACTGACATGCTCGGCAAGACTCTGTCGCTGGCTCAGCTGAGGGCCACCCTCATCCTCTCGGCTGTGGACATATTTCCCGACGAGGATGCCTTCTGCTACACCGAGGGCTCCTGTGAGAAAAACTACGTGATGGAGATGCACACCTACGCATGCATCTCCACGCTGGGCCTGTCGCACAACTTCAGCTGGTCTCGATGGAATCTCTTGGCCGGCTCACGCACTGCTGTGCTGCTCATCCGCGAGTTGCTGGAGGGCAAAAAGGTGCCATATTATTCTACGTTACTGGTCACGCCTCTGAAGACTTCCATTATTGATTGCACGGAAGTCTCGGCCAGTTTCAATGCGGTTGGCATTGCTGGGATGGAATACTATGCGGATCTTTATCAGCTCTCGCAGTCACATGCCCAACCTGTCAGTCTGGAGAAGCAGCGCAATATGAATCCCATGCTGAGGGATAACGTGGCTGCCATTTTGAAGGGCATAAGGCCGCTGAGTTTTTGTTAAGTATCTCCAGGGAGAAACTAGATCTTTTATTTATTGGCAGACTCTTTTCCTTATACCTTTTCAATATATCTCTATTTAAGTGACTTTAATATACAAATATAATTGCGGAATTAATTATGAACACTTTTGTATGAATTCTCATGCCAACCGCAAAGCAAACAAATGAGTTGCCAAATAATCCTTGTGGAGATTCACTTGAGCTTGATTCAGTTGCACACCTAACTTTCTGGCATTTGGCAACCCTCCAAGCAGCTTAAGTAGAACTTGTTGGGTTAGCTTGAATGGGGCAAACTGTTGGAAATTATTCATTCGAAAGAACTCGCATCCATCTCTCTCTCTCTCTCTCTCTCTCTCTCTCTGGACAACTTTTGAGAGCTGACCACCGGGTCGGGGTTGGGTCAAGTCGGCAACTTTGATTGCAATGTTGAGTGTCAATTGACAGACACACACACACACACACATACACACTCACACTCGCACACAAGCAGACACACATGTATTCACACTCGTACACACACAGAGCCGAGTATGGCAGAGCTTTTTCAATTAAAGCATCAAAATAAATATGGCTACATGGCAAAAATGTCGGCCAAGTGTTCCATATTTTAGCCCTCTCGACAATTTATGCAAAATGAAATGAAAGCCAAGCCAGGCGAATGTTGCCCCAGCTCGAGCAAGAAGACACACAAAACTAAACACACACACACACACACACACACAAAGCAAACACTACACACAGATACATGCTCTCACACCCACACTCACACACTGAAATATTTCAGCCTTCTCTTTCCACCGTTTTCCCATTTGCGCTGCGGGCTGCTAACGCAATTTATACTCGTCCAGCTAAAGCGGATTCAACTGAAACAACAAAAATAATACAACATGAGGCGGCAGCTAAGTAGCCACTCTGTGGGCGTGGCAGGTATTCAAGCAGCATTAGCTGGCATTTAATTTCATCTGCCAATCGCGCGACTCACTCGAACTGTGTCAGCAGAAACAGCAGCAGCTGTGGCAGCTCAAGCCGAAAATGAATCTACAAGCTCAGAGATATACAAAGCTATATGTACCATACACACACACACACACATATACAGGCACACACACACATATACAGGCACACACACACACAGTTACAGGCACACCCACTCAGACTGTGAGCTCATTTTGAATGTATGTAAAGCTGAGTGCTTAGAGCAGTTTCATGTGCGACGTCCTTGGAGTATTGCGACAGATTTTCGACAGTCTGTTAATAACAGCAACCTTGACAGTTGATCCACGCTGTGCTAATAAGCCAACACGATGCTGTAAATAACAGCAGCAAATCTCTGTGACAGTTCTAGGGGTAAAGCAATGCTATATTCCGTATTACTCTTAGTGATAACTATAGAGCATTAGAACTATAAATAAACTACTGTAATTTGTTCCATACAAAGCACTATGGGGAAAAAAACTTTTGAACTTTAAAATGTCACAACTTCGTCAAAAATCATCCGATTTTAGTGAGGAATGTCATTTTATTCATAGTTTTTCTACTAAATTCGATCTGCATTCAAAATTAAAATATTTTAAATTTTTCATTTTTTTCGACAAAAATCCATCAAAACCCCTTAAAAAATGTTCAAATTAGGTCAAAATTTTTGACATTTTTTTTTTGATTCTAATTGATAAAGCTACTCATAATCTGTATAAAAAGTCCTCCCAAACGTGTTTGCGATGAAAATTGTGGATAATATCGAAAAAATACCCTAATTTTAGGTTTGTTCGCCTGTCCTGGAGACAACTTTTGAAATTTAAAATGTCACAACTTCGTCAAAAATCATCCGATTTTGGTGAGGAATGTCATTTTATTCATGGTTTTTTCCACTAAATTCGATCTGCATTCAAAATTGAAAAATGTTACATTTTTCATTTTTCGACAAAAATCCATCAAAACCCCTTAAAAAATGTTCAAATTTTGTCAAAATTTTTGACATTTTTTTGATTCTAATTGATAAAGCTACTCATAATCTGTATAAAAAGTCCTCCCAAAAGTGTTTGCGATGAAAATTGTGGATAATATCGAAAAAATACCCTAATTTTAGGTTTTTTCGCCTGTCCTGGAGACAACTTTTGAACTTTAAAATGTCACAACTTCGTCAAAAATCATCCGATTTTGGTGAGGAGTGTCATTTTATTCATGGTTTTTCCACTAAATTCGATCTGCATTCAAAATTGAAAAATGTTAAATTTTTCATTTTTCGACAAAAATCTATCAAAACCCCTTAAAAAATGTTCAAATTAGGTCAAAATTTTTGACATTTTTTTTTTGATTCTAATTGATAAAGCTACTCATAATCTGTATAAAAAGACCTCCCAAACGTGTTTGCGATGAAAATTGTGGATAATATCGAAAAAATACCCTAATTATAGGTTTGTTCGCCTGTCCTGGAGACAACTTTTGAAATTTAAAATGTCACAACTTCGTCAAAAATCATCCGATTTTGGTGAGGAGTGTCATTTTATTCATAGTTTTTCTACTAAATTCGATCTGCATTCAAAATTAAAATATTTTAAATTTTTCATTTTTTCGACAAAAATCCATCAAAACCCCTTAAAAAATGTTCAAATTAGGTCAAAATTTTTGACATTTTTTTTTGATTCTAATTGATAAAGCTACTCATAATCTGTATAAAAAGTCCTCCCAAAAGTGTTTGCGATGAAAATTGTGGATAATATCGAAAAAAATACCCTAATTTTAGGTTTTTCGCCTGTCCTGGAGACAACTCTTGAACTTTAAAATGTCACAACTTCGTCAAAAATCATCCGATTTTGGTGAGGAGTGTCATTTTATTCATGGTTTTTCCACTAATTTCGATCTGCATTCAAAATTGAAAAATGTTAAATTTTTTCATTTTTTCGACAAAAATCTATCAAAACCCCTTAAAAAATGTTCAAATTAGGTCAAAATTTTTGACATTTTTTTTTTGATTCTAATTGATAAAGCTACTCATAATCTGTATAAAAGACCTCCCAAACGTGTTTGCGATGAAAATTGTGGATAATATCGAAAAAATACCCTAATTATAGGTTTGTTCGCCTGTCCTGGAGACAACTTTTGAAATTTAAAATGTCACAACTTCGTCAAAAATCATCCGATTTTGGTGAGGAGTGTCATTTTATTCATAGTTTTTCTACTAAATTCGATCTGCATTCAAAATTAAAATATTTTAAATTTTTCATTTTTTCGACAAAAATCCATCAAAACCCCTTAAAAAATGTTCAAATTAGGTCAAAATTTTTGACATTTTTTTTTTGATTCTAATTGATAAAGCTACTCATAATCTGTATAAAAAGTCCTCCCAAAAGTGTTTGCGATGAAAATTGTGGATAATATCGAAAAAATACCCTAATTATAGGTTTGTTCGCCTGTCCTGGAGACAACTTTTGAAATTTAAAATGTCACAACTTCGTCAAAAATCATCCGATTTTGGTGAGGAGTGTCATTTTATTCATGGTTTTTCCACTAAATTCGATCTGCATTCAAAATTGAAAAATGTTAAATTTTTTCATTTTTTCGACAAAAATCTATCAAAACCCCTTAAAAAATGTTCAAATTAGGTCAAAATTTTTGACATTTTTTTTTGATTCTAATTGATAAAGCTACTCATAATCTGTATAAAAAGTCCTCCCAAAAGTGTTTGCGATGAAAATTGTGGATAATATCGAAAAAATACCCTAATTATAGGTTTGTTCGCCTGTCCTGGAGACAACTTTTGAAATTTAAAATGTCACAACTTCGTCAAAAATCATCCGATTTTGGTGAGGAGTGTCATTTTATTCATGGTTTTTCCACTAAATTCGATCTGCATTCAAAATTGAAAAATGTTAAATTTTTTCATTTTTTCGACAAAAATCCATCAAAACCCCTTAAAAAATGTTCAAATTAGGTCAAAATTTTTGACATTTTTTTTTGATTCTAATTGATAAAGCTACTCATAATCTGTATAAAAAGTCCTCCCAAACGTGTTTGCGATGAAAATTGTGGATAATATCGAAAAAATACCCTAATTTTAGGTTTTTTCGCCTGTCCTGGAGACAACTTTTGAACTTTAAAATGTCACAACTTCGTCAAAAATCATCCGATTTTGGTGAGGAATGTCATTTTATTCATGGTTTTTCCACTACATTCTATCTGCATTCAAAATTGAAAAAATTTTAAATTTTTCATTTTTTCGACAAAAATCCATCAAAACCCCTTAAAAATATTGAAATTTTTTCAAAATTTTTGACATTTTTTTTGTTTTTAATTGATAAAGCTACTCATAATCTGTATAAAAAGTCCTCTCAAAAGTGTTTGCGATGAAAATTGTTGATAATATCGAAAAAATACCCTAATTTTAGGTTTTTTCGCCTGTCCTGGAGACAACTTTTGAACTTTAATATGTCACAACTTCACAACTTTGTCCTGAATTAAAAAAAAAAAAAATTTGTTAAATTAAACGACATTTTAAGCTACTCTAAAAATATTTTTTTGAATTTTTACCGCCTTCAGCAACAGAGTAATAATCGATTGAAGTTGATGTAATAAAGTGTTTGACAATTTCCTATTATTTTACAGGCGATTTTCTGACAAAAAAAATGTGTTACAAAATGGAAAATAATAATCAAAGTCAATATTGTAAATTATCAACATAAAGTCCGTAGTTAATGTGCCTTATTGTGCAAATGTCGTATTTGTTACAAAGTTCAAATCTTGTTCGTATATCAATCTCTGCAACTAGCAAAGCTAAGCTCATAAAATTCAATACTTAAAGTCGATGAGATGTAACCCAATCACAGATAAATGACTTTCTACTAATAAATATACATATATTTATCAACATATTACAAAATATACAACTCAACCACATCATGAATACAAATGTTACCTCAGCACTAACATTTTATTTAATGCGACCCAGCTACGAGTCTTTTTCATTGCTCTGCACAAGCACAATAAATAATGCCGAAAATACTTCCGTAAGTAGCAACCTATTGAAATGCCAACTAACTATTCTTCACTCTGCACTCGACATTCTTTTCAAACACTCAGCACGGCTGGAGGCGCCTCCAAATGTTGCCTGGCAGTACAATTGATGCGAGGCCCGGCTGTAGGTGCAGGTGTCAAAAACGGAAACGGATACGTAGCTTGCACTTGGCAACGGCAGCACGAATGCCGCAAATCAACCACAATCCGCTTGCCGCTTGCTGCTTACCGCCTGCCTGCCTACTGGCCGCATCCACAACTTGCAACAGGCAAACCACACAACTGTGCTCTGCGGTTGGGCCTTGCTCATTGACAACAGCAACAACAACAGCAGCCTCAACAACACAGAGAAAGATAAACCACAGTTGAAAAAAATATTTGAAAATTAAGTGCTAAATGTGTCAAGCGACAGGATGAGGGGTCGACGGGGGTGAGCCCTGCGCAAACATGCTAAATCTTGTTTGTGTTTTGTTTCGTTTTGGTGCGATTCAATTTGGGGGATTCGCAGCAAGGCCGCTGCGGCTGCTTAGCTCAACCAGAAGAACAAACACTTTTTAATTATTTATTCATACGCAATGGGGAACAGTAGCAAGCCAGCACGAGTATGGGAGGGCTATGATGGGGGCGTGGCCCGTGCCACGTTCGCTCATTAACAAAACAAACGACAGCCCAAGCGGCAGACAAACAGGCGCCGCGGGCAAAGAGCACGTGTGAGTGAGGAACAGGCGCAGCCAGCGTGGGCCGAGCGGAAGTAACAACTTTTGGGGGCAAGAAGGGGAAGGAGGGGCCGTGGCGGGGTCCCAGACAGCTGGGCGCGCACTGTCGCTAATGCTGCCCCCACACACACACACGCACAAACACATTACATTGCGTATACGCAGCGTGTGGCTCAAGGAAATTGAAAGTAGAAACGCCGCATTAAGGGATAACTCGCTCTGAATATGTTAATTTGCCAATCAGGACATTTAACCAGCACACGTGACTGTGTGCCAGTGTGCGTGTGTGTGTGTGAGTGAGTGAGTGTGCGTGTATGCTGCCTGTCAATGGAGGCGCGCCGCACTGCAGAACGTAACTGTTATGTGCCTCATCTGCATATAAAGCGATGAATTTATCAACCCAACGATCGCACCTTTGTACAACAACATCTTGACAGATCGTTAGATAATCAAGGCGGGGCGGTGAGCGGCAATGTATGCTAATGTATGTTCGAGCAAAGGAAATCAATGGGAAATGTTTGCAAGGCATTTTTGATGGTTTGATTGCCTCGTTTGGTTAAACTGATTCAATTCATGTAGTACTTCAACTATAATAATGATTCATAATTCATTTAGTTTCAATATCAACTATATCTACTGCTAGTTCTACCTGTTTCCAACTGAGTAATCGACTAGGATTCATTATACCATCAACCTCTGACTGAACTAAGCTTTCGCAGCTCCAAAAACCATTTGAGAATTACAAACGAAATCAATGCAGGAGAAGGGGGGAAACTGTGCTAATGTTTTGCCACTAAAGCCGCAACTGTGAACGCTTTGCTCTGTTACCTGCAGCTTAAGAACTTCTTGCCCGATCGGCCTGTCAGCTGTCAGTTATAGTTCACACACACACACACACACATTGCGAGAGCGTGTGTGGCGCACGTACGACATGAGCAAGACATTAGCAGCATGCACGGGCATTAGCATAGTGCCATAAAAGTAACGGTACATCCATTTAAACGCCACATTCGCCAGACAGACAGACAGAGAGAGAAAGAGAGAGGGAGAAGAGAGAGAGGGGAAGAGAGCGGGGGAGGATATTGCATAATGCTGCCACATGCGAGCGATGCTGAGTATCTTTTTTTTCGCTCACTCCTGGCTTCAGTTGCCAGTTGTTGTTGCTGTTGTTTGTAATGGCTGGTTGCTGCTGTGTTGTTGCTGCTGTTGTTGTTGGCATTAAACATTCGCGCATTTTCACAGCAGGCAGGCAACAACAAAAGCCATTGCCGCGCATTACATGTGTTAAATGACAAACATAACTATGCATATACTCTAGCCCATGAGGAAGAGAGTGGCAGAGAGAGAGCGAGAGAGGGGGAAGAGTGTGTACAAGACTATCTGTATTATGTGTGTATGTGTGTGTGTGTGCTTGTGTGTGGATGAGCGAATTTTTACTTTAATCATGGCAAAGGCAGCTGCCGCACTAAAAGTGTTGCCTGGCGCAAACAATAAATATTTCCCACTCAGTCTGTGACTGTGTGTGTGACTGAGTGTGTGTGTGTTGATGTCAGCGTGTGCTGGTGTGCGTGTGTGCTAGAGCAGGTGAATTTAATGCGTGGCTTTTGTGGAATCCTTCGCTGTCGACGTTAAGTTCAGTTCACGGCTGCAGCTGCGCTCGAAAGTATGCAACGCAATTTGAGTTAATAGCGAGAGTCGACTTTGAGGCTGCCTGCCCCATTCAAGTCTATTCAAATTACAATTCATTATGCCAGCACCGAGTGCCAGTGCCAGCACGAGTGTGTGAGCGAGCGAGTGTATGAACACGAGTGTGCCTCGACTTGGCAGCTGCAGCTCGAGAACTTCCGCCTCGCAAGCAGCACTTGAAATGCATTGTTGCTGCTGCCGCTACCGCTGCTGCTGCCACTGCTGCTGCTTCTGGTTTAGCGCAGAATCCACTGCTTCTCCCCCTGCTCACACTGACACACACACACATGCATGTTGTCTCCATTGTTGTTGTTGTTGTTGTTGCTCAAGCAATTTGCGTCAAATTTCGAGTTTAAGTGTCAATTACAGCAAGCAAAACAAGGGGAACACTTTCGACTGCTACCGCTGCTGGTGCAGCGCTTTTATACCTGTCTGCCGCACACACACTCACGCACACACACGCACGCACACACATGCACACGTTTAGCCTGGCACATGCCACATGTGTATTGCCCCCCCTGTCAGCGTTCGTCAAGCTGTCAGCTTTTGCTTTTCATTTCATTTCGTTTTATTATACCCAGTAGATAATGCCGCTGCAACGAGTAGCCTGCCTGATAAGCGGGTATAAAGTTTTCCAAAAATAAGTTTATAAAGATTTACGAGCTGATCAAGGGAGTTTTTCGAAGGGAGCAAGGAAGAAGCTAAGAGGTTTAAATAAAACGATTCTTTCTACTCCACAAGAAGTACTTTTTTAGTTAAGCTTGGATGATATGAATATCAAGTGTATCTAGACTTTGTATTTATATATATTTTTATATATTATATAGTATAGATATGTATGCATATATATATAGATAAATATATATAAATATGTTCCTGCATTATTCAATTTTAGCAGCACTTTCATCAGATATCAGACACGAACTTTTCTTTCCTTCACTTAAAATCTAAATTGAATTAAAGTTTGAAGTTATTTCTATAGGTCAACGGCTAGTCGTGCATAGCCGCTGTAGCGCACTGTCACTTGTTTTATTTTCGCTTTGCTTTTACTTTAGTTTTTCTTTGAGTTTCGCCTCGTTTTTAACCTCAATTTTTGCGCCTAGGATGCTGCCTGCCACCTGCCTTGAAATTGGTGTCGCCTGAGCCGTTCCATGCGCCTGTCAGAGTGTTTGTGCCTGTGTGTGCGTGTGTGTGTGTGACAGTGTGTATGTGTGTGTGTATATATATTTGTGTTTGTTCAAATTTGACTTGCCTACAACAATGTTGTTGTTGCTGCTGTTGTCGCAGTTGCCTCTTGACGAAGACGACGCCGACGACTTTTGACTTTCTGCGTTGGCATTTTGACACAGTTGATTACAGCGCCACCTAGCGACCGCACTGGAACTGTGTGTGTGTGTGTGTGCGGGTTGTGGCAAGGTTGAGCCACGACAACGGCGACGGCTGATGGCAATATTTATGCAAATGGAGCACTGCGAAAGCCACGCGCAGCGCAGCTCAAGCGGCAGCAAAAAGTTTCTCATTCATTTTTGGGATGTGCACAACACACACACACACACACAGCACACAATCAGACTTCTGTTTATGTTGATTAATTGCATTGCACAATTTATGCATTTCATATGAATTATTTGCACTGCGATTGTAAATTGTAAATGCGATATGCAACAAGGAGAAGAAGCAAAGGAAGAAGGAGCAGAAGAAGAAACACAAATAAAATTATTGCTTATGCTGAGCAGGTGTGAGGTATATAAGGGAAAGTCTGTCGCATTTATCACAAAATAATGCGGGAGGTGCGAAGTCGTAAAGGAATTATACACTACCATATCTTCTTAATAGGTATCCCAACAACGAAATGGAATTGATAAGCATGAAAACATATGGTACATACATATATCAAGTTGATTTCTGTGAGGTTTGGTTGAAAAAAACAGCTAAAATTGGATCAGATTTCAAGTTTCCTTTGGTTAAGGAGATTAAATCTATTTCATTACAATACTCTCTCTCTCCCTCTTTGTCTCTCTGTCTGTTACTCTGTTTCTCTCTTTAGTTCTTCCTACTCTACTCTATCTACCTCTCTGATTATCCTGCTATCATTCTCTTACCTTTGCCTTCGTGTTCTCTATTTTATTAGTCCTTCTGCTGCACCTTTTACTCTTCTCATGCCTTTGCTTTTTCCCACCTCGCTTAAGTCACCTAGTCGTATTTGCCATTCCTCTTTTCATTTCTCTTCTTTCGCGCCCTTCTCATTCTCCTTTAGTCTCCCCAAAATAAAAATCCATCAACATCAATCGATAGCAAAGTTCTTTAAAGACTTCGCAGATAACTTTTCCTCAGCGTTTCCATGAAACTTTTGGGTAACGAATATTGCTCAATGAGTTGGCAAATTTTGGTGTTTAGCAACTAATTGAAATCAAAGTAGCGAGCATCCCCCAGTACGCTGAAATACTGAAAGTGCAATGCGTCAATGGGGTCAAGTCAAGGAAGCTGGCTGTAAATCGCACCTGAACTGTTCACGCTGGCGTATACTTAATTTCTCGAATACCTGACAGATACACCATCTGCCCGTGGCCCGTGTTGGGCAAATGTGGGGCAATGGGGCGTGGCCTGACCTAAGCAGGGTGACAAGCAACAAGACGATGAAGAGGGTGAGGTGGAGAAGGGGGGGGGAGAGCAGAAGGCAGCAGCAGCTCACCAAAATATTTGTAGAAAGCGACTGCTTAAAAAGCAAGCAGCAAAAAATATTTATGTGCCTAAGCATGTGTGTGTGTGTGTTGGTGTGTGTGCGACGTTGTAATCTGTACATTCCAGAGCACAATGCGGGTATCTGCCTGTGTGTGTGTGTGCCTTGAGCATCTGCACGTACACAGGGCGAGTTCGCAGGAGTCGGCAATAAAATAGGAAAAATTTCCCAAGCTGATGAAAAGGAAATGACCACAAATTGACGTCGCTATGCGCACCGACAGACGGACAGACGGACAGACAGACACCGCACGATTTAACGTATTTAATTTCTGCCACTTGCACACACACGCAAACTCACACACGCACACTCACACACGCACACACACAGTTACAGCTGGATTGGAGGCTCCTTTAGCAAACTCTTCATCATGGCGTGCCCAGGAAAAAGTTCAGCAAACCCTAACAACAACAGCAACCACAGTTCGCTGTCTCCCACACGTATGCAGGCTCTCTCGCTCTCTCCCTCCCTCTCTCTCGCTTGCTCTCTCTCTCTCCTGCTGCTGTCGCACTTTGCGTGTGTTTGCCTGTTAGAAAATAATTAAAACTTTTCGTGATTTCGTGCCAGTTGCTGCGATTTTTCTCAATTTTAAATGAATTCTGCCAGCAACAACAACAACAACAACAATGCAGCAGTGTGTGTGTGCGTGTGTGTGTGTGTTTGGTCCTTTTACTTAGCTGCACCCCTGACTCAGCCAGCCGTCCACCCACAATGCTCACTTTTCATTAGTTGCTGCCGCTGCTGCTGTCTCTGCTGCTGTTGCTGCCTCTGCTGCTGCTGCTTTGCCCTGCTTACAACATTCGTGCAGCTTTTGATTAGCGGCAATTTTGTTGCTATTGCTGTTGTTGCTGCTGCTGTTCGAATAATCGACGCTCTTTCAAATCGCTTCCGCAACAATTTCTCCTTTCGCATTTATGTTCGGCATTTTTTGCGTTTTTCTCTTTGTGTTTTCGCCATTTTTGTGCCAATTTCAATTGATTTATTGATTGTGTGTGTGAGTGCGTGTGTGTGTGTGTGTGTGCATGTGCGTGACCTTTAAACTCTGGCAATTAAGAGCGGCAACGCAAAAACTGATTTTCGCAATTCACACTTAATTTTCTGTTGCTTTCTTTGTCGCACTTTTCTTACTTGAGAACAAAAACCAAAACAATTTCGCAGTTGGCGTCACCGTCAGCGTCGCTGTCCACGTTGCTCTATAAATAAACCCCCATAATAATGCTAGTCTGATAGCGACGCACCCTGAATCAAATTCGAGTCAACTCGAATCGAAAGCAGCGCAACATTTCATCGGCCTTTATTCAATTTATTTTACTCAATTTACAGCGCCAGACGGAGGGAGTGAGAGGATAGAGAGGGGCAGAGAGGGAAGGCAGACACGGAGATAACTTTCCGTATGCGTGGGATGTATTATAAATTCGTGTCGGGGCTCATCTGTAATTTATGACAGCTTTATTACGTTGCCTTCGCTCGCAAATCACATTATCAACAACTTGTTGATCGCATTTAATCAGCGAGCGGGACGCTCTCTATAGGTAAGATATCTTAATGTGTCTGTGCTCAATATTCTTCGCTCACTCTCTCTGTCTTCACTTTAAGATATTAATAACTTAATTTATAAAAATATATATATGAATTGAATACCTGCTAGCCATAGGGCAGATGAGTATTAACATATTACTTTGTGCCAACAGAGAAGGCATCTTCGAGGAGATAAAATTTATAAATTCTTGATAAGCTTCAACAAATGTTTCGATGCAGCTGTTTCCATCTGTCCATCTGTCTGTATGAACACTTATATCTTTTAGCCATTAAGAATTAGAGCTTGCACGATATTGGACGATATTGTGTCTTATTATTGCTGATCTTATTATCATGTGTTAAGAATCTTGCAAATTGAAAAAAATTTTTCACACTCGTCATTTTAAAGCTAGAAGATTTTCGGTGTTTATAAAGCTTTCTTCTTTCTAAATCATTTCTACAAATTTGTTAACAATTGTATAGTAAATATATAAGTAATCTAATAAATGATTTTAGTGGCTGAAGCCGTGTAAAGAGAACATATAACAGTCAAACATACTTCCTTTACTTTTTCTTTTTTTCTTGTTATTTATTTTTCTTGCTTATATGATAAATAAGTTAAGAATTGCCAAACATTTTCTCCTTCGATTTAGGCCTCAAACATTCATAGCATTAATAAGATCAAAACTCTCTTTATATAATCTATATCAATCTATATAAGATTCTTCATTACATTTCTCGTATTATCTAACTCTCTTTCTACCCATTTCATCTTATGCTCCTATTTTAATTTCCCCTGTCTCTATTATTCTCTGTCTCTTTACTGATCCGCCAGCATCTCTCTTTTTCTCCTCACTAAATCAACATTTGAACTCAATATTTCTTCAGCTAACTAACCTAAGCTAGAACAAGCGCAACTGTTGTTGGCATTGTGCTTTTTCGGGGGCAAAATACGTTCAAGCTCTATGGACTTACGATACGCTACTTTGGCCTAGTGGGAAGGGGGGCACGACATGCGTTTAGCTGGTCAAGTTGTCAACAATAATTTTTGTAGGTTCTTTCGATTTGTTAGCGATTTATTGCGACAGTTTTATGACATTGTCACTGGCCAGGAGCTAAGGCACAGCGAGGGAGTCGGAGTGAGAGAGGGAGAGGGAGTGTGAGGGTGTGGATGAGGGCTTTGGGATTGTTTGAGCTGCTGTTTATCAATCGACACGCGCGTACTATAAAATGTATCTCGCTCGAATTGCGCCTCACAAAAGGCCCTTGGGCTTGCTGTGTGTGTGCGTCCTTCGCTTTTGGGCGCGACAACGACGGCGAATCAACTCCTATAAATATCGTTGACGATTTATCAACATGTCTGTGCGTGTGCGAGCAAACGATTGTGTATCTCTAGCGCGTGGGCCTATAAAATATCTATAACAACAACAACAACAACAACGAGAAGAAGATTATTCGCTTTTTAGATGCTCGTTGATCGTTACGTCGGCCCATTTTCAATTTGTTTGGTTTCGTTTGCCAATTTTTGATACCCGTGCAATCGCTTGCTCTCTCTTTCTAGCTCCCTTGCTCACCTTCCCCCTACCCGTTGTTATTAATGAGCCCTCGAACATCATCAAATGCCAGGCATGGCGACAAATGATCACGAGACAACATGGGGCTCTAGTGAGGCCGGGGGATCCACTGTGCCTAATCGAACCAGCCGCGAGTCATGTCGGATTTCCCCACAGAAAAGTGTGTCACAAGCGATCAAGAACAAACTAACCACAAGAACCAAAAGCTGTTCGTGTATAGATCTTAATATTATCCTCATGTTGTGCGATTGGTTGTCTCAATATGTTTATTATAAGTTTAGCCTATGAACTATATCGAACAAATCTTCACTTACAAGCTTGACCCTTAAATTATTGTGCAAGTATTTCCTAATTGGTTAAACCTGCTCCTGCTTCAGACCGCAATCTTCTATTTACGCACACTGTGTGTATAAAACCGCAAACGAGCTAAAAAGGCAGCTTATTTCAATTTTCTACACAGCTGCTGACCACAGTCTTGTATTTTCTCCTTTCCCTTCTCTTTCTCTCTCTCTAACTGCAAGCTGAATGCAATATTTTCATTTAATCTGCATGTCTCTCCTTCTCCTACACACACACGCAGTTAAACTCTCTCTCTGCTTCTTCGCCCCTCTGTTAATTTGATTTTCCCACAACTAAGGCATCTCTCTCCTCTCTCACTCGTTCTCTATCTCCATCCCTCTCTCTCTCCTCCTCACTCCCTCTTTGTCTACAAACAGCAATATCTGACATTTTATGCATCCCCGCAAGCCGCAGCGTCGGCCCATTAAATATGCAGGGTTGCCACAGTTTAAAAACCACAATGTAAATCGAATAATTCGGCCCTGCTTCCCAAAGGGGCGTGGCGCATATGTAGAAAGGGGCGACCAACAATTGTGGTTCCACAGAGATATGAACTATGCATATTGCGCAAATAATATATGACAGCAGAAATAGAGGATGAAAGGGACAGTGTGAAAGAGACAGACAGAAAGAGAGAGAAAAGGAGAAAGATAACGTAATGAAGCGCCTCCGGAATGTAACTGCGCGTAAATTTCTTTACGCGTAAAGTTATGTTCCGCCATAAAGAAATAGTTAAAATATCCGGGGAATTTAATGGGAGATTTTATTTGCATGTATGACACAGCTTTGCCATATATCATTAAAAGTTATTGTTTTATTGCTTCTCGGAGAGGCGGCAGAGTTATCGCACAACTGTACAGACCTCCGAAGCTGTCTATATGTATAAATATATATATACACATAGAATATAGGAAGTATATGTATACTGCGTGTACATACATTCATATGTCATATACGTTTTGTGTATGACGATGTATTGCCATACTATGATATTGATCAGCATGCCTTATACAGATGGCCGTATGTAAAAAGCCAGTTATTTAGAACTGACAAGCTATGGCATAGAAATTATGTATACAAACGGCAAAAATATGACAGCGTGTGTCATATATGTGCCAATACTTTTCTATACTGTCATATTTTGACTCTTATCAACTTGCCGACAGATTGTTGTATACTATAAAAGGATGACAACTAAGTCAGCTAAGTCAAGCTGTGTCATATATTCATATGGCATATATGACATATACATGTGGCACATATATGTCAACTTATTGTCATATTTGCTAGCCAACTTGTTAAGCGCCCCAACCATATAAATGACTACGTGCCATATCGAATACATGTCATATTTCCTTTTATCTGGCGAGCCCGTATGGCAGCATGTGCCCAGTGTGCCTCATCTTTCCTGTACTGTCATATTTCTATATAAGGAAGATAACTTTTTGGACCTTCCAAACTGTTCCATATAAGTATATGACGTAGACATATGGCACCTATATGTCAACTGAGTGTCATATTTCCTAGTCAACTAGTTAAGCTCCCAAACAGACCCCTATAAATGACTTTGTGCCATATCATATATGTATATGTCATGTTTCCTTTTATCCCGTCACCTCGTTTTAAATGTCAAGTATTTCGTGCAACCTCTGCAGACTTTTTCCGAGCATCATATGACAAAAGTTACCGTATCTCAAAAGGAATTTCGCGCTGGAATTTCACTGAAATCGTATTTCCTCGACGTGAAAAAGAGAACGACAAAAAAATATTTGCCAGCAAAATATTTTGCCCGACGAACTTGAAGAGCTGAAACAATGTTTCCACTGCATTATTTAATGTTTCTTTGTTGTGCACTTTATGCAACTATTTGCCGTGGGGATTTTTAATTGTTTTGCGACTTTTATTTACGTGCTGAGAGATTGCATAATTCAAGAGAGATTAAATTAGTTTTGAATAGAATAGAATGCGAAATGCTGAGCAAATAATCACTAAACATGCCCTAGACACGCTGCAGACTCGCCTGCCCTCAGTTTCTGTATCGCTTTCCCCTTTACAGCCAAAATACCTACACTGTCTCTCTCGCTCCCTCACTCTCTCTTTTCCTTTATCTCTTTTGCTCCCCTGACTGTCCTTTTTATTTCGGGTCCCCCTGCTTGCTTGTTCTGTGTTTTTATGTTAAATAAATTAGCTGTTTTAACCGAAAGTAAAACTGTTGGCAATCAACTTCACGCTCGACACGTAGATACCCCTTAGAGTAAAGACATGACAATTTCTCACAAGTGTTACGAGTGAACAGCATCTGCAGCCCACTTGCAAGCTGCTCGCTTATCATACCCCTTGCACAGCGTTGCTCTTCACAGGGTATTCCGCAAAAAAGGCATACGAAAAAAGACGCTTGCACATAAAAAACTCGAAATGCAAATAAAAATAGAAAAGTGTAAAAATGCAGGCAGTGAAATGAATGCAGCTGGCGATGTGACTTCGTGGCAGTTGCAGCAGCAGTTGCAGCAGCAACAACAGCAGCAGCAACAACAACTGCAACACGGTCATAAAATTAAAAATAAAACTTACATAAATTTAGAAGCGACGGCAACGTTTGCTGTCATTTGTCGCACTGCTCCCAAAATGCTTTTTATTTTTGGACAAACAGCAACAACAACAACAACAACTGGCACAGTCTGTGATACATTCAGCTGCAACAGCAACAGCAACAACAACAACAACAGAAGGAGGCACCCTGCACAATGTCAACTCTTTTCATGCCCAAACGGAAGCGAACAATTAATTGACAGCTTGGGCGAACGATTGTCAAATTGATTAACTAAACAATTGATTAACTAAGCGGAATATAAATGCACAATGTGTGAGAGTGTCTGTGTGTGAGTGTGTGTGCTTGTGTGTGTGGCAACTGAATCGCAATGAAGTCGCGCCTCAGTTCATATATTTCGCTTAAGCAAGTCGAGCACGAGGGCAACTTGTCGTTGCCATTGTTGTTGCTGTTCTCATTGTCTTTTGCCATTGACACAGGCAACATCAGCAGCAGCAACAGTCGCAGCAGCAGCAGGAACAACAGCAACAACAATAGCAAATAACAAACAGCAAACAACAGCAACAACAACAACCGCGAGTGCTATTAGCAAAAAGAAACAGTCGCCACTTGTCGACGCGGCGCGCCTCCAAACGGGATGGAGTTGAAGCCATGTGATGCTGCCACGGTATCTCTCTGTTTATGTGTTCTACGAAAGTGTGTGTGCGTGTGTGTGTGTGTGTGCGCCAGTGAACTGTGCATCCATTGGATACTACTCTAAAATTCCAGGCACATACACACAATAAGCAGTTGGCAGTGCGGCACAGGCGAAGCACGAGAGGCAGCAGAGGACTCCAGCGAGTCGTAAAACTGTGTGCGAGCGGGGCTGGTTATGCCCTACAAAAACAATAGAGTAAATGGGTAGATTTGTTTTTAATATTGATTGAAGAATTCTCAAAAAAGCAAAGACTATGGGCAATACAGAATTACTTAAAAAAAAACTAAATTTTTTTCTAATAATCCTCATCGCTCTTTCTAGAACTTCTTCCTTTAGCTTCTTTCCAGGGTATTGGCAAGTGCGACAACAGTTTTTTGCAACTTCTCTAACTTATTATTGTTGCTCTTTGTCGCTGAATGGGAAAATATAAGCAGAGTTGGCTTGCAGAGGGAAAAATGGCCAGCAGACGGGAAAACTGTACAAATGAAAGGATGGCAGGGAGAGGCATGGGCAGAGAGTAACCAGGGGTATGGAATTTGGAAGCCGTATTTTGGATTCGCTGCTGCGACTCCAGCTGCGTAAGGCAAGCGTCGAGCGTTGGCCAAATTAAATACAGGAAGTTCTCTCCGTGGCGAATGCGAATGCGAGAAGGCACAAGACAACATCGCATAATAATAGCAAAGAAATGCGCAAAGGACCCAACTGTTTGGAGAATTCGCACAATTTGAAAGGGCAATGCAGGGTGCAGAGGGGGGGAGAGGGGAAGAGTAGCAGTAGCGAAACATTTGCCAAATGTTGTTGCAGTTCTTCGGTGTTTGTGGCCCAACAAATTTGCACACAAAGCGACTTTCATAAAACATAAGCAAAGCCACTGGCTGCCCTGGTATGTGAGAGTCTGACTGAGGGTGTGTGTGTGTGTGTGTGTGTGAGGACTGGACACAAAATGTTTATGAGCACTTTAGCTGGCCACTGTCCGTTGTGCTGTGCGGTCCCCGTCCGCCCATCATCAACATCATTCACATTTACGACGCCGACGCCAAAGAGCTACAGCCTGAGCCCGAGTCGGAGTCAGGCACAGAGCCTCAGTGACTGTTGCTTCCACAATGTGCCACCCCCCCCCCGCTCTCACTCTCTCTGGCCCCGCCCACTGCGATCCCATCCGCCTTCTTTTTTTGGCCAAGGGCCAAACCAAGCCGCGTCGCCTCCGGGGCTTGCGCTTCTTTATTATTGTCAATGATTTGCTTTTGGGCTCATAAAATGCTAGCAAATTGAATTTTTTCCCGATGCTCGCCTTCCTCTTCCTCTTGCTTCTTTTTCGGGGAGCACGTGACGTATGCTTAATTATACTATACACATTGCGCATACGCCATGTTGTGTGTCTGTGCGGCAGCAACATGAAACTCAGCTCTATGTGCGCTAATAAGGCCAGCATCCATGGCGGAAAATTAATTAATTTGTCAGGGCAGCAGATATATCGGACAATGGCATTGGAAGTGGGGAAGAAAATGCTTTTTATTATTCCAATTTCTCCCTTTCTGTGTGGGGGCTGCAATCGAATCGCGAGGCACAAAAGAGGAATTAATTTATTTCTGCTAGATATTAATTTTATGCCACTGATTTTGAGGTTTCCTAACCAAAGAATCGGCGCAAATATTGAATTCGAATTTAAAGTGAAAATGTTTTGCAAAGTTTCATATTGATTGGGGATTATTGATAGATTTAGGTTAAATAGGTCAAATATTATTATATATATGTTTGGCTTTATATATATGCCACTAATTCTGAGGTTTCCAAACCAAAGAATCGGCACAAATATTGAATTCGAATATAAAGTGGAAATGATTTGCTGAGTTTCACAAAGAATGAGGATTATTGATAGATTTAGGTTTAATAGGTCAAATTTTAGTAAATATATTTTAAGTTATACATATATACAAATGAAAAATATATAAAAATATAGTATGGTTTGGAGCTGAACTCACCTTAGTGCCCGCTGGTGACGCAGTTAAGTTCGTAGTTTGAATATGTATTGTGATAATCTTGTAGATTGCTCTTCGTTACGTTTCACGTAGGCAGACTGGAGCGTTTAGAGTACGGAAATCGGAAGTTGTGTGAGTTGAGTTTCGCTTCCAGTTAAACACACACACGAGCCCACATAGTACGCACACGCACACACACAAACACACACACAGCCACGCACCACGTATGTATGTTGTTGTGTTGTTGTTATTATTGCTTTGTCGCTTTTGGCTCAGTTAGTTTCTTTTACTTTGCATTTGGCCTGGTAAAGCAGATGACACCTGTCGTTATTATCATCATCATCATCATCAGCAACATCATTATCATCTTCGGTACGTGGAGCTTAACGTATCATTATGATTATGAATAATTATAAGCAGAAGAATTATAATTATTATAATTTTCTCGCGGTTGCACGACACTTGCCTCGAAGATGAACGAGAAAAAAAATTTGGAAAAAAAGTGGCCAGAGAATCGATGCAGCTGTAAGGGGTGCCCTCTCAAACACACACTCACACACGCAGGAACACACAGTGAGCTAAACGGGCAGACAGACAGACAATCACAACCATACAGAGAGAGATAGAGATAAAGAGGGAGAGGGGCACACGCCTCTGCAGACACGTACGCGATACTCGAATTAGATTCTTGGGCGAGTGAGTGAGTGAGTGCAATTGAATGTATTCGCTTTGCATTAAGTATTTTCTTTTTTTGTATCCGTTTTCTTATCTCGCTTTCTTCGCTACCTTTGTAGTTGTTGTTGTCGCTGTCGCGTGAATCATAATTACTTTTGGCTAATGCCTAATCGCGACGGCGGAGGCTGTTGCTAGAGACCGCGGAGTGTCCACGTCCTCATCCTGCCTCATTGCGGCCAGTTGGGCATTTCCAGCTCATTGAACACGTTTGGACCGCTCGAATTGGAGCTGCTGGTTTGGCTGCCCCTTGTTGTTGTTCCTGTTGTTGTTGTTGTTGCTGCTGCTGTTGTTGTGCCTGGTGTTGCTGGTTGGTGCTGCAATGGCAAACGGAAAGCAAAGGAAACGGAAATTTTTTATCAGCTTTTCAATAAATTTCGCAACAAAATGAGGCAAATTGTGCACGCGCCCGGCGAGCGATGTCCTTTCTGAATACAGCCATAAATAGACGGCGATATATATATAACTGTGTACTATATATATATATATTTCAGACCCATTAGGCACTGCTCCCCCTCCCATTAGTATCTCTTTTTAATTGAAGCCCTGCTGCCCTTCGCCCCCTTTTGTACTTTCTCCCCTCTTCGTTCTTTTCTTTTGCTCGTTGTTTTTCGCCACTCGAGTTTGCACTTTCAATTCGGTTACCCTTTTGCCTGCTTTTCGTATTTGCTTGAGTTGCCCTTTAACCGCTCTCGCCTCGTCTGTCTAATTGATTGCAGACTGCAGGGGAATGAGGAGAGAGAAAGAGAAGGAGAGTTCATGGCGTAATCATGTTACGCCTGCACAAATGTAATGCTGCCTCAATTAGAATTATAATCAATCTGCATGCCCCACTGGCCACACTCCCCCCCCCCCCCTCCCCGTTTCGAGTGTGGCCAATCTCTTGGTTCTTTAATTCTTCCCCTCAATTAGGCAATTTCTTTCTTCTTTCTCCAACTGATACAGAGTGCGCTCTCGTTAATGTGCTTTGCCTTCAATTTACGACTATTTCGATATCGCAACGCCCGATCCCATTTGGTTTTTTTTTTTATTTTTTTTTATTTCTTTTCTTTCACATTTCCTTTTCGCTCTACAAAGCATTTTTCAGTAGTTTTTCTTTGAGCATTTTCCTTTCTGCTGGCTCTAAGTTTCACTTGGTTTTCGTGTACTTTTCATGTACTTAGTAGTTTGCAGTAGGCCCCGCCCCTCCCCCCTCTGGCTGGGCTTGATTTTGTATGCAACGCCCCCTCCCTACTTGCCTTCGACGCCCCTGGCTATTGGCTGTGCTGCCTAATGGTCTCTCACAAGGCTTTTAAACTTGTCATACATATTGATATAAGTTGAGTTCGCCCTGCAGGCTCGACCCACAGTTAGCACATGTTATTTTCCCTACGCTACCCTACCATACCCTTCCCCTTTCCTATCCTACTTTACCCTTCCCTGCCCTACTCTTTACACCCCCTTCCCGAATTTGCACACTCGACGAATTTTCTCTCATTTCGCTTTGTAATTGAAGTGAATTTCAGCCAACGGCCACCGCCAGAGGGCGCCCTGCTGACTTCGACGCGAAGCTGTTGTCTACTATCTTGCTCTTCCCCCCCCTCCCCTTCCGCCTGGCTTTCCCTTTCTTTTTTTGTACTTTCGCGAAAGGGAAATAGAAATACGCATTTAATTTAAAAACTGAAGTTGCGCCTGCAACAAAATGGCGAACTTGACTGATGCTTGGCACATACACACACACACACACACAGACGCACAAATACACTTGCGTATGTGCATGTACAACTTTCAAGGACACTCGCAACGACAATGTGTGGGCACAAAGTCTTTATAGATCCCGTAGAAAACTGAAAGCCGAAACCAGAAACCAAATTACATATTAAAACAACATTTCACATGTGAATGCCATAAAAGCCAAACACACACACACACACACATACGCACACACAGCCTCACACAGACAGAGGCAGGCAGTCATAAAACTCGAGAGAATCATGCCTATGGATATATGGATATATAGCGCGTTGTTCCTGCAATTTTATGAATATGAAAATTGAATTTTTAACGAGACGACACCTTCTAAAAATGCTGTAGATTGCCGAACAAAACATTGGACGGAAAATTTGATTTTGATATGTTTTCTTTTTTGGATTTCGGATTTACGTCACAACAGTTTTATGGCTCTTTAAATACTAATTAAAGGCAAATCGGAACGATTTCAAATAATATCACAAGGTGGCCGCCAAAAAATATCAGACTGACAGAGAGAGCAAGTTAAACGAATGAGAGAAAAAGAGAAAGAGAGTGAGAGAGAGGGAGAGAGTGAGATTAAGCTTGTGTGCAAGTGTTGGAGGAGTGAGCGAGAGGGGGCAAGTCTTGGGGGCACCTACCTCAAGTAGAACAGCGTCACGACATCAACAAGCAGTCACCACATGACAGAGACAGGCGAGAGCACTTGAAGAGAGAAAGAGAGAATGCAATGGCGAACGCATTCTCCGAAGAATTGCTGTGAAGAACAACAACAACAGCGTGAGATGTGGAGCCGCGCGACAGGATGTTTTGACAGAGAGAGACAGAAAGAGAGATAAACACCAGAAAAAAAGCAAAAAAAAAAAATAGTTTTTCTTCGGGTTTGGATGTGTTCTTCTTCTTCTTTTTTTGAGATAGTCGCTTCGGAACCGTTAGGCGCTATGCAAACGAGCCTGCTTCTTCTACATCCACATGCGTTGCAAGCTCTGTTGCACGACGACGAGAGAGACGAGACAAGGCAGCGACGACGGCGACGACGGCGACGACGGCTGTGGCGGTGGCGGCGAGAAGACGATAGCGACGGCGAAGGAAACGACAGCGGCAGCGGCGACAGCGACAGCGGCACAAAACAAGAGAAAAAGAGAGCAGCGCGGCTCAAAGGGCCCCAACGCGGTCCACGACAAGCTCAACGGGCTCAACGGGCTCCACGGACTATCACGGCTCTACGGGCCACGGGCGACTGCTACTGCTGCTGCTGCTGCTGCTGCTGGCTGCGTGCTGCGTGCTGCGAGACGTTGCGATTGCTGTTTGGCGTTTGGCGTTGGCGTTGGCGTTGGTGTTGCGTTCTCGCGTTCTCGCGGCTCTGTACATCGCGGCGTATACCCAACGACTATTTGGCCACTGACGCAGCGGACGCGCTGGAGACCCGCAGAGCAATGCCGCTGCAGGCTTCGGTTAACGCACGACGGGCAGCGGACGACGCTGAGCGAATCCGAAACCGACAAACGCGCTACCGAAACCAAGAAAATTGCCACCCGAATCGCAATCCGAATCCGAATGCAGTCGTCGTTGTCGTCGTCGTGCTTTCACCTTGAGCTTTTTGCTTTGCCCAATGCGATTTTTTATCTTCCTCCTCATCATCATCAGCAACATCATCATCCGCAGCAGCAGCAACAGTAGCAGCAGCAGCAGCAGCCGCAGCATCCGCAGCGTCGCCAGCAACAGCAGCGTCAGCAGCGCAGCAGCAGCAACTCGGCAGTTCAACCGCACTCGGTTTCGATATCGAAAGCTGGCCGAGAATGGCGCCAAAAAGCTTTGGTCGCTTGCGCAGCATTTGCGACAACATCCCAAATTTGAAGGTCAGCCGCGTCGAGCAAAGCTTTTGCGCAACAATAGAGCTCTGCCACCAAATGTTGCCAGCCTAAATTGGCACACAAAATACCGGCGCAGCTTTTGCGCCATCTTCACATGCTTCCGACGCAACGGGAAGTAAATGGGCCAAAGCGGACTGCAGTGAATTTTCGAGATTCCAATAAAGCTTTCAGCAAAAGCTGTCTTAAAGCAAAAGCTTCAGGAGCAACATAACCGACACTCCGTTTGAAACTGACGTTGTTCAATACTATTTGTGTATTGACACTACACTATGGGAAAAAAGTAGATTGTTTGGGCATTCATACAATTTTAAATTTGTCCTAAATTAAAAAAATAACTTTTTTAAAATTTAACGACATTTTAAGCTACTCAAAAAAATTTGTATATATTTTTACCGCCTTCAGCAACAGAGATATTATAGATTAAAGTTGACGAAATCAATGTTATTATTTTCTGTAATTTTGAGTTTGAAATTCTTCTCTTTTTCCAAAAGCAACGATACTTTTATCGATTTCTTATCGAATTTCATATCAAAATTGATTTGCATGCAAGAATGTCACGCATTTTGGCGGTTCTTATAGTCTCTGCAATTCAAGACACAAACGGAAGAATATGACTTCAAAATATATATATTTTCGGGTCTTAGACGCCTCCCCCTGGCTGTCTTCATGTTCAAGAATCAATCAAGACATGTCCGTCTGTCCCTCTGTCTGTCTGCCCGTCCATTCCAACGCAAAATGCTCAGCTACTGCTCAAATGAAATACAACAAGTTTGGGATTAACATTCTTATATATTTTTTTAGCAGTTAAAGATTATTCAAAAAGTATTATTTTTGTTTATTAAGCAAACTTTCACCTCTGTTACACCTAGATAAATACTTACTACTAAAACCTTTTAAACACAGAAGTTTTTCAAAATTCTTTAATGGAAAATGCATGAGATTTATATAATAAATTCTCAATGTAATTGAATTCTTCTTTCCGATTTAAAAATTAATTAGAAATCATTCGACTTTGCCCTCAGCTTTTAGCCATGTCCACAGCAAAAGCTCAGGAGCTTAAACAGGAACTTTTTGTGCTACCATGACGGCGCTTGGGTGCTTTAAATGCCGTTACAAACAAACAACAACAACAAACAACAACAGTTGCCAGGCAAAGTCCATCAAAACTTTCTACTCCGTATAAAAGATATCTATATAAACATATATATATGCATGTATATATATATAAATATATATATACATATATATATAGTCGATCGCTGGACCGATAAAGAAAACGCGCAATACGCTGCCAAGCAGGATGGAGGACCCCGAAGCATCAAACCTGTCACTCAATCAGCCCACGGAGAATGCCGACTCCGATGGTGAAAGTACCCCGGCAGGCTCCCCACGCGAGAGCGGCAGCGTCAGCCCCAAGGGAAAGCAGAAGAAGGTGCACCCTGTTATCAAGGGCCACATTCCGTCAGTAGAAGATAAAGGCGATCTTAAGATGAAGACGGGCGCCTCTCTAATACCCGATCTAAATTTGGTGATCAATCGCATGCGCAACATGCCGGACGACAGCTATGTGTATCTTGACTACATGCTGCCCAAGGAGAGTGAATTCTTCACTCCATACAGTCTGCGCGAAGTCGAGTTTAAGAATCTTAATACGAATAAACCGTACTTTACGATCACCCGGCATGGTGTCACCTATTGGCGAGTGTCGGAAAACTTTTTCACGCCACTCAGTCAATGGCAACAGGAGTTCCAACAATTTCTGAGCATCATCCAGATACGCACATTCTCCATCTTCCGCCTCTGGAAGGGCTTCAAGGTGTGGGAGAAGACCATCAAGTGGCGTAAAATGAACTATGCCCGCACCGTTCTGAGTAACAATCTCTTTATTGTCATTCCCCAACTGGCCAAGGCAATCTTGAAAATGCGTAGCGAGATCGTCCGCCTGGAGAAGTATAGCTTCGTGAACATCAGTAACATAGAGGACTGGCATCCATTCTACTATCTTGAGATTCACATGCGTATCTATGAGTATCTCAACGTTGTGTTTCATGATTTCCGCATGTTTCAGGGAATCGCTCTGAGTATGTTCTTCATCTAAGATCTTTTGTGGATCATCTGTTTATTACCTTATTTTGACCCTTTTTAGTGAAATCATGCACAGACGCCATTAAGGCGCGTGGCTTCCATCCCGACGATGAGATAAACCATTATTCTTCGGTTAAGAAGATGCGCGAGGCGCACAGCTTTATGGACCGAGCACGCAAGCGTGCCTTCTGCAAGACCCTTACCAAGTAAGATTGCTCCACTTCGGGCACATTCAACCACATTAACCATGTGCCATTTGTATTTCAGCTTTCTGAGCTTCTGTGATATGATAATGTACCAGGCACTCTACCAAGTCACCATACGAAGCTATCGTGAACTGAATTCCGCATTCGTTGCGCACTTCCTGGTGGGTCCAACCGAGGCAGACATCAGGCGACACGATCGCGCTGACATACGCATTGAGAAGCCAAGGCCGCCGAATGCGCCGAAGGTGCCATTCTTTATAGCCGAACTGCGTCTACTGCCCGATCGCATAGAGGTTGAGCCACTGGAGGAAATACTCAAGATGATCTTCCACCGCATCACCGGTCTGATACTGGAGGTTGTGCTGGACATTGCGCCATTTACATCAGATGATACATTTTTACAATATACAATGTAGGTGACCATACCCTGCCTAGATTATCTTTAGAGTTATCGTGAATCATTACTTTCAGGCCCTCCATCATGGGGCGACAGGAGGAGTGTCTGTATACAAGTACCCCTGAATTAACGTTTCTTCTAAAACAGGATGAAGACTTCAACATTCATCGGTAGCTAAAGACTAATCTAGTTTTTTTTAGTATATAATTTTCTTCCTCTTTCCACGTGCAGGAAAAACGTCTTCGGAATAATATGCCAAACCTACGAGATGGCGCGCCTGTATACCGAACGCTTTAAGACTATAAGGGAAAACTTCGAAATAGATACGGCAACAAATCCCAATGATATCACAAGCGAACGAGGTAAAACTTCTAGTCTCTTTTGATGTTTGGTTTCCATTTCTAACTTGTTCGTTTCTATAAAGATCTGACTGCATTGCGTGCCTTTTGCGATCGCTATTGCAACAATTTGAAAGCTCTGGACGATATACTCGATGGTCTATATTTGGGATTGCTCAAGCTGGGTCAGACCGGATTTAAAGAAGCGGTGACACCGGTCTGCCAGCGTCTTCAGAACGTACTGGCTCTCTATCTGCCCACAGTGGCTGGGGAGGCAACAGTTAAACTATTTGAAGATGCACAGGAGTTCTATGGGCGCATCGGATATGAGCCGGACACCACGCAGACTTTGGTCGCTCATTTGCGCTTCCTGGAGAACTGCCATACCGAGCTTGATGAGCTGTTTCTAGTTGTTGACTATATACACGATTTACTGCTGATTATTAAGGACTTCAATATACCAATTGATGATGAGCGCAAGGAGGACTACATGGATACTGAGGACTATTTGAATCGCACCAAAGAGAGTCTGGCGGAAATACGTGAGAGGCGACAGGAGTTTATCGATCAGCTGAACATAGCCATGCAAGATGACATTAACAACCTTAAGGACGACATTCACGATGTGGCTGTTGAGGCCATGGAAGAATGGTTGCTCAGCGTATGTTCGACTCTAGTTCTTAAGCCGAGTCTGCTTCCGTAATACTCTTTCTTTCTCTCGCATTCTGTTCACAGAGCAAGTCGGACCGTAATAAGGTCGTTGAGAAATTGGATGAACTGCTGGAATTCATGAACTTATGTCGCGAACGGGCCGACGAGCTTATCGGATACCAAAAAGAATTCCGCATCGATCTAACAATGTACGATGAGATGGCTACGGGCTTTTATGACATACGCATGCGCCAGAATCTCTACAGAACTCTCATCGATTGGGAGGAATCACTTGCCAGTTGGCTGTCGGGCGATTTTAATAATCTCAATGTGGCGGACATAACAGAGCTTAATGCCAAGACCATCAAGAACTGTCTGCAGTTTAATAAATATTTACCCGAGAATGATATTGTGCCGGTGTTGCAGAAATCTGCAGAATTATTCAAGGAAAAGCTGCCCGTCATCGGATACTTACGTAATGGCAACTTGCGTGGGGTAAGCTGTGCCAATATCTAGAGATGACCTAAGCACTTTTAATTCATATGTTAACTGACTTCTCTAGCGTCATTGGACCGAAATCGAAGAGCTACTGGGCAGAAAGTTCTTCCAGGAGAAGGACATTAAGATTAGCACTTACGAGGAGTGCCATGCCTTCGATGATGAAAGCAACGCCGAGGCGCTGATGCAGATTTCGTCACAGGCAACGGGAGAAACGCAGCTCGAGAATATGCTCAAGGGTATTGAAACGGTGTTTAAGGAAACAGAGCTTTATCTTGCTTACCACCACGACCAAAAGGATGTCTTCATCTTGGCCGGCACTGAAGAGTTGCAGGCGGTGTTGGATGATGCTAACGTGAATATAAACACAATTGCCGCATCCAAGTTTGTCGGTCCGATCAAGGCGCGCGTAGACGAATGGATAACGAACCTCGATCAATTCGCAAAGACTTTTGGTATGTAGGGACAACTTCTTATACAATATAAGACACGCTTACAATTTACGGCATTCCATACACACAAACACAATTGAAACCCCAGAGACCTGGATGGATTGTCAGGGTGCTTGGATCTATTTGGAAGCGATCTTTGCCTCCGCCGACATTCAACGTCAGTTGCCCCAAGAGGCCAAGATGTTCAATCAAGTGGACAAAAACTTCAAGGAGATTTGCCGTCAGGCCAAAAAGGTGGCCCTGGCCTTGCCCACCATGTCTAGCGTGGAGGTGCACGATATGCTGAAGGAGGACTGTCGGCTGCTCGACTTGATATCACGCGGCCTAGAGGCCTATCTAGAGGTTAAACGTGTGGTCTTTCCAAGGTATGACTTCGCACCTTCAAAGTATATCAAATTACTCGAATAATGCTTCTGATTCCTAGGTTCTACTTTCTGTCCAACGATGAATTGCTCGAGATCTTGGCACAGACGCGCATACCGCAGTCCGTACAGCCGCATTTGCGTAAATGCTTCGATGCCATATACCGCCTTGAGTTCGGCCAGAAAGAGGGTGGCGATGGCAAAATGGTGGCCACCAATGATATCCTAGCCTTCCTGTCGCCCGAAGGAGAGAAATTGCAGTTTGGCAAGGGGTTGAAGGCACGCGGCGCTGTTGAGGAATGGCTCAGCAAGGTGGAGGAGGCTATGTTTGTCGCCGTCAAGCGGTACATGCGTTTCGGCTACCAATGCTATCCGGCTAAGGAGCGTGACGAATGGTTCCAGGACCATCCCAATCAGGTTGTTATTACCGTATCGCAGGTATATTGGGCAGCCGATATACATAAGATCTTTGACGGCAAGGATAAGAGTCCCAGCTTGGCTGTTGAAAAGATGACAAAGTTCGAGGCGAAATGCCTGCAGGATCTGAGCGCACTGGCAGCTCTAACACGTAAGAATATCAGCTCGCTGCTGCGAAAGATCCTTTGCGCTCTGATCACCATTGATGTACATGCCAAGGATTCGGTACGCATGCTAATCGAGAAGACTGTCCACAACTCGTGAGTAGATCATCACAGCTCACTTGCTACTACGCTGTATTCCTTTGTACCTCTGTACAGAGGTAGAGGTGGTGTCTACCTCTATCTTTAGAGGTAGAGGTGGTGTCTACCTCTATCTTTACCTCTACCTCAATCTCTACCACTACCTCTAACTTTACCTTCACCTCTACCTTTACACCCTATCTCTATTTCTACCTCAATCTCTACCACTACCTCTAATTTTACCTTCACCTCTAACTTTACCTCTACTTCTCCCTTAACCTCCATCTCTACCTCTACCTCTACCTCTACCTCTACCTCTACCTCTACCTCTACCTCTACCTCTACCTCTACCTCTACCTCTACCTCTACCTCTACCTCTACCTCTACCTCTACCTCTACCTCTACCTCTACCTCTACCTCTACCTCTACCTCTACCTCTACCTCTACCTCTACCTCTACCTCTACCTTTACCTCTACCTCTACCACTACTTCTGCCTCTACCTCTAGCGCCGACTTTAATTGGTTGAAGATGTTGCGTTTCTATTGGGCCGTCGAATCGGAAACGGTTTACAGTCGCATGGCAGCAGCCAACATACCTTACTACTATGAGTATCTCGGAGCGGGTGGCGTGCTGGTGCTAACCCCACTAACGGATCGATGTTACCTTTGCTTGATGGGTGGTTTCCAAATGGATTTGGGTGGTGCTCCAGCCGGACCAGCCGGTACGGGCAAAACAGAGACAACTAAGGATTTGGCTAAGGCACTGGCCAAGCAGTGCGTTGTCTTCAATTGCTCCGACGGTCTCGATTACAAGATGATGGGTCGCTTCTTCTCAGGACTGGCGCAGTGCGGTGCCTGGTGCTGCTTTGATGAGTTCAATCGTATAGATATCGAGGTGTTGTCTGTGATTGCTCAACAGCTCATCACCATTCGCACGGCAAAGGTCATGAAGGTCAAACGGTAAACAGAGGATTGATGAGTAGAGAGTAGCTAATCATATATATCTTTATCTGATTTGTGTAGGTTTATGTTTGAGGGTCGTGAGATTAAGATTAATCACTCCTGCTGTGTCTTCATCACCATGAATCCCGGCTATGCTGGACGTACCGAGCTGCCAGATAACTTGAAGGCACTCTTCCGTCCTATCTCCATGATGGTGCCTGACTATGCACTCATATCCGAGGTCATTCTGTACTCGGAGGGCTTTGAGGATCCCAAGATTCTTGCCCGCAAGATGGTGCAGATGTACCAGCTTTGCAGTCAGCAGCTCAGTCAGCAGAATCATTATGATTTCGGTATGCGAGCTGTCAAATCTGTATTGGTCATGGCGGGTGCCTTAAAGCGTGCGGCGCCTGATCAGCGTGAAGATATAACACTGATTGCAGCGTTGCGGGATTCCAATATACCCAAGTTTTTGTCCGATGATTCCATACTGTTTCGCGGTATTCTCAGCGATCTGTTCCCTGGCGTCGAGCTACCCGACTCGCAGCATCCCGACCTGGAAGCCAGTCTGCGACTTGGACTCCGGAACAAGAATCTTCAGCCGGTGGCAACAACCTTGCGCAAGTGTCTCCAACTGTACGAGACAATGTGCGTACGTTGGGGCGTTATGACGGTTGGTCCCACAGGCGGTGGAAAGTCGGTGGTGCTGCATGCGCTGGAGTTCGCTCTGGCCCATCTGTTCGAGAACGAGGTACACAATCCCAATTTCCGGCCAGTCGTCATACAGACAATGAACCCCAAGGCAGTGAGCATGAACGAGCTGTACGGCTTTGTAGACCTTAAGACATTGGAATGGCAGGATGGACTACTCGGTTTGGCCGTGCGCACAGCAACCTTAGTGGAGGGTAAGGGCAGAGGGGGAAGCATATCATATAAATAAGGGATTTAAGACGCTTATATTTTTGCCTTTTACAGAGGAAATCCATCAGTGGATCATGTGCGATGGCCCGGTAGATGCTGTGTGGATTGAGAACTTGAACACCGTACTTGACGATAACAAGATGCTCTGTCTGGCCAATTCGGAACGTATTAAACTCACTGCCTGGATACATATGCTCTTTGAGGTGCAGGACTTGTTGCAGGCATCACCCGCCACGGTTTCGCGTTGCGGCATGGTCTACATAGACCCCGGTGATCTGGGATGGTTGCCACTTGTGGACACGTGGCGCGAAGTGGATATGGATAAGAAAATAACCCCTGGTCTGTCTCAGTTTGTCTATCAATTGTTCACCGGCTATTTTGATAAGGCATTGAAAATCGAACGCAAACGCGCCGCCTATACCATCCACCAGGTGCTTGGCTCCAAGGTGCGTCTCTGCTGTTGCCTTATCTCGTCGCAGTTGGAGGAGGCGCGCTGGGGTACAATGAACGATTTGGAGGCCAAAAATCTGCTGACCAAGATCTTTACTTGGTCTGTGCTCTGGGCGATTGCCTCCAATCTAAAGGATGCCGAGAAAGTGGGTTTCGAGGAGCACTGGGGCAAGGCAATGGCCTATCATCCCAACATGGAGTAAGTACTAACCCAATGAAGGTGCGTACAAATCTAAAGCTATCATCGAATTCTTCATTCTGTAGTTTGCCTGAGCGTTCACTGTGGAACTATCGCATAGATCTAGAGAAAAATGATTGGGGCACCTGGAATGATATTATGGCCAAGTTTGTTTTTAGTTCGGAAGTGTCGTACTACGACATGCAGGTGCCCACAGTGGATACCACCAAATATGGGTAAGTAGCCTAGGCCCCCTAGAGCATCGATGGCTTAAGCAACCGTTTCTCCTAGCTATGTGGCTGATATTCTATTCAAACACGACTTTCCCGTCATGTTTACCGGCGAGACGGGTGTGGGTAAGACTGTGCTCGCCATCAGTTGCATGAAGCGTTTGGCCGAGGGTAAAGTTATCCCGGTGGTGCTTAACTTTTCGGCGCAGACTAGCAGCCTCCGTACGCAGGAAATGATCGAGGGGCCGCTGGAGAAACGCAAGAAAACCCAGCTCGGCGCTCCAGTGGGTAAGACGGTGATTGTCTTTATCGACGATGTGAACATGCCCAAGCTGGATACGTACGGCAGTCAAGCAGCCATCGAATTGCTCAGGTTTGTACCAAATCCGGTTCTGCTTGGTATATTTTGACCTCTCTCTTGTCGCACCTACAGACAATTCTTGGACTTCAAGGGCTTTTATGATCGCGAAAAACTCTTCTGGAAGGATATATTGGACGTTGTGTTAGGCTGTGCGTGTGCCCCACCCGGTGGTGGTCGCAACCCGCTCACCCCACGTTTTGTTCGCCATTTCGCCCTCTTCTCGCTGCCCAAACCCAATGAGGAGACCCTGACACAGATTTTCAATGGCATTCTTAGAGGCTTTCTAGAGACCTTCTCCTCGGCGATTCGTTCACTCTCCGAGAAGATGGTGCACGCATGTGTGGATGTCTATGTGCGTGTATCAAAAGTGATGTTACCCACTCCAGATCGATCGCATTATATATTCAATCTGCGAGATCTTTCCAAGTGTATTCAGGGCATCCTGCAGGCCAGCAACATGAACTACAACATGGAGTCGCAGATATTGCGACTCTTTTATCACGAGACTACGCGCGTCTTCCACGATCGCTTGATCAATTCGGATGACAAGGAAATCTTCAAGACAATGATGAATCTTGTATGCAAAGATCAGTTCAATCGGGACGTCGTTGAACCGGGCGAACCGGAATTGCTTTTCGGGGATTTTATGGTGTTTGGCAAACCGAAGAACGAGCGCATCTACGAGGAAATAAAGGATCACACTAAGCTGGAGAACGTGCTAAATGATTATATAGCCGATTACAACTCGGTAGCAGTGAGTTCGCCAATGAATTTGATCCTCTTCCAGGATGCCATGGAGCATACGGTGCGACTGGCGCGTCTCTTGCGAAGCGATCGTGGCAACGGTCTGTTGGTGGGCGTGGCCGGCATGGGCAAACAGTCACTGACACGACTGGCATCGCACGTCAATGAATACAACTGCTGGCAGATCGAGATGAGACGTAACTACGATTTGAATGCGTTCCACGAAGATCTCCGCGTACTTTATCGCATCGCAGGGGTAAGGCGCGAGTATTCTTACTCTTACTAGTTGAACAACTGGTATTCGATATGTAAAAAATGTTTTTTTTAGATTGAAAACCAACCGGTAACGTTCCTATTGATCGACAGCCAGATCGTCGAGGAGGAATTCCTTGAGGATATCAATAACATTCTGAACTCTGGTGAAGTGCCCAATCTTTTCGAAGGCGATGAGTTTGAAAAGGTCGTTCTGGACGCCCGCGAGGGTTGCAATCTTAGCAAAAAGGGCGAGGTGCGAACAATCCGAACGTAAGCTAGATAGTTTTACATTATTGCATTTGCTTTGGTTTTTTTATAGAGCTGCAAGCGCGATGAAATCTACAAGTTCTTCATCAATCGCGTGCGCAACAATCTACACGTTGTAATGTCCATGAGCCCCGTGGGTGATGCCTTCCGGCGACGTTGCCGCATGTTCCCCTCGCTAGTGAATTGTACCACAATTGATTGGTTTACCAGCTGGCCGACAGAAGCCTTGTATTCTGTTGCACTGGGTCTGCTCACGAAGATCGCGCCGACAATGAAGGAACGCGTCGCCCTGGCCAGCACCACGGTGTTTATGCACAAGGTGAGTGATCAACGACCACGTGATATCCACTCCACACCTTTGTTACTTTTCGATCCTACTGCAGACCGTCGAAGATGCATCGGTGCGTTTCTACAAAGAAATGAAGCGGCATTACTACACCACTCCCAGCAGCTACCTAGAACTGCTCAAGCTCTACCAAAATCTGCTCAAACTGAAGACGCAGGAGATAATAGCAAAGCGCAAGCGCATTGCCAGCGGTCTCAACAAACTACTAGAGACCAATTCAACGGTATGTACTGACCCGAAAAAAAAACTAGAAAGATATTTCCTATGGATTGCTCATCATCCTACCCACAGATCGAAATCATGGGTAGGGAGCTAGAGATAAAGGTGCCGAAGCTGGATGAGCAGTCGGCCGTGATGAAGAAAATGGTAGACAATCTAACCACACAGACCAAACAGGCTGATACCTACAAGCAGGGCGTCCTGGAGGACGAAATAAACGCCAAGGAGAAGGCAGCCATTGCCACGGCCATTTCCGAAGATGCCAGCAAAGATCTGGAGACTGCAATGCCGGCACTTCGCGATTCAGAGGATGCACTCAAGGGTCTAACCAAAGCGGATATCAATGAGTTGAAGTCCTTCACTACGCCGCCGGCCCTGGTGCAGTTCTGCATGGAGGCTGTCTGCATTCTGTTGGGTGCCAAGTAAGTTATCAATAGTAAATATAGTGCGATTACAACTCTAAGTCGTTTTACCCAAGACCTACTTGGGCCTCGGCCAAGGCCATTATGGCGGACATCAACTTCATCAAACGCCTGTTCGAATACGACAAGGAGCACATGAAGGAGGACGTACTCAAGAAGGTCAAGAAGTATATCGATCACAAGGACTTTGTACCAGCCGTAAGCATACTTCCGGAACTGAGCTTAGCTTAATCTAAATCCTGATGATTCCACAGAAATTCGAAAAAGTCTCCAAGGTGGCCAAGTCAGTGAGCATGTGGGTCATTGCCATGGACAGTTTCGCCAAGGTCTATAAAGTTGTTGAGCCGAAAATCAAACGCAAGGAGGCTGCCGAAGCGGAGCTTAAGGATGTCATGAAGGTGTTGCGGCAAAAGCAGAAGGAACTCGCTACCGTCGAGGCGAAAATACAAAGTCTGCGCGACAGCCTCGAGGAGAAACAAAGAGAATTCCAAGAGATACAGGACGATGTTGATCTCACCTTCGGCCGCATCAATCGTGCCGGTCGTCTTACCTCGGCCCTCGCAGACGAACAGATACGCTGGCGAGAGACAGTCAAAATGCTAACCGCTGATCTAGGCTGTGTGCCCGGCGATGTCCTTGTGGCGGCCGCCTGTGTCGCCTATCTGGGTGCCTTCTCTAACCAATATCGACGAGAGATGTGCGCGCTGTGGGTGGATAAGTGTCGTGAATTTAGCATACCCTCGAGCAGTGAGTTCAATTTGCTTAAGGTGCTGGGCGATGCGTACGAGATGCGTCAGTGGAATGTCGATGGTCTGCCCAAGGATAACATCTCCATTGAGAATGGTATCTATGCTACGCGTGCCCTGCGATGGGCCCTCATGATCGATCCACAGGAGCAGGCCAATCGCTGGATACGCAACATGGAAAAGTCCAACAACTTGCAGGTAATCAAAATGACAGATTCCACAATGATGCGTGTACTGGAGAATGCCGTGCGTCAGGGTCAACCCGTACTATTGGAAGAACTGGACGAATCGATCGATCCGTCGCTGCGTCCCATCCTTCAGCGTGAGACGTACAAATTTGAGGGTCGCATCTACCTGAAGCTGGGCGATCAGACCATTGACTACGATGAAAACTTTAAGCTATACATGACCACCAAGCTGCCTAATCCTCATTATCTGCCCGAGGTGTGCATCAATGTGACGCTGGTCAATTTTCTGGTCACCGAGAGTGGTCTGGAGGATCAGCTGTTGGCGTAAGTCCGATCCCAGCTCCAAGTAGTACTTGGTATTAACGTTCTCTTCAATGCACTCCCAGCGACATTGTGGCCATCGAGTTGCCCGTCATGGAGGCCACACGTAACGATCTTGTCGTTAAAATCAACGCCGACAAGCAGCAGCTACTTGGACTGGAAGACAAAGTGCTCAAACTGTTATTCAATTCGCAGGGAAATATACTCGACGATGAGGAGCTTGTAGAGACTCTCAACGACGCCAAGGTAACTGCCAAAGATCCCCTTGCGAGATCATTCTGTACATTACACACGTTTTCTCCGTCTCGCCTAGGAAACCTCGTTGATCATTGCCGCCCGCTTGATCGATACCGAGGAAACGGAGAAGGTCATAACGGCCTCGCGAGAACGTTATCGCCCGCTGGCATCGCGCGGTGCCATTCTTTACTTCGTGGTCGCCGGCCTGGCCGAGATCGATCCCATGTATCAGTACAGCTTGAAATACTTTACTCAAGTCTTTTGCAATGTACTGCGCCTGGATCATCCAGCGATGGCGGTCGAGTTGCGCATATCCTCACTAATGGTCGAGGAATTGAAGGCAATATACGACAATATCTCACGTGGTCTCTTCGAGAATCACAAGCTCATATTTAGCTTTCTACTGACGCTCTCTGTTGAGCGTCAGGAGGGTCGTGTCACAGAAGATGAGTTTGGTTTCCTAACACGCGGCGTGGTAGGTACTGTGCGCGTCAAGCGTATGCCGGCCACAATAAAACTAGCTCAAACCGAATGGGAAGCGGCAATCTTTCTTGAGGACAACTTCCCCAAGTTCTTTGCGGGCTTAACTGATGAAATCGAAACGCCCTTTTTCCTGCAACTACAGGACAACAAGGAGGTGTTCGACTTTGCAGGCACTAACAAAGCACCCACAGACAAGTGGAACAAACGTCTACCCAATTTCCACCGGCTGATGTTCATTAGCGCCTTCCGCAAGCCAAAATTCCTCTTGAACGTGGTCAGCTATCTGGTCGCAACAGTGGGCAAGTACTTCACCGAGGCACGAGGCACGATGCTGAGCACTGTGTAAGTTGAAACGGCGGCCTCTGCTTGACAACCTAATCTCCATCTCCAACTCCAACTTTATACTTAGCTACCTGGACACTTCGGCTATAACACCACTAATCTTTGTGCTATCCACCGGCTCCGATCCCATGTCATCTTTCCTCAAGTTCACCAACGAAATGAAGTTCACAGACAAGTATTATTCAATATCGCTGGGACAGGGTCAGGGCCCACTTGCTGAAAGTCTGATCGACAAGAGTCTTCGTTCGGGACATTGGGTCTTTTTGCAGAATTGCCATTTGGCCACTTCGTGGATGCGCGTGCTCGAGACAATAGTGCGCAATCTGACACTGGGTATTACCAAATCCAATCCCGATTTTCGTTTGTTCCTCTCCTCCATGCCAACCCAATCGTTCCCAATCAGTGTGCTGCAGAATTCGGTGAAGATAACCAACGAGCCTCCCAAGGGCATTAAGGCAAATGTCACTGGTGCCTTAAGTGATCTCAAGCGGGAGTTCTTTGAAGACCACATACAAGAGGGCAAATGGCGTTCACTCATTTTCGGTCTGTGCATGTTCCATGCAGTGTTACTGGAGCGCCGCAAGTTCGGCCCACTTGGTTGGAATATTACGTACGAGTTCAGCGAACCTGATCGCGAATGTGGTCTCAAGACGCTGGACTTTTTCATCAATCGCGAAGTCTGGGAACCCATTCCCTGGGAGGCCATACTCTATATCAATGGTGACATCACTTGGGGTGGTCGTGTCACTGACTATTGGGACTTACGTTGTCTGCGAACGATCCTCACCAACTTCTCTTCGGAACGCATCGTGCAGCCCGACTACAAGTATTGCCGCGGAGATACCTACTATCGTGATCCGGGAGGCAAGACTCTTGAGGATTACGCACTTTTCGTGCAAGGTTTTCCCGTTCTCGAGGATCCTGAGATCTTCGGCATGAATCAGAATG
Source organism: Zaprionus africanus (assembly GCA_018151435.1). Classification (NCBI taxonomy): domain Eukaryota; kingdom Metazoa; phylum Arthropoda; class Insecta; order Diptera; family Drosophilidae; genus Zaprionus; species Zaprionus africanus. The sequence goes on from JAECXB010000096.1 coordinate 700,662, forward strand.
CCAACATTGTGTTTCAAACCAAGGAAACGGCCTTCTTCCTCAACACACTGATGTTGGGACAGCCGCGCTCGTCGGCCGACGAAGGTCAGGCCGCCGAGAACGAGCTCGCCCAGCAGATCATTGTCCGGATACAGTCAGCACTGGTTAATAAAATTCTGCGAGAGCCCCTACACGACACACTGTCTCAGCTGGACAGCAAGGGCCAGATGCCGTCGTTGACCACGGTGCTGGTGCAGGAAATCGATCGTTTCAATATCGCACTGGGAATCATCCACGACAGTCTTGTCAACCTGGCTAAGGCCATCAAGGGTCTGGTCGTTATGTCCGAAGATCTGGAGAATGTCTTCCGTGCATTGTTAGTGAATGTTGTGCCGGCCATGTGGGCAAAACGTAGTTTCCTCTCAATCAAGGCGCTTCCGGCTTACATTGTGGACTTTCAGCGGCGTATCGACTTCATTCAACATTGGGCCGAGAACGGTGCACCGCGCTCGTACTGGATCAGTGGCTTCTTCTTTCCGCAGTCCTTCCTCACCGGTGTGCTGCAGACCTATGCGCGACGTCGGGTTCTGCCCATCGATTCGCTGAAAATCGATTTCCAGATCATTGAACAGGAACTCGTTCAGCAGAACTTCTTCGAGGTGCACAACAACAATGGCAACGTGAGTATACTCCACTCCACTCCACTCCACTCTACCTTAGATCAACTCTCCACTAGGACGCCCGACTCTATGGCAATCTGGAGCCCTGCACCGATGGCATGGTCAATGTGCATGGCATTTTCATAGAGGCTGCTCGCTGGGATCTCTCGCAGGGCGGACTGTGCGACGCCAAGTTCGGTGAACTGTATAGCCGCATGCCTGTCGTGCGATTCATGCCCTGTCTGGAGATTAGCCCCATAGTGCGCTACGAGTCGCCGCTGTACAAGACCCAACAACGATCCGGCGTTCTCTCCACTACGGGCCACTCAACCAACTTTGTGATCGCCATTTTGTTGCGCAGCAAGAACGAACCTGAATTCTGGATAATGCGCGGAACTGCCACGGTCTGTGCCGTGCTGGAGAACGTGTCATGAATACACGCATCAATACATATATATATATGCATGAGTTGTGTTATACATTATCAAACTTATCAAATTTAAAGATCTACTGAAATATCTATTTTATATTTGCTGCATGTCTTTAGGTGTCTTTATTTCATACAATTCGTTTCGGGGACCTCTCTACGAGCTGATCCTCCCCTTAGTACAATTGTGTATAGAGTATGTTAGTTATATCGATCGGTTGGTTGCTTGTAGAGACTACAGTGACAGTCCTCGCATCAGTTCTGTTATTTATTAGCTATATATCATTTGTATATAGTATACATATATATATATATATATTTTTGTATATAAGTATTTTCGCAATTTGTATGTACAAGTTCTGGTTAAGGCGCGCGAGAAAAGCGTTTCAAAAAAAAATGTTTATCTCTTAATTTTACAAGGCCGTCTTTATACTTGGTACATCTCTAACGTTTGACGTCTGAAGTCTATGCTGCGTGTGGAGATATCTATGCTCATCCAAAAGGGAATAACATTTCATAAAAAAGCGGATTAGAAATAAGAAAACAGAACAAAAATTGTCGATCGAAATTGAACTAACAACGCTAAGTACAATAAACAGAAATAATATAAAAGGGTAATTCACCTAATTGACTAAAGCTTAATTAAGGAATTCAAGGAATGTTTCGCTATGGGAGTGTGTGTACATTTCTGTGCCAATATATGCTGGGTATATGGGGGTGGGGGTGTGGGGTATCTAGCGGGCTAGATAGTTTGCCTTTCTAAGTAATACTGCCGCTCTAATAATTATGCGTTAGTCGGGTTTGGGTCTCTGCTACTCATTCTCGTGATTCCTTTTCGATTGTTTGTTTGTTGTTTGTTCCTTTGTTTAAGGTAAATGGAATGCTAATTTGGTGATTGAACTTAAGGACTAAATATTGCTGGAATCTGGGTGGCAAATAAATTTGTTTTAAGTACTTAGTAACTAATTGTAAAGAGGGAATTACCTACAAAAAAATATATGTGTGTGTGTGTGTATAAACAAAACGAAGAAATAATCTAAAGAATGGTAAAGTGCCAGAGAAAAAAACAAAAAAAATGGGTATAGCATAGCTCGAGCCCTAAAGCTTTTTGCTTCCATCAATATCAATGCTAAGATCCTGCAGAGATCCACGCGGATGCAGCAGGCTACGCTTCTCCGGATCCTTTACTTTCTTTGGCTTCGGCCGGTTCGTTTTCGTATAGCGATTTATCACACCATCCGTTTCGTCCATCATTCGCAATATCAGCGTCTGATCCGATGAGTCCAGCGGGGCAATCGAAATGTCTCGCACGGCACGGAATTTACCGCAATTGTTGAGATGCTCGTTCTCCAAGCGGAAGAAGTTCCAAACGAATCGACTGAAAGAGATTTGTATTAATATAAGAAACCAGAAATCAATGTTTCAGTTCTCTGCACCTACCGAAATACTTCCAATATGCCCGTTATGGAGGTCATAATATCTCCGCTGACTATTTTCATTTCAGTTAGATAGAACGAGAGCGCCCAAATGAAGCGCAGTGCCAGATCCTCCAGTATGGCAAAGTAGTAGAAGCCCTGCAGATTAGACATATATATTGATTATGACATATGCTGATTAGTTGCCTTGTTTATGGCTACGCACCGTGGAGGAGTAGACAACCTCCTCACGCAGGAACGTATTCTCGCCCGCATTCTTGTCGAAGAGACCCCAATCCATTTTGATATCCCACGTGTAAGCGTAGCAGGAGGAGACTATCGAGGATATTATCCAGAGCCAAGTGTAGGGATTATCGAAGGTGCTTGTATAGTTGGCTGACATGTAAGCAAAAGAGATGCAGATATAAATACAGTGGGAGAGAGATAGCCAGTCTTGTGTTTACTTACAACTATTGTAACTCTTGAGCGTGGCAAAGATGACAACCAGAAAAGTCGTCGAGTATTTGCCCGCATTAACCAGATGAGGAAAGGCCTCCCGAGAGTCTCGATATCGGCGCAAGCACTGTGCGAAACGGAACCACGCAGGCAGGCAATTGACAATGGGACGCACTATGAAATCCTTTTCCATGCAGATCGATGCATCAATCGCATTGGACCAGTTGCCATTGGTGAAATAGAAGCATATCAAGTACTCAAAGTCCAGAATAGCTGTTGCCAGAGAATTTAGCTGATCACCCAGCCAGAAATCGGCAAAGCCCACATGAAAGAAAGGTGCCGCCAGGCAGCGTCCGGTGATGCGCAGCAGCCAGAAGCGTGCATCATGATGCAGCACATGAAACGGATTGGCCAGAAAGAGCAGCATGATAAGTGTCAGCGTGAGTGGGTTTATGAACGCCGGTATGCTCAACGCGGTGCTGTACAGAAAGCTGAGCATGCTTAGAGTCCAAACGACACCAAAGATGGCTGCCAGCTCCATGAGATGCTGCTCCGAGAGATGATTACGCGGATCCAGTTCGAAGATTAAAACATGATTCACACCCGACGAACGCCAGCCGTAAATGTTGACACCAATCAGAAAGATGAACTCGATAATCAGCAATGGACCACGATAGAGACGGAACGTGACCTTCAGATTCTCTCCGCTTATGTCGTGAAATATGGCCGAGAGCACAACAACGATGCCTAGCACAATGAAGCTGCCCGAGAAGAGTCCTACTTTGAATGTTGTCCACGGACTCTGTTGCTCACCCAGCGGTGGCACACGCAATCGTTTCATAGCACGCTGGCGATCTCCGCCCTCCAGTTCCCCTGTTACCGTCGTCTCGGTCTCATTGATAATATTATCGATGTCTTTGTTGATAAAGAAATGCGATGCCTCCACATACTCCTGCCGCCACTTGGCACCGCTGTCCACGCGCAGCAGCTACAATTAGTACAAATTACAAATCAATTAGCTCTTCACACCTTACTAGATTACTCGGATTGTATTGCAATCTTCAGTTTCACCCACCTTATCGTGTTTCTTGAGTATCTTGCGAAAGCCCGTGTGATTCAGATTCTGATAGTTCTGCAGCAGAATCAGACTCAGGTAGAACTCACTGAATGCCAATTTGAGTTCACGTGCTTTGCGATCCGGCAGAGCGGCATGTCGTTTCTGCCCCTTGGACTTTTTGGCGGTGCGCTCAGACTCCTCGATGCTCGACTTGAGCTCCGCATTGAGTGTGGCAAATTTACGTGTCGCCTCGGCCAATTTCTCCGAATAGAAGGTGTTTATCTTCTTCAGCTCTTTGTCGCAATAGTGAAAGAAATTCTCATCGAAGTTGGCAAAATGTCGCTTCAGCACCTCGTCCTCAACACTGTCCACCGAGGGCGCCTCCTCCACGGCCAGATATAGCATGGCTTTCATTTCCTGCAATCGAAAGGAATCAAATTAGTATTGGTTCAATTATTAGAGAAATTCCCTAATCAAATTTAGTGTTAACTGATCTTAATGCATATAAAAAACATCTATTCCTTGATAACTATGCTATAATCAAGTTGTTCCATCTGATCTTTAGTAGAAAGTAAGAAGAAAAGGGTGTCATGAAGGGGTGCCTCAGCTGATAAGCTCGATTAGTCAGCAACAGATTAGGAGAGTGTCTATTTATATATATAGTTCAAAGTTAATCTCTATATATAAATTCTATACAGATCAACATCACACTAATATATGCATGTATATATATAGAGTATATAGAGTTTTTATTGGTTGCCAGATTTGTTATTGCTTTCTTTAGCGAACTCAAAATTGGATTGGGACTTCCTCGATCGATGACAAAGCTTACCTCATAGTTGATGTACTGTTTGCGCCACTCGGGCGTTATGTGCGCCGACAGATGCTCTGCAAACTTCATTATGTTGTTGCAGCTTACGCCGTTGTTGCTGTTATTGTTGTTGTTGCTGCACTCGTGTTGTCCCTGGCTGCGTGCTTAGCGCGTCGACTGCAAGAAGAGAGAAAAAGGTTGAATTAAACTAAAACTGAAAATGGTTGGCAACGCGCGACTGCACACGTTAATTCGCCAGCTTGAATCAATGCTGAACATGCATAAACATGTCGCTAGAGAGAGAGAGTTGGTAAGGCTGATAAGGCAGCCCCCAATGAAGTTGCCGTTGCCAACGTCTTCTTAGAGATTTGTTTATTTTCATTAGCGCGAACCGCATAATAAGCTAAGCAAATTGAAATTGGAAAATTTTGTCGCTGTACCATATGAGTGTGTGTGTGTGTGGGTGTGTGTTGTGTTCCGCTGTGTAAACAAAGACATTCCGCATTTTAATCAATTAATTGCACAAATATTTGCCAAGACGCGCAGAGCAAGAGGGTGTTGAGTGTGTGTGTGTGTTTGGATGTTATGACTTCCGCTCGAAGCAGGACAATGACCAACTACAGTGGACACAGAGAACACAGAGACACGCACTGACACGCAAAGACACGCACATACACATACACACAGGTGTTAATTGATTGACCGTCGATATGTCAATCGGTTGCGTTCGTTCAATTAACGTCAACATTGAAGCCTAAATTTAGACTGAAAACTTGATGGATTGACCGCGTCTTCGTCCGCCATAAATTGTGATTGATCGCAAGTTGTTTTTAACTCCCACTCTGTCTCCCTTCCCTCTCTCTCTCTCGCTGTGTCTGCTTTTAGGTGGTGTTTCTTCAAAAGCAACTGCGTTAAACACTTGTTGAACGTGTTATCTCTGTTATCTCCGCCTCTGGGCAGTTGCTCTGCGCACTGATTTGTCTGCTGGCTTAATTGCGAGCTGATAAGCAGCAGCAACAACTTCTGCGAACTAAACATTCGACAAATACCTGTAAATACACACACACACACACACACACACACACACACATGGTGGAACACACCTTTGCGCAAATATTTGATCAATAAAGCTGTCAACCCAAAGAAATGCAAAGCACACCCCCCTCTGACTCAGAGTCGCAGCAGTGAACCGATAAGTAACTGTGATTATATTTCTAGTTGTTGTTGTTGTTGCTGCTGCTACTGGCTGTGGCATCAGCCGTCAATCAACTGCGGCTGCGTCTTGTGATTGAGCCCAGAGCTAACTGGCTGTTCAATTAATTGAAGGCATCACGAGATTAACTCGAACTGCGTTCGTTCCTCAGCCCGAATTGCTTTTCAATTACATAAATTACACATATCTATATATGTATGTATGATTGGATGCGCACAAGATATATATACATATATAATTACTATGCACAGAGGCCTCTGTTGACATACAAACACTACTGGCTGCTGCTGCTGCTGCTGCTGCGGGCTGCGGGTCGCGGGCTGCTGCAGCGCTGTTCCCGTTGGTATTGTTGGCTGCTGTTCAGTGTTCAGTGCTTCGTGTGCTGACTAGTGCAAACGGGTATGCGTTTAGGCCAAGACCTGAGCATTACTTATTGATAACAACAACTAATTGGTTAAGTACACTTTATCACAGAAGAGCGCGCACGGAACAACAAAGAACTAAAAGCAAACGAAACAAAAAACCAGGGCTAACTAACTGCCCGCAATGCGCTAATCGAACGATAAATACGATAAATAGTGCTGGTAAGTACGCACATAATGCAATTAACAACTATCGATAGTCGTGCCAGTCAGCTGATTTAATGACGCATCTCAACAATCGGTTGCTGCGCGACTGTATCGATAACGCTGCTGCGTGTGTGCGTTCGATGTTAATTATTCTCGGTAATCGCTAGCGACGCTCGCTCAGAACTATTTGCTCTCAGTGTTTTCTTTTATGCAAATAAATTGCATTGTATTTCACAAGACGAACATACGCGAAACTGCGCAGTTTCCGCAGCTGGAAATGAGTACAAACGTCAAGAACCTCAAGATGGGCCACTTTGGCGGCGCTGGCTTTGGCATGTCAGCTGGCAAATTGCTCACAAACAATAACACGAATGGCAACGGCGGCGGCGCTGGTGGCGGTGGCAGCGGCGTCGGTGCTAGTGGCGGCGGCGGCGGCGGCAGCAGCAGCACCGTTACCAGTGGCATTGTTGGTGGCAGCATGGCTGGCACTGGCGCAGGCGGCAAATCAACATCACAAGCAATACTAGAAACCGATATCTTCAGCATGCCCAGCGGGGCGATAATCCCGCTGATACGAACTCGCGATGTGCCTAAGCAGCTGCCAACGATAGCGGCAGCACTGCAGCGTCCCGCCGACGAGCACCTGGCCGCGGAGGATCTGGACGCAGTGCAGCTGGAGCTGGAGCTGATGCTCTCGAATGTGGCGCTGCGAGCACGTGTACTTAAGGCCGAATACGATAGTCTGGACAAGGATGAGAAGCGTCAGGATCGACGCAAGCTGGAACGTGTGCCACCCGGCTCGCCGCCAATCAATCAATCCATGCTCACCGGCCTGCTGGGCGGCATGGCCAGTGCCAATGTCACCATCGGCGTCGGCAGCACCAGCGGCATAGGCAGCCCAGCGTCGGGCGCGACTGCCGGAGCGGGCAACAGCTCGAAGCGGAAGATGCGCGACGAGCCGACGGGAGTGCGCAAAAAACACTCCTCGATGACAATACTTAAGCAACAGCAGCAGCAGCTCCAGGGCGGCGGTGTCTCTAGGCATATGGCCAAAAACAGTCCCATGGCTGTGCACACAGACGACAGCATGGACTACGTCTCCCTGCCCACCATCACACATCAGCCGCAGCAGACGCACCAACAGCACCAGCCGCCGCTGCAGCTGCCGCAGCAGCCGAAGATGGCGGTGCCCAAGAACGATATGCCGAACAAGTTCTGGCTCTCGGTGGAGCCATACTGCATGCCATTGACCAACGAGGATCTGCGACTGATTGACGATCTGCTGGAGCAGTATCGTGGCCCCCTGGTGCCGCCCATACCGGCGCTGGGGCCGCACTACTCGACGGCATGGGCACAGGAGGACATGAAGGCGCTGCAGCCGGGCGGAGCGCGACAGAAGTCACAGAATGCGACGGCGATGCTGAAGAAGGCCGAGGGTATGCTGGAGGAGAGCATAACGGGTCCGCTGACGCAACGACTGGTCTCAGCGCTAATGGACGAATCCCTGCCCAGCGAACAGGCGGCGGTGGGGGAGCACAGCAACAGCAATAGCAGCAGCAACGAGAACACACACTCCTCCTCCAGCAATGCGGCAGGAGGACCCGCCAATGCGGGCACTCCCTCAGCTGCCGCCTCTGCCTCCGCTGCTGCCGCCTCGGGCAATTTCCGTTCGCTGTCGATGCTGAAACATGGCGTGGGCATTGAGCAGCGTCTGAAAAAGGAGCTCATCGACAGCGGACTGATCGATGCCAACGAACTGAATGCCCACGAGGATGTGGACGAGGTGCTGCTGGAGATAAAGCGCGTCACGACAGAGATCAGCAGCGTGGCCCAATTCAATTGCGACGAACTGAAGCGACTGCGCGCTGACGCGAGTCAGGAGATCAAACGCATCGAACTGAAACGCAAACTGGACACAATCGACCAGGAGATACTCGAGTGCTACAAGCGCATGCTGCAGTATCGGGCCAAGCGCAAGGGACACACGGCGGAGGAGAAGCAGGAGATCCTGCGGCTGACCAGCGAACAGCGCGCTCTGGCCGAGCAGCTGGAACGCATGCAGGTGCTGGGGGTTGGCGATTACAAGTTGTAGGACAGGAGCTTGGCCTGGAGCTGGCGCCAGTTGATGGCGCTGCATCGGGCAGCGCTGCTGCTGCAGCAGTGGCAGCGGCACAGTGTGTGGAACGACATCAGTCTGCAGTTGCAGTTGCAATGTGTGCAGTGAGAGAGAGAGACAGACAGACAGAGAGAGAGAGAGAGTAAGATGCAAGACAGAAGGAAAGAAGTCAAGATAGAGACCGAGACCGAGACCGAGACGGATGCAGAGCAGGAGCAAGAGAGAGAGAGAGAGAGCGAGAGTCAAGCGACTGCTCCGACTTGCGATTTCCACAGCTAACCGCACAATCCGCCTTGCTGTGCCCAAATCGCTGGAGAGGAGCAGCTGCGATCTATAGAATTCATAACTTTACTCGCCAGTTTGTACATTAGCAGAGCCTCTGGCAAATTACAAACCACAACAAGCAACAACACCAACCACATACCTACATTTATACATATATATATAGTAAATATATATCCTCTATATATATATAGACATCAACATATATATATATATACACATATATAGTTCATACATACAATTTTTATATAGCTTAAGTTATTGTGCCAGGCAATAAAGTTGTCGCTGTCACCCACGATGAAACCTCCTCACCTCGTTTTAATTCCCGATCTCCTCCTCGAAGATATAGTCTAGTCCTCGTTCCGCTGCGACACCACCGCGCACCACAAAGGTTCTTGGCGCTTTGAATTGTTGCTCCATCCACAGCCAGCCAGGTTGCATCCAAGTTCAGTTCAAGAAGCGGAAGCCCCAAACACCAGAAAGAAGACTCTGTTTACCCTTCGATAAGCCGCCCCCAAAGTCACGGAAACAGTGAAAATTCAACGGGAATGCGGCGCCTCTGGCTGCGCCTAATTAAAGGCAAACAGTCGAGATCGGTTTGGTTGGTTTGGTATATAGACAGATATATGTATATGGAGCACTTGGAATGCTCTGAAATTATTATCATTGTATTGTTAGTTTTCCCATCCCAAATCTCTTAACTGCCCGAGATAACGCCAGATACATATATCTGCGACTACAAATTATCTATCGTCTCTCGCCATAAACCCGGCAGTGGGCAGGGGAAGGGGTAATCTGCGAAGTCCCGGAAGGGCCATAAAGACCAATGCGAAAGATAGCAAAAGATGTTCCGAAAATGGAAAAATTCTTTGCACGAAGTCTGATAAAACTTGTAGACATACAACAAATAATAATAATTATATATATACAGAAATATATAATAATTTTAAAAATCTATCAGATTTATTTCATAAAAAACTTCAACCAATTTCTACAATCTTAGCGTATAAAGAACTCCAATCTCATCACTTAAATTTATACAATCTATATGACTGAAATCTTGTAAAGCACCAAGTGGTTCCTCGAGTCGATACTACCCGCATCGCTGGCGCTATCTACATGCAAATAGAGCGCAGGGTGGGCGGATCTAGGCGGGTATCAACACGATTGCTTGTGTGTCGCGATGTAATGCTAGGTGTACGTGGAGTATGTATGGATGCATATATATTTACAGGAAATATACTTTGGTGATGCTACGAAATTGTACTTCATGTTGTCTTCTCTTCTAGTATTCCTTTCTCTCCCCCTCCTTCTTCGCTTCCTTCTTCTCTTCTCCATCACAGTTGCAGGCTCCCTGATCCGACACTGCTATGAGGGCAACCCATCGAATAGTTCCCGAAAGTCGCGCATCAGATCGGAGCGACAGGAGACTTCGATATACGAGGACTTCGCCTTGATGCGCAGCACGGAATCGTTGGTCAGCAGCATCAGATGCGGCACCTGCGATTGCAGCTGCAGGCAACAGTTGATAATGCTATCATCGGCGCACTCCACATCAATCAGATGCTCCACCTCCTCCTTGGCAGATTGGGCTGCAATAAGGAACAGGTAATGTTCAGTTTGGATTCTCCCCTGGATTCATTTCCAACTCATGCTCACCCTGTATGCTCAGACTGGTGTCGAACTTGTTGTTCAGATAACGTATGGCTCGCACCGCAGCTGGACGCTTCAGTTCGTTATCCTGGCGTCGATCCTTGAGACTATCCAGTTCCCTGATCACAACGTAGGGTATATACAGCATGCTGCCGTTGGTGTTATGCAGTGCCAGGCGGGTCAGCTCCTCCACAAAGACTAGATTATCGAGCAGCACATTTGTGTCCAGCACAAAGTACATGTAATCCTCACGACGTGCAGGAAGATCTTGACCAGTTGACAGCAGACGCAATACGGTTATGTCCGACAAGTCCTCCTCCATGGACTCAGCTTGACTGGCATTCTGCGAAGGAATTGCCTAGAAATGAAGAGAATTTATCATTAATGGAGTAAATTGGAAGTGGAGGATTGGGCTTCTACCTTGGTGGCTCTGTTTGCTTCATCCCTCTGCTGCCAATCAATATCCATATCCATATCCATTGGTTCCACGTCCTCGACAGTTGCCTTGACACTCCTTGCAGCTGGGAGTAGCTTTCTGCTCGACCAAGGTGACCCATTATTGTTGTTGTCGTTGTTCCAGCCGTTGCTGCCACTTCCCTTCTGCTGCTGCTCCTGCTGTAGTGACTCGCGTAGCAGCGCCAGGCGAGTATTGGCTGCGTGAAGAGATCATAGCTGAGTTGATTTTCCAAGGTATCTGGGAGTGCATCACTTACCACTAACAGAACGGGAGCCTGCTTCCAGTCTGTTGCTGGCATCAAGCAACGCCTTCGGCTTCGCCCAGGCATTCTTGAGCTCGGCAAAGTTGTTGCTGCTGCTCCCAGCAGAAGGCTGCTTATGATGTGCACCCGAATGGGATCTAAGCCTGCTGGAGTTGGAGCTGGAGTTGGGTAAGGCAGAGACTGGCTCGAAGTACTGCGCAGTTCTGGACGAACTGGACCTGTGCCTGCTGGAGCTGGAACTGGAACTGATCGAGGCAGAGACTGTCTCCAAGTACTGCGCAGTTTTTATCTTCTCGGGACTGCGATAATATTTCGGACTCTCTGGAAAGTTCCTTGTCTGTCTTGGCGGCGTGAGCTGGAAGTGATTGTGTTGTTGTTGTTGTTGTGAGGCAGTTGAGGCATGTGAGCTGGAAGTGTTGCTGCTGTTGTTGCTGCTACTTCTTCTGGTCTTCTTCTGGGGCGAATGTCTTTCCTTGTCTTGCTTCTTGTTGTGGGAATATTTCAAATTTGCCTGCAATCGCTTCAGTCGCTCCTGTGCGGGCTGCTTGCTGCTGCTCGCTGTGAGCATGTCAAAACATGTTTACAGTTTTCTAACGGTACAATTCTTATTTTACTTACACTGCGAGCGCAAATTGAAACTGATTTTCTTTTTCTCGCCATCGTCAAGGTGTCTTTTTGTGCTTGTTTTTATACTTGCAGCACATTTTTCGTCATCCATTCAAATTTTTCAGCGTGTCATAGACCCAAACAAACAACGGTAATACAAATAAAAATGAAAAAAAAAAGCACAGGGTACACATATGTTAACTGTTTACAACGAGCACGAACTTATCGATATCACAATATTGCATCATTGATAGTTCAATAATTGTTTTAAAATGTTTATTTAAAATTATCATGTTCAAATTAACGCATTTTAAGTAATAAATAAAAATAAATAAAGCTTAATTATTTATGTTTGACTTAAAAGTTAATTTCTTAGATATTATTATTATTAGAGCTGACGTCACAAGTCCCTATCGATATCGTAACGTATTTGGCGAAACCTTCTCTCAATTATGAACCATGATGCTATCGATATTTTGTTGGGTATTTCATCGATATTTCACGGGTTATCTGCAGCCCTGGTCGCGAAGCAACAGCAACCGGTGTTTTCGTCGCAGCCGCCAGTCTTTGAGATTTCTCTGCACTTGCTTAGTCAATCGCTTTCAATTGAAGCCAAAAACATAAAATATGATCAAGGTAAGGATAAGGAACATCGTACATTGCCCCCACAATCAATCAGACAACAGAACATAGTTTAAATTGTTGACATTGTTGTGAATTTGGCAAGAGTGCAAATCGCTCTTGCCGCAGCCGGGTACAAAGTCCAATTGGAACGTCAGCTTTGTCTGCTAAGAATAACTGTCTGTGTACCTTGTACCGCAAACATATTCACCCGCACCGTTATCGTTACACAATCTCTGCAACAATAATCACTGCTTTCATTATCGCTCCGCCCCCGCCCCCCGCACAGAACGTCGTCTCTTTGGTTACTGGTGGCGCCTCCGGCTTGGGACGTGCCACAGCCGAGCGATTGGCCAAGCAGGGAGCCAGCGTTGTACTCGCTGATCTGCCCTCGTCGAAGGGTAACGATGTGGCCAAGGAGCTGGGCGACAAGGTGGTCTTCGTGCCCGTCGATGTGACCTCCGAGCAGGATGTGACCAACGCTGTGCAGACTGCCAAGGACAAGTTCGGCCGCCTAGACCTGGCCGTCAACTGTGCCGGCACAGCAACCGCTGTGAAGACCTACAACTTCAACAAGAACGTCGCCCACAAACTGGAGGATTTCCAGCGTGTCATCAACATCAACACCGTAGGCACCTTCAACGTGATCCGTCTGTCGGCCGGTCTGATTGGCGCCAATGCACCCAACCAGGATGGACAGCGTGGCGTCATTGTGAACACCGCTTCGGTAGCTGCCTACGATGGCCAGATTGGTCAGGCTGCTTATGCTGCATCCAAGGGCGCTGTGGTGGCCATGACGCTGCCCATTGCCCGTGACCTGAGCACACAGGGCATCCGCATCTGCACCATTGCGCCGGGTCTCTTCAACACTCCCATGTTGGCTGCTCTGCCCGAGAAGGTGCGCACCTTCCTGGCCAAGTCCATACCGTTCCCCCAGCGTCTGGGCGAGCCCAGCGAGTACGCCCAACTGGTGCAGGCCATCTATGAGAACCCGCTGCTCAATGGCGAGATCATTCGTCTGGATGGTGCCCTGCGCATGATGCCCTAAGCAGCAGCAGAAGGAGGAGCTGGAACTCACCAACTCTGATCGAATTGCATTTATGGGAGCCGCTGTAAAGGTTTATTTTTTTCCAATTAGTAACTAAGAGTAAAATGTTGTGTCTTTTGCATTAGATTTGAATGTTTTCAATAAAAGTTGAGATTTTAAATTTACTGAAATCAGCTTAATTATCGATGAGTGTTGCGTTCGATAGGCCGCATGCTGTAGATGCTACTGTCGATAACTATTGTGGTATCTAATTCAGTAGTTGAAATTGAAGAGAAAAGATGATTTTGGCTCAGTCGTCGGCTGGTCACACTGGAAACGACGCTGAAACGACGTCGGACGTTTTGGACGAATAAAATAATGCTGAAATTGAAAGCAGCAACCGAAAAACAATTGCAATGTGTGCAAATGGAAGAAGCAATCAATATGTGTTTATTATCAAAGTGCGTGTGTTAAGCAAACAGTGCCATCTGTAGGCGTCGCAGCGATATCGCCTCAGCCACCACAGCCAGGCAGAGGGCCACAGCCAGAGCCAAGGCAAGTGCAATGAAAATTGTATGCGCCGTGGAATTGTAATGAATGCTAATGCATTTCGCGTGTGTGCGTGCGTGTGTGTGTGTGTGTGTTGGTTGGTGTGTGAGTGACTGAGTGAGTGTGCATACACACACATGCATGAATGTACTTGTATTTGTGTCTGGCAGTGAGTACGCGAGAGACAGGAGAGCAATAATTAAATTAAGCAAAGGTGTTACGTGCATGTGAACTGCGTATGTATATACACGCGTGTATGTGTGAGTGATTGTGTGCGTGTGTGTGTGCGTGCATGTGTATGGGTGGCCAGTTGTGTATATACAAAGTGACAAAAATTCTAATAAGAATATTTGTTATCACTATCTTTCGCTCTCTCTCGCTCTTTGCTTCTCTTTTACGCCTTCTCTCACACTGCCCCCACTTCATCGCTCTCGCTCGCTCACACATCACATAGGGGAAAATGCAATAACGCTTGGCTGGCTGCATTCGCATTAAAATAGCGGCAGCAGCACAGCAGCGGCTTTTAGCCAACAAAAAAATTACTACAGCGCACGACTTACTACGAAAACGACGACGACGACGACTACGTCGACGTCGGCAGTGGCAGCAAAACAGCGTCGCATTTCCCGGCTACTTCTACTGGGCAGCTTCTCTGCTCGGGCTGCACTCGTGTATGTGTGCGTATGTGTTTGTGTACGCTCTGCGCGCGCGTGTGTGTGTGTGTTTGTGTCCGTGTCCGTGTGAGAGTTGGCGTACTACACACAGCGCAGCATATTTTACGCACTCAAATTGTCATTGTGTTGGTAGATGTGGGTGTACGTGAGTATGTGTGTGTGCGTATGCGTGCGTGTGTAATTGTGTGAGTGCATTTTTAAATATTCAACGACAGCGCAGCGCCAGCAGCAACTGCGACAGCGACAGCATTTGCTAAAAAAGTAGCAAAAAAAAACGAAGAAAGAAGAAGAAATCTACGCCCAAAATCTACTACTAAATTGGCAACAATTTCTGCGCACAAGCAACGCTTCGGCTTTTTGGGTGGGTTGACTCCGGCAGCAGAGGCTGGATACACGTAGTATAGGGTGGTGGTAGGGGAGGGTAGGGTGGCAAAAGGGGGTGGGGCTGGCGTTACGTTCTCTGCTGGGCGGAATTAAGGCGCACGCAACTGTCATTGACCTTCAATTCGGTGCAGTCGTTGCAATCGGCGCGCTGCAGTCGGCGCGGCGCATTCGCTGCAGCAGCAGCATCGACATCGGCAACGGTAACGGCAACGGCAACGGCAACGCCGCACCCAAAGGTCATGTGATATGTGCCGCGCGCTGGCTGCATCCACTGCTGCTGCTGGGCGATGTGTGTCATCAATTAATCAATCAATCAATTAATCAACTTATCATTCATAACATGTCGCCAAGGAAAAACGTGCGCATTGTGAATCGATTGCAATGAATCGGTTAACCGTTTCGCTCAAATACTCACGCATCCTTGTAATCAGTCAATCAATCAATCAATTAACCCTTGATTCACTTCTTCACTTCCACAGACACACACACACCAACACACACACACGGACACACACACACACTGACAGCGACACGCACACAGAACATGGAATCGTCCATTAAGCTTAAGGAGAGCAACAACTCGAATTCAAATGGAAATCAGCAGCAGCAGCAGCCGCCGCAGTCGCAGTCGCAGCCGACGTCGCAGTTAGCAGCAACGAATCCACACGCACTTTGCAATGGAAACGGATCCAGTCACAGCAACAGCTCAGCCAGCACCGTCGGCGTGAGCATCAGCATCTGCAGCAGCGACAGCTTTGGCAGCATCATGCCTCCACCTGCAGCAGCAGCAGCAGTCGCTGTGGTAACTGGTACTGCAGCTGGAGGAGCACGTGACCACGAGCTGGTCAGCGCCAACAGCATCGAGTTGAATGCGGCAGCATCGCTGAGCGACGACAGCGGCGTGCCGCTCACGACAAACAGCTCCATCTCCAGCGGAGACTCCTATCGCATTGGCATGTGCAAGTTCGAGATTGAGGTGAGTCCACGATGGCATCACAGTATACTCCATAGATAATCAACTCCTTCTTCTTTCGCCCTGCAGATGGTGGAGAGCGACGGCGAGGTTTCGCAGTTCGATTCGCTGGACAACTGCTCGGAGGGCGGCATGAGTGCCGAGAACTTCAATACGCTGAAAAAGGGTCCACTGGCGCCCATCGATCCGCCTCCAGAGTTTCAGGATTCGCCGCAGACAACCCTGGTGCGTTCCATATCGAAGAACATTGTGAACAGCCTGCGCCGTTGGACCTCCTCGCAATCATCTTTCGAGCATCTCAAGGACGACGTGACCATGGTCAGTGCAGCTGTGGCCAGTGGCACGGCCAGCCAGGAGCTGGTGCTGTTGCTGGCCAAGCCGGAGCTTGATGCCCATCTGGTTGCACAAACGATGGTGGTCACCACGCAGCCAACGGGCCACCTGGGCCAACAGGGCCTGCTCTGTCAGGACCGGACACTGAAGGATGCGTATGCCTACAACAAGCATCTCTACTCGAGTGACTCCATACTGAACAGCCACACGGATAACATATACGATGAGCCCAACAACATCATCAGCAGCTCGCTGGGCAACAGCATCGATCTGCTGGACGACGACGATGACGATGACGATGCCGAGGATGAGGATGAAGCGGCCTCGGAGCACAGTAGCTGTTCGCCCTCGCTGCCATCGCCACCGCCTCCCGTCTCCATCATAAAGATCAAGCAAACGCTGTGTCCCTACTATCAGGATCATACGCGTTACTTCAAGGCGATACCCACGGAACAGGATAGCATTGCTAGCGCCAAGGCGGCCGCCGCCCAGCAGCGCTTCAACAGCGCCGGCCTCAGTGAGATTCATGACTATGATTTGTACTATGGAGCGCGCAGCAGACAGTCGCAGCAGCAGCAGCCTCAGCCACAGTCGACGCTGGACAGCAGCAGCCTGCAGCGCCGTCAGCTGCTGTACAGCCCACTGGGTCACACCAGCCACTGTCACTATCATTCGCATCATCCGCACTATCATCACCATGCGCACCACCATCACCATCATCCGCAGCACTATCAGCACGGGCAGCGTCCCAACTCGCGCAACTCCCTCAACAGTCGCCTGAGCAGTTCGCACAACTCGCTGAATGTCTCGTCGGCAAACAAGCCGGATGACTCGATCTTCATCACGCAGGCCATGTCCCACGATGCGTTGTTCACGCGCGAGATCTCCGATTTCTATAATGTACCCATCGATTCAGATATCTATGCGTTTCCTGTCGACATGATCGAGCAGCAGGAGAAGCAGCAGCAGCAGGAGAAGCTGGAGAAGCAACAGCAGCAGGAGAAGCTGGAGAAGCAACAGCAGCAGGATAAGCATCAGCAGCCCGCGTACCACAAGGCGGCGAGCAGGCGCAACAAACGCAACAAGCGCAAACAGCGCTATGCCACAGGCTCAGCGGCGGCGGAGACAAGTGACGACGGCGGCGGCGGTGGCGGTGGCGGGGGCGATAAGTCAAGCAAACATGGCAAGTATCGCACGCCAGTGACACAGAGCGATGCGGAACCGCTGCACATGACGCTGGACGAGGTGAAGCAGTTCTATCATACGCTCTACTCGGATGCGGGCAAATCGTCGTGGAGTGGAGGCGGAGGTGCCGCCTCGGGTGGAGGCAGCAAAATGCTAGCGGTTTCGGGGGGTAATGGAAAACTGTTGGGTGTCAAGTCGAGCAACGAGACCATCTGGAGCGTGTCCACCAATACCACCAATACGACAAACACAACAACAACAACAGCGCGTACGCGCAGCACCATCGGCACCACTCGCACTGGCAACACGGCGAACAATGGAGGGGGTGGCGGGGGCGCTAGCAGCGGGGAGAGCAGTGCCAAGTATCTGAGCAAGCAGAGCAAACACAACATGGACAATGATAGGCTTAATAACAACAATAACAACAACAACAACATTAACAACGGCATCGGCAACTACAACGCCAGCCAACAGACGACGCAGGCAACAACGGCAACAACAACACAGCCCCTGTCAACCTCATCCGCCGACAAGCAGCAGCAGCAACAGCAGCAGCAGCAGCAGCTGAACAACGACAACAACAAGCAGACGACGCTGCATGGCGCGGCAGAGAAGTCACAGAAGTCGCAATTCTCGCTGAATCTTAAGCAGAAGTTCTGCAGCATCTTTCGCTTCAGGCGCAGCAATCATCAACGTTGTCGGGCCAGCAATGCAACATCGGCCGCCGCAGCGGCATCAGCAGCAGCAGCAGCAACTGCAGCTGCCTCAACAGCCGCCTCGACTGCAGCCTCCTCTGCCATTGCAACAGCCGCGCTGTCGTCATCGTCGTCGACGGCAGCCAACTGTGCGGCAAGTGCGGCCAACCAAGATGTCGAGGATGCAGCAAACAATTGCCTCAATCGCAGTGAACCACATGCCGATCTTCGCAAGAAGTTTCAATCGCGTGCGCTGCCGCCGTTGCCCAAGAAGGGTAAGTAAAGGGGGAAGGTAAACAAGTCAGAGTCCTTCTTGGCTGAAGGGTCACCTCAGTAAACTAGGCATAGAGAGTCATGGGAGACAGAGGAGACACCGGCGCACAGTATGCCCGGGGTGCTGTCCGTCTGAATGTCCACAAAATAAACACGAACAGTCCAGGAAGAATTCTACAATGCATAAGAAAGACTGAGCTGGCAAAGGTTTAGCTAGGAGTACAATAGATCAATAGGATCAAGGCTAAAGTATTCGCATCACTAATAATAATCTCTCTCTCTCTCTCTCCCTCTCCTTCTCCCTCTCTGTGCCCTAGCCTATGCCAACGAAGCCGCCGAAACGGAGACGGAGGATGCCAAAAAGAGCGCCGGCTCACAGGAGCCGCGTGCCTTGCAGTTCACCTCGAGCATTGAGAAAGTCAAAGACGTGAGTCACGCCCCCTTTAGCTCTGCTTGTATATGCTGTTCTCATGCCCAATTCTCTCTCTTTGCAGTATGGCTGGTACTGGGGTCCACTGTCGAGTGAGGCGGCCGAGAAGGTGCTCTCCAATGAGCCAGATGGTTCGTTCATAGTGCGCGACAGCTCGGACGATCATTATATCTTCTCGCTGAGCTTCAAGCTGAACAACTGTGTGCGGCACGTGCGCATCGAGCAGGATCAGGGTGAGTCGCAGTGAGCCATAAAATACAGTACAAAATTAACCTGTCTCTCTCTCTCTCTCTATCCCTCTTCCTTGTCTCTCTCTCTTTCTGTTTGGTTGCAGGCACCTTCTCGTTCGGCTCGTACGCCAAGTTCAAATCGCAGACTATCACCGAGTTCATTGAGAAGGCCGTCGAGCACTCGCGCAGTGGCAGGTGCGTATTCCGCATGGGGAATATAAGGATGCATTATATGTATATATATTTATGTTCCTCTGTAGATATCTGTTCTTTCTGCATCGTCGACCGGAACACGGACCAATGCGCGTGCAATTAACCAATCCCGTTTCGAGGTTCAAGCATGTACAAAGCTTGCAGCACATGTGCAGGTGAGTTGGCACCTGAATCCTGATCTGGAATCTGAATGATAATCGCCTGGCTGCTTACAGATTTGTCATACTCAAGGCGGTCATACGAAAGGATCTTATACAGACATTGCCATTACCGAGAAGACTTCTAGACTATCTTAACTATAAGCACTGCTACTCCGAGCAGGTGGAGAGCGACAGTTCGCACTCGCAGGTAAGTCCCTTGACCCACAACTCATCTCTACCCAACTGATACAGTACTCTCTGTAGATATCTGGCGACGGTTCCATGTAAAACTTGGCAGGGCAACGGAGACGACGGACGGAGACAACGATGATGACAACAGGATACGATGGCGATAAGATAAACAAAATGAATGAATGAAACGAAATGAAAACGAAAGCAAAATCTGAGCGAAGCAAAAGAAATTATTACATTATATAAGTAGTAGAATTTAACAACAAAAACAACAAAAACAACAACAAGATAAGCAAATGATAAAGCAAAGGCATTTAAAGCGTAACACAAGATAGTAAAGAAGAGGTGGAGAAAGGAAGGAGAAGAGAAGAGAAGTCAAAACCAAATGAAACGAAAACGAAATTCAAAACTCTGTTTATTGATCATTTTTTGTACTCGGTGCTATACTATAAATATTAACTAATTAATGAAAAGTAAAAAAGAGCGAAGCAGAAACGGAAAGCAAAACAAAAATCGAACATATATTATATAAGCTGATATGATTATGCGTAGTCAAGTAAAACAAAAACAAAAACAGAAACAAAAACAAAATGATAAAGATCGAGAACGAGAACGAGAACAAACAATAGCAACAATAACACCAACAACAACAACAAAATAGATGTATATAATTATGCATAACGTACATAACAAAATAAGAAGAAAACAAAAGCAAAGAAAAACAAAAAGAGAGAGAGAGCAGAAATAATAAGAGAGAACAGAGAAAGCTGAAACTTTGTGCGCGATTTTGATTCTGAAGATGTTTGAAACCGAAACTTTTAAAGCTTGCCTTCTAGCTGTGATTTTTCCCCATTAACAATGAAATGTACCATTCTGAGAAGATAGAAGATGGTGTTATTGATACGATATGATACGATGCGATGATATGATATGTGTGTTACTTTAAGATATCTATCGAACTATCCATTTAAGTGCGTGAGCAGCGTTTTCACATGTGAACAGATAGTTCTCTTTTTTGATGATAGTTCTCTTCTTTTTTTATTTTTATTTTATTTGTTTTTTTATTTAATCTACTGTTATTTAGCTACTTGTTAAACTGTAAATTTGCTCAAAATACTCAACGAATACAACGAAACTACGGAATAGATTTTACGCCGCGGCACCTGAGACTCTCTTCGATCTCTGACTCTCTGCCCTGACTTGAGGTTATGTTATATCTTTGGAACCGATAGAGGGGCAGGCGAGAAGAATGGGAGAGAAGAAAAAACAAAACAAAACAAACTGAACTGAATTGTTTTAAATGTTTAAATGTTTTTGCGTGGCGTCTTTAAACTCTAAGCAACTTTGGCAAATTTATAGTCTTAACACTGAGAAAAAATACTCAGCATGTGCTCAATGATGATCAATGTCAATACAGAATACTCGCTAGACTCCCTACCACCCGCCCCCCTCCCCAGTTCTGTGAGCTCTTTCAAGTGTTTATGTTGGCATTATGCTCTCTAGAAATCGTGCCCAGAGTTCAGTGTCTTGGCGAAACCCAAACAAAAGCAAACACAAAGTGAAATGAAAAGGAAATATGTAATAATAGAGCAAAAGAGAAAGAAAGAGAGAGAGAGAGAGAGAGAGAGAGAGAAGAAACATGTGTAAGTGTTGTAGCTGACATTCATATTGTATTGTGTATCGATTCTGATTATGATTATTATAATTGTGTATTACTAATTGAGAGAGAGAGAGAGGAGAAACTGCAAACGAGAATTCGCTTGCCAAAACGCAATATGTATATTGATTTTATTGATTAATTGACTGTTAACCCGTATTTGTTTTGTACTTATTTGTTACTTATGTCTAGGCTCGTTTCCAATCTTCAATTTCTATAACTGTAGATCGCTATTTTAATTATTATTATTATTTTTGGCTTGTTTTTAATATTATTATACTGTACACCCCTGCACTCTGTATATATTTATTTTCTTGTAAATTATAAACTATATCTATGCGTAATATATATGTATGCATATGTATCTCTCGTATGTGTATGTGTGTTTGTGTGCGTGTCTGTGTTTGAACCAACGAACTTGCACTTTTGTTTTTTTTTTGCGTTGGGATCCATTGAATTGTGTCTTTTTCTTCAGCGGAAATATTAATACAGAAAGCAATAGAACAAATATAAAGTTTATAAATGATATTTAAACAAATTAAACAAAAAGAAAAAAAACGACCAGCAAAGCGAGAAGAAACGAATAAGCAAAACAACCAAAACGAGAATAAATAAAAGAAGACAAGGTCACAGGTAAAATGAGCAATGGGAAAGGCAATATAATAAATTTTTAATAATAAAAATTTAACAACACTGTTGCTACACTGCTGTTTTTACTCATTTCCAGTGCTGTCTACCGTTTATGGAATATTTAGGATGCGGAAATTCACATTTTTTTATATTGTAAATCTTTTTTCCATGACATCTTCATTGGTTTCAACGAGAATAGCAAAGATCAATTTATGAAGGGATCATCGAATAATCTGTTGGCCCAATCGGGTAACCATTCATTATGGATTCGGGACAAAGACGATTAAGTTATAGAGGGAGACTTTTCTTATCTACGTTGAGCATAAATAAATTCTTACAAAAAACTTTGCCTGCCGTTCTTTTTTCGCATATAATAGTTGTTCCGCTCTTCTATTCCATTCGCATTAATTTTTAATTCATGGAAAATCACATGAATCCCACGGAACCCAGTTGGATAATTATAAATGAAAGCGAAGGGGCATTTCCCTAGATCGCGCCCAAGAAAGGAATTTACAGGGTAGCTCGGAATTGGAATTGCAGTAAATGCCAAAGCAGTTTACGACTTGCTGTCATTCAGGACATAAATAGGTTCGTGTCTTGGAAAACGTGACCTGGCAAAACGTAGAATAAAGGCATTTTCGGTCCCACAATTTAAAACAGGATTACACCGCTCGCGCCATCTGCCGGCACTGCTGCCAAACAACTCCGCAAAGTTTTCATTGGCGCCCTCTAGGAGTCATAAGTTTATTGCTTGCTGTATTTGAAATGCAGCATTAAAAATGGCCAACTAAACTTTGTGGGACTGTATGTAAAAGGCAGAAGAAGGCGTGGCAACAAGTACATTTAGTATAATTCTGGTTCAGCATTACTAGCAGAAAAGATTGAGCCATGCCTTTCTGGTTGTCCGTCTATTCTTCTGTCTGTTTGTCTGTGTGAACACAAGGATCTTAGTTAGGATCTTATAAGAGCTAAAAACATCAAATTCGGTATGAAGCTTCCTGTATTTACTGGACAGATCAAGTTTATTTTAAATGTTGGTTGCAAATTGAATTTTAATTGTTTTATTCATTTTAGTATCCGACTTATAAATGAAGAAAAAGGAAAGGCATTGAAGCTTTGAGGTTAAAATGCATACTGTAAATATATATTTATTACTGTTAAAAAGTATATAATGTTCGATAAAGTTGTATTGAGAACAGTTCATTTCAAATAAACTTAGAGCCAGTAAAAAGTTCTTCAAATTGATTATTACTTAATTAATAACAAATATTCCTCATCATATTTTAATATTATTAGCATCTCCATATATTGGAAATCTTCACCTGTCCCTCGATGTAAACACCTTCTCCATAAGATCCGGAATGCAGCCTGGTGGTTTTTCAACATAGTTAGCCAGCAGTAGATAAATTCCTCACTTCACACGACTCATGTGGAGCAGACAAGAAGAAAAACAAAAGGCAGAGGAGACAAAGGAAAAACAACAGCAGAATTTGCATAATAATAACAGACGAGAGACGAGAGGCGAGGGAGCCCAAGGAAAGTCGAGGAGATTGCACTTTCTGAATCGACAAAAAAAAATAAGGTGCCAAGTGTGGTGTATGGGCATGGTCTGCCTCCCCCCCGCCCAAACAAATCGAATCGAATCGAATGGAGTCGCCTCGAATGGAGTCGTATCGAATGGAATCGAATAAGTACGCATTTAATTGCCATTGTTCCTCTAGGGCGCTCTCTGTCTGCTTAGGCCCAATATTGTTATCATCATCATCGTCGGCAGGTATTTCCATAGTGCGAACTGTAACGGTTTCTTGCGGCGTTGCTTTGTTTTCTTATCCCCCCCCCTCTCCTGCTCTCTCTTTCTCTCCTTGTGGCTTTTCACTTCGTTTCGGCAGCAACCGCCTGGTGATTAATTACATTTTCTTTTAGCCAGTTTTCTCTTTAGCCTTTTCAATTTTTTCGGCAGGCTCCGTCTGCGTTAGCGTCTGCGTCGACTGCGGCGCTGGCGTTTGCTGTTGACGTCGCTATTTGAAATTAAATTTTGATTAATTGCAGCCGCCGCCGGTCGGCACCTTTTGCCAGTCTGCAGACTGCAGCGGCGGCGGCGCTACGTGAAAAGTGTTTCCAGGCCGCAAGAGATTCGCTGCACTTGCCGCCGAAACAGACGCAGACGCAGCCGTTCCCCGACTCCCATCACCATCTCACCTACTCCTGCTTCCCTGCTCCACGCACCCCCCGCGGTGTGTGCGCGTCAGTCAAAACCATCTTGAAACGAAACAATTTTCAGGTGTGAAAAATTTTGAAATGCGCTTTCAATTTGCGCTGCCTGCGCTGCGTCAGCGTCAGCGTCGGCAATGGCGACTGCGCCCCATTAACGCAGCAACCAAATAAAGTCATTACCAACTGCCAAGCAGGCAGGCAGGCGGACGGACGGACAGACGGACGGATGGACAATTGGGCTGAGCAAAGCCTGCCTGCCTTGCCTGCCTGCCTTGCCGGGCTGACTGCATCTTGGTGCGGCTCTGGGCGGCGTTGGCTTCTAATGCGCCCCAGCAATTTGCTACGTTGGTCGGCCACACCTACCTGCTGCCAAACATGCAATGCCTCCACCCGCCACCCGTCACCCGTCACCTGCCTCCCCCTTGCCAGCCCAAGCCTGGGCAGCTGCCTGCGCTGGCCTAGGCCGAGGCTTCTCCGTCTCGTTTGCAGGGCTCCCATTAGGCCCCCCTATGTGTGTGTGTGTGTGTGTTGGTGTGTTGCTGTGTCCATGTGTCTGTTTGCCATGGCTTCGTGTCTGTCTTGTGGCTAGCAGGGATCAGATAACTCAATTATTCGCGGCGTAAACAAATGCTGCCTTTCAGGGTTTTAGCCCAGCTTCAACTTCGGCTTCGACTTCGACTCCGACTTCAACTGCAACTCAAGCTCCAGCTCCGTGGTCCACATAGAGCAGCAGCAGCAGCAGCAGTTACCCCTCCCCCTGCTGCATCGTGTCCCTGTTAGCTTCTTCCTTGCGCCGCAGTTCAAAAGAGAGGGTTATTATCCCGGGCATAAATGGATTGTAAACGTGATTTTTATAGTCATTTAGCATAATAATGCATTTTATGGTTCGCCCGAGTCGCCTGTGAGCTGCGTCTCCCAATCTGCCAGCCTCAGTCGGCGTCGCAGTCACAGTCGACTCTCCACAGTCCACAGTCTAAGCCATTTTCTCCCCTCTCTCCTTGCTAACCCTATTCCTATCTCTCTCCCACTCTTGGAGCAAATTAAGCGTTGCTACGTTTGGCTCTTTGGCTCTTCGCAGCTTCGCTTTGAGTGCCTGCTTAGTGCAAAGATTTGTTTTGTGTCCAAGCGAGAGAGCAACAGCATAAAGAGAGAGAGCGAGGGAGAGAGTGAGAGAGAGCGCGCGCAAAACGATTGCAAGAGACGGAGATCGATTGCAGTTCATGCGTGCAAACTAATCCGAAATTGGCTGAAGAAATTTATATAGAAATAAGATTATGTGTATATTTAGTACATAATATATATTAAATAATAAGTTCATGCTTGGAAAAGTAAAAAAAATTATAAATTTTCTTTTTTATTTATTTATGTTATTTTTGTTTTTTATTTGTTCGTATGAACACTCAATATATTAAATATTATATTCTGCTTGGAAAAATGAAAAAAAAAATTATTAATTTTCTTTTTATTTATTTTTGTCAATTTTTTTTAGAATTGGTTCGCTCAGATTTCAGTGCAAACAAAAGCTAAGTACTTCGAATATGGTGGCAATGTGTTTTATTATTGCCCAGAGGTATAGTTAGTTTTAGAATTCGGTCACGCCCCTTTTCTGCCTTTTAAAATTTAAAAAATTACAAATAAAAAAGTTAAAAGACCTTTAATAGTCTTAACCAACTAAATAAATTCTATCAATTTGACTGCGATCGGATAGTTTAGTCAAAGTTTAATTGGGCGCACAGCAAAAGGTTGGGATAATCGATAACTCACATTCGATAACACTCGATGGCAGCTTTCTAACTGGTTTATTCTAACTCTCTCACTCTTTATTATACCTTCAAAACTTGACATATTATCTTTTTCTTCTATGTTTATTTATATATTTATACATATGTATTTATCTATATTTATTTTTTTTTATTCTTCAGTTTCATTTCCTCTCTTCCTTAGCTTTCCTGCACTGCTCTGCACGATCTGCTTGATCACGTTCTCTGCTTACCGCATAAACGCATAGCTCGGCAATCGGATTTCGTAGCTGGAGACGTCGCTTGACTGACTTCTTAGCCAATTTGCGCGTTTGCGGTCCGTTCACGTTTGTTATTCACGCTTTTCAATTGAGAACGCGCCGCCAGATGTGTTTTGCCCCGCTCCCGCACCTGCACCCGCTCCTGCACCCATCCTCCTCCATCTCCTCCTCATCCTGCTGGCTAAACGCAATCCCAAACTAGCCTGGCTTGGTCTGGCCGGGACTGGGGACTGGGGACTGCAGACTGAGTATCCATGGCCGGGTCCTCGTTTTATTGTTTGTCTTCTTTATTACAAGTTAAAGCGTAATTACTCAACAAATATGCCGCAATTTGCGAGCTGCGAGCGAACTGCGATTGCGCTGCCCCTCCTCCTCCTCCTGCTGCTGCTGCTCCTCTCCTTTTCCCTCTCCGCGAGCGGAGCCAACTGCTGCCAGTTGCCAGTGGCCAGTTGCCATTTTGGTGCTGCAGAAATCAATCGGCCAAATGCGGCCCGCAAAATTGTATTTATTTATTTATTTCTGAGATCCTTTTCCCGCTTGAAGTTGTCCGACGTCTCGTTGTTGTTGTTGCTTGGGATGCTTGGGCTGCTGCTCTTATCTGACCGCGTTGCAATGAAGTAATCCAATTTGCGCACAGGTTGTCATTTTGGCACGCCAAGGTACTCATTACCTGGCGCTGGACAGGAAAATGGTGTGAGAAAGAGATGGGCATAGAGATGGCAGAGACAGCAGCAGTAGGGAATGGGAGACAGATTAGCGATCGCGAAATGAATAAAGAATGAGAAAGAGAGAGAGAATGAGAGAGAGTACGACACAGGAAGAGGGTCAAGAGAATGTATGAGCAAGAGATACATACATTAAGGGCAATATGCAGAGGGAGAAAGAAAGAAACAGAGATCGAGATAGTGAATGAGAAGTTGAGTAGAAAAGAAGGGACTAGAATAGATGAGGAAGAAAGAGAGAGTCTCTTTAAGAGACATAGTGAGATAGAGACAAAGAGTGAAAGACTGAAGAGACAAAATAGGAAACGGAGACAATGCTAGAGATATACATAAGATATAGAAAAAAATGAAGAGAGAATATTTGAAAAGATAAGAGAGAAGTAATGAGTGGATGAGACAGCTCTAGCAATTGTATTGTTAAGTGCTGTTTTCCAACACTTATAATTTATCTCAATGTAGAAGATTGTTAAATAATAAGGAGCTTTAGGAACTAAGGAACTGTAAGAATAAAAAAGATGGCCAGTGAATGAGACACATCAATAGTTGTTTAGTGTTATTTTCCAACACTTATAAAATTATAGTGAACCTTGGAAGATGTTTGACAAAGCAAGGAAGAGAGAAAGATAAGAATACGAACCTCGAGATGGCAAGTGAATGAAGCAGATTTAGCAATAGTGTTGTAAAGTGTTTTTATCTAACATTTATTTAAGGAGGTTACAAAGCAAAAACGAGAGACCAATAAGATAAGAAACCACGAGATGGCGAGTGCAATAAGACAGCTACAACAGTAGTGTTGTTGAATGTTGTTTTCCAACACTTGTAAAATTAAAGTCAACTTCAGGAAGTGTTTGACAAAGCATGGAAGAGAGAAAGATAAGAATAGAAACCTCGACATGGCGAGTAAATAAGACAGCACCAGCAATAGTGTTGTTAAGTGTTCCTTTCCAACACTTGCCATAAATCTCAATTTATTAATGAGAAACCTGTTTTCTGCGCCAGCGGAAAGAAGATTGTCAAGTTTCACTGGGTGGAAGGGGCCCCCTCCCGACGGGGCGTTAAATGCTCGACTCCTTGGCCATTGTTTTCGCACAGCACTCACAATATTATCAAAATACTTATCAAACAATAAAGCAAACGCAAGTTTCGTCGGGCTGCTGCGGGGTGTTCGGACGGGTGTCGGGTATTAGGGTTAGCTTTGGGGTTAGGTCTCGTGCCGGGTCTCTCTCCCTCCCTCCCTCTCTCTCTGTCTCTCTCTATCTGCCTGCCTTAAGTATGTAGATTTCGATGATTTATTTACTTTCGGTCGGGCTTATCGCGCCCGATCGAACTCAAACCGCACGCGACCTTCATAAAAATGTTGCCCTCTTTGGACAAAAGTAATTTTCAAATTATTTCCAGCAGCTTTGGGGTTGCCAATGGAATTTGATTTCGGATTTTGATTCCGCGACTTGTCCAGGGTGTCGTTTGACACGACGCGACACGACACCGCACGACACACAACACGACAGCGCTCGAGTGTTTATCAAAACAAGCAAATCGCATAAAAATTGAGCCATTGTCAAGGGTCTCTGTCCATCTCTGCGTCTCTCTCCGTCTCCATCTCCCACTCCCCTCCATCGCTATCTTCGGCGAGGGGTTTGCAAGGGATGTTTGCATGCGGCGAACAAAAGGCGACTGATCCTAAGTCACGATTAGTTATAATAGTCGTATTTAAGCCATTATACAAGTCCGCCTCGAGTGCCCTTCGTCCCTTTGTCCTGCCTGTCATGTTCGTCCTCTATCTTCCTCTTCCATCTGCCTCAGTCGGACAGTGCTTGTCCAGCTAACCAGCTATAGCTGTCAATTTATTATAATATCTGCACAAGAATTATATTCATTTCCCTTCCATCTTCAATTTACAGCTTTATTATCACTTCTTTATTGTTCTTGTATGTCTCTCAAAAGGGGCTGAGATTATCTACACTAAATTAGATATAGTCTATCTATAGTGTTTCCATATATGTATATAACATATTAGTAATATAATATCGGATTTCACAACTTGCAACACTTTTAACTTTGGCAAAAATTATAGTTTTTTATTGAATTATTACAATATCACTACCTAACTGCAAGTTTTTGTTTTTAAGTCGAAATAGGTTTAAAGTTTGGGTTTATACTTTTAAAGGTCTGACTGAATAAAAATGTATAAATTGGGCAAAAATCAAGAGATTTTGGTGCGGAATGAGTTTTTTGCTTTTAGTTTCCACTCTACCTCAATTTGTTATTAGAGTTTAAAACTTTTATTATAAAACTAGCTTGAATTTAATGAAAAATATGATTATATTTGATGAGAATATTAAAAGCAGTTATAGAAATCTCTGTTGGAATTTTGGTTTTTTTTTTTTTTTTAATTTGCAAGTTTAAAAAATTAAAAATATCGAGGCAATAAACTTTAATTTTTTATTAGCTGCTAAACAAAGGCTTGACTGTCTCTATATTACCAGCAGAATAGACCTAAGGTTGTTATGAAATCCCTTATGATCTTTATGTTTATATCTCTTTATATACTTTCTTTATATTATATTACATATTTATCTGTCCTATATCTATATATTTATTTATCCTATACCTAGCTGTCTTCTATTTAGTACTTAACCTATCTTTGTCATTTATAGCTTCTCTTATCTAAACAAATTTCCACATCTTCCACTCGTGCTCTTCTGCCTGCCATGCCGCCTCCCACTGCCCACATCTTCTCACGCTCTTGGCCACAACTGAAAGCAACTATTAGCCAGCCACTTTAGACAGACAACTGGCGCTAATCCCGACAAGCCACCAACAAAAACTCACCTCATCCTCATGCACAGATCTCCCGTTCCCGTTCCCGTTTCCGTTCCCTTGTCGAGCGACGCCTCGAGAGACGCATCCGCAAATCCTTGTCGATTGCTCACTTTAATGCCCGACACCCTGCCGGGCTTTGTTTAGCCTTTGTTTCCCTTTGTTGTGTCTTCCCTCTCCACTCCCCCTTCAGTTTGCCTGCTGTGCTTCCCCTTTCGCCGCTTGCCGCGTTCACTATTTACGTCATGTTGTACATGTTAAGCCGACAAATCGGTTGCGATTGATTAAAGTCCTGTGCGCCCGGTTCATCCCTCTCCGGCCGGCGCTCTCTCTCTCTGGGTCGATTGGTCGATTGCAATCTTGACTTCATTATCGGCTTTTGGAAATTTCTTGGGGATATCTGCAAACGGGCGCAAGTTAAGCCGCCGGCGACGTCCACCTTAGTCCTCGGAAGGTGCGTGAAATTTGTCATATCCTTATCCGCACCCGCATCGGGTTGCCTTGGTGGTGGTGTCGTCGTGCCCGTCGAGCTTTGCTCCCGAAACATATTTCAACGTTCGCCAAAGGAGGCGTGAAATGTGACCGTATCGAAGCGGCAAATCCTCAACGTGCGCACCAGGACCAGCAGCATCAGGACAGCTCTCCCTCTCTCTCTCTCTTTCTCTCTCTCTGGTCAGGTCCCAGTGGAGCATTCGTTTGTGTGGTTGCGTCGCGTGAAATCGTTGCATGCGTTCGGGATTAGGCAAATTTCTCTGATCTCCGTGTGCGCGGACGAGGTAGAGATGTGCATCACTGTGGGATACTTTCTCAAGAGAATGAAACAAATTTTTTAAATATTAGTTTGTTTTTTGGTTAAGTTCTGTTTATTGTGCAGATATTATGAGTAGATATTGCCGATTTACTCTGGAATATCTTAGCTTATCTTATGTTCATATATAACTAATCAAATTTGAGGTCTTTGTCTCTTTAAAGTGAAGCTATGCTCGATCAGTAGAGGAAAAGGTTTAAATTTTTCTACTTTGCTTATTTCTGTACCTTCATCAAAGTATTTATTGATGAATCCTGAGAACTATAGAGCCCAGGGCTATCAAATTTGGTATATATAATGATTGTATTATATAAAATGATAGTTTTTAAGCATGAGTTTACTCGTTTCCTCTACTATAAACTGTGATTGTTATTTATTCAAAATCATTGAAAATATGAACTAGTTTCAGACTTGAAGGTTCTTCTTCCTATGTTTATAGAAAAATAAAAATAAAGTCTTTGGTTCTTTAAAGTAAATCTGTGCTCGTCGTAGGGAAAGGTTTTATTTTCTACTTTGGTTTTGTAATTTTATTAAAGTATTTATTCATGAATCCTGGAACTATCGAGCCTAGGGCTATCAATTTGGTCTATAGATTGCCATTTATTATATAAGATCTAGTTTTAATTATTGATATAACTTGCTTCCTTTCATTATAAACTTTGATTGATATTTATCAATTTGTTGCAAAATCATTGAAAATGTATACTAATTTCAGACTTGGAGATTCCTCTTCCTTCCTTCCTTTCACAAG
This sequence comes from Zaprionus africanus, assembly GCA_018151435.1. NCBI lineage: Eukaryota > Metazoa > Arthropoda > Insecta > Diptera > Drosophilidae > Zaprionus > Zaprionus africanus. The sequence goes on from JAECXB010000096.1 coordinate 732,165, forward strand.
GCCTTATGATTATATGCATTGGACTGTGGGTTCCCATTGCTGTACAGGATATATAGGGGAAGCTTTGGGCCAGGAGAGAGAGACCCCTGTGGAAGGAACTGGAAAGAGAAGCCTGTCGGGAATGGTAGTCAAAGTGACAGGAACTTGAGGAGGGAGGGGACAGTCACTATGGGCTGGGCCTAGGGGCAGTCACTCAGCTGATGGAGCAGGGAAGGGTCAGCTGGGGGGAGGGGGGTAGATGTGGTTCGCTTTGGCGATTGCGCTTCACTTGCCGCATTGAACACTTGCACTAATTACAATTGCAATTACGCGTCGTGCGAATGGCGAATCCGCGTCCGCATTCGCACGCACACACACACTCCGCACACACTCACACACACTCCACTCACACACACACACACACACACACACTCACACACGTAGATTGAGCGCAGCTTGGGAGCCGAAACGCGCTCGCACTTCCCATCATTAGGGCTGCACTGATATAAGTTGGAGCAGAGCTGACAAGAGGGGAGCATAAGGCAGGGCAGGAGGATGGAGAGGGGAGAGGGGTTTGGCTGCCCGCTATGCGTTGCAAATTAATCAAATTAGCTCCAATTTTTTCAGCCACTTCTTTCTTGGCGCTGTTAGGCGACTTCTTTGTGCAGAAATCATTTTAATGACGTCGGCCCCAAACAATTGAGTTGTCAACCTCAAGCCGGGAGAGGGGCGTGGCTGGGCGTTGATGACATTAATAAACGCAATGCGCATATGCAAAAGCCACAAGGCGGCAAAAAGGTAGCAGCGGCAAATGCTGCAACTGCAACTGCAACTGCCACTGCAACCGCAACTTGCAACGGGCAAAGTTGGCAAGTTGGCTGCGTTGCAAGTTGGCAACAATGTTAATTACCAAAGAGCAAAAGCGACAAAATTGTAACAGTGGCAACGCCTGCGGCCCCCTCGGCACAGTGGGCGTGCCCCACGAAAGAGAGCAAGAGAGAGAGAGAGGGAGAGAGATGCGCACGCCGTGAATGTGTTTTGTATGTGGAGCATCGCGGAAACGGCCCAAGGCCGATCAGGTGGAGTGCTGGGCGCATTAATTGCCCCCGTTCCCCCTCTCCCCTTTCCCCACCCTACAGAGAACTGGCAATGAATGCGTTGCCCTCGCTTCCTCTTCAGCCTCAGTTTGGTTGGCTTAGCGCTTATGAAAATGAATGAGGCCATAAGCAGCTGCCCTTCCCTCCCTTCCCCCTCTCTCAACCCCTCACTGCCTGCCCTTTGGCTCGCCCAGTTCTGCCTAATGAAAGTCACTGATGACTTCTACGTGTCCATCAAAGTGGCTGCCAATTGATGGAGGACACTGCCGAGGGGCAGAGGGATTTCTGCGGGGCGTGGCATGGCCTGGCATGGGGTGGTGCCTTCACTGGGAGGCTGCCAACAAGCAAAGCGCGCCAAATGATTTGTTTCCCAAAATCAGAGCAGCAATTTGGCGAGTGTTTGCCTGAATGGGAAGGAAACAACACACAGACACATACACCCACACACACACACACACATAAACCCACTCACACACTCCAGCTGAGCACCCACATAAGCAAAGTTGATGATGCTACTGATAAAATTGAAGAAACTTGACTCTGCTCATTATACCCGCTATCCAGAGAAGCTAGAAGGGTATAAGAGCCTGCTGTCAGCTCTAAATGTATGTAATAGATAGCGGGTGGCATCTCGGACTCCACAAAATGTATATACATGATATATCCTAACCTTCGACAGAATATAGCCATTTTTGTCCGTATGAACAGATTTATCTCTGAAACCATGCGAGCTAGGACTATCAAATTTGGTGGCAATGTGCACAATTATTGCTTGAAGTTATTGTTTATTTTACAATTCAACTACACCCACTTCCGCCTTCGTAAATCCAAAAAAAAAAACTTTCAACATAATTCTACAAAATTAGAAGAATTTTGTTTGATTGACATAATATTTATCACTTATTTTTGCTTGGAAACTAATCATAGAATTACTAAGCATAATTCTAGAGAGTTGAGCATCTGATTGTAGCTTACTTACATTTTCCTAGTTAAAACTCAGAGAAAACTAAAATTGCATAAAAAACAAATAAACGAATAATTAATTTGTATTCGAATTATGATTTGAACCTTTTCAAAGAAACCTGCCGTCATATAAAGTCATCAGGCAGCAGCTCAGCAGTCTCCCATAAACATTTCTCAGCTCACGCAGACCCTTTTGCGTTTCGACACACTTTACAGGGTACTAAAAAGGTATGAAAAACCATGCCCCGAATTCCACGCCCCCTCTTCAAATTGGCCACAGCAGGAGAGGCAGAGACAGCAGAGAGGAGGAAGGAGAGAGGAGGAAGGAGAGAGGAGGGAATAGCAAGAAAAAAGGCCGCACCATTTGCGGCTAATTTTGTAAATCATGATATCGTAATTAATTTTTGCAGCCGCAACACAAAGAGAGACAGCCGCGTTGGCGTCCGCGTCCGCATCTCGGCATCTGCGTCGGCGTTGGCGTCGACGTTGGCGTCAGCCACGACTGCGAATGTGGCAAACAGCGTCAGCATCTTTAGCCAGAAATCCTCCGACAAAACCAATTAATATTTGAGCAATGCTCCTGCGGCAACAATTAAAGTCAACGGCAACAACAAACCACAACAGCAACAACAACAACAATCGACAGCAACAGCAATAACAACAATCGAGCAACAACAACAGCAGCAACAACAACTGCCGAGAACAAGATTTTTATTGAGATCTCAAAGATGCAAAGTGATTTGAATTTGATTGTGCCGCGCGTGCGCTCCACTGTCAGTGTCGGCATTCTACAGAGCAAGAGAGAGAGAAACAGGCAGTAAAGGAGAGACAAAGAGCGAGAGAGATAGAGAGAGAGAGAGAGACAGTCAGGCCGCAAGACGCAGTGGGGCGCAAAAGGTGTGAAAACCCTGCTGGGTTTTAAATGCAAGCTAATAAGAACGGGAACGGGAATGGGAACGGTAATGGGAATGGGAATGGAAATGTGAAGGGAACAGCCACAAGGAGCAGAAGAAGTAGGAAAAGAGAGAGCAGCAGAGAAAGAGCAGAGAGAGTGAGAGGGAGACAAACGAGTCCAGAGCTCTTCCACACGGGATCGTTACATGGCCAAACCGACAATCGACGAGGCCGAGACAAGCGTGACCAAGTCGTGCGTGAATCGTTTGCGATGGCGAAATGCATTTCTCGATGTTCTCCTTGCTGTTGTTGTTGTTGTTGTCCAATTCTATATAAAAGAAATCGGCATGCTACAACAACACAATGAATGTGCATGCGGGATTGTTAAATGAATACGCACAAACATTAAAGGAAACAAAGCGATCTTTACTTTGAGTTGACTTCAGCTTGGTTACCTGCTCGGAGGGCGCCTCGAGAGCGCAGTTAATTGATATATCAATATCGGATTGATTGCTTAATAAGTCGATCAGGCTGTTGAATGATGATGCCTTGCATCAGCTGACAGTTTAAACAGCAAACATCCTTAATTATGTAGAGAGTTGTTATTCAGATTAAGGAGCATCTTTGATTTAGAAAGATTCTAAAATTTATACTTTATAATGTTTACAAAATATGTAAATAAATTAATTTTTTAAAGTGCCAAACTGTATTATAGCTAAAAATTAACGTATTTGAAATTCAGATGATCGTGCACATTAAAAACGAACGTAATAAAGTTTTATGAGCTGTAAAGTACGTTAGCAACTACATTTTCTCGTTTTAGGAATCCTATAAGGGGCGTGGCTAAGTTTTTTAACAAGCTTTACCTGCAAGCAATCATAAGGCATATTTCCTGAAAGTTTCATTGGCCTAGCTCTAATACTTTTTAAGATATAGAAGTTCATACGGACAGACATGACTATAATGAGTAGTTCTGTTCAGACTGAACAAGAATATTAACTTTTTGGGGTTAGAAATGCCTTTATCTGCCAGTTATACATATATCAACATATTTATATATATTAATATATTTTAATTTAATTATTCAATTTAATTTAATTTAATTTTAATTATTTTATTGTTGTTCTAAATGCAATATAAACCCAACATGAACGTATTAAATAACCTAAACTCCAACAAACCTCTTTCCAAACAAGCTAAATCCGCAAATTTGCGTGAGGGGAAATCCTCATAAAGTGTTACAGTTATAATGCGGATAATATACAATCACTTAGGCATGTACAAGTTAAGAGACGAACCACAAATTGGCCAACTAATACAACAAGCTGGCAACAAGGGCGGTGGGAGGGGTAAAAGCGGCGAAAACGTGCTGCCAACACAGTCAAGGGGGGAGGGAGGAACAACAACAGAATCAAATCAAGCAACAAATAAATGTAACAAATACGACGACAAAGGCAGTAAGAAACAGCAGAGAAGGAGAAGGAAGGGGGGGGGGGTCGTGTCGAGTCGGGGCAAGGACATTGGGCTGGCAGCCAACGAAGTCGCAGCCGCAAAAGGCGACCTCAAAACGGTTGCCTAAAAACTCAATTACATAACAATCTGTTCACATTTTTTCACACACCATCAACTTTAAATGAGCTTGCAGCACCAGCACGAGACGAGGGGCAGGGGCAGGGGCAGGGGAACAAGAGAGAGATATGGTGGATGCAGGGTGCGAGCGGGGGTCGCTGGCTGGGCACGTCGCCAGGCTAGAAATGAGCAATGCCAAAACGATGGGCGGAGAGCGGTGAGTGGGCGGCAGTGGGCGGAGAGGAAAGCTGGGCAGAAGGCACTCGAAATCAAATTACGAGCCCACACTAAGCCAACAACAGCATCAGCAACAACTACAACAACAACAAGAACAACAACAACGACGACGAGGACGAGAGTCGACGCTTCAATTTGAGGGTTGGACGGTCTAGCCAGGACAACAACAGCAACAACAAGGGGAAAGTGGAAGGAGCAGGGGGAAGGGGAGACACAAATTACAATGTAATTTATTTGCCGCCAGCCTCGATGGAGGCGCAGTCAAGGAGAAGGCAGCAGGACGAAGAGGAAGGGGGGGTGGAAGGACGAAGGATGCCCAAAGTTGGCGTTAGAGAAAATCAATCGCGACAGCTAAGAAGACAACGAAGCGAATGAGAATGAGAATGCGAACGAGAATGAGAATGCGAATGAAATTGAGAATGGCAATGAGACGAGGAGGAAGGGTGCCAAAGGAGAACGAGAGAAAGGCTGGGGGAAGGGGCTAACAGCCTGCGGACGAGACGACGACAATGGCGCGAAAGTTTTGCACACTTTGGGAAGGGGCAGAGGCGGGGGCCTGGCAGGAAAGTTGGGGGAATGGGGGCGAACGTCGGCAGGACCATCAAACTGGCCAATGAATGTCAATTGTTGTTGTTGCTGCTGCTGCGGTTAGGCGACGTTGTCTGCGCCCAACTACAGAAAACCTTCTTATGACTTTGTCCTAAAAGTCTATTCCAGGCAAGGGATGCTCTCACGTTGCAGTGAAGTCTGTTGACTGCCTCATGCTTTTGGTGACTGAGCATGGTAGGCATAAGGATGCATTTTTGTACTTTATGGAAAGTTTTCCTGCTCTGAGAACTTGCATAAAGAAGTTAATTTACATGATTTATAATATACACATGTTTATTATGATAATTCACAATTTCATTAAATTAACTCTGAAGATAAAAAAGGATTTCAATTAATGTATACATGATATTACATTAATTTATATTAGATATAACAAATGATAAATGTATTTTTATATTTTATTTTCAAAAAATGTTTAATTCCAACCAAAATTATTTTCCACATATTCTAGTAGACTTTTCTTTCCTTAATAGTTAATAACACGATCAAAGGCGACATTGATTGTGAGGAAAACTTTGACATTACTTACAATTTTCCTTGTCAATTGTAGATCTTTTTTCCTTTAATATTCCAGTTTAAATTTATGAAATTCTGACTATAAATGTATAACAAATAAATAACTTGTCGTCATAAATAGTTGTATTGTTAAATTAAATTCTAAAGAATTATTAAATTAAAAAATTATTAAATTCCTTAGGTAAAATTTATGAAAATCAAATCTTTAATGTAATAATAAAAAAATATGTAAAAATATATAAAAGTAATATAATGTATTCAAATGTACATTAATCTTCAGCTCTTCGTTACTTTATTTTTTGTATTTTTATTCTCTTATGTGGCATCGTAATACTTTCTTTAATTTAATAAATCGTTATTTGATACTATTCCCATTTAAAGTGCATTCACAGTTCGTTGAATGGCTCTCCCAATCGGCTCTTTTGAGTGTCATTTGTCTGCGTTTGTCTGCGCTTCTTTCGCTCACTTTTTGCTTTGATTCTTCACTGTTGTTCTCTCTCGTCGAATCATTGCAATTTTATGAGCCTAATGACGAATCTCGGTGTCACGCACCCTCTCTTTGTCTGTCAACCTGCCCCTCCCCCTCCACTCCCCTGCCCTGGCAGAGCAAACACGCAGCATTGTGGTTGCTCTGGGGGTGTTGATGATGCGCAGCAAAGACCATCAAGTGGGGTATGCCGGACTAGAAAGTGCAATGAGGCAAGCACAAGTGTAAGATGAGTATGTGTGAGAAGAGATCATTACAGGGTATTTGTGAGTCGTGCATTGGCTTTGCTCTCTCGCTTGGACATGTTCATTATGTGCTCGTCGAGTGTCAAATGGATTTTCGAACTTGTGTGCTAACGATATTGTTGACATGCTGAGCTTGATGTGACCCCCTCCCCCCCTTCCTCTTCCTGGTCTGTTAGCTCTAGTTAGTGCGAGCAATGTCAACTAACTGTTCTTCTCGCTGCTGTTGTTGCTGCTGTTGTTGTTGCCACAATTATTCATAATTCGTGGGCTCATAAAAATAAATGGCTGCTTAACGTAATTGCCATAATTTCGTGTGACTTGAGTTGGCTTTGCACCCCCCGCTCCCCGCTCTCCACTCCCCTCTGCCTGCTTCCAGTCTGGCTGCAGGCTCAGTCGAGACGTAGAGCAGCGCGGAGGCAGGCAAGGAGGGAGGTTTGTCCTGGGCTGCATTCAAACGATTTTTTACGAGTGACTGCATGAGCTGTCGCCCCTCTCTGCCCGATGGGCGTGGCCCAGATTCCGCAGCAAATTAGCGACACATGTGTTTTGTTTTCGTTGTTGCCAAAAAGCGCAGCGAAAGAGAACCAGAACAAGAAAGGGAGAGGAGGGGGGGGGGCAATAATCATTGGTAATAAGCGACAGACGCACGACACGTCTCGCTGCATCTGTTGATCCTCGCCGAAAGGGGCGTGTGCCAGTGGGCGTGGCATTTGACTTTTGATATGCACTGCATTCTGCTTGGATGTTTTATGGTTTATGAAGGCCTTGTGGCTTGTGGTTTATGCTTTATCTCTCGTCTTCGGTTCTCTGCGCAATTAACACGGTGATTAGGCGTATTTTTTAATTGAAAGCGCAACTGTTGGCATTCTAATAGGGAAGGGGTGGGAAGAGGGGTAGACAGAGGCAGGCACTTCTTCTGTTCGTCTTGGGCAACCGTTATAAGGTTTGGTTTCCATAGCAATATAACAAATAACAATGTTTCTTTGCCCAGCATCAATTAAGTTCAACTTTCTTGTAAGGAATGTGAAATATTGTTTATACTATACACACACACACACATACACATACGTACACAAATATATACACACACACAGACACATTTGTCTTTATCGAGCCAATAATAATGCTGCTTAAAGAGCTGCATAACTGTAATTTCTCGCAGCATCTTCTTATTCATCGTCATCTTCTTCTTCTTTGCTGTTTACTGTGCTCTTTTCGTTGCTCTTGTTGTTGTTGTTGCTGCTGTTGTTTTGTTGCTGTTCCATTGTCTCATCGTCCCTCAGTGGCACTTGGGGGGCGAACAATCAAAGCGACATTTCCACAGAGCATCGCAGCAATTGTCGCAAAATATCCCCCACAGTCTCCAAAGCGAGTCAAGCATTTCCCAGTATTTTTGTGTGCTCTGAGATATTTCCCCATATTTTTCGTACATTGTCAGCGCAAGCAGAGGACAGCGATATATCTCTATATAAATATCGTGGGAGTGCTTATATTTTATGTTTGTCTTTCTCGCTTTTGTTCTGATTGTTGTTAAAAGTTTTCTTTATTTTCATAAATATAAAATATTGTAAATATATTATTAATATAAAAATTATATGTTTAAATGTTTCACTATATTTTATATTCATACAACAAATAAAGACTTGAGTACTTTTATAAAATAATATTTTTTTTTCATACATAACTGTAAAGTTTAGTATATCTCAATTTGAAATAACGTATATTAATAACGAATTCAGAGCCTTAGCCTAGTAGTGCCTCGGGGGCCTTTGTGCAAAACTTCTCGGGGCTCTATGTCATTGTCTGGCTTTGGAATATAGTTTCTATCCTGTTCATCAAATATTTCACAAATTGAAGAAATTTTTTAATAGGTATTTGAATCTATATTTTCGTCTATTTTATACTGGAAAAATCATTAAAAGTTTTAAAGAAAAATATATATTCTTATTCAGTATTAATAGCAGTCAATTTAGACATTTCCTCCGTTTTAAAGCCAATATATCAACTCTTACAGAAACTAAGGACACTAAATTTTATTTTAAGCCTCCTTTATAAATTTTTTTGCAATTTGTTAAATTTTGTAGCAGTCGGCCCTTGGCTGTCAGGGCCCTTGAACACCGTCCACCTTGACACGCCTCGCTACGGGCCTGTTGATCTTGTTTTATGAGCTAGTTTAAGATTTCCTCTTTCTTTATTATTTTTAGACAACATTATTTTTAGTCCTAACCGAAACTTTATTTATTATAATATTTCTATATTTCATCATGAATAAAGGAATGTAATATTCTGAACAGGAATAAGTAACTAAATAAATATGAAAATATTGTAAAATATATTTTTAAAATAAAATATTCATAAAATTTCATAAATTAATTAGAAGGTTATACTGGTCACGTTTCTTAATATAGAATACATATAAAATATTTAATAATGATAGATCATCTCAAAAATTTTTTTTTTTCAGTAAAGCAATTTTGCCGTTGAAAACTAAACTCCTTGACAAAGATCACATTTGAATAATCTCCCCTACACTTGCTTCTTAATATACTATGAATTTATATATATTTTTAGATATATACATAAAAACATAAGCGACATAAGCGATTCCCCGGTTGCCAGACGATGAATGTGTTCTGGCACTATGACATTTTGTTGCAGCGTTTCAGTTTGTTTTTCACATTATTTCCGCCTTTGTGGAAAGTCTCTAACACCAACCGGCCCCCCCTCCTCCAGCCCCTTTTCCACTGCTCCTGTGCCCACTCCCATGAGGGGCTTATGTTCCTGTTTCCGGCTAGTCGCAAAAAGTTTTCCAGCTACCTGCTCCGAAAACTTTTCGCTTTACCAAAAACTTTTTTGATCTCTCCCCCCTCTCTCTCTTTCTCTCTCTCTCGCTCACACACTCTTTGCCTCTTTCTCGTTGTTTTTTCTCCACTCTTTTTTGGAGTTGTAGCTCGTTAGGTGGTGAGGGAGGGGAGGTGCATGGGGCAGGGCAACCACAAAAAATAATTAAAATTCATTCATTTGATTTGCAGAAGGCGCTTCATACGCCAGGGCAGGGGAGAGCAGGAAGGGGGCGGCAGGCGCTTTGGTGAAAGTACATTGGGGGTTGACAAGGTAAAGTTGTCTCCCCCGCCCTGCGCCACGCCTGCCCCTGACGGCTGCCATTTTATGTCGAAGGAAAATGGGGAAAAAGAGCAAACTTTTTTGCAACAAACTGTGGCAGAATTAATTAAGTTTTCGTACGCATGAAAATTTTATTAACAACGTACGGGAGTGCACAGCTGTCAGCTGGACAGTGCCGTAGGGGGTGGCTAGGTGAGGAGAGGGGGAGGTAGAAAGGAGTGGAGGGAGTGCAGGGAGGCTGCTAGGGAGGCGCTTGCCGTCCACTGGCGCTGTATGCCATTAATAAAATTAACACCAAGCGACAACGCGACGCACATGTGACATGTGCAGCAGCTGCCCCAGTGGAAGAGGCAGAGGGAGAGGGAGGTGGTGGGGAGGGGTAACAGCTAGGGAGGCAGGTATGGAGTGGCGCCTGTAACGGAGCCTCGCAAAGAGCAGAGCAATTAAGTAACCTGCCAACAAAACAGTTGACACTGCAGCAGAGGCAGTGAAGCAGACAGCAAGAAGGGGCAGGGAGTGGGGCAGGTGCAGGGACAGGCGCAGGGGGCGGGCAGCCTTTTGGGAGTGGCTGCTCTGCTTTTTGGGGGTGGCTTGCGAGCTTTGGTGGTAACGAAAAAATATGCTTTATAGACGCCCCCGCAAACAATGACATTGATTGCTCAGCTTTTAGCCACGCTCAGGGGGGAGGAGGGAAAGGGGCAGCTATGGAGGCAGCTGGCGGTGGATGCTGCACAGCAAATGGGTTAAGTGGAGCGTCGCTGCTGCTGCTGCTGCTGCTCTTGTTGCAGTCGACGTCGCAGCTGGCTGCGCTAATAAAATGAGTGATTCATGCGCAGGCCACACACACACACACACACACACACACACTAGCACACACACACACAGGCACACACACGCCTTGCAAGTTGTAGCCGAAGTTGGAGTCGGAAACTGAATCGAGTGCGCTGCGAGAGGACGTCGGACGAGGCGTTTATGTTAACAAATTAAAAGCAAATTGGTCGCCGTTGTGTCTGCTGCTGCTGCTCCTCTGCTGCCGCTGCTCTGCCTGCTGCGCTATGGCCATCTCGCTCGCACTCAGCCTGCCTGCCACAAGCAGTGCACTTCTCTCCAGAGAAGAGAAATTTAATTGAAAAAGAGAAGAAAGAAGAACGACGAGAAGAACGCACGCGTTTTTCTTAAACGAGAGAAAGAGAAAGAGAGAGGGAGAGAGAGGGGGGGTGTAGTAGTAGAGGGGGCGGGGGTGAATTGCCCCAATCGTTTGCTAATTAATTGTTAACGAATTTTCATTTTCTATTTGGCGCTGGCGAAATTGCCATTTATGGTTATTGGGGAGCTGCCTCTGCTCCCAGCAGGGGGAAGAGGGGAAAGAGGGGGCTGCGTTTTTGGCGACGCAATTGATGAGAGTTGTATGCGTTGCTTCGGCTGCGTCGACGCCGGCAGAGAGCGGAGCATAATAATTTGATGTGGCGCAAATTGAAAAATGCTGCATAACTCCGCCCTTGGAAAAGTCCTCACACACACGCACACACACACAGAGACAGGCAAGAAAATTGAAAACTCTTCAAGTCGTTTTTGGCAATGGCGCCTCAGCCACGACGTCGCTGCAGAAATTCCCAGTATTCATAAAGCTTTAGACAGCCAATGAAAGTGGCCAGGCGACAGCTGTTTGTCTCGCTCGCACGCAGGCAGCCAACGACTCCATATTGAAAATGGCCACACAAACAAAACGGGCACAGACCAAGGCACACACACACACAGGCACACACACACGCGCACACAGTAAACGAAGCATTTCTTTTAAATGAATTACCCTGGGACAACGACAACGACAACGACGTCGGCAGCAACGACAGCAGCAGCAGCGACAGCGACAGCAGCAGCGCAAGTTGATCAAAATTGAAACAGGCGACGCTGCGCATATAAAAATTAAGTGGTTGTTGCTTTTTGATGAATTTCCTGCTCACTCGCACACACAACAGCAGGCTGCAGCCACTGCACACACACACATACAAACACACACACACTCGCACACACTCGGACGCACGCGACCGCAACAACATGGCAACAATCTCTGCGACGCGTCGCTGCCTCTGCCTCTGCTCGTTTTGGTTGGTGTTGGTGCGGTGGTTGGCCACGCTTGCTGTCTCGCTCTCGCGCACACACTCACTCGCTCACTCGGGGTCTGGTGGTGAGAGAGCGCACGACTGAGAGCCAAAGTGTTTGTGCGCGCTCTCTCTCTCGCTCTCACCTGCGCTGGGTTGGCTCTGCTGCGAGGCAGTCTCTGTCCGTGTGTCTGTGTGTGTGTGTGCGTGTGTGCTGTGGACTTTTTGGTTTCCTCGCTTGGCGCGTCGTCAGCGTCGCTCAGTTCAAATTGAATTTTCATTGCGAGCGCTTGCGTCGTCGTCTGCTTGTGCTGTCGCCGCACACACTGACACTAAAACACACTCCCAGCAAAGGGACTCCCTCACCGACTGACTGACACTCTCTCTCTCTCTCTCTCCCTCACTCACTCACTCACTGACTCTCCTCTCTGGCATGTGTGTGCGTGTGTGTTTTGGCCACAGCTGAAACTGAAGCGCAATCGAGAGCCGCGCTCAGTGTGCCGAGCCGAACCGAACCGTGCAGTGCAGTGTGCCGTGTGCAGTGGGCACAGTGTGTGTTTTGTTTTTGCATTCATTCACTTTTCTCTTGGCGCCGGCCGACGGCAAAGCAAACTTTGTCCATACTTTTTTTTGAGCACGTAAAACTTGCAAGCGAAACGGTTAAGCGGTTAACGAATCGTGCGTGCGTGTGCGTGCCCGTGTGTGTAGCAAGTGCAACAACAACAATACAACAAGAGAAACAATAAGAAGAATCGTTTTGCTTGATGATTGACAAGCCGAGGATCGATGTCGATGGCCTGAGCAACTGCAGCAGAGTGGGCCATAATGGTACTGGAGCAACAACAACAACAGCCAATAACAACGACAACAACAACATCGACAAGCGAGAGCAAGAAGCTCGGCAACAGCAACAACAATAACAACAACAACAGCAACAACTTCAACCTGAAGCAGAAGGACTGCGACGCAACAACAACAACAGCAACTGGAGATATAAAGCGCCAAAGGACAAGTCACAGTCACATCGCCAGTCACGTTGCGAATCCCTCAAGTCACCTGCTGCAGAGCCACTTGGCATCCGCCACGCCGCCGCAGCAGTTGCAGCATCGTTTGAGCGGCGCCACCGCCTCCGCTCCACCAGCCCACAATCAAGTAGCAACCGCCGCCGCAGCAGCCACTGCAGCTGCAACCAACGCTAGCGGCAGCAACAGCAACACCAACAGCAGCAACAGCAACATGCCGTCGGAGGGACTGCATCCAACAGCGGCACTGCAGCTCTATGCTGCAGCCGCACAGCTGGCACCCGGCGGCGTGCGAGTACCGCCCTGGGGACCCTTTCTGCAGTTCGGCGTCCCCGGCGTCTTTGGCCCCAACGGACCGTTCCTGGGCAGGCCGCGTTTCGAGGCCAGTGCCGGCGGTCATCCCACCACAGCCGCTGCAGCAGCGGCAGCCACCCAAATGGCGGCGGTCAATGCCAGCAATGCATTCGCCAATCTGACCGGACTCAGTGCGGCAGCGCTGCGCAATGTGAGCGCCGTACAGACGACCGCAGTGGCCGCCGTGGCCAGCACTGTGGCGACCATACAGCATCGCCTGTTGATTGGCAATCGACAGAGCCTGCCGCCGGCGGGACCACCGAGCGAGGGATCCAATGAAGATGGCGGTGAGTAAAGGAAGATGAGATGATGTTGGCATGATGTGGCGTAGAGGGAGCAAGGGTGGGCAGAGAGGAGGGGCAGGAGGGAAAAACAATTGGTGCTTAGTGGAAAGTAAAAGCAATAAATAATTAAATAAGCAACTCTTGAGTTTCGACTTCATCTTTGTGGGTTAGCGGACAGTTTACTGTACATAATTGTAGAAGATATGATATTGATAATATTAAGAATTTATAATGTTTAAAATGTATACATATCAAAACTATTTCATATAAAAATATCAATAACTTTCGATTTTTACCAATATTCTAAAGATTCTGCGATGAGAACATGCAATTCAGTCTTAATTTATTCAGATATCTTTCTTTATCAAATTTCATCAAAAGTTTTATAGAATAATCTTCAAAATTGAACTCCTAGTTGATGATTATTTTCATAATTATTTACATAGTTAATATTTTCTGTAAATAACTTTAAATTGTTTACATTAAAAGAAAGTTTCCTGCACAGAACTAGCTCACTAAATTATTTACCATATTCTTTATATATCGAAAACTTGATCGCAAGTAATTCCCGAAATCCAATAATCTGTTAAGGATCTCGTAGAAAACTTACACTGAAAACATTTATCAGGCAAATATTTTTATTTATATTGCAAAATATTCCCTATTAATTAATTTTGTACAAAACATTCATGAAATACTTTTGAATTTCAATTCCCTAAGTTTGATCAATTTTAAATCGTTACTTCTTTAATTTCCTTCTCTTAATAATTTATGCAAATCCCCAAATTACTGCAATTCCTTCAGAAATCTTTTGCAATTTGCATTCAAAATCAATTTGCCTTTTAAGCGTGTTTGGCTCCATTTTTACTGCTTCTCTGCGGGCAAAGTGCGAATTCGATTGTGAATTGGGATTCATTATAAGCGTTGATTCACAGATCGTCAGGGCGTACGAATTATCATTCATGTTGAGAGTGGCGTCAGTGATCTGTGAGCGTCAGGGCCTTTTTTCTGTGGAGGTCGTAAAACTATAGACAGCTCTCGATTGAATGACATTCTACCTATACACCCATACACGCTATATTCATACACTCACTATCTGTTCCTACTATATATGGATGGACAAAATGCTAATTCATTCAATTAGCCGTGTGCTAAATGCTTTGGGATTGTCAGTTTTGCCCGTCGCTTGACTTTTGCTACCTACAAAACTTATTTATTGATTTAGCTAATCAGTGATCGTTTATTATGTAAAAAAAAAAAATAAAAACACCCCATTGATTTGTGCATACAAAGTAGGCAGTGCCCCCTCAGCAGCACCCTCTCGGCATTCTCATTCTCCGGCAGTGAAACTTACTAAACCAAAATTACGACAGCCCCCGCTGACAGTCGAGATCGAGCTCGAGCTACTATATCGATAGAGATGTATTCAAAATTAATATTTATGTCTCCAACTGAAGTTGAGGCTGACAGTTTCCAATTAGGAGCCACGAGCAGTCTTTTTTCTATTCAGCTTAGTTTGGAACCCAGTAATATGATATGATATGTACTGTGAGCTTATTTCGAGAATTAATTAGAGGAATTCCGAGTTTTTATAAGTGTAAAATACTCATTAGGACATAAGCTCAGTTTTAGCTGAATATCTTTTTTATTTGAATTAGGGAAGTTTGATGATATAGAGGCTCTCTTGGTTTGCTTTGTTAACTAAAGATACTCTTAAGAAGGGAGATAAGGCATGCTCTTTGTTAACTCTATATTTTTTGTTCCTCATATGTTAATTTATAATGAACGTTTAACTTCCATCTTTTGATATATAAATATATGGTCACTCTAATACATCATTGCTGCAAGCCAAGTAAAACTACTTAAAGTAAATAGTTTCGCCTTTAATAGACTCAAGTGCTTCTCTACTTAGTTAACTACTTCATTGATTTTCCCTACTATATAAATATATATATATATATATAAATATATGGTCACTCTAATACCTGATTGCCGCAAACCAAGTAAAACTACTTAAAGTAAATAGTTTCGCCTTTAATAGACTCAAGTTCTTCTCTACTTACTTAAGTACTTCATTGATTTTCCCTGCTATAATATATAAATATATTTATATATATATATATATATATATGTGCGTATATAGTAGGTCAGCTTGCTGTTGACTGGGCGGCGCCTGTGCTTGGGGGCTCCTGCCATTGTCGGGGCCCGCAATCAGGGGTCTTAAATTGATGGGGGCTCATTCCAGAGAATTGCGTTAGCTGCGTTTTGATTGCTGGCTCTGCCGACTGGCCAGTCCCAGTCCAAGTGAATCCACTTGAGGCGAGTCCAATCTGGTCTGCCTGGAACGGGTTCGTCCCCAAACAGCAGGCCGCGGCTCATTGGCCAATTAGCATTAACAAATGATGGCTAGTTGGTGTAATTATGGCCATAATGCATATATCCAATGCGCACTGATACGCTAGCACCACCAGCACCACCACCACCGCCACCACCGGGGGCGTTAACGCAGGGCGTGGTCCGAGAGGTGCGCTCAAAGTGAGCAGCCTGCTGCGGTCTGAAGTTGTTGTTGTTGTTATTAACTGCACTTTGGCAGCGACGTAGGCGAAAAGGGAACGACAGCAAGGGACATTAGTGAGGCAAGCGTCTAATTAATTGCCAACAGAGACAGCAACAAGCAGAAAGAAAGAGAGAGAGGGAGAGGGGGGACGGCCGACAGCGCCCACTTCCTGCGTCGCCATTTTAAAAAGTAATTATTAATTTGATTTGATTCAATTTGATTAGGCAACGCGATGGCAGATAGTCTCTCCAGTTCCATCCAGCTCCTCCTCGGCTTGCCAGACGAGTGGGCGCACTGGTGTGTGGGCGTGGTCGGTCTGCCTGGCTGCCGTTGGTGGGTGTTGGGATCTTTCGGCGACGTTCGGTTCGCTGCGCCGATGCTCATTAATCATTATGCGACGCGTCACTGCGAGCCAAAGAAGAAAGAACTCAGTCACACACTCACACACACGCACACCTATACATGCCACAGAACAGGGAAACGGGTGGCGGATTGGGGGGAGGGGTGTAGGTTGCAACCATCAGTCACATGGCCATGCTCCGTTTTCTTTTCGGCTGCTTTTGCTCATTTCACGCCGGAAATGAAGAAACTGTCATAAAGCGATCGAAATCATTTATCATGCGATTTTTCGCTGCTGCTGCCACCCGCCATTTTGTTTGCCCCACTCTAGGTGAGTGTCTGTGAGTGTGTTTGTGAGTGTGTGCTTGTGAGTGTGTTCTGTTGTTTTTGTCGTAATGAATTCGAAATGAGCCCAAAAAGGAGTTGCCAGCGCCGCAAACACAACACTTCCGCCCGGCACGACACGGCGCAGGCGACATCAGGTCCAGTCTGACAGCTGATGTGATATTGTGAATGATGAATTGTCTCGGCGAATAGATTCACATTCGATTCCTTAAGCGCTTCCGCCTCATAATGAGCTTTGGCAGACGCCCGAGCTACCCAACAAAAGGGTTCAAGTGGACTCGAAAGGAAAGCCTAATTATGTAATGGAATGAAACTTAAGCAACGTTTACGAATGCTGTGGAAAGAGCAAAGCGCAAGAGGCAAGTGCTCTCGCGAGAGCAAGATGCTGAAACGAAGAAAGATAGAG
Organism: Zaprionus africanus; assembly: GCA_018151435.1. Lineage (NCBI taxonomy): Eukaryota > Metazoa > Arthropoda > Insecta > Diptera > Drosophilidae > Zaprionus > Zaprionus africanus. Next base: position 749,293 of record JAECXB010000096.1, read on the forward strand.
AGGAAAGTGGGAGAGCGCATCTTGAGGATTGAGAGACTGAGAAGGCTACAGTGAAGTGTACTTTGTATTCGACAGTTTAATTCTTGAATTCCTTCTTTGTTTATTATTCGATCGTAGGCCAATTTGGGGAAGTTATTAATATTTGTTTAAGTATTTTATATTATAAATGGTGCTTTCTTGCTTTTCTCCTATGTTCAAAAAGGGTTTTTTCTTGTTATTTAATGGATTACAGAGCTGGTAGAAGGCGTAGGCTAATTCTAAAATAAGTTGTATCTAGGGGCAATAATTAGACATATTGACACCAAATTAAGTACTTCTAGCTTATATAGTCAATGAGTTATGAGTGCTCATACGGACAAAGTTGGCCAAATCCGCTTGAAAATCTACACTGATCAAAAGAATGCATATTAGAAACATGAGAAACAGTTAATATAGTCATTTAGTGTGCGCTTGTAAAATTTTACATGAGTTAAGTGAATACCAGTAGTGAATACATTAATTGAATGGAATGTTCAAGCGAATCGCTGCTGAATACGGGCTATGAATTGAAAGCATTCACAGCTTATTCGCTGCTTTCTTTTCTTTCTTCGTGCAGTTACTGTGAATGCCTGTGAATGCAAGTGAGTGCCATAATGGCACTCAATTCAATTGGCGTGCTTTGATTAACGTGAATCAAGTTTCGTTCTACACATTTTCAAATTGCCGGCAATTAGGTTTTTAGCCATACCAACCCCGCTTCCCTTTGCACCCTTCGCCTAATGCCTTGCACCCCTTTGCCTGCAACCCGGACGGGTCAGAAGAGTTTCCTTTTTTTTGTCAGAGACCGTTTCTAGAGCTCTTTTGGGTGTTTTCCTTTGTTTTGCCTTCCTTAATTTTTATGACTTAAGTGCTTCGCTTCTTTCGGCTTTCGGTGGGGTGAGGGGTGGTGTGCGAGGGAGTGAGAGAGCGAGGGTGCATAACTGTTATATTGCTTGGCTGACGCGCGCTCTAAACAATGCACAACATGCCACGGAATGTGGCACTGTGGCGTGCACACAACTCGTTTTGCAGACGGGCACGCCGAAGTTGAAGTTGCAGTTTGAGGTTAGGGATAACATTTTGCAGCGTTGCCAAATTGCACTGAGACAGAGTGCAAGAGAGAAAGGGAGAGCGCGCGATGAGGGGCAGATGTTGCAAAGTGCCACCTATCGTTGCACATTGTTCGTTGCACATGGCACTTGGCACACGGTGGGCGCAATAATCATAATAAATTTCAATTATCGTTTGCATTTTGCGCCACAGCACAAATCACAAATATAGCCCCCCCCCCTCCCTTTCTACCTGCTTGCCAGTCAAAAAGCCAGGCAGCAGAGTGTGAGAGAGAGCGGGGGAGGGAGTGAGGTAGAGCGAGCTGGAGCGTGAGGCAAGCGCAACATGAATTATGTGCACTCACTCACACTCACTCACACACTCGCATACACTGTTATTATTAAGTCATTTGAATGCACTTTGTGTACATGTCGCCCCAACAAACGCACTTCTCACACACACACACACACACACACACATTTAAATGTGGCAACGTTGCCTGCAACGCCGACGCCGCCCTTTGGCTTTGGCAGCGCGAACGTTTTGTCTGCCGTTTGCCGTTTGTCGCTCTGCTCTTAATGTCTCTATTATTCCCGTGTATTTGGCGTTGTTATTGAGTTATTAACACACACACACACGCACGCACACACACTCGCACACACACACTCACTACACACTCACATGCATACTCACACCAAACACACACCACACTCACACTCATTCGCGCTGACCGTCGTTTAAAACAAACGAGTTTTTTGTCGCTTTGCTGCGGCTATAGTGCTGCGCCACAGCGCCTTGCGCATAATTAGATACACTTAACAACAAAGTGCACAAACCCCTCATTATGGGCGTGCTCCAGTTGTGTTGCCGCTGGTGTAGGCTAGGCTCCAGGTAGGGGGTATTCATTAGGTAGCGCGCATAGAAAAGGATATGTTTACAAAGTGGTAAAAAGGCATTCATTCATGTTTGTTTGTGAGTGTGTGAGTGCGCACACAAATGATGCGAACTCATGCAACTTTAAGTGTGTATAATGAGTGCATTTATTGACGTTTATATCAACGGTACTTGACGCTATGAATATGCGCATAAATCAGTGTGAATAGCAAATGAATAAACTATAGAGATGTGCACAATCAAACACATTCATTTGCGTATACAATGTTGAGTATTGGACGCGCTTCAGTGAGTGTATTCACAGTGCACATGCAAAGTGAATAGTGTGATTAGACTTGCATAATAACTTAATCAGTTTTATAATTTCTGCAAACTGGTCGTGTGTCTCTATGCAACTGGCCCGCGCTGTGTCCACTGCCGACTGTCCGAAAGCGTCTCTAAGCCCAACACCTTTGGCTTTTGTCGGCTTTTGTGCGATTCCTGCTCGGCCTGATCGCAGTTAATTTGATAAATTGCGAAGCGTTTCGGACCCCTCTCTCTCTCAGTGTGTGTGTGTGTGTGTGCCACGCCCCTTTTTGAAATGTATGAGAGAACTATGCATCCTGCGTCGGCAAAAATAGAAACGTAATTAAATTGTTTTGTTTTTATTGCAAGCCGTCGGCAGGGACAGGATGTCTGAGAGGGAGACAGGGACAGGGCGCTAGTGAGTGAGGGAGAGGGAGATGGACAGCGGACAGGGGAATGGATACATTACCAACTCGTTTGGTCCGCTTGCGTCGCGCTGGGCGTTGTAATTGAAATATATGATTATGAATATTTATGCATTTCATGTATTTTCCATGCTACTCTCTCCATCTCTCTCTCTCTGTGTGTGTGTGTGTGAGTGTGTTGTCTTAGTTAATTTAAATAATTTTCCAACACTTAATTATAGAGCTCTTTAGTGTGATAACAAAGCGGTCGACATTAGCCTCACCCGTCCGTCCCCAAAGGGGCTGCGACTGGGAATGGGAATCGGGTCTGGGAATGGGACTGGGAATGGGACTGTCTCGGGGACTGGGGTTAGTTTTGGCCTCTCCCACAACTGTAATTTGTTTTAATCAGTTTTGATCAACCCGAATTCGGGGGTTCTCTCTCTCTCTCTCTCTCTGCAGGCTTTCCCGGCGACGGTGATGACGACAGCAGCGCTGCGAAGCGTCGCCGCTCACGCACCAACTTCAACTCTTGGCAGCTGGAGGAACTGGAGCGCGCCTTCTCGGCCAGTCACTATCCGGATATATTCATGCGCGAGGCGTTGGCCATGCGACTGGATCTCAAGGAATCACGAGTTGCGGTGAGTTTAGTTGCAATCTCCCCTTAGACTTAAGACAAACACACACACGATACAAACACACTCGATACACACACACATATACTGGATACACTTCCTCACTGTTACTGCACCTTTGCTGAGATTATACGCTTTGTTCCAGATAGGTATGGTTCCAGAATCGACGTGCCAAGGTGCGTAAGCGCGAGCACACCAAAAAGGGACCCGGTCGACCGGCGCACAACGCACAGCCGCAGACATGCAGCGGCGAGCCGATTCCCCCCAACGAGCTGAAGGCCAAGGAGCGGTAAGTTGGCATTCATTATAACTATTTAGATAACATTACGAACAAGTTAGCAGCACCCTTTGGTAGTTTGAAGTTGAACAACTGTCTAAAGTATTGTATATCGACAGCAATTACAATTTAAGCCTTCTTTTAAGGCATCTTTTCATATTCGAATGTATTCAAAATTAATATGACATTTTGTGAAATATTCCCACAAGTTGGCAGCACCTTTAGGCAGTTAGAAGTTGAACAACTCTCCAATGTATGTCGACAGCACTGTCGCCATTACAAGTTATGCCTCAATTTTTAGGCATCTTTACATATTTGAATTCTGTATTCATAATTAATATGATATTTTTAAGAAATATTTCAATGAGTTGGCAGCACCTGTATGCCTGGAAAATAATGTTCCACATTCAAACTGTGGTTTCTTATTAGGCTTGGAGTTATTAATATAATTTTTCCCTTTTTTTAGACAATGAAATATATGTTTTACTGCAGAATGGCAACACATGTTCGTAAATTCCAACTTTCAAAAGTTTTTTAGGTTAATTTTCGAGTATCTTAAACTGTTTTAGAGCAAGTTGGCAGTGCCAAGAATGATATTTAAGCAAGCAAAAGCTTCTATGAAATATGAATTTAGCGTTTACTTCAATCGCAATATCGTTCTTTCACTTAGTTGGCCATTTTCCCGCTAAAAACCGACCAAATTAGACTGCAATCCCCTTTCCGTTGCCATCGAATCTCCGTTTAATGTCTTCCTTCTCTTCTGTTCGGCTCTTTGCAGTGCTCGAAGACGCAAGAAACTGGCCAAGGCGATCGATCGGCAGGCGCGGAAGCTGCAGGCTAAGGGCATCACCGTGGACCTGGAGGCCCTCAAGGCCGAATACATATCACAGCACAAGGCGAACGGCACGTTCTCCGACTCCGATCTGGAGGACGATGGCATCCAGATCGATGTGGTGGGCGGCACAGACAGCGACGACGAGCTGGACAGCGATGCAGTAAGTCCGGCTCGCATGGGCAGCGCTGGTCATCATGGCATGCCGCACTGTGGCTCTGGCCTGGACGCCGATGGGGACAGTTCGCGGGCAGGCAGTTACATTGGCGGCGGCGGCAGTTTGGGCAGTCCCAGCTCGGTTGCGCCACCCTCCACGCTGCATGGCACGAGTAATGGCAGCGGCACTGCTGCTGGTGCTGGCGGCGGCGGCGGCTCTGGAGCTGGTTACATGCACTCGGAGGCATCCGATGCTGGGGAACTGGACGAACGCGAGGCCATGCGAGATGCTCGCGAATCAGCATCACCCAAATCGCTGCTCTTTCCCGCCAAGGCGTTCCATCAACTCAACCTGCAGAACACACAGCATCACAATGCGACCTCGGCGGCAGCGGCAACGGCAACGGCAGCAGCGGTCGCCGCTGCGGCCAATCTGGTGCATCAGACCTCACCCATTAGCATGCGGCGCAGCAATCCGTTCAGCATCGAGTCGCTGCTCTTTAACAACACGTGAGGAGAACGTGGACAAGGAAGAGGGGCAGGAGCAGCAGCAGCTGAAGGAGTAGGAAGAGGAGGAGGAGCTGGTGGACTTGGCCTGGTGCTGGTGCTCAGCTCCTTGCTGCGCTCCCACTGCGAATCATCCTGGAATAACTGAACGAGGTCTGTGGGGAGCTGGGGACACGAGGTGGGGTGACTGTGGTTGCGGGTGTCTCTTCTATATAATTTCCTTGTCATTTATGAGTTCCTAAATGTTTTGCTCATTTCGTGTTTCATTTCTTCTTCGTTCCTTCTGCTATCCACCATAATATAAACTACATTTATCTACGATATCTATAAGCAAATCTTCCTCGATTTCTCTTCTTTCAACACTCGATTGCGGCTCCGAGCTTAAATATACATAGCTAAGTGATTCTATTTATTCAGCCTGATTTGTATTGTTCCACGAGAGACTAAAATTAGCTGCGTAATGTGCATTTTTTTTGTGTTTCTAATTTTAAGCTTTTTTTTCCACGTTTTTTTTTCTTCGTCATCGAAGCAATGCTTATAAGAAGAAATGGTAAACCCGATAAACGATAACTATTAATAGCGATAAGTTTTTTTTTCCATGTAGTGCGTCTGAGTGGGAGATTGTGTGCGTGTGTGTGTGAGAGTGTGTAAAAATGTAATTTAATCTAGCAAAAACGATGAACGACATGATAAATACCCTAGCTTAAGCGATTTTTTTTCGAACCTAAAGATAATATATAACAAGAATATTACAAATAGTATGCAAAGTACATAAAGCGATAAAGCAAAAGCAACATATTGTCCAACAAGAATAAAAACGAAATTGTAAAAAACAAAAACACACAAAAATTAAAAATAAAAAATATGTTTTTTTTGGTCAAATAAAAATGGCGAATAAAATTGGCGATGAGTTCAATAAACAACAATTTAAATGGCATGAAAAGTACGCATAAAAAGCAAATAAGTGACTTTCCATCTCGAGTGTCTACTGTACAGGGCAAATGGCGTCTAATGGTTGCGACATTTTTATGCAACATATTTGGGAATCAATCATAAAAATGCGGCGAATCAATTGACAGTTATAAAAGACGAAGAGCGCACAAAGTTCAGCAGGAGCTTTTCACTTTATAGACTGGCGAAGGCGAATTCTATATGGGGTGTTGAGTGGGTTGCAATTTTACAATCTAAGGTCATTTTGCAGACTGCAAGCTATCGTAACTCGTGGGATTTTCATGGTTTCAGCTATAAATTGATGAGGTTGCAAAGCATTAAATAATAATTTCATAAATTTAATGGTTTTTTTACATTTTTCATAAATATTCCTTGTAGAAAGCGGGAAATCTTTGCGAATCATTTGAAACTTTGGTTTCAGGATGAATTCGATTAAGTGAATCGCAATTAATATGAACATGCAGTTTGAAACAGTTTTGGTAGCTTAGCTTAGTCCTTTGTTTAGAAATCATATCATTTTTTACCCTGGCAGAGGGGACATTAATCTTGCAACGCACTTAAGGAGACATCTCCGACGCTAGTTTATATATTCTGATTCCGCGTCAACCAAAGAATCGAACTAGTCCCGTTTGTCCGGGTGTCCATCTGTTCCAACACAAACTAGTCTCTCAGTTTTGAAGTTGTCTTGATGAAACTTGGTATATGTACATGCTTCCTAATACTGCACGCTGCATATAAGTTGTAACCGGATCGGACCAATATATCATATAGCTACCATACAAACTTTCAGCCTATTTTTCTTCATTGTCCTGGAGACAACTTTTGAACTTTAAAATGTCACAACTTTGTCAAAAATCATCCGATTTTGGTGGGGAATGTCAGTTTATTCATGGTTTTTCTACTATATTTGATCTGCATTCAAAATTGGAAAATTTTAAATTTTTCATTTTTTCGACAAAAATCCATCAAAACCCCTTAAAAAATGTTCAAATTCTGCAATTTTACATTTTTTTTTTATTTTATAAAATAAAACAAAACAAAAATAAAAAAAAAACCCAAAAAAAAAAAAATAAAAAAAAAAAAAAGAAAAAAACATTTGAACTTTAAAATTTACATTTCAAAATATCATTTTGGTGGACATTTTATTTTTTTTTGATTCTAAAATTGAAAAATTTTATTTTAAAGCTACTCAATAATCTGTATTTTGAATTTTTGATTTATAAAAATAAAAAGTCCTCCCAAAGGTGTTTGCGATGAAAATTGTGGATAATATCGAAAAAATACCCTAATTTTACGTTTTTTCGCCTGCCCTGGAGACAAATTTTGAACTTTAAAATGTCACAACTTCGTCAAAAATCATCCGATTTTGGTGAGGAGTGTCATTTTATTCATGGTTTTTCCACTAAATTCGATCTGCATTCAAAATTGAAAAATTTTAAATTTTTTCATTTTTTCGACAAAAATCCATCAAAACCCCTTAAAAAATGTTCAAATTTTGTCAAAATTTTTGAATTTTTTTTTTGATTTCAATTGATAAAGCTACTCATAATCTGTATAAAAAGTCCTCCCAAATGTGTTTGCGATGAAAATTGTGGATAATATCGAAAAAATACCCTAATTTTAGGTTTTTTCGCCTGCCCTGGAGACAACTTTTGAACTTTAAAATGTCACAACTTCGTCAAAAATCATCCGATTTTGGTGAGGAGTGTCATTTTATTCATGGTTTTTCCACTAAATTCGATCTGCATTCAAAATTGAAAAATTTTAAATTTTATCATTTTTTTCGACAAAAATCCATCAAAACCCCTTAAAAAATGTTCAAATTTTGTCAAAATTTTTGACATTTTTTTTTGATTCTAATTGATAAAGCTACTCATAATCTGTATAAAAAGTCCTCCCAAAAGTGTTTGCGATGAAAATTGTGGATAATATCGAAAAAATACCCTAATTTTAGGTTTTTTCGCCTGCCCTGGAGACAACTTTTGAACTTTAAAATGTCACAACTTCGTCAAAAATCATCCGATTTTGGTGAGGAGTGTCATTTTATTCATGGTTTTTCCACTAAATTCGATCTGCATTCAAAATTGAAAAATTTTAAATTTTATCATTTTTTCGACAAAAATCCATCAAAACCCCTTAAAAAATGTTCAAATTTTGTCAAAATTTTTGACATTTTTTTTGATTCTAATTGATAAAGCTACTCATAATCTGTATAAAAAAGTCCTCCCAAAAGTGTTTGCGATGAAAATTGTGGATAATATCGAAAAAATACCCTAATTTTAGGTTTTTTCGCCTGTCCTGGAGACAACTTTTGAACTTTAAAATGTCACAACTTCGTCAAAAATCATCCGATTTTGGCGAGGAGTGTCATTTTTATGGTTTTTCCACTAAATTCGATCTGCATTCAAAATTGAAAAATTTTAAATTTCTCATTTTTTCGACAAAAATCCATCAAAACCCCTTAAAAAATGTTCAAATTTTGTCAAATTTTTTGAAATTTTTTTTTGATTTTAATTGATAAAGCTACTCATAATCTGTATAAAAAGTCCTCCCAAAAGTGTTTGCGATGAAAATTGTGGATAATATCGAAAAAATACCCTAATTTTAGGTTTTTTCGCCTGCCCTGGAGACAACTTTTGAACTTTAAAATGTCACAACTTCGTCAAAAATCATCCGATTTTGGTGAGGAATGTCATTTTATTCATGGTTTTTCTACTACATTCAAAATTGTAAAATCTTACATTTTTCATTTTTTCGACAAAAATCCATCAAAACCCCTTAAAAAATGTTCAAATTTTTTCAAATTGCAACTTCATAAATCCCGAGTGGAGAATATATTAAACTGAAAGGGTATAGAACCGAAGAAACCTTTCATTCACATCGTTTATATTATTTTACTCGTGTAACATAATACTAAAATTTTCAGTTGTGTTACCCCTGACTGATGAAATTCTTTAATTTTGTACAATTAATTGCGAAAGTTCTGCTGCATGAAACGAAAGAGAGAGGGATAGTCATGGAGAGGGTGGGAAAGGGGAAACAGTACAGGGGGGAAACAAGCTAATTGAACGCGTGCTACTAAATCCGATCAACAGGCAATTCGAGGCGAGCGTGTTGCATGCCACAAAGAGTGTCAATTGAATTTGCATTCGGTTTTTCGGGGCCGACGTGGTGCGCTGCGGCTGCGGCAGCGGCACAATTAACCGTTTAAACTTTAAGCTCGGTTAGCTTAACTGGTTGTTGCTGCCTGGCTGCCTGACTGCCCGACTGCTCTGCTCTGCCGCCGTCGCTGCCGCAGCACAGCGTGACGTCGACGTTGATGGCAACTGCGGCCGCTTTCATGGGAATTTGTGGAGTTCATTTCATGGCAATTTTATTGCTTATTAATTTTTCAGTGTTCGCGCTTTGCTCTCGTTGCTGTTGTTGTTGCTCATGTTGCTGTTGCTGCTCCCGTTGTTGTTGCCGTTGCCAGTTGCCGTTGCCGCTTGCTGCACGCTGTTAATGATTCCGCGTGTTGCCCTGTTGATATGATTATTACGTTTATGTATTTTAATAATTGTGCATGATTTGAAAGATTTTCTGTTCTCTCGATTTCTCGAGCAGCTTTTTCAGCTTCACCTTCTCCCCTTCCTCACGGCCCTTTGTTCCGTCTGCCTCCATCTCTCTCATTCCCTCTCTTTCTCTCTCTCTTTCACTTGTTTCGTGGTCGTGTGCCCCCGTTGAGCGACCATAACTTTTGTGGCTCAATTACTTTTCGATGCAAATCAAATTGGTCGCTTTTAACTATTCTTCACACGTTTTTCATTAAATATTTTTCTTTTCAACTGCCTCCTGAAACACCTCTTTCTCTCTCAGCCCCAGTCCCCGTCTCTGTGTCTCCTCTCCCTCACACTCCCTTTGAACTCTCTGCTTTGGCTCGTAATTTTACGGATTCACCTTTTCAGCCAGAGCTTGTCTGTTTGTCTGGCTATCTCCATCTCTAGCAGCCCTTTCCTCTTCCCTCCTCTCTCCTCGTCTTCTCTATTCCATTCTCCTGGTCCGTGTACAACTCTATCTGCATCTGTAGTTTGTAAATGAGTTTTTATTGAGCTCAAAAGATATTTTTGTTTGCCTTATTGTTCATGAATTATTGTTTATTGGCTGCGCTCTGCACTCGGCTTGGTTGACTATGCCATGCGCTACGCAGCATAAGAAATATCTGTGACTTGATAAAAGGTCTAACGTCGGAGATGTTCTCGTTTGAGTAGAAGTAGCAAGAGTTTCATGATGAAAATAAACAAATAAAATCTCTAGTATATAAAGTGTTAAACTGAAAGATCTTTTGCAAACTCATGCAACTCATATAGAACCAAGATCGTATATGAATGTATATGATTCACGTAGTATAGTCTGAAATGAAAGCTCTGTAAAATATTTGCAAGATTAAAGATCTACTTTGGTTTCAAAAACATAAATCTTTCATTGGTTACAATCTTACAAAGGTTTAATTCGATAACATTCTTCCTTTCTCATCTCCAGTCTCAAACCAATCACCTCTGTCGATATGCCCGTCTTCAACGAAGTGTGCACACTACCTTATAGCGCTTAATCGAAATCAATAAAGTTATTAAAGCGACGCTTTTAAGTTTTCTGTAACAGATTCTTGAGCCAACAACTGAATAACAACGCGGCAACAATGCGGATTAGCGCTTCATCATAAACAGACAACAACAACAGTAACAGCAGCAGCGGCAACAAGGGGCAACAACAACAACAACAACGATAACAACTGATTGTCATAATTATGGGCATTTTGGTGTTTGCCGCTCTCCTGAGATACAACAACAGCAACAACAACAACAAAGGCAGCAGCCCAATTCGGAATTCTGTCCGAGATTTTTGGTGAGGTTCGCTTCGAGTTTTTGGTTTGCCTTGCGTTGTTGTTGTTGTTGTTGCTGCTGCTTCCATTTCAATTTCGCAGCGGGAGTTGCCACTCACACAGGCACACACACACGCACACACACCGATACACATTCACACCGGCATTGGCTAATCAAAGTGTTTATCGTGGCCGATCGACGATCGTTTGTATTATGATCTTGATGCCTTAATTTATTCACACTCCTCGCCGTCGTCGACGTCGACGAGAACCGCGAACCGGTCGCAGTTGGTGTTAATCTTTGCGCCTTGGCAGCGAGTTTTCTATTTGCTTTCGAGCGCTTTTCAATTTTCACAGCGGGGCATAAAGGGGAGCGGTGGCAGGGGGAGGGGGGACTGGGAACTGAGCTCATGATCGAAGCGAACAATGTTTGTAATTTATTTCATTGTACGATGATTAGCAGGCATTTCTTTTTCGGGGATTGCTCCACTTTCTTTGTTTTGACCATCAAGTTCCTCCTCAGTGAGCTCGAATTCGAATTTGATTTTGATTTTGTTTTGTTATTGTAGCTTGATTTTATAGTCTGGGCTTATTAGCTCATACTTATGGCCGAGTAGACGAGTAGAGGAGTAGTTTATGGGGCCCCTCTCTGACTTTTTATGGGCTGCCTCATCCGCTGCGTTGTTGGGCCGCAGGTAGCGCAGGCAAATTGAAAAAAAACCCTCAAGGGGTAGGAGGAGGCTGGGGGGAGACGAGCCAAACTAAATACCTTTTTTCGGGATGAAAATCTGAGCATATTGTTATAATTGAGTTTCTGCCCACACGCTGCCACGCCCCGGGACAGGGAAATGGGAGGGGGGCAGTGGCAGCAGGTCTCGGGGATGGCGCTGACACCAAATATCATAATAATGAACTCAAGTGCGTGGCCAGGATGTCGAAGGGAGGAAGGGCCAGGACGAAGGGACAACCCTCGACCGGGACGACAGGAGTCGCAGAGCCGTAGCTGGGCGGATGTGGGGGGACTTTTAATTTACTTCAAATCCGTACTCAACTACATGGCCCCCGGGGGAGTTGTTGCTGTGGCAAGTGCCAAGTGGCACGGCACGGCACGTCCTCGTCCTCAGCCACAGCACGGCGCATACCTTGGCGCGACTTTTGACTTTTGAGCGGCTCGCAGAGCAACCACCAATAAGTTCCGTTAGTCGCCAACACTGTGCTACAGCATTTTTGAGGCAAACGGTTAAAATTATCGAATTTTATTCTTTAAGTTAAGTTATTTTTTAAAAATTATATATTTTTTGGTTAATTTATTTTTTTTTATTAATTTATGTAAAGTCAACTATGGTCAGTCGACTGTTTAAGGTAAAACAATTAATTGAAAATATAAAAAAAAGAAATAATAATTGGTAAAAACTTAAATAGAAAGAAAAGAATTTTATTTAATTCCATTTTATTGTACTTTAGAATTTTTTTATTAAATTAAGCTATATTCTAAAAAATATGCACAAGAAAATAAAAAATAAAGAGAAGCCTACAAAGGACATACCAATTATTGAGATATTATTATTTTGTTAATCGGGGGCGGGGTGGTGGGTGTTTCAATCCACATTTTACAAAAACTTAAGCTGCGTAAGATATACTGAAAGCTTCATACTAAATTTGGTGTATCTAGCTCTTATACATGCTAAAATCAGAGCGCTCATACGGACATTATACGAGTATTATACAAATTTTATTGAGTATTAGTACAAATTTGTATTTTAAATACTTCCAAATATAAATAAATTAATATAAATATATAATAGCAACACTTGTCACTAACAATTCCAAGACAATAATAAAGCAAGTTTATCAATAGCCGAAAACACAACTTTGTTGGCGAGTGTAATAAGCAAGTGAAGTTTTCATATTTGCCGAGACACTCGTACTCCCTCGTACTTTCGGACCTGCTGACTTTCATGCCGCACTCTCTCCCTTTCTCTTTATCTTGCTCTCTCTCTTTCTCTCACAGGGCGCACATCATTAATTTGTTATACGGAGATTATCTATTTTTATTGTTATTAATGGCGAACAATTTATTAAGCTGCGAGGACGACTCACACATGCCGAAAGCGTTTGGCCGCGACGCACAGGGATCTCAGAGGGGGGGAGTAGAGAGGGCAGTTCGATGCCTTGACAGCGGGTGGGTGCTGGTAAGAGGTTCGTGGTGCGAGGTGCGAGGAGTAGTTACGAGTCATGTAAATCAACAAATTTCACTAAACTACGTGCGGGTGTTGTGCGGATGGATTGCTCATTATATGAGGCTGGGCAGGGCAAGTGGTGGGCGAGGGCAGAGGCACAGAGGGAGGAAATAGAGTTACTGCCACAGACTCCGCAATCAGAGCGAGACAGAGAGAGAGAGAGAAAGACAGCTGTGCAAGGTGTTGACGTCCTGCACTTTGCATTGTTGTTGTTGCTGCTCCTGCTCCTGCTTCTGTTCCTGCTCCTGTTGTTGTTGTTGTTGTTGCTGTTACTGTTGCTGGCATTACAACCGCTAGCCCGGATGCTCATTAGTATGCGTAGCGCCCACAAAACTGTTTATTAGGGTCATTAGCGGCGCCTCTGAGCCCTAGCCCGAGCCCGAGCCTGAGCCAGTGCCAGAGCCGTAGCCGGAGCCAGCTCCTGCGGCCCATTTCCTCTTCGGCCAGGACTACCCGCCCGAGCAGTACCAGAAGCAGCCTCAGCCTGACAGACGAGCACAGACAGACTGATAGACTGAGAGGCGGGCAGGTCGTTAGACTGGCAAACGGTAACTGGAGCAGAAGAAACACACACACACACATAAACACAGAGAAATGCCCTGACCAACACTGGCAGGTGCTGCAAGACATCTTTGCGCTCCAGTTGCAACCCCCGTTGTGCGTAGGACGGTGCGTAGGCGTGGTTGAGGGCTTATGTTATGCGCTAAGAGTCATATCATTACAATATTGAAATTAGCCAATAGATCATTGCTGAGCAGCCTGTGTACACGGCCGGGGAGTGTCCCGAAACATATTTTATTACGCTCGAAACATTTTAGAATACCTAAACATGTTTTTTAGAAGCTTTGCTGAATTTGTTAAATAATGCATGATTGTTCCCAGACAGTTGTATAAAGTAGTTGTCGGGGATAGGAATAAAAATGGAATAGATTTAGATAAATATGGATGGATAAATGTTTTCCAGGATAGGCAAAAGACGAGGAAAAATGAAAGCCTCCCTTCGGCATGCCGAAAGTTCTGGGATCAAAATGTGTTTTTATTGCATGAAGATCAAGTTTATTTAAGATTTTGGCCACGCTCGACAGGGGCCATATTATCGATAAATCGAACACAAACACAAAAACTATCAAGAACCTATAGATTTCTTCAAATTTGGCTGCGATCGGATAGTTATCATAAAAGTTATTTAAGAAATAGTTCAAATACACTGATTTCGCAGCCGCTTCCTGAAAGTATGCAATATAAAAAAAGTTATATTATTTTAGAAACTGTTTGGACAAGTGAGGAGCGTGTATATCACAATCGGGACACTCTACTGTAGCTTCCTAGTAGTTAAAACTGCAATAGTTCTAACAAATAAATTAATTGGATTCTTCAAGCTAGTGTAAGAAATATTCGGAAAAGATCTTATTTTGGATTAATGCTACATTATTGAGCTCTACATGTTTCGTAAGTAGGATTAGTATACTATTTAATCAACTAAATTAAATAATATAAATACATGAATATATTAATAGTGCTATAAATATACACATTAATTTAAAAACGTTAGGCTGACTCAATAATAGTTTTGATTGCTGAATCAACTTTGTAATATTTCCAATTAACTTGGACCTTATGTATAGAGTTTATATCATCTAAAGGTTCCTCGAACTGATAATGTGCACTACAGTCATGATTAACTAATGCCTTGTAGTGGCAACGCCTACACTAGAGCACCCTACCAGACTCTACGCTACGCTGCCCGACTGCGTCCTACCTTAGTTGTTGCCTCCTCTTCCTCCTTCCCCTCTGCTGCTCGCCGTTCGCGAAATGCGGCAAAGCGAATCGCAAGGCAAATGGCCAAAGACAAAATAAACAGCGCATAAATTTAATATTAAATAAGCATAACATAATAAATTCGATTCCAATAAATCCAATTAGTCATGGGCAAATTATTATTGAAGGCGGGTCCGCGCAATGGCGCGACGAGGAGAGGGGCAGGGTGGACACAGCGGGGGTAAGCTGAGAAATGCTAACATAGTCTTGGGCTCTCAGTTCCGAATTGGAAATGGAATCGTTAAGATTCTTCGTCCACTCCCTCCCCCGCGCGACCTCGTCCACCCTTTGGCCCCTTAAATATATTTTATGCTTTGTTGGCATTTTCGTTGATAAGGCGCTGTGCTGATAGCGACCAGCGAGCGGGGGAACAAGGGGAAGGAGAATGGGGTAACTGGAATTGAGAAGAACAAGCGCTGCTTCTGTGCCATCCCCGGGGATTGCAGAGCGGGCGGGTCCGGGGACGGGGGCGGTAGGTGACGAACTCTGAACCGAAGTGAAAAATTGAAATGCCATCGAATGAAATGCGATGTCTGTGAGGAGGATCGAGCGGATCGAGCTGCGCGACTGGATTGTGGCTCCTGTTGCGGAACGCGGCGTGGCAAGGCGTGGCAGGGTAGGGGGAGGGGAGAAGGGTCGGCGGCTCTATCTATCAGACGTCGTTGTCTCGAATTTCCGTTATGTGAAATCGACTGCGTAGACAAATGAGATAATTGGGCACATGAATTTATGGGGCGCTCAGCTCAGCTCGGCTCGGCTGCAGCTTCAGCTGGCAATGACAAGTGGCCACCCCGGTAACCTGCACTTGCCCTCGCCCCTCCACTGCTCTCCTCTTCCCTCCTCTGCTGCTGCTTGTACCCGTTTTGTTTGTGTGATTTATTTAATAAGCAGCTCAAGCGCGGGGCACATAAAGAAATCGACCTCATCTCTCTACCCTCCCCCTCCCCACTGCCTCTCCTGTCTCTACCGCTCTGGTACCCCCTTTGCTGGCACGTCCATGTCCAGTGCATGACTGTAAAAATTTATTGGCCATCAGTCACAATTGCCAATGCGTTGGCAACGACGCGACGGCAACGAATTGTGGCAATATGTTGCACACGGGCGCCGATAAGCAATGCCATTCCCCCACACCCCTTCACTCCCACTCCACCCTCATACTGCTCTGCATACCCCATTGGCAGCCAGTTATGCAACCCCCTACAATCCTTGCCCCTCCACTCCTTCGTCATGTGGCGCACTTGAAACCATTTGACGTGCTCCCTCACAGTCAATTTCGGTTTGCATTTCTGGAATATCTCTGCGAATCCTTCGAGAAGGCGGCAAAGATTTCGGTAAAGTCAGCATAAGACTGTCAACTTGTCATTGCAGCGGAATATAACAGAATTTTGACTGTTTCTTACAGTGATTCGTATATCTTTTGTAGGGGAAGTTGGGAAAGAAGCTGAAAACTATGGAAACTATCACTTTGTATATGATCTGCAATCAAATCTGGTAGTTTAAGGAGGTGAATTGCTGCTTTTTAGTCTAACAGTGGAAAGTAAAAAGGTGTTAATGCTGAAATTTGTAAGATAACTTTATATCTAATGATTCTCCAAGAAGTTCAAGGTTCAAAATCTGCAATAAAATTTGTTTTTTAAACTTACTAACTAAGTAATCGTTTTTTTTGACAATTAAGTATTGAAAAGGCGATTTTTAATTGCAAATCTTTTTTGCTTTTATTTAGACTGCAGTTTCCGTAGTATAGTAAACCAAGTCTATATGCTCAATGCTGTACCCAACTGTAGCGTATTCTGGTGGCGACTAGTGCTGGTTCCATAATATCTTTTGCATCGTTTTGTGCTTCAATGCGCCAGCAAAATGAACATCATTTTTTGCGAAACCGCTGGGAATGGTTCGTTGACGAGCAACGGGAAAGGGGGTAGCGGCCGATGGGAGATGCCAATGCGAGGGGGGAGGAGGTAGAACTGGGAAAGGTGAAGGGGAAGGGGAAGGGAAAGGGGATGCTACTGAAATAATGGAGCTCAATGATATTAATACGTTCGCTCGTTATCAAATTGCGTTTGCATGCAGAATGGACGGGTTTGCCCTCCACTCATCTCTGTCTACCCCTGTCCGTCTACCTCTCTCTCCCCCTCTCTCTCTCTCTTTCTTTCTCTCTCTCTCATTGTCTCTCTTTCTCTTTCCATCTCACTGCCGAGCTTGCCTCTTGTTGCAGTGCTTCCTTTGCCGTGCTGTGTTTCTGTTATTATTGTTATTTTTCTGCTTTGCCGGACACGGACACAAAACGAGCGCCATATTTAAGCGATGTACGTGAGCTGTGTGATTTGTGGTGATGCCAGCGTGAAACACCCCAACCCCCAACGCCCCTCAACCCCACCCACGGTTCTCACCCCAGGCCACCCGCAGCTACTCAGCTCCCATTCGAATCGTAAAAGCCTAAACAATAAACACACATATACAGCAAAGAAGCAAGACAGAGAGAGAGGGAGGGAGAGAGAGAGGGAGACAGAGAGAGTTAGAGCGAGAGGGAGCTAGACGGAACGTGAGCGGAAAGCCGGAACAGCTCTCGGGGCGAAGGTGACAAAATGCCAATGCAAATAAAACGACGGCGACAAAAACTTTATTTAATTTAAAAGCTAAAAATATAAAATAAATTTTCCACATTTGACTTTTACAACGACAATTTGCCCGTTGACTGTCGTAAAGAGCAGCAGCCCCTCCCACAACACCTTGCCAGCCTGCCCCCCTTGCCCTTGTTCTCTCTCGTCAGCTCCTTAACCTGCGCTGGGGCTGCCCCTCGTCAGGCGAACCTAAGCTATTTTTCTGCCTATGGCAACCTTTTTGGCACACAAAATGGCAACCTCTAACCCAGCGCAAGGCAAAGGAATAGCAAAAGGAGAGCAGAGAAGAACACGCCGTAAAGCGTAAACCGTAAACCGTAACCAAAAACCGTACGCAAAGTTACGATAATCGTTTATTGAAATGCAAATTTTTTGCTGATTTTGCTGCTTTTAGAAGTCAATTTGTACCGTCGAGTGGGAGCGGGGAAGGGGAGCGGATGTTGTGGGAGTAGACGGAGAAGGGTTAAGGGTACCCCATAGGTAGCAGCGCGTTCCGACTATGTGGCAACTTTTACACTTTTGTTATGATTGTCTTTCGCTTACGCCAACAAATACAATAAAAGCTCATCTATTTACCATATGCATTTGCATATTTACAAGTCGAACCCCCGGACGGAGAGTGAACGGGTTCAGTTAGGTCCTGAGGTCTTGAGGTGTTCGACTGGGGTCTCTTACGGTAATTGCTTTTGGGCCATTGGGCAAGCAGATGCATCATTAGGCGACACTCGAGTTCTGATTGCACCCGGAAAACTGCGAACTGAGCTGACTTGGCTTCTTTCACTCTCCCTCACTCTCAGTGTGTATTTTATTCCACTTTTATTATCTTACTTTGATTGTTGCTGACCGTATCTCCTTCTCTCCTTCTCTCCCTTTTTTCGGCTTACTCTGCAAGTCTTTCTTGGCCCCTTGCTCTCTTTCTATGCTTTTATTTCAATGTTTAAAAAAGTCTTCTCTTCTCTTCCTTTACTCTTTCTCTCCGAACCTTCCTCTTTATATCTAAGCTAGCCTTGTGATCTTCGCTCCTAATCCAACAAATTATGCTTAACATAAAGCTCAAAATCTTTCCTCAATTTGTTATCATTCTTTTGGTATTCTTCTCCTTCCCTCCCTGTTTGCCTCTTTACTTTGTGGTCGCAATTCTTATCGCAGTCGATCGATCAGAAATCAAAACTCTAAATCTCATTAATTTGACAAGCGTTGTGCACAACACACACACTCACACACACACACACCACTTTACCGCACTTCGCACTTCTGACAGCACCCGTCGGGGGTGTCGTCCGAGGAGGGTGGGGGGAGCTGGAGAGCTGCTGCTCGAATTTCCTACCTCGCGCTGCTGGGAAAGATAAATATTTTCATAATACAATGAGCTACAGATACAGATACAGCTACAGATACGCAGATACATAGATACTAAATTAGAGACAAACGACAGGGCTCTCCCATCCACACATCCCCTCTGCCCCTGCCCCCGCCTCCACCCCACCACGCTGCTGATGCAACTGTCAACTGTCAAAAGTGCTGGCTGCGTGCGGCGTGCTGCATTCGATTTGGGCTCGGATTTTCGGGGACTCAACTGGGGCGTGCGGCATGAAAATCAAAACGGCGATAAGATAAATAATTGGAATATGAAGCTGGCAGTGCAGTAGCAGAGCAGCGAGCCCCTTCCCGCCTGCCGCTTCGTCCTGCACCATCCGCAACCCCCAAAAAATAGACACACGACGTGTGACGCGGCATTGGCTGGAGCGAAGGGGGAAGAGGGGGTACATTCGCTTGGCGTTGTGTTTAATCACGGCAAATAATTAAATGTCCATTTCACTGGGCGACGTCGCCTCCCCTCTGCCCCATCGCATGCCCACCCCCCCTTTCGTTTAGCAGCCTGCCACATGGCGACACGTGTGCAACAAGAGGCATTAGGAATTAAGACTTAATTTAAGTGCTTATCGCCAAAAACAAATCAACAAACTTCCCTCCCACATCCCTTACTCCTCCCTCTTGCCTCTGCCTCTCTCTCTACCACCGGAGTAGAGGCCTTTTGATCGGGTTTTCCAAAATTTGACCAGTCAAATCTCGCAACAGACATGTCTCCCGTTTTCCATCTACCTTCCGTCCCCTGCCTCCTGTGACAGCCTGCCAACCTGCTCCTATCTGCTGTCCCATGTCTCATGCCATTGTCACATTTATGAGTTGTGCTTAGCTAATAAAGTCATTAAGTTGCCCCCCCCCCACTCGCCAGTCCTCGTCGATAGCAGAACACACGCATTATTTCACTTCGATATATTGTAGTTTTCCTGCGCTACAATCGCGCGGTACGGCATATGAGTGCGCTAGACAGGCTGACAGTGGGTAAACTAAATTGGATTTGTAGGAATATAATCGACAAAAAGTGAAAAGTATTTTCCTTTCTTATTAAGGGGAATAGAATCGAGAAAATTGAAAAGTTTTTTCCTTTCTTAGGCATTAAATAATTTTAATCATATTCGTTTTTATGCCAAGTAAGTTAGCCAAGATTATATTATGTATATATTAATACATGTAGATAATGTAATGTTAGAGAATTAATAATAGTTTGGCACTCAACAGATCTCTATTAAGCTAGCATCTACCTAACCGATCAATCAAGAATGAATTTGTTGAAACCTTAATGAAATCATCAGTATTTTCACATCTTCCCTTGAATACTTTTGCCATTTTCGCCCCCCCTTTCCTCTTTCCTCTTTAGTCTGCCATGAATGCAGCGCTTCGTTGCGGTCTGCTAAGTCGCTTCCATTACCAGTCACCGTTTTCCCCCCCCGCCCAAACTATCCATATCTGCACTCATTCAAATACGAATTTGGAATACCGAATCAGAATCGAAATCAAATAATTCTGATTTGACAAATCAATCGGGGCCGAGTAATGTTTGTCCCCCCTCCTTCCCTCTCTCTTTGTTATTGTAATTATTATTGTGGCATGTTTATCGTTTAGTTGTTGTCTATTTTGGGGGCTCAGTTTATTCATCAGACTGTGCGCCCCGCCCCTGAGCCCGACACCAACACCCCCGTGGCTGACTAGTCAGTTATTAATTTCATTATTTGCTCTCTCGTCGTTTTATTTATTCATCAATTTTATCAGCACAAATTAAAAACAAATTAGTCGACAGTAGGTAAATAATAATAAAGTGTAATAAAAATCACAGTCCGAGCTGGGGATGGTGGGGGCCAGAGTTATGTAGGGTTCGGTTTGCGATATGATACCATTGTTGATAAGGGCGAAGCACTTGCAACTTCAAAATGATTCAAACTCGTTCGTTTTAACTCGTTCTTCTGTCGCCTTTTTCCACTCTTCTCTAGCGACCCAATTTGTAGGCCATATCCCCTTGCCCTCTGCCAGCCCCTTTAGTTTAATGACATTTTTATTGTTTTTAATGCGCTTTTAATAATAATTGATTCGTGATTGCAGCCATTTGATAAACAAAAAGCAAAATTAACCGCGCCAAGGACATCGATCCAATCGATTCGCATCTGAATCAACTGCGCGTTACTCGTAAGCCCAATGCGAACTATGAACTCGGGTTCATGAAGCATAACGTACCGATTAATTCGAAACTTATCATCAACTTCAGTCGCATAGCATGTAAAGCTTTACTTTTGTTCTGGTCGATTGGTTGATCCTGTTCACGAATACAAAGATTAAATGACTTTTACTGAGTTCGCCTTACTTCATTTTCGGATAATTGTATACCGAGTACATTTGTAAATGAAATGAGTAGCCCATTTCATACAATTTATTTATTTGTGCTAATTCCCAAACATTCGATAGATTTGTTGCTTATTATCAAAGTTTCAAATAATGAGTCTTTGAATTTTTTCAGAAACTACTTTTAAATTAAATTATTAGTAGTCTTGGAGAAGAAACAACTATGGATGCTCATTATGTTATAGAAAAATTTGTTATCTGATCCCTAATGAAATAAACAAAAAAAAAAAAAAATTCATTTTTTAAAGAATATAATATATAATTCTACCACATAAGATGTGTTCATGAAATCATATAGCACTCAATATGGATAAACACCTAATCAAGCATTCATTCCATTCATTTAGTAACAATAAGGAGATCACTTCCTTGAATAGTTTTTATTCTGCTCTCAGTGAATCTTGTGAGTGCGACAAGAGTACAAATTCAATAAAAATTCTGAATAAATTCCTAGTTTGCAGTTGTCACAGATCCAGATGAAGAATGAGTACTTAAAAAAGTGCATTCAGAAGTACTTACTCTCATTCACAAATGGCTTTTTTCATTTCCCTAAACTGCATAGCATTTATTTGGAAATTAGAAAACATTATCCATATCATTAAAATAGAGCTCAATATTCTAAAACTAATAATGATAATGATGATTTATTATTAAATACGTGATATACTATATATGTATATGATATACTGTTATTTCTAGAAAAAACACGCCATTGGTATTCAGTTCGATAGACTGCCAGCTTAGTTTAAGTTGTGGATATGAAGAGTTCACTTTTCTCATTAGTTTTCATCTTTCTCGATGTTGAACTTGTATGTACAATAACAATGGGAGTACAACCGATATTTAAAAACTATTTCCAGATTCATGGAGCCTTGAAGTTTCATACATTGGGTTGCACATCGTTTGCAGAGAGCGTTGTACATTTCGATGAGTGCCGCATCAAGGCAATTGATCGTGCTCACAATGCGATAAATATGAGAGCGAATATAAAGAAAACTTTGTCAAGTGTAATTATAATCGATAATATATATTTTTTGTTAATGGATACATTATTCAACACTTGCATCTCAATTTTTTTAATAGATTCAGGTGAATGTAAAATTCGTGAAGCGGGAAAGTGGTGGCTGGCATCCATTCCTGTACAAATTCACTGTCGATGTATGCTCTTTTTTCCGATGCCGTGCAAGATACCCCCTTCCGAATCATGTATTCTTCTACGTGCGAAATTACACAAACTTTAATAGCTCTTGCCCGCTTCCGGTAAGATTATATGGATAGACTTACTATCTAATATATTAATCAAAGTTAACGTCGTTATTCAGGGCAATTCCTCATTGGACCTACTCAATTGGCGGATAGATGAGGGAACGTTTCTATCTCAATTTCCGATTGAGTTGGGAATATATGGTATGAATACGATGTGGTACTCGCAAAAGAAAAAGCTCTTTGCTATTAATGGATCTATTAATATAACTTAGCAGCGTATATCAGTCAAATTAAGCATTTTAATTTACAAAATGACAAAATGCATTTGATCAAGCATAAAGTACATGTCTATTCTACATACAAATTATTGAAATGTCCGCTGCCTTAATTTAAAAATATTTTTTTTTTTACTATATACGATATATCAGCGTAAATATATGCTTATCAAAACATATATAAAATGTTCGTTTACTTTGTAGCTTAGTGGGAATTGCGGCTATGAAGAGCTCACTCCCCTCAATCGTTTTCTTCTTCCACCTAATGGCACTTGTCAGTATTTTATTATTGTATTATTACTAAACTATACAAAGAACAGTTTAATTCGACTTGTAGATTAATGGAAAGATCGAGTTTCGTAGTTTGCGTTGCACATCGTTCGATGAGGATATCGTATATTTAGAAGATTGTCGCATCAAAACAATTGATCGTACTTGAAATAAAATCAATGTTAAAGAAAATAATTTCGAATATAAGTTAACTGGATACTAAGGAAATGGATTCATATCTGTATACATAACTGGTATTCATTCGTATTAATAGGTTCAGTTAGAGTTTAAGTGCCTGAAACGTGAGCTCTGTGGTTGGCATTCATTCCTGTAGCAAGGCACTGTGGATGTCTGCAAGTTTTTCGAGTGCCCAACGAGATACCCCTTACTTAATATTGTATGTTATTTTATGAAAAACACCACAAATTATAATCATGCTTGTCCGATCTTGGTTAGATTAAATAAATATAAATTTATTTATAGTTTATTAGCCCTGATACATTTATTTTTTTCAAACCAATTCTTCATTAAAGTTCCTTGATATTGTATTTATATTGAAGAAGGCAAATTATTTTCACGTTTTCCAGTTGAATGCTTAATAAAATTATTATTTAATGGAATTTATTAACTATACAAGGGTGTAATGCACATTATTTTGTTTTATTCAGTGTGCACTGATTGTGTTTGATTATGTTTTAATAAATGTGACAAATGCACAAAGAATTAATAACTATCAACCTTTTTATTATATAAAATGTTACCACATAAACGACAATTGTGCTTCCCTCTCTCTCTATCTCTTCCTCTCTCATTCGTTCTTCTTCTCTCGCTGTTGCCTTAAATTACATTTTTCACAACGCAATGTGAAATGAATTGAAAATCGTGCGATTCGCATTTTTGATTTATTTTTAATTACGCTTATCATTTTCAGCATTTTGGCATAATGGAAAACATAAACGTGCAAAGCAGAACAAAAGGAAACAAGGGAGGGGCGGGGAGAGGGGCAGACATGAAATGCAAATTTAATCAAAATACGCGCACAAATGAATAACAATAAACATTATAATGATAATGCGTAAATAAGTTCTATTATAATAAAACATAATGAGAGTGCGCAAATGTCAGAAGAGATTTGTGCGACGAGTGCGGAGGGAAGCAGGGCAGGGGGGGAAAAAGTTTTGACCCAACGACAAGTGAGAAACCTAATAGAAAATCAAGCGCAAGAAAGTGGCGTCTGATAAGCAAAAGACAAAGAGGCAACGCGAGAAGGAGACCGATAGAAAGATATAGACAAAGAGGGAAAAAGAGAGAGAGAGGGGTGAGGGGGGAAGCGTGGGGGAGAGTAACGCCCCGCAGCAAATTTAATGAAAATTTGTTTGTGTGTGGAAAAATCAAGTGAAAATTAATTGAATTGAGTTGAGTGCGGCGGCCGCTGCCCGTTTATAGATTTTTCCAAGCCGATAAAAACAAAGCAGCAGCAGAAGAAGAAGTAGAAGCAGCAGCTGAGGAGGCAGGCAAGTGGAAGTGGGTGGTGGAGGGGGGGCCGTAGCCAACGAGATGAAGAGTGCAGACTGAGTGAAAATGTGCAAAATGGAATTTTCTTTTTTGCCAATCACAGCGAGCGAAAGGAGTTGGAGACGCAGACGGCAGCAGCTGCAGCCCAGCAAATGGTCAGCGAGGGCGGCAATATTCACTCACGACCCACAACCACCCCACCCTGCATGCCCCATCGCCCCCCTCTGGCTCTGCTTGTGTGTGCGCATAATTCATTTAAAAGACGCAAAAGTCGCAGCTGCGCAGTGTGCAGCACCCAAGCAACAGCAGCCCCAACAGCGCTGAGACACAGGGAAGGCAGGGGGGTTGAGGGGGGTTGTGGGTTGCTTGGCTGCTGCTCTCTGGGCCCAGGCCGCTGCATATTTAAGACATTATTACATTATAATCGCATAAAACAATCAATAAAATGTCAGTTTGGCCTGTGCGCGCCGTTGGCCCAAGCAGCGCTGTCGGCGTCGCTGCTCAAATTGGCCCATAATCATCATCTGCGAGCAGCCACAGCAGCAGCAGCAGCGGCAAGTCGGGAAAATTTCCCAGTATTCTTTGGCCACGCCTGTGCGCTGAGTGTGCTGTTGTCTCGCTTGCACGCACTGTGCAAGCAATGAACAAGCGCCATCGCACACACACACACGCACAGGCGTGCACACTTACTCTCTCACACACACACATACAAATTCACTTTAAATCAATTTTTTTGGCGTTTTTCATTTCATTTTCACGACGTCGTCGACTGTTGCGCTCTCTGCAGCTCTCTCTCTCTCTCGCTTGCACACAGCTGCGCTGCGGCTTCTGCCCTGCACTGGCCTCGCTCTCGCTATCTCGTTCTCTCCCTCTCTGTTGCTCACCCAACGGCCGCGCTCTTTGCTCTCTTGCGCTGTCGCTTGCGCGCACTCAGCCAGAAAAATACCATTATTACTGCGCTCTCTGTGTGTGTGTTTGTCCATGTGTGAGTGTGTGTGTGTTCAGTGCTTGACTCTCGCTGCTTGTGTGCGTGGGACGCACTGAGAGAGCGGGGCAGCGCTGCAGCGCCTTGGCGTGTTGGTTAAGTGAAACCATTTTTCTTTTTGTTGTAACGACAACGACGACGCTGCCGACGCTGACGTTGCGGTCTTCGTCGACGTTGCCGACGCTTTGGCTGCGGCTGCGAGTGCCTTCGTTTTGTTATTTCTCGCTTTGGCGCACATAAATTTTGAACGTTAATGATTTTTGCTTGCACTCGCGCATGCCACCAACAACAATTACAACAACAGCAGCAGCAACGAGAGCAGTTTCAACACTTGTGACCAGCTGCTGCTGCTGCCTCTGCTGCTGTTGCAGGTGTCGCTTGCCATCTCCCTTTTTAGCACGGACACGAACCGCCAATGCCAGCAGCAGCGACACTTTTTGCCACACACACACACGCACACACATGCAGGCAGTTATTAAACAAACACACACACACACACACAGGCAGGCACAACAAACTTCGCCGTCATCGTCTGTTGTCAACGTCGTCTGCGGTCGCTTTGCCATTTTCATTTCGACGTCAACTTTGCAGCGTCGTCGCGCCCGCTCTCTCTCTCTCTCTCGCTCTACCTTCTTCTCTCTCTCTCTCTGTCTCTCTCTCTCTCTCTCTCTCTCTCGCTCTGGCTCTCGTGCAGCGCGTAAATCAGCGCTGGACGCTTTCGTGTGTAATTTTAATTCGATTCAATTTGTTTGTCACCGCCGCGACCGGCGCACAGTGGGCACAGTCGCTGCCATCGCTGGGCACTAGCTGGAGCCGTCTCCCAAGTGTCAACGTATCCTTTTTGTTGTTGTTGTTGTTGTTTGTTATCAGTGCCGCGTGTGATGCAACAGTTGCGCCGTCGCCTTGGCCGCCACCCACCAAGCCACGCCGACAGTTAGCAGCGCCTTTAGTTAGAGGACTCCAGTCCTCGCCTCCTTCTGCTCTCCAGCCACATGGATCACCTGCTCAAGCAGCTGGCTGCCGCTGCGCAGGCGCACACGCCACACCCACTGACCGCCAGCATGGGCGGCGGCCTAGCGGGTGCACATCTCTATGCTGCCGCAGCAGGCTGGGCGCCGTTTCTGGGCCTGCATGGTGGAGTCGTTGGAGCTGGCGCTGGTGCCTGTGGTGCTGCCTCCGTGCACATGCTGCGTCACATGGCGCTGCTGCAGCGTGCCAATGCAGCCGCCTCAAAGCTGCAGCAGCAGCACGACAAGGAGCAGCAGCAGCAGCAGGATGAGGAGGAGCAGGAGCAGTTGCAAGTAGATGTCGAGGAGGAGGAAGAGGAGGACCAGCAGCAGCAGCTAGAGCAACGCTCGGCGGGCAATGAAGGTAAGTTAACTCATTAAGACGTTAATCAATTGTCAAACAAGTGATGGGGGAGGGGGGAGAGAGGTGGGAGAGAGAGAGACTGGCAGAGAGAGAGAGAGAGAGTGGGGCAGAGAGAAAAAACTGAGATTATTTTTAATAAGTTTATAATTCATTAATAAATACAAAATGTTGGGAAGAGAGTAAGAGAGGGGAGAAGGAGACAGAAGGGAGAAATAGAGAGAGAGGGAAAGATTCAGGAAAAAGAGACAGACAAAGAGAGGGGGGGAGCGAGAGAGAGACTGTGCGTGCGATAGTGAATCCATTCACTAATTGAATTATTGCTCGTTTGCTCTGTTTAAACTACACTCAAACGCAGATTGCGCGATTGAAGCAACAGCAGCAACAGCAACAACAACAACAGCAACAACAACCATTAGCAGGCATGCACACAGACAGTCACACTCACACACACACATACACAAACACACAACACATAGGCAGACTCATTAATTTATAGCAAACATTTTGGCAGCAACTGCGACTGCGAGGCCAGCAACAACAACAGCAGCAGCAGCAGCGCCCGCAGCAAACAACAATTACAACAACAACAATAACACTAGCAACATCGACAACAACAACAACATCAGCAACAACAAGTTTTGTTGGCTCCCCGGCGCGCACTTTATTCAATTTACCAATAAAATTTCAATCGCTTTCCTCTTTTTAATCAATTCGCTGCGACACGCACAGCAGCAACAGCAACAGCAGCAGCAACAACAACAACAACAACAACAGCAACAACTACAACAACAACAGCAACACAGACGTGCATAATTTGTGTGCGGTTATGTTTTTTGATCAATTTTTAATCAAGGAAAACAACAACAACAAAAGCAACAAAGCGAGAGAATTTCGCCAACGTTGGCGGCGACAATCGTTGGGCGCCATTTGCGACATTGTTGCTGGTTGTCGTTGTTGTTGTTGTTGTTGCCCTCTCTCTCTCTATGTGTGTGTAATTATTTGTCAATGAGAGTGTGTGTGAGTGTGTGTGCGTGCGTGGGCTTTGTTTACGCTTTTATCGCGTAATTAAATTTAACCAACCTTTTATATTTTTGATCCAAATAACATGGAAATGATTTTGGGTGGGCAGCAAGAAGAGGAGAATAGGGAAAGAGACCGACAAAATGAGAAGAAATAAAAGTAGTGCATAAGAAGAGAAGAGTTAGAAGCAGGGTGAACAAATAGGCCAAGAGAGATGGAGAAATAGAGAGGGAGATACTGCGGAAATGAGGAACAAGAGCAGTGAAAGCAAGTAAAACAGAACGAAATAGAAAAGAGCCTGCAATCAGACAGAGGAAAGTATTTTATAATAAATATAATAATAGATGGGTATATATTCAGTTAAAGTATGTTAAAAGAATAAATTAAATATATGTAAAGTAGCAAGAACTACAGCCAAGCTGGCCTGACAGAAAGATACTCCTTGCCCAAAAACCTTACAACGTAAGTTTTCATACTATTACCAACAAGAACTTCTGAGTAAAGTTTCTTGCTTCCTGCAATAATTTCCTAACCTTTTGGGTTCCATGCGATTTATGTCAAGAACAGTAGTTAATATGGTTTTCATTTATGGAAATATCAAAAATGAAGTGAAGACTTGAATACTTTGCTTAATTATCGCATATTTTCGATTTGCGTGGGTAGTGGGCGTGGCATTTAAAAGTAAAAATAACCTTTACCTATGCATGATATACAGGAACTTTAATGTAAGCTTTTGTGTCTCTAGCTCTAATAGATGACGAGATAAACGCGTTCATACAGACAAACTCACATGACTACATCGGTCTCGATCTGCCAAGTCTCCTGCTAAGTTTTCTATACAAAATAAGTGTAGTGTAGAGTGGGTTATTGAGAAGATGGGAGCAACAGAGTAAGAGCTTAAGCTCAATTTAGAATGTCTTCAAATGTATTGAATATTCTGCTCAACTTATAAACTAAGCCAAAATAGATACCATGATCCGAAAATAAAGTAATTACCCTAATGAAAATGAAGACATCAATCTTTTCTAACTTTTGCGATCATATGAGGGAAAGAGAGCAGTCAACCTATTACAAAGAGTCCCTGAATTGAGACCTTTGGTGGCTCAAACAGCTGAAGTCGAGCTGAAAAATCGCCCAAACTGTCAACGACAGGTGAATTTCTCACTCCACGCTCGACTGGCTGTTCCCATTTCCATTTCCACTTCCATTTCCATTCCGGCTTCCGTTTGTGGGCCTCTCTCGGCCTCGCTGTTCCGCGTCTGCGGGTCCTGCTGCCGTTATTAGTGGCAAACGCACTGCCCACTGTGCGCAGGCGACGCGAGGTTGCCATTGGGCGACGCCCACGCAATCCAGAAACCAGCAATGCTAGCGAACCATTTTTCGAAACGCCTTCAAATTTCAAATTCTAGCCGAGGAGGAGGGGTACGAGGGAAATGGGGGGGGAGAGGGATAGCGACCCGAAATGTGAAAACTGTTCGTCTTGGACTTGTGCGACGGGAAATTAGGTGCCATTAGTCATTTTTATTGTTTTCGGTCGCGGCCCCGAAACGGCAACAAGCAGCAAGCAGCAACAACAAGTAGCAACAACATGGGGCAACAACAATAGAGACGAGGAAAAACATGGAACGGCCCCGAAATTGGGCAACAAACAATTTGTATTAACAATTTTTCCATTTGGCCGAAGGTCCAAAGTGAAATGTCTTAATTATTTTGGGAGCTAATCGCCTGGCGTACAGCCCCTCCCCTCCCCCCTCCAGGCCACGACAACCGACAACGAACAATCGACAAACCGAGAGAGGCAACACACAGCACAACACAGAAAAACACAACAAAACACAGCACAACATACAATTTTCGTTTACGACATTTTAATTAAGTTTTTCGTCTCGTTTCGTTCAGTTTTTCCCTCTTGGCCCGACTTTGACTTTGGGCCTTTTTCCCTCTCTCCCCCCTCTCTCTCTTCTTCTCTCTCTCTTGTTGTGGTGGAAATTGAGCAAATTAATAAGAACGCCATTGGCACGCCCCGAAACCGGCCGAACTTGACGTGCCCACCGCCCCCACCCTCAGCCCGATTCCCATTCCCATTCCTGATCGGGGGCTGGGGCTGCTGCTGCTGATCATCATCAGTGATCATCAGTGATGAATGAATTGAGCAGATCTCCTACTGCTCATTAGCCGAGCCGACCGCGAGCGCGTCGGGTAATTGCCATCATTTCTATGGGGCTACCTAGACCATAGATTAATTGCGTCCGAGCGATGAGGAGCGATGTGGCGCAATTGGATGATGCTGCTCCTAGAACATCCACAGTGTCGGGGCAGCCTGCGAGTGCGAGGCACAACGAAGCGGCAATACGCTGCCACGGCTTGATTTCGCCAGTTACACTTTGTGCTGCATATTCTTAAACGTTTTGCTGGCTGCGAGCAAAGTCAGCGAGCGATAAAGGGGCTTGGCTTCAGGGCGTTCTAATTGGAGTTGCGATTACCTTGATTTATTCTTTGTTGCTTCTTTCATAACCGTTATCGGGGTTCTATCAGAGTTGAAATTGTAAATTTTGTAAATTTCCTTTTGTTGCCTCTTTCTTAAACGTTTTACTGACTGCTTAACGAACTTCTGTTGCTTTCTTCGTGAACAAAAGTTTTAATAATCATTTAATAATTTCTTATTTTGAATAAAACACTTGAGCTCTTGCATTTGCAACTCTTTCTCGCCCTCTCTGTCTTTCTCTCTCTCGCTCTCTCTTTCTATCCTTCCCCAGTCAACATTCTTAAGCGTTTTATAGGCTTCGAATTTATTTTGATTTCCAGTTTCACTTCAGCTTCAGCTTTCTTCTAATGAATCTATTTCTTTCTCTCTGCATAACCTAACTGCCTCGTTGTATATACCCACTAAGCATAGGGTATGTGAGAGTAGCCGAAATACAAGACTGGAAGCACATGAAGCCATCAACATCAGCGGCTAATGCGCATTGCTGGGTCTGCTGTGCCCAGCTGAGCTGTCTGGCCCCGGCTTGTTGCTCCGATTTCCACTGATTTTCCCCTAATTAATAAAGTGCTCAACATCAGACATCATTCGTCTCGTTGCTTAATTGGTCGATCGTCGGTTTTCTGACGAGCCGAGACGAGACGAGGCCCCGATCAAACGGACCAGGCCCAAACCAGATGAGATGAGATGAGACGAGACGCTCCAAATGAGCTTTTGACGAGCGTTTTGCCTCGGGAAATGATAATTATTTAAGTGACTCTCATTTATGGTTCCTCTCCCCTCTCTTTCTTTTTCTCTCTCGCTCTCTTCTTCTCTTGCTCTCTTTCTCTCTTGGCGCTGCCAAAAACAAGTGAAACACAAATTAAAACAAAGCCAAAACAGCTGCCAAGTGTAGCCTTTTTTGCATAATTTACGAGGGCGACAACCCTGGCCCGTGGTAGCCCATAAATTTCGCCTGGCTCGTTGGACGTTAGCCAGACCAGAGGCCAGTGTGGATGAGGCGAGCAGCCCTTAAACAGCTGCACCCCACTTCACTCTTCACCCCTTTCCTCTCCCCTCTGCCTTCCCCTCTGCTCAGCTCTTTCTCTTGCTGCTTGTGGCGCGAAGGCGTGTGGAGCTAAGCGGCTAATAAAAATCAAAAGGCGTTTTGTTCGCTAAACTTAAATTGAAAACACTTCAGCGAAGCAACAACAACAGCAACAACAACAATGGCAAAAAGGATAAACACTTCAAGGGGCGGATTTGGCTTAGGTAAAGCGGAGGCCCAAAAAAGTGCCCCCTTCCTGCCCCGTTGCCCGTTGCTTCCACTTGCCACGGCTATCTAGTATGCATATCTGTCTGTGTCTGCCTCTCTGTGTGTATGTGTGTGTGTGTGTCTGTGTGTGTTGCCATTTAGCACAAAGATGGCGGCTGTAGATAATGCAAATTTGCCGAAATAAAAAAGCAACAACAAATGCTCGTCCTGCAGACCACGAGGCAACTCCCCACTCGAGTCTGCGCCTCATGCAGCCCCCTGCCGCCCCTACCCCCCTTGCTATTGCTGTTGTTGTTGGCCATTTACAGTTTTGAGGCGTAATTTTTTCTTAAACAGCCACGCCCACCTGCCACCGCCCTCCCTTCCCCCGGCACAACAAATGGCCCCCCAAAAATAAGTTGGCAGCCAAATTGGCCCGACCGTTTGAGATTAGCCAGCTCCAACGCCATTAGGTCGAGGGATTGCAAATGAATTCACTGACTAAAGCTAACTGACATTGCTATACCCCCGACACCCCCACACCCGCACCTTCCCCTCCCGCTGGCATTGCCCACCCCTTTCCCGCTTTCTTTCGCCTTCCTCTTGTTGTCATTTTTTTTCTTTTTCTTCATTTTTCCTTCTCGTTTGCCCGTTCATAATTTGTCGGCTGAGTGCACAGCAGAATGGGAGAACTTGAATCTGAAGTGGCACTCGGGGGGCCTTTTGTCAGCCCCCGAAAATGCTCGAGTTCTTTGTTCTTCAATTAAATAGATGGCTGCAAGTCCAGAAATGTGCTAATTCAGCTGTCGTTCATTAGCTTCTCCACGAAGTACGTTCTGCTTGGCAACTTTTTCAGGCACTGTATCATATTCTGTATTTTGGAATGTGCTTTAAGGGGAAGAGAGAAGTGGAATCTTTATGTTTTTCCTTCTCAAAGTGCTTTCTTCAATATCGAAGGGCTTATAGAGCGAGTTCTTTGTATTTCATTAGTGATTTCTTTACCCTGGCAAATTTTCTATCAGGGGAACTAATTTTAAGGCTATCGTAAAGTTAAGTTAGGAAAGACTTATTAAAAAATCTATCAAAATTTAATAAATAGTGAATTGTTTGGATATTATTAATAATGCAATATTACATTTTATGTTCAAACTATGCGATAACTCTGTCAGTTTTATAAATAATAATAAAAATTACAGGAAACTCGTTGAGTTCGTTGATGTATTGCATGATTAATAAAAAAGGTCTCTCAACTTTGTAAAAAATAGAGAAAGAAGAATAGTTATGTTTATTTTTTATTATTTTTTTTATTTATTTAAAGTTGGCTAAAGGCTGATTATGATTATTATTATAAGTAATTCAACTTATTATAAGAAAGAAATAATGGAATAAATTTATAACCTATTCTTAATCTAAATGTTATCAGATTTGTCCTGAAACTAACAAATAAGTTAGTAAAATCTTTTGCATAGGCATTTTATAGGGACAAAGAAGTCACTCCAATTTAGTGCAACTAATTTACCAATTTCGAAACGGAATAAAATACGATAATAAAACATATATTGAAGCTTTTGTAGCTGCAAGACAATCAAGAACTTATGGCGCTTCGATATTGTCCACGGCTCACGGCACTTAAAGCCAACTTAGTATAAGGAGCTTCCCCCATCCCTCACAGTTCTACCATCTTCCACTCTCCCCCTGTCTCCCTCCGTCTCTCCTTAGGACTCATTGTAAGCGCAAAAGCCGTGCAGAAAAAGCCGCAGACACGTAGAACGTAGCGTTTTACCACAAAAACCACCGCCGCCTCCTTTTTGGTGATGATACCTCGCTCCCTTTTGGGTACAACCACACACGTTTCGATTTTATGTTATCTCCATGGGACTTACCAAGTGATACGCCCCAGTTTGGGGGCGATTCACCCACCCACACACACACATACACACACACACACAGAGCAAGGCTCAGAGCGGGCAACGACATGAAAATTATGTAAAACTTAAGTAAAAGATGAGCTCGTCAAGAATTATGACACCCAAGGGACGAAGATGTGTGTAAAGCGCAACAGTGAATAAAACAACAACATGCACACACACACACAGGAGTCACTACTTGACGTTGTTGTTGTTGTGGCGCAAACAACCCTGGAAAAAATCCAAAAGGCCATAGAAAAACATGCAAAATGCGCAAAAGGAAAACGAAATAGAAAATACCCTGTACGAGCTTTTGAAGAGCTGTGAAGAAAGGAATAGACAGTTCGTTGGTCATGGGTATAGGTATTAAAAAAAAGGAATTCATAGTCAGTTCCTATGTGACGAAATTTCAGTTTAAGCTTCACATTTCTATATCTCAGGAAATTTAAAGTTAATGCAATCTTTATTATCTTTATAAATATAAGTTAAAATTAACAACAGATTAAATCTACATATGCAATATATTTCTAAAAATTCGAATAATTTCATTATGTGTCTGTTCCTGTCTTATCCCTTACTCGATTTTTTTGAAATTTTAAGAATACTTAGACTTTATTCAAATAAAAATAAATTTGAAATCTCTAAGCGAAAGTCTCCAAAAGAAAAACGTTCCTACAATATTCAAGATTTATTCCCTTAGTTCATTCCCAAATAAACTTTAGTGTTCCCTTATGTAGACAAATTTCTGCACCTTAGTAGTCCAAACTGCCCGCTGCACTAATCTGCTCCATTTTATGGTTACAGGGTACAAAAAGGAGAAATCAAATCTAAACTAAAACTACATCATGAGGCATTTAAGTGGCATCCCTCCGCTCACGCCCGCGCGTGCACACAGCAAGTGAGACAGAGCAAGAGGAAGTGAGAGAGAACAAGTGTGAGAGAGAGAGAGGGAGCAGGAGTAGGAAGAGGGAGAGCAGCCGAGCATATCCTACGTTATCCACCCGCCCACGAAGCTTGTTGGCGCTCGTAAATGCCTCATGTGCGTTTATATTGAAACAGATTGCTCCACCAGCCGTTGCTGGTGGCTGCTCTCTGCTCCCTGCTGCCTCCTGGTCTACCCCCCCTCTGTCTGACTACCCTGGGCCAGAGTTGTCTCCCATGTTGTTTCGCCCCGTTGCTGTGCGGCGGCGGCGTCCTTTGTGAAATTGTTGCGGTTTGCAATTTGCAGCAAATGACACTTGTTGTGAGCACGGCCAGAGACAGAGCCAGAGCAGAAGCTCCTGCTGCTGCTAGTGGTGGTGGTGCTGCTGCTGTCAAGGAGGCGGCCATGTTGGCTGCTTCATGCGTGCGTGCGTGCGAAGGCGACTCATCGACTGCGACTGCGACGGCGACGGTGACGGCGATGCGCAGCAACCACCGAGCGTAGAAGTGTGGAGTGCGGGGAAGAGGTGGACTGGCTACAGCAGAGCGAACACGAGCACACGCCCCACAGCAATTGCCTATGCTCCCTTCCCCTCCCCTTGCCCACTGCTGCCCCACTCCTCCTTCTCCTCCTTTCCCTCCTCCTCCTGCTTCTGCTTGTGCTTGTGCTCCTGGTCTGTGCCGCCCCATCAAAATGCCGCACGACACTTCGGGGCTAATACAATTTATACACTTGGCTTGGCTTCGTTTCGGTTTGGCTCAGTGCCACGCCTGCCAAACGCTTTGTGGCCCTGCACATGTGTGTGTGTGTCTGCGTGTGTGTGTGTGAGGAATAAGGGACTTTGCGGCAGGACATGCTGAAGGGACGAAGGGGACGCGATTGTCAGCCAGTTTTACGGTTGGATCAATGTTTATGCCGTTACACACACACACAGGGCTACACACTCACACGCACACAGACAATCACGGCAAGGCATTTATCCTTGTTACACGACCCCCACACACACACACAGACACACACTCACACGCACACCACAAAAAGCTTTCTCGTTGGCTTTTGGCGACGTTTGTAAATTGGAAAATTTCTGCTTTTTCATTGTGTGTGTTTTGTCGACTTCTGTTGTTGTTGTTATTGCCGTCTGTTGTTGTTGTTGTTGCTGTAGCTACATATTTCTTGTATCCATCGCTTGGCGTTCCGCTCGTTGGGCCACCCACTAACCACCACCACCTACCACCCGCTGTCCATTGCACACCGTGCTCCGTTCTCCGTGCTCCGTGCTCCTTTCTCCGTCTTTGTCGTTGTATCTAATAAACCTTAAATGAAGGCAATATTGTGGGGTTGTTTTGGGTTAATATTGAAACGATAAAATTGAATTGAGCCTGCCCCAGCAGCAGCAGCGACGGCGACAGCGCCGCAGACGACGTCCCTGAAAGTTTTCCGGGCTTTGTTTTTCCTCAACTTTTGCTCGGATTTTTGTGAGTTGTAATGACACTTTTAGCTGACTTTGTAGCCATTTTGGCCCGCTGTCTGTCTCTCTCATACTCTCCCTCTCTCTTTCTCTCTTTGTGCGCTTATTTCCGTTTCCGTTGCCATTGAATTTGTTGCTTGTGCTGTTATTCTTGTTGTTGTTATTTCGGGGGTTTCTCTGCTTAGCTGCGTGCGGTTTTTAATCAATTTTTGACGAAAAACACTTTTGACATTTGCGATTTTCATAAATGTCTTTCGCTTTCTTTTCTCCCCTTCTCTCTCTTTCTCGCTTTTTATATCCTTGACCTTTGTAATCTTTTTTATATATGAATATTGTAATCTGTTTGTCCTTCTGTATATATTGTACATATAAGTTTTTGTACAACTGAACGCATTGAAAGACATGAATAAACTACAGATGAATATACAGTCTTCTCTCATGCGATATTTTGCCACATAAATGCTCAGCTGTACAGCCACCAAAATTGATTCTTAAATAATTTCTTTGCTGTGTTCGATTCCTACTAAATCATCAAATCATAATGAGAATAATGATAATAAACATTAAAGAAACTAACTAATTTTATAATAGTTTATAGTTAAGTTTTCCATATATGAATTAAATTCGAATACCTTTAATCTGCATAGGCGTAATTGGGCGTGGCATATTTCTAATGCCAAATGAACCTGCATTTTATAATAAAATATATTGACAACGAATTTGTTTATACTAGTTACTGTAGTCTCTAAGAGCTAGACGTTTTTACAGTCGAATGGACAGATAAAGTAAAAGAATCAAGAATATATATATACAATTTTTTTTGCCACAAATACATACTTTGTATTTTATATAATATATGTATTTATGTACACCAATTTTCTGCCCTTTAATCGAGTGCCCGTTTGGTTAATTAAGTTTTTGCTAATTTTTTCCGGTTTCGGCATCGGTGTTTTCATCGCGTTTATCACTTCCTTTTTGCTCCGAATTTCGAATACCGAAAAAGTAACTTCAAATGCCGACGGCGTTTTATTGGCCAGAAAGGCCAACAACAACAACAACAAGGAGAACAGCGACAGCTGCTGCTCTTCCGCTCGGCTGTTGTTGTTGTTGTTGTTGTTGTTCGTGGCAGTACGTATTTTTTATTAATTGAAAAGTTAATTAAAGGTGATAAAAATTATACATGCCACCGATTTTCGCGCTGCAGGCGTTCGCCAGCGACAGCAGCCGCGCAGCAGTGGCAACAATGGACCAGACCAGCAAAAACACGTTTCAATTACACACACACACACACACACACCTGCACTCTCTCTCTCTCTCTCTGTCTGTTCCCCCCGCACCTGCCCCCTGCGGCGCTGTAAATGTGCGCATAATTTGCTCGCAAGAACATATAGAAATAGATATTATATATTCAACAGATTTGGCCTTTTTATCAATTTCGCGTACAGGGTATTTAGGCGCATTTACAACAAGTTGCCGCGGCGACTAGCCCTCTCTCTCTTTCTCTCTCTCTGTCGTTGTGCAGTCAAACGTAGCGAGAACGGGAGAGAGAGCGCGCACCGAAGAGTGGGCGGCATTGGCTGCAAGTGCGAGCGAGACAGCGCACGCGCGCAGCAAGGCAAGTTAATTAAATCCTCATGTATTAATCACGGCACCTACCTCGTCTCTCTCTCTCTTTCTCTCTCGCTTTCTCTCTCTGCTGTGCTCCTTTGCTTGCACATATCCTCTCACTGTCCAGACTGCTCGCCGCAGTCGGCGTCGCTGTCGCCGTCGCAGTCGACGTCAGTCTCAATCTCTGCGCTTGCGTGATTCTGATGGCAAATTAATTCCTTGGTAATTTGTTTTGATGTGATGTGCGACTTGAAATTGATTGAGATTGTGTTGTGCTGCTCTGCTTCATCTCCTCTCTTCTCTTCTCTGCTCTGCTCTTCTCTTCTGTTCTCTACCCAATTTATTCTTCTTCTTCTTGTTCTCTGGCTCGGGCCAAAAGCAAAAACAGCAACACCAACAACAATGGCTGAGAATTCATTAAAGCAGCAGCAGAAATCAATTTTTATGCTGAGCTTTATTTTTGCGCTCTGCTTTGTTGTTGTTCGGCTTAGCTCGGCTTTTGTGGCCCCTTCTCTTCTTCTTCCCTTCCACCTTCTTCTGCCTCGTGCCCTGTTGTTCGGGGTTACGTATAAATCATAAAGGCATCGCCAGACATAACTTTCAATTAATAAACTATTGTTTATATTAATAGATTTTTGTTGCTGTTGCTGCTCTTCACACGCTGCTCGTAAATTAAATTTGTTTGCTCAATTAATTTCATACACACACACACACACACAAACACACACACGTAGACAAGGCCACCTCATAAGCAGCTCAAACACAATGGGGAATGCAAAATCAAAGAGGGCAAATTAAATTCGATTAGCAAGCGAAGCAGAACAGACACACAAAGAGAGATAGAGACAGGGGGAGAGAGATTCCTAAAGAGAGAAAGAGAGAGAGAGAGTGAGAGAGAGAGAGAGAGAGAGGGAGGAAGAGCTTTGGTTCATCTGAACTTTTTCACAGTCCCGCTTTAATTGATTCTTTTGAAATATGATCACGTTTCTAATACATTTTTAGAAATCACATAGAAAATATATACGGAAAATTAAATGATATATGAGTATGATCGAGAAATATGCATTAAAGTAATTATATATTATATATACATATATGTACGAATGTATATTGATAAAACTCGACCTATATGACCTCCTGCTGAACTTAATTTGCAGTATAGGTTTTCTTTTGAGCGCTAAGATTTGTCCTGACCTGATTGATCCTTTCTCTATAGTTCCAGAAATTTCCTTTCCTAGTCTAACACATCTCAAATATAATGAAAAATAAATATAATATACCAATAAATGTGCAAAAATTAGAATCATTTTATTGCAAATTAACATTTTCAAGAGGAAAAGTATAAATTGAAAAAAAAATGTAATTTTTAGATGTATTAAAAAAAATATGATTATTAATGAATTAACAATATTATATTACCATATAAATATAAACTAATTTATAAATGATCGTAGAACAAACAGCTCAACACACACAAAAGAAGTTAATTCGCATGAGAATCTCAATCTCCTCAGAATCCAAAACTTGTTCCTTCAGCTCAATCGTCTCTCAGCCAGTTGAGATGCATCCACCCACTTAAACGTCGTGTTTATCCTGACTAAACTTGGCATAGCACCTGCAGCATACTGATAGGGAACTGGGAATCCAATTGGGCTCACACACACACTGACACACTCTCTGCTACACACCCTGAATTGGACATGAGGGCACGCCCACTCGGGGAGGACGTCGCATCGTTCGTAATCAAATTAAGTAAATTACAAGCTCTCAAATGTGCAAGACTCGTGTTTTACCTGGCTAATAACTGCCGAAAAGCAACAGTCCCATATCCACATATCCCCATTTACCCCCTCCCCAACCCTGACCCCTCTCCCTTGTCCGCTCTCTACCTGCACTGACAACTGATCGTGCGATCAGTTTTCGTTGCAGGGACTTAGGCAGTGAAAGGAGGCGAGCGCAGCCAACTTAAGAACTCAATTTGAAGCTCAAGCTGAAGCTCTCTCTCTCTCTCCAGCTCTCCCTCTCTCTCTTTCTCTCTTTCGATCTGCTTCTCTCCCTCTCTTTCGTACAGCATCTGTCGTGCGGCTGATCTTTGCCGCGCTTCCTTTCTAAATTGATTTTGAAAACAAAATGATCGTAAATTTTGATCGTCTTGCGCAGCCTCTGCAAATTACTGAGCTTTTTGCGCCGTTGCGCCGTTGCGCCGTCGTTCGCTGTGCCGGGACCCGCCCTGATCATCAGTTTGCCCGTGCTCTGCTGCCCCCCTTTGCCCGTGTGCTCGCCTCGCTCCACTGTGCGCCTTGGCTTTTATGGGCCTTGATTGAGTTGTCATATTTTATTACCGAAAATTTTAGACAACGCTACAAACGACGCGCAAGCGCAGCGAAACGTTTCATTTGCCGTGGCGAATCGACAGCGGCGACGGCGACTGCGACAGCGACGCGAGCGTCGACTGCACTGCCGGCACATACGCTTAACACCTGTGTTTGCTGTTGCACTCGCTGCAAGTGTCTGCGCGTGTGTATGTGTGTGCTCGTGTGTGTGTGTGTGTGTGTGTGATATTCAGGTGATAATATGCCCGCCATTTTCGTAATGGAAAGTAATTATTGTTTGCGGCAACGAATTACAGTAATCGTCATAAAATGTTTCCCCATGACTGCCTACAGCGAGCCGGGCAAAGGGAACAACAACAACAACAGCAACAAGAACAGCAACAACAAGAGCAGCAACAGCAACAACAACAACCGGCAACTGGCCAAACACCGCGACCCAACAATCAGCGGCAGTAAACAGCAACAACAACAAGAGCAACAACAACAGCAGCAGCGGCAACAGCAACAGCAACAACATCGACGGCAGCAGCAACAGTTGCTACGGCAGCCGCTCTGCGATGTGCCCTGCTATAATCAAGGGAAATAACATTTTCAAGCAGCGTTAAAACTAACATTAATTATGTCCGAAACGAACAAAACGATCAGCGAAGAGCAGTGCAGAGAGAGAGAGTGACAGAGAGCGAGAGAGAGACGAATACGAAGGCCAGTCGTGCTCTCAGGCAAAAGGAAAGCCAGTCAAATTGGGCAAGCTTTGCGCATGTGTGTGTGTTTGAGAGTGTGAGCCGAGAGAGAGCGCTTAGCATAGAGCTGGAAACTATCGATGGTTGGCATATTCGATATTTAACTACTATCGCAACACTTGATCCTCTACGGGAGCGGTTTCCGTGCTTTCCAAATTTAATCAGTTAAGACTTTTTTGAGTTGTTCATTCTTTCCCAGAACAGAAATTGGATTCTAAGTGGTATCTCCTTCAAACCAACTATTCTTAGATATTCAAACAAATTCTACGTATTGTTCCTGGCTTTGTAAGCATTCCCTCTTGGCTGATTTACCATTCTTAGATTGTTCGATATGACACCATTAACGTAAATTGTATATTATATGTAAAATTTTATTTTTATAACGAAGACGAAAGCTACAGTGGATTACCCGCTTCCCTCCTGACCAAAATGATTGCCTAATATATTCCTTATATGTTTAACGTATTTCGTGCTGCATACTTCGAGGAGCACATTAGGGAATTGCTTCAAAATACCGATTTCTTTAATAACTTGTATGTCAATTATGC
Source organism: Zaprionus africanus (assembly GCA_018151435.1). NCBI lineage: Eukaryota > Metazoa > Arthropoda > Insecta > Diptera > Drosophilidae > Zaprionus > Zaprionus africanus. The sequence continues at coordinate 790,461 of JAECXB010000096.1, forward strand.
GATCGCAACCAAATTTTAAGAAATCATGTAGGCAATAATTAGTATATTGTATTTACTTTTAAAATAATGCTTTGTATTCGGCTTTCATTGATTTACTAAGGCAAAAGGAGGTCGAAATGGTAAAATTCCAAAAAAGCTTGATCAAGTGCAGAACTCTTTCATATTTTTTTTGTAGTTCTAGTTCTTTTAGTCTCTGAGTGTTTTTAGTGTTTTATACGGTCGGCCAGATGGACAGGTAGACGGAAGGTCATGGCTATATCGACTCAGCTGATAATAAATATATTTAGTTTGTGGGGTATGCCACGCCTTCTTTTTCATGTTATAGACATTTCCAGTTAGCACACACTTATAACAACCTTCTATAACCTCCTATAAGCTTCTTCTTATGAAAGCTTCTTCTTATGCCCACAATGTCAAATGGAAATAGTGATGGACACATATTCCTCACATTATTACCGAAATATCGATATTCGATGTATTGAAACTATCGTGAGTGTTGGGCACAGCTCTAGAAAGCAAGTCAAAGTAGGCAAACTTAGCAGAAGAGCGCACGCGCGTGTGTGTGTGAGAGAGAGCAGCTTGGACTAGCCGAGGCTCGACGCACTATTGTGTGGGAGTGTAAGCGAGATCGACAATTGATTGTAAGCTGGACTCGTGTTGCTCTCTGGTTGTGGCGCCCTCTAGCGAGGGAGAGAGAGAGCAGTAAAATGTAGAAATTGAAAAGTAAATTTGCAGCCAAAGAAGATGGCAGCGCAGCGAAGCTCTGCTGCTGCTCCTGCCGCCGCTGCTGCTGCAACGTTACGCCCCAGACGCGCAGGCGCAACAATGTTGGGGCCTGTGGGCTGTGCAGCGCTGCGCTGCCAGCGCCGACGCCAACGCCGAAGCCAAAGCAAGCGAGTGAGCGAGAGAGCGAGAGAGCAGGCGAACGAACGACGTTAATAAGAAATTAATGTCTTGATCATTTTCGATCGTTATGTAAATCAATCAGGCAAATTATAGCTCAGGGGCTTGCCACAATAATTAGACCCTATTCGTAATGCAGCCGCAAAGGCTGCAGAGGGGAGGAACAGGAGAGTAGGAGAGAGAGAAAGAGAGAGAGCGAAGCGGAGACCGATAGGCATGGCGTGCAGACGACGCAGACGCAGACTGAGACGCAGACGCAGACGTTGACGCGCCCCTCGATCGCAAAAACACAAAAAGAGGAAACATTTTTGCTGGCATGCAACGCCTTGATGTCTTCTTTGCAGCCCGCAACCGAAACCGAAGCCAAAGACTGAAGTCTGAAGAGTGTAGACTGAAGCTGTTACTCTTGTTGTTGTTGCTGGTGCTGGAGCTGCGTCGACGTCTTCATTAAAACAACAAAACATTTATGCGCCGCTTTGGCATGTCGATGTCTATGTCGAGTCAAAGACGAAGACGAAGGCGAAGACGAAGTCGATCGCAGGCTGAGATCGTTTGAGAGCTTTTCGTCATGGCGCGACGCGACGCCTGGCGGACTCGTCCGCATCGACGTCTGCCTGCGGATCAGCGTCGCTCGTCGTCCGTCGGGCTGTGGCAGCAACGTAACAAGATGCGTAAAAATTATTGATTTTCCTTGACTTGATTGTTGTTGGCTATCAAAATTTAATCATAACATGCAGCAAGGCAAGAGAAAGAGTGAGAGAGAGAGAGCGAGGGAGAGCAAGATCGGACAAGCTGCTGCTCCAGCTTCGTCTCCGTCTCCGTCTCCGGCTGCTGCTGCTGCTGTCGATGGCCGTCGAGAACGGCAACATGTTGCCAAGTTAACCACTTGAATTTTCAATTTTGCATCGCAGCAGCTTCAAGTAATTTGCTGCGTTGACGTGCCTGGCGTGGCAGATGAGCAATGACCCGGCACCAGGCACCAAGCACCAGGCAGCAGGACAGAGCAGAAGGGAGGCAGGGGAGGAGGCAGCTCTGCAGCTCGTCGTGTCGATCAATTCATTTTAATGCAAACAACTCATATAAATTCATGTGCAACTTGGCAGCAGCGGCAGCAGAGGCAGACATGCAGTTCACTCGACGCCAGATCGACAGATTGAAGTGCGCAACAGCAGAGAACCCTCCCCTCTCCCCCTTCCTTCCCCGTTTGCCACAGTATGGCGAACATAGTCAGGTCAGTCACTCAATACGTTCGGCCTCTCCAATTACCGTCGTGCAAAGTGCAAAGAAATTCATTAATTTAAGTGCCACACATTTGTTGCCCACTGTGCGGCCCCGCAAAGCAGACACACACACACACACACAACACACCTGGCTGCGCCCCACAGTTACTGGGGAGGGGGGTAAGTGTAACTGGGCGCATTACAAGCCGCTCGTAAATGACAAGGGGTTAATTATGTTACGGCCCTCGACCCGCAGTCGCGATATGTATGCGCTCTATATAACTCTATTAGAGCTGCTAGAATCGCCGTAATTGGCCTGCTGGAAAAAAACGTTTAAGAATGACGCGCCAACATGGGCGGAACATGAAAATCACAGCTTAGTGGGTGAGTTACTCTAAACAGGGTTGTATATCATCATAATCCACTTATTGGGAAGGGTATTGTTTACAGTGGATGAGCTAAGCAAACGTTTAAGAATGTCACAACAAAGAGAAAGGCGGCGAGAATGAGAGGAAGAGTGAGCTTAGGAGATTAGCGGTAATTAACAGAAGAAACAGAGGGAAGGGAAGTGATTAAGAACATTCTCTGTTAAAGCTAACAAAACATTTAAGAAAGTCACAACAAAGAGGAAGGGTAAAACAAAGCAAGCAAGGAGTAATTAATACAAGTAACTGTGATTTGAGAACAGAGAACGTTATGTAATGAAACCTTCAATAATGATTAAGTTAAAAAAATAAAGAAGGCTGTTTTTTTATGTCATTCTTAGTGTAACGTTGCAGAAAATTGCTACAGAAAAAGAATGAGTGATCTGGAAAGAAAAAGTGAATATTATATTGTGTAATAAAACATTTAGAACAACGAATTAAGAATATTATTAAAAGAAGTTGAACAATTTAAAGCATTTGAGAATATGCTTTATTAAAAGTCATATTAATGTAACGTTTAAGAATGTCGCAGTAAAGAGAAAACGAGAAGATTGCAATTGCTTCGAGTTGAAACTAAGAAAAGTTGTAGAATGTAAAAATATCGTTTAGTTAGTCTACACTAACTGCACTTAACTTGCCGTTACGTGGTCAACTTTCTTGAAATTCCCACGTTTTGGATTCTCATGATTCTCAGCGTGTGCGGTGCGCGAACAATTTAGCACACTTCGCATCGCCTGGCGCAATCGGAAGCTCATTCGGACAATTCATCAAACTGAAACTGAAACAACAACAAGAAGAACAGCCAGCTAAACGACTTTGACAAGCAATGAAAACTCTTTGGGGTAGCGGAAGGGGTGACGTAATGGATGAAAAAATAATAGGAAAACTAACAGGAGACGCCGCATCAGGGGCGCGTGGCCTGCCAGATCCGCTCAGAGGTGGTTGAGCCGAGGGTCACATAGCATAATTAGCAGTCCTAATCGCTGACGTTGTTCTTTTCCATGCTGTTGTTTTTTACCCCCCGAGGCAGACTGACTTTTTTTCTCCGATTTAAAACGTATTTTTTTTATTTGCTGACTGCGTGATTTTTTTCCCCCTCATTTTGTTCTATTTATTTAGCCAAGCAGCAGCGTAAAAAGGCAATGCAAAAAGCAAATCAAATCATGTGACAAGTTTCTAATGAACCTCAAAAGGTGTCACGACCCACGACGGGCCCCCGTCAACCCACCAACCCACCGAGAACCCATCGACAGTCGTCTGGCATTTTGTGTGGCCTATAAATGCTAATGAGTCCGACATTTATTCTCGCTCTCTCTCGTTTTTTTCTCCATTTTTAGCCCTGATTTTTTATCTGTTTGTGTGTGTTTTGTTTTTTTTTGTTTTCTGGGTGTAAGCTAATTTTTTTTATAGATTTTTATGGTGATTTTTTGGGCTGTTTGTGTGGGCCTGATGGGATGCGACTTGGATTGGTAGGGGTCGGGCACGGGATCGGGGTCGGGTGCAGATTTGACGCGCCTTCTGGGTAGACGGGTAGTTTTTGCCCGCTCATCGTTATGGTCACGAGCCTTTTCCCAGCGGGACAAATAGCCCAGTAACCGGCCTGATTTCCCCTCCCCTCTCTCTCACTGTCTCTCCCTCTCTACAGTCGCTAACTCACTCACTCTCCCGCTCTCTGTCACTGCATTTTGTTCCACTTGAGTTTGTTTGCTTAACGACCTTTGAAATTAGGCACAACTCGGGGGCAATAGGCGTTGGGCCACTGCAGAAGCAGCACCAGCAGCAGCAGCAGCAGCAGCCCGCTAGATTAGACTATCTGTCCACAGAGTGCTCTGTGTTTCCAGTTTCGAGTCTCGAGTCTCTCGAGCAACAACAATAATAACAATTTATACTCTTTATATGCAAATTTGGCAAGCGTCCCGCAAACTCCGGACCATTTGCTAGCCTAATTAAAATCGGGCTACCGTTTTTAATTAGGTTAAACACAGCCAGACAAGGCTCAGACAGACAGACAGGCAGACAGGCAGGCGAAAGGATGAGGAGCAGAGAGACAGACATACGTTCATATGCGAGATACAGGAGATATTATGATGACAATCATTTCGAGGGAGCTAATTTGACTTTCTTTTGTTGGTTCTTTATATAAACTACGCTTAATATAATGCTGTAATCACTTAAGGTAAATAATAAGTGGAATGGTTTGGGGGTATGTCAACTGAAGTCAAGCAATGATGCAATTCTGCCCGCCCTAAGACAAGTCTACATTAGACTCACTTCTCATACAACTATAAAGTCTCTCTAACATTGTCTTTTAATAAATTTTCTTTTATCCATTAATCTACTAAATATTTATCTACCCATTTATCACTCCTCCATCAATCTTAATGTTAATTCACATTTATATTTATCTAATTATACATTTATCTATTCATTCAACATGCAATTTACATATTTAATCATGTGATAATCTTTTCTCTTATGCATTTATCTCACTTTCTTCTAATGTCACTGGTTAATGGAAGTTCTTTCTTCCAATATCAATCTGAGCTGATTGGCTGATTGATATTTAAGTGAATAATTGGCTTCTTACATACATATTCATATATAGTTATTGTTTGCCAAATATATTTATTCTTGCAACTTATCTCCCTATACTCATCCACTTCACACTCCTCTAGGATCTTTCAATTTCGCTAGATCCCATTCATGGTAACCTTCAATCTCATCTATGCATCATCGAACTACCTTCCATTTAAGTTCGTCAGCTCTACATAATTCCCATCCTCACTAAATCGTTCTTATCTTCTGCTTCCATGACCCCATCTGTTTGTTTAACTCCAAATTTATTTACCCACAATCTATCCACTTATCCACCTATTCTACTGTCTGGTGTCTGTTTCTCTAGTTCTTTATTTCTTCAACTCGTTCGCCCGCTCTTTAATCTTCCGCTGGGTCCTTTCGTAAGCTGTCATAATTTCATTCGCTTCGCTTTTTATGTGCTTATCAAATGCTCAAGCATTATCTGATTTAGTGCCACAGAGCCGCAGAGCCTGCCACTGCCACGCCCCGTTGCCGCTAACTCCACCGCCCAGGGTTGCATATCGATTTCAGTTAACATATGAGAGAAGGCGCTGCCTGGCGATGTTTTGTCTTCTCTGGGTCTGCGTCGAGTTAGAGCAAATTAGGGGGCACAAACCCGCACACAGCCGCAGCACCAGCAACAAAACTATGCCACAACAACAAGCAAAACAAGTGCGAGGGAGACGAGGGTGAAGGGGGTTAGAGAGGAACACAAAGTCAGAAAGTCAACAAAAACCATAATTCAGATAATTTTATTTATAACACCCTTGAGGAATTATATTTTATTTACTCTTTCAAGTGTGATGATGAGGCCGCCGAGTCGAGCCGAGCCGAGTTCAGGCGAGTCGACGACTCGACTCGACTCGAGCTGAGAGATGCGTATGAAAATGGACAAGCGGACCGTATCCCAGGGACCTGCCCTCCTTTGGGTTTGCTCGGTTGTTGTTGCTGTTGTTGGCAAGCCAATTGAGGGTTGAACGGGCCTCGAGACACTCCTTCGATTTGGTAGCAGATGTGTTTATAAATTGTGGAAATCTGTGTGCATTTTAACATATGAAAATCACGTAGTAGCTCTCTCCAGCGCGGGGGAGGAGTGCGTCCTAGTGTGTAGAAGACTGAGGGCTGGTGGGGGGAGCTAGTGTGTGTGTGTTTACCTCGCTTGGGGTCTGCCGCATCATTGTCATCAAATCGATTCTTATTGCGCTTCCTTAACTTTTTTCTTTATGATTTTTGTATTCCTCTTGCAACCTCTCGCTCTTTTCTTGTGGTTTTAGTGGTTGCAACGGACAGAAGAAGAAGAAAATTGTGCCCACTGTGCTCGCCCCTCGTGCGCCTCTTCTAATTGGTTCACCAGCAAATTTCGCAATTAAATTTCACTTAAAATTGCAACTAAACACAGACAGAGCAGGAGGGAAGAGGAGACAGAGAGAGAGAGGGAGTTGGTAAGCCTGCCATGTGGGCGGTGCCACAAGGAACCCGAATTGGGTCCGCGCGCCCCATGTAATTTACTTCCGTTGCAACGCTCTAAACATATCCGAGGCACCAAGCCCGAGCAACACCCACCACTTCCTAATTGTGAAAACCAATTTACGCTGTTATAAATTAGAAAGACAAACGACGACGACGACGACGGCAACGGCGATGGCGACGGCGACGAAGGCACCGACAGCGCACAGTGTGACGAAACGTCGAAGATTTGCAATTTAAGTTAAGAAATCGTAAGAGATTCGAGATGCTTTGGCATTAAAGGGTTAAGGTTTACGTGGAGGTTTTTTTTCTGCGAATTGGAGCTGCTTGGCGTGGAATGCAGGCAGATTTACTAATATCACTTTAAGATAGTGCATGATCATTGGGATACGATTGTGGAATCAAGTATTGTGAGCAGATGAGATCAATTGGCTAACTGACTTTAAAAAGATAAAATATACATTATGTTGACATAAATACAAATTAAAACTCTTCTTAACGGACACCTTTCTAAACCGAACGTCTTTTTTAGGCGGATCCCTTTAACGAGATAAGTTTATTCTTGCACTCAATAAAGCGTGAACACTCCCCTTGAACGGACAAAAATTGTGGCTGGCAACTATGAGTGTCCGTTTAAGAGAGTTTCACAACTACAATTTATTACATTTATCACAACTATTTGAGTCCGTTGATGAGAGTTAATCTGCATTAATCATTATCACTACATTAATCACAACAATGCATCTGTGAGTGTCCGGCTAAGAGAGTTTAACTGCCTCAATCGCGCTATAATCCACCATCCTATAAGCTTTGATGCAACTTTTCTACTCCTGTTATAAAATATACTTATACTTATAATATTTAGTCACAGCTTTACTTTATGTTTGTCTGAATCTTGGGTTTATTCAATGTGTATAACTGGGTACATCTTACAATTTGTATCCAACCTAGTTCACAAAGGTTATAGAACTCTCTCTGTCTTCTCTGCAATCTGCCCACTGTGCGGCGTAGGCAGAGCAGTGCGACCGAGCAGGGACCATGTATGGACTGGCGTATGGGGCCCTCGAGCAGGCAGCAGGCAGCAGACAATTGGGAGCAGGAGCCCAACTGGGCGTGGCATGGTTCCTGTTCCTGTGCGGTTGGCCGTTTGCCGTTTGCATATCTTGGAAATTTGCATAAATAGACTTTAATTGTTTGCAATTATAATGCGAGGCGAACGCAAACGAAACCAAAAAGGCATAGACAGACAGGGCAGAGCCAGAGCCAGAGGCAGAGGAACAGGCACAAGCACAGGGAGATACAGAGGGAGGCATGTAGAGGATCGGGGGCAGACAACAGCAAACAGATGCCAGTTGCCAATTGCCAATTGCTGTTGCCAGAGCCAGAGCCAGAGTCCGTTTGGCTCCTCCACCCGCTTGTCAGTTAATTATGCCTCGCTTGTTGCAACTGCAATTTGAGGCACCACAGCTCCCGTTGCAGCAACTCAACTAATGCCAACTCGACTCGACTTATCGACTTTTGCAGTCTCCTCCTCCGCCTGCGCCTCCGCCCACGATGACGAAACGAATAGTGAGAGCAGCAGAGCCGCCCCTGCCACCGCCGCCACCGCCGCCGCCGCTGCTGCCGTTGCAGCTGATGCAGACGCTGCCAAACGGCGACGCAGCCGCACCAATTTCAACACCTGGCAACTGGAGGAGCTGGAGCGGGCCTTCCTTGGGAGCCACTATCCGGATGTGTTCCAGCGAGAAGCGCTGGCAATGCGGCTGGATCTGAAGGAGGGACGCATTGCGGTAAGTTCATTAGTCTCTCGTCTCTCGACTGTCGCTTCGGCGATAATACTCGATTGCTATCGATAACCAGTCTGCTTACAAGTGATTGAGTATGTGTTGATAACATCAATCGAAATTGAGTTTTGCACTGGCATTTCTCGATAATCGTATACGATAAACACATTAATTAGTCTCCAAAAGTTAAGTTACCCAACCTGTTATCGTGCACATCATTTATCGATAACTGAGGGTGCGAAGAGTAAAGGATGTATAGGATCATTATACAGTAGCTTATTAAAAGCACATTTATCGATTGTCAATATAACTTTGACTGTTTATTGTCTTTCTTCACGTCTTCCACTTCAACATGTAAAGCTTAACATGCCTTGATTACGTACTCGATACCATTAGTTATCGATTATCCTATTAAGTACTCTTGCGCAACCCTTTGATTGTTTTTCAATGTGACTATTCGATCACTCCACGTGCCAAACCTGTCGCATTGTCACGTGACATTTGTCCGGATTCCGGAGAGGGTTAAGTACTGAGGAGGGTGTATCGATTTGGGCTATGATATCGTTATCGCATATGCCGTTGCCGTTGCTGCTGTCGTTGCATTTGCGTGTGCATTGTAAAACAATTTGACGGCAACTGCAACTCAATTACTCAATAAAACCAATTACCCGACTATTTTTATTCATTATAATTCATTTTATTCCATTTGCGATTGCGTTTCGTGTCGCTTGTACTTGTCTCGGCTGTTGTTGTTGTTGCTGTTGTTGTTGTAATGATTCAATTGCATCCGAGACGAGGCTTAACCCCTTTTTGCCATTGGCCAACGTCGCTGCCGTCGCATTGGCATGCCATGTCGGGCGTGTGATTATCGTCGTCGTCGTCGTCGGTTGGCTGCGACGGCGACTGCGACTGCGACGGCGACTACGACTTCGTAGTCTCTCTTTGGGCTCGAGTCTGGGACAATTCCGTCTGCGCTTCGCCCGAAATTGTTTCTTGACATGACATATCAATTTGTCAATGCGAAACCAGACCAGAGAGCAGACACGACAGACACGACAGACAGGTGAGCCAGCTGCCAGAGCCAGCGCCAACGCCAGCACCAGGGGGAGGAAGAGAGACAGGCAGGAGGGGGCGGGGAAGGGGGACAAGTTCAGTTCGGGCACTCGTTAAAACGGCGACTTGGTGAGCATCGCATGCAGCTACTAAAAAACAATTTGCCGCACATTAAAAAATGCACAATGCATGCAAATGACTTTAAATTGAAGTGACACAATCGCGCACACACACACACACTTACACACAAGCACACTCGCACACACGCAGATAGTCGCACTCACTCGCACACACGCCCACACGGCATGCGTTGCGCTTGAGTCGCCCCGCAAACTGCCCCCCAATTAGAGACGCCATTTTGTTTACGAGCAACTCTCGCGACTCTCAACCTAACCCCTTGCAATGAACACAGCCGAGTGAGTGCTCTGAATACTGTGAATACTGTGAATACTGCACTGTGAGTGCTGCCCAACACGGCACAGCGCCACGTCAATCATGTTTAACCGATGATAACGATATTATAATTATTATTGTTGCTGCTCGACTTCGACGAGTTGTTCTTCTGCTCTTGCTGTTGCTGTTGCTGTTGTTGTTCTCAGTCGCCTCGTCCCACTGTGGGCGGGGGAGGGGACAGGAGGAAGTGCAAAGAAGATGGCCAAACAGGTTCATAGTGTTGCCAGGCGATGGTGTGGCAGATTAGTAAGCTGAAGCTGGAGTTTGAAGGCGACTTAGATTCAGTTGTGTAGGATTATGTTTTGAACTGAAGAAAAAAGATATTTTAATGTGAATTGGCTAGCTGTCTAGGTATTGCCAGAATTCAATGGTTATCGATAAATTTATCGATTCATTTTCAAAGTTATCGATAACTTTAAAGGCATTCCACGTAATGCATTTGTGAATAAAAGCCATTAATCAATCGATAGGTAACTTACATACATATCGATATTTTGATATCGATAATAACTTATTGATCTTCACTTGCCAGCTTCGAGCTGTGAACACATATAATTTCTTCTACTACAATCATACCTGCACAAGTAGTCCCACACTTCTATGGTTATCGATAAATTTATCGATTCAATTTCAAAGCTATCAATAACTTTGAAGGCATTCTACGTAATTAATTTAAGCATAAAAACAATTTAATGATCATTAGTAAACATACATACATACATACATACACATATCGATAATATATTATCGATAACTTATTGATCCGGCTTTGAGCTGTCTCCACAGGCCGATATCACATTGTACTCAATTATCAATCAATTTTAATCCATCGACAACAATTATCACCTCCCGATAACCGGTAACACAAGTGTACTCAACCAGTAATCGATATCATTGCAGGTTTGGTTCCAGAACCGTCGTGCCAAGTGGCGCAAGAAGGAGCACACCAAGAAGGGCCCAGGTCGACCGGCGCACAATGCACAGCCACAGAGCTGCAGCGGAGCTCCAATCCCGCTGCCAGAGCTGCAGGCGCGAGAGCGGTGAGTACAGTACAGAAGGTGCTGCTTGCTCCACAACTAATCCAATCCCGTAATCCCGTCGAGCAGCGCACAGCGAGGCAAACGCATTGCCAAGGCAGTTGAGCGACAGGCGCGCAAGCTGCGTCTGAAGGGAATCAAGGTGGACATGCAACAACTGCGCTCCGATTATCTGGCCGTGCACAAGGAGGACGCGAACTACATGCAGCGAGAGCGGGAGCTGCAACAGCAACAACAAGACGACGCCGATGAAGAGCTGCCCATCGATGTGGTTGGGGGCGTCTGCAGTGACAGCATGGACAACTCGCACTCACTCAGCTCCACCTTTGCCGCACTGACGCCGCAGTCACCAAAGGAAGTAAAGGATGACAGCTACGATGGCGAAGGCGGCGCTGTGATAAAGCTGGAGCCGATGGAACCGCTAGAACTGCCACAGCCACCACTGTCGCAGCCAGCATCCCGTGTGCCGCGCAAGCCGCAATACAATTCCTCCTTCAGCATCGAGTCCCTGCTGGGCACATAACAATAACTACAAATATAAAACAAAACACACTATTTATTTCATACAATATACTCGTAATATTTTTTTTGTCTCGATCTAGTAATACACCCTTAAGATATATCGTAGCCGCGGAAGGGGTAACATAAAGTTGTGCAAATGCAAATAAGACAGGCTCAAGTCGAATTATATATTTGTATTCCAAATATTATTATATTAAATGCAATTTTAATAGATTTAAAATATGAAGAGTGTTTTTATTTTAGCTCCAATATATTTTTGTTAGGTTAGGGTGGTCTTTGGCTTTTAGGGCAGATATACTCAGATCTTTTCTTGTAGAGTTCGTAAGTCGTTATTTTTGTACCCCTTACCATTTTCCATTCCCCTTCTCTTTTCATTTATCATCCTACAGTTTATTCCTTAATAATACTCAAATATCGTAAAAATTAATCGATAAATTCACTCTTGAATTCAACTGTGACTTCTTCATTTTCTTCCTATTGTCTTCTAAAGTCGTAAAATTTCCTACCCCACATTCCCTTTCCTCCTTCATCACCAATGTTCATCTTAATCTTAAAGTTGTTTCTTAAATATACTCAAACATCGTTAAATTAATCGATAAATTCACTCTTGAATACAACCCTGTAACATATTATAACTGACTTTCTCATTTTTTGTGAAATAGAAAGACGATCTGAGGCCAGCCTTTTGGAACACATTGATTTCCACTCGTTGTTTCATTTGTATTGTGGTGCACCTCGATAAGAGGTTCATCCACTCAATCTTCATATCTTATCAATCCATGGCGTATGGTCCTAGACATGAGACTGATTCAAGAAGAAGAGCCAAGCATTGCTTGAAGGTGCTGAGGCGCTTTTTGAACATTGACCAACATTGACATAAATAGCATAATCCCTACTTACATCTCACATCCTTATCCCTTTATCTCTCTCTCCCTCTCTCTCTCTTCCAAAGCAAATTGCATGTTCCTGACTTTTGACATTGACTCTTCCGGACAGGATAAGGGGAAAGAGGGCAACGAAATGGGAACATCGGCTTGTGGCGGGCAGTCGCAAATTTGTGAATGCCAAACGAATATGAATACGAGAGTGCCAGTGCCAGTGCGAGTGCGAGTGCGAATACATTTTAATTCCAGCAAGGTGCCCGGCGGCTGCGTGTGGTGCGCGCAGAAGGCGGAGGCAGTGCATCCATCAAGTTCACACGCAGCACGCAATGCGCATATGCACCCGGAGCGGCACCAGCAACGGCAACGGATCAGCACCGGGACCAGGCTCCGAGTCTGGGTCTGGGTTTGCGTTCGCGTCTGCGCCTGAAACTAAAGCTGGGCCACTCGGCCACTTACCATGGGCAGATTTGTGTGTGTTATCGGTGCCCAAATTCGATAGTTATTGAACGATCGAAATAGATTTGGCGTGCTCTTAATCGTTATTGATAAATGTTGCATATTATAGAGGTAGTTGGACTTACATTGTATAAATGATGTAAAAAGAATGCAATACACATGTGTCTGTCCAGATCTTCAAACAGTAGGGCTATTTATCATTAATGGATGTTATCGATAACAGTTATTTTCAGCATTGCTCTGTTGTTATCAATTAGTATCCCTCTTTTATAATTGATATCGATAATTTCTAATATATTGCAATGGTGAACTATTAAATCGTACTGCTTCACCGATATTTATTGATATATACGAGGGTCGTTTGATAAGTCCGATAGGCATTGAAAGCAGACGATCTCGTGAATTTTAACGAAAATGGAGATCGAGATCGTCTGCTTTCAATGCCTATAAAACGCAAACCAAAAACGCAGCTTCTCAAAATTTTACAGTCAGCTGTTAATCGATAACTGCTGACAGGAGCAGTGTTGTATTTAGAGCAGGTGCGCGGCAAATACAAAAAGTCACGGACTTATCAAACGACCCTCGTAATAATGGTAACTTATCAAATTGTCATTCTCTTTAATTCTTCCATTGAATTTTTCGATAATTATCGATAAACCGTAACGATATGCTGTATAAATCCCTTTAAAATCTCGTTAATTAATTTTGTTTATCGATTTTCAAGACAGGCAGAAACATTACTATTAACCAATCGAACTACAGCCACGCCCCCTTCTGCGCGCGGGTATAATGAGTTGAAATTTTCACAGCGGCACTTTCGCATTTCGACCATTGTGCACGAGCAACTGTATCTCACAGATACACCTCGTACTTTCCACAGAACGCATCAACAGGCAGCAGCAGCAGCGACTGCAGCAGCAGAGGCAGCATCGTCATCGTCTGCGCCGCGACCTGCAGCGCCGAGAGGCAATTTACGAAATGCAACACGGCCAGGGCAGGACTGGGACTCACAGTGGAACTGCGACTGCGACTGGGAGCTGGGACTGCGACTGGGACGGCGACTGCGACTGGAACTGGGACTGGAACTGGAACTGGGGTCGGGGCCACAAATGTAATACACACATCAGGCAAATAAATTAGAAGGCAACTCCTTCGGCAGAAGCGTCAGCAGCGTCGCGCCTCCGTCGCTGCAGCCGAAGTCGGGCGAGTGCCGAGAGCCAAGAGAGAGACAGACAGAGGGGAAGAGAGAGCGAGAGAGAGAGAGAGAGAGAGAGAGAGTAATGCCGACAATCCGTCATGCAGGTGTGAATGATTCATTAATTTCTCGCCTTCATACGAATTTTCAGTTAACATGCAAGCGGAACCGAAACGAGCCGCCGCTAAAAGAGTTACGCAGCCTGCGCTGCCAGCGACGACTGCGACGGCGACGCTGACTGCAACTGCGACGCATGCCTGGCAGCCTCGGCTACGCAACCCCAGTCCCACTTGGAGCCTGACTCTGAGTCGGAGTCGGAGTTGGAGTCAGAGTTGCAGCCTTAGCTCCAGCTTAACGTCTTCATTACGCACGGCCTACGTTTCCGCTGGCCTCCACTTGCCCCTTGTGCGTTGCACTTTGCCGTTGCACATTGCAAGCTGCCCGTTGCTCGTTGCCTGTTGCCAATTTCATTTTGCATTTTCAATTTCGTGGCATTTCCTTCGTCAGCGGCAGCAGCAGCAGCGGCAGCAGCGGGTGGGCTGCTTCTCTACCCCTCGTCCCCCCTCCTTATCTCTTCCACCTTCCTGGCCGATGTTGATGCCACATGCGACTGTTCAATCTCCGCGTTCTTGCTGCGCACTGTGCGTTAATTACCTGATGAGCCCAAGGATCAAATGCCAATTTGTGCCTTGAGGCGTAAATACAAACGCATTATAAATAAGTGAATCAGAGTGAGTATGCAATGATCAGCTGTGAGTAGTTTTAAATATGATTAAATAAGTATTTGGTGAAATCATAGAAACACTCACGAATACACTCATGAATACGCTCATGAATAACTGATGAATACGCTCACGAATACACTCATGAATACACTCATGAATAACTTATGAATACACATGTATACTGGCATGAATACACTCATGAATACACTCATGAATAGACTCATAAATACATACACTCATGAGTTCACTCACGAATACACTAATGAATACACTCATAAACACACTCACGATTACAGTTATGAATAGACTTATAAATACACTCATGAATACACTCATGCATAGACTTATGAATACACTCATGAACACACTCTTGAATACATTGATCAATGCTATCACAAATACACTAATGAGTGCTCTTATTAATACACTAATGATTGCTATTATGAATACACTGGTGAATACAGTCATGAATACACTCATCAATATACTCACATGCCCACTGATGAATACAAACATGAAAACACTCCTGAATGCACTCCAAACCCCACTGCGTCTCTTCATACATGCACACAACAAATGCAAATGAAACAAATGAATACGAATGAATGTAACTGTGAATGATTCATGCCATGATCTTAGAAAATAATACCAATGTATACCCGAAATGAATGTTATCGCTTCACAAAACAATTGCATGATAGACGTCTTGTCAAAGCAGGCGCGTGCTGCTCTACAAACCAAAGTGAATGTGCTCAAATGAATATACTCATGGTATTTATTCACTGTGCACTTTACTCAAAGAGCTAACAAATCACACTCTGCCAAATAGAACGAGCTCATAAATTCACTCAACTAATGAGGGAACCATAACTCACGCCACTAGCGAATGAATACACTCATAAATACACCGCTGATGCGGCGCAAAAAGTGCACCCATTAACACTCACACTTGCACTCGCATTCTTTGCTTGTGCACTATTTATGCGCCGTGGACTCAATAACTCAATTATATTTACTTGTCATTCAATTACGCGCTGCACTCACTTGCGCAAAGTATTCACACTGCCAGCGAGTGAATGAGTGTGAGAGTGAGTGCCAGTGTGAGTGTGAATGTGAATGTGAGTGGCCAAGCGGAGTTGGAACACTTGCAGCTCGTAAAAAGCGCTGAATGATTTTTTGGCTGCTGCAACCTGTTGTTGTTGTTGCTACGTTGTTGTTGTTGTCGCTGCTGCGGCTTAAGACAACAACAATTCATATTTTTTATTACACCTTGTTGCTGTTGTTGCTGCTGCGGCTGTCGCTGGGGATCCGCTTGAGCGGCGGCCTGGCGAGAAAAATGAAGGCGTTAACCAACTTTAATACATTTATTTGGGCCACAAAAGCAAAATAAAAACCGCGAGCAGCCTCTGCCTCTGCCTCTGCCTCAGCGTCTGCCTCTGCAGCAGCGGCAGCAGCAGCAGCAACAGCAGACGCGACGCGGCAGCCATATCTGTCCAGGGTAATAATTATGTTTCACGTTGTTATCCTAATTTACGTGCCGCGCTGCCCAGGCTCAACTCCGAGTCAGAGTCGGAGACGGAGTCGGAGTCGGACTGGTAGTCGACTGAGGTTGCGCGAACTTGGCCTGGGTCGCTTGACAACGAATGTGCCTCAACTTTGGCTGCCCCGAGGCTCAGCTCAGCTCAACTTGCTCTGCGCTTCCTCTGCTGTTGTTCCCCTTCCCCTTGCCCTTGGTCATGTCTGCGGCGCATTTCACTGGAAAAAGTATTAAGCACAAAGCGAGATACTGAAAATTGATTTCTCACCTTCGTGCACGTTCGGCTTAGCCAGGCACACACAGAGCTCTTCCTCGCCCGATCCTCGCCTGCTTTATAATTAATTAATATATATCGCCGCTCGGTCGTGATCCGCACGCCCGCATCAACGCCAGCATCATCATCATCATCATCATCAACATTGAAGAAGAAGATCATCATTATGCTCATCGCAAAAGTATTTCAATAAAGTTGTGAATTCTGCTTTCAGTTCTTCTCCTTCTCTCTTCTCTCTCTTGTTCTCTCTCGCACCTGAACTCCCCACATCCCCCTAGACAGCATGTCTGAGACTAAGCTCTCTATCCTGCATCTCAGTTACCAATTCTCTATCTCTATTGCCGTCCCTCTGACTCCCATAACTTTTGACTGCTCAATCGTAAATAAAAATTTATCTGTGAATTTATTGCATCATCGGGAAACTTTTCAATTCCCCCAGACAGCCAGACAGACAGACAGTGGGACAGTGAGACAGTGGAATAGTGGAACAGTGGAACAGACTCGCTGCATATTTAAGCACCTGTTGCCCAATGGGAAATTTATTTGTCATTTTTCTTGTCCATTTGTCGTGGCTTTTAATTTGCTTTCAAAACGTAGCTTAGTTTTTCACTTCTTAAATGCTTTCTTCAGCTTTTGTTACCCTAACAAACATAAAGAGAGTTGTCTGACTATGTGGAGAGATCTGTTCGATATTGAGGTGATCCGTAGATGTGTTCAATGTCCGGTAGCACAAATACTTATATAGTAAACTAGACGATCTCTTCACACTACTAAGAACACCTTCTAAAGAATGATAATCATTTTTTGATCTGACACCAAATTATGCCAATATGTTTCATTCTGTCATTCTCCGCTGGAATAATCCGTTTATTAAAATATGATCGGCACTAAATATAACAATATTATATATTCTCCCATTTCCATTTCCTCATCCAAGCTAAGTTTTAATATTTCTTTATTAAAATTTTAACTTCATTTCTTTGCAACATTTTCCTTCTTATTTTATTTAAATTTTCTTAAACTACTTTCAAGACTTCTCGATGAAAACGATATTTTCCCTTGAACGATAGAGATAAATATAATGTTATCTCTTAACAGTTGATTTACTTTTATAAATATCGATTAACGATTATCAAATCATACCATCACTAACTCCAACATCGACTTCCTTTCAAATTCGTATTTTCTTGCGGATTCTGAACCATAACTTCTTAAATTATCCATTATTTATCTCTAATATCATACTATTACTATATGTAGATATATATTTTATATAAGCTCGTCTGTCTTGCCTACCTATTCCAGTGTGAGTAAGTGCATCCCTGGGCTTGTGTGCCCTCGCTTTGGCACCTTGTTTTCAGCTTGTTTTCTTCGCTTTTGTTCGGCTGTCAATAGAGTTTAACGTTTCCCGTTTAGCCGCTGCACTCTCCCTACAGCCTCCTCGCTCCCCAACTCTCTCCTCTCTCTCTCTCTCTCTCTCCCTCTCTGCCCCACTGGCTGCTTATGACATTTTTAAATGTGCATGGCATATAAAAATTTGTATGATATGATTTTTATAGACTTCAAATCGATTTTTTTACGATCATTGCTGGGTTTTTATGCGCCTGCCGCTGCTTTATGTGACACCCGACGGCAGGGGGCGCTGCTGGGGCATGCATGCCTCAGCTGGGGCGGGGGGAGTGGCAATTATATAATTAGGTGTTAAGGCAAACAATGCGTGATTGCTGGAGGTGGGGGCGAGTTGTCGATAATGATGTGAGAACCGTTAGAGCCGAAGCCGAACTTGGAGTCGCAACTTATCGCTGCGCTGGCATCGCCGGGCCAGCAGGCGAACAACGAAAGATCGAAGCTGACCATATGCCGTTTGGCGGAGGAACGTAGCCAATATCCGGCGAGACGCGGCGGTGGCTTCTCTTCATTTCGGCCACCTGTTGCACGCTTTTCTATGCGCATCGTTCATCGTTCATCGTTTATCGTTTTGAATTTAATGTCTTTATTCCTTCGTGCGCTTCATTCTGCAGAGGGAGGCAAAGACAGAGGGAGAGAGAGGGTGTGAGAGAGAGGGAGAGTTTGCCGCTGATTAATAATAAAGGCAGGCGGGGCAGCGACAACAGCTGCGGCAGCAGCGGCAAACAGCAACAGCCTGGCCAATTTGTGTTGCAAGTGTTGCAAGTTGAACTTGCGAGACAAAGACGAGAACAAATGAGCTTTTAATGCAGTTTATTGATCACATAATCCACAGTCTTAACACACTAACCCAACTATGTACATACAATTCAATCCTCCCCCTCCACACCTCCCCCCTCTAGAGCTGGTGATACCTGCAGGCCGTGCGACAGCCGCTACTGCAGAAGCTGCGATCCGCACACATTGCCTGCGCCAATCTGAAGTCGGCTACGACGAGGACGCGGCAGTAATCGTGGCACATAAAGCAATCGGGATGAGCGCGACATTGCACCAATGTTGCCACAGGCAACTGCAACGTGTGGCGATAGCAACGCTGGCGGCACAACCAAATGCTAAGCTGCAGTGGCGATGACTCCTGAACGACTCCTCCGACATGGATTGTGGCTTCCAGTAGGCAAAGCAAGCAGAGAATGCGCAATGTGGACATGGTGAAGACAACTTGTGACTGTCGGCTTGTAGGTTAACTTGGTGTCTGAATGTCTCTGGGCAGTGCTCCTCCACTTTTATACTCTTCTTCACCAGAGATTTCATTCATTCTGATGCTGGAATATCCCCGTCTACCTGTGGCCAAGTAATTGACAACACATGTGCGCAATGCGATCGGGTGACAGTTTTATGAATGGCACACGCGGCTGGAAATCCCCTGGAATTTTTGCTCATTGCATGAATGACGGCGCCAAGACGGGATGAGCTGCGGCTTCCCTACCTGCAGTTAGTTGTTAACCCATTGCGTAATATAGCAGATAAGCCATTATTTTTATCATGTATAATATCGATGTATCTAACAAATATATATATTTAAAACCAAATTAATAATTATTTGCATTATTTATTACTATTTGTGAAGCTGATCCGTTAATATAAACTATCGATCATCCCGATACAATTAACTATGGTGCGGAACACGTGGCGCCATCTATGGTTCATTAGGTCTGCTTGCTCACTCCATTCATAGAGCGCGCCGCCGAGAAGTCTAGAGTGTCTCGCTCAGTTTACGATAGATGGCGGCAGCAAAACATTTTGCCACCAATCTCGTTTCCCAAGACACGAACCTATTTGTGTCTTGAATGACAGCAATGAGTAAGCAGTGCTCTGCTTGGACCTGCCTGCATTGCAGTGCTATCCCAATTATAGACGACGAATTTCCCTGCAAAAATCCCTTACTGTTTAGGGAAATGCGCCTTCGCTTTCACTTTAATTAATCAAGTACAAATTTCCCATACCCGCTCAGCTGTTTCCCAACATTCCGAATAAAAATTCAACGTGTTTTTTTTTTCTAACTTTGGTTATACTTTTATTCATTAACTAAACTTGTTCTGCTTTTTGCTTCTTATTCTTCGTCCCGTTCTACTTTTACAATTCTTCAGCTGTTGCCGCTGCTGCAGCAACAGTTGCGTTTTGTTTTTGTTTTGTTTAAACATAGCTTGAGAAATTCTTTATGATATATAAGTGGTATTTATATATGTATATATATATATAAATGTAAACATATCTTTATCGTTATATATAGTATTAAACAAGTAGCATAATTTATGTAGCGTAGTAAAAAAAAGGTAGGCGCAAAAAAAAAATAAACAAAAAATGATCTTATGACAAAAACGACGGCGTTGTGTGTGTGTGTGTGTTGTATGTGTGAGTACAGTTAGGTGTACTCGATGGGGATTATCCGCTGCACTTCCACCTCTGCTCCGTCTACTCCGTCTACTCCTTCTGCTCCTGCAGCTGCTCTGCTGCTCTCATTCCCAACCGTTCACTGTGGCTTCTGGTTCTTTGGTGCTTGATGCTGCTGTTGCTGCTGCTGTTGTTGCTGTTGCTGCTGCTGCTGTTGCTGCTGCGTCTCGTAGCGCTGACGCAGTGCGGTCAGCGCACTCAGCAGGCGACTGTTGGCGGCGTCTAGCGCAGCAATCTGCTGTCCCTGCTCCTCGATGACGCGCTGCTTGTGCGACAGCGCCAGCGACATTTTCAGCTGCTCGCGGCGCAGCTCCTCCTCCATCGTGATGAGTCTGCAATAAAGAGAGAGAGAGAGAGAGAGCACATAAGTATGCGAGCGAGACAACAACACACACACACACGAAACGCACCTGTCGATAATGCTGCGCATGGTGGACTCCGATTGCACGCTCAGATTGCTTAGCCCGTTGCCAAGGCCACAACCGCCGACGCCGCCTCCAGGACGCTGCAAGGCGAACAGCTCATCGCTGGAGTCGCGCAGCTCGGCCTCGTCGCGGTCAAGCGTGTGACGCAGCGTGTCCAGCGTCTCCTGCAGCAGCTGTATCTCTCCGTTCTGGTCATAGCCCTTGCCCAGGCCCGACTCCGACGCGCCAGCGCCGCCGCTGCTGCGCAGTTGACGCCGTCGCTTGCCCTCCTGCAACTGCGTGCAGTGTCCTGCGAGGAGATAAACAAATCCATCAGTCAATGAATCAAGCAATCAATCAGTTACTATTCAAGCTTACCCTCCGTGTCGGTGCTGCTGTCGGAGAGCGTGCGCGCCGAGTCGAGACTGAGGCGACGCTGGGCCACCGCCGTCGCTGTGCCGCCTGCTGAGCTGCTGGCGCCACTGCTGGCGTATTGCTTGTGCTCCGGCTGCGCATGCGGATGATGATTGTGGTGGTGGTGTTGCTGCTGCTGCTGTGCATGGTGCGACTGCTGCTGCTGCTGGTGGTGCTGCTGCTGCTGATGCGATGAGGACATGCCGTAGCCCAAATTGAGAGCTCCATTGCTGGCACTGCCGTAGACATCCTCTCGCTTCAGCGGACCATTGAGGCGGCCATAGGCGGCACCTCCATGTGGCTTGCACGAGTTCGAATTCGAGTTCGATGAGCTGCTGCCGCCGCTGAGTGAACGCTGTGCCTCCAGCTTGGTGCCACCAACGTTGGCGCCCGCTGCAGCCGCCGCGGCATAGCTGTAATAGTTGTCCGCAGACAGTTGCTCGTCCGACGAGCTGGGCGTCAGTGTGGCGGCATCCAAAGTGCCGCCGCTGTTTAAATATGCAGCACGCGCTGCCACCAAGCCGGCGCCAATGGGCTTCACACGCCCACCACCGAACGCTGTCTGTTGGGGCGTGGTTGGGGCACGACTCGACGAGGGCGTCTGCTGTGTGCCTCCGCTGCTGCTCTGCAGCTGATACGATGGATTCTTAAAGGCCAGTGGAGCACCCAGTTTTAGATGCTGCTGCTGATGCTGCCCCTCGACTGGGCTGGAGGACTGTGCGGGCGAGGGATTGGTGGATATGCTGTGATAGCCCGAGGAGCTGCAGTGGCTGCTCTTCGCCGACAACTGTTGCTTATTGTTGCCGTTGTTGTTGCTGTGATTGCTGCTGGGCTGTGGCTCGGCAATGACCTCGTGCTCCTCGGCATACTTGAACAGATCATCGAGATCCTCCAGATTCTTGGGCATATTCGAGTTGGGATTCAACGGAATTCGCGTGTAGTTGGCGCCACCACCGCCTGCCGAATGATCCGGTATTCCCAGATTCAGGTTTAGATTGTGACGATTGATGCGACCGCCACGTGCTGCACATGCGCCCGGAACAACAGCAGAGCCGGCAGCAGCACCCCCAGCTCCACTTGCCTTCATCAACGGCGTGGGAGATTTGCGCACAAAGGCGCTACTCGTGTCCAGGCCAGAGATTTGAATGAACTCGCCGTGCATGTCGTCGTAGCTTCCGCTGTTGTTGTTGCAATTGTTGTTGCCGTTGCCATTGCTGTTGCAGTTGCTGTTACTGCTGCTGATGTTGCTGTTGTTGCGTGGCAAGGTGCGCGACCGTGAGCCGCCCGAGGAGGACTCATAGTCCTGGCCACCATTCACCACATACTGATAGCTCTGGCCCAGGCGATCCATGCGCTCCATGGTGCTGGCAGCGCTTGTCTGCGGTGCGGGCGGGCAATGATGCGGATGCTGCTGCTGCTGCTGCAGGTGTTGCTGCTGTTGCTGGGCGGGATGTGGCGGCATTAGCAGATTATTGCTGCTGCCATTTAGCGACGAGGAGGCCATCGAGCTCTGCGACTGCGCATGCTGCAGCACGGGCGAGCTCATATAGCCGCCGCCGACAGCAGCAATCGAGCTCTGCGAGTTGGACAGCAACTGGTGCGGATGCTGCTGCTGCTGCTGCAGATGATGCTGCTCCAGTTGCTGCTGCTGCTGTTGCTGTTGCTGTTGCTGAAGTCGCGCATTCACCGTGGGATCGTTGTAACGGAATATATTCTTCTCCAGCGCGCTGGGCGTGAGGACGCCACGCAGTGTGCCACGCTCGGCGGCCAATGGTTTGCTTACCACCGCATGCTGTGGCTGCGCCAACTGTTGCTGCTGCTGTTGTTGCTGCAGCTGCTGCTGCTGTTGCTGCGGGGGCAACAACGAAGTGGTCGATGTACTGGGCACCATCATGCCGTGGCCATCGGGTTGACGATTCTCCTGATTCTCGCTGGCAATGGAGTGCGTGGACATGACAGTGGGCAGATACCCGGAGCCGAGGGCGTGTCCCGCTGTCAGCTCCTTGGCGCGCGTGATGTCGTCGAGGATATGTTGCAGTGGATCCAGTTCATGTTGACGCGCCTCCGGCAACTTGGCCAAGCTCTCGCTGAGCAGACTGTGCAGAATGGACAACTGCTTGCCCTGATCGATGTAGCCCGCCCAGTCCAGTATGGAGTCGGGTGTGGCATGCTCTGGCCGTGTGGAGATGTACTCAAGAAACTGTTGCATGCGCGATGCCTCCTGCTCCAGGAAATCATTGAGGAACTCCATGAAATTCTCCTTGCCCTGGAAGCGGGTGAAATTCGCCAGTGTCTGCAGAGTTTTGGCCACCAGAGTCAGGTTGCGTGTGGCACGCGCCGACGGCAACTCGCTGGTGATGTTGAACAGCGACGGCGACAGTATCGCGGGGCAGAGGAAACGCAAAAAGATGCTTGCCGAGATCAGATTGTCGGCCATGTCCTGGCGTCCCAATTGCTGCAACCGTTCGCGGAACGTGGCAAAGCAGTTGCGCAACTGAGGCGGAAAATGCTTATGCGACTCGTAGATGCACTGCCAGGCACTGCGTACGGCGCCGCGCAGAGCTGCCTGCTGACGCTGCAAGGAGCCCGCCGAGGAGCCGCTTGTCTTGGTGGGATCAACCTCACAGTCGCGCTCCGATTGAATCAACTCATTGATCGGGGCCGAGAGGGTGTCCTGCAAATACTGCTCGCCCGTCAGCTTCAGGAAGGCCTCCATGCTCTTGGTGGCCAGCGAGTTGCCGCGGAAAGTCAAACGTTGATCGCCGACGCGCAGCAGATCCAGCGCAACGACATCGGTGAGGAAGGCACCCGCCAGTCCCTGTGCATGCATGAGCAGCACCAACGCCTGCCCGATATCCTCCTTAGCCTTGACCCCAATGACTGGCTCGAGTGTCTCGCAGACTCGCTTATAGTTCTCCTTGAGGTAACCGAGGAAATTCCCATACACATTGATGGGGAGGATGTCGGTGCTCTGGAAGCGGCACTTGATGCGCAACGTGGGCAACAGCTCACGTTCCTTGTCCTTATCCTTGCCACCGCCTCCCAGAGCACTGCGGCCGAGACTGTCGCTTGCCTTCTCGCTCATAATCTGATACCAATCCTCACAGATCAGACGCGAGGTCACCTCATGCACGGGTATCTTGACAGAGCCGACAAACTGATACTTATCGCGCTTCTTCTTCTTGTCCACCTCACGGAACACGTTCACGGTGATCACATTGATCTCCGGTATGTCTGGGAAATCAAAATATTCACCCCAGAAGAGCAGATCCGTTTGCAGCTTGACGCTCGTCCGTCCATAGAGCGTCTTGTCCAGCTGCAGCTCACAAAAGTATTTCTTCTTGGGCGGCAAATTCTTTGCCTCGTACACCCACAACTTGAGGGAGTTGTCTGTGCGTCGCGTATGCTCTGCATTGGGTGCTATCGACTTCCGCAGCGAGTAGATCCACAGATCACGCTCCTGACGCGATCCACACGAATAGTAACGCTCGCCACGCGGCCCGCCGCGCACCTGAAAGCAATGTCGTCGGCCCAGCACTGATTGATGTACTGGCGCCACGCCCACAGCCCCGCTGCACGACAGATCTAGAGGGGAGAGAGAAAAAGGAATTAGTTACAGCACAGCGCATAATACCCTGTAATACTCACCAATGGTGGACATGACTGCGTGACTGGAGAGCAAACTCTCGTGGGAGCGCGAACCGCGTAAGCCTCCCGAGCCGCGTTTGGTGCGCTCCAATTTGGTCACTGACTTCGTGCGCTTGAGAGGATTTGATCTGCCAAGGGGAAGAGCAAGAAGAAGGCACAATAAGTTAAGGGTTGCCTTGCCACAGACTGGCTGACTGACTCACCTCTTGGAGAAGAAGTTGGTGAAGCGCGAGGCGGCATTGTGCTCGGGCTGATGCTGCTTGGAGCCCAGAATGGGCGTGGTGGGTGCCGAGCCGCGACGACAGGCCTTCTCGTATGAAGTATCTGCAAGAAGAGAAAGGGAGAGAGAGAAAGTTAGTTGAAGTGTTATCTAAAAGGTGTTGGTTATCTAAATTTAAATTGATAAGGAAATTAAACATTTTTATCTTTTTTTATATACGAGGGTCGTTTGATAAGTCCGTGACTTTTGTATTTGCCGCGCACCTGCTCTAAATACAACACTGCTCCTGTCAGCAGTTATCGATTAACAGCTGACTGTAAAATTTTGAAAGCTGCGTTTTTTGGTTTGCGTTTTATAGGCATTGAAAGCAGACGATCTCGATCTCCATTTTTGTTAAAATTCACGAGATCGTCTGCTTTCAATGCCTATAAAACGCAAACCAAAAACGCAGCTTTCTAAAATTTTACAGTCAGCTGTTAATCGATAACTGCTGACAGGAGCAGTGTTGTACTTAGAGCAGGTGCGCGGCAAATACAAAAAGTCACGGACTTATCAAACGACCCTCGTATCAAGAATATTTCAATTATTTTCAATTTGCTCCAATTTGTCATGTATTTTTTTTTTTTTTTTTTTTATATATATATACTTAAAATGAAACATTTTTAAAATTAACTGCACTTAACGTTATAACCAATTCGAATTTCTGTTCAATTTTGCTTCATTAATTTAATTTTGTTTCTTTTTGTTTGGCAATTGAATCATCGTCGGTTTTAAACAAGTCGTTAAACCTGTCCCAAGATCGTGATTATTTCTGTTCTCTGTTTATTTTTTTTGTTCTCATTGCATTTAGTATAAAGATGACGTTGCTCCGCTGCACAAATTGAGCAACAAAAACAGCAACAACAACAACAAAGCAAAACCGTTAGAGGCTGCTCTCAAGATCTACGTGCTTTAGAGATTCCGGCTATATCCGGTTTTACTTTTTTTTGGGATAATCTGCACAGGAATTTGCTCAACGATTTTGGGATTTCAATTTACATTTTCGGTTTACCACACACACAAACAAAGACAGAGAGAGAGAGAGGGAGTGACGTAGAGAGAGAGAGAGGGAGTGACGTAGAGAGAGAGAGAGACAAATGCCCACATCGGAGTCGCAGTCTTAACCCGCATAATGCCTGCTGTTGTCGTTGTCGGAACGGGCAACCGGTTTTGGATTCCACATCCACTTGAGCAGAACAAAGGGAAAGGAGCCAGTTGAGGCAGCAGCAGCTGCTGCACATCACCTGCCCCGGTTGTTGTTCTTGTTCTGCATCCATCTCACTCTCTCCCTCCCTCTACCTCTCTCTCCTTCTTCCTCCTCTTCTTCTGCTGATGATGCTGGCAGGTACTCGCAGCATGATTCATGATTCATCACCATCGGCATCATCATCATCTGCTGCTGCCTTGGCTGCTGCCCCGAAAAAGGTAACTAACCAAGGCGAGATCTTTGTGACGCTTCTGCTGCAAACTGGTTTGCCTCCCTCCCTCACACACACACAGACACACACATAGATAGACAGGGCCACATAGATACGACCTTGCCGTGGCCACCCAGCTGGCTGATTAGCCGCCTTTCTTGGCCAGTTCTCTTGTCCCTTTTGGAGCTGACTCAACATGAAGAAAGCAAACATCATTTACGCCAAACAAAACTGCTCCCTCTCCTTCCCCTCCCCCTGCTGGAGCACGCCCACTGCAGCGACAATTTGAAAAGATTTATGCATATTTGATGAGCCTGCGCACTTTCTTTCTTTGTGGGCCTCCTCATCTTCTCCATCTTCCGCATCTTCTGTTGATTCATTTCCATTTGCACAGATGCAAACAACGCGATTTGTCATCAAAAGCGACTCAAAGGAAAGACCACAACACACACACACACACACACACACACACACACACTCACGCACAGCAAGCTGGCAAGAAATTGTGTCATCTTTTTGTTCTTGTTCCGAACAAAAACTTCTATTTATACGAATAAAAAAGCATCTTCTATAAAAGATCAAAACTGAAACATCTTCTCCCTCTCCCTCTCCCTCTGCCTCTCCATCTTCTTCTTGTTCGGACCAAATAGGTGCAGCCACAAAGCAAAACGAGAAGAAAAGGCAACATCATAATAATAACAATAATATGCTATATGGTTATGTAGATAGGCAGCCCCAGTTACCAAATGGCGATGCTATGTTTACTTTGGCTCGTATAACGACGACGCCCCCGCCCCGCCCACATGCACGCCCAGAGCGACAACGGAGCATGGCACACCCAGCAAATGTGAACGGGCAGAGGTTAAGGAACTCTATCGTCATGATAACCTAATTGATCACTCAATGATTTCAAGCATCAGTTTCAGTTTCCCTCCCCAAAAGAGGAAGTTGTTGCATCCCCAGCAATCATTATCATCATTATTATTATCTCGCACTAATGGAAAACTAATGATACTCAAGTTGCACAGTTCTCCAGATCTACACTTCTATAATTCTCCAGTTCTATTTCTCTACAGTTTTATTCTGTAAACAGATAAACTCTAAAGAAGTTTTTGCAACGGGAATTGTTTTTTATCAACAAACGTAATCGGCACTGCATAAATTTGAGAAATAAACTATGAAAACTTTATGAACAATAGAAATAAGAAATTCATGCAACATTATTGTTTTTACAGCTACATAAACCTATCGATTTATATTCACTTTGAGTGCAATAAACTCAAATATTTAATGATTCCAGCTTAGTTCTAAATTGTCTGTCTGTCCTCACATTATCAGTGAATAAATAACTTTAAAATATGACAAAACATGCACAGCATGTAAGCAAGAAAGAGACAGAGGGAGAGGGAGAGTGGGAGAGTGCACTATTTATCGGTTTTATGAACGATCCATCGCTGTGCGAGTTCAATAAACACACATTTTCAATAGCCCAGTGCAATAAATCGAATAAATATATGTCTATATATAATATATTTGTTTGTTCAATCTTATCAAAGCCAAATGAAATATGTTGCCTACGCAGTATAGATAAAAACTACAAAATATGAAGGGGGGAGAAGAGGGGGAAGGAGCACTGGGAGTAAATTTGGTTTTCAATTAAAACCAACGTGCGCAAGTGTTTTTTCTTTTCTTTTCGTCTTCACTCCCGTCACTTTTGTCGCCTGCACCATATGGGGCCAGACTCATTCATTTGTGTTGCCAATTCTATTTTGGAGATCGCGATCAAGGGCCACATATGGCATGGCAAGGCCCCTCTGGCCTATTACAGCAACCTCCGGGGAGAGTCTCTGTAACAGTTTTGGTCAAAAGATGCTGATGATGATGAGATGAGATGAGCTCAGGCAACAACGACCTCCAGAGTGATCCGCATAGACAACTCTTTCGACAGTAGCTTGACGGTGATTTCATCTGCTCGTGTCGTCGACTTTTTGGTATGCGATGCAAACGGATTTCAATCTTCGAGGGTAAGGCCAGTGGCCAAACAGCCCAAGGGGTCAGTCCCAAAGGGAGGCAGGGACAGGGGGAGGAGGGGAAACTGAGCACAGTGAAAGCGATAAAAAGCCAATTTGACGGCAACGCATGGGAATGGATTGGAAAACGGAGAGTTGAGGAATCTGGCGATTACTCTGGAGCCGCTGCTCGCCTGCCGGCTAAGGTCAACTCAATTAACGAAGCGTTAAACAAATTTATTACTTCTCTTCTTCTTCTTTGTTAGATCTCACACGATCCGAACTCGACGACTTGTGTAGCTGATAAATGAATCGAACAGGGCAAATGGCGTCGATCGATTCGCTGACAAGATAAGTATAGAGTAGAGAAAGAGGAAGAGGAAGAAGGAGAGGGGTGGGGGGTAACAAGTGTCCAATAGTGTCAATAGATGCGATTGTAATGCAAACCGATAACCGATAACAGATAAGTCGAGTCCAGTCCAGCCACTGGATCAATAATCAACACACACACACACAGAGATACTTTACGTGTGTGTGTGTGTGTGTTTGTGTGCATTTCAAAACACATTTCCAGTAATGTTTGCTCATGTGTCTTTCTATCAGTTCGCTATGTTTGTTTTCTGTTTTCTTTATCGAGAATCGCTCAGCTGAGTCGAGGCGAGTCGCGTCGCCTTTCCTTGCCTTGCCTCGTCTCGCGTTCAGTCGTGGCGTGTCGTGTCGTGTCGCTGCGCCTCGCAGTTACAAAACCGTTTTTACTCTTATCAAATTTCAAATAAAATGCAACAACGCTGATCCCCCACCTCCTTTTGCCACCTCCCTACCCCTCACACTCCTACAATACCAGCCAGCGTCATTTTGCCTGCGTCTGTCTCCCTCTCGCTCTCTCTCGCTCACTTGCTCTCCCAACAGAGCTCAAAAATCGACAACAATCCAAAACAAAAGAAGAAGAAGACAAAGCAGAACAAGAGCAGCGCAGCAGCAGCAGCAGCAATTTTGAACAAAAATGCCAACAACAACAACAAAGTCTGCACGACTCTAAAACTCTCAGCACCCTCGCTCTCTCAGCTAGGCGCTCTCTGGCGCTCGCTCTCCCTCTCTCTTTGTGCCTTTGCTCTCTCACACGGACCCAAACTGGTTTTAGGTGCGGGTGTCGGTGTGCGTGCGTGTGAATCATAATAAAAACGGCAAAGGCAAAAAACCAACAACAACTACAGCAACAAAAGGCAACGCGCAATGAAATTGAAATTGTAGCCAAAGAGACCGAAAAACGAGCAGCAGCAGCAGCAGTTGATGCAGCAGCAGAAGGCAGCGCAGCGCACAGTGGACGAGGGACAATGGCAGAAGTGGACTAAACACACACACGCATGCACACACTTACACACAGAGTTGTGGACACACACACAGGGAAATCAAGCGTCTAATCGGCTCAACTATCGATAAGTGAAGGTAATATTTGTTTTTAGAGTTTCCGATGTTTACACCATAAAATTACTTCGATTTCCCTTTGACAGCTCAACAATCAATTTTTATGTATGTTTATAATGTACAATTATGTACATAAATATGTATATTATATATATTTTTATTTTTTATATATAGATTTTTTATAGAGGCCCCACACAAGCCGAAGGACTGTGCAGAACTAAGACACAGCCAAGAATTGATTCAAGTATTGAATTCATTGTGCGATTTTTTTCAATTTGTACTTCCCCAAATATATTCTAACTTCTATAGAAGATTAATATTTAAAATTAGATCAATTACGCAATAAGCATTTATGCAAAACTGTTTCCGATTCATGCATAATGATTCACAATCTGAGGAACAGCACAAAGATCACTGCATTCACAACGAGTATTCGAGATAAGCAGCTCATAAGAAAAAACTTTGACGCATAATGAAAATAGAAACAGATTTAAAACATTTTTCACTGTATAACGATCATTATTATGTTCCCAAATATATTTATCTTCTGTCTTTTTTAAATCGTATACGAGATAAACAGATGAAAGTGCTGTCAATGGGTAAAACTTTGACTTAAAGTGAGAATACTTTAAATTTTAAAGCATTTTTAATAGCTACCGGTGCAAAGTTATGTGCCCAAACGTACAAAACATACATATCTATACCCAGAAGTACATTTTATTGTATATTTATTTTTGATATATCATAAATATCGTAGTCAGTTGAGCGTGGTTGTTGTAATTGCCGCATTACTAACAACATTATTGAGATGGGATGTTTTGTATGATTAAATAATAATCAGTTCATTATAAATACATAAATATGACATGCGTATGTATGAACGGTTTGTGTGTGTGTGTGTGTATGTGCGCAGTTGCGGACGGGAGAGTAATAACAATAACAATTATTTGTAGCTTGTAGAAACGTTATAAGTTTTGCTGCTGACGCCCATTGTGCGACGCTCTGCTGCCTTCTCCAGGGCCAACGCCACACAATTGAGCCACACAATTGGGCTACCACACACACACGCACACACTCACACATACACACTCACATGTAAGCACACGATATGTATGAAGGTAAGTTCCAAAAGAAAACGACGCACGATCGAACGATGAATACCAACAACAAAGGGGAAGAAGAAGAAGTCGAAGAAGTGGGGAGTAGTAAATAAACTCGGTACACGCCGAAGAGAACAGGAAGGCTTAATAAAGCGTGGGCCAAAGAAGAATGTGTGAGGAGCACGTCGATTGACGATCGTGCAACGGATCGCTAAAAGAATGTCTCGAGTAAAAGAGGGGAGTGGACAAAGGGGGAGGGGAGAATGACACTGTATTAAGGGTACGCACAGTTGGAAAGTATTTCAAGAGCAGTAGAAATGCAGAATATGGGGGGAGGGAAGGGAGAATGAGAGGCAATAAAAGAGAGAATTGTCTAGAGCATACAAAGAATTGATATACTCGATAGATAGAGCAATTTATCCACTACCCATTCTTGATCTAAACTAAGGTTATTACCCAAACCAGCTGTGCCTCTCTCTCTCTCTCTCGCTCTCTCCCTCTAAGACTGCGCTATCGCATAAATTCGTGTAAACCTTTTTATCTTATCATCGCTTTGTGTTTCTTTTTCGCTGAAAAAAAGAACGATCGCAAGGGGCGACGCATTTACAACCACCAAAGAAACGACGACGACGATCCATTCCAGAGGGGTCGATCCATTGATCAATTGATCCCCGACACAGGAAGGGAACCTAACGAACCGTGTCGCCGGGCAATGTTAAAGGTAAAAGGCGAAAGAGAGTGGGGAACGGAAACGCATTGAGTCACCACGTACCAGAATGATGTCCCGCATCATCGTCCGCTGGCGGCGCATCGCCGTTTTGCTGTTCCGACAGCGTTGAGGCGTCCGCTCCTTCAGCAGCTCTGCCTCCACTTCCGCATGATCCTTCTCCTCCTACTCCTCCTTCTACGGCAGCTCCTGTTTGATGCAGATTGAGATCCTTGATCATGAAACGCTCGCAGATGAGCTCCTCGCAGTGATCGGTCTGAAAGTAGGCGCTCAGCTCATCCAATCCCAGCGGACACACATCGTAGCCCATGTAGAAGTGCTTGCCCCAACTGCCTGTGTCGCTGGCGCAGCTGCTTGACGCGGAGAGTGAGGTCCCGTAGTGGTGGCCATGCCCTCCACTGCCTCCGGCTCCTCCTGCCGATTGCATTAGCAATGACTGATGGCCCAAAGGGCCGCCTCCTGCAGCAGCTGATCCCGCTGCGCCACTGCTCCTGCTGCTGTTGCTCCTCCTCCTCCTGCGATTGTTTTCAACAACGAATTGTTGCGTGACAATTTCGTTGATTGTGTGCGTCGTATAAAGCTCAGGGATTTCTTGGGCGGTGAAATAATGGCAGCTGCTGCTGCTGCTGCTGGAGGGGGCGTGGCATCCGCAGTTAACTTCGGCGTCGATTTCAATAGGAACAGATTCTTGGGAGGAAAGCTTGGCGTAATTATTGAGGCAGCCGAGGCGCTGCTCTGCAATTTATATGGCGACGATATAACCGAATTGCCAGCCGAACCGGAACCGGAACCACAACCGGAACCAGCACCGGAACCAGGACCGGCAGCGGCACAAAAGGAACCGTAGTTGCTGCTGTTGGCCAAGTGACTTGCAGTGCTGCCGCCAAACAGTTGACGCTGTGGCAGCTGCGATTGTTTGTGGCCGTTGTTGTTGTTATTGTTGTTGTTGTAGCGCGTTGTTGTTGCTGTATCGTCCAGTGCCGCCGCTTCCCTTAGGGCAACTGACGGCGATAGATTCTGCGGCAATGTTTTCGACTTGGCACGCAACGTAATCAATGTTGTTGTTGTCTTTGTTGTTGGTGTTGACGATGTTGCTCCCGTTGCTGCTGCTGCTGCTGCTTGTGCTGTCGATGGCGACGTTGTTGTCGTGGCCAGACCGCGCTCTACACTGGGCAGTGGGACAGCGAGTATATTTGTGCGGGAGCGCGACTTCATTAGCTTTATTGGCGTCGAGGTGTTCGTCTGCATGCGACTTATCTCTGAGTCATCATCGTCGTCGTTGGCAGCGCAGCCAGCGACAGCTGTCGACGTCGACGTCGACGTGGACGATGTTTGACGTGAGTGCGCGGGCGATAGGGAGAGCGCCTGCTGTTTAGGGGGCGTGGCCATAACAATATCGTTATCTTCATTGAAATGAGTGCGCGGCGCACACCTGGCGACGCCAACGCCGACGCCGGCGCCGACGTTTACGTTTACGTTGACGTTGCCGTCGTTGCTATCAGCTGGCGTCATTGAGTCGTTATTATCCTCGGCACCGCTGGCGTTGCCACTGCCACCACCTGCGCTGCTGCTGCTGCCGCCGCCATTGAGGCTGATCACGTTCAGCACGATGCCATAACGCTTGAGCTTTGAAGCTGGCGTTGTTGTTGTTGTTGCTGTCGCTGCTGTTGCAGACGACGACTTGAGCAGCTGCTGTCGCTGCAGCGATTGCTGTTGCAGCTGCTGTTGTTGCTGCTGCTGCTGCTGTTGCTGTTGTTGTTGGTATTGATGCTGCTGCACCTCCTCATCATCCGAGTCGGAGTACTGAGCAGCGGCTTCGCTGCCACTAATGCTCCAGTTGAAGCCGCAAGGTGGCGACATTTTGGATTTCCTCTCAAAGAGAGCGCTGACCTTGGCAACGGCAATGCCGCCGTTCTTGGCAGAGCCGGACTTCTTGAGGCTCTTCGGTTCTCGGTGGCCGCTGACGGCGCCGCCGCCGCTGCTGCTGCTGAGGCTGGAGCTGCTGCCGCCGTGTGGCTGCTGCAGTTGGCGTTGTTCCTTTGGTTGTTTTTGTTGCTGTTGCTGTTTGTCGTCGTCGTCGTCCTCGATGACCAGCGGCACGTAGAATGTGGAGCGACGTCGCTGTGTCTTCTCCTCTTGGGTTGGTGTCGTTGCTGCGGCTGCGCAGTCGCTGCTGTCGGCGCTGTTTCTGCTCGTTGCTGTTGCTGTTCCTGTTCCTGTTGTTGTTGTGCTGCTGGCTTCGCTATACGCCTGCAACATTTTGCGCGCCTTGTTTTAATTGTTGTTGTTGCTGTTGTTGGGCGCCTTGCTCAACATTTCTCTTTCGCTCTCTTGTTCTCTTACTCTCTTGATGCCTTGTCTACACACACACACACAAGCGCGGGCGTAAGGAAGAGAGCACACACCGACACACTGTGCAGGTATTTGGTTGTGTGCGTGAGTGTCGCTCTATCTGCGTGTATCACTCAATGTGTGCGTGTGTGTGTGTTTGTGTTTTGTATGTTTGTTGTGGCTTCTTTGGCTGCTGCTGCTATGTAGTTCTGCCTGCTGCGCTGCCTCTGCTGCTGCAATTTGCTGACAAGCAATTTCTTTCTTTTCTTTTTCTTCTTTTATAATATTTTTTCGCCGTACTTCTTAGCTTTTTGCTCGTTATTGTTGTTGTAGTTGTTGATGCAGTTTCTGGTGTCGCTTGGCTTATAAAATTATGCGCTCAAGTGCATTTCCGCGTTTGCGAGCCAACAACGTTTTATTATTTTGTTTCTTGTTTTCTGCTTTACTCTCCAATTCGTTTCGTTTCACGCGTCGTTGTCGCCAGTCGTTCTTGTTGTTGTAGTTGCTATTTTATCGCGATTTTGCATCTCACATTCGCTGCGTTTCGGTGCATGCAACGCACACACACACACCGATAGACAAGCCTACTACACACACACACTCCAAGTTGTGTGTGTGAGACAGAGAGACACACACACTTACACTTTCAGCTCGATTTACATGTGTGCAAGTTTGGGACAATTTACAGTGAGCCGCATTCAAAACAATCACTCGATAACAATTTCTATTTCAATTTGCAATGTTCAACACTAAACAAAAATAATAAAACACACACACAAACGAATATGCCGACACTTGGGATAACGCGATGAACGGAAGAGGAAGAAGTTACAATGTTGGAAAACTAAACCACAAACGCAACAAAAAATAACACAAAACAGAAACGCATTTGTGGTGTTGTGTGTGTGTGTGTACGGGGGGGAGAGAGAAAAGGCAGGAGTTCTGTCGTCTTCCCGCTTCGCTACCGCTCGCTAACGCGCTTCTCTCACAACTGACGCGGCCGCCGACGCAGCCGACGCAGTCACACGATAAAAGAATGTGAGCGAGGTACAGAGAGAGACACAGAGAGAGAGCGCAGGAGAGCGTACGATCGACGCGAGCTCAAAAGCGAGGGATGGCAAGCAACGCATTGACAAACCAATTGGTGGAAATACATTAAATTTGTTAAAAAAGTTTGAATTGAATTAAATTGATAAAATATTTAAATCCCAAAATATATTTATAAATGTTTCATTTATAATAATTGTTGTAATTTGTAATAATGAGGAGTAATTTCAAAACTAAAGGAGCATATTCAAACCGTTTTTGTTTAATAACATAATCAGTTTTTTTTTATTTTGCCATTTTTGTTTTATAATTTTACTATTTTCTGTCTCATTCGAACTTTAAATTTTCTGCATTACTTTGCAGCCCTGTACGGCAACGAGAGAGTGCGCAGTGCAGCCAAGCGATGCTGACAAATGGAAACAGTGCTGCCCATGCGCGTTGACAAAGCCACCGAATTGTACAGGCAAAGTCAATGTGGAGCGAGCGAGAGAGAGGTAGAGCTAGTGATTGGAGCGAGAGAACGAAGTACATTGCAGCAGAAAGGAGCGTGACAGCCAAGAGAGCAAGCTCTCATCAAATGGACAAACAAATGCGCTGCAATTGAAGATTGTTGAACACAAATAGTGCGTAGGGAATTCGATAAACTGTTTAAATATTTATACAGGCACATTCAAAAAGTAAACTTTATGTAATGTGTAGAAATATGTAGGCTCAATAGAATAAATATTAATTATTTTGATGCATTCTCATGGATTTGTCTCTATGGATTTGTGTTCATCTTTTTACTATATACTACATATGTATGTATTTATGTATGTACCATGTATATTTTGGTACATACATAGAAAATCAATAGGCAGTTACGCCTAATGGGATAATATGCTCTGCGTTCTGGGTGGTTTGTTAGCCCCCCCGCAGTGCAGGCGCTGTCCACTCACATTCTATTGTGATTTGCTGCATGTCTTTGCGTGTCCGTGACGATGTTTGACCTAACGGCAAAAGACACGCACAAACACGCTCGCTCAGCTTGACAATAATCTGCATACCTGCCTGCCATACAACCAAATTTTGCCATATTTATATCATGTGCGTGAAGTGAGCTCGATGGAACACAAAAATATGCCCTATTGTTTTGAGCGAAGCGCATTGTGGACAACGGAGTTGGAAGCAAGTAGAGAACGGCAAGACCAACAACAACAGCAGCAGCAACAACAAGCACACAAGTGGACGAACGTAATGGAGAAGGCGACGCCGAAGCAGACGACGCGCCGAAGCCATAAGGGAGAACGGAGAAGAAGAAGGGCGTGAGTGGCAATGTGGCTCGTAATTGATCTAATTGAGCGCAGGTACACACACACACACACACACTTAAATGTACATACATTCAGTCTCTTTCATGCAGACACACGCACACACAGTGAGACAGTGAGTACACACTGGCATAATAAGCAAATTAGAGGCGTGCATTACGTCGAACCTCCCCCGACTCCATGTGCCCGTTTAACGGAAGTGCGTGATTTTCGTGTTTTACGTGTGTGCGACACGTTTTCATACCCCATCCTTCCCCATTTCCCCATCTCCCTCTCATTACCTATCCCTACTTCCCCCTTTCCGCGGTCCCCTTGCAACGCCTTTTGCGGAACTGTGCGACTTATTTATGAGGCTTGAACACACACAAGTCATTTCCATATCCAATTCCATTTTTATATCCATCGGCATCAGGCGACATTTGCATTTGCGTAAGGCGGCAGCAGCCGCCGCGCACAATGAACTGTTAATGCGGGCCTAACAACAATCGAGCGCGTAACGCTCTTTGTTTTTTCTCCATTTCTCTATATTACTGTTTTTCTGCTTTATATACCCTACCTACGACCATTGAGAATGCCCAAAAACGGGTATACTAAGTTTGTGTACATGTACGAAACACGCACCAAGAGGCTTGACAAGGCGCACAATAGGTAAACTGAGCGACTCGATTGAGCCACGGCTCTTTCTATTGTGGTCTGTGGTGTGCTACCGTTATTCAAAATTGCACGAGGGGTAGGGTATCTTACTGTCGACCAACTCGCCAGCGCTCGACTCTCAAGTGTACCCAATTCCGGCGCAGGCCCGAAAGTATGCAATGCGCAAGCGCAGCCCGTGCGCTGCAAAGTATGCCATCTTTTCTTAATAAACGTTGATTTTTTGAACCTGCCCACCCTGGCGCCCCAAGGGCGTTTCAAACCGTTTTGTTTTTCATGAAAAAAATAAGTTAAAACTTGGGCCTTTTTCTAGGGCGAGCTGAGCGCGCAAAATATGAAATTCGTTTTAGTTTTGTTAAAAAAAAACTGACTCTTGATTTACGCGATAATTTCGCATTGTTTTCTTTTTCGGCCTAATTATGATTAAGCTTGTGCAACGGAAATGAGTTAAGAGACGGAAGTGTTTCTTAGAAATTACGATTATTAAACCTTTTTTGCACATAATCCTACGAAAAACCATGAAGTGAGTCAGAAATTGTCTCAAATCAACTACAACGAAGTCTCATTTGATGTAATTTGAAATTACCCGATACATTAAAATGGCTGAAATGAAATTTTGTTGATTCTCAATTGGGATTTTGGCTTGCTTTATCAGAAGATCTACCTTCTTCTGACTTTGAAATGTTTACCCAATACACCGTGCCAGATAAACTATATATGAATATATATTTTTTTGTGCAAGCAACTATATACAGAGACCATATAAGCTACATATGGTATATAGTGTCTGTATTTGTTTAAGCACACATGAAACCCAATAACGAGAGTGTTTACCTTCGTTTAGTGACGTATCGTTTAGCGCCGTATCGAAGTGTATGCGGGGCAGGGTCTTCGATTTGTACTCACCTGCAAGAGAGAGAAAGAAAGAGAGAAAGAGAGAGAATAAGAAAAAAGAAGAGATAAGAATTGTGCAAGCATGAAGAGTGTTTATCGACATGTTAGATAATTTCAAGGGAGACAAACACATCAAATATGGAAACATTATCATAATAATTTAAAAAGAAACCCTAAAGAAACCTAAATAAAATGTGAAATACTTAAGAAAATACTGCACAAAGGCATAACGACGACAATAGAGCCGACCCATTTACATAGTTTGACCTTTGTGCGGCGTTGCCAGCTTGTTATGAATTCATTTCAATTAATGCGAAATGTGAATAACAAACAACTAGAAGAGCCAGAAGAAAAGGCGCAAAGGAGAGATGCAGAAGGGGCGCAGGGGGCGCAGAGAATGCGCCAATTCAGCGATAAGTTATGTGCATAAAAATGACAAAGACGTCGCGCTCAACTGCAGATACAACAGATACAGATACAGATACAATTGAAGCGACAGATACAGATACTGATACAGCCAATGCAGCAGATACAGATACACGTAGATGCGAATACTGATAAAGCAGGGGCCAACGGGTTGCGGCACGTGTAAACGCACATTCTATAGCAGCAAAGCAAAGGGGAAGCGAAGGGGAGGGGAGGGGAGGAAGCAAGGGGCAGACGGGTCCATTGATCGCTGCTGTGAAGAGTGAAAGGGTTTTGGCCCCGACACCGGCTTGCTTCTTCCGCTTTGTCTCGGTTACATCTTCGTCTGCCAGTTTGACAGAATCATTCAATCATTCACACACTTTGTGTGTCTTTCTCCGCTCGTTCGCGTTCTCATGCCAGTTCTCTATTCTCTCATCTTCATTTTCCCAGTCCCAGTCACAGTCCCAGTCTCAGCCTCGTCTCTTCGGCTAATGTTCAATTGCAGCGGTGTCTTACGGCTTAGGAACATGCGCAGTCAGCGCACGCTGTACGATTTACCGTTAGCGTTAGCGCTCGCATCGATTAACCAAAAGGGCAACGGAATAATGCATCAGCATCTGCATCGGACTCGGAGTCGGAGTCGTAGTCGGACTCAGCCATCGGCTGAGCGAGTCGAATTGAGCGCATCGCTAACAAGTGCACTGACTTCTTCCCTTCTCCCTCCTCCTTCTCTTCTCTGCCAACCCATTCGCACAACTGTAAATTCTGCGAGGCCTCTCACTAATGACATCAAAGCAAATGGCCCCGACTTACTCCCGTACTCCTCCCCCTGCTCTTGCTCCTCTCCCCGATGATGTCATTGGCATCGCACAAAGTACGCGTATCATCAAAAATCATGATACATTAACGAGCCCATTTAGCCAGCTATATAGTTCACATCGCTCTCAATCTCTCTCTCTTCCTCTCTCTCTTTCTATCATTCTGTCTGTCTTACTCTTCATATTGTACATTCCCCCTTCATTATTATCATTTGTCCGGCAAAATTTAAAGTGGAAATACGCGTGTTTGCGATGCTGAATCGA
This sequence comes from Zaprionus africanus, assembly GCA_018151435.1. NCBI lineage: Eukaryota > Metazoa > Arthropoda > Insecta > Diptera > Drosophilidae > Zaprionus > Zaprionus africanus. Next base: position 829,958 of record JAECXB010000096.1, read on the forward strand.
TAAGCATTCGTTGTTTATCTTTTGAATACCGTTTTCGTATGTCACACCTTAGGAACCCCATGCCATATCGAAAGGTATTTCGGGTGAAGGCACTTTTAATAGATACGTGCATACATTCAAGATTTGCTGCCCAATGTGCAATCTTTCTCGGCTAAACGGGGGGAAATATTCTATAACAAGTTCTCTGAAGAAGATACACATCTACAAAGCTCATACTTTTTAGAGCAATTCTTCATTCTTTCAATCTGCTCTCTTTTTTAATCTATCTCTCTAACATTCACGTCCTATTATCATTGAGAGTCAGTAAGCCTTAACTAACAGTACGGTTCTTAGGATCATTATAGTTTGGTTCCTCTCTCTTTGTATCTCCGTGTCTACTTCTTTCTTTGTCTAAATCTCTAATATCTTCATCTCCACTTTCATTTCTATCGACATGTCACTCTTGATCTTTATTTCTCTTTATTTCATGATTTTTGTTTCAGTTTTTCATCGTTTCCTCGCTCTCTTTTTCTCTCTCATCACTTTACTTTGCTTCTTTTTATGGCAATCCTAATCGCTCTCTGTATCGTTCTGTTCCTCGTTCTTCCATTCTGTCTCTTTCATCCACTCTCAAAACCTTATCTTCTCCGCACTAACCACTCTCACAGGGTACTCTCACAAGGCACTCTCACAGGGTACTGTCACAGGGTACTCTCACAGGGTACTGTCACAGGTTACTGTCACAGGGTACTGTCACAGGTTACTGTCACAGGGTACTGTCACAGGTAACTGTCACAGGGTACTGTCACAGGGTACTGTCACAGGGTACTGTGACTGGGTTCTGTCACAGGGTACTGTCACAGGGTACTGTCACAGGTTACTGTCACAGGGTACTCTCACAAGGCACTCTCACAGGGTACTGTCACAGGGTACTCTCACAGGGTACTGTCACAGGGTACTGTCACAGGGTACTGTCACAGGGTACTGTCACAGGTTACTGTCACAGGGTACTGTCACAGGGTACTGTCACAGGGTACTGTCACAGGGTACTGTCACAGGGTACTGTCACAGGGTACTGTCACAGGGTACTCTCACAGGGTACTGTCACAGGTTACTGTCACAGGGTACTGTCACAGGGTACTGTCACAGGGTACTGTCACAGGGTACTGTCACAGGGTACTGTCACAGGGTACTGTCACAGGGTACTGTCACAGGGTACTGTCACAGGGTACTTCACCACTCACAGGGTACTGTCACAGGGTACTGTCACAGGGTACTGTCACAGGGTACTGTCACAGGGTACTGTCACAGGGTACTGTCGCAGGGTACTGTCACAGGTTACTGTCACAGGTTACTGTCACAGGGTACTGTCACAGGGTACTGTCACAGGGTACTGTGACTGGGTTCTGTCACAGGGTACTGTCACAGGGTACTGTCACAGGTTACTGTCACAGGGTACTGTCACAGGGTACTCTCACAAGGCACTCTCACAGGGTACTGTCACAGGGTACTGTCACAGGGTACTGTCACAGGGTACTGTCACAGGGTACTGTCACAGGGTACTGTCACAGGGTACTGTCACAGGGTACTGTCACAGGGTACTGTCACAGGGTACTGTCACAGGGTACTGTCACAGGGTACTGTCACAGGGTACTGTCACAGGGTACTGTCACAGGGTACCTTCACAAGAAAGTCTCACAGAGTACTCTCCCTCAAACGTATTCTCACAGGGTACTCTTCCTCAAAAGGTACTCCCACAGGGTACTCTGCCTCAAATGGTACTCCCACAAAAAACTCTCCCTCACAAGGTACTCCCACAGTGTACTCTCAAAGGATACTCTCACATGGTACTTTCACAGTGTACTCTTATAGGGTACTCTCCCTCAAAAGGTACCTTCTCAGGGTATCCTAGAGGACTCTACTTACTCCTGCTGCCCGCTGCCTCAAGCGCTGCTGCCGGGGGCATGATATTGCTGCCGTTGCTGCTGCCACCGCTGCACAAATGGAGCTGATCCTGTTGCTGCTGTTGTTGTTGCTGCTGCTGTAGCTGCAACTGTTGTTGCAACTGTTGCTGCAGCTGCAGTTGCTGTTGCTGCTGTTGTTGCTGCTGCTGAAGCAGCTGCAGCTGTTGCAGCTCGCAGTGCACCTCATGAATGGGCGGCGTTGGCGCATCGTCGCGCTCCCCACGCAAACAGGAGGCGAGGCCACGCCCACGCGGCATTGTGCTGCGCCGCAGCGGCTGCTCTAAGGCAACGGCGCGACACTGCGCCGGCGTCGACTGTGACGACGCTGCTTGCGCCTGCGTCGGCGTGCGCGGCATTGAGTGCATTTTGCGCTGCGCTGCGTCCAACTGATGCGATTCCTGCTGTCGCTGCTTGCAGCGCTGCTGCTGCTGCTGTTGCTGTTGCTGCTGGTGCTGCGCTTCGTCGTTGACTGTGCGCAGGGCGCCGCAGTTCATTTTCCAGTTGATTTCGCCTCGTTTATTTGGTGTTTTGTTTTTGGTATTTGTGTTTAGTTTGCCTTTTTATTGGTATTTTAGTGTATTTTTTAGAGAATTTTTGGTTTACGTTGCGGGTTTTTTAGTTCTTTTTGTCAATTTTCACGCCTTTTTGTTGGCATCTTTTCCCATCCACTTGCTCTGCGGGGAAGGGGGAGAAACAAGTCGAATTAGTCCTTGCACGACGCGGGATTAACGACGGACAGAGCGACCGACAGACCGAGCGACCCGAGCGCATGCAACCTACCGACCGAGCAACTGAGTGGCAACTACTGCGACGCTGCGGCAGCGGCGCCAACGTCAACGATGACGGCGACGGTTTCGCTTGCTTGCGCCCGTTGGCAATTAAGATTTATGTTCATGGCGTGCTGGGCGCCCTCAGGTTTTGACCCTGTTCCAGTCCCAGTCCCAGTCCCTTATAGACCTTCCTCCGTTGAGCTGGGCTCACCTTTCACCCTTCGTGGTGCCCCGCACCCTCAGCCGACGCCATATTGTGTTCTTAGCCAGCTCGCAAATTGTTAACTAATTTTAATATTTTCGACTTTATTTTAAGTCTCTTTGTGGCTGCACACGCGCGACTGCGCAGCGTCTCGCCAGCTAAACACCCCCTCCCAATCTCACTCACTCTCTCTCTTACTCCATCTCTCTCTATTACTCCCTCGCTCTCTCTCCCACATTCTTCGGGTTAAGTTGCCTTTTAACTTGTACAATTTAACGCTCGTTGCTTCTTAGCGCTAAGAAACCATATGGAACCAAGTGGAATAATGAAATGAAACACTCGTATGAGTGTGCGTGTGTGTGTGTGTGTGAGTGTTCTTGCCCTGTGTGTCATCGAATTGACGATTCATCGATAACAATGCGATGTCTTACTTAGCAAATTACGGAAGATATTTAAAGCAAATGAAACAATTAAAAGACAAAACCGTTTTCATTGCGTTGAAAGCTTTGTCATCAATAAGTTATCGATCAATTATCGATTATTACTTGCTTAAATTCAATTGAAACACATTAACGATAGATATATTGTCGATATCGATTTATTTTGGTTATCGATAACCCACAAGCGTGCACCACAAATGTAAATCGACATTCCACCCAACTTAATTTTCTCCTTTTCCACGCAGCGGCTTTTCCATTGTTGTTGTTGTTGTTGCTCTTGCTGTGGCTAATGAATTTTCCTCTTGGTCGCGTTACGCGTTGCCAAGTTGCGTGCGCTGCGCGCCACGAACACTTTTCCAAAATCATTTTTCTTGAGTTTTTCTCTGTCTTGTTGTTTTTGGGTTTTCAGCTGCGTGAGGCAGCCGAAAAGAAAAAGAAAACTGCGCTCGCATGAAGTCTACAGATGACTATTCACACACTCACACGCACACACACCTGGGTATATGCATATAGTTATGGCGATAAACATAAATTTCGCCGCTTTACTTTCTCCACACCACAGAGAGCAACAGAAAGAGAGCGGAAGAGAAAGAGAGAGAGGGAGGGGCGAGCGGGAGACGCGCATACAACACGCAGCTGTTCTCGACGACGCTGCTGCTGTCGCATAGGTGCAGCAAAGCGTAACGTCGACGTCGACGTCGCACCTGTAAGCGCAGACAGAGAGAGAGAGAGAGAGGGAGAGGAGAGGGGAGAAGACAGGACTTGAGACTTGAGCGAGAAACGGAAGTGCGAGCCAATGCCCAGAAATGGACAGAATTTGATATACTACGTGCTGCATATGGTCATGTGGGATCGAACAACCATATGACTGTCTGCAGTGCGTAACTGTGTGCTGTGTGTGTGTGTGTGTGTGTGTGTGCGTATGTGTGTGTGTGGGGGAAGAACAAAGCACCGACTGCAGCAGCGGATGCGCCAAATACAGACAGCGATATATGGTAAATCAAAGCCTCGTACTGCAGCCAACTTCAAGTTGATTAATGCGGCACACATGCACACACACATACACGCATACTCAGAGCAAGCACAAGCCACAAAAAGAGGCAGCTGTGGGAGGGGCAGGCTGAGCGGGAGCCACAGCTGAAGCGTGGGCTGCAGCATTAATGAATAATTTGGCAGCGCTGCAGCATTTTTGCACGTCGCGGTCTCCGTCTCCATCGCCGTTGCCTTTGCTATAGCCGTCACAGCTGACATCGCAACGCGTCACAGCACAAGTCATGCATAGGACACAGCTCTCTGCGAGGGTTGCCACAATTTTACAGGGAAACAGTTACAATTAACTTCGAATTTGTCAGCAGATTGAGCATTGTCTGAGCGAAGTTTTAATGCACATAGATCTACATAGACTATGTCTACGTACCATACAGTTGTATTTATAGGCAAAACACTCCCTTGGCCGGACACTCACTAGTAAAGTGGTATTTTTTCAATGAAAGAACCGATCAATGACTTGTCCGCTAAGAAAGAGTTAATTAATCCCTTGCTAAATTATTTTCACCAAGTTCATAAAGCAAGAAACGCTAAAGAGAGGTGTCCGTTAAGGAAGTTTCCACTGTAATAATCCGTAAATCCTAAATGATTTGAGAGATACCCTAAAACGAGTTGTTCTTTGCAGTTTATACATAAATCCCTAGCTAAATGTCTTTCAGCAAAGTTTTCAAAGAGAAAGTCGCTTTAGAAAGGTGTCCTTAAAAGGGTAAAATATATAAATCCTTAAAGAAAATATAGTTTGCACGTACACAAGGCGGGAAAAGTTTAAGAGAGGTGTCCGTTAAGGAATTCTCCACTGTAATAATCAGTAATTTTAAACTAAATTATTTTTTTCAAGTTCACAAAGTGATAAACTACGTAAATTGTTCCTAACCAAACAAATATGCATGAATATCCATGAGAATCTGTCAGGTGTATTGTGAGCTACATAAATTACCAATATTATATCTAATAATATATGACATATAACCCTCCCTTCGACATGCTATGCTCGGACTTATTGTTAACCTCTTTCACGCTGATTGACGGGCATCCAAAGTGCAGTAGCCGCTTTTGTTTTAGCTTTCTGTCAAGCAATTATGCGAATGTTTCGCTTTTTTTGTTTTTTGCTGTTCACCATAACAAAACTGGGGCAAAGTCATTAAAAAACATGAGTTATTATAAGTGAACATGCGATAGTCCATTGAATTTGATTGGGAACAATATAAATTCTAATATTTATTACGATCTTTTTGCGCGTCTTTGCGTCGCATTGCAAATGAAAATTCTTGTTTGCATTATTTAAATAAGCAAATTGTGCAGGAATAAACAAATATGAGTTGCTGCCCGACTATTTTTATTATGACTGAAAATTCCAAAATAGCTGACCGGGCGGAATTATCGGAAAAGCTGCCAAAATGAGCGTTTTCAATTTATTTTTTTTATCGTTTTTTTTTTTTTTTTTTTTTGTTTTTGATTTTTGCTTTGGCGATCGTAAAGCAAATTTTACGATTTGCACATTTTCCGTTTTAATGGCGCTTCACTTGGAGCGACCCTCGCACGGGGCGTTCGCATTAGCTCAGGCGAAGACGCGACGTGGGAAACTTTTGCCGCATTGTCGCATAGAACAAAAGACGTCGCAGTCGCAGCTGACGCTGGCAGCGGACAGCCACAACAATTGGCCAAGGAGAAGATGAGAGAGAGAGAGAGAGAGAGAGAGAGAGAGAAGAGTGTTATGCAAGCGTGCAAACAAGCCACGGCTTGGGGTTCCCGAACTCCCGAGGCAACCCTCTCTCTCTCTCTCTCTCTCTTCCCCCCGAGGTCGTTGCCTTTGCCGGGGAGAACACTGAGCCGAGCGTGCAGAGATCAGAGAGATTTCTATTACGTGCTGTGCCCAGTTTATTTGCACGCTCGGCTTGGATTGACTCGCTGTACTCCTCCAGGAGTGACCACGGCGGGGAGAGAGAGAGAGAGAGAGAGGGGAAGAGCCAGGGGGAGGGGCTGAGGTAGCTGGGGGTAATTGAGGCTGGCGATGATCAAAATGGACCACGTTGATTGTGGCGATAATTGCGACACACATAAAAGCAAGAAAGAGTGAGAAGAACGGAGGGAGGGAGAGAGAGAGAGAGGTAGGCAGGGAGACACGCACAGCGCATGAAATGAATGAGTGAGGCACAGCAAGAAAGGGGGTACTGGAGAGGGGAGGAGCTGGGGGCAAATGGCCATAAACGTGTTGCCTTTTGTGTGATTCATTGAGAACAATGCAAAGCCAACAAAAAACTCAACTGCGGCAACGTTAACTGAAAAACTAAGCAGCAAATGGGCAAAGCAAAGGGAGCAGGGGGGGGGCAAGAAAAAGGGGGCGGCTGGGGCGGGTGCTGGTTGACGTTGACGTTGTCTTTGTTGCTGCTGCTGCTGCTGTTGGTGTTGTTGTTGTTGTGGTCGTTGATCGTTCGTTGGCCACAGTCAAATTAAATTAACAACCAAGGCAAGAAAGCAAATGACAACAACAACAGCAACAACAACAACAACAACAATCAAAAGTGAAAATTGTTGTTTATTGTAGTTCGTCCGGTACAGCGTTCTTTTTTGTCCATAGTCAGTTTAGTTTTGTCGACGGATATTTGCGGTTCTTTTCTTTATTTTTTTTTTATTATTTTTTTTTTTTTTGGGGACAGGCCCAACCATTTGCGTCGACTCTACGAAATATTCTCGCCCCATTGTCTTCTGTGTTCGTCAACAAGCCGTGAATTACAATGACTTTTCGGCGGTCATCAAAATAATAATAATAACAATAACAATAACAATAGCAATAACTAACCGCGCATAGACCGTGTTGAGAAGAGTTTCTTCTGCCCATTATCATCATCATTATAAAACCAAAGCTGCAAACTGTCCCATTTTGAAGATGTGCCCTCGAAGCAGCTTAAGATTAAAGAAACGACTGTGAGTCGAGCTTAGCTCAAAGCTGCTTGAGATTAAAGATCAGTTCGTTTTGTATACATCAACAATAAATAAACTCATAGATTCAAGTTAAGTTACTTTTGATGCGATAAAGATAGCATAAAATGAAGGTGGAATGCAAAGGGCCCATAGAGAAATAGAAGATAAAACAATCTATAGATAAACAAGCAATCACTTTATATAATATATATATATACTCGTATAATACACAACACTGTTTGCTAGTGTTATCAATGTGTGTTAGAAGCAGATCTTATAATAATAAGATTAATAACTCGATAAAAAATTGATCTTGCTGTGATTTTGAACATCAAGAAGTTTATCAACAGATACAAGATACAATCCATATATAGAACAAGCACATTTAGTCGTATATCTTATATATAGCACTGCCTGTATAGCGTAATGATCTAGTGTCATTGTTGAATCCAAGCTTCACAGACTCTACAACATTTATAGTGCTATACAAAGTGTTTCTTTCTCTGCTGGGGACTGTCCCCCCAACAAAAATTGCCCAATTAACTTGGCCCCAGGCGCTTCATTATCACCACAGAGGGCGAGAGGGGAGGGGGGAGGGTACTGCAAACTAAGCCACGCTTCTCTCACTCAACACTTGAGCGTAAAACGCAATTTTTCACACGCCAAAGGGGCTGGGGCGGATCTAGAGAGAAACTGGTGAGGAGCCAACGATGGTTTGGCAGTTATTTTCTTGCCTTCTCTCTCTTGCCATTCCATTTGCCAGAGCTCTACTTTGGGGGGCTGTCGCAAGTACAGTGGGCTGCAAGGAGGTGGATGAGAGGGGTTAGGTGTCTTCAGCGCCCCGCCGACGATCGAGGCAGTAGTCGAGGGAGCGAGTCCCGCCCACTTTGGCTCGTTATTCGTGTCAACACATGTTGCATATTATGTAAATTATTTTGCAGGGCAAAAAACTACAACAGGCCAAGACAGAGAGAGAGAGGGGAGGGGACGTGCCTGAGGCCCCGGCATATTGGACTAAGTAGCGCCCAACGGGGTCTTGTGATGTTGAAATGGGCACATAAAGCAATTTTAACTGTTTTATGCTTCTAGCCTTGCCCAACCCCACAACCCTCTTCACTTCTCCTCCCCACTCACTCCCTGTTCCTCTCTCTCACTTTTTAATGGCAGAATTGTGTGAACTAATTGTTGCTCTTGTCTCTGTTGTTGTTGCTGCTGCTTCTGACTTGTTTACGCGATTATTCTCCTTATTTTCGTTTCCCAGTTTTAGTTTCTTTATTTCTTGTTTTCTTATTTTCCTATTTTCCTTTTCTTTTTTCGCTAAATTTATCGAATTTTTCTCAGCAAACCGCACAACAGTCCAGGCCAGGCCAAGCCAAGCCGTTCCGTTCCGATTCGATCCACAATGCCAGGCAGAGGCAGAGGGCGACCTCAGTGCGTTGCGTCTTTATTTTTGGAAATGATTTCAAACGCATCTCAAGGTGTGATAAACATTCGTGTAAACAAATCAAAAGCAAAGCAGAAAGAGAGCGAGAGTGATGGAGAAAGAGAGAGAGAGAGAGAGCGGGAGAGTGGGGAGAAGGCAGCGAGCGCACGCCAATTGTGGCCATGGGCCTTCATGGGGGCTTCAACTGGGCCGATTGACAGCAGTGTTTTTGGACTCGTCCAGCCACAACAGGCCTCCTCCTTCATTGCCACCTTCCGCCTCCTACTCTCCTCTGCACAGCGACCGCCCACAGAACGCCCCTCCTGCCAAGCAATTTGAAATAAGTTGTAAACAGTCGAAGAGAGGGCCAATGAGCCGGAATCGCCAAGAAATGTAACGTATCTATAAGTAAAGTGCACAGACTTGGCGCTTTATTGGGTTTATCCAATATATATCGATTTTATTGTATTTATCTAGCTATGTTAGACATGGCAAGACATTTCTATACTTTCGATATCTTCTACATAATTTGTTGTCTTATGCGATAGTCTTGCGATACGCGCAAACAAATCGAATAAGCAGGCTAAACTATCGCAATGCAGTCTTAACGATAGTTACCGCATATAAACATATATGTTTATCATACATTAATATGTCAGAGATCATTTTATAATATGTAAGGTTATCAAGTAATGCCACGATAGTATACCGATAGTTTTCTTTTGAAGTTTCCTCGCAACTTGATTTCAAGCTAGAACATAATTAATGTTCTCAAAAAGTGCTCGATAGTTGTGAATAGGTTCTTTATAGCATAGGTTGCCTTGTACACAATAGGTTCTTTGCATAATGTTCTATATATAAGAAAGCACTCACTGTCACCATCAATGAATCACGTGGATTATGCGACACATCTTGAGTGCGGAAACGAGGTCAAGCTCGGTCTAGATTAATAATTTGGAATATGCCAATTATGGCAAAATGAGTCTGACTAATTATGATGAAATTTCACATGACGCAAGTGATGCTAAATCCAGAGATAGATAAATAAGAACAAAGAAGAAGAGCAAGAAATTTCTATGCCTTGCTTGTTGTTATTCCAGATGAAAATATGGCACACTCGGCACACACTCTATTCCATTGACTGACTGAGTGTGTGTGTGTGTGTGTAGTGTATCTATTATATAATTGGTCAGCTCGAAATTGGAAGTGGAAACAATTGCCATATGTAGATCGACGATGACGATGGGGCCGCAAGACGATGAGGATTATTACGATGCCAACGATGATGATGATGATGATGATGATTATGGAGGGGATGATGATGAAGACGATGACGACATCGCGCAGTTTTTGTGCAAAGTGCGAACGGGCAATTTACATGCACAGCGAGAGAGGGAAAGAGTGACTGAGAGAGAGAAAGAGCGAGAGAGAGGGAGACACACATGCAGATACAGCGCGGCAAGCGTGAAGCGAATGAGTGACTGACAGATATTTATGACATATGAATTACTGCGGCGCTGCTGCTGCTGCTGTTGCTGTTAATTGTTGTTGTTTCAGTTATGCCTCAAATGGTTCAATTGAACGCCAACAGCAGCAACGACGACGACTTCAAAGTAACGGATACAAGTGAGGAAATTCACTTTTAATCAACACACAAAGATACATTTGTATCTCAGTGTGTGTCTGCGCACATGTATCTGCTGCAACGTACGACAGTTCCAGCTGGCAGCACCCATAGTGCACCTGCCAAGCAGCTATCGGTCGCATACCCAGAGAGAGAGAGAGAGAGACACGAGAGAACGTAAGATAGTTAGCTACTTCTAGACAGAGAGCGCGAGAGAGAGAGAGAGACGAACGAAGGTTGTGTCGCCCATTGCGTTGCATTTTAATTTCGACTTTAACTATTTGCGCATATAATTAGCAGACGAACAGACCGACAGACAGACAGAGCGACTCACAAACAGACAGATAGACAGACGGACAGACAGAGAGACATAGAGATAGACAGACAAGCAGCGACAATGGCAACTCGCTTTTCGCATAAAGAGGGCGACTAAAAACGCCATGAAAACGCGCTGCGGGTGTATTTTAGTTTTTTTTCGCCTTCATATTTGTTTTTCGGGCTGCCAATTTCACCCACAACAGCAGCAACAGCAACTACAACAACAACAGCAACAATAACAGCAATAACAACAATGGCATTCATCATCATTCACAATGGCAGCTCCCAGCGCGGGACAGACACCTAACAGGGACAGACATAGAGACAGAGACAAAGGGAGCGTCTATTGTTTCATTTGGAGTTCGCTTTTCATAGTAAACTCAAAAGGGGAAAGGGTATGCGCAGCCGGACATCCCCATGCGTTATGTGCAGCACTTTGAACTATGTATGTATATGCAATATACAATATGTTTACATATGTTTAAAAAGAGTTGATATGCGAGAAAATTTTCAAAATTTTGTCCATTTGTTAAGCAACTTGCATTGGACTAAAGATCTGTTGAGATATTAAATACTTCGAGTACTTTAAAGATCTTTTTTTTTTTCTATTATTGAGTTATTTTTTAGTTTGTAATATTAAAATTTATAATCAATGCATTGAAATTGCAAATAAATTTAAATAAACTCGAACCTATTACGGAAAGAATGGAGAGCATTTAAAAAGCTGGAAGTTAGGAGATCTTTATTTAAGAACTAAGACTATAAGAATTCGATCTAAAGATAATTTCTTTATAGAAAGCATATGGAAATATGGTCATGTGATCGTTTTCCTTATAGCGAATACATATTCATTGAATTAGAGATATTGACTATCCCAGTTTGAAGTTGAAATTTTTTTTATAGAGCTAGTCACAATAAGAGACAAGGTAGAAAACTTATACTCATTCCGTAGCACTATAACAGTTCTAAACTTCAGATTATATAGCTATATTCTATATTCTAAACTTCTAAACTTCAGATTATCTATCTATATTCTATATATTCTATTGGTATAGCAAAACAAATAATGATATACAAAGTAAATTTAGTTTTTTTCTTTGTGAGAACTTCTAATAATTAATAATTGTATGACTAATTTCGCATTGAATGAAAGTCGTGCCTATCAGAACTATCTAGTGCTATATCTATATACACTTGATGCATATATCTATAGTATCAACGAGAGATCGACTGTCATAGACTGTAGTTATAGAGTACAGCTTGTGTGCGGCTTGTTGCACACTTCATTTAGTTGCAGCGGTTTTTCTGCAGTTGATGTTGTCGCCTGACACAATCTCTCTCGCTCTCGCTCTCTCTCTCTGTCTGTCTCACTCTCTGACGGGAAGTAGCGTAGTGCTGTGGTTAGAAGGCGCGAAAGGAGCACGAGGAAAGTGGTGGTAAGTGGCAGAGGGGAAAGGGGGGCTGGTGTTGCATTTGATTAATGATTTTACACGTATTTCAATTATTTATGCGGCGCACTCGAAAAAAAGAAAGTTTTGAATGCAGCTTCAATTGCTGTAGCTGCAACAACAACCACAACTGTTGCTGCTTGCAACAACAACTGCAACAATGTGCAAAATTGTGCGTCTTGCTGCAGTTGTTCGTTTTTCGCCTTTATATTTAGATTGGCAAACATTTTCGACGAAGACGCCGCACGGTGCGCGGTTTAAATATAAATGTGGGTCATGTGCATCAAATTATTTAATTGGTGTCAATTGGCGGCGTTTGCAGGCCCGTTTTGGCCCATTGTTTTTGTTGTTGTTGTTGTTGCTGTTGTTGTTATTGGCTTTTGCTTTACGCTTTTCTTTTGGCTTTTTTCTACGTGCGCCGTCGTCGCCGTCGTCATGTTAACTTGGCCAAATGCGACTGACACAGTTCGCAATCAAGTTGAAATTCTGATTTACATGGAGTGACCCTTCTTGCCCCTCTTTCTCCACCAACTAGCCCCGCTCCTGCTGTCCACTCTCCACACACACATTACCAAAAGCTGATCCGGATGTGATTATGGCCGTAAACGGTTTACAGCAACAGCAACAACAATAGCGACAGCGACAACAATTTCGAGAGACTTTCCGGTGTCACTTGGCCGACTTTTTGGGCGCTTAGTACCCCTCCCCCTCCTCCCCAATCCCCTCCCATTCTCCTTTGCTACACCCTCTTCCGTTGCTCCCTCGTTACGCCTCTGCGAACGGTGTCAAGCGCTCATTTCCCTAATTCAGTTTACATTTACATTCTTGCTTTCTTTCAGCTCTTTGCAGTTTTTCTTTCTTTCTCTCATTCTTGCCCTGCCCTCTCTCTCTCGCCTTCTTTCACTTTGGCCTCGCGCGACTTAATAAAACGCACAGAAAACGCGCCGCGTGCGTTTCGTGGGCGTTTTTCGTACATTTCAAATTTGTATTTTGCATTTAGCATTTTTCTAGCTGCTCTTGTTGTTGTTGTTGCTCGCTTGCTAAATTTATAGCCCAGACGATGATGACGATCAGGATGATAATCGCGCACACTCACGCACACACACACAGACAGACACACACAGGCACGCACACCCAACGTCTAGTTGGGCAGTTTACGTGCGATTTTTGGGCCTGCCTTCAGTGCGTTCTGTGTGTGCGTTCTTCATCTTCGTCTTTCTTGCCCCGTTTTTATTTGTTTTTCGCTTTGTTGTTATTGTTGTTGTCGCCCCTATTTTTAGCACATTTCATTTCGTATTTCGCATTCGCAACGCGCGCGCATAGTTTAGTTTTACAAAATATTTTCCACCGATTTTTCATTCACACAAAACAACAACAACAACGCAGAATTCTATTCAAATTTTCTGGCATCTTTTTTTTAAGTTTCCTTTTCTTGGCTTCTCTCCTTTGCAACGCGAGCGAAACACAAACAAAAACAATAACAGAGAACAGCCGCCACTCAGCTGTAAACGGGAACGCATCGAAACAAGACACACACACACACGCACACACAAAAAAAAGAAGTAAATGAAGAAACATCAGAGCAAGTCTCGGGAAACACAACGCACCGAAGCGAGAGCTGACGAACGACGAGCCGAACGAGAACCCAACCGCCTGCGCCGGAAGCTTAAAGTGGACTGAAACGAATCGAACCGAACCGCAACGCAACAACGAGCAGCCTCAAAGCTGGCCGAAACGCCAGGCACAGTGGAGCGAAGCAGCCGAGCAAGCAACCAAACAAAAGGCGGTGCACCAAGGGGCGAGGCAAATTGCGACAAGACTGGGGAAGTTTACCTTACTCAAATCTGAACTTTAGGTTAACAATTTCTAGCTGTATTTCTCAATTGCAATTCTAGGTAATTGTCAATTAAATATATAATTTAATGTTTTGAAGGTCTTAAAAGTTCTGTTATCAGCTGCTTTTTAAATTTATTTTCTAAGTTAAAGTTCAGTTTTCGTTTTATTTTTGTTTATTTTTAGAGCAACAGTCTCCGAATGCATGTCTCTGAAAGTCTGCCCGGGTTTTAAACAAGTACAATTTTGACTGATACAAAATGTTTTGCAAGTATTTTTGCTAAGCTCGAGGTCTAATTCCGGTTAGAACTCGCATTGAAGCTTATAATCTCGCCGAAACTACATCTAGTTGCAGTTTCGTCCGGGAAGCAGTAATATACACATTTTGTGCCACAAAACTGAGCAACTTACTAATTATTAGTAATTATGATATTAAATAGAGGTCTCTTTGTTGAGCTGAAGTTGAAATTAATTTGAAATAATTTCTATTACATATTAAAGTACAAGCCTTTATTATTTGCTCTACATTTCACTGAAATTAATAAATAAATTTAGAATTAAATTAATTTTTAACTGCATTAATATCAGCATTACTTTTTAATTATTTGTATTAATTTATTAATTTCTTTTTATTAACAACAGAATCCAACTACACATAGACAGAGACTACACACAAGCACACGAAATATACAATTTTTGCCACTATCAAGACAAGAATCTTATTCAATGCAAACTGCGAATTTATGTACATAATATTTATTCTCCACTATCAAGACAAGCATCTTATTCAGCTGACATTACAAACGTAAAATAAAATGTCTTACTCACTATCAAACTAAGCTCAGCACTTTCCACTTTTCAGCGTGTTCAAACCACTGTGGCTCTGCCAATGGAACGCAAGGGAAATGAGACACGTTTGCTCTCTCGCTGCTCTCTCACTCTCTTTCTCTGTCTCTCGCTTGGCGTTCTCGGTTCATTGATGGAACAGTTTGGCAGGCGAAACAAAGTTACAAGCGGCAAACGCACGAAGCGTTGCAAGTGTTGCTCGTGTTGCACTCGTCGTGTTGCATCCGTCGACGTTGTTGCCGTTGCTGTTTGCTTGCTCAGCACTTTGTTTACATTTGATGCAGAAGTTTAAGAGAGAAGAAGGCAAATTGAAGAAGCAGCAACAGAAGCAACTTGAGCTAATCGCAGTTTTTAATTGCATTTTAGTTTTGGTGTCGAGCAGCGACGCCTGCGCAGTGTTCGCTTCACTGGTTATTTAGCTTTAAATTGGCTCAACAGCGCCAGCAACAACAGCAACAGCCTTGATACGCAGCCATTAACAACAAAACAACACGCACAACAACAACAACAAGAACAGAAGCAGAGGGAACAACGGAGATTGAATGGCCAAGCATTGAATGAATGAAAGACTGAAGAAGATCTTTGTGGCATCAACAAACTAGAACAATGAAGAGAATGCGATGCGAATGTCATGTTAATATTCAGAGTTTAAGGATCTACAAAGAACAATCGATAGTTATCGATAGCCAAATAGTCGATGATAATGCCCGATATCAACCGATAGAAAATAAACAGTATCAATCAATAAACAATAATCGGCCGGCGGAATAATACGTTGATTGAGTTAAGACTAACAGAAACCAATCGTATGTCAAGTTTGTAGAAGAAAAGCGCGATAGACATTATTTCGATAGTCGATAACAGTGCATACATATTAATATGCATACATGATTGATGATGGATAATATATAGCCTACTTATGATGTGAATTAAAGAAAAAACTTGTAGAACAGCTCACAATCCAAAATATTGCAAGTTAAAACAGGTAAATTTTTATCCGATAACGATTAACGATAACAATACTACATGCTTCGACTTCCACGGGCTCAACTCCAACTACAACAATAGTCACTTACTCGACGCACACTCCACCCACACAATCGATAATGAAGTATATCGATTACCAGTGCGATTGCTCGTAAGCTGCGTCTGTGTTTCATCGCCTGCACGTTCAACCTGCTGTTGTTCAATCGCGCGTGCATTGTCATTAACGAGTTCGCCATTGTTGTCGTGTGTCGGGTGGATGTTGTTGGTGTTGTGGCTGTTGTTGTTGTTGCTGCTGTTGTTGTTGCTATTATTGTTGGCTGTTGTGTTGTCTCCCCATTTGAATGCCTGCTCTTCCGCCAGCCCAGTCAGTCGCTGCTTCCCAGCAACCCCCCGTTCCCTCCGCAGCCCTCGCTCCCTCCGCACTGTCTGCCGCGCTATTGTGCCCAATGTGCTGGCATGCATGACGACGATACAAACAAATTTCCTGAGTGTCGTCTCATACAAAGCGGGCGAGAGAGAGGGACAGAGAGAGAGAGAGTCACAGACAGTTTGATATGATCGGTAACAGAGCTCCAACAACAACAACAACAACAACAACTGCAATTACCGATGCGCTCAGTCGTAGGTCAATGTAATTACGCGACGACGACGCGTTGACCGCAAAGCGGGAGCAGTCCAAAACCGTAGCAGGTCTTAACCCCAAAAGAAACCGAGCAATTGCATAAGGCTTAAGCTTATCTAACTTGGCTTTAACTAGGGCTAACTTATGCAGGGTAACTAGCATAGTAAGTCCGAGAAACCCAGACAATCATTAAAAGCCCAATCATTATCGATCTTCATTCGGATCTGCATAATCGTTCAGCATTCATGCTCGCATATCGTTTAACTTTTTACAGTCTCCGATATTTGCATCGAAATGTTTCATAAAATATGCAGGCACAAAATGGATCAATGTGAGAACAGCAAGAGAAAGCATCAAAAACCAGATTTTTGTTTTGTAGTTTTTATCACTTTGAAGATCGGTGTGCGTTGGGTCAATTTAGATTATGTTATGATGGGACCAAGTGCTTTAGAACTAGATAGCATTGAACTGAAATTGGTTATATATATATTTTTGAAGGAGCTAACAAAATGGAATCAAATGTATACGATAGAAAACAGTCTAGTAATAAAAATATGAGTTGATGGAGTGGAATTTCCCTTTGAAATATATTGTATACTTATTTATATTCAGTTTTTCAATTTCTGTCATTTCTTGCAACTTACCTAGATCATTGTAGAGCGTTGTGTTTAGCACGATGTCGTTGAGTCCGCTCATGCCGTTGCCCAGACACGTGTCGGAGTCCTCGTTCTCCTCGGCCAGTGTGGGCGGCCCATCCCACATGGCTTTGGCTGGACGACGCACGCGATCGAGTCGCACGCGCGGTATATCCTCATAGCACACATCGCCAAGCTAAGGACAGAGAGAGAGAGAGGGAAAGAGTAGCGATTAACAAGTGTTATCGATAGGCAGCAATTTTGATTTTATAGTCTTCAGTTTGACAGTTGTTAGCTCGTTACCCACCTCCAGCTCCTTTTTGGGCGTGGCCGGAAATATCTATGAGTTAGTAGCAGGTTTGTTTTTTCCAAGTTAGTGGGTGCAAGAGTGAGTGAGAGAGAAGATACACAAATATATAGATGTACAAATACAAAGACAGATATGAGCTCAATGAGGTCGAGTGTGTGAGAATGTTAAAGGATTAGTTACAGTATTGCTTCGATAAAGGACACCGATAATCCTAGTGATGGAACTCGCAACACGTTACTCACCGATATCTCTTCGCTGCAGTAGGCCGTGAATGTCTGATCGTCCTGCTGCAGCACACAGTACAGTGGGCCCCAGGGCAGTGTTTTGTTTAGGCGTGTCAGTTCACCCTCCGTTTCTGTAAAGATGAAAAAAACAAATCAAAATAAACCGAGTTATCGAAATTGATTTTATTAAGTTTCTTGCTGGCGCCATCTGACGGCGGGCAGCAGCAACTACTTTTCGAAGCACTGTTCAAAAAACATTGCCTGCTTTCAGGCGGCACATGAAAATAAAAGCAAAACAAATGCGCGCGCAACGCGGTACGTGCTAAAAAATACCAAATACTGCCGCTCTCTCCCTCTTTCTCTCTCTCTGTCTCGCTAGCCCTCTCTGCGTTCCTTGCAAGATGTTGCACGCATGCGTGTTGCATAAAAAATTATGAATGCATTTGCCGCACGAGATCAACGTCTGCTGCAACTGCGTCAAATGCCGTTTGCCGATGTGGGGAAACGTAGAAAATATGTGGAAATTGTATGCATTAGAAGAGGAAGAAGCAAGGTGAGGAAGGTGGAGGAGGGGGGAGGGGACGAAGAAGAAGAAGAACAACAGAAGCGACGAGCACAACAATGGGCAGCCAAGTTGAACTAAGTAACCGCTATTGCTTTCCCCTTCCCCTCTTTAACACTTCACACACACACTCACTCTCCCCTCCTCCTCCTCCTCCTGCTGCTGCTGCTCCTAGTTATGCCACTCTGCCCCCTCGCCCGCCCTCCTCCCATCGCCCCTCCCTTCCCACGCTTCTGCTTATTGTTTGCCCGCATCTTATTCAATAATTTAATCGCATCGCATTCGCTTCTCGTTCTCGTCGCGTTGCGTTGCGTGCCCAAACGAAAAAAAAAAGTTCTCAAAGTTCGTTTCACTTCGCTTGCGTTGCCGTCGCTGCCTGCGTTGGCGTCTGCGTCAGCAGCATCGGGCGATAACAATGTGAAGCACTGCGCTGCCCCACAACTACCACAAGATAAATACATCAAATGAGAAGATGAAGCCAACAACAACAACAACAACAGCAACAGCAACAGAAATAAAAACGATTTTAATTTGACGAAGTACACTCGTGAGAGACACGGGAGATGGTGTCGAGAGCGACGAGCGCGACCGAACGACGCGTCGCGACGTGCGACACGACAGACAGAAGACACGACGCGACCCCGAAATATCAACAAAACTTTAAAACTTAACCCAAACTTGCCGTAGCTGAATGTCGCGACGGAGGCTGCGGAGGTGGCGAGAGCTGGCGGGGAGGGGCACTTGTTGAATGTGCTGATACCCAGTGTTTTAAATGTTCACTTTGGGGTATATTGGCAACAAGGGGAGTCTCTTTTCATTCGTGCACAATTTCCTTCTTCGATATTATGATTCAGTAGGTTTTAAACTTTTGGGGACATTGTTGTTCATGTAATCTGATGATGGCTTCTTAAAGAATACAAATAATTCTCTAAAATACAATATTTGGATGACTCACTTGATTTTAGAAATATAATATACAATCCTAAGAAAGTTTTAAGTCTCATTTTTCATAATTTTGAGAAGCAAATATTATAGATATCAAAACAATATTGTATGTACTTTTTTACAGCCTAAGTTTTTGATTTGCTCAAAATAAATCGATTTAGAAAGCAATTTTTGGGCAAAGTTAATTGAAACTATAAAGAAAACTTAAAAAGTTCTAGCCATGTCCATCTGTCCGTGAAATATTTCATCAAATTCGGACCACTATAACATATAGCTGCCAAATAGGAACTAAAATTAAAATTATCCGCGGAGATAATCACCTCATAGAATCGTTTGTAAATTTTAAATTAAAGGCAAAACATTGAAGATGGCCTTGAGCTTTTTTTATACACACTTTTCCAATTATCTATTGGTCTAAATAAAAAACAAAACGACATTGCCTGCAGTTTTTATCTCTGCCTGCAGTTTTTATCTCTGCCTGCCTTCCTGCCTGTCCAGGGTATCTCTCAGTCGCTTAGCTCATTTGCAATTAGTGTTTTGTTGCTGTTCTATCATTTTCACAGACTACAACAAGAGTACAACGCGACGCGGCGCCCGTCTGGCCATTTAACATATAAATATCGTATGTAATTGCGAAGACCGCAACGCGCGCGTCGCATGCGCTGTTGACGTTGACGTTGACGCAGGCGCAGAGCCGTTGACGTCGGCAGCGACGGCAACCGCAAACGGCATCGTGGCTCAGCAACTTTGCGTTAATTTTGAAATGTTCGTTGGCCATTTTCTGCTTCTTCTTCTGCTGCTGCTTCTGTTCTTTTTTTTTTTTTTTTTGCTTTTTTGTTGTTACTTTTTTTTTGCTTGTTGTTGTTTTTGCATAAGAATTTCTCGCTTTTGGGTTCAATGCACTTTGTCAGCGCTTTGCGCAGTGCGCAGTCAGAGCAGGAGGAACGGGGAGCAGGGAGCTAGTCTTAGAAGTGGGGTGGAGAGCGGGAGGAAAGGGGGAGGCGGGGAGGGAGTAGCCACATGCATATGAGCTTAGCCCACCTGCCAAGCGACGACGCTGGCGCTGCACATGAGCGCATCGAATCACTCGCAAGCCGTCGTCGTTCCAGTCGCTGACAGCAGCAGCAGAAGCAGCTATCTGTCTGTCCCTCTCTTCCTCCTCGCCCCCTTCCCTCCCTTCGATCTCTCGTTACGTCACAGGGAAAGGATTCCCCCAAGCGGCGATCGATCAATTATCGCGCACACATTACGTAAGACAATGCGATTGGGTATTTTCCAACACTGTGCACTCATAATAGCGATAGCGAATTCTTACTTCGTGAGAATTTCAATTATTTATGCGAGAGATAATGTCGCCAGTACTGAATATACAAATAGGTACGTTATGACTACTCTGCTTATGTATACCCTGTAATCACAGCACTGGGGCATGCACCACTGGTAGGTTACCTTTGTCTAACTGTTTTGCCAATAATTTCTTGTCTTTTTCGCTGCTCTTTCATCTATAAACTTTTTCATCTGGCTAAGTACACTCGAGAAATATTACGAGGCTAATTGCAGACCCCCTGCCAACTGGGTGTACCTTGCGCACAGACCCAGTTACAGTTATAAACGGGAAATAGAGCTCACAGTTGGAATCTGGCTGGGCAGATTAAGCAAATGCACATATCTTATGTAGGTATGCACATACATATATAGAGTGTGTGTGTCTTGTACATCTGTTATAAAGTATTCCAGTTAAGAAAATTATAGTTCGGAAAATATAAAAATATTGTACTGACAAGTTTTATTTCTGGAACTAAGTGGGTAAGCATTCATTATGTTTAGGGGTTATTGGTTATAGGTTTGAGTTTTAACTTTGAAGATACCTTCAGAAATCTTTTTTACAAGAAACATTCTTAATACTGCAGAACTTGATGCATATCTAGGTAGATCATACTTTTTATTTGTTATAAATTTTTATTGTTTCTTTTATATGAATTTTAGTACAATCATTAACGTAACTAATTTTAACCTTTTTCATCCATAGTTAGCTTAGCTTCTTTTTCAACACACAATTCTCACTTCTGCAGAACTTGATTCATATTTAAGTAGATCATATGTCATTGCACACATTGTATGCAGATCCCATGAGGAACGTTGGATGATTCAAGCTCAATTTCCCATTGAAATCTTTCGCTATCATTGCCATCATGATGCCAGCTACTCTCGAGGGGTTTTTCCCGCCACAACAGTTGCAATTACTCAAAGGATTCCGTATTATTGGGAAATGTAGAAGAACAACAAGAAGGAGAAGAAGAAGAGGCAACCCTACAAAATTGAATTAACAAATGGACGAAGCACCCAAAAGCTTGAAAACTTTGCCAATTAAAAGTAATTTAAAATAATTTATGCGATGCGTCATATGTGCGTATGTGTGTGTGAGTGTGTGTGTGAGTGTGTGTGTGAGTGTGGGAGGGTGTGTCAGCGTGTACCTACAGGCAGAGAAACATATGTAACTGTGTATATGTGTGTGTGTGGCCCTGTTGCGGTTAATGTACGCTACAGCACCGCGTGGGCGGCAGAGGGAGTAAGTGGAGAGTGGAGAGGATGAATATAAGAGGGAAAGGGAGCGGGAGGGAGAGCAGCGAGCTGATCTAGTGACGATCGACGCGTAAAGTTTGTTCTGTTCCTCTTTTTGGTTTGTGTCTTTTCGTTGTTTCTCTTTAGTGTTTGTCTTCCCCTTCTTCCCCCAACACCCTTTGCAATCGACCACTGCTTGGGGCCAAGCTGTTTTCATTTGGTTGTCGCACAAACCAACAACAACAAAACCACAAAACAAAACTATTTGCGGTGTGGCGGCAATTGGATACCCTACAAAATCAATTGATTAAGCAATTAACAAGCGATAAACTTACAGCGGGTGTTAAAAATATGAAAAGCTCTTACAACATTTCAAGATTTATTAAAGTTCATAGATTTCAGTGAAAGATAAGAAATATATGGAATAAAACATCATTTATATATAATATATATTTTAACAGTTTTGTTCTAAATCAGCATCAACGGGCAATTCGATATAGCCCTGTCCGTCTGTCCGGCTATCTGTCTGTCCTAAGTCGTGTGAGAACCTAGTATCTCATAGACTTTAATAACTAGGGCTACCAAATTTGGTTACTATTACACGCAGATCAAGTTTGTTTTATAAGTTGACCACGCCCCTTTCCGCCCCTGTAAATCGTTAAAAACTAAATTCCAAGCGTAATTTTCATACAGTGATGTTACATTTTTAGTAAACACACTACCTATGAACGGCCAATTGAATTCTAAAATTTGGGTTGCGATCGGATAATTAACATAGAAGTTATTAAGGAAACAATTTGAAGAGTTACTGATTTCCAAACCGCTCCCTTAAGTATGCAAGACGAAATAAGCTAAATATTAGAAGTACTTTATTTTATTTTTACCTTAATCGGGTAAGTTTGACTGTAGCTTTATTGCGTGTTCTTAATTTGTGTAGAACTTATTGCATCTTTGGATTATCTGTGAAATGGATCTAAATCTATAGTATGTTATATATTCTGATTACAAAATTTTAGAACACTCCAATTCGGCTTCGTAGAACGAAAACTTCTAAAAGACTTGCTCGTCATGTCACTAGATCGTCGAGTTTATCGTGTTAGATCGTGTTTCTTCACGTGCCAAATAAGTGAATATCGTATGTCGTGAAAGGCTGAGGTCGTATGCTATAATTGAGTGTATTCCACACATTAAATTCAAACTTAACAATTTTCATTTGGCAACCAATATACCCCACTTCAAGGGCATTCATTTTGGGGAAATCTATTTGACTTTGTCGTGGCAGGCGCCAACACACAGCAGCGACAACAATGGGAGCCAAAGATGTTGCACTTCCGCATGGCTGGCATAGGCAGTCGCGCAGCCCTCCTCCTTCTCCTCTGTACCCCTGCCCCATTTTAGCCCAGCTAAGAATCCCCCATGCTTGGAGACGTGTCTTTCTGAGTGTGGGTGCAACTCAAAAATTGACAGACGAGCGGCAAACGAAGTTGCAGAAGAAAAAGGGAAAAGCAGGAAGGGGAAATGGAGGGGAGAAGGGGAGAGAGGGGGGAGGACTGCAAGTTTATAGACGGGAATCTATTCGGATTCAGGCCATATGCTTTTGCGCCTTTGGCATCCCGTAAGTAGAAACACATGTCTGACTGTCTCTCAGTCTGTTTGTCTGTCCGGCTTGGCTCGGCTGCGTCTCGACATGCATAAACATGCAATCTAACACAAATAGTTGCGTAAATGTAGCAACAACAACAACAACAACAACAACGCAATTAATTAGGTTTATGGGAAATATGCGAAACGTAACGTTAAAAATCAGCGCAAAAACTAAACAAACAAACAAAGCGCAGCAGCAGCAAAGCAAAAAAACTCCCAACAAACCCAACCCCGATCTGGCTCCATCTCTCTCTCGCTCTTTCTCTCTATCTCGCTCTGCAACTGTCGCTCGTCGTCGCCAAGACAAACAATGCAGAATTATAGCATAACTCGAATTTCGCATCATGTAATAAGCTCAGCGCCAAAGCAAACCAAAGCAAACCGAACCAAACAGCGAACCGGGCCGCATTTTTTATTTGTCAATTCATTTATAGATTTTTTTCTCCGGTTTCTTCCCTCTCGCTCTCCCCCCTCTCTCTCTCTCGTAGTATCTCAACTATTGCAAAATTCATCAGACTAAAGAAACGCGTCACGCACACAGAAACTACTCCGAGTTTTGACTTTATTTTTTCATGTTTTTTTTACTTTTCTCGATTTTTTTTTTTTTTTTTTATTCCGTTCAGGGCGTCTACGCAACGCAATTTCGTAATATCGCCCAGAAGACACGCAAATGCAGTTGGTATTATTAACATTATTATTGCGATTATGGCGAGTTCCAATTTGAATACGAGATGAGTGTGTAGAGCGCACAGTTTTAGAAGATTACACACTATTCTTGGTTGGGGAGTCTCGCTGGAAAACGACACACATTGTTCATATACACACTCGCATATAGTTGCTTTATAGAGGAGTTTCTCTACTATTAAAGAGGGCGTGGCTATTAGCTTAAAATAGCCACAGATTGTTGGCAAATGTCGTAAGTCTTCTAATTATAATAGGGTTGCCATATCTACTGATCAGTAAGTCTACCGATTTCACACGAGATGCACCTGGCAAAAACGTTTTGACTATATCACGAGCTTATCAAAAGTTGACAGACTATGAGAACAATGTTTTTTTTATTTTTTTCTATTTTATTTTGGCAGATATCTCAATGAAACTCAGCACTTAAACTTTACGATTTGTGCTATTTAAATTCCCTAAGGGAACCTTCACTAAATAGCGTATACTGTCTATAAACGCTGAGAAACAAACGATAAAAATAAAAAGTTATATTATGATTATGCATTCATTTAAGATATATGTCCATTTACTGCTTGTATTATGCATAGACATGCCAACTTAAATACAAAGAATTATCTCTGTGGATATTTATATAATATTTACCCTGACATACCTTCTCAAAACTTCACATAGAAACGTGTTATTATTCAAGTATTCGATATTTCCACAACTTCAACTTCAACTCGCACTTCCCGTCCGTGGGAATAATATTCTTAGTCAAACTGCCGATTCACACGTCAAACTGAATTAGTTTTTGCTGTTGTTGTTGTTTTCTTATAAAAAACTTGCATATCTGAGTTTTCCAGCAATTATCTTATCTCCATCTATAGCTTTTAGCTATGCGAGCGCTTCGACATAAACGTATTAATTAGTTTTCTTTTCGTCTCTCGACTCTGTCTATTTTTATGGCTTTATATCTTGTCTGGTTCGTTATATTATGGTGCGCATCTCATTAGTTTGTGTCAGGCTAGTATGATCTAATTTCGGGAACGCAACATAAACTGATGGATCGCCTGAGTCGGGCAGCGACTTTCGGTTTTCAAACTGATAGATCGATAGATCGATAAATGCTCGTCGATCTGCTGCGTTCGTTGTTGTTGTTTGAGGTAATTTATGCCAAAAAAAAAAAAAAAAAAAAAAAACTTGGCTTGTACAGCGCTTCCTCTGGCCCCTCCTCCTCCGACATCTCCTTGCACTTCCCCCTCGCTGCTGATCTCGTTTATCGGTTATAATTTCCAATGGGTAACAGGTTTTCGCATTTGTTTTTCTTACACACACACACACAACAAATTTCCTTTTTCTTTTTTTGGGGGTGTGAGGGGAAAAACTTGCGAGGCCAAGACAAGGCGGCAACGTGTTAATCCGTTGCACGTTCGATTTCGGGTGGCACGGGAGCTAAGGGGCGGGGGTTGCTGGCTTAAAGCCACAAAGCCTGCTTGGGACTGTCCGTCGCCGTCGTCGTCGCTGTCGTCGTCGTCGTCGTTGCCGGCGTCGCGTCCAAACACTTGAGGAAAAAGTGAATTTTTTCATAGAAAGTTGCTAGGCAACATTTGCGATGGGGCGCGCGATGCGGCAGCAGCAGCGCCAGCAGTTGCCGATACTTGAAAATAGAAAATACAACAACAACAACAACAGCAACAGCTGCTGCCTCAGTAACAACAACAGCAACAAGAGCAACAGCAATGCAAGCGACACAGTCGAAGTTCCGAATTCTGCAACTTTTTCACTTTCAAACTGATCTGGCCGCATCCCAATCCGAATGCAACTTGGCAACTCTGGCAAAATCACAAATCTCGCTGCCCCTTTGGCCTTAAAGAGCGCATTGAACTTTCTACCGGCAAGGTGGCGCTGCCTGACTCTTTTTTTCTTTCCACTATTGTTGTTGCTGTTCTTGTTGTTGTTGTTGTCGCTTAACCCATAAACCAAATCGAAGCAGAACTGAAACACACGTTAAGCGACCGACGACGGCTGCAGTTTGCTGCTTAAACTGTGCCACGACGTCGACAGCGGCAGCGACGCGACGCAGACCGGGACGCGTCGACGTTGTTAATGACGCCATCGCCAATCGACGGTTTGTTGGGGTTTTACGATTTCTCTGCTTCCCTGTCGCTCGCCAAGCCACCGCTCCCTTTCTTCCCCCTCCCCCTCCCCTCTCTCTCTCTCTCTCCTCGCTCTCTTTCTCTTCCTTTCTCTGCCTCTCTTTCTCTCGCTCGCTCGCTTGTTCTTGTGCTATTTGTCTTGTCTTCCTTTAACGCGCGTTTGGCTTTGTTTTTGATGAGCTTAGAAATGTACAACAACATGAACAAGTTAGCACGATCGCGTGGGTTGAGCACGAACTAGCAAATACCCTGTAACTACTTTTTAGGGTCTAACAAAGTAAGGAAAGAGTATAGATACTGATAGATAAGGTATTAAGGTTTTATTTTAATTTAATGAAAAGAATTTTGAGATATATAAATTCGTAGTCCCCCCAGCCCCAAAAACGCCTTAATATCTTTAATATTAACACAAAAACTATGCTGAACAGGAATATATATAAACACTTGAACAAGCTTCTTAAATATACGTGCAATTGAAGATACGGAGAGAAACAGTTTTTTTAATTTAATTTAATTTAGTTCTTTTCTTTTCTTTTTAAGAGGAAACGCATTTCAGAAATAAAGTTTCTACCTTTTAAAACCTAAATCTCTTAAAATATGACAATATTCGCTATATTCCAATATCATTCGACTAAACAGGCAACTTTTAAACCTGAACATGCTTTTATATTGAGCCCAAACTACCCCTTTTGCAGCTATGCAGCATTTACAGGGCAACAAAAGTGGCAAAGTGGCCCGCGAGCTGGCAAAGTGGTTGCCAAACTGCCCAAGAATCGTAGCAAGTGGAGACCGGGCAAAACGAAGACGTGTTAACCAAGACGGTCAAGTGACATGCAAAGCGAAAGCCACAAGCAACAGAGACGGGGCAACATCGCTGAAAAATGATGTCAAGCCAGCGGGCACGAAGTGAACAGCAGCAACAACAACAACAGCAGCAACAACATTAGCAGCAGCTGCTCAGCAGGGGCCATTGGCCAACCCGGTCGGAACCTGTGCGTGCGTGTAGGTGGCAAAGGCAAGGCTAAGCCAAAATGCTGTTAGAATGTCACAAATGACCTTGACACACCAACCTGCACACACACTAACACACACACACACACACAGGCAAACACACCTTCCTTCCGCTGTTGTTACCGAAAAAATAACAAAAAGAAAACGCTATTATAACGAACATGGCCACAAGAGAGCTTCGAATATCGCATCGACTCACTTCGAATCACATTTGCCATTTGCCATCTACCATTTACCATTCTCGCCTTTTGTCGGCACCGCCTGCCTGCCTGCGAGCCTTTTGCCCATTCAGTCACGAAACACAACTTCAACTTCGTACAGGCGACAAACGTGTGCGAAAAGAGTTCGACTGTGACGCACGCTAACGTGACTTATAATGACCATTTTGTTTACAATTGTACGTGAAAACTTTATTGTTTGATTTTATCTGACTATCTTAAAATTCCTTATCGAGGGTCAAGTACTTAAAAAGGGGTTAAACTTGTGTTCAAAAGGTTACTCCCCAGATATTTTATAAAAAGTTGTGAGAGTCGCAAGCCGAAAAGAATTTGACCTCTGTCAAACTTGTCTAATTTACTAATTCAAGAGAAGGATTAACCAATTAGAATAAAAAGTTTCCATTTACAAGCCTAACGAAATTAGGTTACAATATAATATTATTTATTTTATCACTCAAATTGCTAGAGAGTAAAACAGTACATTAAATGACACTCGAAACAAGACAAAGTAATTAAAAAATAGATATTGCATTCATAAAGAGAACATGGCCACAGCGACTTGGGTAATTGATGCTAATCAAGTAAAATATAAACTCATTGTCATATTAATCGTTTTTGGTCATACGAAATTGATGATTAAGAATAAGTTGAGCAACATTTATTGCAAACTTTTTGTTAAATAAAAAACAAATATGCTGATTAAGCACATTGCTGAAAGAAACAACTGGCAAATGTTTATTGCAGTTCTCAAGTCGATTTTTAAATGTAATTTACGATCGTAAATAATTTGTAAACACATTTTTACGACTTTTTAATGTTGTGGAATATGGGAAGGTCAGAGACGAGTGAAAACGAAACTGTTCGTGTTACTTTTGTCGCCTGTCGCTGGATTTGCCTGCTTGCTAATGGCTGTGTGTGCATGTGTGTGTGTGCGTGTGTGTGAGTTTGTTAGTGTTTGCATATCTCTGGCTGTGGAAGAGCGAGCAACCCCTCGACTACTACAACTACAAGTGCAATAAAACGAAGCGGATGAACGACAGGTAAAAATGCTAATAGAAGATAACGGAAAACGACCAAACAATGACAAACCTGCCTAAAATTGTTGTCGTTGTTGTCGTTGTTGTTGTTGTTGCTGCTGCTGCTGTGAGTCTTGCCCTGTTGAGTTTTCCCAGGGCATGCGGTGTTGCCTGCATTTGCACAGGTGCAACAACGAGTGACACGTCAAGACGCAGCAGCATCATCCGCAACAGCTGAGCCATTGCTCACCACCCCTGCACACACACACACTCACACACGTAGTCATGTATACACACACTAGGGTTGCATTTGTTTGAAGTTTACTAAAACAAAAGTATACTCGTATTTATTTTGCAGGAACTGCAATACAAAGTTTATGAAAGTTGATTCCGGTCTGAAGTCATGTGAAGAATGCACTTTGAAGATTCTTGGCTTATCACTTTCAATATTTGTGCTATCGAGTAGCCACCGTACTTGCCACCGTAGCAATCAGTACCATTGTATTTCATGAGCTTCAATTGGGGAATTGAATATCGCCATTGTTATTGTCCATGTCGTGCCCATCGTCGCAACTATCGAACAAGATATGCGCAATGTTTGTTGTATTAATACATATCTACAATATATAGTATGTATGTATTCAGATTTCGTGATTGTAAGCTAATCGAAAGATAATAATCTCCTGCAGCTAATTTGAAATTGTTCGCATAAGAGAAGAGTGAGAGAGAGAAGCAGAGAATAGAGCAGAGTCCAATTGACCTTCGATTGGTAACAGATATGAAACAGTTGGGATAATGGCTCTAATAATGCCATACAGAATTTGATATCCATGGCATATTCTTTCATTTTTTTAGATATATCAGTTTGATATAAGTTTATATAACTTATTTGCGTGATTTATTTTGTGTAAATTAAATCATTTACTATTTTTCAATTGTTAAAAGTTTTTGATAAGGCTTTCAAAAATATCAGAGATTGAGTTCGTTGCCGAAATCTCAATATATATCTTAGACAGCTGTCTCTATATATACATATATTCAACCGATCTGATTTCAGATACTCACCACACACGTCCAGCCAGCCCTCAACGCGACTGGGGTAGGAAATTGCATGGGCTCGATATGCGCGTCGTCCCATCTCTATGTTCCTTCTGCTTTTGGTGGGTGGTTGGTAAATTTTGGGATGCTGCCGCTGCTCTCGCTCTCTCTCGCTGGCGCTCTCTCCCAGTGTCGGCCTTGTCGCCGCTCTCTCTTGCTCTCTCTCGCCGCCTGCGCCCGCTGCCTTATCTTGCGGGGCTTATCGACAAGTTGTCGAATAGCTGCTGCGGCGGCTGCTTCTCTTCTTCCAGTTGCTTTTGTTGTTTTTGTTGTTGTTGTTGCTGCTGCTTAATTTGAATATTGATTTTATTGGCACCTCGATTTGTTTAGCTGCCGCTGCCGCTGCTGCTGCTGGCAGCAAAGTTAACGATTTTTTATTGCACTTGTCTTGGCAAAAACTGATTAACACAGAAAAAAACAAATTAAATATTTAGCACTCGTCGAGTCTGGGCTTTATTTGTCGATTGTTGTTGTTGTTGCACCCTTTTGGCTTTGGCATCGATTAAATTCTTCGCAGCAACAGCAGCAACAACAACAACAACAAAGCAGCAGCGAGGCAAAAAAGCGCGTTTCAAGAGCACAACAGCAACAGCAACAAAAACAATAAAATATAATACATGATTTTTGCGTTTCTGTTTCTGTTTTTTTTTTTTGCTTTTTTCGTCGATTGCTGCTTTTGTTTTTAGCGTTTCTTCTTTACGCACGGCTCAAGCGCATCTTGCTATCTCGCTCTTGCGCCCGCACTGCTTTTGCTGTTGTTGTTGTGTGTTGGGCGCTCTTAACAGCTGAGACGAGGGAGATGGAGAGCGAGAGCGAAAAGAGATGCTTATTCTCAAATTTTCGACTGTGACTCCCTCTGTGCCACCCCCCGCGCCCGCAGTCGGTGCGTAACAGTTGTTGTTGTTGTTGTTGTTGTTACTATATCACTGTATACACACACACGCATAGAGAACACTTGTGTGTGTGTGTGTATATTGTTAATATTCTGCTCCGAAGGCCGGTCGGCGCATATTGAAGTTTTATTTATTGTTGCTGCCGCTGTCGCTGCTGCTGCGCTGCTGTTGTCGTTTTTGTTTTTGTTGTTGTCGCCTCGAACGAAACCAGAAACTTTTTTAGCAGTCGCAGACGCCGCTATTCACACACACACACACACATACACGCCTATGCAACTGCACACTCTCTGTGCCCGGGTGTGTTTGTGTGTTTTCGGCTGTATTATTTTTATTTTTAAAAATACAAAAATGCGACATCGGCACACACACTCCAGCAACAACAACAACAACAACAACATGTCACAGAGAGAACCAAAAGGAAAAACAACAAACCACACAACGCACGAGTTTCAAATGCAGATGAAGAGCGCGCGCGACGATGGGCGAAATGCAACAACAAACATTCTTCGAAATAACAACAACAAAAATAACAAAATAACAGTTCGATGCGTGCGCGTACAGACGTGCGCGACGTGCCAACCGCGCAACAACAAACATTAACTAAGCCAACGGAAACAGTGTGGCCACAGGCGGCCAGGGCAGAAAATGCGCCAAGTGCGTCAAAGAGAAGCTACCAAAACGGAGTAAATACCAGAGTGCGGTATTTTTCGCCCAGCAGCAGCATATAAAAGTATGCTACACAAAGTATACTCGAGAATTGAGCCACTTGAGAACAGTGAAGACAGCTTCTGCGTTTTTCATTGCATGCTTCTGCGCGCACAAATGTAAAAAAGCCTTTTTGGCCCACCACGCCCCCCTGGCGACGACAAAAACGTTTTTCCAACGGTTTTTTTTTCTACAAAAATCAGAGAAACCAAAAAACTGGTCAAAACTTTGTAGCCCCCTGCAGGGTCCGCTTTTCGCTATCTCGCCCGTTTTGGCCGCATTTCGAAATGAGATTTGAAAAAAACTGCCTTTATTTCAGAGCTCGTTTCCCAAGACACAATCCTATTTGTGTCTCGGATGACAACATTAGGGAAACTTGCTGCTTGATTGGCTAATCAATCAACAAACAATAGAGGGCGCCACTTCCATGGTGCAGTCTCAGTGCTGCAGGAGAGTTGCCATGTCAGCCTTTTTTTCCGGCCTTTTTTGTTAATCAAAAACTTATTGTCCTGCTTATTTTACCCTCCCTTCTATCCGTTTTCGTGTTTTCGGCTTATCTTTCACTATTAAAACAGCTAGATTCTCAGCAGCCCGCGTTAACCGTCTTCTTTCGCTTTGTAAGTTTAAAAGAGCTGAATTTTGTGACAAAAAACCTGATATGGCAACTCTGCTCTGCGGTTAAAGTTTTTGAAACAATGAAAATGCGCAATTTTGTTGTACTTGTCGAACGGTTTAACATGAGTTTTAATAGTGCACATTATTAGTATACATATAGTACACATATATATACATTTTTATATATATATGCGTAGAGTTATTAGTAGGTAATCGGATTAAAATAAAATTAATAACATATTCATAAGTTGGTTCTGTGCGAACATTTTTCTCGTTTTCGCTTCTCGTTTTTTTTTTCTTTTCGATTTTCTCCTCTCCTGTTTTTGCCGTTTCTGTGAAATGGGCATAAATAAATTACACTACAACAGCAACGCAGCAGCACATCGAAATTTACTATATATAGTATGTGTGTATGTATGTGTATGTAGCATATATATATATATATATATCATTATAGGTATACGCATATTGTGTTGTTCAGTCTTTGATTTTAAACTTAACGGGTTAAAGTATTTAGTTAAGAAAAAAAAACAAAAAAAAATGCATACAAATATTTAGTATATAGTATGTATCGTATCGTATCATATTAGATTGTGGAGGGGGGAGCGGGACTCGAGGGAATGTGCTAGGATAATGTCCTATGCGGGGCGCAGCCCCATTTGGAACGCTTCAGTTTTGATAATTATCGTATAGCTATAGTTGTGTGTGTAGATATAGGTCTGAATATATAGGGGGTTCTCTATAGGGTGTTTGTTTGATTTAGTGATATTTTAGCGGCACTGCCATCTCAATTTCACAACTTGGGCTCCTCCTCCTGGCCACTGCAAGCCGGCGCTGGCGATACCGAACCGGAACCCGATGCCGAAGCCGAGAACCTGATGCCGAGCCCGATGGGGTGCCCGAACCGGAGGCTGTGTCGAAGCGATTCGCCTCGGCCTCATTGGCCGCATGCAGCTCGACAAAGATATCGATGAGATTGTTGATGCCAATCAAGTAGCCATCCTCGTGGTTGCCCACCTTCCAGGCCGAGTAATGATCGATGCTCATCTGCGGCGGCAGCGCCACCGTCTTGGCGAAGTCAATCAGCCACACGCTCGCGTGCGCCTGATCGTGCACGAAGAGCAGCGAGCTGCCGATCACCTCGTGCGTCTGGAAGAACTCCGAGACGGCCAGTGTGGCGCGTATAGCACGCAAGCGTTGTATGTAACGGGGCTGAGAAGAGTACAGAAAGAGAGAGCAGATAAGAAGAAGGTAGAGAAGAAATGATCTTTCGGATAACGCACCAGAATGTGTGGATGGCCGCTGAGAAACTCGCAGAAGGCCAACTTGATTTGTTCGCGCGACTTGGTCGTCTTGAAATCTTTGGAACTGGTGCCGTCGCTCTTCTTGATGCCCTGCAAGTAACGGATAAATTTAAAGCATGAAGAGGAATGGGGGTAATCTACTTTACCTCGATGCGAAAGCCCAGTGTGGCCGTGCTGGAGATGGTCTCGCGCCAGACCATGTAACGCGGCTTGGTCACCGCCTTGGCTGCATGCTCCTCGGCACTGGGCGCCTGGGCATCGATCTGTATCATCTTGTCGTACATGTCCTTGCGCAGCTTGGGCTTCTCCTTGGCCTTGGACAGCTCCTCCTCCAGGTAGGTGCGCACGCCCACCTTGCAGTCCATTACACAGGGCTGCACGTAGTCGCTCAGCAGATCCTGTAGCTGCAAGTAAACTAGAGAGAGGGAGAGAGAGATGTGTAAACTAGCGGATAAGCCGGATAATGTAAACTTCTCTTACGTTCGCCCTCCTCACTGGTCACTTGACCTTTGTAGACGGGCACATACGGACGCAGCACGTCCTGCATGAGCACCTGGAAGCACTCCTCCTCCTTGGGGCACAGCTTCTTCAGCACGGTCCCCGGCTCGGGACCCGCCTTGAAGTTGCCCTGGTGACCGGCCAGCTGCACCCACGGATAACGCTGCTTCTTGTACGTTTGAAAGAAGGGCGTCCATTGCACTATGTTGCGGATCTTGCGCCATCCGGAGCTCTGCAAAAGGTAAATGCGGATAAAATTAACTTACTGGATAACAACAGATGACTCCAGGGACCAACTGAAAAGAAGAAAGTCAATAAAGTTCCCTAGTTGCAGTGGATAAGAAAATTGGCCGTTTTTCAGAATAGCCAGGATAAGAGCATTAGTCTTCATATATCACTTATTTCGCCACACACGTTCCATCCGGATAACTTTGTGCTGTGTTGGGCAATGCCAAATTGCTATAGTTATTCACGAAGAACACACAAACAACATCCGGATAAGCGTAAACACGAATCACGAGCACAATATAATAGTGAATAGTGCCAGCAAGCGGGTGTAATACCTATAATATGTATATAATATTGCTAAGTCTCATTGGATAACGTTTGTAGCCACTGGATAACGTTTACTGGCAACGGATAGCACCAGAAAACGTTAAACAACACATTTACTGGCACTGGATAACATTTCTGGCAGTGAATAACATAGAATAACACACTGGATAACGTTTCTGGCCACTGGATAACGTTTACTGTTAATGGTTCGACACCGGATAACGTAAAACGACAAGCTGGATAACATTTACTGGTACTAAATAGCGTTTACAGCAGCGCATAACGTAGAACAGCTCAGTGGATAACATTTGTAGTCACTGGATAACGTTAACTGACAACGAATAGCACCGGATAACGTTAAACAACACGCTGGACAACGTTTACTGGCACTGGATAATGTTTCTTATTGCGAATTACATAGATGACACACTGGATAACGCTTACAGGCGCTGGATAGCACCGGATAACGTAAAACAACACGCTGGATAACGTTTACTGGCACTGGATAACGTTTCCAGCAACAAATAACATAGAATAACACACTGGATAAAGTTTCTAGCCACTGGATAACGCGCAGTGGCTGCGGATAAGCCCGGACAGCCATCGTAGCTGTCAGTGCCGTTGCCTTACCTTCTTCGTGCCGCTTGCTGTGGTCGCATTCGCCGAACCCGCCCCCACCGCCGAGTCAGAAGTCGCCGCCGAAGTGGACACATCCGAGTCCCACTCGGAGCTGAGATCGTCGCTGCTGGCGTAGCCGTAATCCCGCGGCATGGGCACCTCCAGCAGCGACTTGGAGTACTGAATGTAGCCCGGACAAAGACTCTTGCCCAGCGGCGAATGGGTGCGTCGCGGCGGCGACATCATCATCATCATTGACGACGTCGTAGCTGGCTGAGAATGTTGTTGCGACAGCTTGCGTCCGGAGGCGAGACTAACGTGCTCGCCAGCATTGCCGGTGATGCTGATGGTGGGCATCGATAGCTTCTTCTCGGCACGCTGCTTGATGCCGTGCGCCTGTGCGAAGGCCAAGCTGCATTTGCGCGGCTGCATGTTGTTGCCAGAGAGTTTGCGGCGAAAGATCTTCTTGCCAGCAGACCCAGAGCCGGAGCCGGCAGTAGTGCTGGCCCCCCCGGCAGCGGTGGCAGCTGTGTTGCACTCCGCATCGCTGCCAGCATCCTCAGTATCCGCAGCATTGGCTTTGGCTGCTGCTGCATCGCTATCGACACCATCGTCGTCATCGACATCGGCATCGGCATCGTCGTTGTGATCATCGTCATCGAAGCGCAGCTTGGCAATGTCCTCGGGCAGCACGTCCGGGAAGTGCAGCAGCTTCACCGTGACCTTCTTGCCCGCCTCGTTGTAGTAAACCTCCTTGGCGCTCATTCTGTCAAAGTCCTCGTAGATTCGCACCTGCGGCGATGGCGGCGGAGTGGGTGGCGTTGTAGGCGGAGTTGTTGTTGGAGTTGTTGTTGAAGTTGTTGCTGCTGTTGTTGCTGTAGTTGTTGCTGTTGTATCGGGGCTTGCTGTTGCTGTTGCTGCTGCTGTTGCTGCTTGTCGTGTGGCACGTGGCGCTGGCGGTTGTGCGAGGGCGCACACAGACATTTTACAGGACATTCGAGGTGGATCCGCGCGACGTCCACATACGCATCAGACGCACTGTAACGCGCGGCAGCTACAACTGCACAACAAAGATTGCAAGTGTGAGTGAGTGTTGCTGTCGCCGATGTACTGTTGTTGTTGTTAGTGTTGCTGCTGCTGAATTCGATTTGCGAACCAGTTCGCGCCTAAGCGACAATTGACCCAACGCAATACACAAAATGTGACTGACATACCAAGCGAATGTGCGTCAGCGGACTGCACTGACTGCCAGGATACCCTAACTGGAAACCCAAGGAGAGAAACTGTAGGGGTCTGTGATAGTCTATAGATGTACTGCATAATGTTCACAGTGTCGGATAAAGGCGGATAACTCCGGTGGAGTTGATTGAGAGATCTAGGCTTATTATGACGAAGTAGAGTTGCAATACTTTGTTAAATATTTACATTAAGGTGCTCATATATAGTCGGATAACTTTATAAGCTGTTTTATATATATTCTTGAACAACATAAAAGCATAAATAATAATGTAATGCTTATCAACATTAATTATATTGAGGTATAACTCCAATTTAGTGATCATAGATAGACAGTGACTATAGAAGCTGTTTTATATATATTCTTGAACAATATGTAAACATAAATAATAATGTAATGCTTATTAACATGCATTATTACGAGGTATTACTCCAATTAGCTAGTCGAATAACTATATAAGTTGTTTTATATATATTCTTGAACAATATATAAACGTAAATAATGATGTTGTGCTTATTTAGATTCATCATTGTGAAGTATAGATTCAATTAAGTGCTAATATATAGTCGAATAACTATATAAACTGCTGTTTATATATTCTTGAACAACACATAAGCTTTACCGATATTGTAATGCTTTTAAAGTGACATGAGCTGTAGACTGTATACAAAATACAGATATTAATGGAATAGATCACTCAATAAACTCTATATTTCTAGGTTACGCCCGATACGATTTTTATATATATATATATATATATATATATATCTATGCATTATGCCCAATACGATCACTTAAATATTGGATAAGTCTAAATAAAGCCTAAATATTTGATGCACGATCAAAAGAAAACAACTAATAAACAGAGACAGAGAAATAAAGAGAGATAGATAGATCAATTGGATCAGAAGGAACCCAAGAAACTCCTTTCGTTTGCTGTTAAGGGTATCTGAGGTTCGTGGTGCCCCGATTGAGGGTACTGCTTAAGCAATCGCAGCTTGTTTTGGGCTGTTGTCAGCGCGTTTTTGCTGCTGCTGCTGCTGCTCTGGCTGTTGTTGTTGGTGGTGCTGCTGCTGCAGTTGTTGCTTTGGCGCAGACATCAATCAAAATTGATTAAACAGAATACGCGAAGCAGCTCAGAGAGGCGTGCATCTAAGTAGGCATCGGCGCAGTCAGCTGCGCTGGCAGAGCAGGCAGCGCGTGTTGGCATCTCGCCAGCGCCATCTGCGGCTTAACCGCGATACGCGGGAGATCCCAAAGATACGAGGCGACTCGCGCCAAAAGATACAAAGCAAGAGTGGAGCTGCGTGAGGCACCTTTGGGCAGAGGCAGCCACAGCAACAGCCGCAGGCGCAGCTGCAGCGATCAAGCAGCGTCAGCGGGGCAAGGTAAACCGAGCAGCCAAACCGCATTATGATAATAATGGAAATGTTAATGGCGTGTAGCAACAGCAGCAACAACAATAACAGCAACGCTATCAAGAATGGAAACCGCGCTATCCAGTTACAGGCACACTCTCTCTCTCTTTCTCTCTCCACGCTTCGCTCTCCCCTCTCTCTCTCTCTCTCTTTCTCTCTGCGAAACATTTGACGTCATTTGCAAAAGTTTTGTTGTGCGATAACGAGGCAAAAACAACAATAACAACGACAACAGCTACATTTGAAACCTTGAAACGTCGACGCTGAAAGCGACACCTTTGCGTGTGTGTGAGTGTGTGCCCGCATATAGGCCACAATATGGCGACCTATAAGTAGGCCGATTGAACTGGGAAGCGTACAGATCGGATACAATGGCATTATCGGATAGGAACAGTACGTGAGCAGGGTAGGGAGAGAAGGTGCTGCCGCCTGAATGGACCTCGGCACATCCGCATAAACAGTTTATAATAAGCACACACGTATGTAAACAATACAATATATCAGACTCTAGACAGACTATATATACCATATGCCGTACTATATACCCTATAGCAAGTACATTTGTACTATCGGAAATGAACTGTGCACAACAACAGCAACTGATAAAGGAACATGCTCTGTGGGAACACTCTCGAAAGGTAGCGGCTCTCTCGAGATCATTCTCTCACGTTGCTATTTTGTACTTCTCTTCCTTTGTGTCTCTTCTTTCTTAAAGTAGTTTGCTGTCTGATAGTCTAGGCTCGATCATTCTAAATTGATCCTTAACTTTGTTGATGCTTTTCTGATCTTCTTTAAGCTGCTTTCCTCTAGCTGTATTCTCTTAGATTATACTTTATCATTAAGTTAATTTACGATACCTTTCTATCTTTACTTCTTATATCCTTCCACATTCTTTATCCCTGATCTTTACTTTTGACTGTATGAACGCGCTGATCTCAGCAACTAGTCAAGCTGGAGACACCAAACAAAGCATGAAGTATTCTGAGTTCCATTAGCAGAATAAGTTTATTTCAAATTATGAATAATTTGTGTTCAACAAGAGATTTAATTTTATTTTTCTACTTAATCACAGATGAATACCTTATGAACTTAGTAACTGATAGATGAATACTATATACACTTTGAACTTATTCTGCAATAATAACTTTGTAGCGAGTGTGACTCATCTGTTGCTTGTTCTGTATCATAATAGAATTAATCTGACTATCCTCATTGGTTATACCTTCTGTCTGTTTTGTTCTATATTCTTGTCTCTTTCAATATCTGTCACTCTTTCTTTCTACTTCTCTCTCTCATTATCTGCTTTCTACAATCTTTTTTACTGATTTAACTGATCCTCACACTTCAACTGAATTATCCTTTGAGTATCATTTAGATCTATTGATTCTATACATACATATGTTTTTCTCTCCCTCCTTTTCTCTCTTTCTCTATCTCTCTCTCTCTTTTCTCTCTCTCTCTCCTGTCTCTTCTAGGAATATCTCTCTTACTTAAAACCAAACTGTCCCTTTCCCTTTCCCCCCTAAAGCCCCTCGTCGATCTTCGGTTTACCGCAATCGATTCGATTTCGCTCAAAAACCAATTTGCAGTTTGTTATCTAATAAAAACAATTTGGTCGACGACATGCGCCTAGCTGTGTGTGTGTGTGTGTGTATACCATATGTATCTGTATCTGTATACGCAAGGCAGATACATAGT
This sequence comes from Zaprionus africanus, assembly GCA_018151435.1. NCBI lineage: Eukaryota > Metazoa > Arthropoda > Insecta > Diptera > Drosophilidae > Zaprionus > Zaprionus africanus. The sequence continues at coordinate 868,971 of JAECXB010000096.1, forward strand.
TATAGATATAGATACAATAGGCAAATCGCGCGTGTCTTTAGCGCTTGTGGCTGATACACCTTGTGCAGGGGACTCTATCCAAAACTAACTCACTCCCCCCCTTCCACTCTCCTGACTCTTGCCCCGCTGAACTGCGCTTTATGTGCGGCATTCATGCCGCATAACAATGACAAAAGCAACGTATCCCCTTTCTTTCTCTCTCTCTCGCTCGCTCTCCCGCTGTGTGTGTGTGTTTTTGTTTCTTAACTGCCGAAAGCTTAAAATTAATAAAGTAAACACTTTTTCTATTTCGGTTGCGTTGCCCAGTCGCCATTGACGCACAAATTGCGCTAGAATGAGCGTGGGGGAGGGAGAGATGAGAAGGGGCAGTGGGGGGAGAGGACTGCGATCATTGTTTGGGGGTGGATGGGTCGAACGCGCGGGACTGAGCGCTTGAGCGGATGTGTATTGAAACGATTGACGCCAATTATAGCGCCAAAGCGGGAGAGAGATGGATAAAGAGAGAGAGGGGGGTGGAGGGGGAGACCAATCGAGTGCAAATGGACTTGGGATGCCATTTTTGGGACGTTGGCGCTAAATAAGACTCAATTGCCAAATTGATGCAAACGAAATTGTTTAATAAAACCTGCGCAGCGTCGATTCATTATATAATTCACAGTTGATGAGCCAAGACCACCTCCACCTCCCACTCTCCCTGTTTCCCTCTCGCCCCGTCTCCCACCCCACACGGGCTGCTGCTGTGCGTCTGTCTGTGGGCGCCTTGCAAAGTGCGTAGCATTCTCCATTGACGTCGGCGTCAAAATGTTTACATAAACTTGAATTAATTTCGTTGCAGAGCCAGCGACGCCGACAGCAACAGCGACGCTGGCAGCGCAGTAGCGTGCGCAGCCCACTCTGCCCTTTTTGCGTGTGACGCGTCGGCGCGTGCTTCAATTAACACTTTTTACAACAGTAGCAGCAACAGGAAGGAGGAGGAAAAGGGGAAGAGGAGTGGAATGAAGAGCAACACAGTCTGGCAGCGGTGGGGGCAGCGCAACTTGCAACGCTCAGCGCGAATCGAATGGAAAACACGAGCAGCAACAACAGGCAAAATTCATGTACAGTTAAACAACAACAACAGCAGCAGCAAACACAAGTGCACACACAACAACAGCAACAACAACAACAAATAAAACAATTAAATTTTTAGCAGACAAAATGAAAACACACGAAACACACAGAAAAAAAACGCGAGTCGCAGCGAAATTTTAATTGAATATTATTTTTTTTATTCTCGTTTTCTTTGCGGCAGCGCAGCAGACAAAACAGCTCTGGTTAATGTCTTTCAATGTTGTTGTTCTGTTTCTGTTTTGTTCTGCCGCTGCTTCGGCCTCTGCCTCTGCCACTGCTTGTTGTTCTTCTGCTTTTGTTTGTCTTGTTGCGTTGCTGTTAACTGTTTTATTTACTGTTTCTGTTTCTGTTTTTTTTTTGTTTCAGCTTCGGTTTCTGTTGCTGCAGCTGCTGAGGGCGTTGAAGACGACGGGGGCCTGCGCCTGGCATTGGCTTCACGAAACGCAAACGCGACAACGACGGCGACGACGACGGCAACAGAGACAGCGACAGAGACTGAGAGACACACACAGAGCCCAGCCGCACGCGATCGCTGCGAAAGCTCAACTGGTCTGCCGGAGCCGGAGACGGAGCCAGCAGCGCCACGCGACGACGTCCGCGATGAGCAGCAGCAGCAGCAGCGACAACAGCGGCAGCGCAGTCGCCGTAGTCAGTTGGCGACGCAAAAGGCGGCCACATTGAGCAGAACAGAGCAGACGAGTCCTAACTACAATGGAGGCGCACTGATAACAAACAGACAGTGCAAGAGAGAGAATGGGAGCGAGGCAGAGTGGGAGAGTGGGAGAGAGGCAGAGTGTGAGTGCAGGCTGAAGAGAACGCAAGCAAGGCGTCGCAGTTAGGTGGAAGGGCAAGCGCAGCAGACACACACAGCCACACACACAAACACGCATAAACAAGGCAGCTGCGTATGCTGGTGGGTTGGGGGTATGGTGAGTAGGGTATGGTGGGAATGGTATCGGCATTTGGGTAGCTTCCATTGACAGAGCATGGGCAAAGCTCATTGCCTGTGTGTGTGTGTACGTGTGTGTGCGCTGTGACGTAGTTGAGTTGTGGGTCGTGAGAGCAACGTGAGAGAGAGCGCAGTTGAGTGGGAGAGTGACAGTAAGAGAGTGTGTGTTGAGTTGGGTAGAAGGATCAACGCAGCACAGAGAATGTATCGCAGGGTTGCCATATCAAATGAGATAGGCATCACAGACCTGGCAGCCCTAATGTGCCTGCAAATTGAATTTACTTTGTATGGGAGTGGGAGTTTGTGACTGTGTATGTGAGTATTTGTGTGAGTTTTATCTTTCTTTTGCTTTGTTCTATTTATTTTGTAATATGTTAAAGAATTCACATTGGTTAACTGTAAAAAAAACACACTTGAGCTGCTCTGTCGATGCTTTCTCCAGTTCGCAGGCAGTTTGCACTTTGTTCTCCGCGTCCTTTTGTGTTCCTCTTTTCCCTTTTCGTTTGTTTTCTTTAATGTGGTGCAACGCGTGCTGCTTTTATAGTTTTTCCGCTTATCCGTTTTTGGAGCTTGGCTTTTCTTTGCTCGCGCTCAACGCGATTTCAACTGAGCTTCACGCATGGGCTGCGCTGCTCTCAGCGCTCACTCTCTCTCTCTCTCTTTGCCGTTGCCCAAGCGCGTCAGCAGCGGCGGCAGCGTCAAAGTCGCGCGTCGGGGCGTATGTCGCATCACAGCGCGCCTGTCTGTGACGTCAATGGCAATGGTAGCTTTCGGACCGGTCCAACAGTCCAATAATTCAATGCGACGACAACACCGACTTGGCCAAAGCTGTCAGCTGCTGTCGCAATGGAGCTTCAGCTTCGGCTTCGACTACCGCTGCCGACAGCGACGTTGGCGACGCGCAACACTTGAGCCGCCAAGCTTTTACAGCGCGACGATCGCCTTAGTCGAGTTGCAAACCCAATGCGAGCTTTTGCTCGCTGCGACTAAGCTAATCAGAGCCACAGGGTGTCGTTAGCTACCCCTGACTACCCTCGGCTACCCCATTGATAATGAATGAATTCATTTACGGTAGGGTACTGCGCTGTACTCATTTTGGGTGTACTCACTTCATTAATTCATATCATTAATTTGATGTGATTGCTGTGATTGAGATCCTTTGGGAAAATGACTGTAACAAAAAAAATGTTAACACTAAAAACAAGCAAGAAAGCTACAGTCAAGTGTGCTCGATTGTGATATACCCGCTTAAGTATGTATAGAAGATCGATTTCTTAAGTAGAGAACTTCTGTGTTAAGCGTATTTTGTGTTGCATACTTTAGAGAGGAATTTGAAATCAGTTATTCCAGTTATTATTTCCTAATAACTTCTATGTTAATTATCCGATCGCGACCAAATTCAGATATCGATTGTATCGTGTGATAGTTGTTGTGTTTATCAAACATAATTTTTGCTACATTAAAATTACACTTGGAATTAGTTCTTTATATTGATTTTCGGGGCGGAGAGGGGCGTGGTCAAATCTGAAAACAAACTTGCAATAATAACAAATTTTAAATTCAAATTTCTTAGGCCTAGCTATTATAATCTCTGAGATCTAGGTTTTCATAGGCACGGATGGACAGACAGAAAGACAAATAGGCGGACAGACAAACGTACAGAGACACGGACAGACGGACAGACCAACAACGGTATATTGAGTCGGCTATTAATGCTGTTTCAGAATATATGTATATAGTTTGTTGGGTCTGTCACGGCTCCTTTTGTTCCGTTTCATAAATTTTAGTTTTAATACCCTTCTACTGTATGGTTAGCGGGCATAATGACCGTCAACTGAGTCAATTCATGTAGACAGAGAAACCCGTTCAATTATTCAAAGGGTGCTTGACAGCCATAACATATTTGACAAGACTTAAACTTATATCACTCACTGTAAGGTACTGTCAATCAAGTTAATGAGTCTTGTAACTGCTTCACTGAACACATACTCGTTGTAAGTGAGTACATCATAAGGTGCACTTTGTGAATGAATGATTCATTTGCCTTTTGAATGCATTCATGTGGATTCTACTACACCGCCCACTAGCTGGTTCAGCCGCCCACACCTACCTTCTTTTTGGCCGCCTCGGCTGCGCTGAGCACGTACAGATCGACGATGCCCAGCAGGCAATCGTCGCAGCGACAGACATCCTCGCCGAACGCCAGTGAGCCGAGGCTGCTCGTCGAGTCCAGTGAATCGGTGCGCCGCAGCCGACTGACAATTGACGCTGTGCTGCCAATGGCAGCAGCAACGCCTGTCAACGGCGTCGCCAGCTGTGTGGACAAGACGTTGCTGGTGCCGCCAACGGCAGCGGCGGCAGCGACGCTGGCTGCAGTCATGGCAGCTGGAGCAGTTCCGGCACTGGTACCGGAACCAGCAGCAGCACCAGAGCCCGCCCCACTGGCGGCAGCGGCTGCTTCGATTTTGCGCGCCAGCAGCTGCTCCATGAGAGTGCGCGGACGCGACGAGGAAGGAAACAAAGCCATTCCTACTTAGTGTGTACGCACTGTACTCTTGCTGTTGATCGCGTGCCAAGTTCTTTGCTTAAGTCTTTTGAATTGAACACGTGTCAATCGAGTCGATTTATTGTCTCTTTTATTATTTTTAGTTTATCTACGCCCAAGTTGCAACATACCTGCAATGAGAGAAAGAGAAGGGAGATCAGTGATTAGTATTTTTATGCAGAGAACTTAAGGGTTAAAATAGTATAAGGCGTATAAGTATGTAAAATAGTAGACAAAGTCGCACGGCAGGCGGAAATCCTTTTGGAGATATAAAGTAAACTCCTGCCTATCTGGCAACCTTCGCCCATCTGGCAGCAACTCTTCATATAGTATACCTGTCTTCCTAGGTAAGAACAATGACCTTTGCACCAGGTTTTAAGAAGGTTGATTTCCATAAAAAAAAACTACAAAAGGCTATTTTTAAAAACATCCATTTTGGTCGATTTTTTTTTAGGCTTAGTTTGCTATTATTTAAAATCATTCAGTATTTGTAAATTTGAAATTTCATAGGCATAATGCTTATGTATATACAGCAAAAAGTCCTATATAGTAAATTTTGTTACAATATCTTGACAAATAACAAAAATGGCCCGATAGTTTCTATGGTAGTCATACGATATGATTGGTCAAATTCGGCTTCTTCCGACTTATATATAGCGTGCAGGAATAAGAAGCATCTGTACTAAGTTCTATCAAGATAGCTTTAAAACTTGAGAGACTAGTTTGACGTTGCAACAGAATACACACGAATACACGGACACGCGGACAGACGGACAGGGCTAGTTCGATGTCTCTGTTGATGCTGATTCAGAATATATACATTTAATGGTGTCAGATATGTCTTCTTAGGTGCGTTGCAAACTTCTGGCCAACATTAAAATACCCTCTGCAAGGCTTTAATTATGCAAAGGCAACATTCTTCAAGAGTCTACAATATATTCTTTTAATACCCTCTACCCAGCTGATGTAATTGAACATATGATATAAGAATGAACTGCAGAAAGTGCCATTTATCTTATTCTACAATTTCTAAAGCAGTCAAAACTTAGCTACGTGCCGTTAGCTCTAAAGTTATTTGAGATTATTGATATATCGCTGGAAATGCAACAAGAACTGCCGAAGCTGTCATTACTCTTCAGCCAGTCTGGCGATAGTTATCTACAGATTGATGACATGCAATAAGAACTTCACTAAGAGCTACAGGAAGTGTTCTTTACCTTCCAGTTTCAACCCCACCCCCCAGTCACATTTCTCGGAAAGTCTCTTTCGCAGAGCTTTTCAAAGCTGCTGCTGGCAAACGAGCAACAAATTGCAGTCGATTAATCTCTGGGGCTGCCTTGCCTGCCGACTGCAGCTAGTTTTGTTCCTTGAACGCGACTATCTCAGTCTGCCTTTGGCATGCCAACCTTATCCGGCTTGCTGATGGGGCACAATTTGTTTGTCTGTCGCATCTTATCCGAAACGGGGCGTTCGCTGCAACGCGTAATCGCAGCCTGATAAAAGTTTCTTGTTAATTAACATGAAAGTGCAATGCGGAGCTCCGCGAGTTCGAAAAAAAAAGAAAAAAAACTCGTCCAGCCTCGAGTCCGAAACCCAAGAGCCGGACTAGATCCGACTGCAGTTGGAATCGTTTGCAGTCGTCGTCATATCGCCGCATTTATGCGCACATAAAAGTCAAATAATAGATCCAAAAGATACTTTGCCAGCGCAGCGGCAGCGCAACTCGTTGCAGACTGTCCGACAGATCGGACAGCTCGGCCAGCCAGCCAGCCAGGCAGACATGATTTATAAGTCCCGCGATCGTAGCTGTTGTTGTTGTTTTTGCTGTTGTTGTTGTCGCTTAGGATACCCTCTAAAATTGGCGACACGCCACACAATTTGCAACAGCGCACGGAAAATGCGTTTTGAATATCGAAATTATTGCCAGATTAGCACGATTTATAATCTGCGATCGCTGATCGAGGCGCATTATAATTGGCTCGTATTGCGATCGCATTTTGCATGCCGATCATGTTTCGCTCATATCTGGCGATCGGACAATTTCAGGCATAGATCATGCGCAGATGCGATCGCTGGTGGTGGAAGTTTCCACTGCAAGATGATCAGCAAGCGAGTGTCTGAGTCTGAGATTGAGGAAGTGATCAGCAGGTGTTGGGATTTATAGCTGATCTTGGCAACTATTCGCTGATCTTCGGCGTATGCAATTTGTTGTGATCGGTTAAGCATTTTGGAGCATTTACTGAGTACTAAGTTCTTTTAGTAAATTCAGTGAAGCTTTTAGTGATCATGCAAAGAAATTTTGTAGAGGATTTTAACGTAAATACATTGAAAGGTACTTAAATAATAGAAAAAAAATCACTTTGCATATGTAGATCACTGAAAGATCATAAAATATGAAACATATTTTAATTTTTTTAGATCATTTTGGGATCATTTCATTTGTGCTAATAATTATATGAGAGATTTTAGCATGAAATGGAACAACATCAAAGGAACAACTAAATTGAACATAAATAGTTCACCGATCTTAGAGATTGTTTCAGGAAAGATCAGTAAATATATACATATATATATATATATAAACTTAACCTCCACAATGAGTGCAACTCAAAGTCGACTTCATTTGAAATTCCTTTCGATATTTTCAGTAACTTCGCATTGCCGTTGTTGCTCTTGTTGGTGTTGCCCGTTGCCTGTGGCTGTTGCTGTTGCTGTTGCTGCTGCTGCAGTTATTGTTATTGTTTTTGTGTTGCTTAAGCCAACTGTCTTGTACTTTTATGGTCGGTCGTCTTATCAATAATTTATGTCAGATTATACCGTTATGTCACAATAAATTAAAGTTGGCAACTTATTTTCCCGGCCTTTGCGATTTTTCGTTTTTTATTATGGCCAAATCTGTCAGTTTAGTGGCGCATTTGGAAAATGGGGAAAATTGAACGGGCCAACTGGTTGGGCAGTCTCGCATGCAACACAGAGAGAGAGAGAGAGAGGGAGACTCCACTGGCAGTCGCAGTTGCAGTTGCAGTTGGAGTCCGACTCCGACTTGGAAGCGGACTCGGAGTGGGCTAGTTGGACTTGGCTTGGCTTGGCTTGGCCTGTCCTGGCTTGGGGTTTGGCTTCGCTTGGCTCTGCTTGGCGTGCGGCGGCAAATTTCACTGTCACGCCTCGTTTTCAATTAACTTGTTGGCGACCGCTGGCCAGGCCGATAAATCAAATGAGCCGCCACAGGCTGCCGGCAGTGTCTGCCGCATGCCGCATGCCGCATGCCACTGCTCTCTAGTCGTAGGCATTGCCACTGTTGCTGAGGCTACGCTACCCGAACCTCCTCCTCCCACTTTTTGGTCGATTTTATTTTGATTTATGAAGATCGCTTCATTTGGCTGCCGCTTCTGCTGCACGCATCGCATCGCAGCGATGTCAAAGTTTATCGCCGACGCGCGATGATTAATGTGGCAGCTCTGCACTGCGGCCTACTGTGGCTCGAGTGTGTCCCACTGTGCTGCCACAGTGTTGCCACTGTGCCGCCATAAATGCGCAACTGCAGCTGCCGTCGGGCTGCTGTTTATGGAAGTCGTTGCCAGTTGCCAGTTTGCAGTTTGCAGTTGCCAGCGCGTTGTTGTCGACAAGGGTCAATCGGTTTGCAGATACAAAAGTATCTTCGTGCGTTGGCCCCAACTGCGGGCAGCGTGCTGTGTGCTGTGTGCTGCGTGCACAAACCTGTATCTTTCACTTAGAAATGCATCTTAAGTGCGCAGCGCAGCGCAAGCAACTAGCGGCCACCTTCGCAGTATCTGAGAGACTCAGTAATGTATCTTTCACTTCGAAAGTAGCTTAAGCTGCTCAATATCTTTATGATCACTTTATCAGCAGCTCTTGGCTCTAACTGTAACTGCAAGTGAGGTATCTTATCTGCAAGGATTTCATGAAAGAGATGGACTAAAATTTTATAGATTCATAGATAAACCTATTTTGCAGCGAGTAAAAGAGAGTAAGCAACTCCATCTGCTATCTGTAAAAGCCTTCTTTAATGGAGACACCAAGAGAGTCCTCGTTGATTGAAACCACTCAAGAAGCTGCGTCAAGATCAATCAAAACCACAAAGTAACTAAGAGATTAAGTAGCTAAGTGGTTGAGGAAATTTTAGAGGGGAAAACAAGTTGCCAGAATGTGTGGAAGCCTTAAAAGTGGCCTCAGATTGTAACCCCCCTTTAAGACCTAAGATATTTTGAATGATATTTTTTATATTAAGTACTACATTATAGAAAAGTTCACCTACAGTTACTTCCCATATATCTTCAAAGCTTCCAGAGTTTTGCAATTGCAACTACAGTTAAATAAATTCATCTTATTCAAGCAAAAATAACATTGCAGCTGACATGAAGAGTATCTCGTGGATATGAAAAAGTATCTGCCAAGTATTGTGCGCAAATAAATCGGAAAACAACCACAGCACAGTGGGGAAGGAGGAGGGAGAGGGGGAGAGCGAAAAAAATAAACTTTTAATTAACAAGCGAACCGCAAAATCAACAAAATCAATTTGGTCGCCGCGTTTCTCAAACAACAAACAAAAACAAACTCCCCAGATAACTTTCGGCTGAGAGTGCCTGCTGTTGTTATTGTTGTTGTTGTTTCTGTTGTTTTTGCTGTTGTTATTATTGTTGCTGCGCTTTACTCACTTGGTGCCTGCTGCAAGCGGCGACGACGACGACGGCAACGGAGGCTGCTTTTCGCTTCTGATTCGCAGTAAACAATCGCGCGGACACATAACAAATATGGCAAAAAAAGCAAGTAAAGAGAGTGAGACAAGAATAATAATGACAACAATATTAGCAACAATAATGAATAAAAGTTGTTAGGATAGCCAGAAAAACAATAGTTATAAATTTTATCGATATCGAGAATAGTTTCAAACAACGTGAAGCAATCGGAATGCGCTACGCGAGCGCGAGAAAGAGAGAGAGAGAGATAGCGATAGGGGGCGATCGACTGCGATCGACGACTACGACGACGACGACACGACACAATTTTTTTTCTTTAGTTTTTTTTTTTTGGGGCCCGATTGCTTGTTGACTTTGGAACGGCGCACGAGCAACTGATCGCCGCGACGGGCCGACAGCCACAAGCAAAGCTCGACAAGATCGGGCGACAAGACGACGACGCTTGAGGCAGCCGAGGAGCGCAGCCGAATGACCGAACGTGCAGCTCCCGCTCTCGCCCGCGCCTGCTCTTACTCGCGCTCTCCCTCTCCCTCCATTTCCCTCTCGCTCTCTCAGCTAATCCTAGGCACTGATCGCAGCATAAATCAGTGTGAAGAGAAGGAGCACTAGGAAGGGAGTAGGAGAAGGAAGGAAGACGACAACGACGAGTCGCTGATTGAAACATGAAAAGCCGCAGCGACAACTGCCTCTGGGTGGGTCCTGCCTAGTACCCCGATCCTACAGCTGATCCTCAACAAGCCTGCTAATTGCGACAGCAAATTGGCCCGGCCCGCATTTGATTTGCATAATGCTTCGATAGGTAGATCGCCCGTCCGTTCGTTCGTCCGTCCGTTCATTCGTTCGTTCGGGTCGCTTGGCTCAGCCCCCGGTTGTCCATATGCAAATTGACTTTGGCCCAATCGGGGCAACCGATCGACCGATTGCCCGATCGCCCGAGCAACTTTATGACAGCCTCTGGCCGGCTGTCACAATATTTGTACGCTATTAATTGCCCACTTGACGCCTGGGACCCAAAGCCATCTGGGAGCCTCGGGCCTGAGGCCTGGCCGCGGCACTCACCAGAGAGTGCGCTGCGATTTTGTTTAAGTGTTTTATGAAGTCAGGCAGATGGGACAGCCCGATAAGCCGCAGGCAATGGCCCCAGGCCCGGCCCAGTCCACACAGTTCTCAGTCCGCAGTTCGCGGTCCCCGAGGATCGTCGTCGTCATAGCTCATACGCCTGTCATAGATATCGACTGTCCGGCCACATGCAACACGCCAGATACGCCTGGAAGATACATATGAAATGAGACCAGTTCGAGATCGTCGTCGAACAGCACTTGGGGAACAATTTGCCCAGCCCCTTTTAGTAGTTTGATCTATTGCCAGATCTATTTTCGACACCAATTTTTTTGTTTTTATCAAGAACTCTCCTTGGTTTTTATCGTGTTTATCTTATCGATAGGCTATTTCCGTACTTGTTGCCAATTCTGTTAGATTGCAAACTGTACACGCCCTTTCAATTATGTGTAATATCAAATTTTCCAGCGATCGTATGTTCTCGTATTTCTGGAATATATTCAGTTAAACTAATGACATCTATAACACTTGCAAATGCTCTAAATGGTCTTAGGAGTGAGAAGAATATGCAGAAAAATTATTATAATACTTTCGTGGAACAGATATCGGTGATCTATACGAGTGAATTTTTCAATTTGAGCCCTCAATCCTAGAAACTTTTCAAAATATGTTTGTGCATGGAAAATTTAAAATTTCATTGGTGGAAATATTCGATATTTACAATATATCAGAATACTTGACGCAATCGCGTGAATCATTTTAATTGTTTATTAATTTAACCTAGACTTACTGATAAGAAATTTACGCTAATAAAGAAACCATATTTCTTATGATTCTTATCGAAACAGTAAAGTCCCATAAATATCAAAATACAAATAAATGTTTCGAAATGTCAAAACAATAGGGAAAAGTTCGTGGAAAAGTTGGGTTCTTTTTTCCAGTTTTGCAAGTTTATTTCCAGTAAAATCCGATTTTAAAATTTAGAGAATTCTGTTTTCAATTTATCTACAGTATTGTAAAATATATGTTTACTCGATAACTGACTAACTGGAAAGGGTAACTGGCTTTCGTTGTGAGTTCTCAACTGGCAGAAGATCTTTTGAACTGGGAACATGTTGGGTTTCCTGTGTTGCGTTTGTTACCTATGCGTTTGTTTATGTGTGTGTGTGTATGTGCGTGTGTGACATGCCACAAAATGTTGTCACTATAATTTCACGTTTACACTGCAAGAAAGTGTTGCAAGTGACCAAGAAAACGTCTTATAAAATGAGCTTAGGTAAGTTTTACAGAGATTCTAAATTGAAATAGGTCGTTCGGGATTAATAACTAAAGTAAGTAAAGAAAAGTCCACATAATGAAGAACTGTACCAGCTACTTAGATACTTTGGTATCTTTTAAGTAGTATATCATCAGTTCGCCCATTCCCATCGAGATTATCGAACTCCAGCAGCAGTTCAAGTGGGCTGCACAGTAGCGCCATAAACGACACTAAGCCAGCTTAATCTCTATAAAGCAATTAGCCACAACGATCGAGCTGTCCGAAAACTTAATTCGACTACAGTGCTTGCAATAAATTTATCAACAGCAAGTTACGGCAGCAGCAGCGGCAGCAAGATCGTCTGATCGGCTAATCGGGTGTGCTTGCAGTGTACGGGGATGTCGCGGCCCACAGACCGTGTTGCATGCACCGCGACGTTGTTGTCGTGTTTGGGTGTCGCGCGACAGGCGACATAACCTTTAAGGCAATCGGAGCAGCCAAAGAAAGTGCGGAAGAGAAGTGGCAAGAGTTGCAAGAGTGGCACAGCTTGTGGCCTGCTGCATGCTGCTTGCAACAAGGCGGCCGCAGGAATGACAAATATGCTGGCGGCACTCGGCACGCAAACTCCCAATGGGGAGCAGCAACAGCAACAACTCGAGCTGCATTTGATCTGCCGACTGCGGCAGAGACAGCAACAACGCCAGCGACTGCAGTCGGATTCATTGGAAATGAAAAACGCTGAGAAAAAAACCAAAAGGAAACACTTGAGAAGACTGTGGCACTACGGCTGCTGGCATTGATGATGCCCTTACGGAAGGATGATTCGTTGTATCGATAGTTCATCGATAAACAATGTCTTAAATATGTTGAAATTTAAGTTATACAATGAAGTCTTATTCGAGAGCTCCTTGAATTTTTTGTATAACTTTCTTTTGTAGTACCCCTTATATTTATCGAGGGTCGTTTGATAAGTCATTATTTATTTGCCGCGCACCTGCTTTTAATAAAAAACACTCCCTCTTGGAAGTTATAGAAAAATAGTTTACGAATATTTAAGAAGCTCTTTTTGTTTTTTTAACATAAAGCATCTGTTTAACGATGCTCGGTCAGGCTTATAATCGATAGAAAATAAGATAGCTTTTTTGCTGGTTGAACTTACTCACACTGAACTTTATCAAACTTGTTTAGAAATTATATTTGCTTTACATTTTTGCTGATTACAATCGAACAGACCTTCAAAGGCGCAATTAAAATGCCTAGCGAGGGCGTAAAAACTTCCTATCAGTCATAGTATGTACATATGTATTATGAAACACATCGATCTATTGTGAAAAGTGCTTTAAATACATATGAAATTCGTATTGCACTATGGGGAAGAGATATCCAAAGCAAGTATTACAGATCTAAAGATTTATATAGAAAGAAAGCTTAAGGAAATAAAATTTTCAGCTGATATTTTCGACAGTTGAGTTCTGAAATAAGAGAGGCTTCAAAACAAAATAGATGCTCCACCAGTTGTTTCTTATTTTATTGTCTAAAATATATAAAATCGTATATACAATATTTATTTATCAGGCATGCTTTATATGGTTGTTACAAACGGCACGGCATAGCCGATAGTCTCTGCGCAGGCGCAAGGGCAGCGACGGCGACGGTGGCAAAGAGTAAATGACGCAAATTGTGCGCAGTGAATACCCAACCCAACACTGTTCTTTTCTTTCCCCATTGTTGTTGTTGCTGCTGTTGTTGTTGTTTGCTTTATGCTGCTCTTGACTTGCGGTTTTTGCCGTTATTTACTTACACACTTATATATTTATTATTACTTTTATTATTTTCTGCTCGTATCGTTTCGTTTCGTTTTGCTTTGCTTGTTGTTTTTTTTTTTTTTTTTTTTTTTTGTGGCTTACAGCGCGCCGCCCGCTCGATCATGTAATTACTCTGACGATCGCACTGTGGCCGTTGATGGGCTGCTGACGTCAACGGAAGTTGCCGGCAACGGCGACGGCGACGTCGACGCCAACGCCAACAACATCGCAACTGCGTCGCCACTGAGGCTGAGCGCTACTACACTGAAGTCCGAGTCTGAATCGTCGGACCTCGTCCCCTGCCCTCCTCCCCTCTCTGTTTCCCCCTCACTCCCCCTGTCTGTCTGGCTCAATCAACTTAATCGATTTCTCGCGCCATTAGCGAGCGTCATAATTCAAGCGGGCGACCACCACCCCCAACTGACCGAGCAGCAGCGCAGCCGCCGCTGGCTGAGCAGCAGCAGCAGCGACGGCGTTGATGAAGCTGAAGCTGATTAGATATGATGGAACGACTGCGCGCCTGTCACAACTATGGGCTGTTCGAGCTGACGGATGGCGGAGGCCAAGCGACATATATAAACACACCCACACACAAACACACACACACGCACAACAACAACAACCATAATAGAGAACAGACACCATTCAATAATAATGCTGCCCATCATCAACAATGATCGTCGTCTGTGCAACGTCAGCGTATAAATTTCCATAATATCCCAAGTAGATGATGTTGTACAGTCGGCTCTGGTTAGGTATGAATTACAGATATGGTGGGAACTTGGTTTTGAATGTCTCATATATACTACTTAAACCGTGCGAATGAATGCAAGCAACTAAATACTGTGCAGGTATCAGTTTATTGAATTCTGAAATTATTCAGTTCAAGGAACTGCACTTCAAAGAATTGAAAAAGACTATATAAAGAGGTAATGAATACAGTACTTAGCATAATTACTGTGACAACATATTGTAGAAAATGCAGTTTTATTTATGTCAATCTGTCACTATACAAAGTACACCAGTGAAGTTTAGTTATTATCAGAGAACTATAAGAATAATCTCAAAAAAAACTTGAGTTCATAAAATAACCTATTGCTTTCTCACACTCACACACGGAAATAAACGAATAAAGGATATATTAACTTTGAAAGGGTACTAAGTTCTTTTATGTTTATTGCCCGAATAGATTGAAAGTTGAAGTGTAGGTAGACATTATAGTCAGAAAATTATATTTCAAAGCAGAAAGTTTTGTCAATAAAACGTCGCTAACAAATCAATTTGAAATATGTTATTATCGTTTTTGAGAGGCGGTGGGCGTGGTAGCGAACATCTATAATACACAAAAGAAACATATTATATACAGATACCTACATGCTATCAATTTGTTGACTCTGGTTTCAATAATAGCTGAGATCTTTGGTTTCAAACGGAGTTTTAATGATCTATAGGTTATTTAGGAATGAAATCACAAGTTTAACTGTCTTAAACTGCATTTATCTTGCATTAATATTTGAAGGTTCTTCTTAAAGAGTTCCAAGATAGTAAAAAGTATAGTTTACATTAAGTAAATAATGTATCGAAGCTATACAAGACTGTACAGTCAGAAATACTTTTCAATTAGCAAGCGCGAAATATCCCAAAGTGTATGCAACTCTTCGGTGCGTGGAAGTAGTTAGCCAGAGCTCTGTCTCTGTGTGTGTGTGTGTGAGAGTGTGTTACTTTTGTTGTACATTATTTTCATTTTCGCTGGTTGCTGTAAAGTTTTATGGCCTCGGTCCCAGGCGAGTCGAGACCCAAGATTTGCCATTATTAATGACCGCGCACTCACGAAGCCGCAAGTCATAAGCAGCAAATGGATCCCAGTGACGTCACAGCACAGTGACTGCCTTGGCTTAACACCCACACAAATAATGAGAGTGAGAGTGTGTGTGCGATTGCGGGAAAGAGAGAGAAAGAATAACACTAGGTTTATCTTAAGTAAGCAGCGCATGAGGTTTTTCTATAAGCGAACAAAGTGACAGCATCTTCCAAATAGAAATACTAAACAAACGAACTCCCACTCCCATTCGCTTATCCCCTCTCCACCTCCCTCTCTCTCTTCTTTCCACTAGGTTATCAGGAAATGGGGCTACAAAGAATGCCAGAGCATGATCTGTACAATTCTCAGGCCTGTCACGAGAACACACAGAGATGATAATGCTATAAGTAATGTGTACTAAAATGTCTCATTTTAGACTCATCTTAGACAGTTTGAAATGTTTGCGAAATGCTGGAAAAGTTTCCGCGAAAAGCTCTTTCATTTCAGAAGTGATCTTATCACTTTTTTGGGGTTTCTGGGAAGACCTTGAAAATGTTTGCGAAATTCTACAAAACATTTCCATTTAGGTTTTCCAGCGAATCTTAGCAGATTTGCATCATGTTGATTCAATTTCAAGTATCAGATCTTCTTCTGGAAATGATCTGCACACGCAAAGTGCTTATAAACAAGGCCTTATATGGAGAACCCTCAAATTTACAACCCAGTGCGAATGATAAGCGAAACTAGTCCAGATATGCGACACAACATCCATAGACAAGAGCCATAGTACAACAGAGTGTATACACCAGCTGTGGAATGTGTCATTAAGTGGATTTCTCTGGGCGGGGGGCGGACCCTAAACGTGCTTAAAAGCACTGAATAATGCAGCGCCAGCATGAGAAGAGGGAAAGAGAGAACCGGGGAGAGAGGGAGAGAGTCAATGTCGAGGCGAGCGTAAATCAATTGGGAAGGTATTTCCAAACTATTAGGCTTATCGTAAAGCCCCTCGACGTCGACGACGACATCGACGACGTCAGAGGGTACTTCAACGGAATTAAAGAGAATTACTTGGGAATTGCATTTGACTTTGATGACAAGTCGCATCGAGGTCTCCAATTCCTGCGCCAATTGCGTGCGCAATTCGAAATTTTGCGGAAATTTCGTTTAGCACGTTCAATGTTTCTGCCAAACCCCCCGAAAACCTTAAAACAAATCTCAGTTCATACGAAAGAGTTGAGGGAATAATAAAAAGCTCTCTTTCTCTCTTTCTTGTAAGGGAAATTTCGCAATAACTCTTAATTTTGGAGATAGAGTATAGAATCCTTTTTATAGAAGACTTCTCCAACCCTATTAACAATATACAAATATTCTAAATCAGCGTAGTCTTTCGCAATGCAACCCTGTGTCTCAGTTTTAAACCTAACCTACAAAGTTAAAGGACCTTCAACAGGGCAAAGGACCCTCAGCAACTTTGTTTAAATGTTCAGTGTGCAACAGGTGCTTCTAACTGACGCACCAGCACTGTACTGTGTACACTGTACAATATGCACCTGGCATAGTTTGTTTTTTTCGAAACTGCCACGCCTCGCTACGCCCTCGATTGGCACACTGGAATGCCAGGGAGAGAAAAAAACCTTCAGATAGCGAACTTATCACGCTGTCTGACTTTACCTACATATATCTACGGTATATATATATATAGTACACCTGGAAGATCTGTATATAGCTACAGGGCACAATAGTTTGATAAATATTTATATTATGATTTTATTGTTGTCATATGTACATATGTATGTGTAGTATAGCGTGGTATATGTGCATATATCCAAGTTTGCTTAACAAATATGCCAGACTTATTGCTGTTGTTGTCGGGGCTATCTGTCTGCCCGGCTCTATATACACTACACTGCACGCACACATACAATAAGGGGAAAAGTAATACACATAGATATCTCTATAATACAATACACTGAGTTAATCACTAAGATAAGCGTGTTCTCGTTGTTGTTGCTCTTGTTGTTGCTGTTGCTGTTGCTGTGATAGCTCTGGTTATATAGCAAGTCGTTTTATCAGCACACCCAATTTCAACATCATCATAAGATACAAAAAAAAAAAAAAAAAAAAAATATACAGAAAAGAAAAATTATAGCCCGCCCCGTGGAATCTCATTTGGGCGATAAGATAAGCGGCAAATTAATTACCCGCGTCGCGCCACACTCCGCACAGCCCGCACTCCGCTCCTGCCTCCTTCCGCTCGGCCTAATCGAAAAGAAATACCAAGTCGGGCGTATATATACTTATATAATCTATAATAATAGTAGGGTAAACTTTAATGCAACAACAACTGACACAGGAAGAAGCTGCCACAAGCAGCAGCAACCCCCCTTTCCCCGCATTCCCTTCTCCCTTCTCCCTCTCGCTGTCTCGTTGTCTCTGTCTCTGTCTTTAATCTTAATTGAGATTTCCCATAATTGTGACTTTGCCTTTGTCGCCACCGCCGCCTTCCTGCTGCTTCCTGCTGCTGCTGCGATCATCGCCGCCGTTGTTGGCGCCATCGCTGCCTACCTTCTTAAAGCCTTCGCCAAGCTGCGTGGCAGCCAAAAGCTCGCTCAGCTGCCTCTCTCGCTCCCTTTCCCGCTCCCGCTCCAACTGCAGTTGCTGCTGCTGCTGCTGTTTCTGCTGCTGCAGTTCTGCCTCCTCCTCTGCCTCAGCTTCTGCCTCAGCCGCCGAGGGCAGCTCCTCGTCGCTCAGGTCGCCGCTGCTGCTGTGACTGGACTTGCGTGCCAGCGCCACCCGCACCCCGTTCACAATGCACTCGCCCCCGTCCAGGGCCGAGATGGTCGAGCCGCAGTAGTAGAGATTGCTGCAGCTGCTCGCCGCACTCACATCCGACTGAGCTTCATCCTTGGCCCCGCCGATGCCGCCGGCGGCAGCGGCACTCGCTTCCAGCGAGCAGCGACGCTGACAGCGTGCCCTCTGCAGGCGAAAATACTCCATCTCCTCCATGCTGATGCCGCAGGCAGTGATGTCGTCCGAGTAGTCCGACACCACCACAGACGGTGTGCGCACATAGCGTACGCCGGCCAGGCCGCCCAGTTCGCTGATGCAACTCTGCGTCGACTCGCGGCGTGAACTTGGCGGCGCTGCCACGACGCGCTCCTCCAGCAGCACCTTGCTGGGGACGCCAGCGTTGGCGCCGGCGCCAACTCCAGCTCCGGCCAATGATGTTGGCGTCAATGTTGACGGCGTCGTCGGCGTTGCTGTGGCATTTGTGGGCGATGTCAGTGGTGAATCGGGCAGTGCAGTTGGCTCGGCCAGCGGCAGCAGCGCAGGACGCAACGGCAAATCAGTCACTGTCAACGTCATGCGTCGCTGCGGCATTGCTGGCGGCATCTCAGCCATGGTCACGTCGTCCACCTCCAGGCCCAGAGCCGAGTCACTGGATGCGCAACGCGTCACCTTCGGCTTACTGAGACGCGCCGTCGCAGCGGCGTCGCATTCGTTGTCGCTGCTGCAGGGACTCAGGCCGCCAGCATTGCAGCCTTCGTCAGAGTTGGCAATGCTGCTCAGTATTGTGCTTGGCTTTAGCAGCAGCGACGTCGAGTGCTGCGCCTGCGTCGGCGTCTGTGTCTGTGTCTGCATTTGCGTCGGCGTCTGCGCCTCGTTCGATCGCTGCTCCGTTGGCTGCTGCACAATCATCGTCTCGAACTTTTCAATCAGCTGCTGTATGCGCTGCGTCGACGCGGGCTCTCTCAGTTGCTCTCTCGGCTCTCTCTGCTGCCGTTGCTGCTGTTGTTGCTGCTGCTGCAATGCAAGCGCGTTCAAGTCCTTGAAGAAGGCAGCGCGCAGTTGCGCTTTGTGTGCGGCCAGACGACGCTGGCGTTCGCATGAATTGAAAGACAAAGCTGCTGCTGTTGTTGTTGTTGTTGCTGCTGTTTCTGAGTCTGTTATGCTCTCGCCAACTGTTGTTGTTGTTGGGGATGTGGCTGCGTTGTTGGCTTCTTTTGTTGTATGTGGGAGGCGTGCGCAACGCTTCGCTGCTCTCTGATAACTAAAAGTCGTTGGCGCTGCCGTCGCGCATTTATTTTGAACGTTAACCGTTGTCGCTGACGTTGACGTCGCTGTCGGCATCGCCGCTGCTGCCACTGTCGCTATCGCTGTCGCCGTCGACGCCGGCATCGCTGTCATTATCTTGAGCATGAAATCTGTTTTGGTTACGCTTTCGGACGCGGCGGCATTCTGCTGACCGTCGCGGCGCGCACTCATCGCAGTCGACGTCGCTGTCGCTAACGCTGCTGCTGCTGTCACTGTCACTTCGCGTCGCGGCGCGTCGCGTCGCAGCCTGTCGAGGGTGCGTTATAAACTCGGCGTTTATTATTATTTTTTTTTTCTCTTCTTTTCGTTTTATTTGAACGCGTCCGCGCACTTTGAATTCAAATCGACACCTGCCGCTGCCGTCGCTTAACTGTCGCTCTGGCTGTAAACTCGGTCTCCAACTGCGACGGCGGCAGCAACAGCAACAGCAACAGCGACTGCGACGGCAACGTTGACTGCGACGGCGCTGGCGATGTTGACGTTGACGCGTTGATGGCTGACTGAGGCGTGCAATGTTGCTCTTGTTGTCGTTGTTGCGCTTTTGGCAGCTTGGCTGCAGGTGGCGCTGCTGCTGCTGTGGCTGCTCCAGTTGTCGCTGCTGTTCTTGTTGTTGCTGTTGTTGTTCCTGCAGGTGGCGCTGCTTCTGCTTATGCTGCTTCAGTTCGGCGCGTTCTATTGAAATTTCGTAACTGCTCACACAGTCCGCTTACCGCGACCAAGACCGCGACTGCGACTGCGACCGCTGCGGCTCACATTGGCGCTGCCGCTGTTGGCCGCTGCCGACGTCGACTGCGACCGCAAATTTTCAGCAGAAATTGTAATTTCAATTGGAATTGAGAATTGTGTGTGTGATCTTGAAACGTTGACGCAATGTGCTATGATCCCGCACGTACATGTACGCACACACACACACACACATACATACACACACACGCACACACAGTGGCACACACTTTATTTATTTATTCTCGTATTTCGTCGTTTTTGTTGCTGCGCTCCAATTGCTTTGCTAGTTTTCTTAGCTTGAGCGCGTAATTGCATTTAAACATACACACACACACACACATACACAAAGCGCAGCTGACAGATCGACAGACGACGGCACAGTGGGCCTAAAATGATTGATGGCTGACAATAAAGTAAATAGTTTTACGAGTTTTTCTTATTATTTTTTTTTTTAAATTTTCAATTATATTTAATGTTATTTATTTTTATTATCTTTCAATTTTTAATTATTTTTCATGTTATTTATTTTTATTATCTTTTGGAGAAACCGAAACTAACCGTGCACATACATACACCCACACACACTGGCGCAGCTACATACACACAGCTGCGTCACGATAAGCTGCGATTTCACCTAATCGAATTACGTTGCGCCAAGTGCGTCGATCAAGTGGATGGATGAGTAAGAAAAGAAAAAGAACAAATAAATAAATAAAATGAAAAAAAAGTTGCTAAGGAATGCGCAGAGCCGATGTCGTCTTTATTTATACGATGATATTTTTATCATTATAACAGAAATATTAATGGGCGGAAATTACTCTATTGCGTAGGCAGTGGGCGTGGCTTACGACCTTCTTGTGAAATTTGTTCTCTTTAGCTTCAAAATAGCTGAGATCCCGACGTTGCAACTATAATTCTTGTAAATATAATTATTTTATTACTATAGTATTTTCTCTCTGGCACGACTAAAATTTTATAATGGTCGAAATCGTGCTGAATGGCGAAAAAATATCAGAATGCGATGGGATAGGTCAATATAACGGAACAATTTAAAACTACAACTCTTGTCTGATACAAATGTGTATGAATAAACTGGATTCTTCGTAAAACAGATGATAATCGAAAAGCTTGCCGAGCGCCACAATTATTTTGGCACAGCTGTTTATATGTATACACTATGTAAAGTCTGGCACGCCTCCTTCTGTCTGCAAAATTTTAGTATACCCTTTCAAGAAGTCTTTAAAAAATAAAGGAATTCAGTGCGCTGCGAGCCGATGTCATGTTTATTTTACGGTATAATTATCATTATAACAGAAATGTCAGCCTGCTGAGACAATGAGCGATGCCGTTGCCGCCCAAATGAATCAGTCGTATACGTATTTTGGGTTCTCGGCTTGCTCCGCCCCAAAAGTGAGTGATAATTTGTCACGACCATTGCTGCCACAGGTGACACAGATGATGAGTTGTCAAATCCAACGAAAGCCGTTCAATGGGCAATTATCGCTGACGCTGACGCGGACGCTGACAATGATCGATTGCATCCCCTCAAT
This sequence comes from Zaprionus africanus, assembly GCA_018151435.1. Taxonomy (NCBI): domain Eukaryota; kingdom Metazoa; phylum Arthropoda; class Insecta; order Diptera; family Drosophilidae; genus Zaprionus; species Zaprionus africanus. The sequence goes on from JAECXB010000096.1 coordinate 890,587, forward strand.
CGCTGTGTGTGTGAGTGTTTGTGTGTGTGTGTTTGTCAATAACAACTTTTGACTTGTGTTTGAGGCGCACTGACCCACTGTGTATGGCGGCATCGCACTTTGTGCTCGGATATGACGTCAGTGACGACAGTGGACAACGACAACGATGAGATGGGAGAGAGAGAGTATGACGCGCTGTTGCTGACAACGACGTCGACGCCGGCGCAGACGCAGCAGTTGCCACACACACACACACGCGCGCATACGTAGATCATGTCGGCTGTGGGCGGCGTCGGCGTCCGGTAAAAAATTAATTAAAAAATTGTGTGCAACAAACAGTGCAAATTTTTGACAAGCCTGACAGACGTTGGTGCCGCCCGTGCTGCTTTTGCTGCTGCTGACGCTGGCACTGACGTTAGCTGGCGCTGACGCTGAGGCTGATATGACGCTAAGTCGAGTCGATCCCCCGTGATCGTTCGTTGTCTGGTTGCGAAATCGAAACCACTTTAGGCTCACTGTACACACACCTGCCGCGATAGGCGCAGCAACGCATGGAAGTGTTTGAGTGTGTGTGCGCACATTGCGTCAATGCAATTGATAAACTGACGAAACTGCGCCAAGCAAAGGATAAAAGAACAGCGCACCCTCTCACACTACTGCAGCTGCTCTCTCCGTATGCTCTCTCACGCAGTTAGCTCTCTCACGCAGTTCCCACTCCTTCACAGTGTTGCCAGCAGAAAAGCCAAATTAGTAAAACAAAAGCCAAATTGCATAGAGTTTCGATAAAAAAGCTGAATGTGCTTGGTACTTAAAAAAAGCTAAACAGAGCATTATATTCATTTGGCGGAATAACAACAGAGTTGGCAACACTAGCGCCAGCGCTCTCTCTCCATGGCCCATTGACCGGAATACAAACGAAAGCTCTTCCAGAGAGCGCATAATTAATTTGCGCCTGAGCTTTCGTGCATTACGAAATTGGTCACAGCAAGCCTGCATGGATGAGAGCACAAGTGCGAGAGCGGGAGCGCATGCGTAAACACTGTGCTCGCCTTATCGTTGCGAGGGTTGGGCACACAGTGCAAGTCGTACGCGGCTGCGCATCGTGCGCCACAAATAATTAGAGACAACAACAAAAATAAATAAAATAAAAGAGAATAAAAACTTGGCGAGTTTTAAGTGGTTTTTCGTGTTGGTGCAAAATTCGCGGATAATTGTGGGTAATTACGCGTCACATAACAAACACACACAGGGGGAGAAGTCTACTTTGTGTGTGTGCTGTGCAGCCCTGGTTGATTGGCTGCCTGTGGTTCATTCATTGCATTTTCCCATGCGCTGACATTGATCAATTGCAAAGCGAAACACTTAAATGTTTGTCCGTCCCACTGTCCGTCCGTCTGTGAGTCGGTCAGTATGCGCCTATGTGTGCTTGTGTGTGTGTGTGTTTGTAAATTGTATTTAGCAGCTGTTTGAAGCACATGCAAATTACATTTAAACACTCTTTATGCTTTTTGGCCCGCAGCTTTTTGTTACTGTTGTTGTTGTACCTCTTCTTTTCGTTGTTGTTTCGCGTGCTTTTTGTGTTGCTCTTGTTTTTTTTTTTCTTCTCATATGTTTGTAACGGTCGTCGCGAAACAGAGACGGTTGTGGCAACTGCGGCGGACGGACACAAGAAAGAACGAGACGAGACGAGGCGACGCGACGCGTTGCGTTGGCAGCGCGCTTGTTTCGCGTTTCACTGTGCGCAAGCAACTGTTTTCTTTTTTTCTTTTTATTTATTTTTTTCGTCGAGACTTCAACTAAAACTGACTCAAATTCTCACACATCGTTTGCCGTGTTGCGACGTCAGCGAGGGGCAAATGCGGATCGCGGTTCGGTTCGGGGATCGTTTGGATCGCTTGCTTTGAGGCTTGGCCGCCGTTAAAGCTTCGCTGTGAGCGCCGCTCTCTTCTCTTCTCCCCCCTCACCCTCTCCTCTGCTCTTCGATCTGCCAGTTAATAATCTAGGCTTGCTTTGTTGTTTACACATGCATATACATAAATACATAATCTGAGTGTGTGTGTGTGTGTGTGTGTGCAGTAAGCTCTCCGCGCATATCTTGTTTATTTTGGCCGCACATTTTGGCTAGTTAAATATGTTTATTTATTTTAAACGTCAATTTACTGGACGCACACTTCGCACTTGCATGTCAATTGGCTATAAATAAGCATAATATTCGGTCTCTCAAGTTCTCGAATGTATAAATAAACGAGAGACTGTTTATTAGTCCTGCTAGAATAAGTAAACATAAGCTTGAATAATCCAAAGTTCTAAATATAGTGTCGTTATCATTTTGTGACACAGTCGCTGCATGAACGTATTAATTAAATATCTGAAAATAAATATATGTGTAGATCTTAATAATAATATATGTATGTATGTAAGTCGACGCTCATGCAAGTGGATTAATCTGCACGCGAAGTGAGTTTATTTTTAATATCGAGTTTCTCTTCCTGCCACACCCAAGTCTCGATACGTATACGTATTATGAGTATACTTCATTTTGCAGGTCAGTCGAGTAAGCCGCAGCCAGTTAGCAAATTTACAAAGGGAGTAAATACGGATAAAGAATCAACTTATGTGCCAATACCAGTCTGACGTCAAGAGAATCCACAAATAACAACACAAAAACCGGTCGCCAAAGGGTTAATCACATTGAGAAAAGTTCTAACCACAGAGTACAACATATGGGTTAAAGTTTAAAAAGGAAAACAGTGCGTAGAGCGGGAAAGAAAACCAGCTCAGGATTTGCTGACGTCACAAAGCAACGTATATATATCAAGTGAAGCAGATCAATGGACTAGACGAGCTAAGTAGGCCCAGGGAGATGGAAGCAGCAATCAACTGCAACATTTGACTGCATACACCGTGTCGAAATCCACATTGCATTCGAATGCCATAAATCCCGCCACATCTGTTCCACTAAACCAAAAGGCACTAAAAAAAAGAGAGTATTGATTTAGTATTATTTTTAATTGTTCAATTTTATAATTAACTTTGTTAAAAATAAACAGAAGCAAACCAAACACTTTGTTTTCTCACGAAGCACGCAAAAAAGTGGCGGCGCGTCGATTAAAGCATATCGATTATTGCTGCGCCCCAGCAAATGAACTTGCGTTGATATGACTAGTTCGTCACGCACGAAATTTGAATGCGCCTAATATCGATGTTAGTGTTTTTCTTATCGATTTATTGTAACTGCTAAAATCCGCTTCGTTTAAATACAAATATAAAACATATCCGTTTTTTTTATTTTTTAACTTTTTATTTATTTCATTTTTTTATTTTATATTGAATAAATAAGGTATATATAGCTATACGTATTTTATTATCGATTTTAAATGGTAAAGGTAACCTACAATAAAAACAGAAAGGGAAATGCTGCGCAGTTTTAATAATTTTGGTAATTAAAAATTAGGTTAATCAATGTGAAATATAACTATAATTATAATTAAATATTATACCATTAAAATAAAATAACAATGGTATTGCTATTTAAAAGTATTTTAATGTATTTTTTTTATTTTAAATGGGAACTACTATTTATTTTTTTTCTCTATTTTCAAAGATGCATTCAGAATAAAATAGAATAAATTAACTTTAGTTCTCTCTTCGCGTAGTCGCCTAGTTAGTTGCGATATTAAAAAAGTTACAGCACAACCAACGCTTTAAAAACAAAGAACTGTTTACTCTGAGCCGCAAGATTTTGAATACGTAATGAGGTGGAGGAGCTGAGCTGAGCTGAGAGTAGGCAAATGTGGCACATGCCAAGCCCCGCAGGACTCCGCAGGCACATTTCCAGCTGGGTCATTCGGCGAATTCCCAATTTCTCACGCAGCCGTAATGCGAGAGAGCCGGGAGTCATGCGCCGCTCTCCCGAAAGAGGAAGAGAGAGAGAGAGAGAGAGAGACAGAGAGAGAGAAAGAACGAGCGCGAGCGTCCGCCTAAAACGCGCCATGCCGCCTCGCGGCATTCTTCGGCTCCTTCGTGGCTCGTTAGAGTTTTTTTAACCATGTGTTGGGGCTCGTTCTCGGCCGTAATCAGGCATCCATTATGAGACGATGTGCATAGTTTGGGCAACGTCGATGTGGGAGTCACAGCAGCAGCAGCAGTAGCAGCACCGACAGCAGCACCGACAGTAGCAGCCGCAGCAGAGCAGGCAACCAGTCGAGCAGTCGCGCAATCAAGTCCAGCAGCCGCAGTCCTCGTCCTCGTCGTCTACGTCTACGTCGTCGTCGCTATCGTCGTCGTCACACACTCAGTCTCACTGCAAGTTCCCGAGAAAGTCGTCTCCACATCACACGCATCGCACGTCGTGCCCTGGTTTAGCTTGTTCCGGTCCTGGCTGCTCGTGTGTAGCCCATGGTAATGCCAACTGATACGGAGATAACACACAACAAAAAACAAAAAACAACAAAAGAGAAAATTTGAAAATTAGAAAATTCCCACTGTACATCACTTTATATACCATATATCTCTCTGAATGAAAGTGCCTATTTTTCAATAAGTTTTTTCCTGTGCTGCGCTCGATAAACAAATGTGCTTTTTATAGATACTTATACGATATATACACATGTATATAGTAGTTGTTCTTGTTCAATAGTTGCTGTTGTTGTTTTTATTGTTTGTTCTTGTTCTTGTTGTTATTGTCGAGTAAATGGACTGTGTCACGAATTGTTCATACGCCTGCACTGCGAACCACGCCTGCCTAGGAAAATTCGCTAATAAGATATACCCCAAAAATACTGTATATTGCAAACTATATGCATAGTGTCGTATACTGCATACACAAGTATATATCTGTGTGTGTGTGCCATATTCATCTGTGTATATTGGTGTCTGTGTCTGTGTCTGTGTGTGAGTGAGTGTCCTTGAATAATTCGCTATATAATCGCCGCACAACTCCGCCTACTTCCATGAGATCTTTTAACCCAGATTTAGCCAGTCATGTCCGTCCGATGATGTCAGCAATATGTTGCGTCTTCAGTAGTTTTCTTCTTCCCTTCCCCCTGCTGCCTACGCCCCCTTATTATGCTATTTATCTGCTTGGGGCAGCATTAAATACTTGCATAAATAACTGCAATTAACTGCACTTATGCCGTGTCGCCTCTCTGCCTGCCCCTTGCTCCTCTTCCCCCTTCTCCGCGTGTGTGTTATGCACGTTTTCTTTCCATTTTTTGGTGCTTAGTATTTTGCTAGAGAATCGTTAATGCCAAGCGAAGGAGAAGCAACGTTAATAATGCCGCACAGCAGCGTCGACGTCGCTGTCGCCTCCGCTGTCAACGTTAGCGTCGGTGTCGGCGTCAGCAGCGTGCAGAGAGAGTGCAAAGCAAAAGAGCGTGCAAGCACAGAGAGAAAGAGAAAGAGCGCGGCCTTTGCCACTGCTGCTGCTGCTGCTGCTGCAATTGCAGTGTAACAAAATGCGAAAGTGGAAACACACAAAAAAAAAAAAAAAAAACAAACAGAAAAAACAACAACAACACGCAGAGAATAAAATGTTGTAAGGCGATGGCGGCACGCTGCTTTTTTTTGCATTTGCGAAGGCCGAAGACAAACATTATTTGATGCTGCCGCTGTCGCTGCTCACGCCAACACCAGCGCCGACGCCGACGCAGACGCTTGGCGTCGCTGCTGCTGGTGCTGCTGCTGCCGTTGTGCGATACTTTTGCTACTCACAGAAGCCTGCTCGAGTCGCGCTGTCGTATTCCGATGCCACATATCGCAGTTGGTTGACAAATGTGAGCAGAGCAGAGCAGAGCAGAGAAGCCAAGCATCCTGATTAACGTGAGCAGCGGAAGAAACCACAAGGAAAAACAATACGAAAATTTGAGCAAACAACGTGCATGTGCCTGTGTGTGTTTGTGTTTGTGTGGTGTGTGTGTGGTGTGTCTGTGTGTGCCTTTAATTATGATACTCGAATGTTGCAGTAATGAATGTGCTAACATTCAGTTTAACTGATTACGGGTTGATACTGTGCGTGTTTGTGTGTGTGTGTGTGCCCTCGGGCTATTTTTTGACACACATATAATACCCACACAGACACACACTCACTCACTCACACAGACACACTGACATGCACTGTATACTTATGTTCGATCCGTTGCACTCATAAGGAGCTCAATCTTTATTTAAAAGTCGAGCAAACGTAACGCTTGCAAAGAGCTTAACGAGAGCTTATCGTAAAACGATACCCGACTAATTGGTGAGTAGTATTCACTTGCTATTCATTCGCATCGGTTTGCCGGCAGATCAAAGTGCCACGTGGCCGTGACATAATTGCAGAGGTAGCCCGAAGAAAACCCCAAACAGTTCAAACAAATCTCATAACCTGAAAGTTCCAAAAGGAACTCCTTTCGTTCTGCTTTGAATAAGAAGATTATTATCTCAACTAGTTGAGCTCTGCGAACCCTTTGAGTTTCTTATCTCGATTCGTCTTTAACTACTTGTTAAATTTAAATTAAAACTATTCAATTAGGTTTCCAATTTAAACATCAAATTCAACTGATTTGAAAACATTTTACACACTCAAACTTTAAACTTAAGCTGAGAACAGTTGGAAAATCAATTGAAAAGATTAAAACGCCCCAAAACGACCTATTCCAATGCTGTTTCTAGTATACTAGGCACTTTAAAAGATGTTACGCTGCCATATCTGAGTGCTACTCGGTGTTAAAAGGCTTTTTTTCTCTTTCTCTTTCTTTTTCTCTTTTTCTGGCCTGCAGCAAGCCCATTTTTGGGCCACTTCAAACTGGCACATCAATTTTGGTTCTCGTATCCGCCACCTGGCGCTGGCGGCGGTTCCTCAAGTGAGTTGCATGTACGACATTGGGTGTTGCAGTACCTTTTTTTGTGGTCTCTTATCTTTTCCGTCCACCATTTTTGTTGTTTCCGTTTGATGTTTTTCGGTTTCGGTTTGATTTCATTCGTTGTTTTTTCCGTATACGTCTTTCGTTCTCCTTTCTTCTCTTCCTGTACTTTGTCTTCTTCACGTGTCTTTCAGTTGTCTCTCTTTCCGATACTTTACGATCATTTTTGTTTGTTTCCTTTCTAAACGGCAAGTCTCTAAATGTACCCAGTCTCTTGCTCTGTTTTACAGTTCGATTAAGTATATTTCCTTGCGTTTCTTGTATACGTACATATCGTATAATATGTACACGTAACTGAGTGAACCCGAATATCGTATATTCCTAGATGTAAACTTATCAATGCTCTATATATATATATATATGTTAAAAACAACTATAATACATACAATACTTACTTGTGCTCATATATCTAATGCTATATATACAATTCAGTGTACTTGATCTTGTATCTTGACATATATATGTATACTAATAATAAAATACTACCATATATACTATGTATCTGCAGCGTATGTCTTGATCTTATCTGAGACTCTTGTCTTGTCGTGTTGTAGTCCGAGTGCTAATCGAGTACGAATCACGAATCCAACTCAGACACGATTTCCTTTCTCAGTTTTCAGTTCTTCCTTGTAACAACTTTGTGTATTATTGTTTTCCCCTTTTGAATATGATCTCGGGCATAATTTACGTATAGTCTCTATGTATGTATGTATGTGAACGTATGTATTTCGATCTAAGTCTGTATGTAGCTTAGTAATTTCCAGACCAATCCATGAGGCGAACAGTTCCCCCAAGGTATGGCGAAAAACGAATGAACAGCATCACGTACCTTGTGTTTTAGGCTCGAGGCAGCAAAATCATCGATAGTATGTTCGAGTAATAGCTAAAATATATCGATAGTTTTAACAGTAAAGTACCCTAGCATCATTTCAACTCATTTCAGCTACTTTACCATATGTCGGATTCTAGTTCTTGATAAGCAAATAAAACTATCGTCACTATCGATTATTTTGCAGCTTTAACACAATGGTGGCGTGGATAAAAATGATAGAAACTTTAATAAATCATTATTATTAATTGAAGCAATCGATTGCTAGGCTTACGTCTTTAATTTATCGATACTATCGATTGTTTTATTACAGATAGTAATAACAGAGTATTATTTACACCGTAAAACATTTATTTTAATATAGTTTAGTTAGTTTATCGATTAGTGATTGAGCAAGGATCAATATACGTTTTATTGCTTTCGTTTATTTAGTTTTCTTCCAAATTTGTGACCTTCTTCTTTATCTAATCTACTTAAAATATAGTTGTAAAGTGAAATATGATGCAAATTTATTAATCATTCACATTGTTGCTGTTTCTTTTCTTTTCTTTGGTATTGTGTGTGTCGTTTTAACCACGTTAATCCCGACACGCCACCTCCACGATCTCACGACCTCGATCACGATCACGATCTCGTATCACGTAACGCCAAAGCTCAGCTAAAGCTCTAGCTCAAGCTCGTTGTTGATCGTGCCTATCGTTCATGTATTTGTTGTAGCGTGCAGAGACTCACACACACACACATACACAGAGCCACACTACACACACACACACAGGGGGTAATAGACACACTGCCTTCCGCATTGAGAACATGAATCCCAGCCAGACACGCGCACACACAGAGGCCGCGGCACACTCACACACAGACGCAGACAGAGCGCGAGGAACGCATACAGAGGCTGCTGCTGCTGCCGTATGCGCCTAGCTGCGTCACAGCAAGAGATTGCAATTTCTCAGCTTTGCCGACCTCGAACGAGGGAAACGCACACAAGCCCGCACACACACAGACAGACACACCCCACACACACACACACCTTGCATACCAGAGAGGCCATTTAGTCGGCAGTTTGTTGTGCCCGTTAACGGTAAACTGCCCTCATCACTTGCTAACACACGCACACTGAGAGAGACAAACACCCGCACACACACACACACACACACACCCGCCCGCACATACGCTGCTAATTTCGCCGTTAAACGCCGTCGCCGCTGTTCGAAAAAAAGCATAAATAAATAACAAAAAGAAAGCAAAACAAACGCGAGAAGAAAAGCGCAATAAAAATAAAAAGAGCAAAACAAAAGAAAAGAAAAGAAAAGAAAAGAAAGAAAAAGAAATTCAAGAACCGAACAAAAGTTTCGTCTGCTTTGCACACGCAACACACGCACTTCAAAAGGTTGCAATATTTAAATGCTCGATTATCATACAACAACAACAACAACAATTACAACAACATCAACAACTACAACAACAACTACAACTAGCGACAACACACCCACAAGTTTTGCCACCTCCTACGACTACAACAACAACAATAACAATCTGACACTCATCGAGGTAAGGAGTAAGTCTGTCTCGCTCGCTCACTTTCTCTCTCTCTCTCTTTCTCTCTCACTCTCTCTCACTATCTATTTCGCTCTGTGTCGCTTTGTCTCGCCTGTCTTGCCTCTCTGTCTGGTCTCGTAGTGTTGTTGCATAGTTTACGCTCATGTTAACATGTTATCGTTATCGTTATCGTTATCGCTATAGTTATCGTTATTATTACGGCTGCTGTAGCATTGTTTAGATTGTTGCGCTACAATTATTTGCGATAACTTTCTTTGTTTGCCTCGTTTTGTGTTTCTTTTTTCTCTTTCGATTTACCTTATTAACCTTTTCTCCTTTCCCTCCACCCCTCCCCACCCCCTTTTCCCTTTTGTTTCGTTTGTAGTACACACACAACACATACAACATGTCACCTAAACGTAAGCACACCCCATTACACACCACACACACACACACACACACTCACACACATTGCTAAGTAGAATACCATGTCCCGTTGGTGTTTCCTAGCCTCATCTGGCTAGATGTTCTTCCTCTGCTTTGCCCTCGTAATACAATTACCGCACAGCGAGGGCAGCAGAAAGGCAGGCTGGAAGAATGTTAGCTGCAGCTGTTGCGCACTTAACCCGGCACCAGCCACGCCCCGCTTGGCCCGCCACTAATTGGCCGAGGACACGACATGCTGCTAAACCGATTAGCATAGCCAGAAGCACATTAATTGCAGCGCAAAAAGCTTTCACTCGAATCCAATTAGCTAATTGAGCTTTTCGCTTGCAAGACGAGCCGAGACCGAGACAGCTTTCCAGTGCTTACGTATGCTTTACTTACTCAGTTTTATTTCCTGTTGACCTTCCGCAGCTAAAGCTTCTGTTTTAGCCAAACAAATAAAGTTTTCATATACTTTCGACTTAACTATAAGTTAAGTTTCTATTGTGTGTTGAGCTTTTGGAGCTTAAAGGGCTTAACTATTGTTGCTCAACTGTGATGATCCTTTAAATAGAGCTTTTATAGTAGCACAAAGTTCTTGTTTCAGTTCTAGATTAATCAATCGAGCTTTAAGCTTTTGTTGAATTCAGTTAAGTTAACTTTATTAAAATAAGCTTTTCCAAGAGCTTTGGAAAGGGGAGCTTAGGATTAAACCGATAGGCATATCAAATTTCAGCATGAGTGTGCTAGTTACATTTTTATTGCATACTTCTGGGTACCTTGAGTAGTCGATAGGCGTTTGCAATATGATAAACATTTAATTTAATTAAGTGATATATTTAACCGTTACACACATACAAACACACACTTAGACACACACACAAAGGTTTGATTGGCACAGCGCACGCTCATTTTAGAGGTAGTTATAGAAGAGTTACTGATCTGCGCTTATCGATATGTAAATGATTCTAGCTATTTGTTCACCTTATCATAGTAAAGAGAGAGTTTTTTATCTTAGTATTTTTTTTTGGTATTTGTACTGAAACAAACAGTCAAACCGAAATATTTTGTAGCTCAGTAGTTGATCAAGCTGCGCTTTCTGAAATCGTACAATGTATATTTTAGAATAACGATTATTGCACGACGGAATGCGTGAAATATTAGAAATACTAGATATAGTACTAGAAATACTGAAATTTAAAGTACCTAAGTATTAGTTGCATTTTCTTTATCTAATTTGGCTTGCTTTCGTTATACCCACTAGTCATGGCGGGTCTATATAGCCATACCCGTCTGTCCGTCGGTATGTTAACCTATTGTGTATCTAAAGATAGAACTACCAAATTTGAACACAATGTCGTCTGTATTAAAACCTATAGCTAGATAAAGTCTGTTTTAGAATCTCACTTGTGAATATCGTAAATTTATTTATAAAATTACAAAGTTCATTTTAGGTGTACAAAATAATTAAAATCAGTCAAATAATTGATCAATGTTTGGTTATGCACGACTAAAAAAAAAGAAGTTATTAAAGAAATATTTAAAATGGGCACCGCCTGCAAGTATGCAACACAACACATATTTAAGTTACACATCTAGCAATAGAGTTTTGAAAGCGGGTACATAAGAGTCGAGCACACTCGACTGTAGTTTACAAACTTCTTTTGATTTTCCCCTGAGTTTTCTCTTTCCTGCTTGTGCATAAAGTTCGCATGACGATCCTAGATCGCAGATTGTGTATGCTATTAGTCTAGTGTAATTATCTGTATGTGTATGTATGTATGTATACCCTATAGTATCCTATGTATGATAAATCTATTGTTGTTTTTGGGTTTTGAGTTTTCGAGTGTTTCGCATGGAAGACGCATTTGATGGGCGTACTTAGCGTACTACGTGACAAATGAAGCCGAATAATTAGCCACGCCACTCTCTCTTTCTCCCCTCTTTCTCTCTCTCTCTCTCTGTCTCTTTCTGTCTTTCTCTGTTTGTCTCGCAGACAGCAAGACATCGCAAACCGACGAGGAGAAGCAGCGCGATCGACAGCGCAACGAGCGAGAGGCCAAAAAGGAAGAGCAGGACGCCATCAACTACAAGGTGAGTGTGTCGTGTCACGTCAATCACGTGAGCTCGTGTATATCGTGCCAATCGCGTGTCGCGTGCTCGTGTGTGCTCTGTGCGTGTGTGTTGTGTATGTTGTTGTGTGTGTTGTGTGCAAGCAGACGCAAAGCAAAAGCAAAGCAAGGCGAAACGAAAGAGAAACACAAAGGTAATCAGAGCGATTCGGGTAACGCGTTTCTTCTTCTTCAAATCACAAAATCCAAAACCAAATCCAACTCAAATTCAAACTCGAAATTAAAATCGAAATCAAAATCGAAATCGCAATCGAAATCGAAATCGAAATCGAAATCAAAATCAAATCCCAAAGCCAGCATCGCCGCAGATGACGAGCTTGAGAGAAGGTCTAAGTATTTCGTAGATAAGCAAAGCAAATGTCCGATAATGATGGCCCAGTTGAGATCACGACTTTGATAGTTGATTAAAATGCACTTTGCGACAATTGCATGTAAACAGCGCGACAAGGAACAGCGAGAGGCGCGTTTGCTGGACTTCGAGATACGGCGACAGCAAAAGCGCGAGGAGCAGAACCAGCAGCGACAGCAGCAGCAACAACTGCAGCAGCATCATCAGCAGCAGCAGCAACAGCAACAGCAGCAACAACAGCAGCAGCAACAGCAACAACAGCAGCAACAGCAGCAACATCAACAGCAGCAGCAGAACGAAAAGAGTCCACCAACAACTTCCTCGCACTGCCAGCAACAGCAGCAACTGCAACGCCAGCAATTGCAGCTGCAACAGCAACAGCATCAGCAGCAGCAACAAAGCGCAGCTGCGGCACAGGCCAACGCCAACGCCGGAGGCAGAGTTCACACGCCGGACACACCCAAGTTACAAACACCGCCGGATCGCTCGTTACCGCCCGCATTTCGTAGTCGCTCCATCGAGCGGGAAATTCTATACGAGCGCAAGAGATTCTCGGTGCAGGAATCGGCCGAGTTCAAGGTGAGTGCGAGTGACAGTCTCTGCAGGACTGCGTGTCCTTTACTTTCCGTTCCATTTTCCATTTTCCTTGACTTGCATCTCGTTTCTCCTCTTCTCGCTGCTGTTCTAGGAGGCCGTGAGCACGACACCATCGCCGCAGACGCACACATACAGCGGCACGCCGCCGGCAACATACACGGCGGCATTGGCGGGACCTCCGGCAACAGCGGCAGCTGCGACAGCTGCTATAATACCCATTCTACCGCTCGGCGTTGCGACGCTGCGCGATGATTCTACGGAATCCGAGCAGTCCGTGACATGTGCCCAGACCCAGCCGGATGCCTACCATCGCATCATGTGAGTAGCGCCCTTCCTAATCTCTCTAAATCGATATTAGGTTACCGCATCCTGCTGCGATTTATGGCTGCTCACAGGAGCTGTTTGTGGCGCAGCTAGCTCTAGTTTATGTTCAGGTCAAAGAGCTTTAAAGCTGCTTAATGTATTGTACATAAGATTTAACTTGCTGAAGGGTTGATAAGGTGTTAAATATGCTTAGTTTCATACAACTTTCGTGAACTCTTGAGCTTTCAGGTGCTTTCAAGAGTGCACTAAAGCTTTAGAGAATGTGTATTACTTAATTGATTTGTGATTTGTAGTTGAGGTTTCTTATGTTTTGATTAAGAATAAGCACATTATACAGCTGGATAAGCTCTGCGATTATCGATCTAAGTGTTAAAGATGAGTTTCTAAACATTATGTAAAGCTTAAAGCTCGCAGTGCCTTTAAAGCTGTAGAAATGAAAAAATCTGTGATCTGAAGAGCTTTGCTAAGCTATATATTTCTTAGAAAGCTTGGTCAGGTTGGCTAAGCTGGCTTTTTATCGTTAAAGGTTGAGACATGAAGTCGATAAAGCTTAAAGGGTCTTTCAATCCTTAGGTAAAGCCAAAGCAAAGCTCCATAAATCCACTAGGCAAGTTATATAAATAGCTTCTTGCATGTGCTTTGAAAGATAGACGAAAATCGATATGCACAAAGCCACTTAAAGCTTTCTGTGCTGCCGATATGCACAAAGTCCCTTAAAGCTTTATGCCATGTCGATGTGTACAAAGTCACTTAAAGCGTTATGTCCTGTCCTTATGCACAAAGTGCCTTAAAGCTTTCTGTCCTGAAAGCTGAGATCCAGTGGAAAAGTTGGTGTTATGCAAGCAGACAAGCAACTAATGACAATGGCGTTCTCCCCTCCTAGTCCTCGCAACGAAACACAATTAAGAGTCGGGAAAATGCAAGCATTAAATTCCTAATGGGACACAGGAGCATAAATTAATCGTAACGAGGAGGATTGCCTGAGTGCAGAGCACAGCTGTAACGTTCCGTCCGTGTCCGTGTCCGCGTCCGTAACTCGCGACATGCTGCTCTCAAATCTCGCGCAATCGCTGAGAGAGCTTTTCCGACTGCGTCACGTTTGGGGCGTGTTTGCACAGGCTGCTGTTGCCACTTGGCTTTGGTAAGCTTTCGCTGGTTCAGCTTTTCTTTTTGCCTTGTGTGTGTTTTCCTTTATTTTTGTCGGTGCGGCACGACACGTTCGTGAATTGTGTGAAATGCTCACACGACTCGCATGCCTAATTAGCCGAGACATGCACCACAAATCGGAGGACAACGAATAGCGTGAATAGCGCAGATTGCATTATGAATGCAATTCTGTTTGTTCAGGGATGCAACTGGCCACTTTTGAAAAGCCATCCACCCACATCCCACGCCCCTCTGTTAAGGGATGCTGGCCATGGACGACTAACAGATACCCTCTGTTCGAACTTTAAGACAAAATTTCTTCTATTCTACATCTTAATTGATTTAAAATTATTGTTTGCTATTTTTAAGATATTTCCTCTTTTTCACACACTTCACTCTGCCTATGAGGTATGCCCCAATCCCACACTCATAACTTATTCACGTGTGAATTGAATAACTTGCCAAATGCACCTGCTGTGGTCAATGCCATAATCGACTTTGCAGTTGATTTTTTTTCCTTAAGGTCGTCGGACATCGAGGTCCTTTGGAAGCGGAAGTGAGATTGTTTTTCAAAAGACAAGTTGTAATGTCCTCGCAGATCTTATATAAGTGAGTTTACCATATTCATATTTAGTTTTACTCCACTCAGAGTTGAGTTTGAGTTGAGTGGAGTTTATCAAGCAAAGGTTAACAAAATAAAATAGAAATTTTAGATTAAGTTTTATGTGCAGCGTGTGGTGCATTCTAAATTTAGAAATGATTTGCTGACGCAAGTTTAAAGGACAAAGGAGCAATCGAACTTGTAATAAATAAATATAATGTAATATTGTATATAACTCATGGCTGGCTCGAAAAAATAAAAACAATTTGTTTTTAATTTTATTTGATTTTTTCCGATATATTTCGGACACTGCGGTAACCGTTTTCAAGGCTAAAAACACAAAATTATAACCAAAACATATCGTAAAAAATCAAATAAAATTAAAAAACAAATTGTTTTTATTTTGTAACTTGACCTCATACCTTATGTAACCTCATCTAATGATAAATTTTCTTACATCTTATAAATGATAATTTACAAACAATTAAGTCCGACTCTTCTCGACTAGATATTCATCGTATCTAACGGTATTCGTAGTGCCTCAAGTTCTGCTTCGAGATTGTTTAAGTTTGGGGAAAATAGTTCTAAATATGTCATGAGTGAAATGTGATATGTATGCAGGCCTGATTCCATTGCGTTCAGGACTCGTTGGTCCTTTGTCGTCTTGGCAAAGCATGTTAGCGGCTGTGATGATGATGCCCCTGTAATGCGATATAAGTGCGCTATTCTTCTTATCCGTATCCGTATCCGCATCCATATCCATATCCGTATTCGTATCCGTATCTATGCCGTACTATGCCAGGCTGCGTCTGCTCTGCACTTTTGTTTGTGGTAACACAAAAGCAACAATAAAACTAACTGGAAAATGAAGCTTGCGATTCAGTGAAGGCTCACAAGAATAACAAACAAAGGCAGCAGAGGCGGAGGCAGAGGCAGAGGCTGAAGCTGAAGCAGGAACAACGGTAAAAAGTGCGGCCACTTGTGCTCGACACAAATTGTCTACGAACAGATGTACAACACACACATGCATGCACATGTACATCTGTGTGTGAGAGTGTATGTGTGCGCGTGTGTGTTTGTTCATTTCCATTTCCCTTATGACGGCACATTTTGGGCAAAACATAGAAATAAAAGCCGCACAGTTGTGCTTAGTGTGCGAGGTGTTGCGCAGCGCCAGGCTGAGAGGGGGGAGGGCTGTTTGTGTGTGTGTGAATTGCACTGCGCTTGAAAAGTGGAACACGTGTGTTGCCACTCGGAATTCACCACAAAAACAGAGAGGCCGCTGCCGCCGTCGCCGTCGCAGTCGCCGCAGCAAAGCTTGCCTTTTGCCTCTCCCAGCTGCAATAGCGCTGCTCTCCCAGTCTCTCACTCTCTCATTCTCTTCGACCATGGCGTGCGTGCTTTCACTCTGGCATGCGACTCTTGCGCGCGCTCTCTCTCCCTCTCTCTCTCTCTCTCTCTGTCTCGCTGCTCTGCTGCTGTGACGCGCTCATTCGCCATACGACATTTTCTGCTTTATTTATTTATTTATTATGGCTTTTTCTTTCGCCTACAAATAACACGTGCATATTGCGCTTTGCTCGTTTCGATGCCAATGCCGATGCCGACGTCGATGCCGTCGCCGATGCCATCGTCGACGTCGGCGTCGATGCCTTGTAGCCTTTGCCGAGTCGATGCCCATTCGGCGAGTCGATGCCTATGCCGAGATGCCGCTGCCTCTGCCGCTGCCGCCGTTTTACAGTTAGTTCGTTGCTTGCGTTGTTAGTGTTGCTTTTCTTTTGATTCTTTCCTTTGCGAACTGTTCTCCCCCCCCCCCCTCGTCGCACCTCCCCCACGCACGTAGTACGTTGTTTTTTTTGCTGCTGCCTAGGTCTGCCAAGTTCTGCTTGCTGCTGCTGCTGCCTGCTGCTGCTGCCTGCGCTGCCTGCTGCTCTGGCTGTGCTGCTTGCTGTGCTGGGCACACAGCGTTTTCGCCATTTTCGCTTTGCTGTTTTCGGCTTGCGGGCCAAAATATTTTGTCTTTCGTCTGTCGACTTCATTGCGGTGTTACGTGTTTCGCGTGTCAGACGGCAACGGCAACGGCAACGGCAACGCAACGGACCACGGCCACGGCGCGCGGCGAAAGCGGCAAACAGAAAACAACAACAACTACAAAAAATAACACAAAAAACATAAATAAATAAATAAATGAAAAGCGAACGACAACAATAAAATATTTATTTTAAAACATTAATAAACTCGTAGAATAGTGTCTAGCATAAGTATATGTACATAAGAGCTCACACACACACGCACACACACACACGTACACATGTGGCCATAAAAATATAAACAGAGTGTATAAAACGCAGACATAGCATGGCACATGTGCCAATATATAGTGTATATGGCAGTGTATATAGTCGCCTATCGCATAAAGTGCCTGTGCCCGCCCCCGCATCATCGATGACATTCAGTGTGCTGCCCCAAGTTGCTGCTGCTGCTGCTGCTGTTGTTGTTTATCCCGTGCAGGCACTGTGAGTGTGCGAAGACTTAAATGCATAACTGTGTGTGCGAAAGATGAATTCTTTATGATTTATTACACAAGTTGCAACGTCTTCGCTGACCTCCATCGGTGCCTGGCACAAATATTTGGCGGATTTGCAGCCAAAAACGAAGAGGCTGAGGCAACTTTCGTAACTCGCCACCTCCTTCCCCTCCCAAGAAAACCGGCACCAGAGACAGTGGGAGGGAGTGCACATCTCAAAGAATTCACTTCGAAAATTACATTTATTTTGCATATTTTTTGCAGTGCATTTTCCAAGTTTTCAATTGAGGAGAAAAACAAATGCAGCACGGAAAAGTTCTCGTCGTTCTTCTTTTCTTTTCCCTTTTTTGTTCTCGTGTTTCTTTTTGTTGTGTTCTCTGTGCCAAAAGTTTCTCAAAAAGACAACAAGAATTACGTATTTTAAAGTGGTTCCGAGTGCCTCCCCCATCCTCTGCCCTCCCCTGGCCCACTGCGCCTGTGCCGCACGTTGCACGTCGCAACATCCTTATTACAGCAGCAGCAGCAGCATTTCTGTTATTTACTATTCTTCTCCATCTTGTAGGCAAACAATGTGCAACAACATCATCGACGATGGGGCCGGGGAGAGGGAGGGGGGTAATAATATTCCGAAAATAAATATATAGATACATATAGATGGATATAGATAGATAGACAAGATATAGGCAGGCATCGCTTGACATTGGCATTGGGCTTATCGAAATTCGTCGAATCGGCTAACTTGGCCCAAACTATAATCGAGTTTATAATTAGTTTGCCTTTCATTTCGTGCTCTCTCTTTCTCTCTCTCTCTCTTTCTCCCTCTCTCTTTGTTCCATTCTCCTCGTTTCGTTGTTGTCATTGTCCTCAAGCGCGTGTCATTTGATCCTTTTGGTCATAGAAACATGACAAGCGTTTGAATGCTTCACAAATGTTGCATGCCACACGAACCGGTACACAAACACACACACACACACAGAGAGAGGCACGCACATGCATGCCACGCGTGTCGCGATCAACTGGGAGCAACAACTAACACAGTCCATGCAATATGGTTCGAGAGGCCTTCAGACTCAACTTTCATATCGATTGCTTTGCGGGACAAATAATCCAAGAGCGGTGGCACATTCCAGTAAGTTAGTTTGGGTCGATGCAGGTTGGTTTTATAGGCAGTAAAACATCTAAAGTTCTTCTTATAAATTGTACAGATCGGTGTAATGTAATATAAAGGGTATATCTATATGCAGATATATTTATCCCATTGGGAAAGGTCTTTTTGAAGAGGGTTTCTTTAATACTTTGTTCCTGTTTTTAGTTTAACTTCCTGTTATGTTAGGCGGTTGCCACGTAGTTTAAAACAGTAACCTTTTCTTAAAGATTTTTACTGATTTATTGATCTTTTTTTGCTCAGATTCTTCCGTATAAAGTGTATGCTGCCTCAGAGTTAGAAAATACTGAAAAAGCTGTTAGAATGACAGTATTGCCACCTAGTTAAAAGAGTTGTTGACAGTGCTGCCATAAGGGTTGCAGTGTTAACTTCTCCCTTTAACTTTTTACCGGCGTCTGCTCTATCAAAGCCAAGATTTTTTCCTACATTGTTAGTTTCATCGGCAGATTGCCACTTAAATACCTTACAGGCTGTTAAACTTTTTCAGCTTTCTCTGCTATTTTTGCCTAAATGAATTCGTTTATAGTTAATTTCTCAAGTTTAACTGTAAGTTAACAGTCTAACAAGCTGTTTAACTGACAGATGAAACTATCAGCATGTTCTCTGAACTTTTGCCCTACTTCTTCAATGTTATGTCCCACTGTTTACTCTCCCCCACCGTTTAATTGACACTTAAATGCTTGAAAAACAGTTGAAAGTTTCAAGTTACACTTGAGATACATGTACAGTGATAATTTCCATAGACTATATAGACAGACAGAGAGAGACAGACAGGCAGAGGGCCAGCTAGCTGGCTTTGCTGTGCTATCAATCTCTGAGTGCTGACCAGCTCCGTTTGCGTTGCAGCAAAGCAGAGCCCCAAAATGCGGCATATCGACCTGTCCGCAGTAGAGTGGCAAAGTAAACAGCAGGCAGAGTAAATGCCGTTAAGTTCTTGCTTCGAGTGTTGTGTTTCAGTTTCGTTGGCAAAACAAAACACAATGTACACAAAATGTACAAATACTCTGCGTATCTACTATACCCTGTACTTAAAAGAGGCATAAACTAGCAGCTGTTCATAATGAACTGCAAAGTATGCTATAAATTTTTGTGGGGCTGCCAAGCGATCAATCTGCCTCTCTCTGTGTTCAATTCTCTCTCTCTTTTCTTTTACGATCTGAAGCAATGTTTTTTACATCACATTTTATGCAGCATTGCCTCTACAGGGTATTTCGAAGTCACTCAGTTGGCAGCTCTTGCGATTTGTTTTATTATTAATACTGTCGCCTACGTGCTGCGTCTAAAACAGTCAACACTTTTGGCCTAAACGACGCAGTAACCGTTGTTGTTGGCATTGCGACACCTTCTACCACACCCCCCTGCCCCCGCCCCCTCTTGGATTCTTCTTCTTTCCTGTTTCCCCCACCTTGGTCGTGCTTGGCAGCTGTCCGTGACACTTGCTGTGCGGCACGCAGTACGTGTGAATCTGTGAGCTGGCGGATATTCCCGTTAGACAAAGCAAACAGCAAATGCAAAATGAGCTTAACTCGAATTCGCTTTGCAGTTGCGGCGGCAAAAACTATGGAAAATAAGAAAATGCTGTGTGAAAATGCGAAAATGCGCGCTTTGTTCGCATCTTTTCTCGCTGCACGTTTTTCCGCTTTTTTACATTTTCGTTTCGTTTGCAGTCTCTGATTTTGCAATTTCATCTCTCACGCAAGAGGAGGCAACAAAGGCGGCTTTAAGAGTGTCGTAATATGCCGCACACACACACACACACACACACACAAACACACACACAGAAGATATATGTATGTGTTTGTACTATTTTCAGCATCCAAACGAGACAAGTCAAGGCTCTCAAGAGCCACAGCCTGGGCTGGGCGCACTGAGTAGGCTAAAGGGGAGTGGCGCAAGGGACAGGGCGCAAGATTGCAGGCAAGAGGAGGGGGAGGGGGTGAGGCAGGCGCTGGGCCTTTTGGTGGCAGCTGCATCCAAGTGCATAAACATAAAATTGCATTTATATGTTGTTTCAGTCCGCATCGTTGCAGTTGTTATTGTTGTTGTTTCTCGCTGGTTTTTTCGCTTTGTTTTATTAGGCCGCGAAAGAGACAGAGCAGGTGGTCAATGGGATGAGGCAGGGGCAGGGGGATGACAGTTGTTATTAAGATCAAGGGCCCAACGCGGCGACAGCAGCAGCGGCAGCTTTTATGTAATTTTGTCCGCTTTGCGGGTCAGTTGTAATGAGCTTACCAAACATTGCCATGACTTTTCGTTTATATGGAACTATATACTATACTGTACTATACTATGCTATACCATACTATACTGTGCTATACTATACTATATTGCAAGCTTGTGTGTGTGTGTCTGTGTAAGGTAACAGTTGAACAGATAATCGCCAATGAGACAATTTAAGTGTCAAATAAAATCGATAAGTGAACTTGTCTAAACAGAGAGAAACACACACACACACAGAGCTGCACACACACATGCAAACATGCACTCTGCCGCACAGTGACAGTTTAATGTAGCCTACTTATCGGGGCTGGCATTGGGTGGTGCCTGACGTCGCCCAAGAAAAAAGCGATTTAATCGCAAAATAATTGCACATAATGCCCAAATTACACAATGCACTTATCCGACAAATTATACATTACACACTCTGCTGCGACTTCTGGGGGCTGTCCCGTTATTATTGTGGCCGAACACCTCGCACAATAGATTATTATCTGCCATATCTATACGCGATGTGCTTTCTCTCACACTTCGGCACAATGGCCAGCAGTTTCTTTGTTCTTGTGGTATTTACAGTGAGGCAAAGTTTGTGTTCAAGGATAAAATATATTCATAAATTAGTTAAGCCACAGAGTTGATGAGTTTTTGGCGCAGCTATTGAAGACAATGGTAAAGCCTTCGAAATTTCGAAAATAATATAAGCTACTTTACTTATTATAACTGTACAAGTATCTTGCATATGCAGTATATATTCAGTTTAAATTTTGCTGAGCTTTTAAGCAAGGTTCTCTGTAGATAACATACATTGTACATTCCTGCTGTGTTCACTGATAGAACGTAGCTCAGCGCTCATCTTGTGCGGTTTGACTTGTTGTGGCTGATGCAACGTTGCTAATTTGTTTCTTTATGTGTGTCATACACAGGCATAGTATACCATGTGCCCTCTTGCTGCAACAGTGCTCGTATTTCCCTTTTATGTTTCACACATTCTACCACGTCGTATATTCCTCTGGCATTTCACTTGCCACACTTACGAAACGCGTTATATTTCTCTGGCATCTTTTGCTGACACTTTGACAAACCTTTTTATATTTTTCCCTCTAAAATTGCTCAGATTTCTTTGGTATAATTCGAATATAAATTTGACAAGCAATTCAGAAACTTTCGCGAAATTTGTAGTGCGTTGTCGATGCGATAAATCTGCGACAAATTACTATCGGAAAAAATGAATAAATTGAAGCGGCAATTTTCGCAATTTGCGTGTCGAACTGATGCGAGGCAATTAAAGTGTGTGTGTGTGTGTATGTGTAGGCATCATTTTGTATAATAAACTTATCAGTGATCATAATTCCGTGTGGGCAAACTTAATGCACTTCCTGCCCCTCCCCTCGCTCCCCTTCTTTATAGAAACAATCGATAAATAGTGCGAATAGTGTAAGCAATATCGGGCAACGTGAGGCAGAAGGATTTCTAGATTTTCACTGTATTTTATTTACTTAGTTTGCGAGTTGCGACCTGTTCGTGTTCGTGTTCGAGTTGAGTCTTCTACCCTTCCAGGGTGCGGAAGGAGGGAGGGCGAGGGTCGAAGGTCATGCCCCCAAGTCGGCCGAAGGCAACTGAAATTAGGCATTGGGCTGTAGCCAAAGTCAAAGCCAAATGCTGTGCCCGCTTCATAATGTTTTCGCTTAGCGGGCACAAAAAAATAATTTGCATTTGCCTGCCCCGCCCCGCCCCCCTCCAGCAGGGCTCGACTCGGCTTGGTATGGCTTAGCTCAAGTTGGTATCGCAGCTTGCGTGACCAGCCACGTGAGGTGTTGCCATATGCGCTGGCCCTGGCTCGGGTTCCCTAGTCCGTCATTTCCCCGACCCTTTCCCCTCGAACAGGTTTCAGGTCACGTTTTTCGAGCCCAAAAACTGTAGCACGAGTCAGCATAACAATTTTCCCCGTACAATCATATATACATATACTATATATATACCCGATAAAGGAACTTTGGGGAGACGCTAATCCAATTAGTTTCGACATCTTTGTTGGAGAGTGTAATTCACATTCAACAAATTTCATATGCGATTTACTTCTTGCTCAACTTGACACACGGCAAAAGTTTTCTTTGTTGTTGTTGTTGTTATTGCTGATGTGGTGTCATGAACTTTGACCCCATTACTTCAACGGCACTTTTGTGATTGTTCAGTTGTCCTGGATGTGGTTGCGGCTGTTTACAACTACCCATTGTTTCATATTGAAAAGCCGCAATTACAATGAGAAGCGGGGCGTGTAGGCGGGGCAAAGGGGCGGGGTAAGGTGCCGTCGAAGGAATGCACTTGAAAGTTGGAGACACGACTAGTTTATACCCTGCAATGCATAGAGTTTAGCTCAACAATCTAAATTGTTGCAAGAAAACAAAAAAATTTTCATAGATTAATATTAAAATCGATTAAAATGACTTCATGTCATTTATCGAAATCGATTTTCAACCGAAAACGGGTAAATCTGACAGCTGTGCCATGCAGTAGTTGGAAGTGGGGCAGACCCTTTGTTGCTGCGAAGGCATGTTGAGCAGCGCACACAGACACAAATTGATTGCCACTTGCTGTGGCATGTGGCACGTGGCATAAGGAGGCGCAAACTTGTGGTAAGACACAAAAGTGTTCAGTAAATTGAAAAGCCAACTGAATTATGCATCAAGCACTTTGTTAACTTGGAAAATAAACTATGAGAAAACAATTAGATTAAAAACACGCAGATAACAAGAGCACCCGATAAATGCGATAGTTGGGTTAGCTTGAGATATATGACGATAGTTTATACACTCTGTTTAGAAGTAAGCCAACAGCTTGCGTTGTGTACACGTGCCGCTTGAAGCGAACAATACGGAGATTAATCGGTTATATCGATAATAATATCGATAACGATTTATCGATATCGTTATCGATAGTATAGGTTCCACATTTATATACGTTTGACACCTCACCTGATAGAAGTCTCCAATACATGCGTTACTATCGATACTTTTGATAGAGCTATCGATAACAATATTGATAGTCATATCGATACTTCTTCGTCGAGCTATTCAATAGTTTTGCTATCTATAGTCATCGATAGTTTCACACTGTACGCGCAACATCGCTACTATCGATACTAATATCGATAGCAACGATCTGTTTCCACTCTCAACTCTAGAATCCAAAGCAACAAAACTTGTGACTGGACTTGCCTTAAAGTAGCAGCTGTAGCTCAAAGCTGCTGTGAAACATTCAAATTGTGATTATTAGTCAAATTCTAGTGACGTAGTGCAAAACCCAAAAACCAAAAGCAAATAAAACAATTAACAAAAACAAAACCAAAAAGCAAAACAAAAATAAAGCCAAAGCGTAGTGTATAATGAAGCTCATCTAGTGCTCAACTCCGGCAAACCCTCGGCAAACTCATCAGGCGACCCGCTCAAGATGTCCATGGTGTGCAGCCTGAACAGCGATGGCAGCCAGGCCAACAACAGCAACCCAAACACCAACACCAACACCAATACCAACACCAATACCAACACCAATGCAACTGCCAATACCAACACTGCGGGATTTGACTTTGCGCAGCAACAGCAACAACAACACCAGCAGAGCCTGGTGGAAGCGCCTAACGCCAGCACGCCGCTGCTGCTTGGCCACGAGAGCGCCGAAGCTGGGCACAGCGGTACTGCCAGCTCAACGGTACTGCCACCGGTGCTGCAACTGGAGGCACCATCGGTTTCGCTGTCGGCTTCGACAGCAGCTGCTGCAGCACCATCTGCCGCGGCCTCTGGTTCAGTCTCTGTTGCAGTGGCGACTGGCGGCGGCGATGCCATGCTAAGCCTGCCCAATGGTAGCCTGGGCCTGCCGGGCGGGCTGAACTTTGTGGTGGGTGCCGGTGCAACGGGAGTGCAGGCGAACAGCAATGACAACAACAACAATATGGACAATGCAAGCGACGACTCGAACCCGGTCACCATTTACAGGTAAAAGGGGTGTTAAGAGTTATCGATAGTATGTGATATATCAAATATTGATATGTTTCGATAACAACAACGTTACAAATACCATATATCAATAGGGTACCGCAAAAGTTGGCTGATCTGTAATGGAGAATACCAGTTTATGTTAAGATGTGTCAACAGGCATATCGATAGTATCGATAGTACTACCTGACTTATTTACTATTAAAATATATATTGAATTTCAGCTTAAAGATAACTTGTTGTTAACAAAGTTGTCGATATTGTATCGGTAGGAATATCTACACTTAGTGTATAAATTTATAAATAAGGGAGCTTAAAACTGTCACATTTATTTGTTATCGATATAAGTTCTTACAGGAAAATCTTGACAGAACTATCGGTAAAGTTTTTCTCTAGCTTCTTTAGATTTTAGATCACCTTTTATTAACAATATTTTTACTAATACCATTTATTTTCTCTACCTCTTCCCCTGCACACTCCCCTCTCCACCCATGTCTCTTTACAGGTGCCGGGCTCCGATAGCGTCACTCGACTGCATGGAGGAGTTCAGTGGTACGGGCGGTCATCTTGATTTCGGTATCGAATTTCTCACTATTATATGAATTTATCATTTTCTGTTCTTTTAGTTGAGATACGTCTTCGATTGCTTGGCTTGTTCTAGTTTAACTCGTATCTAATCCCATACGTATTCCATATATAGTACACACACATAGACTAGCAACATGATACACACACTATCGCGTTATCGAATCAAAGATCTCGTAAGATGCGTATTTGGTACGCTCTCCCTTACTGGAAACTCCTAAACACTCAAACTCAACACAATTAAAAACATTTCCATACTTATTTATCTGCATGTGGTTTATTTACTTTGGATTAACAAAAGAATACCATATAAGTATTAACCTGATACAAATTGCCAAGACTATCGATTCTGTTTCGATTTCATTCTTATGGCAAATTGCCATAAGTCAGTGGAAGCGCCACGAAGAGAATGCAATTGATATGACAAGCTGTGGCATATTGTGATATATTTTCCTGTATCTACACGTAATACGAATCTATCTTGACATTGTATTGTGCCAGCTGTCAAACGGCTGTCGCTTTGCGGGCAGAAGATGTAAATAGAAATAGAAATGGGAAATCAATATGCCACAAATCTGACAATATGTCGATAAGTCGGTGGAAGACAGGAATGCTTTGTGTGAAGACAGGAATGGGTTCATTAGAAAATGAGCCAAGTGCGAGAAATATATTGAAAAAAAAAACTAAAATAAAAAATCATTCCCTAAAGTTTGTAGATTTCCATATTCAATTATTCACTTTTGAAATTCGAAACAGTAAACTATTTAAATCTCTTAGTTTTTTGCTTGGGGTTTTATATCATGTTCATCATTTAGTATTCATTATACTTTGTTGTTCTTGACTTTTTTTCGTTGTTGCTGTTTTTTGCACGAAAAGAAACTGTTGCTAAAAAGTGGAAAACTCTAACAAATAAAAAAATACTCTCAATCAACTCTGCCCCCCCAAACGCATGCTTATCCAATAACCGATTCCAATCCAATCCTGAACCTGATACTGATCTGGTCTTGTGTGGTTCGTCCGCTGCCGTGTTCCATCCGTTCCCCGATGCGTAGGGCGTTCAATCAGTCTTGGGTCGAATCCGGCACTGCCGCTGCGGCACGGTTCGACGCCGACGCCGGGATTGCGGTACAAGAATCTGGGCAAGAGTGGACTGCGCATCTCGAACGTCGGCCTGGGAACCTGGCCCGTCTTCTCGCCCGGCGTCAGTGATGACCAGGCCGAAGCCATACTCAAGCTGGCCATCGATAGCGGCATCAACTTGTTCGACATCTCCGAGGCGCACTCCGAGACGGAGATAGGAAAAATCTTGCAGCGCACTGGTTGGAAGCGTACAAGCTATGTGATCACCACCAAGGTCTACTGGAGCACCAAGTAAGTGGCCAGCAGGAGTAGTATAAGTGCTCTTTCGACTTTCTATATCCTTTGATTCTCTAAATAGGTCGGAGGAACGCGGCCTGTCGCGTAAACACATCATCGAGTGCGTGCGGGCCAGCCTGCAGCGCCTTCAGCTGAATTACATCGACATTGTCATCATCCACAAGGCAGATCCGATGTGTCCCATGGAAGGTGGGTACTCAGATCTTATTGAATGGGGTCTTGTTTCGCTTGCAAGTGCAGAAAGCACTTATGGAACTTATTCAGCTCTCGATTACCTTTATGACTTATAAATTATCCCGTTCATTGAGCTATTCCAATCATCATTTATTCATGTATTCAACTGATCATTTCCCCAGCTAACCATTTATTAAGTTAATCACAAATCAGCTTATGCATTTTTTTATCTGAGTATCTCACTTGTTGTGTATCCATCCCCTTCTTTACTCAACTCTCTTTAATCTATTCCATCAAAGTCATCTCTATCACATTCATATCTTTGCCTAACTATCAAATTCAAACTCTGCCCAGACTTATGCATATCTCTATCCTCTACCTCTCTCTCTTTCTCTCTCTTTCTTTATTCCCCACTCCCTTTCTTTCTGTGTTGCTATTTCTCTTTGATTTGGCTGCAAATTACTTGTAGAAGTGGTGCGCGCGATGAGCTACGTCATCCAGCAGGGCTGGGCCATGTACTGGGGCACGGCTCGCTGGTCGCAGGTGGAGATCATGGAGGCGTACACCAACTGCCGGCAGTTCAACTGCATTACGCCAATCGTGGAGCAGTCCGAGTACCACATGTTCTGTCGAGAGAAGTGCGAACTGTATTTGCCGGAGATGTACAACAAGATCGGGGTTGGGCTAATGGCCTGGGGACCGCTATCAATGGCGCTGAGCGACACTCAAAACGGGGATAAGCTCTTTCTGCCCAAGGGATCGTTCAAGACGAAGAGCTTCTCGTGGACCGAGGATGAGATCAATCGCAATGTGCGCAAGCGAATGACACAACTAACCTGTTTCTTAATAACTGTTCCCCCTTTTATTTGATTCTTTTTGCTTTGCAGGCTGCACTGTCGCCGCAGGGTAGCTGGGGCAAGGACCGCATTGAGGAGGGCAGACGACACTGTGATCGCTTGCGGGACTTGGCGGCGCTGGCCGAGAAGCTCGGCTGCAGCCCGACGCAGCTGTCGATTGCTTGGTCACTGAAGCATGAGCCCGTTCAGTGCCTTCTGCTGGGCGCCACCTCGGCCGAGCAGCTGCATCAGAGTCTGCAGTCGCTGCAGGTAAGACAGAGAAAGAGATGGGAGATCTCTAGAATTGAATCAACCCCTTCTTCTGCAGCTACTGCCGCGCCTGTCGTCCAGTGTGATGCTAGAGCTGGAGCGGATACTGGAGAACAAACCAGTGCGACCGCCAATGATATCGACACTGGCGCTTCGGTGACAATCAGCCTGCCCGCAGGGACCGCTTAGCCTAAGTGGCGGCGGACCCTGCGGCGCCGATTCGCCCAAGCATGAGGAGGAGGCGTTCATCGAGGAGGCGGATGCCAAGGAGGCGGCCAAGCAGGGTTTCTGTCTCATTCAGTGACGAAAGGAGTCCTTAGATAATGATAATAAATTTTTGAAAGTGATTAGCAGTAAAACTAGCCTAAGTAGCAATACGATGACAACAACAATAAGCAAGCATGAGGTACAGCAACAACAGCAACACCAACAACACCAACAACAACAGCTGCAGCAAGTCACTGCAACAACAGCAACAGCAACGCGAACGGAGCCGCAGCCCAATGCAGCAATCGACACGCTGAACAACAACAACGACATCGACGACGTCGCTGGCTCTGTCGCTGCCACTGGCCTCAAGTGCCAGAAACGCCGCTCGCTGCTGAACTTCAAATCCTTTGATTTCCACATCAAATCCCTGTACTCCGGCTTGCGTACGCCAGGCAATGCGCTGGCAGAGACGCCACAGCAGACCAACGCCGCCGCCGGCTCGCGTGCCTCACTGGGCGGCTCAACGACCACAGCAGCAGCAGCAGCAGCCGCCGCACCAGGAGCAGCAAGGCCGACGCCACCACATCTGCGCATCGAGGCAGTCGACACGGAGCCCGAACGGGAGGAAGGAAGCAATCTGCTGCTGGACTACGGTCAGTCGCCCTACACACCGCGACGCAACTCCAGCACTCAGCTGCTCTCGATCAACAGATATAGCAGCGCGTGCGCCACACTGTCGCCCTATCTGCTGTCGCCGTACATGCAAGTGCCGGGCGGGGGAGCAGCGGGTGGCAGCAGCGGCGCAGATGGCGACTCATCTGGTGGCAGCATACGTCGCTCCTCGACGTCGGACATTGTTGCACGGCGTGGCTCGACGGCAAGTGGCGCCAATAGCCGGAGACCAAGCACATCCGATCTGCTGCGACGCGCACGCGAGCGACGCGGCAGCGAGGCACGCATGGGACGCAGCGTATCGCACAGCGCGATGGGCAGAAGTGGCGCCGGTGGTGGTGGAGGTGGTTGCATGGGCGGACGACGCACCAGCATGGCGTTCTGAGCAGAAGCCAGTAAGATGTTTTCTCAAGCTCAAGCGAAAGCTAAACACGCGCTTTGCACACACATAAAGACACGCTATATGTTTATGATAATACCAGATCGGCCAGTGTAGTGCCATCTAACTCCCCACACACTCTCTTCTCTATTTCTCTCACTCTCTCCCTCTCTGTCTTTCTGTCTCGGTCGTGACCCATTCTTGATGACAATATTAGATCCTAACTATTGATCGGCACTCTCAACGTTTGGTTACCCTGTTTTTAGAACATGCTTTCGCTACTTGCTATACAACGATAGTTATAATAATAACGATGAAACACACACATACACACACACACACACACGGACTTGCACGCAGTAGCGTCAGAAGAAGATTAAAGCAACTTTAAGAACATAAACCTTATGTGAATGCTCATATCAAACTAAAAAGTAATAAAAAGCAACAAAATACAAACAGAAAACACAAAAAAAGAATCACGGAAATTGAAAATCGGATAGTTAAAACAACTTTTTTATTAAATTAGCTAATACATACATATATATATTATATACGAGTATATAACTACGATTAATTTTAAGCTTAAGCGAATATTGAACGCCAGCAGAATTCATCGGCAAAAAGAACAAGACAACAACAATTTTAGCTAACGATTAATGAACAATTTCGAATCAAATCCTTAACGATAACGATTACGTAGATAAACGATCAATTTAAAACTTAAAGAAACAAAACGAACAAATCAAGAAGTTTTTTTTTCTAACAATATAATAAAGTGCGGGGAAAATAAGCAGAAAAGATTAGACAAAATGCCTTTTATTAAACAATGCGAATAGTTTATATTTTAAATACATGCATATAAAAATTATATATACATATTACATAATATAGTCATATACAATACATAAATAGATAAATGAATTGTTAACCATATATGATGCCTCACTCGAAACACACTCGACACGCGCGCGAGTATCGCTCACACATTTTGTTAACGGATTTTTCAGTCAGCCTTGAGATAGTTATGCATATATACTATACATATATAATAATAGCCGATAAACGAAGCGAGTTGTAGATACAAATACTAGATGCAAGATGCAAGATACCAGATACCAAGATACAAGTAACCAGATCAAGATACAAGTTACCCGCAGGTGTGTGCGCATATACAGCACATGCGTAGCGTATTTACAAATCCATGAACACATTTATACACACTTACATGCATACATATATGCATATGTATTATATATATATAGCATATATATATTTTATCATTCAAGTACATAAAGTCTTTTCACATACGGACTGTGATTTCACGTAAAGTAAAATATACATACATATATATATTATATATTTAAAATTAACTAGAGATCTAATAACGATTAACGATTAACGATAACGATTAAAGATAATAACGAAACGCCAACACCACACACAGACACGGAGAAGAAAGATAGCAGAGCAGACACGCAAGTTATCAAAGTTCTTAAGCGAATTACGATATTATACACGCAAATATATAGAATATAGTTATGCCACAAGTTGATCGAAGATGGAGATTACGAATCAGAAGACATCGTCACTGTATTTACAATTAAAATGCGTTTGCGTTTGCCTTAAAACCCGATGAGAAATAATAGTAATGATAATTGATGATTACGCATAATTGAGATTACAAATGATAATACTACTGATATTAACAGCAATATAACAACTGCAAATCATATACATATGCAAACATTTAGAATATATACAGCGTAATAGGTAAATCAAGCGAAATCAGGCCGGTTTCCTCAATCCTCAGTTGAATTACGGCTGAGCTGCCTGATACTCTCTCTCTCTTTCCTCGGTGACCTTAACTGGTGCTTGAGAAATCGTGCCTACAACATGAATACACACACACACAGACACACGCACACAAATGACACTCACATATGTGCAGCATCAGGCGTTTGTGCGGAATTCAATTAGTTAGTTCGACAACGCGCACTTTTTTATGACCTTAAGAAAAACATTTGCATTTTTTTAGTAGTTAATCCGTCCTCAGCAACGGCCAACAGAACAGTTAAGAGAGCAAATTCACCATAGCCGAATATGCTCTATTATACAATACCCTGTACCCAAATAGTTCCTCACACAACTTTTCATCTTTCGCTCATCGGCAGCTTCAAAGTACGTAGTAGAAAAAAACATTGAGAAAATGAGAAAGAATTCGAAAATGAAATGGAAAATAATGAAATACTCAAATCGTAATTGATCCACGTATAGGATATTATATAATAGCGAACACACAACAATTTATTGACAATTTGTAGAGAGCAAACAAATAAGAAATGCCCATTAGACTGGTGGACAAACGGTTGGAAATAGCTTTATGAACTCATTAAATATGTTTAAGTAGAATATATCGATCAATATACAATATAATCCGCAGTAACCCGCGTTTGTAGTAGCAAAAGCACCCTGTACCCCGCTCCTAACCTGAAACTGAACTGTAATTTATGTGATTCCCAGGCACTAATCCTATTTATGTATAACTACCCAATCCACATACATAACTTCCTCACCTAAAATAGCTAACAGTGTGCTTTCTCAATTCTCTGCTTTTTCTTCTTTTTGGGTACAGGGTTCATGAAAGCATATATGTAGGATATAGCATAGCATGATCCACTACTACGGATGGGATGCCAATGGAAAGCAATAACGAAAGCGATAGCGCCAAGTCGGTGAAAATTTCAACAATTAGTGAATGAATCAAGCAATAAAGATATAATACAAACACAAATACAACAAAATGAAAACAACCAAATCAACACTAGATGCTAATTGTAAAGGTATTTGTAAAGTTAATTGTAACGGTAATCCGAATGGTATTTACCCAAGGAGCAGGTGCATTGTAAAATGTTATTTTGTTGTCGATTGTTATAATTATTATCGAAATATAAACATGTAGCTAGTAAAATATAATAAAATAGATCGTGATCGGGATCGAAATCGAATGCCAATCGAAGCAGATAAATGATAAGTCAAATGTCTAAAGAACATCAGCAGGTCGCATTGCAGATTAATCGGAGTACGCTAGTGAATAAAATAGTCAACAAATTTTACTTTACAGAGCAAAATAAAAACCAAAAACTGTTAAATTATTCAAGTATAGCAATAAATAATTGAGTAAGTTAGGCAAAAAAAAAAAAGGAAACGGATAGCAAACAAAAACCGAAACATCAATTAAAAAATGTATGTACATTTGAAAGCAAACAAATGGAAGTGAAGATGAAACAAAAAGAAAACACGGAAATCATAACGCCAATAATTGAAAAAATGCATTAATTAGATATCAAAAAGTTATTTTCTTATCGAACCTGGCAATAATAATTGTAGCAATAATTACTTGCAAGCGCCTAATAACACTAATTATAATAATAATAATATATAATATTATATTTAATAACTACTCATACACACATTTACAGTCATTTACTTATAACAATAATAATTATTATAAAAAAGGAAACCAAAATCAAAAACTAAACTCAAATACACATTTAAACTATAAATACAAACTATGTAGAGCGAAGGGCGCATCTCTGAGGGTCACAGTCTTCATATGACACACATTAGTGGTAGAGCAGGGCAGGCGATGTCAGACCATCAGATGCATGTGACATGCCTAAAGCTAAGCCAGAATACTTTCGGAATATTGATTCAAGCATGAAGAGAAGAATAGGAAACTTAAAAACAAGAAAAACTAAAAACAAAACAAAGAAACTGATGTAATCGCAACATTGTTTTTTGTTCATTTATTACACAAAAATTTATAAAAGATGATAACTCTAATAATCAGCAACTTTAGTGCGTACACATACAGTTTGTTCGTAATCGTACGCATCGGTTGTTTTATAAATCTACACATATATATTTGCTTTCTAATAACGGCGATGAATGCATAATTAAACAAGAGTAAATCGTTTACACTTCACTTTAAACTACATTTAATATTAAAAATTCTAAAGCCCAAAAATGGTTATAACAAGAACGGCAATAACACAGCTCAAATTCTGAGAACTTATATAAAAATACAAACTCTTATCTTTCAATCAAAAAGCGTACTGAATTTATTTTAAACAAGCTTGTAAACTACATTGCATTTTCAGGGTGGGGACTGAGTGGGAGAAAAGCAATTCAAATTAAAATTTGAATATGGCGCCATTTATGTGCTTTGCTCTTTTATGCGTCAGCTCAAAGTGCGCCGATAAATGAGTAAGCACACCGCGCAGGCATATCGATTTTTGGTGTTCTTTAATATTAAAACGATTGTTAATTTCTTCTTCGTTTAATGTTCAGAAATTGCAAATTATTTCACTCAGCAGTAAGTTCAGCCACTCAATCTGGTGTAGGTTCAAATTCAAACATTTTCTTACACTATAATTTCCAACAAATACTTAAATCCAAAGACTTCTGGAATCGGTTCAGTGAAACGACTCATCTCATTCACATGAGCCGTTCATGCGAACTTGTGGGATGCGCAATGAACTAGTTATCGATAGATAGATACCTATCTATTTAGCTTTTTAATTGCTTGTGAATGTGTTTGACAACAATTTTAGAACTTTAAACTGCGAGTGCTGCGACGGACACAAGAGCAGGAGGTGCACATAATTCCAACACTTGCAGCAACAATTTCTTCCCGCACCTGAAGTCAACGCAGTGCAGGGCAGTGGCTCTGGAACTGGCATATAAACTGGCATTGGCATCATGCAGCAGAGTTTGTCAACACCAAAAGAAAATGATTTAAGTCCATCGACAGAAGCTGCAAATTCCGATGTCGTCGCCCAGCAGCCGCCAGTGCAGCCCAAAATGAATGAGCGTAAGTGTTTCTTTAACAAATAGGAGCCATTTGTGCTTCATAATTCTTTTATTTGGTTTCATTGGCGCTGGTCAAATATAAACAAACACTAAAACAGTTGCGCCTGCTGCAGTGGATAAGTTAAGACGCTTCTGTTACCTGGGCACAATCGACCAGCCTGTGTATACGCCCCAGATCTTTGACCTGACTGTCGAGTCTCATTTCGCGGAGTTGCGTGTACTGTGTGGCGAGGTCAGTGAATCGGAGCTTGTAAACTGTTTGAGCAGTGTGCTGGATGCTAGTAACGCAGAGCATCTGCCACGACGCGATGAGGCGCTGCTGATTCTGGCCATTGACCTATCAACGCGTAGCGATGAGAAGCAGCGAAACTTTGTGCGTACTCAGTTCCCCAGGCTCGTAGCCAGTGACAAGGATCTGTTCCTGTTCAGCAAGTTTGTAAAGCGTGTGCAGAAGCTGTTGGAACGAAAGACACCACTCAGCCGTACCGTGCGCAAAGCAATCCTGGAGTGGTACAGCACGCAGTCGCTAGACAGACTGCTGCACATGTGGTCGGGTCACGAATGCAACTTGATGATGCATCGCGAACTGCTGCAGCGCTGTCACTACCGAAGTGGCAAGTACGATGCGGAAGTTGTGGCTGCACTGCGTCTGCTTACGTTACCTAGCAAGGAGCTCATCAAGTGGCCCGAATACCTGAATCCGTTACTCAAGTGCAAGGAAAACATCTTGGGCATTGCCAACCTGCGTCTGCTGCAAACAACATCGGCGGCTTTGTCGATCATAAAGAAATTGTCGCTTTGCTATGAGCATGTGCCGCGCCACATGATGTCCGATACACAACTGGT
The DNA here is from genome assembly GCA_018151435.1 of Zaprionus africanus. Taxonomy (NCBI): domain Eukaryota; kingdom Metazoa; phylum Arthropoda; class Insecta; order Diptera; family Drosophilidae; genus Zaprionus; species Zaprionus africanus. The sequence goes on from JAECXB010000096.1 coordinate 925,533, forward strand.
CAACGAGCTGCTGCCCAGCATGAGCTATGAACAGTTGCTGCAAACCTGGCCAACATTCCTGAATCTCTACAAGCCCTATCGCGGTGGTCAATGCGATTACACCCAGCTGTTCTTCGAGGAGTCCAAACTGCGCGAAGCCAACGTGCAACCCATCCGTCTGCTGCTGCAGGAGACGCGCCAGCACAAGCACAAGAAAGTCGTGAGTGCAGATATGAATAGGGATTTCTTTGTCTAATCTTCCCATTCTTTTTACAGTTTTGTAAGGGCGTGGTCATGGCCGCCCAGCCCAGCTTCATGCAAAAGCTGTACAGGCGCTCGTTCGGTCTGAACAAGCCGCTCGGTCTGCGGTTGCATATTACACTCAATCTGGAGATGTGTTACCTAGGCAGTGAGTAGTCTCTCCTCTCATATAAAAGCGATATGATTAGTGTTTATTCTGGAATTGTATTACAGAATGTCTGACGGGACATTGGCGTTCGATCAAGTACCTCGATGCCGTTGTTGCTTTGGCTTTTGGCTTCTACAAGTCCGATTCCCAGGTGACTGTGCAGATGTGGCACGACAAGAGCGGACAACTAAAGCAGTTGCCATGGACTCCCGAAATGACAGTCGATGAAGCGAAGAAAGTCTGTGAGGCACAAAAGGTGAGATTGCTCAAGGATTGACAATGGAATGGTATTGCTTATAACTTCTTCAATTTGCAGGTGTTAAAGATTAAGCAAACACTGACCGACGTCATTGAGAATGCACTGCAGGATGCGGACAATACATATGAGGTTTTCTTGGTTATTGTGCCCGCTGCTACGCGCGGCAATCCCTTCAAGAGTTCCGATCACCTTTGCCGGCGGCTCGACGAGTATCGCCAACAACGAAATACGAATGCCAAGTAAAGCCACTCGGGTTTTCTTCTATCACCCAGATTGAACATCAGTTTTAATTCTTTTCTCTCTCTTCAGATTTATTATAATGAGTTTGCGGCAACAACATGCCTCCATGAGCTATTCCAAGCTGCACAACGAGCACATACTGGAGCTGTGCAGCATTTCCGAGAAGACGCCGCGTTTGATCAGCGCCTTCGCACATGACAAATTCTTCTAAGATGTCTTCAGCTTTAGCGTATTGAGCACATGAAGTACCCGAGCAACCAAAGAGATCAATTGTGGAGATTATTGGCACAAAATAGACAGACTGGATCTGTTGAGCAGCGAGCCACATCGGGTGAATTTACGCGCCTTTGCCAGCGCTCTTTCTGTCTCCTCTCTGTCTCTCTCTTTCCCGTTCTGTCCCTCTGTGTATCTGTCTCGTTCTCGTTCAACGTCACTCTCTGTCGCACGTGCGGCATTCTCTTACTCTCTCTTACACTCACTCCCTACAACTAGCTAACCTGGTTCGTTGGTGCGTTCTTTTGCACACATCCAGCGTCGTTGATGATATTATAAATGCAACGCATATTATACGCATAGCTTAAATAGCTCTTAAGCTGGTTGCCCTGCAGTTGGTCGAGTCTAGCTAGAGGAAGAGCGAGAGAGCAATACTGTGCGCTCTCGCTCTTTTGCGCGCATTCTTTGATGAACTTACCACCTTCATGTGGTTAGTTCTTTTGCTAGACTGAGAACTGTTGGGCTTACTCATACATACACTAACACGAACACACAGACACACACACAAACACTAACATACTCATGTATCCCCGCATACACCTTTATACTCTGTGACACGCACACTACACAACAAAACAAGTATTACTCGCCATGCAAACATACATACAGCAATTTTGTAACAATCTGTACCATCATCCAAGAAACATATATGAAACCTACATACATATATATCTGATCTGCATATATAGATATAGATTGTACGCAGTTGAATCAAATTGGTATTAGGCGTAGTCAAAGACAAAAGAATTTAATTGCAATTTCATTTTCGAATTCGAAAACGAAACGAACTGAATCTAAATTAAATTTGGATTAAAACAATACACGTGAATCTGAGCAAAGCGAAAGAAAACAAAAAAACAAAAACAAAGAAAGAAAAAACAAAATATATGATACATAAACAAATTGCCTTACAAACAAAATGTTAGTCAATCTTTAATTTTAAACTTTAACTACATATGTAATACAAGGAATTTCGTGAACTGAAACAACTAAGCAAAACGCAAAAAGCAAACACAAAAAGCATTTAGGTAAAATATTTAAAATGAAAATAGTCCAAGCTAAACAATAAGTTAACACCAAAACAAGAAAACTCAAATGATAAACGACGATTAAACGGTTATGAACTACATATGGTATATATTGTTAACATTAAGTTTTGTGTTCTCAACATGTTCTCAAAGTAAACTGCCCAAAATAAACTGTGACATTTTGTGTAAAACGACAACAACAAGAACTATCACAAAAAGCAAATGCAAAAAAAAAAAAAAAAAACAAAACAAAACAAAAAACAACGTGAAATATTTATGAAAATTGCGTACAAGACACACTAAAATTTATACAGCTAAGAGCTCCCCTAATGTGCCATACACACATACAGCCAGACACACATACAGTCATAACCATCCCATACGATTAAGAATTCGAATCGCCTGAACATAACCGAACAATAATTACAGCAAATTCGTAGCAAAAAAAAAAGAAGAGAAAAGACGAAGCATTAATTAAGTAAACCATTTTCTATTAGGTACATTTTACACAGTTTTGGAAACCGAACGAAACTGATAACTGAAACTGAAACTTAAACGAAAAATGCAGCTAAAAAAAGGAAAACAAAAACGAAAAAAAATAAGATAGAAAATATATGAAACTAAAATGATATTTCTACGGGCAATTTTTGACAATTGTGTCCCGCACGCATCTGTGAAGTAAACCGTTGTGATCGCCGTTTGAATAGTTTATTTTGAGACGAAATTCGAACAAACTCAAGAGCAACAAAATAGTAATGATTCATCTTAAGTAGTTAAGTTATGTTCAAGTGGACTGCGCAAAAAAACGATAACGTAAATCTCATCATTGTAAACCAGAGAACAAAAAGTACCTAGCGAGAATAGCAAGAGCAATGAAATTTGGATACTCAAGACACATAAAGACAGTTGGAAGAAGAAGAACTATCGACTCACTTGGCACACGAGCAACAGTTAAACTAGCATACAAAACCTACACACACAGACAAACACTCACACAGACACAAACACACGGACACGTATATAACCGTATACAATATATACACATCCATATATATAGACGCATAATGTATTCATCTAGTATTAACTAACGTTTACCATAGTGTTGTATTTCGTACTGTAAATACTTAATTAGATCGAATCTTGAAAGTATTTCAATAATCTCAATGTCTCTTTCATTCGTCAAACGCACTCGAGATGCATTCAGAAACCGATACCGATTAACCGATAACGATAACGATACCGATGCAGATAACTGAAAGAAACCAATCTATCGAATCCGCAGTAGCAAACAACAACAAAAACAAGAAGCAAAACTTTATGTGATATCTATTTGAAAAATAAGTGAAACTAAACGAAAACGAACCACAAGCAAAACGAAAACTTAAAAGAAAAAGAAAACGAAAAAGAAAAGAAAAAACTGAAACTGATCAACTAATTCAAAAGCAAACTAAACATGATATAGAAGAAATTTTAAAAACTGCAGGCATAATCCCCTAAATAAATAATACGAATATGAATAAATCGAATTGCACCTATCGAATAGTCTCGAATTAAGTTACCTCACTCTTTGTTTCGCCTTAAACATTTTTATATTTGTGTTGTATTTGTCATAAATCTAACTTAGCATACCATTAAGCCGTTACCCCTCCCTCTCTCACTCTCTCTCCATGTTACTGTGTAGATCTAGTTACGATTTTCAAGCAATATTCGAAATGAAAAACTATCGACTCTTTTTTTTACTTTTTTATACGTTTTCTTTTTTATATACATATCTCTACAGAGACACACACACACACAGATAAACATAGGTATTTATATGTGTATGTATACATACTTCTTATACACGACATAAAGTTGAATAAACTCAAAACGAACTTCAAAACCAAAAAATCGATAACAAGCGTAATCTCTTCATTTCCTATTTTCCTTCCCGATGGAATCGGGGTATCGATACTACTTGTTCTGCGTGACAATGCCGGCCGGTCCACAGATATATAGGGCCTGGTTATCGCGATCACGAACTGGCTCGAAGCCAAGCTCATCGGTGGGAATGCCGTATTGCTTGAGCTTGCACTCGTATGTCTCCAGGAGATCGTCGTGCGTCTTCCAGGCCTTGGCCAGCTCGTAGCGTAAATCGATAATTGTCTGATTCTTGCTATCGACCACTTCACTGATCGTCTTATCGGCTTCGCCCAACTGGGCGGCTGTTTCGGGAGCGCAGGCGGCCAAGGTCTTACGCATCATTATGTTGCGTTTCTCATCCTCGCGCAACAAGGCGGCAATCTTGCGCTCCAGCAGCACGTTCTTCAGGCCTGTCTTCTGCTGCAGCTCAACGATGACATCGTTAAAGCGCGCCTTGAGCGTAGCACGCTCGGTCACGAGAGCATCGTTGCGCAACAGTAGCGTCTCCGATTCCCACATCAGGCTCTTGACCTTCTTCTCCAGCGATGTGTTGGCCTTCTTGAAACGTTGCAGTTGCAGCTTGTCGCGCTCGTAGAACTCCAGCTTGCGTTGCAGCTCCTTCATGGCGGTCTTGGCCTGGTCGAGGGGTTCGCGCAGGCGGCGTGTCTCGGCGCTTGCCTCTGCAGCGACGCGCTCACTGCGGTCCGCCTGGCGACGCAGCTGCTCGATCTGTTCCTTCATGCTGCCGATCAGGGCCAGATTGTTCAGTGTTATGTCGTTATAGTAGTTCTTCATGTCGTTGAATGCCAAATCGTGGTGATCGTGCAGGTCCTTTATCTGTTGATTCTTGCGTTCCTCCACCTCGAACATTTGCGAATTGTAGAAGAGCTCCAGCTTGCTGCGTTGCTCCATCATCTTCTCCTCGTGCAGGCGATCGTTGTCCTTGCGCTCGCTCTCGAAGCTCAGACGCTGTTCGCTGCGAAAGACGAGAGTGGAGGATGGCCGAGTTGTGGTTGAGCAAGGAGGGAGAAAGGGGGGAGTTGTCTACATGGAGCTGGTACTCACAGCAGCTGCTGATTGAAATGCGCCTCCAGCTGGCGATGTTGCATGTCGCTCATCTCGATGCGTTCACGGATCATGCGACGCAGCGTCCGCTTATCGTTCTCCAGCTCCATTTCCTGCAGCACATGATGCTCCTGTGCCACCTTCAGCTGCGTCATTGCCTCGGCACGTGCCTCGCCCAGTTTGGTATGATTCTCGAACTGCAGATGCTTCATCTGCTGCATGATGTGCTTGGTATCGATGTCCGCCAGGTCCTGTGTGGCCTCGATCTCCTTGTCCTTCTGCTGCAGCTCATATTTCGAATCCTCTGTGGCAAGTCAAAGGGGGTAAGTCATTGGTAGGGTGAACTAACTGTGGATTGGGAAGCGGACTCACCTAGTTGCTGTCGCGTTATCTCCCAGAAGGTGCGTATCTTGTCACGCTCCAATTGAAAGTAATTGCGCTCCTCGCGCTCGCGATCCATTTCCGCTTTAAGGCGCAGCGCAAACGCCTCCAGCTGATCGCGATTCATGGCGGACGTGTCCACGCCATCGATGAGAACTGTGTGAGAAGCGGAGAAGGGTCAAGGTGTGAACGGGTGCCCAGCTTGGCCTGGCTGCCGATGGCGCTTTAAGTGGGCCGCGCAAAATTTAATAAGAATTGCGTGCAGTGTCTTTTGGTCATTTATGGAGGCTGACCTGCTCTCCCTCCCTCCCTCCCTCTCCCCGTACCCCCTCCTTCTACTGTGTGTGTATTTTAGGACTGCACTGGTGTGTTCGCATGTGTGCAGGCTCTGCTGTAATTGGTTTGTGTAATTGGCATCGTTGGCCGGCTGGTGCCGAGCTGCTTGCCCCCCCTTTTCCCCTCCCTTCGCAGCGCATTCTCGCTGGGCTTGCTCCGGCCATAGAAACAATTATGTGCGTTAGAGGCCGAGCTGGTTTGTTCACTCGTGGAAATTAAGTGCACATTTTTTCTGCTGTCTGTCCCCCCCTCTACACCCCTCATTCCCTGCTATTCTTCCTTCATGTTGTTGCACATCCATGTTGGCCCGCACAATTAAATTGTATCGAGGCAGCTCGGCATCGTTGGGAAAGGGGAAGAGGGATTGCACGTTGCATGAGCATGTGGCCAACATGGCCGCCACTTGTCACATGCTCGCCGCATTGCCCCTTCGCCCCATTGCATCTTTCCTGCTGACCAAGCCTCAGATTATCATTATTTGACAAATTGTTTCTCCCACTTTCCACGTCTCCCCCCCATACTCCCTATCGGAGCACCATGTCCGGCGGACTTGGCAAGAACAGTTTCGTCAGTTCAGTCTTAAGTTATTAATGCATTGTTCTCTTTATTTAAACGTTTAATAACTGCCAAAAGTTAAGAGGTCAGACATTTTTGGTAAATTTAACTCGGAATATTAGGAAAAAATTAAGATCTGGAAACTAAGAAAAATTTGACCTAAATCGGTAAAAGAAACTTGCAGTTCAATGCGATTGAACTCACAGAAGAATAAATAAATTTAAGTTGAGTATGTTAAATATAAATATGTTCATGAGTTTACTGTTTTAGGTCCTTAGTTGGAAGGCTTAGAAATATATTTAAATTATTATTTTAGATGTGATCTTTTGTATTCGATATTACTTTTTTCCTTCTGCTCTCTGCAGAACTATCTGTGATTACCATACAATCTGTGCAGTAATACAAACTGCATAACATATATATGTACATATGTATATTTTTGTTAGTTATAATTATGTTAAGGAAGTACTTTGTTATACTTATAAATTGTTATTTTCCATTCAATACTCACGCGGCAGCTTCTTTCCCTTCTTTCCTTTCTTGCCCTTTGGTGGCTGTGAAGGTGAAGAAAATATCACGAAATACATGGTAAAAGGCAAGCATACAAAGCCGGGGTAACTGCAAGTCTACTACAATACTAATAACTACAGCAAAGTGTTTCAAGAGCTGAAAGCGATGATTATTTGCGAGCAGACTCTACGCGCAACTCTGCGGAATGCACTCGACTGCTTTGGGTTTAATTTGATTACGGCGCAAAGCAGATCCCGCGAAAGGGATGCAGGATAAGGACAAGGACAAGGACAATGGCAAAGATGAGAGTGAAGTGCAGTGAGAACGCGAGAATCGTACAGGATGTAGGAGAAGGCAGCGTAGTGGGAGTCATGGCGGGATGTGAAGCAGCTCCTGGCGCGGGACTCCTTGCTGAGGCAGGAGCTGGAGCTGGAGCCTGCGTCGGTGTCTGGCAGAGCGACGCTTCCCATCGCCCGTTTTAAATAATGTGATGGCGCGGCTTTCAAAACAATTTGCCAACAGCTGTTGGCTTATTGCATATTTTATGACTGCAAATTATTCAAAAATTTTCGAAGCGGGCTGCGACCGCGTTGCGCGCTGTGCGTCGGCAAAAGGCGTAAAATTTTCATAAATAATACGGATATATATATAAATATATATGTTGGGTATATACACGATATATGTAGTGCTTGTGGAGTGCACAAATTGTCGAAAACGGACAACAGCAACACGGGCTGCTGCAGCGACGTCTGCTGCGGCGGCTGTTGCTGCTGCTTCTCCTGCTGCCTGCGCTGAGATTTCAGTCGCTGCACAATTCTTTAGCCATTTAACGGCTGTAGGCGCACGCCAGGCACATTATGTACCATAAATGTAAATAACTGTGTGTGTGTGTGTGTGTGTGTGGGTCTGTGCAGCATGTTGTTGCAGCACAACAGCCGCGTTTGGCATGAAAAATTGAATGTGCAGTAGAAGCCGACGCAGAGGCAGTGGCAGCAAGCCGTGGCAGCTCCTGCTCCCGCTGGAGGTCGCAGGTCAGCAAGGCAGTACCCTGCCCGGCTTGCATCAAGGCGAGACAACACGCTTTATGGCAACAACAGCTGCCACTGCCTCCGCTGCTGCTGCTGCTGCTTAAGCTACTTAAACGCTCTCTGCAACTTAAGCTCAACTACGCCCCTGCACTTCCCTTCCCGCTCCACGGCACACCCCTTAATTTACTTACCATTTTGTAGTTTTATTAATGGGTCTCTGCTTGAATTTTGAGTTCCGTTCCCGAGTTCAGTTCAATCCGCTCTGCGCGACGCGACTCGCCACCGATTTCTGTTGCTGTTGCTGTTGCTATTGATAAAGCCGGCACACGATGCAACGCCTGTGGTTGCCAATGGTTGCACGGTTGCCCAGATGATTCCCAGCGCTGCCAGGTTAGTTGGTTGGTGGCGATAAACAAGTGCCAAGCAACCGTGATGCAAGTCTATAATTTTTTTTAGTTAATCCCAATCTGCGTGTGTTGTGTAAATTTATGAATTTATAATATATACGACTATATTGACTACATTAGTACGATTTCCGCTTGCTGTATGTGGATTCTAATTGAACTTGGAACTGCTCGTAGGCGTGGCACACCCTGCTTACTTAGATGTTATTTTTATTTCATTCAGCTTGAACTTCTATCTTAAACAGTTCTCACAGGGTATTCGTGGAGAGCAACCAGGAACCTTGCAACAGTACGGAAACAGGCGAAATTGAAAGACTCGTTAAAGGAGTCAACGACTGGCCGATAAAATTGCCGGCAATGCGAGTCGAGTCCCATAAATATCCTTAGTCCCCGACGCGAGTTGCAGCTGCCTTTGCAACGCACTCCCCTCTCTTGCCCCCAAGCAACGCCAAAGAACGACGCTCTGTGAATTTGGAATGCAATTCCCCCCAAAAACAACAACAACAGCAACCACTAAATGGCAGTCATTACAGTTGTTGTTGCTGTGGGTTAAATTCCAAAATTATGATATCATTAGCAGCTGCTGGCGAAGAAATCACAACGCAATCTAAGAAAACTTAAATTTAACCGAAGCAACTAAATTGGTTTTAATTAATTGGCTCAATTCGACATTGATTAGCTGCGCTGGGATCCCCCAAAGAAGAAAGAATGTTTCGAAAATTTAAATTTCGAAATTTAAATTTATTTTCTAGCTATTTTCAAGCCAAACTTTAAGTGGCGCGGGAAGAGCGGGAGAGCAAAAAGTTTGGCGCGAATATTTCACGCCTTAATTCACATGCCACTGGGCCAGGCGGGCAATTGAGCGTGTACCAGGGGCGTAGGGGCACAGGGGAAGGAGGGGGGTTGTTGAAATTATGCGCTGCCTGCTTGCTTGGCGGTTGTGTAAACAGAAGCCCCAAATAAAAAGGATATTGCCGGCTGTTTGTGGGGCTTGCCGGTTAAATGCTTTAATTGAAATTAATAACCGCAGCCAGTTGAGCCAGTTGCGGTGACTGAGGGCGGGGGCCAGACGGCAGGGAGTATCTGCCAGTTGACTTGGACTGCTCTCTCCAGAAACAGCAGGCAGTCTCCCCCCTCCCCCTCCCTTCGCTCTGCCACGTTGTCTCAGAATTTCAATTGTTTTCATTAAAAGTCAATTTTTGCTGGCGCCGCCAACTTCGTCTGCTTCTCCTTTCGCTTCAACCCTTCCGCTTGCCTTAATGCCCCACGGCAGCATTGGAGGTACGAGGGCTGGTGGGCGTGGCCGCATAATTTTGTATTGGCAGATGCTGCTGCTGCTGCTGTTGCTGGCCATGGGCCATTGCACGGCTAACGGTAACGGTAAGTGTTACTGTAACGGTAACGGCTGCCAAGGGTCACGCGGCTTCTGCTGCTGCTGCTGCTTCTGCTTTGGCGCTGATTGAAAGCGAAAGCAAAAACAATTCGTACTCCACGCTCCCTCACTGGGTAACTGTAACACAGGCTGAGACAGTGGCATAATAAAGGCAGTGCTGGGGTGGGGGGTCAGTCAAAACTAAACATATTTCGTATTTTGGCGATGATTAAGTTAGCGAGATGCGGCTTTTTTATCGTCTTGCAATCTTTGGAAATCTCGAACGAAGAAGGCGAAAAGTGAAGGAAATATGTGGGAAGAATTTATAAAATCAAAGTTTCTTGAGGTGGCGTCTTTAGAGTGGACCAAAATGGAAATTTCATTTCATAGTTAGGTACGAATATTTTCTATTACTTCTATAGGTTTCAAGACATGTTTCTTTTAAGTGTTTTCGAATAACTTTAGGAAGATGTTAATATTTTATTTCGAAATATGGAAGCTTGCTTAATTAACTAAAAAAGTTAGAAAAATTCATGTTCATAGAGTTCGAGGTACCTTTTAATGAATTGATTAATTAGTTTACTTCATTTAAATATTATTCATCAATTCACTTCTCTTGTTATATGCTCTTTATCTTTATACTTCTTTGCTTATTATTTGCATTCCTTCTTGCGTAATTTACGCAACGATTTTGTTCTGTGTACGCTACACTTGCAGCAACTTTCAGCCAGGAATAAGCCTGATCTGGGATGGCACTGTTCAAAGCTGAAGTTGAGCCTGTGTGTGGTTGTGTACGTGAGCTTTAAGTGCACTCCATGTATATGTATAAGTGTGTTTGTGTGTGTGCGAGTGTGCACGCAGACAAGCGTGCTGAATGCGGTTGCAGAAGTTATTTGCTGTGTTATTTTCAGAACAGTTTCCGCTCAGCTCCAAAACGGACATCCTGCTGTGTTTGAGAGTTAAATTTGCGCAGCTGCTTGGACAGATGGGTGGACGGACGGACAGACAGGCGGACAGACAGTCGGACAGTAAGATAGACGGATGGACGGAAGGATGGGGTGAACGGTCCAAGGGAGTAACAGCGTCTTGTACCATCATCGCCCCGCCCACCTGGGACAATGCATTGGCTTGGCTCGTTGAAAGTCTCTTTTTCATATGCTAACTATGCCATGGAATATTTTGGGGCAAGCGGTATATGATATAAGTGTATGATTGCTTGATCGAAATGATTGTTCTTCGAAAGTCATGCTGAAATTTATTTTCAGTTGTTTTCAAAAAAATTTATAAATCAATAAAGATCTCATCTCTTTATAGCGTATGTCGGCTTCGGTATGCCAACAATTAGTACGCCAATCCGAGCTTGACTTTTACGTAGTATTTACTTGAAACAGAAGAGTGTTTCTCACTCCTCTTCTAGCGCCTGGAAGTGTGAGGTTATGTTCAATCAGTGCAAAAGTCATTTGACACTTTGAAGTGCAATAAATGAAAATGATTGGATTCACACAAAGTAAAAGTAAAACTATTTCGTGAGATTGGATTACAACATTGGTAAATACAAAAGATTGAAGAGCTAAAGTAAGTAAAATAATGTTGAAAAATAGGAAATAACTCATCACATGCAATGACAAATTGAAATTATGATAGGATTACTTTCCTTGATGCATTGCAGAACTTACAAAGCAGAAGAACTTAAAGCAACGTAAATAATTTGCGATTCAATTAAAAAACGATTTCCATAACCACCCCAACCATAACCACGCACGACATTACAAATGATTTACTCAATTAAATGTAATAAATATATTTGTCCTTTATTTGTAGAATTTCTTATGCGCTTTTTGGCTTGTTTTATTTGTTTTCTTTTTTTCTTTTATTTGTTTTTGTTTCTCCATAATTTCTGTTTTTGTTTTTCATTCTCTGTTATGGTATATGTCTGTATATAACTATGTAAGTATGTATATATACTATATAAGATATATTTGATTTAATACATGTATATTTAATTCTTTGTTCGCTTCTTTTTTGTTTTCGTTTTTGGTTTCACGCTAACTGAATTTTTTGCATTTGTATGCGTATTCGTAAGCCTGCATATGCATACAGCTCTGTCTGTCTATGTGTGTGTGTGTGTGTGTGTGTGTGTGATTGTTGCCTTAATACTCATGTCCTTTGTTTCACAAGCGACGCATGTGAATTGTTGTTAATGCTCGCAACGTACTCGGTAATCAAATTTTAATTGCCAAATACATGAACATACGTATGCTGTGCTTCCATGAGTGCATGTGTGTGTGTGTGTGTGTGTGTGATAATTTTTCACACACATCATGATTAATTGAATACGCCACTTTATGTTCAGGCATATGTATGTATGTGTGCATACAAGCACACACACACACACACAGACACATGTATCCCCCTTCCGACCAGTTGATTGCCTATTTACAGTTTGAGTTTTAATTAAACCGGCTACCTTAACCAGAATGACAATAGTAAAGGGCAAGGGGGGCGAGGATCTCAACGCAACTTGAGCTTTGACTATTTTGAGTACTTGTAGTACATTCTTCCTTTTGTGTCTTCGTCTCGTTTCGAATTCTGATTTATATAGTGTGTGTGTGTATACATATAGAGCTCATTATTGTTGTTGTTCTTCATTTTGACTTTTAGGTAGTTCTCGATTCGTTACTTAGTTACACGATTATTAGTATGTGTATTCGATTTCGCTGGAATAACAGTATATAGTGTGGTACTCTTGTGTGTGCGGGTTGCCTTATTTACCCTGAATGGATAACATAAAAATAATAATTGTATTATTGTAAAAACTGAGTTGGAGTGCTGTAAATGCATTTGTGTAGCATACTTTTTTGGGTAACTCGAAATTGCAAGCGGAGCTTTATGAATAGCACTTAAAAGTAGGCAACACTTGTAGCAAAAGTAATGGATTGGATCAATATAAACTTATACAGGGTAATTACAAGTCGAGCACACGCGGAAAAATGCTTAAATCACTTTGTATGACTATGGCACACTCAAGAGTATTGCCTTGTTCGAAACATGCCGAACTTGTCGTCCTCTTCTAACTTTCATTCTGCTAATAATGGCACATTATATTATTGTTTGGCAACTTGTTCAAGTCGTTTTCGTATTTCCTCGTATTCTGCTTGCCTCGTATATGATTCGTTTATATCGAATATATAGACTTATCGTCTGTATAGCTAAATATTCACTATCTACACACATATTCATGTACTATATGTACATATACGTGTGTGTGTATGTGTGTAGTTTCATTTGGGAAAAAAAATTCTTGAGCTTGTTGCAAAACCGTTTAACATTTTCGAACAACCTCGTTAAATATTTGCATAATACGACGATTAATTATAATTTTTACAATTTGATTACCATTCAATAAGCACGATTCGTGTATGTATATCTCCATATCCGTGTGTGTTTGTGTGACTGTCTGTGTGTGTGTTTCGTCAAGCATGCACGAGCATGTTGGCATTTGTGATAAGTAAATCGCATTCCGTTTATAACTTGCAACTTTGCTTTGCATTTATCGCCCTTTTTGGATTCCTCAGACCTGTCGCAACGTGCGCAATCGTGTCGCAACTTGTCGTCGCTTGTCCTAACGTGTTTATTGCTGTTATTGTTGTTGTAGTAGTCGGGCAAAAAACAATGAAGTTCTTAATTAAAATGCAGCAAGATGTAAATAAGTAAATAAACACAAGAAGAATCAGAGTAGACTCGAGTGCAAAAGGCCAAAGAGGAGCGGGGGAAGGGGAGGAGAAGGGGGGAAAAGGGAGAAAGCAATTGCCAACAGAGCGAGAGAGCACAAATGAAATTAAAATCTATTGAGGGATGTGACAGCTTCCATCGCTGCTCGACAATTGCCCACTGACACTTGACACTGTTGCACACACACACACACACACACACACATACAAACACACACACACACTCGCTCAGCTGGTCAATTAAAAGTGCAACCTGCCACTTGGGGCTAGCAGCAACCTGAAGCAGCTGTAATTGAATTTGAGCTGCGACTTTGCGAAACCGAAAATTCAAATTCGAATCCAAAGTCGAATTTTGTTGTAAGCTGCTGCGCTGTCTCTCTCTTTCCCTCTCACTATCTCTTTCTGTCTCTCTCTGTATCTCTTTGTCGGTCCGACTGTCTCTTCTTTTAGCTGACGATAAGATTACAGCTGCAACTGGCAGCTGGCAAGCGCCACGCCCCCTTTGGCAAAGTTTTAAGACACAGCAGCAGCAGGTGTGCCATTGTGTGTGTGTGTGTGTGTTCATGTGTGTGTGTATGAGTCTGTTTGTGCGGCTGCTTGCAGTGTGTTTTATTATTAAATCAAAAAACTTGAGTAAATTTCACAAACAAAAATTGTAAACTGCCAGCCGACGCTTCATTCGGGTTGAGTGCGTGCGTGTGCGTGTGTGTGTCTCTGTGTGTGTGTGTGTGTGTGCGTGTAGCAATTCAAGTTGATTGCCATTTGTTTTTCAGGCAAATGTTGTGCGGCTAACTGGCTGCACATAACAAGCGGACAAGCACACGCACGCTCACACACACACACACACACACACACACACACACACACTGTCGCTGTTGCTATTGCTGCCTCTCGCTGGCAGCAAGTGACGCATTCAATTAAACTTCCGCCAAACAACAAGGCATCTTGCCGCATGCCGCATGCCGCTTGTTGCTTACATGCCCCGAACAGCTTCTTAGCCCCTGTTCCAGTTCCCCCTCTCCCCCCTTGCTCCTGTGCTGCTGCTGCTGCTGCCAGTGTTGCCTTGAGGTTATAAAATAAACATGTTGCCGCACGCAAATTTAAATAGAAACAAGTTTGCCAGCGCATAAAACAATAAACCGCAGTAATTTAACAAAAAAAAAAACACACACACACAACAAAAAAGAAGAAGAGCAACAAAAAAGTGGAAGAAGCAGCAAAATGACGACACAAAGTTGATGCGAAGACAGCGCATAAATGACTGCCTACCATCCTCTGTCTCTCTCCCACTTTTTACTCATCTTGCTTTCTCTTTTCCACTTACTACCAAGGAAGTTGGAAATTAAAATACAATTTAAAAGTATCAAATAGAGCAATTAAGCGGCCCATTCTTACAGCTTCCACACACTGCTTCTCTTTCCCTCTTCCTCTTTCTCTTCCCTTTCCCCTCCTCCTTGCTCTCTTAGCATACTCAGCACATGCAAACTTCATTACAAACCGGAACAACTTAAGCAGCCGCCTAGACACAATCATAAGTACAACTGCAGGCACATGTGTGCGTCTGTGTCTGTGTGTGTCTGTGCGTGTGTGTCCCAACATGTACTCAGGCACAGTGTGTGTGCCCCCACTCACACACAGCACAACAAAAGATAACAAAAGACGCGCTGCTTACAAGCAGCAAAGTGCCAGGCAGACAAGCAGCGCAGTCGACGGCGCAGTCGAAGGCAAAGGCAACTGTGAAAAGTGTTGCATACTTTTAGGCAGTGCCAGAAGTTTGTACTGTAGTTTGGGCTGTAGATGGACGACGACGCACTGCCACAGTGGCCCATGGGGCACAACAGGCCGCTTGTAATTCGAAACACTTGTGTCAATGTGCGGTGTACCCATTGCCCCTCCTCCCACCCCTCCCTCTCTCTACAGTCGTTCTTGCTAAAGATTGAAGAAAAGCTCGCATGTTTTGCTGCTACTATAGTTGTTGTTGTTGCTGTTGCTGCGGTTGTCAGCGTCTTATTATCATCATCAGTGGCAGCTTTCGGCGGTTTTTGTGTGTGCGCGCACACACACACCCTCACGCACACACACGCACACAGAGAGAGATAAATACAAGTGCGACTCGTGTTGCCGCTTGGTGTCTGACATAACACAAACAGCTGTGGCACAAGTGAGGCAGTAGCAGCAGCAGCACCACCACCACCAGTGTGGCAAGGGCTGAGGGGAGAAGGTAGTTGCATGTTGTGTGTTGTCATCGGGCGTCTTCGCCCCGACGAAACAGTAAAATTCACTTTGCCAAAAAGTTTTTATTTCATTAAAAAGTGTCTGCATGTGTGTGCGTGTGTGTGCGTGTCGTTTACTGGCAGCCAAGCAATTCATCAAACTAAATTCAGTCACCACACACACACACACACAAGCAAAACCAACGGACTGACAGCTCTATGAAAGCGAGCAGCAGTCGCTGCCGACGCTCGTTGTGCCTTTGGCTTTATCATGCTGCAAGTTTGCTAGCCGCAACAAAAACTGCCAAAAAGATGTTTGCCCCGCTGCCAACTGCATTCTGAGGCAAAGTTTTTAACCTTTTGCATATGCATGCAAAACTGGGGGGTAGTGGGGGAGGTGAAGAAGGGGTAGAGGTGAGCAGCAGTGAGTGCGCGTTTTGCAAGTTGTTGCTGCGTAGAAGTCTCTGCTGCACCAACTTGCAGGCACGCAGTGCTCTCATACGTTCTCACATGCTACCTCTCTCTCTCTCCTGTTCTCTCTCTCTTTCTGTCGCTTTTCCCCTACTCGCCTCTCTTGCATTGCTTGAGCTGTCCGCTTCGCTGAAAAATGAGCTGCAGGCGTGAGATCTACAAGTCGCAAGAGCGGGAGAACGCAGGCGAGGCTCTGTGTGCGTGAGTCTGTGTGTGTGCGTGTATGTGTGTGCCTGTATGCTTGTGTGTGTGTGCCTGTATCTGCTCTGCAGAAATATGACATTTAATTTACATAAATTATGCGCGTTTGTCTCGCCGCCTCACGCTAAACATGCAGAGAAATTTAACAGCAATAAGTCAGCCTACCCCTTCCCCTTTTCCTCCCACTCCCTCCCCCCCCCTCACAATCCTCCATCCCTAGCTCATTAACCTTTACGTCCACTGCGTGATTGATGTCAATCAAAGAGGAAAGAAGGAGTTTCATGGAAAGTAAATCAAAACTTTCGACACTTTTCGCATTAATTGACTTTCCCTTTTTTTCTTGTTCCTTTTCTCCCCTCTTTTCATCGCTTTCCGTTTAGCTCTTGAGGTTTAAATATAAATTGAGTTAGGAAATTAACTTCGTGCGCCTTGACAATTGTTTTCTTCCTTTTTTTTTTCTTGGCAGGGAATCGAAAGGTAAAAATGGTCAAATATTTTAATGACTTTTTTCAGGGGAAGGGATGGGGAAAATGAACAGTTCGATTTTGATTAAGTGCTGCACATAATTCACAGAAGATTCACACACAATATAGTATAGATATAGTATACATACAACAGATATATCTAAAAGCTTTTAAGCTGCCAGTTCTCACATTCATTTCAAAAATTCGCAAGTTTTTCTGTTCAAGTTTCAAGTTTTTTCGGGTTTTTTTTCGATTCTCTAATTTGATGTATGCAATGAATTTTCACAACATTTCACGAGTGTTTTTTTTTTTATATTTTTCTCATTTTTGTAGTTTCAATGCGAGCTTGAAATGAAATGAAATCAACTTTTTGCTATCGAAGTTTGTAATATAATCTTTTTTTTCGTTTTTTTAGTTTTGTTTTAAATTCAATTATCGGTTTATTGGGCTTAGTAATGCTTAGCTTAAATCTCAAATGATTATACATTGTAAACACGCTAAACTAATATTAACAAGACCATGAATACAGTTTGTAACTATTTATCTTAGGCTAGACGAGGTCTGCTTCCCCCCTCTCTCTCCTTCTCTCTCTCTCTCTTTTCTGCATTATGCAATGCTCGTAAGTATACAGTTAGCGCACTTTATAGAGTTTATATGACAGTATGAACACTAATACATATCGAATATCGAATATCGAATTACAACTGCAAACTGGGTTTTCTTTTTCGGTTTACTGCCTGGGCAAAACATATACATACACGTGTATATACTATATGTGTGTATATAGCATTTATATATATATAATGAACTTACACATAGTCGAAGAATCGTAATATTGGTACTTTAAAAACACTGCAAACCTCATTGGGGACGCTAAAGTGCGCGGGAATTAAGCGCACTAAGCTCAAAGCTCTTCGCCGCAGCTTAAAGCTTCTTAAAGAGCAAGGGAGCGAGCGTCTGCTGGATTAATCCTTTGTTCAGCTGCCACTTTCAGTCGCTGTTAAATGAAAAAGGCCCATAAACACAGTTCTCTGCATCTCTGTGCCTGCCTGTGCATGTCTGTGCATGTGTATTTATATGTCTGTATGTGTGTGTGTGTGTGTGTGTTTGCACGCGTCTTCGCAGAAGAAAGACGTCATGCTGCGCTGCACGTTGAAGTCGTGTGCAATTTGTTTCGGGTAGGCAGAAAAAAAAAACAAAAAAAAATCTCGACTTCAACTCACTGTGCCCGAGTGTGTGTGTGTGTGTGTATGTATGCAAGTGTGTGTGTGTGTGTACGCCGCCTAGTGCACAACTGGCGCCGTGTATTATAACAGTCTGAGCGCCGCAGCTAAGCCGAACAAGCCCATTAAGAGCGGCTGTCGCCACTGGACGAGCCGCACTGACGCACATCCCGAGCCGAGCTCATTGTTGTCCATGGGTCCGCCATGCCGCACCCCCGCGTTGTCCATGCTGCCACCGATGCCGCCACCAGCTGCCGCGGCAGCAGCTCCCACGCCGCCAGCAACGCCGCTGCCGCCATAATAGGTCGGCTTACGCGTATTGCCAAAAGCCAACTCGATGTTGCCTCCGCCGCCGCCGCCCCGTTCGCGCTCGCGATCCGCACCTGATCCGCCAACCGTCTGCTGCGAATGATGATGGTGCTGATGGGAGCCACCGCCGCCGCCGCCGCCAGGCTTATGGGTGGGCGGCTTATTGCCGCTGGTGTAGTAATGGTGCGGCGATAAGGGCGGCAGGCCGGCGAATTCGCCATCGTCGAAATCCTCCGATGAGCCATAGAGCTCGTCGTCCTCCGGCTGGTAGGTGACTTTGACTTGTTGTTTCAGTTTTAAAATGTCATTGGCATCCGTGTCCGCGTTGCCAGCACCGCCGCCGCCGCCGACGCCGGTCCCGCCTCCACCGCCGCCGTGTTGGTTTCCTTTGCTATTTGAAGGATTTTTACGATTCGGTCCGGGGATTTCTGTCGTGAAACGAGAAGGCGAACGGAAATGTAACGGTAACGCTAACGGTAACGGTAACAGTAACTGTAATTGAAACAAAGGTGCAAATACCTCTGTCCTCAATTCCCCTTCCCCACCCTCCCCATCCGTCCCCAGCCGTCTCGCTTTTCCTCACGCCACACACACATCGCAGCGCCAAATATGTGTCGCGTTTATTGTCCATTAAACACGCCTCCGACCACACCCACCGACCTACCCACAATCAACCACTTCCCCGGCCCCAAAACTTACCGTACAACCGGATGCTGCTGTCAACTTCGCCCAGCGAGTTTTTCGCTATGCAGCGATACGAGCCGACATCGTCTTTCTGAAATTTCCGCACAATCATCGACATACGCGTCTCGTACATCGACACTGAGTTCTCCTGCACGTGGTATTTGCTCGACGAGACAATCATCTCACCTGTTGATTGAAACGGGAAACGAGTGAGGTTAGACAGCAGCTTAAGAGATTGCACTGTCTTGGAATATGGAAATTGAAAAGGTGTGGAATGGAAAGGATTCACGCCCAGCTGTAGCTGAATAAATAACTGAAATATAAAAAGAGGAAGTAAGGCTTCCTTCGGCATGCCAAAGGGTTCTGTAACCTTGCAGGTTCTAATCTCCTGCCATTATTCCAATATTAATTACATATTTACATATATAATGCTTAAGTTATTTTAATCTTCGGTGGATTGTTAAACTGGTCAAATAAGAAGCAAGTGTGCCAAGTTGTAACAATTTACTTTTAAAACTGATAGAGTATTTGATGTTGCCACAGACAGATGGATAGACAGACATGGCGTGATCGACTTCCCTGGCGATGCTGATTCAGAATATTTATAGAGTAGATACTACAATATGTAAAGTTTAAGTAATGTCATTTATACTGACGGGGATATCTCTAAGGTGCGTTGTAAGCTCCTAGTCAGAATTAACGGACACTAGGCTATGAGGATATATTATATATACGAGGGTCGTTTGATAAGTCCGTGACTTTTTGTATTTGCCGCGCACCTGCTCTAAATACAACACTGTCCTGTCGCAGTTATCGATTAACAGCTGACTGTAAATTTTGAAAGCTGCGTTTTTGGTTTGCGTTTTATACAGGGTCGTTTGTAAGTCCGTGACTTTTGTATTTGCCCACCTGTCTAATACAACACTGCTCCTGTCGCAGTTATCGATTAACAGCTGACTGTAAAATTTAAGCTGCGTTTTTGGTTTGCGTTTTATAGGCATTGAAAGCAGACGATCTCAAGGCCTCAAAATACGGGTGTAGTCCGTGACTTTTTTGCCGCACCTGTCTAAATAACGCTCCTCGAGTATCTTAACAGCTGACTGTAAATTTAAAGTGCGTTTTTGTTTCGTTTTTAGGCATTGAAAGCAGACGATCTCGTGAATTTTAAAATCGGTCGCTGTTTCAATCCTATAATCGCTCGTATTATAGTTACTAATTTATTATTCAACATTTCTAATCCCGTTTCCCTTCAGGGAATTCATACATACAAACTTTTTAATCTCCTTTTCACTTAAGCCAAATTTTATCTACTGCGTTCGTTTAGTTGCAACACTAAGCTGTTTATGAGAGGTTAGACTTTGTGCAGACAACAGACAACAGAATCGGGCAACTGCCGCATAACACTTGGGTGACTGGCAACAAAAGCTAATTATAAATTAATTCATTACGCATATTGAAATCCCTACCGAAAGTCAATGGATTGCATATGATTTATGGGGCAAGGCAACAGGGCGTTCCACAATGAGGGGCATGTTGGCAGTGCACAAATTAAGCCCCGTTGCCCATGCCGATGCGATGTGTGCATAATGCAGTCGATAAACCGCCGGTAAAGGCGTCAGGGTAGTCAAGACGACCGCAACAATAAAGCTAAGACACACTGTCGGCGTCAAAGGGGACACAGATTCAGAGACATACATATGTTAAGTGTGTGTCTGTGTGTGTGTGAGGAGTATGTGGAGTGTTGCTGCTTATGAGCACGCAATACATTTGATGCTTAATGATTGAGAAAACAACAGCAGCAGTAGCGGCAGCTCCACGTGCTGCTTAAATGCTTATGACCATGTCACATATACACAGACACACTCACACACACACATGCCGGGCGTATGTAATGCAGTGTGTAAATGCGATAGATTTATAACTCTCGTTGCTCGGTTAATCGGCATTAATGCTCGAGCAACACTTCACTTTGACAGCATTGCCTCAGTTGACTGCGAAGGGAAGTTAAAGCTGCAATGACAGACAAGTCAATACCCTCCAGTTCCACAAATATTCGCTCATAAAACAACCCACACTTCTGCATATCTAAATAAATTTAAAAAAAATTTACCTAGCTTTTTACTTTTATTTAATTTATTCTGTGCTGTTCGCCTTGCAAATGAGAGCAAAACGAAAATGTCAAATATATTGAATTTCAAATAACAAGCAAATAGCAATGATGTTTTATAATTAAATGATTCAATTTAGTTTATAGCTAAGTTTTATTTGTGGTTTCGTGCATAATGGACTCAGGAATCCAATGCTACACGAACACACACATATTCTGTTTTTTTTTTTTTTTTCGTATTATGTTTGAAGAAAGAACTATAAAAACATTTTCCCTCTCGTGGCTGATATTTATTTTACAAATTTTATTATCATTTGTACTTTGGTAATTAAATAGCCTATAAGCGTATTGAATAATTCGCTGGGCTGCACCTGAGTTAATTTTCATTTTCAATAAAATAAGTCAATTTTTAACAATGAGTATAATTGTGGAAATAAAACATTTGGAATAAGCTGAGAGATCAAATTTCGCTTTCAAGGTTAAAGGTTCTTTTACTTGTTTGTTTTTATTTTTTTTTTTTTTTTATTTGTTAGTGACTCAAAATAACGTTGTTTGCCATAAGAAAATAATTCTGTATAATACATGTTGAAAATACAATTAAAAACTCATATTAAAACAAGGTCTAATATATTTTAGTTTAAAAATGTTGATCCTTAATCCACAAGCATACAATCAAACTATACCTTATTAGTCTATAAAAAATTTATTAACTTCTCCTTCCTGCAGCTGTCAAGGAAAACTTAAGTGCTACCTTTGTGCAACTAGCCGTAAATCAGTGTAAATTATTTTTGATATGTTACTCTATGGCGCCAAGTGAAGCCTGACGTTCCCAAAAGGTGACTAATGACAATGCCACAGCATATCCAGCCATATGCACTGTGTATATCCCGCTTGGATTATGTATGTATGAAGTTGCCCTATGTGTCGCCAGCTGTCTATAAAATGGAAAACTTGTGATGCTTTACGCTTGACGAGGCGAAACACAACACACACACACACACACCTAGAGAGAGAGAGAGAGAGAGAGAGACATGCACACACTCACCTGTATCCTTAATCCAGTAGTTAATTGATTTGGGCGAGGCCTCAACGTGACACTCGATTTGGACATCAGTGCCAAGCGGTGCACCGACTAATTGATTCGGCACTTGGATGACCGGATGGACTGTAATAGCGAAAAGAGAGAAAGTGTGAGAGAGAGGCAAATAACAGTGTGTGAGAGAGAAAGAGGGAAAAGAGAGGAGTGAGCAAAGTTGGACAGTGTGTAGTCGCAGCAGTGCAGCATATTATAAAACCATTATTAATATCGCAAACAGCCCCAAACCCTACAGGAGTCATTGTATAGAGGGCCATATGCATATACGTGTACTTTATATGTATGTGTACATAAGGTACCCATTTGAAACTGTTTTCAGGGTATACCCAACTGTAAGTTGATTTTAATGCGAATTTACAAAGCGATTAACAGACGTTCTTTGGAAGGGTTTCTTTGATTCTGTTGAGGTTTTGTAGAGCATGAATGATATAAATAAATCAATAGATTTCTTTGGTATTTTAAATATAATTTATAAAAAAAGAGAGAAAAAAGATAAATACACTATCAAGCTCTATGTACAAATAATAAAACTCTTAGAAAAGATCAGAGAAACTTGCAGTATAAAAGAAGGTACAGCACTTGTGCCACGCGGCGAACCCTTTATGGTCTTACAATTGAAAATGTTTCTCTTCTCTTTTCATCTTTATTTTGTTCTCCTGCCTGCCTGATAAGGAACCCCAACAATGCATTGTTCGAATGGTGTTGCAACTTTAAATAGAAGCAGTTGCACGATAAAGCATCTACTTGTGCACACATGTGTACACAGAGGGTGAGGGAGAGAGAGAGGGGGGAGTAGAAGGCCAATTGGGTGTAGCGGCGGCGTCGGTCATCAAAATGCAATGCAGATGCAGCTCACGTCTCGCTGCGGAGCGGAATGGCAACTCTTTTGCAATTCGTGTGCGTGTTTATTGTCACTTAGTCAGCGCAGATAGAGAAGGAGACTGAGCACACTCACTCACACACACGCACACACATACACGCACGCACGCACACTCTGCCATCTAAGCAGAAGTTCACCGAGCTATAACCAAAATTGGTGGTTTTGTAAAACTGCCAAAGCCGCCACAGGCCGTTGCTAACACACACACACGCACAGAGAGACGGACACACACGCACTCAGCACATGCCCCTTCCCCTCATCCCCCTTCTATCTCCCTCTGTGGGGGTGTGCGCGTTAGTGCGAGGAAACGTTGCCTGGCCAAGTGCATTGATAGTCGATTGCAGCAGCAGCAGCAGCAGCAGCAGCAGGTTGCAACAATGACCCCAACGTGTGTGCATGTTTGTGGAAGTCCATGCATGTCCTTGCATGTAGTTGTGAGTGTGTGTGTGTGTGTGTGTGTGTGTGCGTGTGCATACGACAGTTTTGTAAGTTGCAAGCATTTTAATTGATTTCCATGGCTGAGTGCATATGTCTTATCTATCAATTGTCTATTTGCTCACACGCTGTAACCATATAACATCGGCTTGAAAGTCTCTGCCATCTGTCTCTTTCTCTCTCTTACTCTTTCTCTGTCCCCCTTTCCCCTTCGCTTGCCAAGCAAATTTCTGTAAATGTATTTGTGCGCAATAATAATAAACAAATTTTGTCTAGTGCAAATGTACAAATACAGTTTGCTCTCCTTGCAGACTATATATATAGAGGCGATCCTACCTAGGGTCATACATACTATATAGATCAAGTTAGTATGTGTAGAAGAAATATGTCGACTATATGTCTTACTCTGTTTACTAAAGCTTTGTCCGAAAGTTCAGGGCTTAGACTTAATCTTAAAATAAAATTCCCATATAATTTTAATTGTCTTGAAAAAGCATCCTTAATCAAGAAACAAGCAAGAGCTTTCAGCTTGCAAGCTTTAATCGTCAATACACTTTAGCAACTCACAGAAACAGTTTAATTACTTGTGAACGTCTGTGTGCATGGGAAGCTTTAAGCGCTTTATTTGTTAAAGTGTCTGAAAGCACAAGCAGCAACAATTTATTTTTTTTTTTAACCACTAAATGAAATTGCTGTTTAAAGCTCTAGTTAATTGCATAGTTAAGAATAATAAATAAAATAGCTTCAATAAAGTTTTCAAGCTTAACTCACTAAACTTTCCCTTCACATTGAGCATTCAAAAGATCGTCTTCTAAGCCTAAATAAAGTTCTTCGCCCCTCTAATTGTCTCAATAACTACAATTTCGTAGCAACAGCTTAAAGCTCTTTGTAGTGATAAGCTCTGAACTGCTTTGGCCGCCACTTGTTCGCCTTGCTAATCCACGATTTAAGTGTGCTTTTCAGCCAGTGTCAGCGCGCTGCCGGCACTGCAGGCAGCTGGGCAAATTGACATGTAAGTCACGCACATGGGACTAGCAGCAGCAGCACTGGCAGGGGGAGTGGGAGCGGGAGCAGTAGCTGCCAAAAGGATCGACACCAGGAGCAGACGAGAACCTATGCTCAAGTATAAAAATCTTGATGTCACTCGGCAGAGGCAGAGATGGTGGCTGCGGATGGTCGCCTGCCTGGCTGCCAGCCTGGCAGTTTGACCAATGGATGAGTGCTGGTTGACTGCGTCTATTTTCAATCTGCATGCTGGCACACACACATGCTCACGCACACACACACACATACACAGCTGTACGCATTGCAACTTTTCGTAGAATGCATTGGGGACGTGGCAGAGAACAGAAGAGAAGGAGAGCAGGGAAGCTGGCGCAAGCAGGCGGCAAGAGGCAGGCAAACACTTTCGCTGGCGATTTAAAATTTTGCCATGATTATTCCGAGCATGTGCCTTGGCTGCATGTGCCACGCCCACAGTGCACAGTCCAGAGAGTTGCCTCTGCCTCTGCCGCTGCATCTACTTTCCCTCCTGCCCTGCTGCCCGCCAGCCTCGTGCTGGTTCACTTGCGGCAAACAAAGCCACAAATATGCACTAATGACGTCGTCGCAGCCCCATCACCAGCAGCAGCAGCAGCAGCAGCTGCAACTACAATTACAACCCACTCGCACACAGCCATACACACTCACATACACACTCGCACACACGCACAGGGCACACCTCATCACATTTGGCTGGCATTGTGGAACTTTTGAGCCAAAGGTAGCAAAAGTCCGACACGAAACCCAATGACGTGTATTTTTCAGCTCATTGGCAGCGCAAATAGACCAGTCTGTCTGTGCCGCTAACCCCCCTCCCCCCTTATTCCACACCTCACCCCTTTTCACTGGCCTTTGTTAAGGCTTAGAATCAGAGGCAGCAGCGTCGCCATTGCGCCATATTCATATGAAGCCCAGAAAACAACAGCAACAACAGCAAATTGCACATTTTTGCACCTGTTCGGTTCCCCCCTTTGCCACACCCCCCTGTCAGTCGACAGTTTTGTCTGGCTTTTCCTTAGGCGTACGTGATTTTTAGCGATTTTTCGCATTTATTTGCGTTCGATTTGCACAACGCGTGCGAAATACTGCGAAATGTTCGAACAGTTTCTAAGCGCCGATTTCAGCTCGAATTTCCATGAACACCTGCAGAAGATATGGACAATTAAGCGGGAACTTGACCGAAACCGAAGGAAAGCAGTTGATTTCTAAATAATCATTGCAGGTCTTACAGTTTTGAAGAGTTTCAATATCACAGATCAAGGGAAAGTCGATGTAAAAAGGTATTGATAGTTAGGTTTATTTATGAAAAACTTGTGATAAACTCAAGTATTTTAATAGTTTAAAGTAAACATAGTAATAAAGATAAAGATAATGCAGTTATATTCTACATAGTTAAGGTCAATATTTCTTATACTTATAATAATTTGATTTATCATTTTAGAAATGTCGCAGCAAAGAACTTTAAAACTTTTTGGAAGAAAATAAAATGCAACATAAAAACCTTGAAGAAGAAACATTGAATTGAGAAGTGAAGCTAATTACACAGAGATCTCAGTCTCGATCTCTTTCCCGTCTCGTGAACAAATCCACACATAACAGTAAGCTGAATACTCTCTCATACGCAGAGACAACAGATTCAAATGGATGCAACTTTCATTAGGGGCCCAATAACAATACAAAAATTGTCGAGTAAATCGAGGTAGGGGGGCCAGATTTGTACACATATTTGCGGCATATGAATTGAGGTCTGAGAGATCTAAGGCAGGACAGAAGTAGGATACGGAGAAGGTAAGAGAGATAGAGAGAAAGAGGGAGATAGCGAGCAGCTAATTGTGGCCTAATTGTTAGCAGCGCGTTCTGATTCTGGTTTGGATTCAGCTTCCTGCAGCGCTTCGGCATCCTTAATTAGCCGTGCAGGAAGGTGGCTAACAAGGCAGGAAACTTGGGCAAATGGCGCGGAAACACGCAAGAGGATATGCAGCATCGCAAGTCGGGAGGAGCAGTTGGTAGTCGGCATCGTTGTCGTCCTCGTTGTCGCTGTCGGTGTCGATGTCGCTGTCAAAGTTGTTGTCGGTGTCGGCAGTCGGTTGCGTTGTCGGTGCGGTGCGGTATCGGTGTCGGTGTCGGTGTTGGTGTCTGTGCCGCATGTGGCAGTGCAACGTCAGCTTTATCTGGCAGCGGCAGCAGCGCCCAAGCTGCCGCACGCAGCACGCAGAACGTGGGCAAAGACGAAGACGAAGCGGCATTGGAAGGCAAAGACGAAGGCCATGCAAATAACTTGCAAGCTGTGGCAAAACTTTGTTTTCACTTAGCAGCTGCAAGGGGAAGCAGGGAGCGGGGAGGGGGTGGAGGAGGAGAGTGAATGGCAGATGGAGATGGAACGCAGGCAGATGCAGGCAACATTTGCCAAACAAATTGTGAGCAAGTTCCTGCGAAAATAGCAACAGGAAAAGCGAACAGCGTTGAATATGACGACGTGGCAAGGCGGCAAGGCGGCGAATGGGTGCAACCGGCGGGGGGGTGTTCCTTTTCCTTCGGTTTCCTGATGTTCCCCTTACCCCTGCTCTTGCTTTCACTCGTGCTGCTGTTACTGCTTATACCACTCCTTGCTGCCCCTTCAGATGCTACTGCTCCTCTGCCTGGCCAAGTGTGGCAGGCAGCTCAAGTTGATCAAAAAGTTTTCGTGCGCGCAGCGCCTGCCACTGCAGATAGTAAGAGCAGCCTTAAAGTGTACCGCTCATGCTGCACGCTCCAACAACAACAACAACAACAATAGCAGAAGCAGGAGCAGGAGCAACCACGTCGCACTTAAAGGCCACATTAACAAAATGTCAAAATGTTAAAAAGCGTGATTTCACCCAGGCCGAGATGAGCAGCAGGAGACGCTGCAGCGACAAAAGAGCAAACAGAGCAGACCAGAAAGGAGAGACTGAAAGAGTGAGAGAGAGAGAGAGAGAGGGGGGGACAGGCCACCGTCCAGCAATGGGGGACTAGAGCAGCTGCAGCACGTTGGGCAATGTTGGCAAACAAGCGCAGTGTGGAGCTGCTGCTGATGTCGTGATGATTGAGTGAACTGCCACATGGCAGCAGAGCCAACAGAGCAGAGCAACGCCACCAGCAGCAGCAGCAGCAGCAGAGCCAAGAGCAACACAAGCAACGCCGGCGTCATCAACTAGCACAGAATGCCGCACGTGCTGCAGACAGGTTGACAAAAAACTGTGCCCCCAACACCCCCTCCCCTCACTGGAACAGCAACAAAAGGCAGGCAGAGCAGAAGCAGCAGCAGAAGGAAGAGGGAAAGTGGGGGGAGAAGGTGAAGCTGCAGGAGAAGGGAAACAACACAAGGCATCAGGTAATGCCCGGTATCAGTGACTGGATTTAAACGGATTACAACAACGACAACGACAACGACAATCGAGTTAGCGCCACACACATAGCAGAGAATGCTACTCCGCCTCTCTCCCTCTCGGTTTACTATGGCTTTCTCTCTTCACTTGTCCCTCCTGCCCTGCCTTTTGCGCTGCTGCTCTAATCTGCGCTCCTTTTTGCGCTATTCTATTGCGAGTTTTCAGTTTGCCTTTTTTTCGTTGCATAGCTGAGGGCGCCAGAGTGTGTGTGTGTGTGTGGGTGTGTGAAGGAGTGAGTGTGTGTGCCAGCAGACTAAACTAGATAAACACCACGACGAGCCTGGGCAGCCCCAAAACTGAGAGTTGATGTCCAGCTGGAGCTGAGGTTGCCGCGCTCTCTGCCGTTGGGTGGGTGCGGTGGCACTCTGAGGTTGCGACTGGGGCTGAGCTGTGGCTCAAACTGACTAATGATATGTATACACATACTCTCACACACACAGACACACACACACATATCTACACATATATGTAAGCACTCATTTCGTATGCATTTTAAGCCGGCCAAAAATAAAAGTTGACCAACCGCAGCTCTCTAATTAATGCCACACCCCCATATGACATATGACTGCCCTCGCCCTCGCCCCTTCCCGTGGACCCCTAGCTTAGTGCAAGCGGATTGCGGGTTTGCTTTACTTACAGTGTATGCTAAGCGAGATGCGCTTGGAAACCGATGGGGGCACCCCGTTGGAGGCGATGCACAGATAGGAGCCCATCTCGTTGCGTGAGATTTTCGTCAGCTTGAGCACTTCGCCGCGATACGAGGACACTGCCAAAAGAGAGAGAGAGAGATAGAGAAGAATAAGTAATGCGCTAAAGAGATTGCCAGTCACAGTTCGCAGTTATCTTTGATTGCTTAACACAAAAGGAGTCAAAGAGCAAGAGAAATGCAAAGGAGCTGCTGTTTTGCGCAGATAAGTATGCTATAGTTTTTTAATTTTTCAATATTAAACTGAAAACAGTAAACTATAAGTTAAGCTCCTTTAATGAATTTGTTTGGCTGATCTTTGTAGCAATGATCAAATTAACAGATTGATAATTGACTTTTTGGCTCAACCTTGAGATTTATTCAGCTCAATTTGAACACAAAGGAAGTTCTCCCTACATACCCAGTGTTTTGGTGCCGGCGCTGTCCTTAAGCACAATTTCACCGCCATCCTCGCGCCGCCAGGTCACAATGGGCTCGGGATAGCCGCGTGCTCTGCAAAGACACAAATAACAGAAACAAAATCTACATGAAAACAAACGTAAATCGTTTATCGTATATCGAATATCGTATATCGCATGTGATTAGCTTCGTCGCGGCTGCAATTGAATTTAATTTAAGTAGGCAACGCAATTTGCAACTCGCTGCGCGTCGCGTTCTTCCCCAATTGAATTTAATATGCGGCAGCTTTTGGCCGCTATTGTGTATTGTGGCCCCAAAACTTCGCGTAATGCTTATGGCCAGGAGTCGTCTTCCTCTCCAGCTCCGTCGTCTGTGGCTGAGATTCTCTTGTATGCAAAGAGGATGGTTGGGAGGCATGTTGGAACAGCCGTTTAACAGCGCAACAGCAGCAGACGCGGGTGTGGTAAATTTTTATGATGCCGCAAACAGATGCAAAATAGCCAAGCAAAAGAAAGTCTACACGCTCACACACTCGCACATGCACACAGACACACACAGACACAGGCCAAGACATTTGAAGCAGCACAATGGGCGACCGCCCGGGCGCCAGTCAGCACCAGAGTTGCCTAAGTTGCTCTAAGACTGAACTGAACTAAGCGACTGCCAAGCTGATTGTTTGTACGCATTTGTTCTCCTCGTGTGTGCGTGTGTGTGTGTGTGTTGCTTGTAACATGTTTATTCATGAAAATAACTGCATACTCGTGCATCAAAGGAGGCGATCATTGTGCGACGCAAGCGTTATCTTAAGTAAATGTTTGTGTGTGTGCGAGTATGTGTATGTGTGTGTATGTGAGTTGTTTGTAGATTTGCACAAGACATTTGCTTTGAGTAATTATACTCTGTGATTCTCCGTCACAGGGAAGTTGCATTTCGATTTAAGTACAAATTCACTTTAAGTAAGTTCGTTTGTAACTAAGCTGAGATACTCAAGTATGTGAATATACAAATGTATATATTAATGCATATCTGTACATCCATAATCTCCATGCATAATTGTATTAGTTTTCATTCCGAACTCAACCAACAAGTTGTTCGCCTCAGCAACAAACAGCACAAGAAAATGTTATACAATATTTAATTATTAACAAGCAAGCTACACTAACGAAGGCTGCAAACCCTGCATACTCTGCATGCTTGTGTTTTGGCTTGGTTGCCACTTTAGTTCTTATGAACAAACAAATTCATAAAGTACCAACACACGAACTAGTGATCGTTCATCGATTAACAGACTTTCGATATCGATCTAACATTTAGTCTGTCGAATATAAGCAACTCCTCTCTCTATTCAACTGCCTATTTATGTTATTTACTCTCATTATTTATTGTTATTTACTTTTACATAAATAACAGCACATCTACATACATATATCTATAGTCATCTCCAGAACAAGCCTATACCGTTATAATCCAAAAGCTCTTCGAAACTTTCCTACTTTGTTGCATCGCAAAAAACTTTCGATCGCAAAGGGTATAAAAATGCACGCAGAACTAAAATGAAAAGTATAACGAAAACAGGAGAAAAACAAAAACAACAACAAGGAGAACAACACAAACAAGGAATTCGAACAATCTGGCCTGGGCTGGTCGAGTTTTGTTTTAATTCTCCTCTGCGTTGTGCGTTGCGCTTAAAGTTAAAATCATTTTATGGGATTTGCCCTAAGTGGTATTAAAATGGAAAAAATTGCAGACGCTGTCTCTAATAGCTTTCCACGCACACACACACATACACGCACATGCAGACACATACAGGCACAAACTCTTGAGGGGGGAAACTAGCGAGTGGTGCCGTTTATCGCGCCGGTTCCATCATTCTGCGGTTAAATCGTTAAAATTACTTCGTGGTCGTGGTCAAGTTCATAAATCAACGGCGACCAAATGCGTCGACAACGCCAGCATCGTCGTCGCAGTTAGCTAAAAGGAAAAACCAAGAGAGCGCAGTAGCCAAGCCAGAGACGAGCCCAACTAGCAGATACCCTGCACAAGATTCACATGCAAAGCAGACAAACAACTTTGGATAACTTCTCTCCCTCTCTATACGTGTGTGTGTGTGTGTGTGTTTGTGTGGCATTTGTGGTGTGACAACTGTCATGGAGACAGTACAGCGCACCAGAGCAGACCACCACACCCCAACTGGCTTAGCCGGGCAGGGCATATGGAAAGCGCCGACCCAAATCAAGAGAAATGAAGTGTCGCTTAATTTGCTGACATTATTAAATGATGATGATGATGATGACGATGCGGGTGGAGTTGTTGGCGATGATGGCCATTTGGCTGGGATTTGCTGGCAGCCAGTTAAGGCCAACACACACACACACTCGCACACACACAACTGTATTAGACAATGCAATTGTTTGGCCATTAGCAACAAAATGAACATAAATACACGAATACTTCTGCAATGGAGAGCGTAGCTCAGCTTCGATTCAGACACACAGACATGGGGCTTATATGTATATGTATAAATACAGATATAGCTGTGAACATTATCTATAGTGCTTGGACTCACCGACATGTCAAACGCACGGAACTACCCTCGGGCACGATTACATCCGACGAAGTATCCTCGCTAATGAAATCCGGCGGTATGACCACGTCCAGGAAGCCAATCTGCAAGAGAAATATAAATATAATCAGTAGAAATATAAATATAAACATATGAGTATGAAATATGATTTAATAATAAATAATAACAAATAAATAAATAATAATAATCTACATTGATTAAAGCACTTTGGCTCTTAATTTTAAAGCTAAACACTTTATAAATAATCAACAATTAAACCTAAATACAGATATTCCTTAACTCATAACATATTAAAGAAGTGTATAAAAAATTGTACTCAATTCTTAATACATCAAAAATAATAAATTTTTCAACTCTTCGATAAATAATTTACTTGATCTCTGATTTCTAAGAGTTTAAGCTCATTAAGTTTCCTTAAACTCTTTGACTTTTTGACCTTCTGGCAGCCTAATTTAATGTTAAATAACTTTGAATATACTTAGCCAAGAAACAATATGTATTCAAGACACAGGACTCGGGACACAGGTATAAATGTTGTCGCATTGTCTAACAGCGAGACTACAACAATAACTACAACAACAATAACTACAACGGCAGGAACAATAAGTAAAGCAGTGGGGAAAAGGAATAAAACAGTCATCAGCAAATGGCGAAAAGGCGGCCGGGGGTCCGGTTAACAGAATTTACTATACACTCAGCGAAAATTTGCTGATTATGCAGCCGGTCATAAAGCAGGACAGAGAGGAATAAAGAGGGAGGAAGAGAGAAAGAGGCTGAAAGGACGAGGCAAACGTTTTTATGCGCCGAATGGGGGCCCGAGATCGACAAAGGGAATGGGAAGACATACTATATATACAGGCACAGAGACACACACACACACATACTCACACTCACACACTCACACGCACACACAGACACTTGGACAGCGAGAGAGCAAATGAAATAACGCTAAATAGTTTAGGACTTTGACAGTCGTCAGTGGCGCATGGGAAGGGGGAGCAGCAGAAGCAGCAGCGGGAGGGGGGCCCCAAACGAGGCAAGGACTCTTAACGCAATGGAAATGGTAATAGAAGAGGCAACAAAACACACAGCGAAACAAAGCAAAACAAACCAAATGAAAACAAAGCAGAAGACAATTGGGCTACGACGACGACGTCGACGACGCGGCGTGTGCAGCGCGCGGCGCTGAGCTAGCGTTGCAGTAGTGCCACTTCCCCTTTGTACACACACACATAGATAGACACATGTATGTGGCAGTGGCAGTGGCAGCTCCGCTCTGCGCTCCGTTGTCCTTGCGAGAAGCGTTAAAGTAAAAATAAAAATTAAGGAAGCATGAAATACATTTTATTGGCGCCATAAACTTCACTTGGCTGGACACATGAGTGTACGTGCGTCCACCGGGCACAAACACACACACACATACACATAGATGCACACTTACATGTAAGTACACTCACGTGTTTGTGTGTGTGTTCGTGTGTCTCTCGCCTTATTTGCCATAGTTTTCGCTTTCGATTTGCTGCGCTTTCTTTCACTTGCTCGACAAGGGATTGAGAATGCGAATACGAACTGGAGGGGTGTGCCAAGCAGGCGGGTTAATGCTACAGGGGGGAGGGGCAGCACGTCGTACGTAGAACGGACAATAAGAAAAAAGCAACGACGACGACGACGACGACAAGTGCGTTGCATTCAATTTTACTTTGGCCCCTTCAAATGCTGCATGAAATTTTCCCATGGACACTTTGGAAAATTGCTTTCAGCCAAGCTGTGCGCACATGGAAAATATTTATAAACATTTTCATTGTCTTCTTAGCCAAGGCATTATTCATGGGCTGCAGCCCATTGTGATTCTGTGTTACTTATGCCACGGACACTCTCTCTGTCTCTCTCTCTCTATCACTCACGGCTCAGGAACAATCACAAAACGTTTACAAATAATTCTGATGATACAGAGAAAGAAATAACTGAGTTTACTACAATAAAGAACACAAAGGAGTGCACTGTGATTTGGTTTAAGGATCTCAGATTATAAAGTATTGCACTTCTCGTTCAGTCCTGCTGCCGTTCTCCTTATTTCTCGTATATTTCAAATCATATTTTCTGTATGTGTTTTCAGCTCTCGCTTTCTCCTTCGCTGTCTCCCTCTTCTGCATAACTCTTCGTTATATAGTTCTTGATCAGCATCCAAAACCTATTTAATTTATCCATGTTAATCTGTCTATTTGTCTTTATGAACGTGCTTATCTTAACTTTTAGAGAAGCTATAAATATCAGTTCTATAAATTTCTTTTTACTTTTTATTTATTCTATTTATTTCTATTAATATCTCTATAGAGCTTTTTCTCTACTGTCTCTCTCCACTCCATCTCCACCTTTTTTCTATCTCTTATCTCCATCTCCACTTCTACCTCTATCTGATACTTACTTGACTCTTCATGGGATCCGTATTGAGCTGGCACATATAACCGCCGCGATCCTCCTCAGAGACGGCCTTGATATGCAGATTCCAGGTGTTCTGATCCAGATGACTGACTGTGACACGCGGATTGTGCGTGATGACGTTCTCGTGTATGGCCTGAATAGCCTTGGTGTCCGCCTTAAGCCAACCCACCTGTAGAAGTAAAACATGTGTTGGGCAAAAGGTTAACCAATAGTCTCCGAAATAGTTTAGTTAGTTAGTTGTACCAGCAAGAACAGTTAAGGCGGCTCTTCTCGTTGCCGCAACCCACAAGGATTAACGGATTAATGGTCTGAATAATCCATGTGGAATGCGAGCGAAAAGGGAACTGGGAACACGCTTGGAACGGTTCGTTGCTGGTGTCATTAATGAAACTCAAGTGTTATGTGTTTAGTGGATTAAGCGGGGGATGTTAGTGTGAGTGTGTGTGTGTGTGTGTGTGTGTGTGTGGGTTGCGTGTGTGTACTTACACGATATCCGCCCAAGTGTCGCACGTGACACGTGAAGGTTGCGTCGCGACCCACAGCGACCGACACATTCGAAATGCTCTCCACAAACTCCGGTTGAAAGGCGCCAATCGCTGCCAGAAAAGAAGCAGAAGCAGAAGCATAAGAGAAGAGGAAGAGAAGGAGAAGAGAAAGAGAAGGTGTGGAATAAGTACGAATGAGAGATGAGATTAGAATGCATTGCTGCGGTGCAAGCGGTTAGTTGTGCAAGTTAATGATATCGCGCAAGGCAGTCGCGTTGCCTGCCAAAAAGCTGGGTGATTTATCGCTTTTAAATGTGCCCGACGCTCCGCTTGCCAAGTAGACGCCGGCAGACGAAGTAGGGAGGAGAGGAAAAGGGGAAGACAGACGGAGGAACAGACAGAAGCAGCCACCAACTACCAAGAACTGAGCCAACTTGCGACGTGCCGCTTTAATGCAGCGCGCGGTGGCTAATTGAAGATCAACACTCATGAGTTGCAGCAACCTAGAATAAGAAAGGGAAGAGGAGAAAGGGGCGGGGAGGAAGGTAAGTCTGGCTGTGGGTTTCACGCAGGGGTTTTTGCGACATACGCAAATATATAAATAATTTATTGAATCATTGAAAATCAAACATTTCACTTGCAAGTTTTGCAAAAAACTTTTTTACAGCCGAATCCATGCAACACCAGTAAAAAAAGGTTGCCTGCCAGTGGCGGGTGCGAGTAGGGGGCGACGGGAAAGCACTGGGGAGGAGGAGCGGGGGGGAGCACAGACATATAGCACGGCTGGAGTGCCAGACTCGTCGCGCGCACGACTAGAGCATGGCAGCCGTTGCCGCAACAAAGTGCCCGCTCCATGTTCCCCCCGCCGTACGCCTGCCCCACATCCGCCCCCGTTTGGACGCCTCTGCCTTTGGCCTGGTAATGCATGCAAAAAACTTTTGCCAAACTTGAAATTTAAATATTTATAGACAGTGCCGCTGGCAGCGTGGCAAGTGCGTCGACCATTTCGCATCCACGGATTGAGCCACCGAACGTCGACGGGGCGACTGAAGAACTGAAGGACTGAGGGACTCGTTCGACGATTGGAACGTCTGTAACGCCCGCGTTTGTATTGTGTGCAACTCGTTGAAAGCTAAGAGCAGGAGGAGAGAGCGGGGAGGGATGAAATTTAGAGAGTGGCTGCGGGAGGTTGACGGGGGTGCTGAGTAGAAGAATGTGCTGAGTTGACGCAATTGGCCAAAGGCATGATTTATTTCATACTTTTCCAGTTTTTTGTTAAAAGGATATCGATATCATTTGTGAAGCAGTTATGAACTGTTCATAGCCAAGTGGCTACAGTGGGACGAAACAGGCAAAAAGTGTAGGTGATTTGCTGGCAGTGCTATAGCAATAAAAATAAATTAAATAAAAAAATAATTTTACTTTAATTATGATTGCAATAAATAAAGAGAACCACAAAAAATATTAATAACTAAAAATATATCCAAAATTTGTTTGTATTTAGTAATTTATATTATTTTTAACTTTTTTTCAATTTCTTTTTTTGCTTTTATTTTTTTTCCCTTTTTTTTAAATTAATTAAAAATTTTTTTTTTTTTTTTTGGGAAGGAGGGGGAAAATTATATGGGAAATTTCCGGGCCAATAATAAATATCTTGTTTTTATAATATGTAGTAATTTATGAATCTGGCCACCTACAGGAACTTCTAACTTGAGCTCCAGTCCAAAGCGAGACACATAATGAATATGTACACAATACCGTATAATTTTCTACCTTTATATATTAGTAGTATAGGAATCGGAAGGAGGAGATAAGAACCTGTAAGGGTATACAACTTTTGGTTTGCGATAGAAGTCTTTCGTCCTTGCTTTTATAGTTTTCAGTATAACTCTGCAGATGCCAGATAATTATAGGTTTACTAAGGTATCAGTATCTCACATTAAGTAAATTATATACTCGTACTTGAAAATTATAAATGCAATTAACAGAAAGCAGCAACATTTAGTGACATAGTATCAACAATTTGAGCATTTTAGATATTTGCAATTGATGTAGCGTAACGATATTAATCCCATAAATGTATTAAATTACTTTGCACAATTGCATAATAATTAAATTGTTCTCTGCTGCTGCTGCAGGAATCTCCATGGACATTACTTAATTCCAAAATTGTGTATTATTTTCGTTTAGTTTGCAGTTGCTCAAACAAAATAAATATGTGAAGCTGACACTGAAAATGAACTTGAAAGCGGAGATGGAGAGAAGTTGACGGAGGCATGGGGAAGGGAGCTGAAGCTAAAGTTGGAGCAACTGTTGTGCTGAGTTTGTGGTTACCGCATTGCTTGCAGTTCCATTTATTTGCATATACTCGTTGTTTGTTGCTGTTGTTGTTCTTGCTGTTGTTGTTGTAGTTGTTGTATTTGTTGGAGCGAGTAATCAAGCGACTGACCGACCAAACGACAAACTGACTGACCGACCGACTAACTGAGTTTTTCATTAACATTGGGAGAAGACACAGCTGCCTGGCTGGCTGGAGAACTCGAATGGCTGCGGTGAGGGACAGTGGATCTCGGGGTCGAGATCTGACTGGAGATTTCGTATCAAAATCAACAACAGCAGAAAGTTCAGGGCAGCAACTACAAATCTTTGCTGCAAATTACAACAGCACACGCAAAGACAAAGCCGGAGGTGGGGAAGTGGTAGAAGAGCAAAGGAGCAGGACAAAGACGGCAGCAGGAGCAGCAACAACAACTGCAGACAGGCTGAAAGACACCATGGCACACACACAGGCACACACCCACTCCCACAGACACACACAAACTGACAGTGGCCAAACAAACTGCACTCAAATGTAGTTGCTGCTCGGCTGGCTGCGGCTTGTTTGTCAATCTGTTCAACTGGATGCCAACGAGGAGGCTTCAGCAGTTCAGCAGCATTTCAGCAGTTTGAGCATTGTGCCAATTCCAATGAACTTGTCGCCCCGAGGTCGTCCCACTCGCTCTCTCTCTCTCTCTCTGTCGCATTGATGCCGCACTGACCCCTTAACCCCACAGAGCCCACTGCAGGCCGCTAGTCCGTATAGTCAGCCTGCTGTCCGCTTGCCTCTTGAGCACTTTGCATTTTCCGGTCACAAGAATTGAAGTTGCGCCAAGTCGCGTGTGCAGGCAAAGTCAATTAACCCATGCTCGTCCGCCAGGATCCTCCCGCTCTCGCTCCACCTCGCTCTCCCTCTGTTCCTCTTTTGCTCTTTGGGGCTGACGATGTTTTTCACATTTTCGCACGTTATCATAAATTTGGCGTCTCCGCTGAGACGGTGCGGCAACCATTCCCCGGCAGCTTCATTTCAATTTTCTTAGCCACACGCTCCCCCTCCCACCAATCGCCCTCTTCTGCTCACGCTGTAGTTGTCTCTCTCTCTCTCTTTCTCTCTCTCTCTGTTGACTGTCGCGGAGCCACTTTGAAGGTGGATTGCACGTGTGTGTGTGTGTGTGTGCTTGTCACTTTGGCAGGGCTTTGGCTACGGCTGGATACGGCCGGCTACGGGGCCCGTCTAGCTAGGTGCGGCAATGTCGCCCCAAAAGTTTAAATCACACAACGACAATGAGGATTTACCAAAGCAAATTTATGGTTAAGGACATTGGCAAAAGTTAAGCTTGTGTGTGTGCGCGCGCGTGTGTTTGTCTCTCTGTGTGTGTGTGTTAATAAAGTGTCTTCGCCTGCGTGTGTGTACACAAAATATATGGCACGGCAGGCTTGGCAGTTACCCACCACTCCCCTCCTCCACAATCGTCAGGTGAGACAAGAGGGAGCCCCAACAGATACAAAGATGCCAATCTGCAATCTGCATGGCACCTTTTTTTATGGTCCGCACACACAAATCCGACGCCAAAGCGCCAATGATAGGTGATAATGGCAAATTTGAGACGGCAACGGGAATTGGCACGGAAAGCAACTCGAAGTCGAAGTCGATGGCAACCCAAAGGCCAAACGACAAACTTAAATAAATACAGCCGACTGGGCGAGGCATTAAAGTTGCTTAAAAATAAAAACTTAAAGAACAGAACTAAACAATGAAATTGTACGAATTGTTATGCAATTAACTTCTGTCCTCTCTACGGAATGTCAGTAAGGGAATTCACTTATCACACCACACACAAACAAGAGTGGTGTCTTCTGAATTGAGAAATACCAAATACGTGTGCGTGCGAAAGGGATGCAACATCTTATGCTTTACTTGCAGTGTGGTGAAAATTAAAATTCGATATTTAAATGCATGCGATAGTGCGATCATCGATACTCCACAATAGAGCTCAAAGTGCGCAAAGTGAACGCAATATGCCAACGCAGCGAAGACTCCACTAAAGTAGAAGCGAAGAAAACTTAAGGATGAAACTTCAAAAGCTCAGATCGCGTGAAATTTTCGCAGTAAAAATAAGTATTTTATTTAGTATATGGTAAATGTAGGCATTGTATATAAGTGCATATATAGAGAGGATATCGTCTGTATCAAATACCAAATGGCAACAGCGAAAGGCGAATAGCAAGTAAAAAATAACAAATGACGAGTGCAAGTGCTGACTCCGAACTGCCGCGGTTGGTGGCAAGTGCGCCTAATGGCCGCCAAAAATTGCGAGACTACCAGACTAGGAGATGGAGACGGACAATGTGAGAGAGTGAGAAACTGTGCGATTGCGAGACGGCGAAATTTGCATTTTTACAAATCGTCGTCTACAACTTGTAGCACTCGCAATTGAATTTGCACTGTCCAACAAGACAAAAACAACAGTGGGCAGAAAACCAAAAAAAAAGAATGGGAAAAATAACACAAAAACGACAGAGAAAAAAATTCAATTTAATTTTTTTGTTTTGGTTTGGTTTCATTCGGATTCGGTCTTAACAAACGTCTTGCAATTAATTGTGTCTTGATTTTTGTT
Organism: Zaprionus africanus; assembly: GCA_018151435.1. NCBI lineage: Eukaryota > Metazoa > Arthropoda > Insecta > Diptera > Drosophilidae > Zaprionus > Zaprionus africanus. The sequence goes on from JAECXB010000096.1 coordinate 965,086, forward strand.
TCACACTTTGAAATGGGTTCGCAGCCCTTTTTTAGTGGGCAGGCATTGCAAATGAGCGACGAGTTGCTTTTAATTGCCAAAGTTTTCGAGCCGCTCTCTCCCTCCTGGACCTGGAAACAGGAATCTGCCGAGGACGGAAGGGTCACTCTTAAATCAACACGCCGTAACGTGATGCACGTACAGTAAACATATTTAATAGCTAATAAGTATTTACAATTAATACTTGAGCTGAGATAAGGCGAAATCAATTCAAAGCAACGAACGACTTGAGAATACCCTGTTGACTATCTTTCAAGCCTAAGTAGAATGAGTTTTATATAATTTTCCAGTGTAATTTGTATTAATTCCTGTTTATTTTTTACAGATCCTTTTGCTGCGATGAAAAAAGAATTCTACAGCTTACGCGACTTTGGCTGTCATCTTTTGTTACTTAAACGGCTTAAATGAAGTTGTTCAGTCTTTTTTTGGAAGTCGACTGCAAAATCTGTGTGTGTGTGTGCCGTTAAGTACTTGGTAACGAATTTGCGCGTCCTTTTAGCCTAACTTTTTTTGTAGATATGTTTGAAGCTGCGCTGCGAAAGTGGCGGTCAGCCAGCACTTGCCACAGTCCACACACAGAGCATGTAGCGCGTGTGTGTGGCAAGAGGCGTGCAACTTGGGAGCGCGTCCGTCCCACTGTCCTTCTGTGGCTGCAGTGGCTGCTGCTGCTGCTCCTGTGGTCGCATGCCCTAAAAGCTAAAGAACCGCTTGCCAGTTGTCCTCTGGTAGTTGCCATCGTGACGAGCGGCGTCGTATCAATTAAGACACCCAAGGGACGACAGCATTGAATACATTGAATACATCACAAAGTGCCACAAAGGTTTAGCATGTTCGACTGTCTGTGTCCGTCTGTCTGCGAGTCCCACTGTCCGTCTGGCTATGTCGGTCTGCGGTTTAGCTTACATTTATGAATGCACACTGCGTATTTGTTTAAAGTGTGTCTAATGTGTGTGCGAGTGAGACAAGGAGTGAGCGACAGAGAGGGAGAGTGGGCGACTGAGAGAGAGAGAGAGAGAGACAGAGATGGCGTGTGCGTGTGTTGCAAGTTGCTTATCATTTATGGTCGCTCGTTCACGTTTCCAATTGCCGCCACATGCTGGGCAATTAATTTGCATTTCATTGATATGCACACTCACACGCAGTTCGGTAGTGAGAGGGAGGCAGAGACACAGAGTGAAAGAGAGAGCGAGAGAGAGAGAGCGACGATAGAGACAGTGCGTGAGCTCGCTCGTTTCGCAATATTTGTTTAGGATTATTATCGGTTATTAATGTTGCTGTAATTGAAAATTATTTTCACTTTTATGTTTATCATTATCAGCGGCCGTTGCAGTTGCCGTTGCAACTGGCAAGTGGTAACGGACAACGAGCAACACGACGATGCAACAGCAAGCTGGCAGCAGGCAAGCAGAGCCAGAGGCAGGCAAATGAGGCATGGGTACTCGCTTAATGCATTCACATTCGCATTCACCATTCACATTCAACATTCGCACTCGCACTGCGTTATTATCGCTGGGGAATTATTGTTTACCGAGATTTAAGCGCCCTTTTTATTTCATTTTGTTGTGCACACTCCATAATACACACACTGATGGGGACAGAGAAAGAGAGACAGGGAGAGAGAGAGGGAGTGCGTGTGTGAGTGGGCGAGGAGATATTTAATATTTATACTCTGCACCAATGCATATTTTGCCTGTTTGTCCTGCTTGCCAATTATTCACTCGCGTTCGTTCCCGCCGCCTTTTTTCAGACACCTCCACCTGCCACATGCCACTCCCTCACGGCCATCGTCATGTTTTCATTGCGTATCTAAAAGCGCAGTTAATTGAACATGATTAAAGTGCTGATTACTGATTACTGATTACGCCGTGCCTGGCGTTAAATGGCTTTCTGTTCATTGAAATGGAAACCAAAAACAACAACAACAACTGCAACAAGCGGAATTTCTCTGTTCGAGAGGCATCCCCTCAGATTTCAAAATAATTGCAAAGTGCATCGCATCAGGCATTGAAATTAAAATGAAACTAATAAGCAACATATTTATGCACTTTTCACTCAATCTCACATTTCACAATTCCTTCATTCTTTTCACTTCACTTCCCAATTGAATTCACATTCAATTAATATTCCAATCTACATTCTATGATGCTTCCATTTGCTGTGACTTCTCGCACATCGTTTAAACTCATCGCGTTTCATAATTAAATTTCATGGCAATTCATTTGACATTGATAGTAATTAAGAATTAACCATCACATTGAACCTTTAGTATAGTAGAGTGTTCTGTTGCCAGAATAGTTCTTCAGTGGATTGAAATTCTTCTTTAGTTAATTGTTTGACAAATTGATTATTTTTAAAGTGAACGAAAATAAGTTATTAAATTCTCCTTTGAAAGACACCTTTTAAGGAAACCTTTAAAAACTAATAATATCGACAATAGTTTCAATGTTTTCGTATTAATTGTAACTCTACATATATGTTTTTATAAAAAGTTTAAATTTAAATTTAAATTTTTCTAAGCTTATCATCATTTAAGTGTTTTTATAGCCTTGCAAAGCATATATTTTCTTTGGCTCGGACTTTGCAATGCGCCTTAGGAGATATCTCCGAGTCCATTAAGTTCATATACGAGGGTCGTTTGATAAGTCCGTGACTTTTTGTATTTGCCGCGCACCTGCTCTAAATACAACACTGCTCCTGTCAGCAGTTATCGATTAACAGCTGACTGTAAAATTTGAGAAAGCTGCGTTTTTTGGTTTGCGTTTTATAGGCATTGAAAGCAGGTTTTTAAATACGAGGGTCGTTTATCCGTGACTTTCTCAGCTGTATCAAAGCTGACTGTAAATTTGGAAAGCTGCGTTTTTGTTTATAGCTTGAAGCAGACGATCTCGTAATTTTAACGAAAATGGAGATCGAGATCGTTGCTTTCAATGATTTTACAGTCAGCTGTTAATCGATAACTGCAGGAGCTGTATTTAGAGCAGGTGCGCGGCAAAACGGACTTATCACGACCCTCGTATTATAGTTGTTCTAACCATGTTTTGATTGAAATTGAAACACTTCTTCATATTGCAAACCAAATTTACTACATTGGACTGTTCTATATTCATATAAAATTTTAAATATAAAAATGAGACCACGGTAACCTATACATAGCTGCCCTAGAAACAATCGGACGACATGAGGATTAATTGAGGACCACTTCTGATTTTATAAATAACTTTTCTTATCGGTGCCAATCAAATTGAGACATAATATATAATATACACAATACCATTAAATTCTGTACCATGATATATAACTTGTATTGGATCGATCAGAGGAGTTAACAACCTGCAAGGGTATAAAACTATCGACATGCCGAAGGTAGACTTTCGTCCTTGATTTTTATTTCAAACATTTTTTTATTTCATTTAAATATGATTCGAAGAGCTTTGGTAATTATTTAAATATTATTTCTTTGACTTAAACAAAAATTTCTCAAGGACATTCAAAACATTTAAGGCATGTCCATATGTGTGTAGATAGACTCGTGAACACTTAAATAGATGTAAGGTAGTCATTTTTAACATTATAAGAATTAAATTGTATAAAACAAAGTTTTGGCGAGAGATTATATTTTTCCAACGAGCCTAAACTATTTTTTGTAAGTTTTTTATATTCATATTTTATGATAATTTTTTATTTTTTTTTAAGATTTCAAATGATAACAATGTATGTAAAACAAAATGAATTGCACGGAGAATTAAGTGCTGAAGAAGTGTAAATAGGGGACTGTGCAAAAACACGCTCGACCATTGTGAATGTGTTGTGCAAATATGAAAAGTTAATAAGTTGAATATGAATAACAGGAAACAGCAAGAGAAACCGAAATCGCAACGACCAACAAATTGAGGGCGTACTGCACCCCTTTTATTTAAAAATAATCAAACTCGACCATGGTCGGTAGGCTGAGCCGGTGCCATTTGACACCTCATTTGTTATGATTACGGAAACTTTGCCGGAACGGTTCGCAACGGCATTGAGGGGCAAATGCGATGCCGCAGGCATTATTGAAAATCAGGTAGAAAACAGGAAATTTTCGCGCAATTAAATCAGAAAAGATAATTGCATTGCAGCACGTGCATATGTTGGTTCAGGGATCGGTTCAGCTGGTCTCGCGATATGGTGCGATATGTTATATCGTATATGTTTCGGTTTGCTTCGGTTTTTGGACATTAAACTCTCGGTCAATTAAATTGCCGTTGCATTTCGCTGTGTTGTTATTGATGTTGTTGCCTTCTTCGTGTTGCGTGTGTTTGTTTTCGTGTTGCTGTTTGCACCACATCCTCACACACAGACGCACACACACTTATTTCATTTATTTATTCGCGTATTATTTATACTGTTTAATGCCAGAGGCAACAAAGCGAAACGACACACTCCCCAACAACAATGAAACACTGCATTAAAGTCCCATCTGACAGTGGCAGCTCCCCTTCCTCCTGCCTCCCCCATGCCACACCAACCAGCGATCTGCCTGGGGTATTTACACAGTGATTCAATAATTGCAATGAGCGCCTTTGTTTACTTCATTTAACTGATCGACGCGCCAGATAGTCGCAGCCTTTTTTCAAAGGTTTGTACAAATATTTGACTACTTTACTTACATATTTGTAAACTCAATCAAATATGCAACAATTTGTCATGAACATCAGTTGATAAATTTTATAACTGCACTTTTATTTATTCTTGTTCACTTTGTCAAAGTTTATTTCCGTTTATAGAAAGTAAACTGTATATTGTATTGTTTTTTCTGTAATCCAATAATCTGTAATTCTGTCCTCCATTGTATTTCTATTCATTACTTAAAATAAAAATTAGAAAACATTCACATTAATATTAAAATAACTGAATTGGTTTGATTGAACTAGAGAATATAACACACAATTTGTCGATAACTGTTGGAATCTGAATTTTGAATTCTAGGGCACTCAAGCAATCAGTTAAAGCAAGTTATTTGTCAAAAGTATTTATGTTTAAATATTCGAACTTTCTATCCTCAATAAAATTAAAATATAAAATTTTATAAAATATATTTTCTAAAGAAATGTTAAATAAATTAACATTTTGCAGAATTGAGTTGAAATTGAGCTTACACATAATACTTTTTAAAACTAGAGATAGATTCAGAGATGTCACTTGAGTTCCGTCTCAAATGAATCTAAGTTATTGCCTACTTTTAGGAGGTTTCTAAAACTGAAAGATACTGCAATGTCACGATGGCAAAACTAGACACAAGGAATGTAGAATTTCAAACGATTCCATCCAAGTGATTTAAGATTAACAAATAATAATATCCTTTTCAAAAAAAAAAAAAAAGAATTTCAAACATAAATTGGAAAAAAGAACAACTAAATAAGTGATATCGCACTGAATACTGGGTAAAGAATCTTTTCGAAAAATATTATTTGGTTTTATTTCTTTTAGTTTCTATTATTTCATCTCACATTCATTTATTACAAACTCATTTCTTTGCTCTTAAATACCAAAGTTAATTTAATTAATTAAAGTTAATCAAGTTAATTTTTATTCTCAATTGAAGGGCTTAAATTAGTTTCTGTACAATTAAAAAAAATAGTTGTTAATTGTTTTTTGAAAAATGTTCTGATTTATAAATATTTTAGAGTGAATATTCTTTTCATAAATTCCTTAACTTAAACTAACTACAATGATAACAAGAACTTCCTTAAATATTTTTGGGCAATTGAATAGTTTCTTTGTTTTTTTTCATTTTCTTTTTTCATTGAATGGTTTCTTAAAGTTTCAAAAAGTTATAGCTCTTTGCCACTAGCACGACAAATGTAAATCGATTCACTTTTTTTTCAGAAAACACTTAAAAAAATAGAAAATCCACAAACAGAATCAGAGATCTACTTGTGGGATCTTGCGTCCTTCTCGTTTACCTTCGATCAGCGCCACAATAACCAGAAGCACGATCAGCATTTTCTCATTGCGCTCGATGAGTATGCAAGAATAACGGTACAGACGCAGTCTACTGCTGCTCAAAAGTATTTCAAATTCTTTGAATGAGCCGAAGCACAGCTCACAGATGTGATTATAAACAGCATATAGTATATATATAGCACTATATATTATTCAGACACAAGTACAGCAAAAAAAAAATAACGAGGAAGAAGAATACTTCAAAACACACGCCGACGATTGATTAATTGATATGATTAATTATAAATGATTATTATTAATCGCAAAACGCGCGAAAACTACTCGAGCAACGTGTTTATGCGTGCCTGTGCATGCGTATGCGTGTCCACACTGAATACACTGCCTGCCCTGCGTCCGACTAGACCGACTAGCCGACGTCGACGTTGATGATCAACTGAAAACGCAGCAGCCTTGCACCAGCCAGAGGAATCGTCTCATCTCGTCGCGTCTCGTCTCGCCTCGGCTTGGCGCGGCCCGAAGGCAGCTCGGCTCGGCGGCAGCCGAGGCGTGCTCGTGTTCGTCGCCGTTGGCTTGGGCTGGCCGAGCTGCGGAGCCGAGCGCACGAGCTGCGAATTGTCGTTGCCAATTGTCGAAGTGGATTTTCGAAACGAATGGCATCCACCATGTGCCGCCTGGCATCCACATGCCTGCCACGTGGTGGATTCCATTGGCCCATGGGCCACGGCGGCGAGGGGGCGGCGAGCTGCGGCACTCGGCACATGCGCAGCCGGCCGCGAGGGAGGAGTGTGTTGACGCCGTGTGTCCCGCTGACAAATGGTACGACAATTGCTACAAGCTGTGGTGGCATTTGGCGGCTTGGGTTTGTGGCAAGCAACGACGCGGTTGGGCGCCTGACTCGGCGTCGGTGTTGCCGTCGTCGTCATCGTCGTTCTTGTCGGTTGCCGTCGGCTGCTGCTGCCGTTGCTGCCGTTGCTGCTACTGCTGCTGCCGTTGTTGGCGTTGCTGCTGCTACTGCCACTGCTACTATCAAGCAAAGCTTGCTTTGGCCACATGATGATGCTGCCACATGCCACTTGCCACATGCTTTTTGCCGCCTAATCATTCACCAAAGAAAGGTAGCCAAGCTGCAGCCGAATGCTGCCATTTAGTGGTTGATTAACTGACCTAGTCCTGCTGCGATCTTCCCTTTTCTTTTCTTCCTCCTCCCTCCCTTCCTCTTCCCCTTCCCCTACTGCTCAGCTGCCACCGCAATTGTCCTGCATGCAACGCAAGGCGACCGTCTATCAATCAAAAAACAGAAAAATACAAAGTTTTGCAAAAGTTTTTAATGCGAATTGCATTTTGCAATCAGCACAAGACAAATAACAGTTCAGGCTATGGGCAAGAGGGAGGCAGGAGGAGGAGGAGCACAGCTCAATCTGTCTGAAACGGAGGGGGGGTGGGGGGTAACGATCAAAACACAAATGGCAAAACTGAAAATTTAATTGAACTTCAAGTTTTGTCAGCATTGGCGTCCACGTCCAGTGCTGGGCCACGTCTTTGTCCTGCTGACTGCTGCTCCAACAACGTCTTCGTCTATGTCTATCATGGTCTGTCTGCTGTCTACTGCCAGCCCCCTCCGCCCCTCTTGAGCTGCTGTCAGCTCGTTGTGCCTGGCCAGAAAGCCAAGCCAAACATGTTCGTGGCCCAATCGAAAATCTCAAGTTGTCTTAAAATGAAATTGAGCGCACCGCACTAGGTGTGCCCCCCTCCCGTTTCCCCTCCCCACCTTGGAGACAGTGTGGCAGTGTGGGCAGAAGCAGCTGCCTCAGTCGTTCCCTCAGCTAGCGCTGACAATTCAAAGCGAGCCTGTCAAACCTGTCGCAAAGTGGCTTAATTATCCAATAGACGATAGACGTGTCGACTGCCAAACGAAGGGAGGCAGTTGCCGCGGGCGGGGGGCGTGTCGACGTGCGGGTATTAAACTTGTCAGCGCACAACGACTGAGCCTGTCAGTCATATTAAATTACGAATAGCAACGGGTACTCATTCCCCCCGTCTTTCCTTCCCTTCTCGTTGCAGTTAAAACTTGAAGATTTTCGCTAATAAATGTAACTCAATTTGTGGCAAATGTTCGGGAGAGTAGAAGTTGCCTGGCATCAGATTATGCACTGCTTAAGCGAATTGCAGCTGCTTTTGGCCTTGTCTTCTTCTCTGTTGCGAGCCATTGTTGTTGCACGTGTTGCTGTCGTTGTTGTTGTTGGCCAAAAAGAAATCAAACTGTGCATGCAAAAACTTTGACAGTCAAAAGCTGCAATTATGCGTGGAACGAAGCGATGGCGTGGGAGAGGGGGGATGGGGTACGGCGACGGAGGTGGCTGAGCATATGCTGCAAATAAAAAGTTGTCGTGACAAAAGAACAACAACAACAACAACAGCAACGAGGAGGAGCTGACAACGTTGATGAGAACAAAGAAATCAAAAACTTTTGTTTCTAAAACTCATGTTGAAATCCGCACACGTACACACACTCTCACGCACACACAAACACACTCTCTACACACACTCTCACACACACACACACTTGCACTCGCACCTACATACACGCACAACACCGAAAGGATTGTGGGTGTATTTTAGATTTTTGGGGAGGCGAAGAGAAGGTGTAGCCGGCAATAACAACAACGCGACAAAACACATGCTGCATGCTGCCACGCCCCTTCCTCATGGCCGCCTACCCGCCTGCCGCCTCTCGTAATAAGTATGCAGCGCAAGTTGTTGCTTTCTTTGGTTGTTAGGTGTTAAAACAGGCGAAAGTTAGAGGCCATGTACTCGGCAACGAACAGTCCCCTTACACCTCCCACCCTCCCCCATCGTAATGCAGTGCCTCCTCCCGTCAAGGTGGTGGGGAGGGGAAGGTAGAAGGGGGTCTTGGGCACCTTTTGGGCGTGTTTACGTGCACGTGTGCGCCAGCTACGTGTGCCAAACTGCTGGCAACAATGTGCCAACATGTGTGTGTAGCTGCGACTGTCTCTGCGAGTGTGTGTGTGTGTGTGTGTGTGTGTGTGTGTAGGTGTCCCCCGCAGTCGCACATACATATCAATTTGCATGTGTTGGCTACAAACTTTTGGCTAAGTGTTGCTCGTATTACACACACGCACACACACACACACACAAAAAACACACACACACACACAGACACTGATAACCTTGCATACTCGCACGCACAATCAAGAGACTGATACTCATACACGCTATGCCAGAAATTGAAACTTATTGTCACAAGCTTCTCATACAGCATGCACATCTAACATGTCTCCTCACACACACACACACACACAGACACACACAAACATATCAATAACTAGTACTGCATATTGCCACAATTACTTTTGGGCTCTACGTGCCTTAGTCCACATTCGACACACACACACACACACACGCGCAAGAAAACCTTTGTGCCAACCCAGTCGAAAAGATTGTGCCAGCTCGTAAAACTGTCAAGCTAAGCAAATCTATCGCGAATCGCTGCATCGATTTTAAAAAACAAGAAAAAAAATATTTGCAAATTGAAAGCACTATCAAAATAAATAAAAATATATCAAAAAGTTATCATCGACGAATGACCATGACGGGACTCGAACCCGCAATCTCCGGATCCGAAGTCCGACGCCCTATCCATTAGGCTACACGGCCCGTTGAAACCATGCTTTCACAAGGCTACTCATAAAATCTCAAATCGCAAATTAAACTTGAGCTTTTCAACTTAAATTGTGAGGATAGTAAAGAGAAAGATTCTGCATATACATATGAGCAACATATACAAAGAAGTTACTCCTTACAAATCGAGATCTTTTTAATTATTATTAAATTTTGCTCATGTATTTCATGTCGATTTTAATTGTAAACTTTAAATACTCGAGTAGGCTTTGAATATTTGGTGTTAGAATTGTCTTTATCCTTATGGGCTGACATTGTAAATTTATGCGCCATTTGTACATAATTTTTATAATTGTAAAAGTTTAAATTCTATTACAAAAATTTTAAACTTAAATAATCATTCTGCTTTAGTCGATAAAATAAAACTAAATAGGTATTTCCAGGACAGGCGAAAAAAAGCCTAAAATTAGCGTATTTTTTCGATATTATCCACAATTTTCATCGCAAACACTTTTGGGAGGACTTTTTATACAGATTATGAGTAGCTTTATCAATTAGAATCAAAAAAAAAATGTCAAAAATTTTGATAAAATTTGAACATTTTTTAAGGGGTTTTGATGGATTTTTGTCGAAAAAATGAAAAATTTAAAATTTTTCAATTTTGAATGCAGATCGAATTTAGTGGAAAAACCATGAATAAAATGACATTCCTCACCAAAATCGGATTATTTTTGACGAAGTTGTGACATTTTAAAGTTCAAAAGTTGTCTCCAGGACAGGTGAAAAAAACCTAAAATTAGCGTATTTTTTCGATATTATCCACAATTTTCATCGCAAACACTTTTGGGAGGACTTTTTATACAGATTATGAGTAGCTTTATCAATTAGAATCAAAAAAAAATGTCAAAAATTTTGATAAAATTTGAACATTTTTTAAGGGGTTTTGATGGATTTTTGTCGAAAAAATGAAAAATTTAAAATTTTTCAATTTTGAATGCAGATCGAATTTAGTGGAAAAACCATGAATAAAATGACATTCCTCACCAAAATCGGATTATTTTTGACGAAGTTGTGACATTTTAAAGTTCAAAAGTTGTCTCCAGGACAGGTGAAAAAAAACCTAAAATTAGCGTATTTTTTCGATATTATCCACAATTTTCATCGCAAACACTTTTGGGAGGACTTTTTATACAGATTATGAGTAGCTCTATAAATTAGAATCAAAAAAAATATGTCAAAAATTTTGATAAAATTTGAACATTTTTTAAGGGGTTGTGAGATTTGGGTTTTAGGTTTTGTAAAATGAAAATTTAAAATTTTTCAATTTTGAATGCAGATCGAATTTGTAGAAAACCATTAATAAAATGACACTCCTCACCAAATCGATGATTTTTGACAGTTGTGACATTTTAAAGTTCAAAGGTGTTCCAGGACAGGCGAAAAAAGCCTAAAATTGGCGTATTTTTTCGATATTATCCACAATTTTCATCGCAAACACTTTTGGGAGGACTTTTTATACAGATTATGAATAGCTTTATCAATTAGAATCAAAAAAAAAATGTCAAAAATTTTGATAAAATTTGAACATTTTTTAAGGGGTTTTGATGGATTTTTGTCGAAAAAATGAAAGGAAGTAATACCAAAAAATAATCCCCACAGTACTCTCCATAATGCTGCACATACTACTCTCCAACGTATGATGCGCTTTAAGTACCTTGCCACAAGGATCGACTGCCGTTTGACACTTGTCACGTGGCAGGTGGCGTGCGGCGCATGTGGCAGATGTGGCAGCTGTGGCAGGAGGCGCATTAAGTGAACGTGACAGGCGCATTGTCCGTTTGAAAATTATGCACATATCCTGTAAATTTAAGAGTGCCATCAGCCGAGAAGGAGACAGAGGGAGCCAGAGAGAAAAAGAGAGAGTGGGGGAGAGGAAAAGAGAGAGGGAGAGTAGGAGAGCAGACAAAAGGCAAAACGAATTGAGCGAACGTTTGGCAGGCATATGCGCAACATATGCGGCTGTTGGCTGGTGGCATGGCTGGTGTCAAGCTGCCCCATATTGTGGCTTGCCCCCCCATGAGGCACGTGAGGGTGGGCGCTCGCTTGGCCAGCACCCAAGCGGCCACATTTACAGCTGCAACATAAAAATTGTTGCAGCTTTCGCCAGTGCGACGTGTTATCTCTCGGCTGTGCGTCATTTCACAGCAAAAGGACAACGCGACGACGACGACGGCGACGACGACGATGGCGACGACGAAGGCAGAACACAAAGCAAAATCTGACAATAAGTGTGAAAATGGTTGCCGCTGCCGGCGTCGCTGCCAGCTGCAGCGTCAGCGTCGCTGTCGTTTCATGCAAAACTAAAAGAAAAATGTTTAAATATTTCCTGCTTTTTATTGTGGTTCGCTTCGGCAAAGAACGAGCGAGAAGGGGTGAGGGCAGATAGGGGTGCGAAGCCACACGAAAAAAAATGGCAACACTTTCCGTGTGTTGCTTTGTCCTCTGTTTACTTTTGCTGCCGCTGCTGCTGCTGCTGCTGTTGTAGGTGGCAGTTGCTGCTGCTGCTGTTGCAGCCACGCGCAAAAATATGAAAACTTTCGACAGGAAACAGGAACTGATAAGGCTATTTTTGCCAGGCAGCCGCCTGTCGACGATGCTGCTGCCTCTGCCTCTGCCAGTGCCTCTGCTGCTGCTGCTGCCTTTGCTGCTCCCTTGGCTTGTGTCATTTGCGTTGCCGTTGTTCCAGTTGCCTTTGTTGCTGTTGCTTTTCTTGCTGTTGTTGCCGCTGCCTTTGCGCTTTGAGCGTTTTGACGCCATCGCCATTGCCGTTCACCAAACTTATTGTGCAAGATTTATTTTAGAGCGCCTTTCCCCACCTTAGCCCCGCCCTCCCCCTCCTCATCCTCTTCTGTCATTCTTTGCCATGTATTTTTTGCGCCAGTCGCGCTTCTTCTGCCTGTTTGCTTTGCCATTCCAATCTGCTTCGCACCTCTGCACCTCAGCTAGTTGGCATCATCGTTAAGTTATTGCCACACCCCTTTGCCTGCCCCCTCCCTTAATTTCCGCCCCATTGTCGTGTGTGTGTGGTCTCACCTCGTGCCTTAGCGATGGCTTCGTGTTTGGGGCTGCCCCTGACAAAGGCGAAAAGGAAAATCCTTTAAGTCGCTTATTGATTCAATTACCTTTGTGGGGCAGGTGTGGGGGGCGGTGAAACGGTCTGGAAAGCAGTCAGAGGCAATGGGCTACTTTCTCAATGTCAACTTGCTGCTTAAATGGGTCAGCAAGTATCCCAGTAGTCGATAGAGCAGACTTGGAGTAAATCGATTATTTATCGATACATGCGCAGGTATGTTTTTTAAGAACTTAACTAGGTAACGGTATAAAAATAGCTAACAATAGATCAGCAATCGACAAGTCGATAGTCAATCGAATTTCTTTAAAGCCTTCAAAGAAAATCGATATTACTCTCGATAACTCCAATGCAAAGCCAAATTACCGAAGTGCTCTTATCGAAATCTGCTTAAATCTAATCGATTTACGTATACTATCAAAATGAATAAATTCAAATCATTTTGTGGCAAAAAAAAATTTCCTAACCTCTTTAAAGAATTACAATCTTTGAATTTCTGTAAAAGATTCCGAAAAATTCAAAAATTTTTGTCAATTCAAAACTAATTTAAAAACAAATCCGAATTTTCTATCGACTCGAGTGAAACTAGTGTGGAAAAAGTCGTTCGGTTATCGAAGTGCAGACAACACTCTGGTACAGTTTAGATGGGAAGGGGCGTGTCGAACAAGATGTTAAACCAAATGTTGGGCAATCTAACACGGACATGAACATGAACATGCCTGCACCAAAACTGCAATTCAACGGGGGAAAGAGACACAACGATAAAAGAGAATCACGACAAGGGGGCAAACATTGTTGAGGGATTTTTAATGTTGCGACGCGTTGTTGCTCGCTCGCATTTACCGTTAAGTTTTTTGTCGCTGCGCTCTCGATGCTCATGAGGGGCCACATGCAACAGCGGCACCGGCAGCAACTGTTGCAAGTTGCACCATTTTTATGATATCTGTGATACGATGCGATGCGATGTGACCGCATCCTGGCGACGCTTGCTGCCGGATTCGTTGTGGGTTTCCTCTTGCTTTTACTGCTGCCCGGGCTACCAGTCTCCCCTTACTCCCCCTTTCTTTCTCTCTCTCTCTCTCTCTCTGTCTTTCTCCGCTGCCCCTGCGCTTTTCATTTCATCAATCTGCGGCCGCAATTTGCAAGTTTTATGAGCAGTTTTCATGTTTTTCTTCTCGTTTTTCCAGCTATCCGCCTCCTGTTCATTCCCTCCCACTCCTTTCACTCTTCACTGCTGGCTTTGCAACAGTCGTTAGACTAACAACAGCAACAACAACAGCGACAGCAACGGAAGAAACTGAAACAATGCGCAGCGCCATTACGCGCGAGCAAAAGCATTGCCTACTTACAGGCTTAGGCGCTCTTAGAGGGATATTTGGAGAAGGTAAGAACAGGTGAAGGTGGGCGGGGGTAAATGTAACAGTGTTGCTGGGTTACGCTTTAAAGCCACCAAAAAAAAAAAAAAACAACAACTGATTTAATTAAATATGTCACAAGGCCAATGGCGGCCAGGTAAGCCATACAAAAGTCATTCCATTAGCGCGACCTGCGACCGACGATCCGCCACCCGACAGTCCCTACTCCGTCTCTCGGTGGAGACAAAAGAAATCTGCTTATTTAGCAAACACTTTAGCGCTGCCTGGGCCAATAAAGGCGACGTGGCACGAGCAGCACGCGGCGGCAGCAGCGACGGCGGCGGCGGCGTCGCGCAACGAGTGCAACATAAAAATACGACCATGAATTAACGTTAAAACATTGCCAAAAAGGCAGCCAGGCAAAGCCAGCCAGAAGTAGTACCTCACCCAACTCCCCCACCTCCCCCACTTGCCTCTCCTGCCGCCTGCCGTCTGCCGCCTGCAGCCAGTGCCTGCCGCAAACAAACACATAAAAATGTTGTGGACGCACCGCATGGCGTGGTCGAGGCTGCGCTGGCCTTGCCTGCCTGGGCTGGTCGTGCCTGGCGTGAAAAATCATTTAATTTACTACGCAAACACGAGCAACAGCAGCAGCAGCAACAACAACGATAGCAGCAATAGAGCAACAACAACTGGCGGCAACGCGAGTCGAGTCGAGCCTAACAAAATGAAGTAAGTTTCCATTTAATGGACTTGCACGCGAGTTGCTCCTGCATCCTCTCGCTCTACCTCTGCCCCTGTTATTCCCATTCCCCAGTTACAAAGCTAAGCCCAGCTATGTGGTTGGCTAACACACACACAGATACACACACACACAAACACAGTGGCAACCACAGCTAAGCCAGCTGCAGAAAGTGAAAGTGTTGAAGTGGTTGCAGCTGCAACTGACCCCGCAATCAGACGGCGATTTATACAGACACGCATACACATACACACACATACATACACACATGCAAACAGCATGCAGTGTGCAGTATGCACGCACTGCGCAAAAATGGTGTGATGTATGCAAATTTGAAGCGTAGAACGAGATTTGCCAAAAATTGTTGCCTACTTTTTGGAGCAGCGGAAATGTTTATTGGGAAATTGAAGGGAAATTATAATGAAGAGAGTAGAATAAATTGAAAGAAAGTAAAATTATTGAACAAAAAAGAGCAAGACAGAGAGAGATAGAAGTAGAGAGGACAGGAGAGGAAGAGAGACAGTGATAATTAAAGCGACAGAAACGACAAATATTAATTGTAAGGAGAAAATGTGATAGAGCAACAGCTTCTCAGTTATACTCTCCTGTCTCTCTCTCTTTCTACCACTGCAGTTAATTTCTTTCAGTGTGTTGCGCAACAGCTGCAGCTGCGGCTGCATAAGCGATCGGCCAATTCACATAGCAACTGTTGCTGCAACAGTGTCAGGTGAAGAGGCAAGTGCCATGGGAGAAGGGGGGGAGCGAGCAGAGAGAGAGGACGAGTTGAATGAAGCGCAAACAGCAATCACTTGCCTGGGCAAACAATAACTGTGACACTTAAGCAGCTGAGTGGCTGTCCAACAGTCCATCCATTTGTCTGTCCATCTGTCCGTCTGCCTGCCCGTCTCACTTTATCCCACTGTGCATTGCTGCCTCCCCTCCCCTAGCTCCCCTTCCACTGTGCCGTGCGTTATAGAGTCGTACGCAGCGCACATAGCGAAATACTTGTATCAATATTTGCACGCCACATATCACACACACAAACACACACACTCTGCGACAACAGTAGCCCCCCAGCTTCCCCTTATCCTTCCCCTGCTGTCATCTACCGTCGCGTTGCCGTCACGCACGCCCGCATGCCAAACAAATCCCGAACCCGACTAGGGCGACAGGCTCAGCGCAACTGCATATGAGGCGTGGGTGGAGACAGAGGAAGGGAGCAGGAGGGGGGGAGGTGGCTTACCCGGGGCGAGGTGAGACTTCCCGTTTTGACGTTAACCGTTTTCCGGGCCGACTGTGCAAATATTTTAACATTTCCGACATTCCGACGACACGTCGAAAGGATTTACAAAAAACAACACGAGCCACGCCAGCAAGACAGCCAAATGCAAATACATGCACTATAACTACAAATATATATGTATGTGTGTGCACATATATCTGTGTATATATGTGTGTATATAGCTGTATATATTGCTGTATAAACAGCGCGCAACAGTCGAGGCGAGGCGAGAAATGAGCGATCGCTGGGGCAATCCATCTGCAAGGCCGACAACAACGTTGTGCAAATATTTGCCCAGTTGACAAAATGACAGCGGGACGGGGGGAGGGAACGCACTGGCATGAAACGAAACGGAATGAAACGCAACAGGGCAGCAGCATGTGGAGTGGAATGATGGGGAACGGAACGTGCAGTCGACATGGATTCAATAAACACTTCAAACATAAACTTGACGATTTATTGCGACTGATTGAGAGAGAGCGTGCAAGCGAGAGCGACAGAAGGGCAGATGGGGAAGGGGATAGGTAGCGGGTGCGAGCTGCAGAGGTAGCAAGGTACTGGGCAACGCGTCGTATACGCAATGAATTATTAATTCGTCGCCAGCGTCGTGTGGCGCGCTGCACGTTACGCCAAAGCGTTTAACTGCTGACAAATGATAAATTTATTATTTACCAGCACACACACACACACACAGCTAGAAAGGGACGGGACGAAAGAGTGCTAGAGGGAGAGGGAGCTAGGGAAGTGACATTGCATTTGCTAGATTAAAATATGTTTTCATATTTGCTTTCTTTATTCTTAGAGCACACGCACATACACTCTGTCTAGGTCTCTCTCTTCCTCTCTCTCCTCCCCTCTCTCTCTCTGTCTCTCTCACTTTCTCTCTGTCGCTTATCCCAGACGCAGCCTGCGTGCGGTAATCACGCAACGTTTTTGATTAATTGCCACGACGGCGGCACAGTTGACTTTATGCGACAGCTAGACATATGTAGGTGTGCGTCTCTCTCTGTGTGTGTGTGTGAGTGTGCTATAGTAAAGTCCCCCTAAACAGCACAAGTTTAAGTTCACCAGTGCTCACTGTAGCCACAGCTCAAGCTCAACTCTTGCAAGTACAGTAGTCACGCGTCAAGTCTTCTATCCCTTCATTTTCTTTTCTTACTTTAATCTTCTTTATCTCATTATTTCGTTCTGTCTTCGCTTTCAATTCACTGCTCGCAGTTTGGCTTAGCGCGTGCTCACTGTAGCTGTACGTGTAGCAGCAGCGTCAACGTCAACGTAGCGCCGCTAAGTGCAAGTTCAACAACGCGTTGCAAGTTTCCTTATCGCCACCACAAGCAAAGCAGCAGGCAAGCACAGGAAGAGAGGGAGAGAGAGAGGAGAGGTGGGCGTCAAAAGTTTCAAGTTTTTTGGTCGCACCTTTGTGCGTTCGAATACTTTGGCTTAGTTTCACACCCGCACACACACACACACTCACTCAACCTCGGCCGTTCGTCTGGACGTGTCCAAATCGCAGCACAGGCGCTTATCACGCCAAAGTGTCCGCGAATCCTTAATTACGGCTCGCCTATCCCAGCCTCCCCCCCCCCTCACGCAACTCTTTCTCGCAACTTTTCAGTTTCAGCTTTAGCCAGTGGGCGTGGCATTTGTTTGGCTTGCCACAATATTTGCATAGTTTGTATAGTTTGACGCGAATGTCACTGGCCAAATTGAAACAGCAAACTTTGCGACGAGGCGCGGCACGTGTGAGCAAAAGGGAGGGAGAGGCAGAGCAGAAGGGGGCAGGATTCCAATTGAAACTCACCTGGCAATGCCATGGAATTCGGAATGTTGTCTGTACTTATCTGTGCATGATTGTAGTTTCTTAATTCTTCACTGGTGTTGCATACTTTGCGGCTGCTGGCGAAAATATTTTATTTTCGCTTTGTCTGCAAAGCAATTTTGATTTTAAATATGTGTCATGTTGTACGTGAAATTTAAATTATAGAAAAGTTTGATACAAGACTGCTGTGATATTTTTAATAAATTTTTTCTTTTTTTAATATTTATGTATCAATTTTACTGGAAAATTGAATTTTCTGAGCAAGACAGCTCTTTTAATTTACCATATTTATATGTGCATAATTACATTAAATATTAAACAATTTTAAATTATTATTTCGTTTTATTGAGTCTTAGATTTATTTATAAAATATTTTAGTTATTTTATTTCGTATCTGATTGCTCAATTTTTGTTATCTGCTTCAAACAATCTTCCACAAATCCCACCAAAATGTCTTAAGGCAATCGAAATTTCAATAAATTAAAAACCTTTCACTTTCAAGAATGAATGCAAGAAATCTTAAGGAATCGCAAAAGGAAAGAACTTAAGCAAATGAAATCGAAAATGGAAGGCAAAGGTAAAAAGTAAATCACAAAATAGACTAAAACAATGTGAAACAAAAGCAGATGCCCCCTTTCTCTACCTCCCTCCCCTGGCACGCCTCTTGCCCCAGCCGTCGAGCCGTTATCATAAAACGATTTTCTCATTTATACTATATAGCGATGGGGGTGGGTAGGAGGGGAGAACGGGGGCACTCAGCTCGGCCAGAACGTGCAGCATCTGAGCAAAGGGAACAAAAAAAGAGAAGCCCCAAAAAGGAGAACTTAAATTATGGCAAATCAATTGGCAAGGAAAACATAACCAGACCCGGTGCCAGAGAAGAAGAACGCGTCGTCGAACCCGTGCCCCAAAAAGGGGGGAGCCAACAAGGTTGAGTGTGGGTGGAGTGGGGTGCTGCTGCCCCGTGGAAACAGCTGTGCAAGACCTACTCTGCGAGGGGGTTACTCCTTGCCGTGGGCCGTGTCTGCTGCCTTTTGCTGCGCTGCCTTCGCTGCCGCTGCTGTTTTTCCCTGTTCGCTTTTGCTTTGCTCCTTTTTTTCGCCATAAAGCACATTTTATTGAGTTGTCGAACTTAAGCACCAACAGCAAAAACAACAACAGCAACGAGCGTAAGAATGGGGCCACTGGCGCCCTGGCAAAGTGCGGGGCAATGTGTTGCATAGACGGCTCAATAATGTACCATGCCGGGGCAGACTTTGGACATGTGCAACACACACACACACACACATACATTCACACTGTGGCAGGCGGCGGCTGTGGCTGCCGGTCCAGGCAATTGGCAACATTTTGGCAACAACCCACACACACACACTCACACACACAGACACACACCTACAGGCACACCCGCACATGGGGACTGATAAGTATTTGTGTCGTCCTCAATCGCGACAGCGCCGTCAATACAAGCAAGACTCCCCTTCTGCCTCTCTCACCCACTGCCTTTCTCTCGCCCTCTCTCTCTCTCTCTCTCTCGCAGTGCCACTGTGCGTATACGTAATCGTTTACAGCTGCTCGAATGCGCAAATAATTTGAAACGAATGTGCTCGAATGTTCATACGCAAAAGCTACTGCCATTTGCCCATGCAACGCAATAAAGTAAGCGTACCGCGCACTGTGGGCAGAATGCGAAAATTTCTAGGCAAAAACTGAACAGTTAAGAATCATGTTAAATAGAGAATGAGTAATATATTACAGCTAATTATTTGTATGCGTCGGGATTGATGCATGATTGAGAAGTGCCAAAAGATTATTGGTTGACGAGGTAAATAAGGGAAATTCAGTTAGTTTATTGCTTGATTGATTACTTGATCAAGTTTCGTGATTGCTGATTTACAAATTAATTGAATGCATGCATATTGATTGATTGTAAAGTTGACTGACCAATTGCTTAGTTGTTGCGTTGCTGTGTACTAATTAATAACTATTAAATTACTAACTTAGCGATTAATTGATTTGCTTATGTTTTTGATTGATTGTTTGCCAATTACCAGTTTAAAACTGTAATCCATTCACTCTCTTCATATAAGAATTGAATAAGCTACTTCTTCAGCGAGGTTCCACTGTTCATAGCATAAACTTTCTAATTTTGCGTGCAAGCTGTTCAAGCTCGACCACAGTGCAGCCAAGGGACGCGTCCTTGTGGGAGTCTGTTTTTGTGCTCCACTTTTCGCACTCCTTGACTCGCTCACAGCCCGTGATTGTGTGTGCGTGCGGGTGTACAAGTGTGTGTAGGTGTGTCTGCCTGTGTAGGTATATCTGTGTGTGTGTATTTGTGGGTGTGTGTGTTTGTGTGGCTCATTAGTACGAGTACTATTACAAGCACATTGCTTCGTCATAAATGACTGACGCCAGCGCCGCGCACAAACCCAAAACGACAGCTTGTCCTTTTGCCCGTCTAACATTACCGAATGGCGCCCCGCCCCCTTCTCTCCTACCATAATGCTCTACATCATTTCGCCTTCATTGCCTCCTTCACCCCCCTGCGACCCACGACGAACACTTGCTGCTTGCCTTTGCCATTGTTTTGTCATATTTAAAAATGAATTTACGTTTTTCATGCGCTGCCTGCAAAGCTGGCCCCCCCTCCCCCTCCCCTACTACTCTTGTTCTCTTCCTGACTTTTTTCTCCTTGTTGCCTCTGCCACCTCTAACAACATAAGCTATCAATAATTTACTTTTGTTTAATGCGCAGCAGCCAATTATTGCTTGAAAGTGGAATGTAAGGCAAGAAGCAGAGGAAGGGAAGGGAAGGAAAGGGAAGTGGGTTTTAAGGGTATCACTATCACATATGATGCCCCGTTAAGCTCGACCACCGCCCTCGTAAATTTGGCCTTTTATCAATTAGTGCAGCGGCAACTTGAAGTCAACTTGCGCAGCTCGGCTGACGACGCAATTAAAACGAAGTCGCAACGTCGCAAACTTCAACTTCAAGTTTGCAGCGAAATTTGCGGCGTGGCAAGGCGATACGCTTGTGTGCTGTAATTTTAATTGTGCCTTCGGGTGCGTTGGTGGTCAACTAAAGAGGAGAACACAAAATGAGAAAAAGAGATAAAAAAGTTGAAAAAGCAAATACAAAACAAAAAGAATGTAAA
This sequence comes from Zaprionus africanus, assembly GCA_018151435.1. NCBI lineage: Eukaryota > Metazoa > Arthropoda > Insecta > Diptera > Drosophilidae > Zaprionus > Zaprionus africanus. The sequence continues at coordinate 986,187 of JAECXB010000096.1, forward strand.
AAGAAGAAAGTCAAAAAGTATAGAAAAAGTTGTAAAAGCTAGTACAATATAATCTTGCCTTGCCTTAGTTAAGATATTTGGGTGAGCTGAAATTATGGCAAGAAGATATTGTTTGGCATATTTAGACCATTGAGAGGTTATATGAACTTTACAGAATTTATAGTAATATTGAAATATTGCTCATATATTAACTATATGATATATATACTGTATCTTCAACTGATGAACTGAATAAAATAAATATAAAATACTTTTGTTGCTTGACAAAAATATAAATAAACTATATGCATATAGGATATATAATATGTTAATATCTGTGTGCATTTATGTGTATATGTATTGTATTTCATGGAATTTATAATTTTCAATTGACATTTTTCTCTTGAATTTTTATAGAAGAATTCCTCAAGAATTAAATGGAGATTAGCCAAATAAGAATAAGAAGAGTATTTCCACTGCGACTTGCCTGATGCCAATTTTAGAAGCTCATGTTTATGTGAATTTGATTTTGCATCAAGCGATTAACGGGCTTACAAGTTAACAAGTCCATTTTATCAGGCAGCTCACACTAAGAGAGAGAGAGATATAGAGAGAGAGAGTGACAGAGAGAGAGAGAGTAAAGTGGAAGTTAAGCAATGCGTGTAATGAGCTGCAAACGATGAGCCTGCTACGAGCTCCAGCGCTGTCTTTCTCCCCGCCCTACTCTCCTCTTCTCCCTCTCCCTCCTACTCCACACTCCTCTCTCCCCCCTCCCCGTTGACCAAATCAATTGCAAGTGATTTTAGTATGCATCAAACGTTTTACAACTATTTTTCTTAACGCGTTTTATTGGCGCTAAGGGAAGCTGCGCCCGCAACGGATGCCATCGCCTCGAGGGGGCAGGAAGGATGACCACGAATGGGCACAGGGGACTGCCACAGAGGCAGTTGGCAGGGGGAGGGAGGCAATGGGACGAGGCACGTACTCATTTAAAGCGAAGCGCCTGACGAGCTAATGGTGCCAGTTACGAGTTCTTTTTGTTGTTGTTCGAGTTGTTGTTGCTGGCAGTTGTTGTTGTTTACCATTTGTAGATGTTGCTGTTGATTGTTGTTGTTGATTGTTGTTGTTGTTGCTGCCCATTGTCATATTAAAACCGCAGTGACGAAAGCAACGAGAAGCAGCGACTAAGCGCGAAGGACAAACAGAAGGCAGCCAAGGCAAGTCGGGACGAGGATGGGAGAGGGTGCAGGCAGGGGGCGGGGCTGCTGAGGCCGTGCATAGCATTTTCTATTAACAGCAATAAAATGTAAGCAGCACTGGGCCAGTTCCAGTGAGGAATAAGCAGCAGGACGAGGCAACGGAGGGGAGGGGGTTGGGGGCAAGGACTGCGGGTTGCGGCGGCAGCGTGGCGAGTTTTCTATTTTGCCTTTTTATTGTTATTGGGCAGCCAATTTGACACGACGCATATCGCGCAGTCGACGCTGACGCGACGCTGACGACGACGTCGACGTTGATGCTGGCCGAGTAAGCAAACGCCGGCGGAATGCGCAATATATGGAGCATACAAACATATATACTATCATATGTGGTGTCCATGAACTGCGCTGGAGATGGGTGTGTATTGAGTGCAAATGAGCAGAAACTGCGATAAATGTAAAATAGAAATAGGTCAACTGCTTTTGTAATTAAACTAAAAGTTATCGAAATAAGCTTACAACCACTCGTTATGTTGTTTAAACTATTTTACTATTGCTTAACAATCGTACTTTATCGATAACTGTTTAAAACGAAGAGTCAGAATAGTCGACTTCAGATTTGTGATGCAAATTAAAAGCATAGCAATCGATTGTTGCATATTGTACTTTATTTACAACTGTATAGATATTTATCGATATTCGATTGTTGCATATTGAACACTGATTTGCATACTGTTTCAACTGTTTTATTTTGTTTGTCAAAAAGTACTTTTTTTAATAACTATATAACAATTTATCGATATTAGATTGTTGCATATTGATCACTAATTCTTTGCAAACTGTTTCAACTGCTTTACTTTTGCTTGAGAATAAGTACTTTATTAAAACCTATACAACAAGTTATCGATATTCGATTATCGATAACCAAACGCCTAGTATAATTTACTAATACTTTAAATATAATTTTATTTTATAACTTGTTAACTACATAAAAAAAAAAACCTGGTAATTTCTCCATTCATGCACAAAGTAAAAATTTTTTTTTTTTTTGTTTATTTCATTAGGTATCAGATAACAAATTTTTCTATAACCTAATGTGCATCTATAGTTGTTTCTTCTCCAAAACTACCTATAATTAAATTAATAAGTAGTTTCTGACAAAGTAAATACTAACAAAATTTTTGTATTCTTTAAATATATTTTATAAAGTACAACTAAAAGTACAACCTTACAATCCTGTTCACAAAATGTACCCAATGATAACCTAACATATTGTCCAACGTTGGTCTACTCGTTTCTATCAGTGTTGCTTTTCTAGCCCCACTTCACATCAGGCTTGCTGCAACTCCGAGACATTGGGTAATTCCAAACAACAAACAATTCCCTTAATTTAATTTCAAAATTCAGGCCAGCTTATAAGTATGATTTATATATGTACATATATATCCGGAAATGGTAGTAAATACAACATAATACAGTTGTATATGCTGTGCATGTTTGTGCTTGTCTTGGGGAACGTGTTCGCAATGCATAAAGATGGCAAGCCTGGTCAAATTGGGTTAAAGGCGACAGAAGGAGTGACAAATCCAGTGCAGACTGTACGGGTTACAGGCGACAACAATACTTACAACAACAACAAACTGGCAACAACAAAAACAAATTGTGCAATTAAATAAATGTTTTTTGTCGCTGCTAAAATGCCAAAAGATTTTGAAGCGATTTTATGTGGCGTGCGCGAGCTCAGCAAAAGGCATAAGCAGCATGCGGTGAAGCAGTGGCGTAGAGTGAAAAGGGCACAGTAAGGGGATGGGACAGGGGCAGGGGCAAGAGGAGGGACCATGCTGCAGTTGGTGCCACGCTGTCGGCAGTTGGCCAAATGGCACAGCACAAAAACGAGCGAAAGAAATAATTTAGCTTAATTCAATGCAAAAAGCAGCGTCACTAAGGGGGAGTGGAGCGCAGCGAGGGGAAGGGGACGGGGCAACGGGCGGAGTAAGCCGCTGCGACACTGAGTGGCGACAAGCAGACGCTTCCTCTGACGCAATTAGTGCAACATTGTTGCACATTTTTTTATTCACCCCCCTCTGTCTCTCCCTCTTTCCCTCGTCCCTTTTGCCGCCTTTGACTTTTGACGCGGTTCGTGTCGCTTGTTGCGCCTTGAAGCATGCTCCATGGCCGAGAAACAAAGCAAAGGGCAAGTTTATGCGAGGCCAAGTCAAGCGGCATTTCGGACGGGCGCATCAAGTGGCGCAACAGCAACAAGAACAACAACAACAACAGCAACATGAACCCTTCATCTGAAGTGCGGCGCGCCGCGACGCTTACATTGAGAATGAGCCAGCAAAGCGAGAGTGTGCAAAGGAGGAGAGGGTGATGGCCAAGGGGGAAAAGAAGGAGTAATAGCGAAGCAAGAGAGTGAGGGGTGAGAGAGGGAGCGGGGAGAGCGGATTACGCAGCAGTTAAGCGTCCGCTGGCGATGCTTCACTTTTAATTTCTATGCGAGGAGCCGCCAACTTCTGCGACTGTGTTAGTTGATGAGGCCATTGTCAGCGTGCGCACACACACACACACCCACACAGTACGCACACACAGGCACACACACACACGCACACTCAGCAGAAGCACTTTAAAGGCACGCCAACATTAACAATCACTTTAACCAGCAGTTTAATTTTGAGTTAGAGCAGCAGTAACGCTAATGATGCACTAAAGCCGATAGATAATTATCGATAACAGCACAAACTTAGCGATAATAACATTAAAAAATCAGTTTAACCAGCAGTTACATTATGAGCTAGAGCTGATGATGCACTAAAGTAGAAAGATAATTATCGATAACATTACCAACTTAGCGATAATAAACGATTAACGCCACAAACTAATCGATTACTGTCGACCACAGCATAAACTAATCGATAATTAATGATTTACGGCAAAAACTAATCGATAATCACCGATTAATGGCATAAGCTAATCGATAATTATCGATATCTGTACAATAAAAAGCCAGAAAAAATCTTTAGCTACTTTCAAGCCATAAGGCAAGGCTTAACACTTGTCTTAGCCAATCGATAGTAACGAACAACGCAATACTATCGAGTGCACATGCTCAATTTTTTGCTACAACAAAAAGCCAAGTCAGACTGAAGAACCCTCAACAATAATTTGTCGTAGCTCTTTAAAATCTTGCCTAGAAACCTTTTTGCAGAATGTCCCTAACTTTTTATACAAGTTTTTTTTTTTTTTTTTTTGTTTCGTGTGCGTATGCAAACAGTTAGAACTGTGTCACCTACAGCTGCTGCTCCTTCTGGGCAGCTGCTAGGCAAAGCAATCAGGCAAGGAAACAATGCCGAAAAAGGGTCAATAGACTCGATATGGAAAATGAAATTGCGAAAAACATACTTGGCAATAAAACAACAACAAACAACTGAAAAAGAAACATAGAACTGAATCAAGTGTAGACACTCTTCATCTACAATATCTCTGGCTCTGTTTCTGCCTCTTCCCTTCTTTCCCTTGAACAGTGGGCAAACGAGTTGAATTGTTTTGCAGATTCCGATAAAATCGACGAAGCACACTCGAGAATTTCTATATAAATAGACACGTTAATTTGCAATTCAAACACAAATCGTACAAAGTGAAAGTAAGCACTTTCTCTCCCTTCCTCCCACTTGAATGCCTCTGTCTGTTTCGCTCCCTCCCACTCTCTCTCTCTCTCTCTTTCACACTCAGTCTCTTCTGTTGTCTGCTCGTCCATTAAATATACAAAACCTCATAAAACAAAGTTGGCCCAACAAGCGTTTTTAATTGATTTCCACGCCAATGGCTGGTCCCAACTTTGTAGTATGCACCCCTCACCTCACCCCCTCCACCCTTGGTGCTGCCCCTGCCTCTGGCCTTGACAGGGAGTCGCACTCAAGCGGGCCATTGATGTGTGATGTGTGTCTGAAAAGTTTACAATAATTTTTACACATTCAATAGCCGCAACTAAACGCCAAATGCCAACGCCAGGCGGGGACACACAGCACACTGGACACTGGACGAATACTGCCAGACACAACTGTGACCGACAACCGACCAACCCACCGCCGAGTAAGCGACCGACCGATGCGAGGAGCCACCGATGACGATGACCAATGGGGACGTTGAAGAGCAAAGGCAAAAGAAAAAGTTTTTTGTGTGTGGTGGCCCCGCACGACGCATTTGTTGGCATATTTTGGAAAAGCAGTTTTCCAAAATGCCCACACACACACACACAGAGAGAGAGAGGGGGAGAGAGACAGTTACTACTACAACACACATTCGCCTATACATGCAAAAGTTCAGAGTTCAACGCATGATTGTGAAAATGGAATTGCCAAAGTTGCCCACGACGAGGGCGAGTTGAAAAGTTGCACAATTTTTTCTTTTTATTTTTTGTCCCATTTCTTTTTTCTATTTCTGTTGCTTCTCTTTGGTATCTATTTTTCTAGTTTTTTTTTTTTTTTTTTTATAATGCATTCTCCTTTTTCGTTTTATTTTCATTTGTCATTTGGCAAAAATACTCTTCAGTCCTTAGTCCTTTTTTGCATAATTTCCTGCTTGCCGGCAGAGTGAGTGTTTCATGGGGTACTCAAGCTTCTCTTTGGGTGCTTGTAGCGATCAGTGAAAGGTTAAGAAATCATTAATTTTCAGTATATTAAAATGTCATATTTATATATACTAAATAAAACCGAAGCCTTTTGTGCAAACCTCATTCAAAATTGTTAAAAAAATGTATTAAAATTATTTATCGTCATTCAATTTGATCATGGATTTTTTATTATCTACAATATTCATTTCCTATCTAATATACATAAATTATGATATAATAATAAATATAATTAATAATAACAATAAAATATATTATTTTTTTTATATTTTTTTAACGTATTATATTCTTTTCTTCATAAACTGTCGACAAAACGTTCAAAACCTTAAAAAAAATTATTCAGATATTTCTTAGTATTTTAAACGGATTCTGTATATAAAGTTCATTAAATCTTCTGTTATTTATTCAGTTCTCACAAGAGTAACCTCTATTCGAATATTGCCAACCGGAAGTCACTTGCTGTTTGCTTTTTTTATCTCAATTTTTCTACTTTTTCTATTTGGCTTGTTGTCATTTTCAATGACAGCGGCAAGCGCTCTCTGCTCTCTGCCCTCAAGTCCCATTGTGCTGCCGGCCCCAACATCGTAATTTTCTACACGAATATATATTTACATTTATATGTATGTATGGATAACTGTGTCTGTGTGAAAGTGTGTAGTGGGTGGGGAGAGGGGGGTGGGTGCTGGTGCGATAAAGGGCCACAGCTGTTTGCAAATAATTTTAATTTCATATCTGCAACTGCGAAAGTTCCTAATTGAAATTGCAGTTTTGGGCCGAAAACCCCAAGCTGTAAACGGAGAGGAAACCCAACCCAACCCGACAAAAAACCGAAAGTCAAGTATTTAATTTCAATTACAAAATGGCAATTTGGCAATTTGACAATTACCGTTAGCGTGCGCTGACTTTGAGCTAATCAAGCCAAGGAACGAGCTGAGCGAAACCAAAGAATTTGGGGTACTCGATAGCTACTCGATAGTCGATACTACGATGAGCATGCAAGGCAGAACATGGTCAAGCAATCAACATAAAACAAAGGAGTAGGGCACATGTAGGGAGAGCAGGCAGAGGGGTGGAGGGGCAAGGGGGAGGGCGTGGCTACTGTATAAAAATTAAGCTCAATTACCAGAAATTTACAACATCAATAAAATAGCTGAAGAGTGCTCAACGAAATCAACGCACACTCACACACACAGGAAGACACTCCTTGCCTCAATAGCACACACACACTCACGCACACAGGGTGCACGTGCCATGGGTGAGGGTAGCTCGTCGCCCTCTCCCTGCCTCCCTACCTAGGTGGAGCCGAGGCAAACTGGCGAAACTCATCACCGGATGCTGACATATTGAAACACGTACCGACAACATGCTACACCAAAATTATAGTCACTTCCTTGATTTTGATTTTGAGTACTGCCAGGGGCGGGTGGAGCAATGGGGGGTTGGGGGTGCGGCACATAAGCAGCCTGTAAGTGTTGCAAAATATGTTGACTCAACTCATAACATGAAGCCAGAGCAGGAGAAGGAGAAGGAGGAAGCGAGCAACGTAGCGACGGTTGCGTGGGCGAGAGCACTACAGAAAAAACACCCAAGAGCAAGAGTGACAGGGAGAGTGGGAGAAAGAGAGAAAGACAAAAAGTAAAACAAGTCAGAGTGAAGCGACGAGACGAGCAGAGGCGGTCGACGGGCTGGGGATTTCCTAATGAGTGCTCCATGAATGAATTTCAGCCACAGAATACTAATTCGATGGAAAATTCATTTTTCCACACGATTGGCAATTAAAAGAGATTTTCTGCCACACTCACACACACACACACACATACATGCATGCATAAAGTCACATCGATACACACACACACACAGAGACACACACAGAGACATGCACATGAGCTTGGAGGACGCGCATAGCTTTTGTGTAGTCATTGAGTGAATTGACAGGCGATTGGACGGACAAGTGGACGGACAGGGCATTGGACGAGCACACGGACGGAAGTGGAGAGGAAGACGGGAGGGAGAGGGAGCGGGGTGAGTGCAGGAAGTGTGAGATAGGGAGGCAGAAAGGAAGAGACAGAGAGTGCGAGTCGTTGGCGTTAGCTTGTTAGTCACTCGGTTGACTACGAGGCAACTGCTGTGCACTGCCGTGCTCTGCTCTCCTCTGCTCTGCTGTGTCTTCTGACTGCGTTGGCCAGTGGCATGGCATGCCCTACATAGGGGAGGGGGAGTAGTGGCGTGCGAGGGAGAGGTGATGCGAAGTCTATGCCACACTGCACAGTGTTAAAGCCAACTTGTCAATGCGACAGCAGTCAAGCAGGCAACCGACAAGCGTTGATGTATTTGACAAACAGCACGTGGAGCAAGCGACGCACAGCACTTGTCCGAGGCGCCACGCCTACTTGCCCCCCTGCTCGCTGCTACGCCACTGTGCTGGCTGGCAGGCAAGGCTAATTTCTTTAATTGGTTGTCGCAACGAGGCAGCGTTAAAGTGCCTCAAGGGAGAAGCTGGTGGCAAGTGAAGAGGAGTCTTACCCCGCAGCCACCCCTCCTTCTGGGGGAGGAGGGGGGCTCAGCGAGGGCCCAGACCGGTGCAGAACTTGTGCCAATCAGTACGAGCAGAAAGTTGGCAATCTAATAATGCCGATGCCACAACTAAAAAGTGCACGACAAACGCATAAAAACAATAAATTGCACAAGCGCCGCCAAAGCACGAAGGACACACACAGCACGAAAGGAGGACGAGGACGAGGACGAGGACACGCAGCGAATCCTCGCCAGAATTGTAATCCTTGTGGATTGAGCAATGAGGAGGGGATTGCATTGAACATGCGCCCCCCCCCCCTTCGCCTCTTGTTCGCTTTCAATTTGAGTTAAGCGCCACGCTTGGTTACAGACAGTCGGGACAGAGAGACATAGAGGGACTTGGAGCGACAAAGACAGAGAGAGAGAGAGAGAGAGAGAGAGACAGATAAAACAAGAGAGAGAGAGAGAGAGAGAGAGTAATGAAGTTTTCTGTTGCCGCCTTTGTGGCCGCTTCCGCTTCCGTTGTAGCGAGTACAATTTGACAGCTGCAACTAACGAAACAATGCAGCTGGGGTGCAAAAGAGAAAGAGAGTGAGAGACAGGGGAGAGAGGAGAAAGGCTGCGAGCAAATGAGTAAGAGGAGCGACCCGAAACAAAAGCTTTTAATAAGTGTGCAATGAGCTCGGGCTGGGTTGCCTTTTTTGGGCTACCAGTTGGAGGACAGCACCCTGTGCTGCACACAGGGTGTCTCAAGTGAGCGCTACTTCTGCTGCTTCCGTCTCATCAGCATCGTTTGTAAGTGCATGTGAGAGCGAGAGGGGGAGAACGTGCAAGCAAGAAGGAATACAAGAAGGTAATGTTGTACAGTGGCCTAATTAAATTCGACTTAAAAGGCAAAATGAAGTAACTTAAATACTGAAATACTGCTATAAAATAATACTAAAATATATAAATACTAGATATATATAGTTTTAATAGATATATATTCATAAAAGATGCATATAGTTATACTAGATATGTATATATATAACTATCTACATATCTAACTATGAATTACATTAAATCATATTTATTGATGGTTTAGGTTTGTCAACTTGCTATAAGGGATGCTTATGAACTCGGTACACCGTAAATTACTACAAGGATGATCTCTGCATATCATATATATCCCTAGAACGATATCCCTTAACCGACATCCCTAGACAGTATTGAACCAACCTTGCGTTATGGAAGCGAAAGAAGCAGAGAAGCTTTTAAACAAATTACTTTAAGTCGAAGACGAGAAAGATGTAAGGAAGAGCATGTGCAGAGGATGCAGGGGGGGGGGGGTTAACTGGTAACTGGGGGCCATGGGATAGTTAGTGCTTGGGCCGCACTTGGGGGCAACTGCAGGCGGGAAATAACTTAACTCAATTACGCTTAATTATTTCCTAGTTGCCAAGGAATTTGCGCTCGCTCGCAGACAATAAAAGTTTCGTTTCGTTTAGTTCGGTTTTTGTGTTACTTTCAAGGGGGGAAACAGGAGAGAGCGAGCAAGAAATAGGGAGAGAGGCATGGACCGAAACGAAGCTGGGAGCCATCGTCGGGCAGTTTAACCCATGTGTGGCACATGTGGAGCATGTGTGAAGCAGGAGTAGGAGATGGAGACGGAGATGGAGGTGGAGGTGGAGGTGGAGTAGGTCGTGGCTGCTTCGGCTGCGAGGCTGATTATTATTATTCACTTGGGCATTTTTACGAGCTGCTTTGGACAAAAGTTCGACTCGCTCGCTTTGTGCCAACTATTCAACTGTCTCGCGAGACGACGATGAGGAGCAGCAGGCAGAGCAGGAGGGAAGAGGAGAAGGCGTAGCACGACGTGGCATATCCAACTTGTGCTTCATCTGCTTTTCTTTTCTTTTGCTCATTCTCAACTTTTTGTCTCTTCTTCTTCTTCTTTTTTTTTTTTTTTTTATGCACAACTCTAAAAATGCTGGGCTGTTTTTTTTATGAGCCCAGCTGCTTGTTGGTCTAACGGATTCCAGCACAGGGGGGAGGTAGAGGGGGTGGTAAGCACTGTGGCAACTTTAGAGCCTTGAGAATTACAAATCAGACTGCCGCTAGCCATAAAAAGCACTAATAAGTATGTGTGTACGTATGTGTGTGCATGTGTGTGTGTGTGTGTGTGTGTGTTTTATTGAGCACAACTTTATGGGCACAAGCGATGACGCGAATGAGCATGTTTGTCTTGCGCTATTCCACCTCAACTCACCTCGGGCTGGCTCAACTTGTCTTGGTGACAACCCTTAAATCTGTGTTGCCTACTTAGCGGCGCTGATGTGTTTGCTGTGTGTGTTTGAAGAGATATTAAACTGAAAGGAAAAGGTGGAATAAAAACAACAAGAAAGCGAATTCTTTTTTAAGGTTATGTGGAAAAGTCTTAAAAAGAAAATCAGAATTAATTATTATTAGATAAACATCTACAGTCTCTGATTAATATGTTTCAATATGAAACATCGAAAACTATTTTCTATTTAGCATACTCAGCCTTTAACTACTACTATCTATGCCCCTACAGGGTATTTGTCAGTGTATCATTCACTCAGCAACCCTCAGCCGAGCAATTAACCAAACAAAGTCTTGGGCTGAAGGGCTTAAATCGCCTGAATCACCTGGCTCAGTGTCCATTTATTGAGCTAATGCGGCAAAGAGCAGCACAAACGGACAATACACACACACTTAAACACACAAACACACACAGACACACATGCAAACACGCGCGGACACACACTTGGATGGAGACACACAGGGCGACTAAGCAGGCACTCAACGATGATAATAATATTTATGCGACTCCTCAAGGACACTTTCGAGGGCGTCACTTATGTGCCAGGAGAAGGGGAAGGGCAACAGCAGCAGGGGGTTCAAGGGGGTTCTTGGCGGCACCTTGTATTACCCTGGTGGCCACTCGACTCCACACGACTCGGCCTGCCTTGGATTCGCCATCGCCTTCGCCTGCCGAATTTTTCACAACTTGGCCACAATTTGTGCCTTAATTTGCCACACAGTAGCAGCAACAGCAACGGGCGTTGCAACAACAAAAAGAAGTGAAACTTTTTACAATAACAATAGACGACCGCAGGCCAAGCAAAGTGGCTCGTCGAAGGGCAGCAATAACAACAACAACAACAACGCACAGCAGACGAAAATATGCCCCAAGGACTCGCTGAGCTATAAGCTGCCATATTGTTCCTGTTGTTGTTGTTGTAGTTGTTGCCGGCATCACACAAATATTGCTGCTCATCATTTTTATTTGTTTGCGCTGCCACTCGCCCGGCAAAGGTGGCCTCCCGGGTGCGCCGGACCCCCTATTCCCCTCCCTTTCTCCTCTTCCTCTCTGGCTGTAACTTTGTTGATTTAACTCTCGCCCTGGCCTCAGCTTTGGTTTTGCTTTCTTTCTTTTAGCCTTGCTTTGCTTTGCTTTGCCCTTCGTCTTTCCTTTGCTTCCTCTCCTTTGCAGCACTCCGCCCCGCCCCCGTCGACCGCAGCGCAAACTTTGTTTACCTACGAAATTGAAGTGTGAAATAAGCAAAGTTGAATTATTCCTGGCGGACATGATAAACTGCGCCCCTTGGCGGCCTTCGACAGGGGCGCAACGAGGTGGTGAAGGGGGCCAGTGTGTTCTAGGCCACAGTAAAAAACCTCACACACACACATACTATCTCTCTCTCTCTTTCTCTCTGTCACTCACACTGACACCTAGTGAAGCTTCTATTTGTGTCAATTTGCAGCTTTGACTTTTTGTTTGTTGTTCTTTTTTTATTGTTCGCCTGCGGCGCTAAAGATCAGGAACAGGGGTAGGGATGGAACAGGGGGAATGGTAGACGAAGGAAGACGCACAAATGAAATTTGTCGCTTGTTGTGAGTTTTGAGGGAAGTGTTATTACTTGAAAATTTCTCATAACATTTATAGATCGGCAATGCATAAGTTATTAGCTGCGGAAAGGGAAAGGAAGGAGATGAAGCAGGGGAGGACATGAGAGAAAGAATAGAGAGAGAGAGTGAGAGAGAGGGAGTTGATTAAATAGAGCTGCCAGTTCACACAGTTTTCATTTGTGAGCCATGGGAGATGGCTAGATAGTCGGATCTACATTTGACTATTCAAAACTTGTTAGTCTTTTTATGCGTATTTTGTATTGCATACTTTCGAGCGCGGAAATCTGCATATTCACCAAAGCCATTTCTTATAATAGCTTCTATGTTATTGAGCGGTTCTTTTAAACGTTGATAATCTGTTATGAACTTATGTTGATTATAATTCCCTTCTACAGCTTTCGTAGTTCCTGAGTTGTAGCTACTTAAATGGATTTCTAGAGCTTAAAGAAAAATACCTGTTGCATGAATTTATCAATTCATACCTTTTTTCATTCTTTGCGTTAATCAAAATATGAAATTAGTTTGCCATTAGGCCATGTTGAGCCTCGCCAATTCTTCGATTTCTTTTGGCTATAATTGAACTGCGCCGGGGCGCAACACGCTGCTGTGGCAACAGAAAGAGGCTGAAAACTTTTGTGTGAAGTACCTAATTTGATTTCGGGGCATTAATGGCAAAAAGTCGATTTTAATTAACTTGAGATCGCTGGGCGAGCTAATAAAATTACCAACAACAACATACACTCTCAATATGTGTGCGCGTGTGCGTGCGAGCGTGTGTGTGTGTGTTGCATAGGCCTGTCATCGGGCATAATTAATGGCAGCGACATGTTCCAAGTGGCAGTCACGATTTAGCTAATTCTTTTATCGATATATGTCGATAAGACGTGCCGGACAAAAGCTAACAGCTGTGAATACTCCACCACGCCTCTTGTCCTTCCTCCCTCTCACTCCCTCTTAGACAACTCGGCCGTGTTGTCGTGCTTTGCTTTTGTTCATTTTTTCAGTATGTTGCGATTTTTATGATTCTTCAGCTTCTGCTCTTGTTTTTGTTGCTGTTGTTGCTATTGTTGCTGTCTTGCGGCCTCTCTAGCTCGCTTTGTTGTTGTTGTTGCTAATTATTGCCTGGCTAATTTGCAGTTAAAACGAAATACGCTTGTAACGCTTTTATTAGTTCTAAGGCAAAATCCAATTAGTCAGCATTAGCCAAAGCGAAGGCATCAAAGACGACGTGAACGGACGTCGGAATTTCCTTCAAATTTTCCTTTCCACATTTTCCTTGCCTTGCCTTGGAATTTGTCTGCTTCTTTTTTTGACAGCGAAAAATTTAGTGATTCAAAAGTGCAGTGGAAAACCAAAAGACAACGGCAGTGCCGTAGCTTGAGGGGGCGAGGAGGGGGTTCCAGGGGCAGACGAGAGTGGGACATGCCACTCTGATGGGGCAGCGGCACGTGCAGCTAATGGGCGAGGCGCAGAAATGCGGGCGTTTCTTTCTTATGACAAAAGTTTGTTCAAGCCGCGCGAGCGCAAAAAAGTATGCTATAAAAATTAATTAATGTAAAATGTGCAACTAATTAGCTTGCAGACGCGTCACAGCCCCCACGCCACCCCCTTTCCACACTTTTAGAGCTTAAAGCTTTAGCTAGATAACGCCTTAAAACTATCAAATATATGCGGAGAGATAGAGAGAGAGAGATAGAGCGCAGAAACTATCGCTGGGAAATAAAATAATAATAATCGATAGCTAGAGCTAAGCAAGTTGAGATCAATCTACATATACAACCAAGGATCGTTACGGTTTATTTTATTTATTAAATTAGTTGAAAACTTTAAATTTTTTAAAGTATGTTCTCATTTTGCATTAACTTACTAATTATTCAATATTAACTATCTATAATTCTCTAATCGTTGCATTTTCATTTTCTCATTTCTCATCACTCTCTTCTCTATTTCTAGTCTTAAATTGATAGCCGATATTGGCATATTTCAGTAGATATCCATAAAGAATGCTATGTACCTTAGTCGGCTGAGGTGGGGGAAAAGGGAACGGAGCTGAGGTTGTGGCACTTAACCTCAAAAGTGCAGCGCAACACGACTAAGCCGGCGATTAAACAACAATTGGCTGACAGTTATTTACACAAGTAGCTGCAGCTTCAGCGAGTTGCCCACCTCCCCCTCTTGCCGCCGTTGTAGCTGACGTTGCCTGTACCGCTGCTGCTGATGTTGCCTTCAATGCTGCCGCATCATATTGATGCAAAATGTTCGATGTGGCCACAAACAGCGACGGCAACGCTGCGGCGACTGCGGCTTATTGCAGACAATTGAAGAGGGGAGGCAGAGAGCTTGCAGAGGGGGGCAGTAAAGAGGGGAACTCACATTGTGATTGCGATTCTGTTGCTCATCCTGCTGCTGATGCCGATTGCGATTGTGTCTGAAACCTTCCCCTGCCCCCCCTGCCGTCTGCCGCGGCTCGATTAAAACACAACAATTTGCTGATTTCTTATTCAGCAGCCTCGCGCTGCTGTCGACGTCGACGTCTCAGCCGTCGTCGCCATCGTCGCCGTTGTTTATCCACAACGTAAACACAGACGAAAAACTGCTAAATCATTGCAATACAAAACCAACACAAAGCCACTGTACGTACTCCTCAACAGCTCCGACTCCAACTCCAACTCCGACTGCAACTCAAACTCCAGTTCCAGTTCCAGCTCCGACTGCGGCGGACGCTGCGGCACCGCGAGCTGCCATGATCTACGCTGCGCAAATATTGGAAATACAATCTGTCTATGCGAAGTATTGATATGCCTCGATATGCACACACACTCACACATATACACACACACACACAGGCACATTCACATGCACATGCACATTGTGCCATATATCGTATATCTTTATATAGCGAGTGCTTTTAACAACGGGCTCCGTTGTCTGCGCCATGATTTATTGACGGGCCGCGGCAGAGCGAAAGCGAGCAAGCTTCAATTTACTCGCATTTTCGCCGCATTTAGTCCGACTGTGGGGAGAGAGCAAGAGAGAGAGAAAGAGAAAGACAGAGAGGTGTCTCTGACCCCTAAGCCCGCAGACGGGCTTAACACACCTCCCTCCTCTCCACACTTTAGGCAGCACAAAAAACGCGATGCCAAGCTTTGACTAGGAAACGACAAAAGCGCAACAAACGCCGATTATGCCTGTCGATAATTTGTGTGGCAACACTATCGATAGTCATACATAATATAGCTTTTATGAATACTATGCAAGAGAGCGATAAACTTTATATGTATCGTTAAACTATCGATAAATAGTTTTACCAATGCTTTACGACCTTTTTGCATTGTTTAATGAAAATTATATACGAAAAATCGTAAAACTATCGTAGAACCATCCACCAATATACTCCATTCCACGCATGTTCATTCATTGCACTATAATAACAATTAAGAAACATAAAATATCGTTACAATTTCGCAACATGCGCAGCAAAACCATCGCAAGAAAGTGCAATAAAAAGACAATCAAAGCATCTTAGCCACAAAACAGTCAACTAAATAAAGTGCACGAACTAAACAAAAAAGGAGCACGTTCAAGGAGCGTCCAAGAGCGAACCCATGACTGAATAAGTACACTGAAAAAAAGCCAAACGGGGAAAAAAAAAACTTGAGTCTAAAAAGACAATTAAAACAGATTTTTGCGATAGACCTAATTGAAATTAATTGTTTAAAATGTATGTTCAAAATTAAACATACAAAATTCGAACTAATCACATAAATTTCTCGCAGTGCATTCACTTGTGGCGCATTGAAAAACCATTCAATTCATTAGCAAAGTGCATTTTCTTGTAACAGCAGCAAAGCATATTTCGGGCTGGTCGCATACTTGCATGACTCACTGTTTAACTGTATGGAGCAAGAGGAGGGCATGGCACGAGACAGAGAGGGGCGACGGGGCTGGGGGTTGTAAGCTGCAGGCCTGAAATATTTTGCACAAATAGCAAAAGTAATAAAGACGCGCTTAAAAATCTCTCATTGAATTCGTGACAAAAATAGAAACCCCCCACCTCTCCCCTCTATTCCTTCCCCCTACCATCATTCTACTGTGTAATGGGGTGCAGTAAGCGAAGGGATGAGGTGCGGAGGGAAAGGCGACTTCTGCTTGGGGATGAAGATGTCAGCTGAAAAATGCGACTGGCAAAAGACAATATTTGCTTGTCGGCAGTGGCCCAAAATGAAAATGGCCAAGTGGAAAGCGCAGCAAGAGAGACACTGAGTGAAAGAGAGAGAGAGAGGAGGAAGCGATAACCAACGAAAATGAAATAAGACGGCAAAAATTGTGCAAGGCAGCAGCGAACAGAAATGCGGCAAAGTCTAAGAAAAAAGTCCAGGAGAATAAAAAAAGGGAACAGAAAGAAAGGAAATTTAGTCGCGACATGCCGCAAATTGAATACCCTATTATGAGATTGCTTCTAACATTGATTATTACTGTTCCAATCAGATATGATAATATTCAAATATAATAATTAAATAGCTATTGCATAATATAAATTATTTGCAATTTACTGCAATTTGCTGAAAGTTTGATGAAGTGTTTAATGAGCAGACAGATGGATGGACCAACAAAAAGACAAGCAGGCATAGAAACAGGCAGATAGACAGACAGACAAACGGACAGACAAACGGACAGACAAACAGACAGACAAACGGACAGACAAACAGACAGACAAACAGGCAGACAAACGGACAGACATACAGACAGACAAACAGACAGACAAACAGACAGAGAAACAGACAGACAAACAGACAGACAAACGGACAGACAGACGAACCAGAGACACAGAAGGGCATACATACATAAGTATTATATTCAGATGTATATAATAGCTGAGATCTGTGTGTTCATCTGGACATCCGGACAGACAGACAGACATGGCTTAATCGACTTGGCTAGTGATCCTGAGCAAAAATACAATACTTCTGCCCCTGTGCCAGTTGCAAACAGCAGTACAAAGTGAATATACCCTCTGCAAGGTAATATAAAGCATGAATAAAGCAAAAATAAGCTTGAAAACAGCTAGAAAAAAGCAAGGAAAAAACGAGTGCTGCCGATTAGATTCGAAGCGGCGCAGTATATTTTTTTTCTTTTTGCTCGTGTGATGAATGAAATTATATGCAACATGCAGTGACCGCAGTGCCACCTACTCCCCTGCAGCCACCACAAGGAGAGCAACAAAAGAGTGAGGATGGAAGGAGCTAGCAAAAGAATGGGCAGGGGGGAGACGGCTATCCAGGTGCAGCCAAGAACCAAAATAAGAGCGTCGTCTGCCATTTTTGCAGGTCACTGCGCGCATACAAAGCACAGAGACAACGCCGACAGTTGGCACAAATCGCAGCAGGGACGTGGCAAGGGAAAGATAGAGAAGGGAGAGTGGGGAGAGAGGGGAGTGAGGAGTGGCGGGCTGCCCGTCCCATTGTTGGCAGTGTGCGCGCTGCAAGTGACAAGCATTTTGCGTATGGCAAACCGTGTAAATTGTTGTCGCTTGCTTTGCGAAAGGAATCAACTTTATTTAAACAGCGACGCAGGCAGCGACTGCGACTGCGACTGAGACAGAGAACAGAGAAAAAGAAAAGCGAATGCTCGCCAAAGATAGCGTCACTCGTGCTCCCGCTCTCCCACACTCTCTTGTGCTCTCTTTTTCTGTCTCTCTCTCTCTCTCTCTCTCTGGCTGTGTGGGGCCAGAGCTGACCTCAAATTAAGCGCTGACAATTGCAACTTGAGTGTGGGTGGCGCCTGCAGCCCGATTGAGCTGCTGCTGCTGCTGCTTCTGCTCTTGCTGTTGTAATTTGCATGCATACACACACACACACACTCGCTCAGCACGTGCTGCATCTGTGTGTGTGTGTGTGCTGCACACACAGTGAAAACATAATTATAAACACATGTTGCGTTGCCCTTCCTCCCCCCCCTCCCATCCTCCCCTGCACCCACACACACGCTCTTTGGCCGACCATCATGTATTTTGTTACATGATTCGAATTTCTGAAAAGTTTCTGCCTTTGCCGCAGACTGACCTCTTGGTTGGATTCAGGATTCGCCAGGACTTTGCACACTGGACACAGGATACAAAGGATGCGCCTAGGCAACCTCAATGCAAGCCACTGCCCCCTGGCCACACGAAATAGAACACCTCATATGCATAAGGCAGGCAGCATCTCTCTCCCACTACCCCGTACCCCCCCTCGACTAACAGACGAAGTCATGTAAATATATACACTTGCCACTTTAAGGCGATTTTGTTCTTGCAATTTGCGATATAAAACCAGAATTAAGCTTCTGCTTTGCCGTAAAAATTTGCAAACTGTTTGTATTTTATTCATGGCAATTTTTGATTTGATTTCTTTCTGATTTGCCAAATTATCATGGCAACTTTTTGCCCACAACGATATCAAATTTGTTGCCTTCCTTTCGGATTTGATTTTCAAATTACTATGGCAACTCTACTAGCAAAAGTTCATTCAATTTTGTTTTATTTTTAATTTTCCGCTTTGATTTTTTTCATACGCTTTGCTTATTGCGAAATATGTTTTTGTCAAATCCTAATTAGCACAGCGTGTCATGGGAAGTGTGAGAAGGGGTGCTGGGGAAGGGGTAATACTGTTTGCAATCCCCACAAGTAGCGGCAGCAGCTGCGCCTATCGATAGTCAACATATTTATCGCTGTGCGCAAATGCCGCGTGATTTATTCTTTAGGGTTTTTTTTTTGTGTGTAACGAACTAATTAATTTCAAATAATTTGGCAGCGATTTACCGTTGTGATTAATGCCAATTGAATTGATGCGTTCCAGGTACAGTGAACACACGAGGAACTGTATAACAGCGCATTACGTCTATCGGAAATAGATCTTTGCTGTTTATTTTGTTGATCTCTTACTTTCTATATTTCTCATCTCTGTCTCACTTATCAGTTATTACGTCTTCTTTATGTGTCTCTTTTCTCCTTTTTATTAAAGTCTTTATTGGTGTTTTCTTTCATTGCCTTCTTGTTGCTTTTCTAATCAATATTTTAATTTTATTAATTTTTTTTCTTATTTTTGTATCTTCGTATTTCCAGAGCTACTTCTTTTTATCTTCCTTTCTCTACTACTCTCACTCCTTCTCTTCCCTTTCTCTACTTCTTACTCTCCCTTCGCTTTTTTCATATTCCCTACTTCGTCTTCCTTATCATCTCTTTATTTTGCCACTTGCCTCTCTCTATCTCTCCATTAGCAAATTTATCGATAACTTTTGCCAATCACCTCATTCATCATTCAAGCTCTCATCTCGATCTAGTTCACCTAGGCAACTCCGTAAGCTCTGCAGGCAGGTGCAGGCATTCAAGCGTCCACAGAGACTTCACTGTACCGCCAACTGGCCGAAATGAAATGAAATTTATTAGTTCACTTGACAATTGCAGCAAAACGCTGAGCGAACATTTTTCATATTTCAATTCAGACGATTTGTCGACGTTTTTTCCAAGCTACCCTGCCGAGCAGCCTAGGTCCATTGACTACTCCAATTGGCCTGGCAACACTTAACCCACTGCAGGGTACTCTAACGGGGTAGGGTACAGCTCAGTGCTGCCTTTGCTTGCCTCATCGCAGGGTGGGATGGGGCGTATTAATAAAGCTGGCAGAGAATGTGCAGGTCTTCAATGAGATGCGCTCAAGTACCGAAGCACACACATACAGAGGCCCACACTGCCACACACACACACACACACACACACACACAACAGCTGCAGCTTGCACTTAGCACCATTCGGGCTTAGCATTTGCCATGCAATTTCCAACAAATGCGCCGTTCTACACCAGCAGCGAATTAACCCGCCCGCCTGCCCCTCTCATCTTCCCCCTGTCCCTGGTGCCACACTCAGTCCCAGTACCAGTACCTACCCATTCAACCCCATGTGCTATTTATCTATCGGGGCGAGTGGCGCTGCCGCGCGCCGGACTTATAATCATGGGCATGAAATATGACAAACGGCAAAGCGGGCGCGAGTTATTACATCGAACGGGCTCAAAATATTTCATTTATTGTCATGGCGACGGCTGTCGAGTGTTGTGCCAGGCTCCCAAGGGCCTGGAGGTGCTCTGACTGACTGCAGATATGATTCTACGAAGTATGATTAGTCAAGACTCGTTTAGACAATTCTTTTTAGCAAAACTATCGACAGTAGGATCTCATTTGGTAGTTTCATAACATGTTCAAGAAGTAAAATTAATCGAAATCTATTTCAAGTTCGTAATGCTCTAAGGCCTCCTTGTCTATGAACTTACCATAGGGTAGAGGGATATTTTAGGGGAATTGTTTTCAAGAGGCAAAAGGAGGCATCTCCGACCGACAAGGTATACATAGATATGTATATGTTCTTGACCGTATGATACACTTTTTTTTTATTTTGGAGTTTAATTTTAAAAATTAAATGGAGCTTTATAACATATTCTATTTAAATCTGAATATGAATATATACATAGTTGCTAACATCGAAAAATAAAAATTAAAGGTTAATAAAGTCGATTACAACTAAGTACGATTATCAGTATAAGTTCTGCGATAGTTCTGCTTCTGCTCTGCAAGGCCAATCAGCCAACAAATCATCTCTATATAATATTGCGAAATGATGAGCAAATTGCTGATGCCATTGATAGATATGTGCGTTAGTAAACGCACACACACAAACACACCCACACAACCATGTGAGTTATCGAATGCAATCGAAGGATGCTTCGTGCGGTTGACAGCTGCGACCTCGCCCATACTATATTTGGTATATACACACAGCTGTCCATCTCTCTACGTACGTTGCTTCTTCTTAGTGGGCAAACTGAAATTGACATTTAGGCTTTTATTATTACGATAGAGAGAGATAGCAAGCAGGCACGTTGACTCAAGCTACGAATCAATCAACGACACAAAAGTGAATACCTAGAGAGAGAGAGAGAGGGAGAGAGAGGGAGAGGGAGGGAGGAACAATGAGTTAGCCAAATGGAGCTGGCAAAATTCAACGATTTTTTGTTGGCCATAAAAATGATTTAATTGGTTAGCTGAAAATTGGTCAAATGGCTGAATGATTGAATGATTGAATGCTCCACTGGCCGGACTGAATGCGCGACGAGACAAACCGAACCGGGTCTGAGCCAGAGCCAGTGTATTTTGTACTACGGTTCGCCACAAATCAATTGGCAATTTATAAACAAACCCGGAGGGGGGAATGCTCACTTAGCCGGCACTGCGACTTTCCTGCTCCCTCTCACCCCGTTTCTCTACTTCCCTCCCTTCTCTGTTTCTCTCGCTCTCTCTCTTCTCCTGCTCTACCCGTGTCCCGCTCAATCGGCAAACAAACGAGCTGAAGACAGATCGACCCACCTGCCGTGTGCATTTGTTATTCATGAGCAGCTATCAACACCAAACAATGTCCGACCATGCCTTTTGTGTTGATCAACAACAACAACAACAACAGCAGCAGCAGCAGCAGCAGCAAGTGAACTTCCCCCCTCTGCCAGCAGAGTGGCCTCTTCTCCTGCCACCACCCAGCTTGATTGTCCAATGTGGAACCTGACGTTTCCGCTTGCCAAATGCAAACGGAAATGTCGCAAAAAATGGACTAGTTCGTTGCCTGAGCGCGTGGGTTGCCAGGAGGGGTGAGAGGGAGGAGGGAGGAGCGGGGAGAAGAGGGGCAGGGCAGAGCGGGGCAGGCAAGTCTGATGCTGCAACTGCCAACTGCTTTTGTTATGAATGATGATGGAAAATCTGGCAGCAGCATCTCAGCTCAACTGGGCCGCCAAAAATTTAAAATGAAATGGGTTGCTTGCAGCAGGGGCAGCAGAGAAAGAGGAGCACGAGGAAGGAGGGAGGCGGTGGGGCTCAACAAAAGGGTATCTAGCGTAGCGTCGTAATGTGGTGATTCAATTCAGTTTGTGCATTGAGCAGCCGAGGAGGAGAGGCGAAGAGGCGGCGCGGCAGGGTGCGGATCGGGGCAAAACTTTGAAAAATGGTAAGAAACATTTGTGGAACTAAGAACTGAACTGAACTCAGACTGAATCACTTTGCAGTGAGCCGAAACGAAGCCGCTTCCCTTCCCCTTCTCATTCTTCTGTTCCTCATTTTGCTTCTCCCCTCTGTTATGTTCCTCTCCCCTCATCTATTGGTATTGAAATGCAAATGGTCGTCGCCTGCCGAAATTAAATTATGTGGAAGTAATGATAACCCTTCTGCCAGGCAGACCGATGCGACCAGCGGAGCTTCAATTGCCAGTTAGCTGTCCAGCACAACCAGCTCCTCCCCCCCTCCAGTGGCCTCCCCTCTTAAGCTTTCTCCTTTCATTTACTGGGCGACGCAACGCCCTTTTTGGCAGCTGTCTTTTTTGCGGGTGGCAACCCTTGGCTTCGACTTTGGCTTAGTCTTCTGCAGGCTCGAGGTAGCATGACCAGTAGGTCGATGGGGAGATGGGGACTGGGAGAGGGACCTGACTGCACTCACCGCTGCGTTGGCCTCTCAAAAATTCAAAATTAATTGGTAGGTGTGGCGTCACCAGCAGCAACAGCACCGGCAGAGGCAGCTACAGCAGAAGCTAACGGTAATTAATTGTTTTTTGAAGTGTCTTTTGGGACAAGAAGAAGAAGGTGAAGCAACGCGAAGAAGCTGCCCGGTTAATATTCCGCCATATACATTGATCAAGTACTTATTCAGTGATTTATCGGAACGGAATTGGGTCAACCTAATAGGAAACCTAACCTAACCTAACCTAAAAAAGCTGAGAGTAGTGAAAGATTCTGGTGGAAAGTAAAAGTGTTAATTAATAAGTTTATTGCAGACTCACTCTTGCACTCATAACCAAAAAAAATAATAATTAATAAGAAAATTAATTAAGCTTACGTAAATATGACAGTTTTGTAAATACTTTAGTTAAAAGGAAAATACTTCAAATTCATACGACTTTTTTTGTAGTATGCATAGGGGTTTAAAGCCATAATTCGCACTACCTAAAAAAGTAATGAAAATAAAAAATAATACAAATAACAAATACACAATGTAATAAAAAAAA
The DNA here is from genome assembly GCA_018151435.1 of Zaprionus africanus. Classification (NCBI taxonomy): domain Eukaryota; kingdom Metazoa; phylum Arthropoda; class Insecta; order Diptera; family Drosophilidae; genus Zaprionus; species Zaprionus africanus. The sequence goes on from JAECXB010000096.1 coordinate 1,009,492, forward strand.
GAGAGTACAAAGAGTTTACTATCCCAGATAATTCCCGGCGGCTGGAACGCAATGCCAAAACAAATTGAAGAGTGCAAGTGTACGTGCCGGGCCCTGCTCAGAACAGTGGTGGACTGAGAAAGAGAGAGATAGATGGGGAGAGAGGGGGAGCTGGAATTAATGCAAATTCGAGACGCGATTGTTTTGGATTTGTGGACCAAAAACAAATGAAGCTACGAATTTGGCATTATTTATTGGGGAGACGCGACAGATAACGAGCTGATTGAAGAAAGGACGAACTAGGCGGGCGGGACAAGACAATAAAGCGCTGTAATCCACTCAGGCGGGCTGCACTGCGACTGCGACTTAAAGGATGCTACGACAGTTTATCCAGGCAGGGCAGGGTAAGGAAATGGAAAGGAGTGGGCAAGGGGGAAAGAGGAAGGCCCAACGCCTGGTACAGACCGGCTGGGCAAGCTTTGACGACGACTGGCCGCCAAACAATTCACAAAATTGTTTTCGTGACTTAAATTTTTGCGTCGTGGTGGACGTGTTTGGAAAGCATATGATGTGATTTGCCATCAAATTGAGTTGTCTTCCACTCGTTGTCGTCGTTGTTGAGGGCCGGGACAGGCCGAGCCGGGCACTGGCTCTGTATCTCCATCTGTATTTGTAGCTGTATCTGCGTTTGTCATACAGCTCGCTCGTCTCTCTTCCTCTCTCTCGCTCTCTCTTGCTCTCCACAACTAACCGAATTGCTCAAAATGCAATTAAATTTAGAAAAATATCAACAGCAGGCCGAGCCAGAGTTGCCAGAATAATAGTTGATAGCTGGAATAATGGCCGAGTAGCTGCAGTGGTCGCCAGGATGGACAAGGGACTGGAAGATTGGGTGGCGGAGGGTTTGTACTGCTGGCACTACCGCACAGAGATGTGCGTGTTTTTCAAGTTTGTGTCTTGTAAAAGCTGACAATGAGTGCAGAATGAAGGATCTTAACACATTTCTTATACAGATATGTAGAGGTATAGGTATAAATATGCAAAATAATACATTTACATTTTATTTTCAAAGAATATTAAATCGAGAGTATCACTTCATATTTTGCCCACTCGTTAAAAATCGTTTTTTAAATAGTTTCAAGTTCATTTCAAATTTAATTGATGCACACGAATTTTGCAACTATTGCACGCATGCTTACTTTACGCAGCACGACTTAGTGCCATCTCTAATTCGTGGCAGTAGTTCAGCTGCAGGAAGAATGGTCAAAGTTGAGAGAGTTATGAGCGAGAGGGAGGAGAGGGGGATAAGTTAACAAAGTGCTTGTTGCCTTTAAATAAATATGCTGAAGCTTGCCACGTTTAGTTCTGACTGTAAGTAGCTCGGCATATGCCACAAACTCTCCTTGCTGCTCTCCTCTACTTCTCTGTCTCTGTCTCGCTCTCTTGATGCTTTCCTTGTTACTGTTGTTGTAGCAGCTGTCAGTGCTACTGCTATTGTTGTTGTTGTATAACTTGTAACGCACGCCAAAATCGTCCAAAGATGCGAGAGTTTACTTAGGTTTAGGCCTTCTACTTACTTACTCACTCACACCTACTCACCAACACTCACTCACACCGAGTAGGCCACCTAAACGAGTAAAGACGAAGCACCAACAGACAAAGAAACTGAAACAGCAGCAGCCAAAACTGTAACTGGAGCTGTGAAAAGTCTTGAGTAAAGATACATTTTGTACAACAACTAAATTTCACTATGCAAATATTTGCAATACGCATGCTAAAGTGTGCATGTGTCAGTGCACGTCTATGTCTGTGAGTGTATGCGTGTGTGTAGTGACAATTGAAACCAAAACAAAACAAAAACTCGCAACACAATTGCCAAAACTGCACAAGTCCTTTGGCAGTGTGTGTGTGTATGTGTTGTTTGTGTGCACACTCGAGTTGCCACATCGACAAAGGACACAATAGGCGTTATCAAAGCAAACAGCAAGAACGCCTGTGTGCAGTAACATTTGCTCTGGCACATCTAACCTTAAATGTACTGCGACAAAGAGAGAGAGAGAGAGCGAGACAAACAAAAGAGGCAGCGCGCAAAAAGTGATAATTCAAGCCCGAAACGCAAGCTGAAATTCGATAGCTTTATCTATTGGTTTTGCTTTTTCTTTTGCATTTTTATGCAGTCAACTGCAACGAGTTGGCATGTCGATCGCAAGTTGCTCTCTCACTCGTTGGCACTCTTATAATTCTAACTGCTGCGCTCGCATAAAAATTTTACAATGCTTTCTTAACGTTTCGGTAAGCTAAATGTTTATAAGCGCTTAAAGACTGTAATTGCGCCAGTTGCTATCGATAAAATTACAAATCAATCGGCAGGAGTCTCTACGATAAACAAACAGAGAAAGTCTTCATTTGTTTAATAGAAGTAGTAGTAGAAGTTGAGTACATAGTATAAGAGTGAATAGCAGCAGTAGCCGAATAGAATGTAGAATGTGGGGTGAAGAAGAGTGTGACGTGCAAGCACTAAAGCAACTGCAACTACATACACATATGTATACCACACACAACACACCACACAACAACACACGCACTACTTTGTCTATTGCCTCTTCCTCGCCCCTTCCCCAGTATGTGATACAGTTTTTTGTTGTCCTTGCCCCACATACTATTCGGCAAACTGAACTCGTTTCTCAACTAATTGCCAAAGCGATTAAGCAGCGTGCGACGATGACTACTTAAACTCGTCATAGCAAATATAAACAAAACCACAAAATGATATTGTACCAGACTCGCAAACCCCTCTTCCCTGTCTCTCTCTCTCACTGTGTCTATTTTCAGAAAACCCCTTCCTTTTTTCTTTACTAAACTATGCTGCGGGCAAAAAGTGGGTGACGAATTTCTCGGGTGACTCTAAGGAGAACGCAAAATGCTTTAAAACAATTAATTATACATTTTTGGAGCCAGCAAAAGCAGACATTTAAATAACTCAACCACACACTCACACACATATACGCAGCCAGCCACTACACACACACACACAGAGTCGCTCAGAGAGTTCCAAGAAAAGCGAGCAAAAACAAACAGTGAAAATGGATTTCCATTTAAGGCGGCATGTTGAGCACATTGTTTTTATTAAGTGTCGCATGATATACTTACGTATATCTGTGTGTGTCTGTTTCTGTAAGTGTGAGTGTGTGTGTGGCGGCACGGCACTCCACACACATAAACACTTCAAGTGGCAACATGGCGTGCAACTAATCCGCTGCCCAAAAAATATGTTACAAGTGGGCATAAGCAGTCCGGGATCAGGGCCTGAGCCCGAGCAGAGGCCATGGCTGGGGCAAACAGTCAGGGGTCAGGGGTCAAGTGGTCCCCATGTAGCCAACCGACCATCAAAAGAGCGCACAGTGGCATGCGGCACAACCGAAGTGTATTTCGCAAATTTCACATATATAATTATTTCTTTCATATCAATATCAATTAATTTAAATTTTAAAATTGTAATTTGTATCAAAAAGCCTAGAGTTCGGCAACACAATTACACTTAGACAAGTTCCCGAAATAATAGATTATATACCATGGTACATAATATATTATATTATATGTTATCTTATACTACACAAAAAACATTATTATTTAAATAAGAGGAGTTTTTTATATATCTTTACCTCCACGCAATATGGTAGATAAACTGTGCACTCTTATTATTTTGATTGCAGTTGTACGTGTAATTGATACCACTGTGCGCCATGGTCACTGGGGCAAACAAACATATCATCATCATAAAAACAGGCATCGTATGGATAACAAGTGACGAAGGCAAAAAGCAAAAAACACTGTAAACAAATAATTTGCGAATTGGGGAAAAAAGAATATAAACTCAAATAGTGCAACATTAAAATTGTATTCATTTAAATTCTTTTTATATTATTATTTATTAACATCAATCCTAACACCTCATGCATTTCCATTAATAAATTAAAGTGTTAGTCCCTTGAAGACAACCTCATGTTAATATTTACTATTACTTATATAACGTATGCATACAATATTTAATATAATTACATTTTCTAAAGAGTTCTTATTATTTTCATAAGAACTTGATATAACGCCACGTCAGATAAACTATTGATAATTACAATCATTTCTCTCAGTGCATAAAATGAGACTGCGAGAGTGTTGAGGCAAAGGGCGACAGTGAAGACGAGGTCATCATATAATGCGCGCTAAATACATAGTTTGAAAATAGTTGTGAACCCTTTCATCAGCAGCAGCAGCAGCTCCTGGACTATCAATCCCCTCAATCTTCTTCCACTCCCGCACTCCCTGCCTCCCCTCGCCGGAAAATAAACTCTAGTTTCTACTCACAAGCTGAGAAAAAACCCATGGGAACTCGACTCGTCGTTGCAGAATCGAGAAAACAAAGCGAAGCTCATCGAAAGAGGGGATGAGAAAGAGGTAGACAGAGCAGGAGAGGAGAACCGGTTCACCATGATGTAGGCGGCAGGGAGGGGCAGACTGGGAGAGGCAGACTATGAGAGGCGCGCAGGGCAGGGGCTGATGAGGAGCATTTTCTGTCATTTTGGTTTTTGTTTTAGTTTTGATATTCGCATGACCTTTTTTGGCATATTCACAGTAACATTTTGTCAGCGGCGTAACTGCCATTCCACCAGAGCCATTCGCAGCGCAACCGACGACAGAAACGGGACAGGGGTAGGGGAAGGGGAATAGGAGGAGGTTCCAAACTAACTGGCTGGAGTTCTCACTGCTCTGGTGCTGATAAATAAAAGGCGACTCGAATCCGTGTGGACAGTCTGCATACACCACACACACACACGGACAGCGAGACAGTGTGGACGCGTGTGTCTATGAATAGCTGTCGAAATGAGTGTTGCAACTAAATGAATAACTATAAATTAGTGCAAAAATGGCATATTTTCACACACTTTGAATACAGAGCAACATCAAATTGAAAACTCACTGAGTGTGCTCGACTAAAGGTTACCCTGCATATAGAGTACAATTGTAATATGAACAGATGGCGCTCTTAAGTCAGACGAAGAGAGCAACAAACTGATCTTCACTGAAGCAATGCCATCTTGTTTCCACTGACTAACATTACGAATACGCAAAGTTTGCTCTCAATTACCATTTCAAACACACACACACCTACACACTTGCATACACGCATACAGACTTAGCGAAAGCGTCATCGTACCGCGTCAACGACCGCATTCATAAATAACTTTTTACAGAAGAGTCGCATATAATTCTCAACTTGGTATTCCGCGACCAGTTTGCTTATAACACACCTCACTTGCCAGACAGGCGGCGGTCGAGCGTCTTGCGGTTTCAAGGGTTGCTCACACTTCCCGACAAATTGTGATGACTCAGTTTTCTTCTACTTTCCGAAAACAACAAAAAAGATTACGAAAAAGGAAAAACCAAAACACGCAAAAAAACAACCAAACAAAACGCAAAAAAACCAACCAAAACAACAAATGAAAAATGTTTGCCGTCATAGAGACGCGCCGGTACGCGGCTTCGCGCGCTGTTGATCGCTATTTTGCAGTTGTCGATAGATAGGATAAATACTAACTTATCGATCGGTTTTTTGCTGTTGTAATACATGCTACATTTATCATCACTATATCGATTTTAGCAGCAGCTACTCTACTCTATCTTATCGTTCTCTTAAATTTGTCTTTGGCTATTTTTCTGCTGCAAAATATTTGTGATCGATATTTTACTTGCGATAAACTATCAGCGGCTAGTCTTCTTTCTTTTTTTTCTCACCACTTTTTATACCTCTTGTCGGCTCGTTGCCGAGAAGAAACTGCAACAGTTGCAAAAGTTGTTTAAAGCCATGTATATTAAAGACCCCAGACAGTCCTTCCTCTCTCACTCTCCTGCTGTCATGCTCTCCTATTGTAAGCATACATAAATATTATCGTATAATTCAAGGCAAGTGCAAAGGAGTGAGCTCTCACTCGTGATGGGGAGAGGGGCGTGGGGGAGTCGGTTGACGCATTGAAGTGAACGCATATCTATCATTAATATCGCTGCAGTCAGCTGCTGTTGTGCTGCTGCAAAAAATATACTTCACACACACACACACAGACACATGCTTGGGGATCGTCGGCATTGTGTGGCCTGTGCTCTAGCTCAGAGTTCGCTGCCAGCAGAGCAGTAAGTGCAGTAGCAGCAGAAGCAGCAGCGCAGCGCAACTGACTGCTGAACTACTGCCAACTGCAATTAATCATTTTTCTATCATTTTCAGATTTTTTATACATACAAACAGCCGGTGCCAATGCACATGTGTGTGCGCACATGCATACATACGTACACATGTATGTATGCATGTACATACATACATAAGTATGTATGCATATGTATGAATGTGACTGGTAAGTTATGATTTCACCTCCCACCACACTACCTACCTCTCCCACCATTCAGTTTCAGTCCCTTTCCATTCAGAATGTTTCATATGTTAGTGAATTGCCAGAGACAACTTACATCCATACATATATATTTGATCAGATTAAAACAACTATATATATATAAACTTATATCTGAAATAATAATTGATATTAATCGTAAAACTACAAATGCCAGCGGAAAGCACCGTAAGAGAGAGAGAGAGCTGAGCCCACTTGCAAGCTTACTTAACCTCAATGCGTGCCAGCCCTGATAATCGCACAGGGCTGGCAACAAAATCAGCAAGACAGAAAATCAAAGACAGATACAGCTACAGCAGAAAGCAGGCAAATTAAAACTGGTACGCAGTCAGCCAGACCAGAGAGCGGTACTGCTGTGTGTGTGGATGTGTGAGGTATGTTTGTGTGTGTGTGTGTGTGGACGTGTGAGTGTGGGCTGCCTTAAATTGCATTCCTGCCGAGCAAAACGATTCCTAATGGTGCCTCCAATAGATTAGGTCAATTGGAGTCTGCTGCGAGCGTTCGTTGCATGTGGCAGGGCAAAAAATCTTTCGTTTTACATGCGCACACACACATAGATATTAGGTGCATGGACATGTGTATATGTATGTATGTACTATGTATGTATGGATGTACAACAATCTGGTCAGAAAGCCAAAGGCGAAAACTTTTTGATGGTCATTGATGGTGATACGTCCGGTGTTGTGCGCCAAGTGAGCAACGAGAAGGGGGATGAGGGCTTGGTTTGTGTGTGTGCGTGTGCAGATAAAGCAGGGCATGGGGAGTATAGATGGGAGAGGGGTTGGGGAACGGGGTGCAACTCGCCCACTTCTGCTGGCCAGCAAAACTGCTAACAAGCTGCTTGGCGTCCAACGTTGACAACCCGATGGAACATTTGGTCGGCTCGGTTAGGTTTAAGTGTTTTATGAACTTGTTTCAATGAAGTCAGACGAGGTGTGTGCGTGTGCGTGCATACCGCACATATACAAACATACAGACATGCCACACATACAGACATACATACATTTGTGCGTTTGCACTCGCAGGTGACATGTGGCAACAGAAGCCATGTCTACGCTTAACCTGACCTGCCGTCGTGGTCTGGCTCCGATCTGTTCGTCCGTCCGACTGTCCACCAGCTCTGTCCGTCCGTCTCTGTCTGGGGCATTGAAGCTTTTAATTTGATTTTCGTTCAAGTGCGGTTTACGTACCCCCTCCCCTTACCAGCCATTCCCTTCGCCCTCTGCGTGTGTGTGTGTGTGTGTGTGTGTGAGATTACGTGCATATTGAGCAGGTGTGCGAGACTGGGCGTAGGAACTATGGTAAGTTCGTACTCAGCTCGGCTTTGTTGGTTGCATTGAACTTGAGCTGCTGCCTCCGCCTCTGCTCCTGATGCTGCTGCTGCCAGGGCTGCCACACTTCTGCCCGGCCACACGTTGCGCTCTAATGAGCGAGCCAGCACACATCTTAATTAAAGCCAGTCGGAAAGTTCAATAAGTTTTCCAGTGCTCAGCCGGCAGTTATCCTGTAGGTAAAGCCACAACAATGTGTCCCTAAATCGAATAGAATGTGTCATAGTAAATATGTTTATGTATTTCTATATGTATGTAAATAAGTGTGTGTGTGCCTGTGTATTAACTCCTGAGGACTTTCTTTGTTTACTGAGATTTCAGTCGCAAAATATAAAACAAAGTTAAATTAAATGATATGTTCCCATTCATAGAATGTTTATGATTGAATACAAATACGACTCGCAAATAAAGCAACATAAATGAAATTTAGTGACATTTAGCGCCAACAAAACTGCATTTAACTTGCATAAACTAAAACTCTAATCATCTAGGGTATTTATGCGTCGTACAGTCGCTTCTCTGCACAGCTTTATTTGTTTTTAATTGAAAAGTCAGCCACGTTCCAACTTGGGCAGTTTCTAATTCAGTTGCCGGAAAGAAAATTTTAAAATATTTGTCTACTTTCTCGTTTCAATAAATTCAAAATTATGTAGGAAACAAGCGATATAGGAACTCAAATAATTAAATTAATACGGATCTTAAGCACTGTATAAATTTAATAATCGTATTACCATATTGATGAAATTATTGTGGGGCCTAAGTCAATCAATTTAATTGAATTTGTTTATTCAGAACTTAAAATATGAAGAAACGAAAACAGATTACAGGATTTGCGAGTATTTTATTGTTAGTCCCGAACCGAATCGAAATCTAATTTAATAAGCCATTAGTCGATAATATGATGACTGACCTGTCCGCATGGAACAACAATTCCCATGGAGGGGTAGGCAAGCGTGGCTGGTGGAGATAAACACAGCGGGTCGAAGCAAAGTTGCCGCAAATTTGGCAAGCATTTGCCAAGTGGTGCCACAACATGCGACTACTAAGAAAGACGCTGCGAGAGCCGCAGTTGGAGTCGCAATCACTGTCGCAGCCCGCATCCAGGGTCAGCTGGCGAAGCATATTGGCGCTGAACACGGACGAGTTTTGCCGCAACACTAGCATACATGGCCTGAAGTACATTAACAGTCCCCGCCTGCACACGGCAGACAGGTGAGGAAAGCAGGAGGAGGAGGAGATGAAGAAGGTAGTGTTGAGTAAACAAGGCGAATCCATTGCAGAGTCTTCTTTGGGCTCGCTCTGTTGGCTGTGCTCTGCTTTGCCGCCTTCCTCATGCAGGATGCCTTCGAAAAGTGGAACACGACACCGGTGATTGTGGGCATTAACCCGGAGCCGACATATATCACAAACGAACCGTTTCCCGCGATTACCATTTGCAACCTCAACCAGGCACTGGCCGCCCAGGCAGCCCACATTGCCAACGATTCTGGCAAGTTTGCCATGCTGCAGGTGCTCTGCCGGCGCAAGACGAACTCACAGCTGGCCAGGGGCAACAACAATTGGGAGCAGCTTATCAGTAATGTAGGTGTGAAGAGCAGGGAGTAAATGTAATTTGTATGCTGACTTTTTTCACAGAGCTGAATTTCTTTTTAATGTCCTAGCTAAAACTAGCTATAAAAGAGCTAAACTGTCAGCACAGCAGGCGTGTTTCCTTCTAGGGCAATGATTTCTCTTAATATCTTTAACTATCCCTAAAAATGTTCAGTTCTTCTAAGCTGACGTTGACTTCGAGCTAGACTTAGCTATAAAAGAGCTAAACTGCTAAACACTCTAACTAAATTTTCTAGTCTTCAACGATGTCTTCATAAAATCTTCAGTTTATCTCTGAAAAATATAGCTAAATATAGCTGTAATACGCTATTAAAGAGCTCAACTCTGCAGCTACTTTTTTTTGCTCAGAGTCTTCCATAATCATCCGTAGATCTCGCAACCATGCAGCGCTATGGTCGTCGGCTGTCGCTACGGTGCCGTGGACAATCAGTGTGAGCGCCTATTCCATCCCATTATCACCGATGAGGGACTCTGCTGCGTCTTCAACATGCTTCATCCGCGCTTCATGTATAAGCACAAGTAAGTCGTGGAAGTATCCGCCTATTTCAACTTATCTATGCTTTCTATTTCTTGTCCGTCATCCTATACATGCAGTCATCTCTTCATACATTCTCGTATACCTACCTGTCTATTCTTCTCCCCATCTTTAACCAGTTCTTTTCTGTCTCCTTACTTATTTATTTCTTAGATCTCTGGAGTTACAAGAGTTATCGACATTAAATTTCGTTTACATATTTCACTAGACTAGATGAATCTTATTGCTTTCTTTAAACTGGATCCACTTCCTTCCTGTTCCTAAAGTTATTTAAAAACTTTCCAGTCCGCCGCTGACTCTGCGCAACATAAGTGTCGAACGAAGCTACACGCCAGTCAACTGGAACGCCGAGATTGGCTACGGTCGTCGGCTGCAGGACGAGCCATTGAATCGGTACCATCCGCGAGCATCGTTGGGCATTGGCGAATCGCTGGGCTTGTCGCTGACCCTGGACGTGCAGGCGGACACCTACTATTGCTCCTCTTCGAGCAGCATCGGCTTCAAGCTGGCGCTGCACAGCCCAAACGAATCGCCGAATGTACGCGAAACGGGTGTCCTCCTTGCACCTGGTCAAGAGACGAAGATGCGCATTGAGCCGGCCAAGATAATCACGGAGCTGCATCTGCGAAGCGTGCATCGCAAGTATCGTCATTGTCTATTCCGCAGTGAGGGCAATCTTAGCTACTTTGCTCACTACACGCAGCGCAACTGCGAAATGGAATGCATGTCGCGCCTGCTGCTGCAACACTGCGGCTGCATTGTGTTCTACATGCCACGCCTACATGGCAACGACACCGTCTGCAGCATACGCGAGACGCAGTGCGTTGAGAGTGTGCGTCTTCATTCTGTGAGTGTCGCTGTCGAGTCGTGCCTGGACAACTGCTTGCCCAGCTGCTTCGATCTCACCTTCAATGCCATTGCCTACTCAACGAAAATCTCCTACGACGACTTTCGGGTGGCCAATCCCGCTATGCGCAATCTCAGCAAGTCTTATGTGGAGCGCAGCATTGCTGTGCTAAATCTCTACTACAAGGAGCAAACATTCCGCGCAAACAAGCAGACCGAGTTCATCGGCATATCCGACTTTCTGTGTGAGTAAACTGCAGCGAGAGATTGGATTACGAATGTAATTCCCTTTCTGCTTTTGTCCTTCTCACAGCCAATGTCGGCGGCTTGATGGGTCTCTTTCTGGGCTTCAGTTTCCTCTCGATTGCCGAGTGCATCTACTTTGCCTTCATTCGCCCCTGTCGCATTTGCACTGAGTTCCGAGAGCAGCGCACAGTCTCCACCCTGGAATTGGGCAAGGGCTCTAGCATCGTTGCTTCCGTGGAGCCCAAAGCTTCTAAGTTGCGTCTGAACAAGCAGCTCAACCCCAATATGCTGTGGCAACAACAGCGACAACGCGAACGACAACTGCAGCAGCAACGTCATCTCACACATATCTCCAATGCCGCCTGGTTCCGAACAGAGCTGGGCCCGCAATTGAGTCCGGCCTAATTCACAATTTACACTTTTATTTGGATCTACATAAGCTATATGACTACTATAAGATATCAAAGTATTTCGTAACAACATCCGTTTGCGGCACCGCAAAATTTGTGGGTCTTTCATAGCCGAGCGTAAAGTGCTTTGCCTCGTTCTTAACCTCTTCGTCAAAGATCTGCAAGATGATGAAAAGTCAATTAGTTATCACATTCAACCAACTCCCCTTCCCTTTTCCTCCATCACTTACATCGCACTCCTTCATCTCCAGCAACGGCGCCAGATCGAACTCCGTGAGGGGCAAACTTTTCGATATAAAACGTGCCGCATTTGCCACCTCGGGCACAGCGTGTTTCTGCAGCAAGACCATTTCCCACAAGGAGCTGTTCAGTGCGCCTGATTTGACTGGATCCAGTTCCGTCTCATCGTACGGATCGTTTATCTCCACAGCTACAAAGGAACACATAAATTAAAATATTTATTCCTTTCTAGAAGTTTATTGTTAACTCTGCTTACCACTTGCAGCGGACGAGGCATTAATGAGACGCTGCAGTCCTGTGTGCCGCAGCAATAGGTTGCACACGAAGCGTATCATAATGATGGCATCTTCTGTGGGACACTTCAGTGCAAGTCGCGCCAGTCGCTTGACAAAGGCGGCTACCAGGTTCTCAGGTAGATGCGTCGAAGTCAGAAATATATCGGCCAAATAGAATAGACGCGCCTTGTACTTGTTGTAGAACATTCGGGGATAGAACATATTGTACAGCTTTACATAGACATCCGGGTAGGTGATGTTCTGCTTCTGCATTAGTGTAAAGATGCCCTGCAGAGCCAGCAAGGCAATGGCACCATCTGCATTTAGAGAACAAGATCTACGATAAAGAAGAATTTTGAGTAGCTTACTTTGTTAGCATTTACCAAACTGTTGCAACGAGTCCATGAGGAAGTCTGTTAACAATATGGGATTATCCAAATGTGGCAGTATACGCTCCAGTAGTACCACTAGCACCTGTCGATGCACCTTCTCGTCCAGGCCAGTGCTGGCTCCCATAACGCGTTTCCACAGTTTATTCAGGAATTTGCGGGTCTGATTGTAGTCAAAACTTGGATTGCTTTTGGTGCCTTCCCCGACGTGGTGTTGTTTATCATTAAGGACCGTCTTGCCCAAATCGAGCAAGTTCACGAGGGACAGAAAGTTAAATGCTTCCCCGGGATTATCGGCCAACCTGGGTGGCACAAGGTCGGCCAACAGTTGATAACATAATTGCAACACGTCTAGAGCACGGGCATATTTCTCGAAGGCCACTAGACCCACTGGTGGCGATGTCTCTGACTCGATCAGTGCCTTGAGAATGCTGCGCAGCCGTTCCACAGGCCATGCTCTGTTCTTCGCCAGCTTAGCCTCAGCCAAAATCAACTGCATGCAGACCTTTAGGCTCACAGCTGCATTCTCCTTGTTGCTTCCCCCAAAATGGGTGAGCAGCAGCGACCATGCCTCGTTATAGATTATAAGATTTCTGTTAGTCTTCTCTTTGCCCGTTGCCTTGGCCTTGCCGCCCTTGGTCTTTGGGGTGTCCTGTTCCTTGTCCGAGGAAAATATGCACTTGCGCTTAAGCAGATTCTTAAATATCACCTCAATGACATGCATGACGCCAGTGGCATTGTACTCAGAATTGTTCTAGGATTAAGATGAGGAATACAGAGATTGGAGAATAACACAGCTGCGGCACAAACTTACCAACAGGTGAACTATTTTCTTGAGCTCCACTGTGTCGACTTTGTTGGCGTTTAGCAGCGCATTGGCACGCTGCTGCAGCTCGGCCGGCACATTGCTACGTTTGCCAGACACCTCGTCCTCCTTTTCCAACGGTGACTGTGCTGCCTTTTTGGCTGCTGCTGTGTTTTTCATTATTCTCAGATGCGCAACTTATACGACAGTAAATAAACTCAAACCAAAACTAAAACATGCGGCGTGCAGTGGCCATAGCGTTGCCACACTATCTGAGTATTAACCACGCGCTTGGGCAAAATTAGTACATTTCGACCCGCTGCCTTAACACATGTGTTTCAAAATTCTTTTTAAAAAGAATATAAACAGTGCACCGATAACATGAATGTGAGCACAGATTTCAAACCCGTGCTGACACGCGCTGCACTTGCCCTGAAGAAAACTGAAGACAGTTCCGATTTCACAGCTTTGGTCTTTCAAGAACCACAAGCAGCACCAGTGACGGGAAAACGACCGAAATCAACAGGAGCTGGAGATGCAAACGAGGCTGGAGACAAGCCAGATAGGACAAAGTTTGGCAAGGATCCTACAGATAATGAATTCGACATTAAAAAGGCGCGACATGAAGTGATCAACTTTGCAAATGCAAATCAAAGAATAGTCAAGAACAAGCGCAAAGCGGAGATCCAACAACTGGTCAAACTCGGCGCTAAGCCACCTAGGAAGGAATATAAAAACTATAAGGACCTGAAAGCGGAACGACAGCGGCTGAAGGATATTCGGGAGAAGCGTAAGGAGTTCAGTCAACTGGGAAAAACACAAACTGGCGCCGCTGCCGTCCGGTGCAGCGCAAAGGCTCAAAGGAAACAAGTGCAAAAGAAACGCGCTCCTGTTGCCAATATCGGCCAACACTACGGCAAGGCACAACCAAAGTTTAAAAAGCGAAATTAAAGCATTTCAAAATAAATACTTATTTTCCTTTCATTATTATCATTAGGGGCAGGTCTCTTTTGTGTTGTAAACAAATCACACAAGACGTGGGTCAAATGCATGTGTATGAGTACACGAACCTGAATGGCTGGCAACGCTAACGATAGAGCAGTGCTGCCAACTTTTACTAAGTCATCTGTTGTTGTTTTTTTTTGTGCACTTGATATTTTGTCAGTCGTGCGATTACGTGAATTCAGCTTGAAGTAATATTTGTTTTTAATACTCGCAAAATGAACGCAGCCCCACGCGCCGCAATCAGTCAGCTGCTACGTCGAAGCTACAGTCAAGCACAGAAGGGTGCTGGGGGCTCTATGGCCAGCAGAGGCGCACCCGTTTCAGATTCGCAATCCATCAGCAATGTCACGGGCCTGAGCAGCGCCTGTGTGAAGCCCACATCAGGACCAGTGGGTCCTGGAGCTTCAGCAACTAGTGGCTACAAAGTTCCTGAATACTTCTCTTTCAATCGCTTCTCTTACGCCGAAGCTGAGGTGGAAATGGCCAAGTACCGCTGCCCCCAACCGTCGGCGATAAAGAAGTAGAATAATAATATAAATGAAGTGCGACGAGCTATAAAAGAAATGTAATTATTAAAAACACATATGTTAATAAACGTTGTTGAGAAATTCTGTACACAAACGTTCAATATATTGACCATAGAGTAAAACATATATATATATGTACACGCATATGTACTCACAAGAGTATGTACGTATGAATGAATATAAATGTTGAGCGGATGTGTGCGTGTGTGTGTATATATGTAGGTATTCCCAACGGCATGCCAACCTGTTGACCAGAGTTGGCAGCACAAAAATTTAACGCCAGTTGGCAGCTCTGTTGGCATCTCGCTCTCATTCTCTCCTCTTTTCACTTCTATTTCTCTTCACAATTTCTTGGCGAGTGGCAGAGCTGTGCTGTTCTGGGTAATCGACATCGAAAATATTGAGCGCGGGAAGTGATATATACACAGTTTTACATCCAATTTGTCATTGTACAAAAACCAAACCAAGTAAAGCAATATTTACATTAATATTAGTGTTATAAATCATTGTGTTAAACACCAAAAATAAATTATTATGCTATTTATTGCAAGGCGCAAGCCACGGGGTAGCAGCTCTGTTTGTGCGTGTATGTGTGGTACAGTTGGGTAGAAAAAACATTGCTGGCCTGGCAGCGCCGCACAATTTCATCGTTCCACAGCACAGAAAAAGTAAAGCCAACCAAGTAGGGAACGAAACAGAGAAACACTTAAACTCGAACTAAAAAAAAAGAAAACAAAACAAAGTGGCATCATGTTGTTGCGCGTTGCATGCAGGACAGCAGAAAAATAATAATTAAACAGTAAATCAGTGCAATGAAATGAACGGTGTTGCCAATTTGCTGATATTATTCGCAAACAGGGACGTCTTCTTGAACGCAATCGCAATCGGACAGAGTGCAGTGAAAGTGTGCGAAACACAACCGAAACAGAAACAAAACTCATAAAGACGTTAATAAAAAAACCCGAAAAATGAAAAACCATTTAAATGTAAGTGCACGACAGTGATAAAATGCAAAATGCATATTGATAATAAATTATTAAACACTAACAAACACATATGCATTAGATTCTGTGTATGTGTGAGTGTAGTTATATATTAACATTGCCTATATGTAGCGTATGTACACACAACTGGCGCGCAAAAATCAGCGTAGTTGCTAATAGAGCACCAAAAATGACAAAAATGGGCGCCAGAGTTGTCGCACAAACCAAACAGAGAGGAGCGCGTGACGCTCGTTTTCGTCACGAAGACAACACGACCGTTGCAACTGAGCACGAATGAATGAAAATATATATTAATTTCAATAACTAAAAAATAATTAACACATTTTTGAATACATTTGAGTAAAATACTAACATCATTTAATTAAATATACTGAATACTAAGTAAATGTATAAAATAATAATTTAATGTTACTCACGATACAACTACATCTCCATATCTAATTAGGATGACCCGTGTTGCCACTACGCTGCAATTTCAAGTTTTGTTTTGTTTTTCTGTTGTTTTTATAATTTTGTATTGACATTTGTATTTTGATTGCAAATCGTTTTAATTGCTATTGACCAATTATTGCAGTGACTTATGAAAGATGCGAGCTGGAAAAAAACAGGAAGCTGAGAAAAGAAAAACTCGACCGTGCATAGTATACGTAAAAAACTTAAGAGGATCTGAAGCCAGCGAAGTCAACAACGCAACGGCATTCAGTAAACAATCCAAAGCAGTGCGCAAAGTCGCGAGAACCACATCCCCCATCCCGACCAGACGTACACAGGCCGAAAAGCAGCGGGAAAAAGCCAGAGAACAGACTGTACGCACCACACGAAGATCTGTTTCAATTGGTTACAACGTAGAACAACAGCAGCACCATCAGCAGCTGAAACGACAGGCTGCCACGGACTTATCCGCTGCAGTTGCTACTCCAAAAACAACACGAGGCGGCCGCAATACAGTCACAGCCGGAAAGCAACAGCAACAACCACAGCGACATCAACAACAGGTCAACAAGCCGGAGGCAAACACCTTGGGCAAGCAGGGCCAAACAGAGCACTCAATAGAGTACTTCACGCCGTCTAACAAACGACGCAACTCGGTACAGCGCCCAACTCAACTGCAGCAAGAGCACGAGCAGCAGCAACAACCAATTAAAGGGAACAGCGAAACGCCGAAAACAAAGATGTACAAACAATCAAAAATTGCCGTTACGCCAGTGGCTACACCGCCACCAACGATTGCGGCTAGTCGATCCCGTCGCTCAATCAAACCAAATCCAAAATACGCCAGCGAAGACATGGTCACACCCAGATATGTGGCTGCCATGTCCAGTGAGAGTCCCGGCAAGCGGACGGGCAAACAGTTATTCGCCGCCGATGATTTGGATGACGATGCGGATCTGCACGATTTTATTGAGGAGGATAACGATGATGAGCTTAATGATGCGGCATTCAATCCACAGCATCACAAATCCGATGATGATGATGATATTAGTGAAGCCGAATTCGAGGAGGTGCGACCGAAGGTGCCAGTGAAACGTGGACGTGGACGGCCACCAAAGAATCCGAATGCCGTAGCAGCCGCTGCTAATGCCGCAGCTTCAGCGGCGTCACGTGGTGTAACATCATCAGCAGGTCGTGGCATGTCACAGGCTGGACGTGGCAATGTCACACAACTGCAGCAGCTGCGTCGCACCATCGCCGCCTCAACAAATTTGGCGCGCTCCCATTTGGCAACTATAGCAGGCACAACGGTTGGTAACAAACGGAAGCTCGAGGATAGCAGCGACACGCCTATTGCACGCAAACGGATGGCCACCGAAGTGAGTAGCCGACCGACACCTGTTATCAATGGCAGCACATCGGTGGCAAAGACTACGACAATTGGTCTGACCAAGTCAAAGGTCATGATGGGCAACAACAGCGGCGCAAGCGGAGGAGGAGCTGGCGGTGGAGTACGTTTGGTGCAGGCAACAGGCGTCAGAGGGCGACCGCCGTCCAACTTTAAGCTGGGCACGCAGGCGACAGCTGCTCGCGGTGCGGGAACTGCATCAGGACTGCAGCCAGCCACGCGTCCAGTGGGTCGACCGCCAGGATCGGGTATGAAGATGAAACAACAGGCGTTGGCGGCAAGTGGCGGAGCTGGAGCGACGGCCAATGTCAAGTTGAAGGCCGACAGCGGAGATGTGCCCACGTTTACGATTGTTAATATCAATGACATAATAAACCAGGATGATGTGCTCATTACTCGCACCTCCGTTGCGTCCTCCAACAACAATAATAATAACAATAATAATAATAACAATAACAGTAAGAAACTGACGCCCGCTGCACGCAACAACAACAATTCACGCTCTAATCAATTGCAATCCTCCTCATCCGCTCCCTCATCAGGCTCTTCCCTTAACAGCAGCACGACCAGCCTGGGATCCAACATCAAACGACTCAAGGCACCAGGTGGAGGCACCGCAACAATAGGAGGATCGGGGACAACAGCAAAATCATCATTAGGAGGCATCAACCATAACAAGGTGGAAACTAAACCACGACCAAGAATACTGAATGCCGAAATGGGCAAGAAGTTGCAACCAATGAAGCCACTAATGAGCATGGGCAAGGAGCTGTGCCCCATGCCCGATGGTGGCGATACCGAGGACGAGGATATGTCGCATGATTTGGCCGACGATGACAACATTACCATATCACCACAAGCAGCAGCACATTCATCACCGCCGGGCAAAAATCAGGCGCGTGTCGTGCGCCACTTGCAGGCGACCAAGTGGATGCCACAACGGCGCAATGTGCTCTCGACAACAAGCCCCGTGAACGCTAGCAATAATCAAAGGCAACAGCAGCACCACCAGCAACAGTTGATCAGCGCTGGAGCGGATCGTAAGCTAACCAAGCTGCTGGGCGAGAGCAGTGACGACGATGTCGTCTTCAAGAAGCCGGCAAGTCCATCAACCGCCTCAACATCGATGACCCTGTCCAATGTCCATCAGCGACGCTCCAAAGAGAATGCGGCCGCGGCGGCAGCAGCAGCTGCAGCGGCTGAGGATGATCACAGGGCAGCAGCAGCTGCATCGGCGGCTGGTACCGAAGCTGCTGATTGCAAACCGCCAAAATACTTTCCACCCGAGACAACAACGTATTGCGAGGAGGATGGACGCATCGTCAAAAAGATCACGTGCTATGAGACCTGGCATGTGATCAGTACGCCCAAAGAGTCCACCAACAAGACACGCCAGCAACGCACCTGCCTCGAATTGCCGCTTGTCAAGTTGGCCAACGTGGCCGCACGCATCAAGGTGCCATCGAGTAAATGGACCAGCAAGGTAACCCTGTACAAGGTGTCGCCATCGCTGATGCAACGCCAGACAATGACCATATTTACCGGAGATCTAAAGAGCTATAATATACCCGAAGAGGAACGTCACAAATATCAACCATCGTGTGTGCTCTTCCGGCGATCCGTGCTCGATCGCAGCAAGTCTCGTGTGCCCTTCGATCGTGCCATCATCTTTAAGAACAAATGCTTCTATGCAAACATCGAGGGCAAGCATGTCAATCTCCTAGGGGCACCCGAGGTGGTTAATTCTGTAAAGGATGTCGAGCTGCTCATTGATATTGTCGACTCGTTGGCCCTATCCAGTGATCTCGTCGAGATGGTCACGTCCAAGTAAACGACCTCCTAGTTTCTGCTTCTTGGTTTTGTATAGAATTCATGAACACACACACACACAAACACAGATTGTATGTATGAGTGTGCATGCCGGGCACTTGTGCTAGTGGTATGCACCCGTATACTACGCATACGCAGACACATACATGCAGAAATATATATACACATATATTGGATTATCTTTAATAATAATGGTTTTTTTTGTATTCAATTTAAAAATAGCTGTAATAGTTACTTTAGCGTAATAGTTACTTTAGCTGTTCGTTATCTTTACTTTTACATCAATAATACATGCATACATATACACGCAGTATGTGTATATATAATATAATATATATAAAATTAAATACATATATATGTGTAAATGTGTACGGAATGGTAAATCAGAAAACAAATGTCGGAAACTTCACTAATCAGAGTCCGAGTCAGTTTTTATTTTATACATGCATCTTTTATAAATAACAATTATAATAATATTTAATTCAATCATCAAAATGATAACAGTAATCATAATTATGCAAATTGAGACGCGTCGATTGCAGCTCGGACGAACGACTTTCAAAGTGAAATCTATAATTTTAAAATAATTTTACATAATGTATGTATGTATGATGTAGGTATAGTTTTTTTAAAAAACACCATCACTTTTTAATTTGCAAATAAATAAACTGTAGTTGATTTATATGTAACAATAACAATATTTACACCAGACTGACAGGTGTATTCAATAAAAACAAACATAAAAAACCGAAAAAAACTAAGCAAAAACCGAAATAAACAAAATATATCTAATTTTATTTCTACAATGTAAACGATGAAAGTGAGTTACCAATAAAATAAGAACTTATTTTATTTCTATGTAAATCGACAACATGTGTAATCCATATAAATGAACTCATTATATTTATATATACATATATATGCATACTTATAAAAGTGGATAACATTTTATTTTTCGGTTGGGTGAGATATCAATGAAATTTAATAGAATTATGTACATCTAATTGTTAAATCGACTTTTCTTCCCAATCAATGGAAACAAAATGAAAAGAAATAAAGTAAAATAAAATCAATTAAAAAAATATAACAGTCTATGTTTTTGGCAGAAGT
The DNA here is from genome assembly GCA_018151435.1 of Zaprionus africanus. Lineage (NCBI taxonomy): Eukaryota > Metazoa > Arthropoda > Insecta > Diptera > Drosophilidae > Zaprionus > Zaprionus africanus. The sequence continues at coordinate 1,029,930 of JAECXB010000096.1, forward strand.
TGAAATATTTCCCACTATATTTCGAAGTCCGTTTCTAAGGGGTTAAAGAAACCAGCGTCAACTGTCATTGACCAGTGTGTCCCTATTCGGGTTGAAAAATGTATTAATTTGTACGTAATCTTAATCTCATAGATTCAAGATTTTCTGCCATATTCAAATTTGTTGCAAGTGAATGCTATAAATAATATTTTCAAAGTAATCAAAGAAAGACACGTATGTGTGTACATATTCATCTTCAATTTCGATAATTAATTTCTATGACAAACGATATATTATCGATATTTGTTGAAAGAAACATCATAAAATCTATGACGCAGTGATTTATATTCTTTTATACTGCATACAAAATATTACAAGGGAGTAATTTTAAATTTTTTTAAAGGGTTTCAGTAATTCGTTGAATCGAAAAGTGTCACTGAATTATACACGATAACTATTGCACGACTTTGTTCTTTTTGTTTGAGCGTGAGCGTAGTAGCATCCCTGGCTCGATACACGTATCGATATCAGTCTAGCGCTGTCAATTATTTACCTACATATATATATTTTGTCTCCCAAAATTACAATTATTGAACGCCTAAAGAAAACAAGAAAAAGAAAAACAATTGTACACAAATTTGCAAAGTGTACGAAAAGCGCGCACAAATGTTTATTAATCATTGTTGTTGAGCTGCAACAAAAGCAGTGCAGTGGCTACATATACAAATGAAGGAGGAGGAGCTGCTGCGGCTCCATTGACAACCCAACCCAAAAAGCATAAGCGTGAGGTGGAGAGGTGGAGGAGTGGAGTGTCGAGAAGTGGCGAGGCGAGGAGTACATATGTACATGTAAAAAGAAAACGAAAAGAAAAATAAGAAAAACCGTGTGTGTGTTTGCGTTCACCAAAAAAGTGTTCGACTATAATTGAAAATAATAATTATACATCCAATTGCCGATATACAGTATACAGTAAGAATCAAGTAAATTCAACGAGAAAATAAATATCGAATTTAATACGAAGCCAACGCAATGGATACAGAGAGACCAAATGGCCAAGAGACGAAAGTCATTTATCATATAGACGACGAGAGTACACCCTACTTGGTTAAAATACCGATACCCTCCGCTCAGGTGACACTCAAAGACTTCAAGATGGTGCTCAATAAACAGAACAACAACTACAAGTACTTTTTCAAGTCAATGGACGCCGACTTTGGCGTCGTTAAGGAGGAGATCGCCGACGACGCCACAATTTTGCCTTGCTTCAATGGCCGCGTCGTCTCGTGGCTTGTCTCCGCCGACGGCACAAATCAATCTGACAATTGCTCCGAGCTGCCGCCCAGCGAATGCGAGATGCGTGTCCGTAGTCATTTGGCACTGCAACAGCAACAGCAGCAACAACATCAACAGCAGCAGCAACAGCAGCAGCAGCAACATCAACAACAGCATCAGCAACAACAACAGCAGCAACAGCACAAGCTCGGTCCGCTACAGATGCTGCAACCGCCGCCACTCACATATCAATCGGCATCGGTGCTGTCCAGTGATCTGGACTCGACGAGCCTCTTTGGCACCGAATCGGAGCTAACATTGGATCGTGATATGACCGACTATAGCAGTGTGCAGCGGCTGCAGGTGCGCAAGAAGCCGCAGCGGCGTAAAAAGCGTGCGCCGAGCATGTCGCGCACATCGTCGTACAGCTCCATAACCGATTCCACCATGTCGCTGAACATAATAACCGTTTCGATCAACATGGAAGCGGTCAATTTTCTGGGCATATCGATTGTCGGTCAATCCAATCGCGGCGGCGACGGCGGCATCTATGTGGGCAGCATTATGAAGGGCGGAGCTGTCGCTCTGGATGGACGCATCGAGCCGGGTGACATGATACTCCAGGTGAACGATGTTAATTTCGAGAACATGACCAACGATGAGGCAGTGCGTGTACTGCGCGAGGTGGTACAGAAGCCAGGTCCCATCAAGTTGGTGGTCGCAAAGTGTTGGGATCCCAATCCGAAGGGATATTTCACCATACCGCGCACGGAGCCGGTTCGACCGATTGACCCAGGCGCATGGGTGGCTCACACACAGGCGCTAACCTCGCACGACAGTATTATGGCGGATATACCGGAGCCCATTAAGGAGCGACTTGATCAGAACAATCTTGAGGAGATTGTTAAGGCCATGACAAAGCCGGACAGCGGCCTGGAGATTCGTGATCGCATGTGGTTAAAGATAACCATACCGAATGCTTTTATTGGCGCCGATGCGGTCAACTGGGTTCTGGAGAATGTCGAGGATGTGCAGGATCGACGCGAGGCCCGTCGCATTGTATCGGCGATGCTGCGCAACAATTACATCAAGCACACGGTGAACAAGTTGACGTTCTCGGAGCAGTGCTATTATGTGGTCAACGAGGAGCGCAATCCAAATATGCGACCACATCCGCATCCACATGCCCATGCGCTCAGCCATGCCGATACGGAGAGCATTACCAGCGACATTGGACCGCTGCCAAATCCCCCGATCTATATGCCATACTCGGCCACGTACAATCCAAGTCACGGCTATCAGCCGATACAGTACGGTATTGCCGAGCGACACATCTCGTCCGGGTCGAGCAGTTCGGATGTGCTCACCAGCAAGGATATATCTGCATCGCAAAGCGATATCACCTCTGTTATACATCAGACCAATCAGCTCACAATCGCTGCTCATGGATCCAATAAATCTTCGGGCTCATCGAATCGCGGTGGCGGTGGCGGAGGAGGTGGAGGTGGTGGCAACACCAACGATCAGGACGTATCCGTATTTAATTACGTATTGTAGAAATTTTTTGCAATGAAATTGTGTGTTTATTATTAATTAATTAATTAATATAATAATTATTCTTTTTATACATATACGAGTATACAACAAACAAAACAAAACAAAAGAAGAACCGAAAGAGAAAAACAAAAGCAAAACAACAATATAAAATGTATATTTCTAAGATACAATGATCATGCTGATAATGATAATGATAACGATAATGATAATGATAATTTGCTAAAGTTCACAATGGACACTGTGTCAAGTAAAATTAGCTCGAATTGCGAATTGTGGCAAGGCAGGATGATGATGATGAGTCGATAACATTGGACCGTTGCATGATGGAGGGAGGAATGTAAGCCGAAAGCCGGTTGAAATGAGCATAAGAATGAGATGATAATTTTGAATAAAGTTCTAAGAATTTAGTAATCAAAAATAAAAGAAATATATTGAATAATTCAATGTATGTGTTATTCTTCTTTCAATTTCATTTTTTTCAGGTGATTTACAGTAAATGTTATACATGTAGATTTCCTTCATGGGGTTATAACTTTTCCAAAGAGTAAGAACATTTGCTTTCTGACTAGTTTCACTGCAAAAATCGAATAGAAAAATTATTAGACGTACAAAAGATGTGCAAAAAAGTCTCAAGTTCGACAATGTGTGAAATGTTAGTTTCTATGGCACACGATACATCTATTTATACAATTTATATATTGTGAGGCTTATCATGATGGATTGATAAACAAGAAGTTAGGACGATAAAAAGAAAATCAGTAATAATTGATAAAACATTAATTGATTGTGCTTGGCGTTCAAGTTGCGCGCGTAGTTCGCGTCTTTACAACACTTGCGAAACTTATCGACGCCGATAGACGACGAATAATGCCTATCGAACTGAGAACGTAAACGAACGAGAGATACTGCAATATTAGAGGACAAACAAAAATATGGCAACAGAAGTGGAAACCGCCACAGCGGCTGATAAATTTGCAGCGAACGCTGAAGAATTGGAGAACTACTATCTGATGCTCGAAAAGGGCACCATTCCGGAACTGCAGTGGCAATCGCCGGGTCGGCGAGCACCATCGCCGGACGCCAATGCCGGTGGCAACAACAAAGAGCTCGAAGCTGCCACAGAAGCAGTAGAGCAGGAGTAAGTAGTGTGCAAATGCAATATGCAGTACAAATATTAAGAGCAATTTTTTTGTTCTTCATTCCAGGCCACAGAAGGCAAACGACTTTGACTTTAGCGATGAGGTTGCTCCGACTCAGATGCGTGTCCGTAGCCAGACATCGACGCCCAAATCGGCCAAGAAAAAGACAGCGAATTTCGCCGGAGTTCTAGAAACATTAAAAAAGAAGAAGACGGAGGGTTCATAGCATTGGGCATCAAGATACAATAGCCTGTAGAAGGGACTGTAGTTAGTTGTTAGGGCAATTGTTGTAAATATCTCATATAACTAAGTTAACTTTAGGACAAATCGAGAAAATATATTGTATGTTAAGCGTGACAAGAACTATCAACGTTTCCCATGAGTTGATTGAACTTTGTTTTGTTCAACAGAAAATAATATATAAAGTTTATCTTTTACCAAGCGTTTCCCGTTTACAAACCACTTTTTATCATTAAACATTCACTTTAAATTAAAAATTTATCTACTTCGGTTATGCGGTTTTGATAAGAGTTTCGAGAGCATCCAACACGAACAGCGCATGCATATGCTATCTCTTTTCAACTAACAGCATGCTATCCTTCTCTGATTAATGCTCCCCGCATTTGTTTCATTCCCGGAAAAGAGCAAAGTCGTACAGTTTATCAATAGGATTTATTGATTTAAAATGGCATATGTGTATATAAAGTATAATTGACCTTCTTCAAAAACGTCAATCGTTGTTTCCTTATTTTTTGTTTCTTTACAAAGTATACATATAATATATATATTAGCTATATGTGCACATATATATTTTGAGTAAATTATCATTACATATGATTCGTTTATTCGCTTGATTAGGTTATAATATAAGTGTGAGTGCCTTCGTGCTGAAACGCATGTCGTGAGCGTTCGCACTGTTCCGTTTGCATTCATCTCTTGTTTTGTACATTTTAAAATTACATCAAGCTAAGCAATATTTAACAATGTTTTCTAAAAATTTATAACAAACTAAAATGAGAATTTCAATCAGCAACTTTCGAACCGAATAAGTTCAAAATGCAGTGCTGATTGTGAGAAAGTAAAAACGTATTTAGAAGAATTGGGAAAAATTTGGAAAATGTTGATTAAAAACGGGATAAACAGGGATGAACAAAGCGGACAGTGGGATAAAAGGATGGGATAAGTTTAGTTTACAAATACATTTTTTCGGTTTTTTTTTTCTTTTTTTTTTGTTTTTGACATAGATATATCATATAGTGTCGTCTCATATAAGTATTTTATCTTAAGTGCAAACAATTTAGTCTGCTTTAAAGCACGTGCGTTCAACGTTTTAGAAACGTACATATGTGTTTACTAGTGTAAATATGTGTGAGAGAGATAGAGAGAGTGTGTGTGTAGATTAAGTAGTTAAAAGTAAAAAAGTATAACAACTTTAAACAAACACCCATGCCGCAAAGCTCTCGGTGGCTGTGGGTGGTCAGGCAGATATACTAGGCAGACTCATGCCAGGCTGCACAATATTGTGGCTTATTGGACCACTCCATCTAGCTGGGATTCGTTTCATTCGTCCTCCACTGCGGAGCTTCTGTGATGCAATGGTTGTTGCAACTGCTGTTGTTGCTGCTGCTGTTGCCCGTTGCTGTTCACGTTTACGCCGAGGCGCTTTTGAAGTATTTGTATAATTTGCGAAAATGTTGGACGCGATTTGGGCGTCTCATGCCAACACGGCCGCATCAGTTCGTTGTAGATGAAGTCCGGACAATTCTCATGTTGGGGTATTCTGTGACAGAGTTAATGATTAAATTAACAATCAGGAATAGAAGAAGAAGATGGTATCATACCGTTCGCCGCTGCGTAGCCGATTGAGAAAATCTTCTTGCGTTAATTCCTGGGGCACCAGGTTCGGTACGTCGCCACGCGAGAACATTTCGAAGAGCGTTACCCCGTAACTCCAGACATCCGAATACGATGAGAATTTACAGGTTTCAATGGCCTCCGGGGAGTACCTAAATAAAGGAGATAGTTGCCGATTAGAAATGAGAAGACCCTCCTCTTTCAGGGCAGGAATCTCACCATTTGATGGGGATATCACGCTGACTGATGCCGAAGTAATAGCCATCTGCATTGGCGAATTGCGCTAGCCCGAAATCTGAGATTTTAACACATGACCGATCGACTAGTATGTTGCGAGCAGCCAGATCACGATGTATCAGTCCCTTGCTGGACAAATAGTTCATGCCCTGCACACCACAAGAAGGAAATAAGTTAATTCAATGGAATGGAGATGACATGCCCCAAACTTACGCGTGCTATATCCAAGGCAAAGTACTCCAATTGATTATTGGTGATATCCGGTTTGCGAGAACTCAAATACACAAGAAAGGAACCAAACTCAAAGTACTCCATGATGATGCTCATAGACTTTTCAGCCCAGTATAGGAATTTTACGATATTCGGGTGATTCAAACTTTGCATTATCCTTATTTCTCGTTCGAAGTCATTCGATACTTGCACAGCCTTTAGCTTCTTAATGGCTACCTGCTCGGGTGGTCTATCCTTGTTATAGTATTGGAGTTCACCCCGATAAACTGTACCATAATGCCCCTGACCGATTTTGTGCTTCTCACGGTATCGAATCTTGCATTCGTCCAACTGAATCACTAACGGCAGAGTTGCAAGGATCACATCCTCTTTTAGGTCGGGTAGTTTGTTTGACATATTGCTACCGCCGTTGGATATGGGATAATCATTGGAATCGTCATCGGAATCGGCGTACTCATCTGAAATGATGCAGAATACAAGGAGATTGTTTATAAAGAGGAGCGAGATAAATATATATTTGATTCTCATACAGGATTCAGCTTCCGTTTCAGGTACATCGTAGTTTCGTTGCAGACGTGTTTTAATCGCATTCAGTCGCGTGAATATATCGTGATGACAGAAACGCTTGTCGGGATCATCGCTCCAGCCATCCATTATGGTATCATACATTTCTGCGGGGCACAAACGCTGCGGCAGCGGTTTCAATATGCCACCATGAATGGTTCGATTCTGTATCAGATCACTTTGTGTCAAGCGCTCCAATGCTATCTGGCCACGTGAGAAGATTTCATAGATTGTCGTGGCAAATGCCCAGAATTGTGTGCTCGATTCCAACTTCGCTGCCTCCAAATTGTTGTAGTACTTGCACGGAATCCAAGGGGAGCTGTGAATAAATATAAAAAGAAAATCATTTCCAGTTGGTTATAAAAATGTTTAAAATGCGCTGGTGTTACATGAGAGTTGGGAATTTTACTCACTCAGACATCTTATAGGGACGCGGGTAGCCGGGATCACTGATTTTGGCATCGAGCACGTACTTCTCTGGATCATATTTGGTAACCAAGAGATTGCCACAGCGTATATAGCTATGTATGATTTTGTTATCCTCCAGATAATGCATGCCACGCACCAGTCCGTGCATCATGTCCAGCAGGCAGTACATGCTTATGTCCCGATTCGCCTGCAGGAACTTATTAAGCGGCCCGTATTTCGAGTATTCCATCACCATCGTGTATGGCACTGATATTGTCAGTCCATAGAGTTTAATGAACTGCGGCGATTGTATCAGGCTCCATGTTTGCGCCAGTTTCATGAAGTCCTGAAAATGATCATCGTGCTTCAGCATCTTCATCGTGACAGGGACCTCCTTAAATGCCCCCTGCTGTATCCAATCGCCACGCATTGTAAACACCCTGTCATCATCGCTCAAATGCGTTGAGTCTATCAAGCGTCGAAGAATGTCGAGAATGAAGAAGTATGATAAAGATCAAGAATTTCGTGTCGATAAGAGATAATAATAACATACCTTTGTACCACTGCAGATCGGTTTTCGGATTAAATATCTGGGGATTACGACGCTGCAATTCAGCTTCACTCAGTTTCGCTTCAGTCTTTTTGGTTTTCAAATTTTTTGGCAAACAGAGCAGCAATAGCGGCGGCTTATCGTATTTTGATGCCGGTATGCGAATGTGATCCATGCTATCGGTCTGTATGAATTGCGCCAAATCTGTCAGATGCTCGAACAGATGCTCGCCCCCATTATAAAAAAGTTTCCATTTATCATTGCGCACAATTTTAAAAGTTTCCGTTTGGCATCTCTCATGGTCGCTGTGTCTGGCCACGCTGGTGGAAATCGATCGATTAGTTTACATAACAAAAGTAAATAGGAATTTGTAACTAACATTCTGGTATTAATGTCTATGTAGTACGTATCGTATTCCCGATCGCATTGCCGTACTATATAGCTGCCACACTTGTCGCCGTTCTCGTGCAGCTTCATGAACGAATACCCGCCCCCGATGGGGCCATGGCAGTACAAACGATCAAGCTCCTCCAGTGATGGCGTCTTGTACGATGGGCACAAATCCTGCATCCATTTCACAGTTAATCTGCAAGGCAAGCCCAAACCCAAAACCAACATAAATATAATTAGTTTTTCTATTTACCCCTTGTGTCCTCATTCTTACCTTATGTAAATGCCCAAATAGGATATGAATGATTTCATTTCGGGCTCGGTCTCAAAGCGCATGTGGTATCCCTTGGGGAAACCGACAATTTCCATGCGCACCACCGTCTCGCTCTCTTTGTACAGCGAGAAAATGTCCTCGACGACCGCGACGAGACTCCACTGAAATAAATATATATGCGACAGAGTCCAATTAATAACAATAATATATTTACAAGAAATAAAACAAGCACAAGATGGTTAAGCAAACAGAAGAAGGGGAGGTAAAGTGGGAAGAGGAGGAAGGAGCATGAAAATAGATTTGCTCGAACGCTCGAATTACCTTGAGAGTTGCTTCCGATGTGACACGCGCCACTTTCAGGCCTGGCTCAGGTGAATCGTGGAACCAGAGTCTCACATAGACGGGTATCGAATTGGGCGGCTGCTGCCGCGGTGGTTTGTGTTGATTCGAGTTGCTGGACGAGTGTGAGCCATGCACAGTCTGTGTGTCGCTGCCACTGTCGCTGTGATGGTGGAGGTGATTACCGTTCCCGGTTGCCGTTGTCGACAACGTGGTGCTGGAGCCGGTGACTAGGGTATTCGTAGATGTATGCGTCGAGTGGCCCAGGCTGCCAGTCCCATTGCCAATTGGTGGTTCCGTTGTTGAATCATTTGGGAAATATTCCACGGTCGCCTTGAACTGTTCAGTCAGATAGCTGGGTGCCAGGTGACAGATCTGATGCACATAATGCCACTTAAGGGTATCGACAGTAGGCTGTATATCGTTCAGCTGATGGAAGCGATTGCAGATCTTGGAGCGCACAAAAAATCTGTGCTCGCGTAAGAGATTCCGCGGTAGATAGTTCTTGTAGGACTTTTCCACTGTCTGAGCCTGCAGCTGCTGTTCCTCCTTGTCGATTAGCATATCCATAACGGCCAACCCCATGACCTTGTCCTTGTGATTCGGATAGCGTATCTCGTCAATCAGCTCGTGCAGCATATCGTAGCGCATCTGATGGTACAAGTACTTGTGACTGTTTGGATCGATCTCTGGCAGCTGCCTGTCCAGATCGGGTACTCGGAAACGCATACGAAAACAATACCGCACATTGCTGGACAAATTCTCACCGGGCAGCTGCCATTTGTAACGCACATTCACTGCTCCACCGGAGGATGATGATGATGATGAGGAACTGCCGCTGCTGTTGCTGCTACTCTTGCTGCTGCTCTTACGTTGCCCGTTGCTGTTGCTGTGCTCGCGCAATCCAAAGAGGAGCTGTGCCGTGGGCAGAATTTCCAGACTGCGGCACATTGTCGTGCAGATCTCTTCGCAATGCAACGTTGGCGAAAATTTCTCGAAATCGCCCTTAAGAAAATTGAAGACGTGGATGAAGCCATCGTTGGCAATGTTCTGATTGGAGCTGCCGCTTTGCAGTGATGCTGTCGCGAGACTTGCGCTATCGGCCAGTGAGGTACGTCCGCTGCTGCTATCGTCCATTGCTGTTCGATTTGTTCCACCCGACGCTTATCACTGTGTGTTCGCTTCGATCGGAGTAGCGCGACCCGCATCCGCTGGCTGGCGATTTTACAAAGTATTCCTTGGATGATGGGGGTAGTAGTAGTGGTGGAGTCGTCGGCGACAGGCAGATTAAGTTACAGAGTCACGTCCACTAATGATGGCTACACTGACAAACGGAATACCACTGCACAACTACAACTACACAACAATAATGAGCGACAGCCACCACAGCAAAACAAAAACACTTTAATGGTATTTTAGCAGCCTATTTGGGGCTAAGTTCGTGCCTGCGTCGGTGCCTCATTAATGCGCAGTTCGTTCGATATACTTGTGTACGCTAAATTCATGCACTTACTTGCATTCGATTCGAAAATTCAAACTATATACGCGTTGCGGGGGTACACACACAGCACACAAACAAAGTAAATAAAAAGACGAAAAAAACTATACAGTATTACCATTGATTGTTTTTGTCTAGCTACTTCATTTCACTGACTATCGATAACTTGTTGCAGGCCTTACTGCTGCTGCTGGTGCCACTTGTACTTTCCAACACTGTTGTATAGTACATTCAGATTGTTGTGCTATATGCGGTAATCTGGCAGCGCTTTTACTGTCAGTTTTTATATAACCTCAAAACTACAAATTCCCAGTGTTGGTCGAGAGAGGAGACAGATTTATTTCTTTTTGTGTAATATTTTCACTGAAAACTTAACCAAAAGTGTTAACTATATATTGGAACTATGTCCGACTTTGAGAATCTATCCGGCAACGATAAGGAACTGCAAGAGTTTCTAATGATTGAAAAACAAAAGGCACTGGTCAATGCACAGGTATGTGAGTGAGGAGGACTACATCAGCTGCAAATACATAACAACTTTAATTATGATATCTGATAATGATAACAACTGGTAAATTGCAAGTCTGTCTTTTTCTCTCGCCCGACAGATACACGAGTTCAATGAGATTTGCTGGGAGAAATGCATCGGTAAACCCAGCACCAAACTCGACCATGCCACAGAGACGTGCCTGAGTAATTGTGTAGATCGCTTTATCGACACATCCCTGTTGATAACGCATCGTTTCGCTCAGAAGTTACAAAATCAGAGCTCTGGCGGCATGTAGACCTCATAAGTACCTTACATTAGTCAACATAATAGGACACAACATTGGGTATCCCGTGTCGTCGGATCGCATTAAACAGGAGTAGCAATTAAAATAATAACATCAGGAAGAAAAACAACAACCATTAGGAAACAAGTCTTTCGTCTCTCAAGTAACGATTAACGATTCGGCGATATTCGGATAATCCATGTAATTCCGGTTCACAGCAAGCGTTTTAATAATAATTACAAAAATTACCATGTAAGAAGTTTTGTGTGCGTTGTTTTGATAGAGAAGGCAATCTGGACAAAAGCGGTGCTAAATTCTTCTATTCTGCCGTTCACCGTCTGCGGCGTGTTCTGATAGCGACGAAACTTCGACAAAATTCTGAAACTAAATAGAGAAAAAAAACCAAGCAGCCAATAAGATGGGTGGAGAGACAAATACTACTACAAATACATCTTGTACTATATTGTTTTTGTTGTTTTTTTCTTTTTTCCCAAGGTTGAATGTTTGATAAAAAGATAATAATAAAAAACATTACAACAATTTTAACGATGTGTCTGCCTATTGCCTCGTCGCTGTCCCACTCTGCCCCTTCTTCAGCTGGCGGTACAATTCGATCATTTTGCTGCGTTCGCCCTCGAGCATGTTGCGCGTCGCGGCGGGTAGATCTTTCCTCTTTCCCTTCAGCTGCAGCTTCGTTGGGGTTTGGCTCTGTGAGGCTTTCTTTTTTCCTCCCGTCGAGATCGTTTGTGACGTCTGTGGCGATGTTGTTGTCGGATCCATCAGTGATTTCAGCAGCAGATTTGATTTGCGGCCAGGCCTGGGTACAGTCTCATTTTTGTTTGCCTTGCGCGGAAGTGTTTTGAGCGTGGGCGGAGCATGAACAATTTCACCGAATTTAAATACATCGCGTTTGTACTCCGTAGGTGCAGCGTCCTGTGAAAAGAGAGGGAGAGAGAGAGTGCCTATGAGGTGAGGGGAAACACTTAGATGAGTCGAACCTTACCTGATCCTCCTCGTCCTCCTCTTCGTCTGCCTCCTTGAAGGCGCGTTTGATGAGTTCTTTGCTCGTCTTTATGTCCATTGTAGACTTGGCTGCTGCTGCCTTTCCCTTTTTACGTCCATTCTTGGCCAATCGTCGTTCTTTTTGTTTCTGTTTCAGCAGTTCATCGATTTCATTCTTTGGCCGCTTCTGGAGCGTTATCTCGCCTGTCTTTGGATTGCGTATGACATTCACACCGTATTTGGCCTCGTACTGTGCCTCTCGCACTGACGCATTTGTGATGCGATTGACGCGCTTGAGATAGTCCTCGTCCGTTTCCTCGGCAAACTGTTTGATGTTGCTTGCGTGCTTGTGACTACTCACAGCAGCACCGGCTGCTTGTCCCTTCTTCTTGCCTGCCGTAGCTCTGGGTATGTCCTCCCTGCCTATGCCACTGATTTTCACCTTTTTGCCGGCCTTGGCAGCGTCCACTATTTTCTTGAACTGCTTAAAATTATGCGAGGTACGCTGCTCGTCGTTTTGTGTAGGAGGATTGTTGGTCACGTTGGCGAGTCTGCAAGGCAAATGTAAACAATTGTTGCTTCTTAGCTTATTGTTGAATTAAAAGCTTCTCATAACTTACTTCTTTTCACGCTGCTCAATTTGTTGTAGGGGATCACGTACGCCGTGATGCTTTCTCGCTGGGATTTTACGCTTTCTAGCCATTTTAAAAATAATTTTTGAACACGCACAGCAAACAACAAACTTGAACGGGACTCGTGGTCACGTTTACTCAAACATTGACATCAGCTGTTCGGCTGCTGAGTGAGTTAAACAGGTATCGGCGATAGGTATCGATAGATACCGATACCGGCATTTTTATCGAAAGGGTGTTCGTGCAGGCAAATCAATTAAAATAAGCGTTGTACTTTGCATATTGTGTGTCTATACGAGGAGAGATACTAAATGCATGTGAATTAAGCACATTAGGCAATACACACACATGCACGTGTGCTGGAATGAGAGTATATGTGTGTGTTCACTGCACTTGCCGTGCCGTGTGTGTTCATCGGAGTAGCACACACATACACTCACACAGAATGGCAAAAAGGGCGCATGCGCTGATTATGCGGGGCAGACAGTCAGACAGACAGACAGGCTGTCAGGCAGCCACAGCCACGGCGAGCAGCAGCAGCCAAAGTAACTTGCGAGCTTATAAGAGAGAGCAGAAAATCGTAATATATTCAACGTGCTTCATGCCAAACGTAAACGAGAACAGTAATTTATTTATATTTAACATAAAATGCTCGAGGCCAGTGCCAAACGCATGTCCTGTGACGTGTAAGCGTGTATGTAAAAGCCAATTGTGATATAAAACAATGAGATTCTTGCAATATTTTGATGTTTCATACACACACACACACACACACACATACGCGCGCACACCGTGCAAATTGCATTGCCAATTGAAGAAGGAAAATAGTGTGTACATATATACGCACACACGCACACATGGATGCATGTAGGAGCTGAAAAAACGTTTCTCTTGTGGGTGCGTGTTGTTTTTTTTGTATTTTTCATCAGTTTCTTATATGAATACATACTTGTGTATATGTGTATGTGTACCTACAGTAGCTACACTATGTACATACATATGTACATCCGTCGATGCTTGTAAATATGCATGTGTGTGTGTGCAAGGGATGTTGTTTAAATATGAATAGTGATGAGTGCCCTGGCATCGACCAGCAGCATAGCAAGCGTATCCATGTGTGCGTGTGTGTGTGTGTTTCTACGTGTATTTGTGTGTGTGTAACGTGACAGCCGCAGCATCAGCTGCCAGAGCGTCAGTGAGCTCATAACGGTGCGAGAAATGTCAAACCTTTTTAATGCCAACTTTTTGTTAGTGAGTGAAAAGTTTAAACAATGAAATAAGCGTGCATCGGATGTACAGTTATAAACATAATAAATTATCTACACACATCCATACACATAAATTATATGATTATTTGAGGAAATGGAGCATACATTTAGGAGTTTCACATACATAACATAAACACAAAAACCGAACACAGATACTAATACATGGGCACATCTGTACATGTGTGTATGTACATGATTAGAACATACATAAATATGTGCATAGTTACGGCAAAGTGTTTGGCGGCAAATGCGGTAATAAGATGATATTCAAATGTTATAGAATAAAATTCTTTTCACTCATTCTCTTGTGTGCCCATTCTGCAACGCTCCCGGTATGTTTCTCCCCCCCCCGATAATATAAATATCCACCTACTTACGTATTTGTATAGCATACATATGAATGTACATAAATTTGTACCTATGTACATGTACATTTGTATTTATATTTGTAGTTGTTCGGATTATCTAAAAATAACATAAATTCAAGCAGAAAAAAAATGAAATAAATCAATGTTGCGCTCACGTACAATTGTACATACAAATAATTGCATGTTGTGTCTGCCCTGTGTCATTTGCACACACACATACACACGTGTAAGCACACGCACACTTTGTACATCATAATGAAGCGAACGAAATGTGGCTTAAAAAGGCAGTTAATTAATTCGCATCATCTGCGGTCAGGGTCAATGAACAAGCATATGTATGTATGTACATCTCATGCGTACATACACGCACACAAGCACATACATACATCTGTACATCTGTGCATATGTACATAGTATATTTTATCAGCCGTATGTATGTACGGGTGTCTAGTGCGGAACAGCAAATCACAACGCATCGAAGCGCGTCAAGGTCATCGCATACATTTATCGGTGTCGCGCGGGGACAGGAGGCAACAAAAAAATCGAATGGAAAATCGAAAATGTACTTACAAGATAGTATCGGAGACTTGCTGTGTATTTTTTATAGCATACTTTAATGAGCTTGCCTTGAGGCGCACGTACATGTGACGTGCCTATATAAGTGTGTAATGCCTGCACGTGTAACCCACATTAAGATGTGCGTGCGTGTTCGTATGTAAATGGAAGAGACTCACAATTCTGCGCCGATTACAACACCACTGCGTACATCTGTTCGCCTGTATACATACATATGTATGTATGCACATGCACACACACATACATATGACTGTAACCTTCCCGAGCGGGTTGGATTTAATGCGAGACTCGCAAAGTGGCATATTGAGAACAATTCATTATTGTGAATATCAATCATACGCCACGTGCAATTACAATAATTGCCGCTTCGCAGCCAAGGCGAAGGCAATCAATTGGCCTTTTGGCCGGGCGACAGGATAAGCAGGCTCTAATCGGCTTGTAATGCCAAGCAGCAGAGCGCGAGGTGATTGAACTTGCCGGCGTTGCCACTGTACTCATACTGTCACACACATACATATGTATGTGTACACACACACATGCACATGCGGACATTTACGTCTTCGTTCTCGCTCTCGCCTTGGGCTCACCAACATTCGGCTCTTTCGTTGCCCTCTTTTCATTTGGCGCTCCTTCGTCGCTTAAGTAATATGCATCACAATTCCCAAGCTCTCTCTTCTACCCCTAGCACCATTTCCCATTTCCCGTTCCCAGTGCTCCAGTAAAACGTGCTATTGCACTGTGATTTGTAAATGAAATATGATAATATCCCGAGGAAATGGAGAAATGGCAGCCTAATGGGCGTATCGTTGTTTGCGGGCTTAGCCTGCGCTTTGTTTGATTTGAAGAGCGAATTTGGTTATATTTATGTAGAATTTTTATGTGCCTAACGGGAAAAACTGTTAAATGGAGGGTTTAGTTCGCCTTAATTCTAAATTTACAGTTTAGAGCAGCCAGACAGCAACTGCAAGAAAAAGGACAAACGGTCTTTATTAAAATAAGAGTTTAATATTTAAAAAAAATATATGTATATATTCTATATAAATTCCAATTCTTTATCAATACAGTCGTCATACTCGTTGAATCTTTCTGTGCCTAATCTTAAGGCAAGGCTATAGAAATATAAGGCTGACATTATTTTCTCTATCATTTCGTAATTATCGGCTAAGCTTCAGTAAGTTTAGTATTTCTTGCAGTATTTCGAGCTTAGAAAATACCGAGTACAATGTATACACAAGCTGATTAGCTTTAAGCACATTTTTTCAATTCCCAGTTCAAACGAAGGAACAAAGTAGAAGAAGAAGGAGCAAAAGAAGTAATATTAAAAAGCAATAGAAGCAAATTGCTTTCGAGCCGAACAAGAGAAAACAAAATGAACGCTTGAGCGCGTCACTTTCCAATCGGTGTCAGTCTCTTCCTACCCACAATATAGTGATTTTCAATATAGTATGTTCAGTGTACAGGGTGATTGATGTGATATTTATAGGGGAGCGATTGAGCAGGGTGGCATAACAAGTGGAATATATTATGTACACATAAATACTATAGTTCAATGGACACACTAGTTCATAACTACTATGAGCTGTTATCGATAGTAACGATAGGCTTATATATTACGATTTGTTAGCTTTTGATTGCTGATCAGTTGGATAATAAATCGATAGCATAATATAATTAATAATATGTCCGTATATCGATATGTAGATATGTTTGTTTTGCTGTCAGTTTATTATATAGTTTTTGTTTACACTTCGCTGATAACAATCGCCGTCTTCGCGTTGAGACTCGACAACTCTGGCCGCGAGGAACTAGCGTACAGGCAATTAGGTTGCTCGCGCGTTCGCTTGGTCGCTCAGTCGTTTGTTGTACTGTGGGGGGCGCGGGTGCCTTAAGAACTGAAAACGCTTCTGAAGTGCGAGTACTTTAGTTTTGCTGAAAATATTTGAAAATTGTAAGAAATTAATAAAAATGATTATGGAAAACGGAGCAGAAGCAAGGAGGGAAATTACATTTCAATATCTGCCCGTGCAGACATGAATATATATTTGTATATATACATATATATCGCATAAAGAGCGAGCGAGAGCGATAAACAACAGCTAAGAAACCGCAAGAGAATTTGCTGAAATAGCGCAAAATGAAACGAATGTACTTATGTGTGTATTGTGTGTGTGTCTGTGTGTGTGTATGGATGTGAGTGCGTACATACTTAGCCACAGTACAGACGACGGACATAAGACGCCAGACAGAAGTCGGCAGACGGCAAAAATCAGACAATAGCGCCGCATTTCGGGCGACAAAATTCTCGAATATTTTTTTAGTAAATTGTTTTTTTTTATGTTTTGAGTGTGCGTGTGAGTGAAACCGAGACGCAGAGTTGTTCGAAATATACATAAATATGTTTGGAAATCTCTTTTCAATTTATTTTCAAATGTTTTGGTTTCATTGAAGAATATTAAAAGATATAAGAATTTTTTACATGAAAACGATTCGATTCATATTTAGCAGATGCGTGCCCTGTACAACACCACCAACATACACACATACACATTCTCTCCATCTCATAGTGAACAATTAAAAAGTTAACTGACGGCGCCTAAAACTAAACAAATTTTAAATCGTACCTGCAAAAAAAGAACTAAAGAAATACATGAAAAAATGTAATAAAATAATTATACTATGTAAATAATTATATTAATTGGTAATCAAATAAATATACATATGTATATGTGTATCTGTATCTGTATTGCAGCACATAGTAGCCGATATTCGTACTATGAACACATGAAACTCGTTTGAGAAGGAGAACCCAGTGATAAATAGAGATTAACGACAGTCAAACAACAATAGACATAATATAAAAAACCAACAATAAAAACAAAACAAAAAAACAATAACAACAAGAAACCCACAAAATAAATCCACAAGATGCCAGTGAAAAAGCAAGGTAAGCTTTTCCTATTTTAATTGATTATAATATTTTTGTTTCTGTATTGTTTACCCGAAAAAGGCTCGATAAATAAATAATTTCAGCTCATAACGTATTGGTAAACAATTCTGTAAAAAACTAGCGATAATTGTCCGTTCAATTTGTATACAAGCTAAGGAGTACAAGCATTATTTTTTATTATTGATTAATATATTATTTATCCTTGTGCTAGATAGAAAGGGTTCTAAACAGGGTTATGCATAACATTTAGGAACATTTTCCTCCTTAAAGTTTTACATATTTGAAATAAATGGAAACAAATACTAAGGAAATATATTATATAGTATTCGAACAATAATCAAAAAAGTGATTCCACAACAAAAATATATTGTATATGATTTTAATGTTATATTTAAGAGCCCTCTTTCTCTCTGTGCTAGCTAAACAAAGTTGTTGCAAGCGCAACAATAAATATTTAATTTTTCGACTATTTTGGAAATCGTAAAGCAGAAAAATAAAATGTTTCGAAATTAAAACTATTCGTATTCAGGTATATACTATATAGGCATTGTGTATAATAAACATATGCCTGCTGCAATCCACAGACTTGTCCATTGCACCAAAACTAAGCACAATAGACCGAGAAACACAAAAAAAATAAAAAGAACAAGAACAGAAACAAGAAAAAAATGTAAAACGTTGCCAAACTTTTTGAAATGGGCAATAAATGAAGGTCAACATAGGCATGTGACGTGTTTGCGAAGACGGGCAGCGATTTTCATGCTTACACGGGGCACATACAGATGTAATAAATTATACACGATTATATGTATATGGTTATCTATATATAGAGATGGAGAGGGGGTTGACAGCGGGGCCGGGAGGAGGGGCAGATGCAACGTCGATTTGTTGGCAAAAGTCTGTGGGGCAACAGACGACTTTATGGCAATGTCATCCAGGTTGGCTGCTGATGTATGTACGATACGTTGTCCTCCTTTGCCCCCTCTCTCTCGCAATCTCTACCCGTCCATTCCCTTTATTTCACTCGCACTCACTGCCCGGCGGAGTCGGAAGCTTGGAACAAAGGTTGAGCATAAATAGTTACGGTCTATGGGGGGCAGCTGGCATAGTTTTCGTTTGGGGCTGGAGAAGAGCAAGGAAGGAGGTAATGGGAGGAGAAGGGGCAACTAATTCTGCCGTTTCTGTGTTTTAAGTCAATCTTTATTGATTTATTGAACTTGCGGTTAGACGATGTGCGCGCTGCTTGACTATTTGGACAGCAATCATAAGGTAGTTGGACGTGGTCCGAGCAGGTGCTGGCAACGGGATCTTGCAGAGAATTGAAGGGAAATGAACTCGGACACGGATTCGGACTCGGGTTCGGAACGCGAGCGTAGCAGTGATCCCAACGAGGAGCTGTTGAGCAGCGATGACAAGACGTGCCACGATGAGGATGATGATGCTGCCAACGGTGGCGACGCTTCATCGCCAGTCGATGACGACGACGACGACGAGGAAGATGAAGGGGACTTGGACGGGTCGCCAGCAGCTTTGGCAGAAACACAGCAACTGCTGGGCGAGCGTAGGGAAGAAAGACCAGCAGCCGAAGCCATAGTAGTGACTCAACAGCAACAGCAGCAGCAAATCGATGTTGCAACTGTTGCCGTGGCAATTGCAGCCGCCGAGCGAGAACCTCTCGTGGCCAATGTACGAGAATCCGTCGAGTGTTTCTACTCCGCCCAGGATCTGCTCGACTATGGCCACATGTTGTCCTCGTCAGCGGCGGAACAGCGTACGCCCGATGTGGAGTCCGGATACTTTGACAAGTCCGAGAGCGACGATGTGTCGCGGGAAGAATTCGAACTTGTCTCCTCCTCTGCCGCCGCTCTGCGTTCCACTGTGGCGGCAGAAGAAGCGTCGCCCCTTGCAGCACCCAGGACTGAGGAGAGTCTGCGCATCGAGCTTAGTCGCTTCTGCACCTCCATGGAGGCATTCGAGCGGCAGCAAGTCGAGCATGAAGTAGAACAGGAGCTACTGGTGGTCGCAGCGAGGCAACAGTGCAGTGAGTCGGAAGCGGGTGGCGGAACAGCGGAGCAACCTTTAGTCGACCCTCAAAGTGAGCCTTATCTTATGCAGGTGTATCGCCTAGGTAAATGGGAGAGTGAGAGCGAAGGGTAAAGGGAGCAGGAAGTGGATAAAGGATGTGACAAAAGATAGATAGAGAGAGACAAAGCTAGGAAGAAAGCAATTAGGTACATTAGAGTTCAGAGTTAATGATTAGGCTATTAAAAGAGATAGAAATACATATAGAAAATAAGATCAAGTAAAATAAATAGATTACAAAAAGAAAGAGATAAAAAGAAGAGTGCCTTCTTGTCTTTCCTCTCACTTATGCCAATAATTCACATTTGTTTCTCTTCATTTGAATTTGCAGAAGCTCATCGCGCCCTTGAGCTGCTCGAGGACTATCACGCACGTCTGTCGGAGCCACAGGACCGTGCACTGCGTATTGCAATCGAGCGAGTTATTCGCATATTTAAGTCGCGACTCTTTCAAGCGCTACTTGGTGAGTATAATTGAACTTTAAATATTCGATATAGATCTAATGTTTGATATAGTAGAACAAGTGCAACTACTTTATCTATATTAAAACTTAAGTCTGATAACTTTCCGATTTACTCTTAAAAAAACCATTACTTGTCAAGTCCCCAGACGTAAGATGAATAAACAGTATCAGTTCTCGTTCCAGTTCACTTGTATGTATCTAAAATACATACGTGTATGTATGTAGTAAAGTACAGTCATGGTCCCACTGTCTGTGTGAGCATCAATATTGGCAGCCGTGACGTGTGCAGGAAATTAAATTGGCGCATTGAATTTAACATTTAGGCCACTTAACTTTTGTTATAGCACAACACATATCGATTAGTTAGCCTCCCTATTGTTTCCCTCTATTCACGCGTCATCCCCTTCTCGCCCCTTCCCTTGCTGTTATCATTCCACATGAAAGCGCAAAACTGACAACTGCATTGAACCGAACTTCCCCATCCGTTCGTTGCCCCACTTAAGGCTCAAATTGAATTCGATGCGTTTGCTTGTTTGCACACTTCTTCTATACGCTTTACTCTTTTCTCCTTCTTTGGTTTCTGCTTCCTTCTCGGATAGCTCTTCTCAAGAAGAGCACGAACTGCGTCGTATTCCGTCCAGGCCGATGCAAGTTTATGTGCTGAGCTCAGCCCTTTTTTATGACACTATTAAGTTAGCAGAGCCAAGCATGTTGTAAGGCTTTGTATACCCTGCAATGAGGAGTAGAATAAGTTGCATGAAGGGATTAGGTAGACAGTTGTGGGCTAAGTTTTAATTCATTGAACTACGTGTGTGCTGAATACATTGCAAAGACAACAAAAACTTCAACAGCAAGCCTGCAAGTCTTGCGATATTGTAGTGAATTTATAAATTAATAAAAAAATGCATTGAATCTCGATTGAAATATTATTCTACTGTTGCCAAATCAGCTTTTTCCCGTCAAATCTAAATTTTTAAAAATTGTAGACTTAGAACATGTAGCCTGCTTTTAGGCGGCAAAATATAATAAACATCTAGTATATTTAATATTGCACAACGAGGGGGGATAGATACGATATGTTTTATCGACTTACGAATGTAATTGTTAAGTTGATTGGAATCTTATTGTCAATTACTAATTAGCAACAATTTGACTTCTATTGCAGATATACAAGAATTCTATGAATTAACTTTATTGGATGACTCAAAGAGTATACAACAAAAGACCGCCGAAACACTGCAAATTGCAACCAAATGGGAGAAGGACGGACAGGCAACCAAAATAGCCGATGTAAGTGAATACAATATTTACTATGTAAATAGGTCATCCTAGTGTTGAATAGCGAATATCCTGGTAATTGTTTAAGATCTGTTAAACTCTTGCAAGACAATTGTCTTGAGGCTTACAATTTACTAAATAGTCAGAGATGTAAACTGATTGATTGTTCCTGTACTTCCTATTGTTGTTGTTGTTACTGTATTTATATCCGTCTGTATGTGTGCGAATTAGTAGAACTTATAGCTCAATTGATTATTGGTTACTCCTTAAGTATGAATAACTTTCTAGGTGTGCCCATCGCATCGAATCATTAACACATTCATCTCTTTTAATTTTAACATTTGCCTTACATATTTACCACTAGCTCTATTTGCTTTCATTTTCGTACGCTTTTCGTATAACTGCTTATAATCTTTATGTGTACTAAATGTTTTCAATACTGCTGCAAAACTGTCGATTCGAAAGTCGATTCTATCGATTGTTTGTATAGTTTAAATTGAGACAAACTTTCGATAGCTGTTAGAGATAAAACTCAATCGACTCTATCGATACGATACATACGATAGTTTTGCAGCATTCCGCTTTCTAGCTGCCTTTAAACTGTCTCTTAACACTCTCACTTTCTCATTCAGCTCTATAACTTTTCATCTGTGTATATCTTCTATTTACTCCTTTTCTATCTCTCGACGCGACATCGCCTTCTCCTCGTCTTTGATCATGCAGTTAATAAAAACTTCCAATATAAATCGCAATTGCGCCTATGAGTTTAACAACGATGCCACAAATCCCAATCCAAGTTCTAATCTCAATCAAAACGTGAACGCGGCCGCGCATGCCGAGGCCTTGAGCAGAACATTTAAAAATGAATTGGAAGAGATTTTGGTAAGCACACATAACACACATACATAATCCTATCATCCCATACCATATATTAACATTATGCATACATACATATCTATCTGTAAATCTGCGATTCCAGTGTAAACCTCAAATAAACAACGAAATATAGCCAACAATTTCACTGATACACTTCTGACACCGCTGGATCTTTGTTTATATCTATAACATCTATCTGAAATTATTTTTATTCAGAGTATTAAGGTTTGAATTTGTCTGAAAATGATATCATTTTAAGTGAGACACAGCAACTACTTCCCTTGCTCTCTAGTCTGACGCACATCCTTAAATCAACCAAAACCTTTTTCTTTAACTGATTGAGATGAGTCAAACCCTAAGTAGTTTCGTAATTAGTTGAATCAACAAAAATGTTCATCTTTTTACTGAGACAAAGAACACAATACTCGACAAGATTCATTGTTGGGTTTCCTTAATTCGTCTCGACCATTACGACCATTAATATAAAACGAGTGCCCGGTTGTCTCTGAGGGGACCCCCAATTATTGACGACCGATGACTGATGAGTGTCTAGCGATGACTGATGACGGATGACAGACGAGCAAACGACAACGTTTATGATGACGATGATGAAGGTTGCTGCCTCCTACGAACTTAATGTCCCTCTGTGTGTCTGTGTGTGTGTGTGTGTATATATTATATAAGTACGATACCATGATATCCGATTGTATTAACGGGTTTGGCTAGGAAGTTATATTTGCGTGAGCGCAGGAGCGTGAAATCAGAACGCTGTGACAGCATGCAAAGTAAACAGCGGCTAAACATTCTCTGCAGGAAGTGGCCAACTGTAACTAGGTGTCAAACAATTGAGGCTGGCTAATTTCACAGGCTACCACTGTAATTTCAAGACTGCCGCCTACGACCTGCGACCTGAGCGCCACCTGAGTGTGTGGGCTGAGCTCTTGTTCAACTGTTTTTATGGTTAGCTACCTAACTCTCCCTCTCTCTCTCTCTCACTTCCGCTCACTCTCTGTATGGGTGAGGTGTAACCAGGCAACCGTCAGGTCACACACACATAGATGCCTGCTAGGTGTTTCGTTTTGTTTCCTTTTTTTAATTTGATAAGGACTTGACTGCCAGCAACATGATTTGTGTTGACCCAGTCAAGAGCAGGATGAGGGTAGCGTGTAGGCGGGAGCGGAGAGCGGCAGGGGGTGTCGTAACGAGAACATGCTGAAAAGTGCCATATACAACACACAAATTGTTGTTGTTGTTTGCTCGTTCGTGCTGCTCGGTTCGGCACGGCACAAATCCTTCGTTGTCGTTTTGGTCGCCTCGTCCTGCGCCGACGCCATCCCCTGCCCCATCCCGGGCAATATACACAGGCTCAGGTCCGTGCGGCACAAGTTCCGTTCGGCTGGCGACATGCGTAGTACGTGAAACGAGCCAACGTATGGCAGTGTGTGTGGTGTATGTGTGTGTGTGTGGGTGTGCAGCCAACTTGTTACAGCAACAAGATGCGGAGCTTGGCGTCCTGATTGTCGAGCGATAACTGTTAACTGTTTGCTGATAAGAGATTACCGATAAGAATGTGTTATAAACCAATTACATGCAACGGGACCACAATGCATCAATTGTTTGACTTGTGTAGCTCAAGAAGCTATTCTCCCTCTCCTGTCCCGCGCGCCCTGACCATCTGACCATCCCTCGTCAGGCGCTTAAGCTCATAGAATGGTGCCTTTGACTGCCGCCGACGTTGACGTTGACGTTGCCGTTGACGCTGACGCTGGCAACGTTGGCAATTGGTTGGTGCGTCGCGCGTGGCGCGTGTGGCAGTAACAGCAGCGCTGTCGACGTGTCTAGTCGCACAAAGTTTCCCGTGTCCGTCTTACGCGACGCGACGCTCTCTGCGAGTCGTCTCTGTCTTTCGTCTTTGTCGTCAACTTTAACACGGTGTTGTGCGTAACGGTATCGCACAAATTGAAATCGTAATCGCGTGTCTTTAACGCGCTCCCTGTTTTTTTTTGTATTGACTTTCAAGCTTACCATGTTCACACTCTCCCACACTTATCTTTCTCTCTCACTCTCTCTATTGAATATTTCCAACATGATAAAGCACAATTTCAATTTCGCATTTGCATGTTTCATGTGCATCAATCGCAACCGTTTTGGCCGTTAATCATTTATCGAATTTCAATTTCAACTTTATTTGCATATTTAAACGTTGACCCTAAAAAATACCGACGTTTTGTGTTTTGCTTTGAACGGGGAGTATGCAAAATACGCGGCATTTTTCTGCACTTCATTGTGAACAACTTATATACTGTATCTAGTATATTTGTATTAAATGCATATGGCGAACAGCTGTTTAGCATCATTCCGAATTAAAAAATGTTGCCTGCTCACTTCAACAACTGTGGAAAAGCGAATCCTCAATCGAGCGTTACCGTATCGCTGAAACGCTTGATCTCCGCACAGAATTCTTGGCTCGTATTGTCTCAGCTAATAAAGCGCTTTACCTGTAATTCTTCATGCAGATGTACACGAGTATATATGTATATGTATGTATATTCTACAGATGATTTTGTGTACATATTTACTAGACGGGCATATATTACGTATACGCCTTGGCAATGTTTTGCACAAAATATTTCGATGTTTTTACTTGCGGAGACAGACAGATGTGCACACTTAAATACACATGTACATACAAACATGCACATGTACATCTCTGCCTGCTGTCCGGCTGTACAGTAACTCACTTGCTTGGGCTACTCATTCATGTTGTTTGATTCATTTTAGCTTTTCCGCGCTGGCATTGGGCAACTTATTAGAGCAACACATACACACGCATACTACACACACATATATTTATGTGTGTATGTTTGTTGTTTTTTTTTGTTTTGGCAACCTGCTTTACTGCCACTGCCGCCCGTCGTCGCCTTTCGTCGTTGTCTTTCGCCAGTTTTTCGCGCACGTTCGATTGAAGCGATTGTTTTGTGATTTCCGAACTTTACGTTGAGGAGAGGAGAAAGTAGCCACCATCTGATTTATCGCATAATATTAGGACTATCAGTGAGACAGATTAAACCACACACACACACAATACACTGTATGTGTGTATCTAAATGCGCCAGCAGATTTGTCACTGTAAAACTTAATTGAATCCCATAAATAATGCTCGAGAAATGTTGGAATTCTTTGGAGCTCCCCTCGGCGCAGGCCAAACGCGTCACGATTCGCACTGGGATATCAAAATTGTGATTTCGTGGTACAGGTGCAAACACAAGCACACACACCCTGTCTGTGTGTGGGCGCATGTTTTGTATACAGGAAATGAGGTCCACCCAAGAGTACATTAGCACACTCCTAGTCAGTTGATTAGATGCAGTTTAAAAATAAAATCAAAATATAAGTTTCTGTACCATAAACAAGATAGAATGGATACCTGTGGCATGCCAAGACCTGAATACCTTTGTAACTGGAAGATGTTTTTAATGTTTCCTGCAAAATTTTTATTGCAAGGGTGTAAAACACACGTATACTTATTCTGTGTCAGTTTATCATGCATTTGACTGTATTTATTTTAAAATCAACAATGTTCCTAACTGTCTATAATCAGATGCACCGTGCTGTCTTTATGTATCTAGTTGCCAAACAGATTTTCATTTGATGTTTTCTTGTCTGGCCAACATGTGAACTTTAGCTATATTCTTTGAGCGTATGTGTGTGTGTGAGAATGAGCGAATAGAAAAAAATATGGCGCACACGTAATGTGGCACGTAACATCAAATTTTGAAGCAAAACTAAGCGATAAAAGAGCATTAAGGCAAAAATATGTTTTCCTTTATACAAAGAATTATGTACATACATACTTATGCACATGTACATACGTACATATGTATCTACATACATATATGCCTGTAAATATGCTTACATATTTGTGTGAGTGTGTAGAACAATGACAAAAGAGCGCGACGCATTTTGAATGGCAACAATTCGCACACACACGCACGCACACAGCTTCCCAGGCCGCTTTTTGTAAGATGGACGAGCGGAGAGTGGGCAGAAGCGGGGTGCCAGTGTGTACATACAACTTGTTGCTATGCTTTCCTAAGAGTACTCAAAAAGGAATTAGCAATTGGAAGGAGTTGGTAGAGCGTAAAAGAGAGAGCGAAAGACAAAGAGCTGGGGTGGGAGAAAAAAATCTGAGTGTGGAACCAAATAAATTGAAAATTCAGTTAGCAATGAGCGAACCTTAGGACAAATAACAAGAAAAATAGCAAAGTGAGAAGCCAAAGCACAATAAACTAAAAAACAAATTTTCAGTCGACTAATTATACTCGATATCGATATGATCGATTGGGTATCGATTGTGCGGCATTCGCGACGTCGCTTTTCTAACTATGTCGGCTCGCGTTCGCCGGTTCGTATGCGTCGACGTCGACGTCAGATAACTGCGCCGCCACCACAGCAGCAGCAGCAACAACAACACAAGTCACGCTCACAGGAGAAGCGCGAAAAGGAGCTGCATGACGGCGACATCGACGGCGGTAGCGCCAGCTACGTCTGCTGTTGTTCCAATGTAAAGTGTCAAACAAAAGATTTTTAATGCTTTAGGTTTTAGTATTAGTTATTATTAAATTAAACCCATAAGGTTTTACCAAGCTCTAAATAATTTTGAAAAAATATGTAGGGTAAACAAAGTTCTGCTTCAGCAAGCAGGGCAGTCAAGTGTCATTGAACCGTTCGACGAATTTGCATAATAAATAGAAAAACACAAACACAGACACGCACCTACGCAGTATGCAGGCATACATATAATGCACATATATAATAACAAAATATCTTTTGCAATTTTCTTTGGCAGACTCAACGCATGCGCATCGAATCGGAATGCGAGCCGAACGCCAAAGATGCCACAGCCGATGCAGGCGATGCAGCATTGCAGCAGCAACAGCAACAAATGCGCCACAATCGCGCGCCACCCACACAGCATCAGCAGCAGCAACAGGTGGTGCAACAGTTGCAGCAGCAGCAACAACAACATCTTACGCAATCACAGTCCACAACAGCCCGCAGCGGGACTCAGATCGTAAGTGGTTGCAATTAATTGCTAAAACTCCACAGAAATATCGCATCATATGTATCTCAAACTTGAGCCAAGTTGTCCCCCGCCCCTGTCCCGATTACTTCAAACATTCCGGCATTAAGCAAGACTCAGGTGGATGTTGGTTGTCGATTATCGTTTGAGGCCAGTTAATGGCGCGTTTTTTTCCAAAATGAAAATGGCTGGCAATGGCGCGCTTGTTTCCGTTTCCGCTGTACCTAATTGAACCCTAACCAGTGTTTATGTTGATCGTTTTATTACTACGTACTCTACCATGCCACACCCACACCAAACCGTAAATCACCATTCCACTCACGTTAACTACCATAACTCACGCCAAGGCTATTTGTATGATTAATATACGATTATTATTATGTATATCAAAAGTTATTTTTATTATGGTTTCGATTTGATTAATAAACTCTTACTTCACCTTCAATTCGGGCATGTTCATGTTTAATTAGTTTGTAATTTTATGAACTCTCCATGTACATGTGTATTTTGTAAGACATTAAAAAGACAATGAATCAATATACAATATGCATAAATCTACATATATCTTACTTGCTTTTCTTTTTTGTTTTGTTTTTGAGATTGTATGGTTTGTATGAATTTAAATATGTACTCCCACTGTGTTAACCCCTATCTTTATAAAACCAATTTAAATTTTATTAAAATTGTTTAACAACCCTATTTTGTTTGTTTTTGTTACTTGGCTTACTTACTGTAGTTCATGAAGTTGTTTTCGATTTTGAATTGTTGCGCGCACAGCTTAGAATCAACTCTGTGTTGAGTGTTGCCCAACACTGCTCGCTGCTCGATCCTTGGCATCGTTTTAAAAAAGCATCGATTGTCTGGCTTTAGGCTATCGATCCCCAGTACCGCCTCTAGCAAACGAAGCGCAAGCGTCACTCCCTAGATAAATAAAAATGTAAAAAGTAAACACGTCGTTGCTGAATTGTAGTGTGTGTCAATGTGCAATCTGTATGTAAGCGTAATTATATTTGCCTAGGTAATCATTTGGTGGTTGTCGCCAAGCAGCCGCATACACAGTGTCAGCAAATTCGGAGAGCTGTAAAGTTTACAGTGTGAACTACAGA
Organism: Zaprionus africanus; assembly: GCA_018151435.1. NCBI lineage: Eukaryota > Metazoa > Arthropoda > Insecta > Diptera > Drosophilidae > Zaprionus > Zaprionus africanus. The sequence goes on from JAECXB010000096.1 coordinate 1,058,676, forward strand.
CTCACGGTGTTGCCAGCCAAAAACGGTGTTAAGCCATTCAGCGGTAATAGTATAACCGGTTACGCATACCAAAACATCGCGAGTCGCTCGCGATAGTCACTAGTGTGTTAGTATGCTAGAGATGGTCGGTTTTGTGGGCTCGGCAACAATCGGACGCTCGCGCAGCTCTAGTCAGTCGCTGGCTCGCTAGAAAAATGCCAACAACACAACACGGGAAAAGAAGCAGACATCGCATAATTGCGGCGTAAACGCATCAAGAAAATCTAACCAACGGTCTGTGAAAAGCAGTGCTATCCAATCCATATGCCAAATCAATGCGAAAAACAAGTGAAGAATTGTCTCTTTCACATAGAAAATGTGCACTAGAATAACCTGAAAAATACCAGAAACAAGAGCCTGACAAACCCAAGTGCCAGAATTTTAAATGTTTATACATATGTACATGCACACACTCATGCACACACACACACACACGTATGCACAGAAAACATATCAAAACAAAGTGTAATCAGTGCTTGGTCGTAGAAGTCAGCAGTTAATACAAATTAATGTTTTAAATATGTTGTTGCTACATATTTTACATTCGTAAGAATCGCGTACAATGTTCACCTATACGTTTAAAATACACAAACGCACACACATGCACACGCCTATATGTATATAAATGTATGTAGGTTATACACATGCAAGGCGTAGCGCAAAAAATACCAAAATAGTCGGCGGCGTTGACACTGAGAGAATAAGAAAAAGAGAGGAGAATGAGAGCGAGAGAGCAGGAGAGCGAGCGTGCTTAGCGTTAGTTTTTTGTGCTTTTTTTTGCCATTTGCTGTGGCAAACAATAAATAAATATACGTGTATATGGATGTAATTTGGAAAGCATAACCCATACGCGTTTGTGCCTGTGTGTGCATGTGTTGGTGTGTTTGTGTGTGATTAGAAGATTCTCTCACGCTCGAAAACAGAAGCAGAAACAGTCCGACGGTGTCTGGCAACTGTTGGCGATAGTTGTAGTTCGAACTCGCTCACGTCGGTTACGCGCGCCGCTCGTTTGCGTTCATATTTATTAGTTGTTATTATTTATTTATTTATATATATTTTGTTGTTGTGTGTGGATGACACTTGTTAGTGACAGTGTGCAATCTCGTGAGTCACGCGTTGAGAGTGCAAGTAACTGAACAAACATCGAATGAATGTGTGTACGGTATATGTATAAAAATAAAGTACATATCTTACATATATGTATATCGGAGTGTGTGCTTTGTACAAACATATGAACTAAAAGCTAAAGTGAAATTCCTTATTTTATTTTTTGTTTAGCACGTAACGAACGAAACGTTGCAACGTAACGACAATTAACGTAAACGTTTACGCAGACTGCGACTGCGACGTCGTCTCTCAACCGGCATTTCTGATTGTATTCCGCGTTGTGTTACGTTACGTGCAACGTTAAGCGCTTGCGAGAGAGAGGAAGAGCGCGTTGTGATAGCAATAATAATAATAATAATAAAATACTAATTCAGTAATATGACTACACGTAAAAAGAAACGTCAGGATGGCAGCGGCAGCACCGGCGGTGGCTTCATTAAAAAAGTCTCATCGCTATTTAACCTGGATTCGGTAAAGAACAATTGTTGCAAATATTCAAATTCAAATAGGGCACACCTATCGATAGTACATGCTGTCGCAAGTGTCAATTGATCAGTGCTGCCAATAAGTTGCGATGCTACATAATTGGAATATGACAAATTGGCAGCTCTTTGAACATTGATGCTGCTAATTATGAATGAGAGAGTTTAACTGGCCAAAAGAAAAATGTTATAAGAATAAACGTGTGTACTATTGATATTGACAAATGCATGTACTATTGATAGCACTGCCTTACAAATTATTATAAAAGGAAAAATTAGTGTCCAATCTCAGTTATACAGCCTTAGCACCACCCACCCACCTTGTTCGCGTCTAACAAATTTTCCAATTTATGCAATTTCCGTTTTTGGCAGACTAAGAAAGTGATTCCGTTCGCTCGGTTGGCTTTTTCTATACACAAACTCGACTGATGATTCCATGGTTTATTTATAAATTCCGCCAGACGTTCATACAGCATTAGAAAAAAAACAACATTAATGAAAAGCACAAATTCTCTTGGCCGTACAACGAGTTTTCCTTGTAGAGCGAGGCGAAGCAGAGCAGAGCACCGTAGCACACGCAAAGCAGCGCCAGTGCAGAGCAGAGCTCAGTCAGTCCGTGTTTGTCATCGTTTGTATTGTGCGAGTGTGTATGTATGGGTGTCTAATTTGAGCATAAAAACTTTAGCAAAATGTCGCTTTACGCATGCGCAACGGAATTTTGTTACTGCAGACAGTTACAACAACTACGTGCTGACTTACACACACACTTACTCATGCACACACTGAGGCAAACACATGTGCATATTGTTAAATGGGCGTGCATTGTACAATTTGCAAAATTGACGGCTGCATCTCTTTTTTTTGCCTATACCTTTCTTTCTCTCGCATGCCGTCACGCATAATGTCACCTACTTAAGTACGCGCGCGCATATGAGTGTGTGTGCTTGTGAGCGAGTGTGTGTTGCATTTGTCGTGGTGTTGTCTGCGTAAACAGTCTCCTCTTCCTTAATTGTGCTCACGATGACCACGACCACCCTGTGCAAACTCATCTCCCTACGTCTCTTCTCTTTTCCCTCTGTACTCTCTCTCCATTCTCTTGCTCTATCTCCCTCTTACGCTCCGGCTGATTCACTCTCTCGCACTCTCATTGGGATCGCACAATTTGCTCAAAATAGATCTGCCTGCTCGCACTGCCTTGAGAAAATACCACCCAAATGCAACAGTGAATTCCAATGGCTTTGAAAGCTTACCCCTCCCCCACGACGACCTCCCTCACCCCACAAAGTCTGTAGATGCTTGAATGAACCTAATGTGTGTATCCACAGTCTATACCTGATATGTGGTATAAATATATATAGTATAGTAGTTATTCAACAGCATGTCAATCCAAAAAACCTTGATGCTATTTGCATATCGATCTTTCGAAGTGACTACACTTTAAAAGTTTGTTTTAAGCTCTATCGTAGTCTCATACAATCATAAATCTTCTTTATGTAGTTAAATTCTTTACGATAAACAACACTCATTGGAAAATATGAAAAGTCAATATAGACTGACTGCAAAATTGTTTAAACAAGGCACGTCTTTCACGTCTGATTCACGTTTCGCATTCGTGTGGCCATTTCTGGCGGCCAGATGGCGAGGAGAATAGAGAATGGGTTTAAGGAAGAGGAGGAGGAGGAGGACAACGCGGTGAATATGTGAATAGAATGAACCACATTTACGGCGAATCGAATGAATTTGATTCGATTTGGTTCGAATCGCATTGTGGGATTCCGATTTGGGTTCGGTTACGTAGTGTACAGGTGTCAACTTTATATAGTCAGACGGGCAATCGTCATTGTGTAAATATTCATTGAAAAGGTTTGCTAGCTGTTTTTTGAATTGGGAATGACAGAGAGATCAAGACTTATTCATAATGTCTGGCAATTTATAATAACTATGGACTTTTACAAATTTATAGGTATGATCATTTTAATAGAGTTGTCGCAAGCTGCTAAAAATAAAAGTTTTGGGGAAGCTTTTATCTCGAGAGAGTCCCAGAATTCCATTTACTTTCTATATAGCATCTTCTAACAGACTGCGAAATGGATTCAATGGATATGTAAAAAGCTTCTAAATGATTTGGAAAAGAAGCATTCAAGTGAATGTATCAGAATATATTGCACTTGAACCGCGAAGAAATGATGCAGAGAAAGAGAGATGCAGCGAGAGATGAGCGTAGTCTCAAGTGTGTCTGCACAAGTGCCCCAAGTTGGTATCTTCTGCCAACGGAATTCAATTGCCACATTCTAGCAACCGAATTGGAACTGCCTTGCATGAGGCAACCGCGCCCCCAACCCCAAAACTAAAGCCCAAGCCCAAGCATAGACGAAAGCATATGATTCTTGCTGATAAGATAAGAGCTTTAGTCTATGCTGACGATAATACACACGTGCAAGTGTGTGTGTGTGTGAATGTTGTCTTGCGGCCTTTGACTAAGGCTAAAATAACCACAACAATTGAAAATACCTTTGCGGTTGTTTGCGAATGAGAAATAAAAGAGCAGGTACTAGGAATTCGAATACGAGTATGTGCGTATGTGTGAGTGTGAGTACTAACAACTAACAGTACACCCAAACGACTGACCGACCTTCGTGTGGAAACAGTTCCAAACAGTTCCAATTGTTCACTTATGATGTAATTGTTTACATAAGAGAGACAGACCCCCCACCCCGCCCCGTACTTTTGCCCGTTCCCGAAATCGAATTAAGTTAATAAAATTCTTAGCGAATCTAATCAGTTGCATTTGACTGTGTTCAGGTAATTCCGAATATTTATCGTTTACGGGGCAAAACCAAAACCAGATGCATAATGAAAGTTTTCATTTGGAAACAAAGTTCCAAGTTGGTCTAAATCACTTTTAAGTAGTTTGAGAAACTTTTTGGATTACTAAGTTGTTGGTTTTTGGGTTGCTAAACAGTTGCAAATAGTTTTGGTTCGATAAGTTCAGTTTTAAAGAGTCGCATGTGGCACAAGTTACATGTGTGAGTGTATGTATGTATGTCGGAGTGTGTGGCACACGAAGAGGGACCTGACTGACCTACCGCTCTCATTATCTGGGGCAGGGCACGTGGGCTTTGGCACAAAATTGCTCCAAATTGGAAGCTGCAGCAGAGGCAGCGACTGCGACGACGACGGCGACTGAGCCATTACTCACGTCACGTAGCACTCGCGAGTTGAGTGAGTGACCCAGCCGAAGTCAAAGGTTAATAAGCAATTTGAGCGCCGCAACGCACGTGAGCAGCGCTAAATGAGGCAACAGCCGTAGCTAAGTTTGCATTTGCCTTGATGCCGCTGCTGCTGCCTCTGCTGCTGCTGCTGCAATTTGTTTGTGGAGTTGCGCGGGATATGGCGGCTTAATGAATTCATTTACACTTGGCTGCTAATCAATTGATCCCATTTGCCGCACGTCTGTGTGCGTGTGTATGTGTGTGTGGGCGTGTTTATTGTCGGTTTTGTTGGGTTTTGTCATGTTGCAATTCGCACATTTTCGAAAGTTTGTAAATTACGTGAAGAATTTATGTAACTTACATTTTATTAACGTGGCTTAAAAGCTCTCTTAATTTTTCACTCTCTCCCGCTCTCTGCCCTCCATCTGTCTCTCTCTTTCTATATATTCTTCTTCTCTGCCATATGAATGACAAACGTTTGTATGAATTAAAAATGGGGTGGGGCAGTTCGAGTTGTATGAGGAATTGTAAAATTGTGTTGGGCATAGGTTGCTATTTTCGATTCCGTTTCAAAATAAAATTTTATGTGTGAAATTGAAAAGGGAAATCGTTTTAAATATTAGTGTAGGTTCTATATTAAATGCATATGTTTCGTTTCGAAAATGTGGTATTTTAAGCCTTTTTCATTTACCATAATATAGATTTTATATGCCTTAGTATCTTAGTTAAAGTCTGTCGTTCGTGTACTTCTGGAAAAATTAAAAATTGATCTTTGAAATCCATATTATTTTAGAACAGTTAATATGTATAAAAGTATTTTCATTTGATCGATAAAATCACACATTTTTCATACTTATTTTAAGTTTGCAAACTTTGTAAATTTTACTCACAATCTTAAGTTTTCTTTTGGCACCCCCCAAATACAATTTTCAGCTCAAAGGCTCCACGACGAAGGTAAGCAAGAAGTATAACTAGAAATCTGTTTCGTGTTTTGGATAGAAAAAGAAATGAACTCCGTTCGACTCTATCTCTGTTTGTTTCGTCCTAATTTCGCCTCTGTGTTTGTCCACATTCGGTGCGGAATAACTTAAGTTTTACTTGTTGCTAAATATAAACATTTACTAAGTAATAATATATCATATTATAAGGCGCCCTTTCGCTCACCATCAACTATTGCATGCTGCACAATAATAATAATATTGATTACTGATAATTAATATAATCGATAACCGGTAACTACATTGATTATATACATTGAAATATAGCTTGTGTTGAAGTCCCTTGTCCCAGTTCTCATGCAGTTCTCATAAAAACATCGTTCACTATTTGTATCTGGCAGCATTTCTTGGCATCTCTGTCTAACTCCCATTTTCTATCATGCTCTATCTATAGGTTAACGGCGATGACAGTTGGTACTACGAGGACATTCAGCTGGAGCGTGGCAACTCTGGCCTGGGTTTCTCGATTGCCGGTGGCACGGATAATCCGCACATCGGTACCGACACATCGATATATATTACGAAGTTGATACCAGGCGGCGCTGCGGCAGCCGATGGTCGGTTGAGTATCAACGACATCATTGTGTCGGTTAACGATGTCTCTGTGGTGGATGTGCCACATGCATCCGCTGTGGATGCGCTCAAGAAAGCGGGCAACATTGTCAAGTTGCATGTGAAGCGAAAACGTGTCGCAAGTGCTGCAACAGCTGCAGCTGGCGGCGCTGCCATCGCCGGTTCGGCCGATGTACATGACAGCGGAAGTGACACAGCAGCGACGGCGGTAGCGGCGGCGGGACCAAAGGTTATTGAAATTGATTTGGTTAAAGGCGGCAAAGGATTGGGCTTCTCCATAGCCGGTGGCATCGGTAATCAGCATATACCCGGCGACAATGGCATCTATGTGACAAAGCTAATGGACGGCGGTGCGGCCCAAGTAGATGGGCGACTATCGATTGGCGACAAGCTAATTGCGGTTCGCACCAATGGGGTAAGTGAGCAATGACTGAATGAATGAAATACCCCAAAGAGCCTTAGAGAGATTAATCTACATTTTGTTGCTTGCAGAGCGAAAAGAATCTGGAGAATGTGACACACGAACTGGCTGTGGGCACGCTCAAGTCCATCACCGATAAGGTCACACTGATTGTGGGCAAAACGCAGCATTTAACCAGCAGTACATCACAGTCGGGCGTCGCTGCCACTGCCGCCAGTGCTGGCAGCGGTGTTGCGGCCAGCATTAGTGGCGGACAACTTGGCCAGCAATCGCAGGCGCATTCACAGTCGCAATCGCAACTGGCGACCACCGGTGCAAGGCAGCAGCAAACGGATTCCACAGGTGCGCTTAACAATGCGGGGCAATCGGTTGTTGATCTGGCCGGCCCGGCAACGGTCCTAATCTCAGTCCCAGACTCAGTCACTGCTATCATCACAAACACAACCAAGTCCACCAATTCCACCACCAACATCACCAACACCAACTCGAACACAAACACCAATACGAACACGAACAGCTTCACAGCTGCAGCAACAGTCACCAACAACAGCAGCAGCAGCAGCAACAACAACAACTATAACAATGGCAGCAATAATGTTAACAACAACAGCAGCAGCAGCACCAGCAACAGCAGCAGCAACAACAACAACCACAACAGCAGCAATAGCAATAACCACAGCAACTTAGTGGCACCAGCAGCAGCAGCAGCAGGAGGATCAACTCCTGCTGGCATCCAAGCTAACGTACCCGCCTATAATGCTAAGCTTGCAATGTCCATGGCTGTTAGCTGTTCCGACTTCAACCGTTCCCAATCTCCCTTGCCGAGGCGTAAGCAAATCATGTTTACCACTTCGACTAACCATACTAAACATCCCCCGCTTTCTATTGCATTTTTGGCGGCTAACAGTTCCATTTCAATAGTTATTGTATCCGATAGATACGCTCTAGACTAATCAATCTAATATGTATAGATCTCTATCTCTCTCCCGCTCACTAACTGCTAGTCTATTGCTGCGCTATCTTTCTCTAAATCTATATTCCTCTCTCGCTCTAAACCGTGTAGATCAATCACTCGCTCTGTCTCCCTCACACTCGCAATCAGTACGTGTCGATCCTCGCTGATCACAGCTTGTTTTGCTTGCGTGCTTCTGCTAGCTGCTCTAGCTGTTTTAGGTGTTGTTTGCAACACGGCTCAACCTCAATACAATTACAATTACCGTTACAGTTCAATACGATCCAATACAACGACCGACTTAACTAGAAACCACGCGCCCAATAAGGCAACGTATTCCTTATTCGCATGCCGAACTCTGTTAATATCTTCATTGTCCTTGTGTATCTTACACATGTACGTGTGTATATAGAACATATACATATGTATGTGTTTCAAATATCATCATAGATGTAGACAATCACCAACACACACACACTTTCTCACACACACACACATACACACCCGCACATACACTTGCGTGTGTCTTTATGTGTATCTTTTTAAGAGGAGACTGTGATACTCTCTCTGTCTCTCTTTCCGTTGGTTTATTTTGGTTGTACATCTTGATTGAACGTGATCGATCATACCTTTTCGATGAACTGTACCTAATATCTATATGATATATGATAATCTAGTTTCTAAGAATGAAAAGCGTGTTTTATATGTGTGTGTAACTGTTCATAGTTTTCATAAATTCAATTTACATTTTTTCTTCATTTGATTTCTAGTATTTTGTCGATATATATATATATATATAACATATGTATGTGTATTTTCTTCTAAATAAGCACGCTCTTCATTCTCAACTCTCTATCTTCAATTTATTTTTCTTTCTCAATTACATTTGTTTTGAACTATTTCTTCTATATTCAAATATCTGGCTCTTACTATATCGCTTACTTTTCTACGAGAAAAATCTACTTGAATAACAACTAACCGCTCAATCAGTAGACGCTCGATAATTGGAAATACTTCTATGATATCCGGTTATAATTATCGAGCGTCGATTCCGCGCGTTTCTCTTCTGGTTTTGTGTTTTCTTTAGTTCTATCTCTATCTCTCTGTACATGGGGCTCTATCGTATATTCACCTTAAAGATATACGAGCTCGCGATCTCTCCACTAATTACCCTTAATACCATTTATTTTCATGTCTCGTGCATAAACTTTGTTTGTGTTTGTGTATGTAAACGCGATACACGCGTTGTGCTTGTTTTCTTTTCGATCAATATAAAAACAAACAATGAATTGAAAAATAAACAAAACATTGCGGCGCCTTTTAGAGCCCGGATCGAGATATGCATCGACAAATGTCCTGGCGGCCGTGCCACCGGGTACACCGCGCGCCGTGAGCACAGAGGATATCACCAGGTAAGTTGCGTACAGCTTGGACTACTGCAGAACAACTCCCCGTAGATTTTTCTGTTTCGCTTGTTTCCTTAAGCTGTTGACTTCCGATTCTAATCGCTCTTTCATTCACTCACAGAGAACCACGCACGATCACCATACAAAAGGGACCGCAGGGTCTCGGCTTCAACATAGTCGGCGGCGAGGATGGCCAAGGTATCTACGTGTCTTTCATATTGGCTGGAGGTCCAGCTGATCTCGGTTCCGAGCTGAAGCGCGGCGATCAGCTGCTCAGTGTGAACAACGTCAATTTGACGCATGCCACGCACGAGGAAGCTGCACAGGCACTCAAGGTGAGTACATCTCGCATTTTATCATTTATGACACTGACTAAAATTCATCCTTTCTGTAGACATCTGGTGGCGTTGTCACATTGGTTGCACAATATCGGCCTGAGGATTACAATCGCTTCGAGGCGCGCATTCAGGAGCTGAAACAGCAGGCGGCGCTTAGCGCGGGCGGTTCCGGCACCCTATTACGCACCACACAAAAGCGATCGCTTTACGTACGCGCTCTCTTCGACTATGATCCGAATCGCGACGACGGACTGCCGTCTCGCGGCCTGCCTTTCAAGCATGGAGATATTCTGCATGTGACCAACGCCTCCGACGACGAATGGTGGCAGGCACGTCGCGTCCTCGGTGACAATGAGGACGAACAGATCGGTATTGTGCCATCAAAACGGCGGTGGGAGCGCAAGATGCGTGCACGTGATCGCAGCGTCAAGTTCCAGGGACATGCAGCGGCAAATAATAATCTAGATAAGGTACGGCACTCATTAATAACCAAGAACCAACTGGAGAAAACTGCAACTAGTAGAGAGTGGAGAATATTATCAATTGTAGAAATATTTCTAGTACTCTTGCAGAGAATTCTATTTGTTTTTTATAAATGTTTAAAAAAGTTCATATAGATGGAAAGAATGAAAGCATTTGGAGGAAACGTAAAAATCTTGCTGCTGTTGAGAGTGAATACGGTTTTAAATATATTATATTAGAATTCTCGTTGGTTTTTGTAGAGTTTTTAGAATTAAAGAAGTATCTATTCATCCTGTCAGTTACACTGTATTTCTTGAAATTTGTTGTTTTATCAGATCTTCCATATTTCGTGACTACATCAGATTAAAAGACAAACGCAATTATTTCTCCAGTTGGAATAGGTCTGCGTAATTATCGCGCGATTACTTTACTTTTTACTAATGTGCTCTCTTTTTCTCCCTCATTCTCTCTCTTTCTCTCTCTATGCTTGTTTATTCATAATTATAGCAATCAACATTGGATCGCAAGAAAAAGAATTTCACATTCTCACGCAAGTTCCCATTCATGAAGAGTCGCGATGAGAAGAACGAAGACGGCAGCGACCAAGAGCGTAAGTAGTCAGTCTACACAGTCTTCTCTTCGGTCTTCTACAAAGACTCAACGTTATCGCGCGAATTAATAACCGAATAAGCGCGCGATTGTATCAATTAATTAACAACAACAACAATTGTAACTATAACAAGACAACAGCGGAAGAAACCAACTAGAAATCCAGAAGATGCAGAGTCTCTCAGCTCTCTTAATTCTTCAACTGTCGGCAAATTCACTCTGTGTATTTTGAACGCTTTCAATGTGCAACTCTCTCGCTGTATTCTCACTCTCTCTTTCTGTCTCTGTCTTTGTCTCTTGGTTAACGTGTGCGTGTGTGCATTTGTCTGCTGGGACTGCCACTTTTCGGCAGTCTGTTATAATTATTATTATGATTATTATTTAAAATATAATTGTTATTATTATGTTAAGTTGCGACGTGCATAAAACTTGATACATTTATTGTGTATTCAATTCTGTTTTCCTGTTTGTGTTTTAATAAACATTTGTCAAGTGTGTCAACTGTGTTTCTTCAGATTGTACTACTAAGTGTATCTAATCACTCGCACACACACACACACACATACAAACTCCCCCGCACACACACAATCAGTTTCAGTTTTCTGTTCTCATACTTCAATTTGATTTAAGTTAAAATTTAAGTGCGATTCGGTCAAAGTTCGAATAGTCTGCAAGCGAAGTTATCGATCCTGTATTTACTATCGACACATCGTTTATACGGGACATCGATAGTATTCGGAAAATCTTGCAGCACATGATATTATGATTAAGTAATATTATTATCATTATGATTTTTAAGTTCCCTTTTGTTGTATGTTTTTCGATTATTTCATGCATTTTTTACGTTTTGTTTCTTGTCTTCTCTCTATCTTCGTTTACTTTCATATGTTGTTCCTGTTCTACTTGCGATGGTCCTGCGTTCGAACACACCCAAACCCTACACACACACACTCAAACACACATATAATCATATGTGCTCATATATATTTGATGATATAGCGAATGGATTCGTGAACAGCAACAGTGAGATCGATGTAAACAATGTTAACAACAATCAGGCGACTGAGCCACAGCGTAAGTGTGTGTGTGTGCCTGCAGGTGCACACGCCAATCGTTTATCTGATATCGATAAATATTTCTATACATATGCATATATAGCTCTATATGTATTGTGTGTATGTTGTATGTTGGCTTTGTTCTATATATACATATATATCTATATATATCCAAAAAAACAAAAACTGTACTGTTTAGAGATCGGTGTATGCACTTGGTTTATGTTCTAGCGTGTTGGGGGATCGGATCTACAAAACACACACACACACATCAAAAACACACAAGTTACTAACTCTACACACCCACATTCCCACACACACACACACATGATTATCTAATTATGTAATTTAGCGTGAATGTACTCCCGTATTATCATCAAGGTGCTTCAACGTTTAAAAATGTTGAGTATGGATCAGCTAATATAGCGCTTACTCCTCCCTTCGTACAGCTAAACATCTGAGTCGTGATCAACTACAACAACAGCAACACACAGCAAATAAAACGAAATATATCACACACATACATCATACTGCTACAACTACAACTCTTCATACTCTCTCTCACTCGCTGTCTCTCTAACTCTCTATCTCTCTAACTCTCTCTGTCTCTGAAGTGTATCAACTGTTCGCTCATCAAACTCCATCAAGATTAAAGAAAAAAAAACAGTCTAAAAATGATGAAAACTATTTAACTCCAACTATCGATTCTCCTAACTATACTATTACTTCGAATTTATCTAATATATTTTACCGCTATTCTGTTTTAAACTGACCAAAACGTATGTCTTTTTCGATTCTCTTTTTTCGTTTTTCTCTCTTTATTTATCTAGCTTTTATGCTTTGCTACACACAAGACGATGCCAACGCTGAAGGAGGTATGTACTCGACTATAAACCTGAAGCTTAACTAGATTTCGAAAATACTTACACACACACACAGACAACCACACACAATTACACTCACACACATGAAATTTAGTATATATATATATATTTATATAGAGATCAATTCTTACAATCTAAGCAAATCGACACATAAATCTCTTTAGTTCAAATTAACACAATCATACACTCACACATTTACATAAAAACTCACACCATAACCACAGTGGTCAACACGTAATTCAGTACTCACTAGTATCGCATCATTTGATCTATCCGATGATTATCACATAATACGTATTACTAATGAATCCGTAGCCCACAGCTCATGCAACCATGCCCACATATAACTTAATAACCCATCCAGCCAACAGTGACCTTTCTTTTCTGTTGGAAACTCGAAACATACATACAAACATACATATATACATAATAACATACACAGTTGAGCCATAAGTCATAAATTAGTCCTAAGTTATCTACTATACGATACTCTACATACATTTTACAGTTCTTATTATTTATTATTAGTATAATTTGTCGTTACTCATATGCTACATTTTAAAATGTATTTTAAATTGGATACACCATACATATACATACGTATATTAATGTATATGAATGTATTGTACATATATATGTGTTAATGTGTTTTACCGAACTGAATGAGGACAGTGACAATACTTTTCTCCTTTTTTCTTTGTATCACGTTCTTAAACGTTTCACTGACTGATTAAACCGATGTGTAATTGGAGATACCTTTGTCTACTAATTACTATTTAATTTTTTTTCGCTTTCAAAATTGATAGACCTCATTCCGGGCACATACACATATATATGTATACATCAACACACGTGTCCTTTTCGTATGTGTAAATATTGAGTTTTATATGTATGATATAATACAATAATACAGATAAATACACAAGATTATGATGACTGCTATATATGTACATACATATTATGCGAAACGATTTGTATATCGCTCTGTGAATTTGTATAAAATGTAATCTAAGCTCTATATACGTACACATAACACAAACTAACGTATATAGTTAGTATCGATAATAGAAAAAACTCAAACACCCGAGATTACATGTAACTAGTATTCGCATATTTTATTTAATGTTATTACTACTATGATTTTTAAACTGGTTCGAAAATCATTCGTTTAGTTCCTTGTTGTTGATACTTGTACTCGAACTCCTTTCGGGCACATAATGTAGCCGATCGTCAGCTCAATCGGTGCCCGCATACCCATTTTGATACGAGTGTGGGTGTGTGTTAACATACGTGTGTGCTCGCGTTAACCAACTTAACTGTTTCGAAACTAAGTTCTAATTGTTTATCGACTTTCCAAATGTTATTTATGTTGTTTAACTCAAATTACTTATCGAAGAAAAACAAAACCGAAAACAAATACCCATATGCAATACGTTTTATACAATACGATATGTGATTTCATAAGTACAACAACGTGAAAGAAGAGGTCGCTTGAGTTTCGCTTTCTACTATATTTGAATAGTAAATTTTCAGATCTACGCTCATATAGAACTTATTTGCAGAGAACTTTAAAGGAATGCAATACTATCGAAACCACTCGATTGCCTAGTTTGTATATCTACCTATTTAATCGATAAACTAGTTAAACTGTCAAATTCCAGTTCCTGAAGTTGTCAGTATAGACAAAACTAAACATAGCTTGTCAGTTTTCTTTTATTTCAACAGTATTCTACTTATATGTTGGTAAAGTTTTTTGCAGGATGTAGGATATTGAAAATACCTTTTAATCTCCTTTATTTCTATATGTTTTATGCATATTCTGCACATAATCACATTTCTCTCTTTGTGTTAATCGTGTTAGTTCGCTAATTAGTGTTGTGTCAGTTTAAGCTAATTAATAAGTAAGTGTTACTCAATTACAAACTGCACTGCGACGGACCTCAGAGTTCTCAGTGTATTCAGTTATAGTTACCGTTGCAACTGTTTTGCCGTCTCGAAATGTAATCGAACTTCTGCTCTAAAGTTGTTTCTTATTTTTTGATTTTGATCATTTTCTAATGTACGATGTGGTAGTACTTGCCCACTCATTCACAACGTTCACAATTATTCATTTAATGGCATTCATTCGCGCATCAATTCGCTCTCACAATAGTTTTGAGTATATTGGTTGAGTTCATCGATTCGATTGGTGAATGAATTTAAGGCTAGCCACGAATTCCTGTAAATATTTACAATTTTCGATCAATGTTTGTGTGTGAATACATACATACGTGTACATACGTTTCGTGTGTACACCTATGTACCTATGTTTGTTCAGTCTATCTGCATGGTGGAACGGTCTTTTAAAGTTGGGATTCTCAACTTGGGACTTCGATAAAAATATGCCAGATGGACGACACCCTTTTGTTTGCTTTTAGGTATCTTTTGTCGTTTACTTGCACCCAAATAAGGCGCACAAACACGCAAATATACATACATACACAGCAACACACACAAACACCGACACAACAAAACAAATTGTCTAAAAGATCATTTAAATTTTGCAGGTTTATGAAACTATATCGATGATTAATTTTGTTGTATCTTTTTCTTTCTTTTCTTTAATAAATAATAATTTCCCATTGACATAACCTTTGTATGTGTTAACTATTTTGTATTTTCCGTTCAACCTACAATTGCGAAAACCGAAATACATAATATACCAAAATAAATACCAACTGCTTCACCACTCTCTGCTGCCTTCTGCGCTTTTTCGACTCTAATACTATAACTAACAATACTGATTCTACTACTACAACTACTTAAATTATTACTACTACTATTACTACTGCCACTACTACTACATTTTCTACTACTATCGATCTAATACAACTCACAAATCTCGGAACAATTCGATACGACATTCGCTATGATTTTATTGTGTTCAATATTTAATTTATACTTCTTTATATATACAAATTTATCGACAAAAAAACGCGTTTTTTATACACACAAACAACAACGAAACAAAAACTACATCGACTACAACAACAAAATACTTGTGTCAATACGTTAACAAAATGTTCCATATACATATATATATATTCTTGTTTTGTTTAACGAATATTTTGATTTTCTTTTGATTTTATTTTCTCCGATTGAATTAAACGAACCTTTTTAACCGATCGATGGAACCATCAATATTTATACCTATATATAATACTTCAATATTAAACACACATTTAATTGTATTATTAACGAATATATACACGCATATATATATATTTATATATGTATGTACGATCGTTCATGTACTGCGACAAAAACTACTAAATCTATCTACTACTACTATCAACCCCGTCTATATCGTACATCACCAACTACCAATCGACCTATCGATCGAATCGTCCTATATACCTATCGATCCGAATATGTCGCGCAGGCGAGATTATCTACAGAGTGGAATTACCCGATATGGAGCAGATAACATTAATCTACTTGGAGAATAATGATGCTGACTATCGTAAGTCGAGCAACTAAGCAACAATTTTTGTAAAAGAACCAAACAAACCATATAAATGCAACAACAGCTATAAAGGCCTTTAAATATTATAAATTACTTATCAAGTTAAAGCTTACGTTTCTTAAAATAGATTTACAAAAAAAAATCTGAGCCGAAAAAATACAATATCAAGAATATATATTTCTGTTCATTTGGGTTTCTTATTTTCCATTTTTTATTCTTTCCTTTGTGTTCTAAAACGAAAATGCAAGCAATTTTCCTTAGTTAGTTTCCTATCTCTTACCCTAACTCTCTGTTTCTCTCTCGCTCTGTCTCTCATTCACGCTGTCTACCCTTCAGCCTGTTCACTCTCATGCTCTCTCTAGTTCGGTTGTTCTCTACATCGAATTAATATTAGTCTAGGATGTACCTGAACTCTGTTTAGCTTAGCATTTAGATATTCATCACGGATACTCCCATATATCGTACACTTTAATCTGTATTCGAATTTATGTTTTATTTTGTACTACGCACGGCGGTAAATCTATCAACACTTCAATATGACCTTTCATTGAATTCATCGTATTTTTCTGTAACCTCTCTGACAGGAAAGTTTACCAAGAACTTAATTTTTAAAACGATTCTTAATCAATCATTTAATTCTAATGATATTCGGACAACAGTCTAATACGTACGTGTTTGCGATCCTTAGCCATATGTCGGATAAAGTCAATCAGTGCATCATATTGGAAAACATTTATGGAAATAGCTTTCTTCAGGGAGAATAGTTTTCGAATGCCTTATGACTTTATATTCTCTTTCCTTTCGATACGTAGTTCCGTAGTCGTTTGTTAAGCGTATAGTTATCGTACGTTGCCTGTTGCTGTTCCATTTTCGCTATTTCGATACGTTCGTTTAATCTTTGTTTCCTTAAGTATCGTATATATTTTGTTGTCCCATTGTAATTGCTTAGTTCCATGCTGTGCTTTATTCATTTCCCTTTTATTCTTTTCTATATTCGTGCAACTTCCTTAGCGAATCAGTCGAAAATAATTCACTCCGATAGATGTACTTTTTATTTCGAAAATCACATATTGTTATCGATATCGTACCATTTGCACGCACATTTCCACCACAAAACACAATCGAAAATCCCAAAATGCCCGCTGGAAGATGAAAAAAAGAGACCCCTTTGCGAATATACAATAGATCTTAATTATACTAAATATAAATACATATAAAAACTGTATGTTTCAGTAGTCGATTAAGTGGGAACAAACATAACGCGAAACTATATTTCGATAGTATAATGAAATGATGTATTAAAAAACAATTTGAATACGCAGTTTCCTGAGTCCCAAATGATGTTGAATAAATTATGTTGTTTGACTTAAGAAGTGTTTGTTAATATACATACTATATCACATTCAGTACGCCTCCGAACAGATAAATACATCTCTATGAATCAATCGATCTATCAATCAACTATTGCGGATACTCCAATCCACTCACAGAAAACAAACGATCATCATATTGTTTATTCATTTGTTTTTCACACTTGTTTTCTCTCTCTTATTTTTGCAAACTTTTAAATAAACTAATGAGTAGTTATATATCTTAACATGAATTGCAAAAGATATCCCATGATATGCTGTTACAGAGTGAGTAAACTATGCGAAATCGAAGATGAAACACCTCTGCAAAAGTATGCAAAACTCGACCCCAGAAAATAGAACTATCTGCCTAGGCTAACTACAAAATAAATATACATATATAAATATCTAAATCTACCATCTATGTATAGCATAGTTCCTAAGTTAATTGTTAAACTAAACAAAACTCTCATAAGAATCATCGTTTGTGGTCGTATTTAGTACATATAGCATATCATTTGGTTTGTCGTTTGTATTGTACTAACTTAATTTTCAGTTTCGCATTTTAGTTTCTAGTTCTTGTGAATGCATCAGTTATTAATAGACTAACGACTACAACTAAAACCGAAACTAAAATAAACCCAACCAACATGAAACCAAATACGTAATTCCGAGCTGTAATCAGAATTACGGTTATTTCTGATTTCTGATTATATCGATTCTATTGTATTCGTGTACTCGTGTGTTGCTCGTCTAGATCGTATGGCACCAGTTGTTTTGTCTGTAACCCCTAGCATAATATATTACCAACCACTATGTATATATGTATGTAATTCGACGACTTCATTTATATAGAATTCTTAATCGGAACTTTAATCTTAATCTTGATCTGAATTTAGATTTCAACTTGAATTTAAACCCCAAACTACATAAACTTAATTCGAAGGCAATTAATTGTTTGCTGTTTATTAACCATGCCCCACGCCTTAGCCGCCGTCCCCCCTCGCTAGATAGAGATTACGAAACATATAATATATATTGTTTGCTTATATCGATTATTATATTATGATTATTATTATTATTTCTTGAAGAAAATATGAAGATTATATATTTTTCTATTATTGATTTCTCTCGTCATTCTATTGGAAATATTATTTGTTTCATTACTTTTCTTTAAGCATAAGCGCTCGTTACACTAAATCTACTTAGCCTCCCACTTACCGCTCTTCTTATCGCTATCTTTGGCCTGTTAAACCTATTTAAGCACCCCACAAGACCATCTGAAGAACCGAGAGATATCGTAAATAATTAAAACTATTTAAATCTAAAAATAAAATGTTCTCAGCCTATCTCTCGGTATTTTCCCCTTATATATGTCTTTCTCTCTATCTCTCACTTTCTCACTATTTTATTTTTTCACTCTGTGCCTCTTTTTCTCTTTACATCACTTTTTTTCATTTTTTTTTATGCAAAATTTTGAGAACATTAACCTGTTGCCCCTTGCAATAGACAAAAGTTTAATTTATTTTCTGCCCTCTGCCTCGCCTCGCTCCGGCCCGAGGACCCCTGTACCTAGTACCCAGTACTCTCCACTCATTCTGTACATTTTATTTTTGCACCCGCACAAAACCTAATACCATTGCCTACTATGCTTGCAGCTTCCGAGGAGAACGTGCTGTCCTATGAGGCCGTGCAGCGTTTATCCATAAACTACACGCGTCCCGTTATCATATTGGGACCGTTGAAGGATCGCATTAACGACGACTTGATATCCGAATACCCAGACAAGTTCGGCTCATGTGTGCCACGTAAGTGAAGAAATTAAATTTCAATACTTTTTTTTTTTTTTTTTTAAATTTATGTATTTGTTCACTTTAAATTGTTGTATATCTGAACAGAGTTCGTAACTCATTTATTGATGTGATATAGAATTCTTAAACCGGCAGTTTAATAATTTTCAAACTCTTCACAGATACCACACGACCCAAACGCGAATATGAGGTCGACGGTCGTGATTATCATTTTGTTTCGTCACGCGAGCAAATGGAGCGCGACATCCAAAATCATCTGTTTATCGAAGCTGGCCAGTACAATGACAATCTGTATGGCACCTCGGTGGCCAGTGTGCGGGAGGTGGCCGAGCGGGGCAAGCACTGCATATTGGATGTTTCGGGCAATGCAATCAAGCGTCTTCAAGTGGCACAGCTTTATCCGGTAGCCGTTTTTATCAAACCCAAATCCGTGGACTCTGTCATGTAAGTGTTGAGCTAATCAGAAGAGTTCTATCATAGTAAATCTGATAATTATTTATTCCCAATTAATTAATTCGTAGGGAAATGAATCGTCGCATGACCGAGGAGCAGGCCAAGAAGACGTATGAGCGTGCTATTAAAATGGAGCAAGAATTCGGCGAATACTTTACGGGTATGAATTTTGTGTTTTAGTGATTTTCTAAAATAATTAAACTAATCGAATAATTTCTGATTTACTTAGGTGTTGTACAAGGCGATACGATCGAGGAAATCTATAGCAAAGTGAAATCAATGATTTGGTCGCAATCCGGACCAACAATTTGGGTACCATCGAAGGAATCTCTATGACCAACAGCCACAACAACATGGACACTGCCGCCTCGAGTACGTTGTCGACCTGTCTCGAGAACAACAACAGCAACAACAACAGCATCAACAACAAATCAGCCGCAACAGAAATCGTCGCACTGATGCAGCACAACAAGGCCAACACCAACAGCAGCAACAGCAACAACAATCGTAACAGCAACAGCATCAACAATTGATTCTTGTCTCGATAAGCAAATGATATTTGCCCGTGGCCGTGCCGAAGCAGAAGAGTCCGAGAGCAGACGACACAATATAGAAGCCTAGTTGGGTTCATCATCCCCAGCTCGGTGACAAAGGACAAATGAAGCGGCGGCTGTTTAGTTTTAGTTAGAACAAAATTGATACAACAACAAAAAACACACACACAAAGCGAAGCATATTATATATAAGATCTAATATGAAGCAGAAACCCATTAAAACAAGAAGGGAAATAGAAAGAGGTAGTCGAGAAGTGTTAGCAGCATTGATGAGGAAGTAGTAGAAGCAGAAGGAAAGAGAACGTTCGTTAAGCGAGTTAGTGTTGTTTGTTTATGTTGATGTTTATACGAGAGTTATAGCGAGTTAGTTATGTTGACGCTAATGATAATATGGTACATTATTATACATTATATACACATATACATATACAACTACATTTACATATATACCCGATGTGCATATACCCGGTGGCTATATGTGTGTGAAGGGATATATCTGTCTAACTCTTTAAGTGCGACTAGCGTCAAATATACTACGTTAATGATAGCAATTGAAGTTGACTCAGTTGGCGAATACGACTATATATGTAGGTATATATACACATATGGGTAAATAGATGACGACGACGATAAGTTGGTGCATTTGTTGTTAGATGTATTGTATTTTTTTCCCCCACGCGCCTTTGCCTAATGCAACACTAATCACACGATAAGAATCAAGAAGAATGTATTGACCTATGTATACACAAATACCATGTAGCCTAACTAAAGTAAAGCGCCAGCAACGAGAGAAATAGAGAGAAGTAGAATGAGAAGAAGATCGTAGAGAAAGCTGCAGAGAGGGAAGATTCTTTCAATGCTAAAAGTCATTTTACTACTTAACATGAAAGCATAAAACAAACAAATTGTGGATGCACGAGCATATTACGATCAATACAACATATACAAATACATATAAATATATATATATTTATATATATCTAAATATATATATAAAACATATATATAGAGACACACACCGATACGGTTTAATTTTACAATTGAATTTGCAACAATTCAAATACCCAAACGGTATTTACAATTTTTTTTTACATATATATACCGATATATAGAAACACATATATATCGACGGCAACCGATTAGCTAATGTTCAAACAATAAGCAAAAAAAAAAAAACAAATTTATGAATTGTACACAACGCACATAACTGCTAATTGCCCCCGTCCCCGTATTATTTTTTTCGTTTTTTTTCGCTTCATATATATTTTTTCCTAAGAAATTTAGTAAAATTCAAATTAATATTAATTTAATTATTTTTTTCTACTTGTTTGGTGAGTCACCCGCAGCGCTCTCCGCAGCGAACTTATAACAAATAAACGGAAAGTGCTCGCGTTTTACTTATACATTTGTGTCTGTCCCCTTTTTGTAATATGACCATACATACATACATCAATATATTTTGTAAATTATCACAAGAAACATACAAACACACACACACACTATATACACAATTATCGAACAGTATATGTACGTGCAGCTGATGCATAAAAAAATTCTTTTCACATTGTTGTATTTAATAAACAAACCTAAGCGAATTATATTAATTTAAATCTAAAGAAAGCAGTAAATGTAATAAAATAAAACAAAAAGCAAAAACAACATAAACTTAAAAAAAAAAAAACAAACAAAACAAAAAACATTTTTCATCCATAAGAGAAAAAGGAAAATAATATAAAAGCTTTTTACTCTATTTCTCTACTCAATCGAAGAAACTTATAGAAAATCGTGCTATAAAGAAGATTTTGTAAATTGATGCGAATTGTGCACATCCCCCGAACACAGACACACACAGATATACACAAGAATCCATAAACTATATGTCGAGTGAGCCACGACTGCAGAAGTAGGAAGATGAAGAAATCGAATACGATCAACACTCGGCTCAAACCGTCGAAGTTTTTGGCGATTTATAGAGTACAGAAAAAAAGATGGTATTGGAGCTGCGCTTAGCACTTAAGATTGCCAATACATATGTTTATAAGCCCGAGTCGAATATATATACATACATATATGCCCGATTCGATGTCTATGCCGATTCACGAATGGAACTTATGATAACATACTCTAGCGTAAGGATAAAGTAATCGCTTTCATACTATAAAACATAACTACCGATAAGATACGGTACGAGTCTCCCTCATAACTGCTACTGCCCACTATGGTTCACCTTAGTCTGTACATACTGTACGAATTTGTCTCTCAATCGAATGCAAAACCCATCCGCCTTGCAATCTCTTTGTGACCTCGTTCGCTCGCTATGTAAACAAAATCAAACGGAAAGCAATCTAAAAAAGTACACAAAATCTGATTATTCGGAGAATGAAGTGGATATAAAAAAAACTCAAAAGGAATTGGAAATTTAAATCGAACACATTAACTAGTAAACTGAGAGTGCTTGCGAGATGTTCAATTAGTTGATAGGTCGATAATAGAGGATTTTATGTATACTATAAAGGCGTTATAATAACTTATGTATCATATACCGATATATACTATATGTACACAAACATTTATATAGTATATACATACATATAAAGATGTTCACATACATACTTATGGGGTTTTAAGCCCGTTCGCAGTAAGCGTTCGTTTTCTGATAGCGTGTTCGACAAGTCGTTCGAGGGTAAACTGTTCCGAAGCCTTAAATGCAATTAATTAACGCATTTACGAGTATATCCAAAATTACCCAGATACTGGCAGACATTGCTTAAACATCGTAAAATGAATTTGTAAGAAGAAAATGAATTAAAGAATGAAGAAAAAACGCTAAACAAACAAAACCAAAAGACAATTTTTGATGTAGCCTTAGAATTGTATGCAAGAATTTACCAAAAACAAATATTAATAATAATAAACACATACATACATATTACATACATACGTATACGTATGATGGCGAATACCGAATAGGGCATTTATCGATCCATAATATTTCAAGGAGATCGTTCCACAAGTTTGTCGTGGAAGCATTTCATCATATGGTGCCTTTATCAGTTTTTCTTGTTGGTATGCAAAATAAAACGATTGAAAAGAAAGCGCATAATAATAATGAAGAAATAATAACTAAAAATAATAATAAGGAGAATACACACATAAATCTGAATTATTCAAGGACAAATAGTCAAATTTGCCCGAAATATAAGAAAATTGAATACATTTTGCAAATCAGTTTACGATCGGTCGATCAATTCAGTTAGCCCGCCTGTCCCATTAATAATTTACAATCGACACCTAGAAATATGTTTGTTATTGTTATTGAAAAACGCAAGGAGAACTAAACAAAAAGTAAAAAAAAAAACAACAACATCACAAAGATCAACACGTACCTAAGTACAACTTATTCGATTGCCTTTTAAAGTTAAACGATTTGTTGTCCGTTGGCGAATAAGTGCTTTAAGTATACCTATACTATGAACTAATTAATTTAAGTTACAATTGGAGAAAAATGAGTAGATTGCTAAATTGTCTACATGGTGGTATTAAGAAGTACGTATTCTCTATACCCTCTTCCTCCCTCCTCCCCCTCGCACCCCCTTGTCCTCTAGATCTGTTTCAAAGATATGGAAATTTACAGCGCTAGCAAGTACTATATATACAGATATAAATATATATACACGTTTATAGAGTTACACACTGTGCGAGGATCGCCCGTGCAGCTGCTGCTGAACTTTTTTGATAGGTTGGTAGAGAATGCTTAGCGCATCGAGGCTGCCAATAGGAAATCAAGTGCTGTATAAGGGGTACCTCAGAGAATCAGAGAATTCGCGGTCGTGGCATAGTTAAATACAACAGTACCAACACACACACACGCACACACACCTGGCACTTATGTATGTACATATATACACACCTGTACATTGCTGTGTATTTGTATACTTGCACAACCACACACACACACACGCACAAGCACGCACACGAAATTAAATTATAACAAAAACAACAACAACAATTTGTGAATCCTACATTATGTATTATTTATCATTAAATAGTTCATCAAACGATGCGACATTTGAAATAAACAACAAATTCAATACATAAAAACATTGTGTGCCTAACTATGAGAACATTTGTACATAAATATGCTTGAAATCTATGTACATATGTATGTATGTATATTCATCTGCATATGGTAATGCACATTGGGTTGAAGGGGGAATAATGACTATTTGTTCACTTCAACGAGAGAGCTTTAAGTATGAATAGTTCAAATCAGCAATTTGTCATCCATATTCTCTTTTACATCATTTATATTTTTGGTTAGACAATTAATTTATTAAAATATAAAAGCATTAGTTTTTATTTAAATTGATGTTGCAAGCAGGATATTTTAAATATTTATTCTGATAGGTTCAAGCTCTACAATATGTGAGAATTGCGTGTTGAATAAATCATTACATATATGTATGTATAATCGAATTGACTTCGATTGCACGTTTCAATTAGACTAATATGTTTGCGCTGCGTGTGGATTGATTTGATGATTTGGTTAGTCAGTTGATTAGTTAGGTAGTTTCTTGTTGTACCAGAGTGCGGCGTGCTGACGAGCTATGTCGAGTTAGTGGTCCGTAGATAGAGATCGAACTGAACGAGCGTTATAAAATAGGAGAAGGCTGTAACGGAAATTAGATAGATCAGACGACGGTCCATATGCAGCAGGCCGCACAACATTGGCTGGCGATAGTGCAAGAGTTGCAGCGAGAAGTGTTCCAGCTGTAAAAGAAAAATTAGAAATTAAAATAGTTAAGGCATAATTAAGTAATGACCACCTCTTGATCCAGGCTGGGCGGCCGCAGCGAAGGGTAATCACAGAATCGACGCATGGTAAGGGACAAGTAACGCAGCTCTACTTTAATGTGCTCGTTGACTAGGGTCACGATGTATGTGTCAATGTAGAAACCGAGCGCATAGAGTGCACCCACAACAATGGGATAGGATACATCTGCCAGCGACTGCGTGGCCAGAAGATTAAATATCGTAAAGAAGTTTGTCAAATTGTTAATAAGGGTGGTCAGCATCAGACCGAGCAGCTGAAACTGGTGCATGCCAAAGCTTTGGACATACAGCGCATGGATCTGGACGAAACGGGAGCGCAACAAAGCGAGGCGATCACAGAGCCGGCAGCTTTGCATCATCAGCATGCCAGGCCGCGGAGGTTGTCCTCGCAGTCGGCGCAGCGGGTCAAGCATGGCGAGCACTTGTTGATGCAGTTGGCGCAGATACTTCAGCACGCTGGAATTGATATAATAAAAATAGTCAGCCATATTTTCCGTATAGTTCCACAGCACAAAGGAATATACGGCAAACTGACGGCGCAGACAGACCGCATCCTCCGCATCCGTCTCCGTGCCGGCCACTGCAAAGATGCCGCACACCTGAATGACCATCATGATGTTGATCAGCACAAACTTGAAGTACATAAAGCGCTCGAAACTTCGTTTGGGCTTGCGTGGGCCATGGTAGCTGGCGGCAAAAGCCGCCTCCAGTTTGGCCCGTTGCAAGGTACAGCGATGATTGATGTCCTTGAAGTGAAACGTGTTGGCCAGGTAGGTGACAATCACCGTGACATACTTAATCAGCGTGTTCGTGAAACTCACGTACAGTACCAGCTGCATGCGTCGGTCATCAGTGGCCGTCAGCGATTGAAAATGATAACCAAAATAGCAGGGTATTGCCACAATTAGCATCAGGCTAAAGGCGTGGCTGTACGCGATGAGCAGCGCCTTAAATGGCGCTCGCAGCGGCTTTTGTGGCAAATAGTCAATGATCACTTGGCCATATATATTCGCATATATGTGGCCATATCTATAAAATTTGTACTCGTGCCGTTCCCAGAAACTGCGTCCTTCGATGGACATGTCGTAGCGCCTGCAGGATCCACACTGACCGGCGAGCGCGTTGCCTTTTGTAACTCTCCGACATAGTTGAGTGCCGTTGCGTGGTCGATGTGAAGATAAGTTGATATCAGTGAGTTGCGACACGCATAGAAAACTGTCATATGAGGGATATGTAATAGTCAGAATGAGGCAGACCATATATGCAGCTACGTATCATAAAATGTACAAAACTTAATCTGAATTAATCTCGAAACTTCTAAGCCATCCATTGTATATTACTGTGTAGAAACCCTGCCAGAAGTCTTGTCCTCTAGTCTGTATGAATATTGACTCGAAAAAATCGGTTCTCTTTTGCTCAGCGATATTGAAAGAATAAACTGAAGGATGGTAATAAGTTCGCTAGAAAGAATACCACATTATTAACATTAAATTTTAATTTACCGCCATATCATTGCAAAGTACCTTTATTCTTGTAATCGATAATCTAACAAATACTACTCTTCACCGTGAACATCGATATTTAACCACTTAACAGATTTTAAACATTCATCGTATGGATACATCGATATCTCGGCTATTCGCTCTGCCGAATATACACGACTTGCTGCATTGTTTATGTTGCATCTCACTCGCACTCACACCGATCAGTTGTGTGTGTTGTTTAACACTCGGCTTGCGTTCGTATTAATAATATTTAATGTTTTAATTGCATGTTTATTGGAAGCCTATACTAATGTAAATCTCATTCTACATACTTGATAGACACACAAATGCATGTCGGCAGTGCTTAATTGCGTACAGAACCGTTCGTTTACATAAATCATCCAGTGGAGTATGTGGAACACATGTGCAGCTGGTCAAGCCAAGGGTTAAGGTTAGGCTGAACGCATTTTGTCGCATTGCACAACAACAATAGCCTTGCCCTGGTGTCCACCTGATCAGCAGAATGTCTGCCAAGCCGCAGATTCTTATCATCGAGCCGTTCTTTGGCGGAAGCCATAAACAATTAATAGATACGTTAATTGAATGTGAGTAGCACTTGTGCAGCATCTTTTTGAATGGATTTTAATACTGTTCTACCCACATTTAGGTCTCAATCTATCCGACTATGAGATATTTAGTTTGCCCGCCAAGAAATGGCACTGGCGGGCACGCACTTCGGCTCTGTATTTCTCGCAATTAATACCACCGGAACACGAATACAAAGTGCTTATCACTAGCTCCGTGCTTAACTTGGCTGAACTGATTGGCGTGCGTCCCGACCTGGTAACCTGTCGAAAGATTGTCTACTTTCACGAGAACCAACTAGTCTATCCGGTGCGCGAAGTAAAGGAGCGCGACTGCCAGTATGGCTTGAATGAGATACTCACTTGGTAAGTGCATTCAAATTGATTGTCTTCCACATTGACCAAGCAATTCTATTCTATACTCATCCATCAGCTTGGCCGCCGATATTGTGCTCTTTAATTCTAACTTCAATCGGACATCCTTTCTGGACAATGTGCAGCCCTTTTTGAACATTCAGCCTGATTTCAAGCTGAAGCATATTCGCGAACGAATCGAGAAGAAATGCGAGGTACTTTACTTCCCCATTAAGTTTCATGTGTTTCCCAATAAGAGGCACATTATGGATATGGAGAACGATGTGGAGTCAGATTGCCTTCATCTGATTTGGCCGCATCGCTGGGAGCACGACAAGAATCCCAAGCTGTTTGTGGAGGTGCTAATGGAACTGATTAAGCGTCAGGTGGACTTCAAGGTCACAATTTGTGGCGAGGCCTACCAGGCGGTGCCGGAGGCTTTCGAGGGTCTGCAGGAGAAACTCGGCTCAAAGCTCATAAATTTTGGGTATCTCACGCGCGAGGAATACATCAAGACATTGCTGACCGGGGACATTGTCATCTCTACGGCTGGGCATGAATTCTTCGGTGTTGCCATGCTGGAAGCCACCTACTGTGGCTGCTATCCTATTGCCCCGAACAAACTTGTCTATCCCGAAATATATCCAAAGGAGAACCTTTACAACACAACCAACTCGCTGATAAAAATGCTCTACAATTGGTGCCGCAATCCGGAGATTTTTCGTCGTCATCGGGATAAGTTTTTTGATTACTTCACCTTTGAACGCTACTCGGCACAGCATTTGGTGCCCAAATATCTAGAAAAGATGCGCATTTCGATTTGATGGACTCGATCAACAATGATCTGATTATGATTATAACTTGTATTGAAATTCCAGTTGCTGTTTTGTGCAATACGCATCGAATTTAGTTGATAAGCCAAACCAATTATAACTGACCAATTTACCATAGATGCGGCCACGCACACACATCTACTACACCATGAATGCATGTGTGAGTGTGTGTAAGGGCATATAGGAATATTCTGTATGTATAGCTTAACACAATTGTTTGACGTTTGTTTGATGTTTGCCAATTATCTAATTAGTTTGATATACATTGTATTCCAACAGTTGTTAATTTGATTGAACCCAGTAGTTAGCAGCCAGATAACTGCAAGTTGTTGTTATGAATATGCATTTAATCATAAGTTAAAATTACTTTTGTCATGCTCTGAGCGACTCCTCCAATGTTTCTTCAGTTTTGGAGCCCTCCCCATTTGCCTTATAATTGGATTAAATCCCCTTAAAATATATTTTTTGAGGACCCCTATATGATTAAGGCACAAATAGATAATATATATACATACATAATATACATGCGTACATATGTATGTGCTTCAGCTTAAACTTTACTTGTCTTTTATTTTCATATTTTAAACCCCAGATAGTCTATAATTACAGAATATTTCTTTTATTATAGTTTGTATGTGAAAACATCAGTTTTGGTACATTTTGTAATGTACACTGACAATTATTATTAATTTACAAAAACATAAAATAAAATTTAACAAAATTTGATAACATGAAATGCGCTAGAAGTGGTTCTCTTTGAATTTGGGCGGCACAGTGTACTTTTGCTTTACATGGGCACGATATTCCTCGTCGTCGTCGTGACACTCCCGATAGCACTGGGCGCAAAAGAGCTCGCCATCACAGCCAAGGCAACGAAACACGGCATCCTCGTTGCATATATTGCACCAGGGAAGCTCCTCGGTGGCTTCCTTATTTGGAGTCGGGAGTGTGCTCACTCCCAGCTCATCATCCAGGGGATTACCTGCCGTTGGTAACTGTGACTCTGCAACGTACTGAAAATGAAGCGTAGCATGAAAATGACTCGTAATACAGTTACTTAGGAGGAGGAAGATACCTTTTGCATGATGGCTTGTAACACTGTTTCGTCATTCTCGTCCTCGTTATCACTAGGAGTATTAGTTTCCGTTGATCCTGCTGTAGTTCCCAAAGCAGTACCACCGACACCAGCGATTGGTGTATCGCGCAGCGCCCTCAGCCGTCGCTCAATGTCTGACAACGCATCGTTTCGCTCAGTTTCAACACGCTGATCCAAATCAGTTTCGCCCATGAATTGCTGCAAAAGATCCTTAATTTTATCTTGATCGGTTCTTTGGTCTGTAGACAGTAAGAGGTCTTTTTTGTCGTAGTTCTTCTGATGCGGCATCCCGCTCAAGTTGGAAAGTCGCGCACGGATCTCATCATCCGTCGTTTCTACAGCCTTAAGATTTTGCAAGCGCTTGCTTATGGCGCTGTCCAAGTTCTCATCTATATCCTCGGCATTTAGAGCTGCTGCAGAGGTGGCTGGTGTTGCATCGGTCGCCCCAGAACTGCTTATGGGTGCCAGCACAGCGGCCAATTCTTCCGAAGGCAGCAGATTACTAAAGAAAGTAGGGTGAATGTTACGATTATTGGGGTTGTCAGTGTCAAAGATACTCACTCAAAGATAGCATCGGCTGCCTCAGGATCCCGTGGCGATGTGCTTCTAGGCGGCAAACGCGACTTGGTTACCAGCTCACCTGGAAGTGCCTCGCAGTCAATTACCTTCTCGGCGTCAGCAGTCGCTTGCAATTTTGAAAGTTTATCAAAGCAGATGAGGCAAACATTTAGCACCTTATTCCCCTGGCGAGGTACGGCTATTGGTCGCTTCAGACATTTGCCACAATACGAGTAGCCGCAGTTGGGACAACCGTACTGTAAGACATTTTCCAAGTCAATTATTGTCAATTAGAAAATTCGTTTTCCACTATTGCCTACCTCCTTGCAGAAGATACCATATTTGCGGCTGCATCCGTAGCAGCTCATTGTGTCTCAAGTGAAGAAAAAACTTTTTACTTTATCAACTGTGCGAATTTCGAGAGCAATAAAACATGTAAACAAAGAATTCCAGTTAGACGAAATTGAAGTCACAGCACCTGCAAATTGTGATTCACGATACCTTGCTTATCGAAAGCCATTTAATCGATGTTTTCGATAAGTACTTGAGACATGGCGGCAGTTTTAAACGTTTTGTATAATATAATTTACGAAGGAATTTATACTTAAATATAAGTGCAATTTTTCAACCGTTATATAGATTTAAACTGTTAAAGCCTTACTAGACTCCCACTTAGTCAAGACATTAGTTTCAATATTTTTACTCAGCAGAAAGGCAAACCCACTAAAGCATCAAACACATAGAGTACTCAAACGGCGGATTTTACTCATTTGGTGCTATAAAAGATTGCGAACCCAGAGCCCGATTTTTGGATGATCAATCAAATATTATTAATTATGAAACACACATACAATCAATAATTTCTTACTTTATTTATACATACATACGCACAGATACAATAATCCAAATGTGCAAGCAGCAAGTTAAGTCCTACTTAGCTGCCAAATTCCTGAATTTCATGCTTAATTCACATTTGTTTTTATTTTGAATCACTTATGCCCGAATTCACCCTGACGTAATTCTCTTGTTTTACTATATGTAGCTTAAATACGCAAAATTATGATTTAAAAAAATATTACACTTTAATGCATACGTATAAGTAAATTCCTAAAGATATTGAGAGTTTCAAGGAATGTAATTCTTCTCTTCGGGTGGCCATGAAACTAAGAGATGGATGATATTAAATGTATGTATGTAAATCGTAATTATATTTAGTATAAATGCAAAATACAAAATTTCACGTGTGACTGTATTATCCAGTTGCGCATATTAAAAGCCATATGTCAAATAATTTGTAAGTATTAGTTAAACCTAAGGGAATGGGTGGATTTAAATATGATTTCGAAGCTGTGTGTCTGAATATAGTATTAGTTAAGGAAACTTGCGTTATTGAGTTTGGATTTGCGTTGATTCGTTATCGATTGGAAAAATTCCGAATAAATACGCGAGTAAATACTTTCATTGCTATAAAGATCAAGCGGTTAGGTAGGATTTGGATTCTTAGTGGGCCACAACAGGCACAGAAGACCTATTCTGATGGTGTGAGATCGCGTTCCACTTCATTCTCATTGAGTATTTGGGATAGTAAATCGTGCAATGGCTCGAGTATCTTTTTGGCGCCGGTATTAGTGAGATGTTTGTAATCGAACATGTCGTGATGGCTGATTGTGCCGTCCTCCTGCACTAGCCGCTGGCCAATATCAAGAGTTTGCACACGATCCAGTCCCTTGGTCTGCTCCTTAACCAATTCATTGATCTGAGCGTTCTTCTCGCGCAGCACATTCGGTTGCTGACCCCGTGGTAAAAGCGACTGCAAATGAGCAAATAGAAAGCGAGCATTAGTACCTTTCGAGTTTTCTCACCCGATACCCATTTTGAATGTTTTTTACCGGAATCAATATGTAGGCGCCTGGCAGCTTTTGTCGTATTTTCGTGACATTCGCGATGACTCCTTCGGCCACCTCGGCAGCGCTATTGCTGACATTGTTGGTACCCACGTGCAGGACAACAATTTTGGGATTGACATTATCAAGGGCACCGTTCTCGATGCGCCAAAGGACGTGTTCGGTACGATCTTCGCGTATGCTAAAGTTGAGGCAGTGCAGTGGTGCAAAATATTGATTCCAGGTTTCCGTATCCTGCAGCGTTTCAAATATGCAGTCGCCGAGAAATATGACGTCTGGGTCCTTTTCACGACAATCGGATATGAAACGCCGGTGGATACTTTGCCAGCGTTTGTCTCCGTCAACATCGGGCACGGCTGTAGGCACAGTGCAGGGATTCATTTTTTATTTGTTGTTGCTGGTGTTGGTGTTCGTGTAGGACCGGACTTATTGTTGTCTTTAGCATGCGGCGTATGCTGTTACAGCTAGCGAAACTGAAAGTAAAGTTGCTTAATAGCTTCCTTAAGAGTAGGCGGCAGCTTTAGCAGCTGCAGAAGCACCTTTTCAGTGGGTTGCGAATGCAAGTGAAAATAATTCTAACCAAAAAATAATTGACAACACAAAACAGCAGCGGCGTTAGTGATGGAAGTTTGCATGAATAGTCCCCTCTAAATGATTTGCATGCACAATCGCATTTGAATGATGGGCACATTGAAAAAATATCGATAAGAAGGCAGCTATTTAAAAATTATATTTTCTTTAAATTCTGTGTATCCGAAACAAGGAGATTTTGAAGAAATCGAAGTATATCCCAAGATTTCCTTTTTTCCATTTAAGAATGTAGTGCTGTAAATTGGAGGCAATTGCAAGCTCAAACTATCGAAATGGCCGATTGGCATCAATAATATATTTGCATACG
The DNA here is from genome assembly GCA_018151435.1 of Zaprionus africanus. NCBI lineage: Eukaryota > Metazoa > Arthropoda > Insecta > Diptera > Drosophilidae > Zaprionus > Zaprionus africanus. Next base: position 1,091,430 of record JAECXB010000096.1, read on the forward strand.
CGTAGTCAGTTATTGAAGAAGGGATTGAAGAAGACAACTGAGTGTGTCACTAATAAAATGTAATAATTGATAAAGAAATATATTCTTAAAAATGTTTAGTTTTTGAAAGAAATTATTTTGTTGTAACCATGAAGTTTTAAATTCATAGCAGATGAGGCCCCTTTTCATGGTTATGACTACGTCTATGGCACTGTGTCAAATTAAATAGAAGTCAGCTGACGCCTTGTTTTTGCAGCACCAACAACGATGGCACCAAGGAATAACCACGATCCGACGTCCTCCGGCGATTCTGGCAATACAAATGTTCAGGAAGCCGATCTCCAGGGTAAATATATTCAAATTATTCTACAATTATGTATTTTTATCAGAGCACTGCTCATTGCAGAGATGGAGGATGTCAATCAGAGTCTAGATGCTCTCAGTTGTGCTCTGGACGCCGTGGAGCAACGCACCGATGACATACTGTCGCAGTTGCGTGAGCTCTTGGATTCCAATCGCGAAATACGCCGCCAGTTGGCACAAGAAAAAGACAACGCCTCTCAAGAAGGGCACGACAATGACGACGACGACGATATGGAGGGTGACGCTGCTGAAAACATGCCCAAAACGGGTGTTAATTAAATCGCACTTTTTTTTTCTTTTACCCCCATTTTACATGTACGTATAGCAACTAGTTGCTATACGATTTTTATTGTTTCCATACAAATTACAAAACTTTGTTAACCAAATCGTCGTCTACTTCTTTTTTCCCTTTTTCCCCTTGTTTGTCTTGCTGTTCTTCGGATTCGTCACAATTGCGTCTGTCTTCAGTTCCAACAGACGCTTCGCCTCAAGCTTGAGGCGAGCATTCTCAGCACGCAGTCTTTCGAGCTCTTTGTGGACAGATTTATTGTTACTTGTTGTGCCATTCACATCGGCCATTTCCACATCTTCGCTCTCCTCATCATTTTCAACAGTTGGCGCAGCTACAGTGCCTGCCAAGCACATGTCAAAGTTGAACGCAGGTGGCTGTCTTGCTTTGGTATACTCCTGTGTGATGAGCAGCTCGATGCAATAGTTTTCTTCTTCCGGGCTAATCATGCGTTTCAGACTGTCGGCAAAGAATTTCGGTTCCTTGGGGCCAGGATGGAATTTGGCACCGCTGATTAGTCGCAAGTGCAGATTGGTTATGGGTCCAAGTTGTGTGATGGTCTTGATCAGCTGGCGACTGGTCACGTCAAATATGCACACCTGCTTGTCCTCCCCTCCCGAAATGAGCTGCCCTGCGTTTACAGAAAGTGCCAAGCACGTGATGGCTGCACCTGCTGTGTGACCGACCAAGGCTTGGGTCTGCCCCTCTTCCAGGTGATATTCCTGTAAACAAAGGAAACAAGTTGAAGACGAGTTGATGTAGACGCAGCAATATTACCTTCATGCGTGGCGCTTTATCCATGTGAAAGATCAACACCTGACCCTCTCCAGTGCCAACATAAACACTCGTCTCCAGCCTATTGACAATCACGCTGTGAAGGGCAACGGGAAAGACGACACTGAGCAGCATGCTGCCATTACTCAGATCGTATACCTTGCAGCACCGATCCAAGGAGACTGTATACATGAAGGCACGGATGCCACCGTGCCCGATGTGCACATCTGTGACCGTCAATCCGTGATCATTGAAACTATAGAGGGGTGCATTGTCATCACTGTCCCCCGAAGTGGACGGCGCACACGACTGTGTCAAGTTCCAGACGAGCACAGCACCATCTTTGCCAGCTGTCACAAAGTGCTCACCACTGTCGGTGAAGCGGATACAAGTAATAGGCTGATAATGCTTCGACATCGTGTTGAGCAGGCGGCCGGTGTTCAAATGCCATAAGTATATGGTTTCCTGGATGCCAGCCACTAGGTAGGCACCGTCGGGGGTTATGGCCAAGGCATTTACTTTGCCCGGCACCACATAACGTATAGTGGACATCTGTTCTTGACCGTTCAGTGGCCACACATGCAGCAGCGGCTTTGTGCTGTTCGCTGCAATGACAAAGTTCCCGCCAAGCATTTGGAGACTGTGTTGCTGCATTGTGCCGCCACCTTTGTATCTCATCAGATCGGTGCCCGTGCGTAAGTCCTGCACATTGCAGGATGCACGCTCATTGTTCATACAGCTAATGAACAGAGCCTCAATAACGTCTCCCATTTTCAAACGCACGTGCGAAGCACTGACGGTACATAAACAAAACGCTAACAAAGTACTAAATAATACCAAAATGCACATTTGCCTAATAGGCGTAAGTTTCTCAGTAAAAGGTGGCAGCGCCACTTGCGACATTTATCAACACTGGATGGCAGACGTAACTAGCCGGTATCGGCAAAGCTATCGATACCGTGTTTGCGGTTAAAAACATAAATAAAGGCTGCCCCAATGCGTGGCCACATGATAATCTGATAAAACGACGGCAACGTAATGAGTGGATACTTTTGGGAGCTGGTCGGCATAACGACGGCACTTAAGGTGCTGCTCCTGCCTGCCTAGTGAGTTTGACAACTAAACCGGCAAAGAAAGGGTTCATGGTGCTTTATCTTTATTTTAGCTACTCCACCGACTTCGAGGTGCACCGCAATTGGTTGGCAATAACCCACAGTTTGCCCATAAGTCGGTGGTACGTGGATATGACAAGCGAATGGACACTAGACTATCCACCCTTTTTCGCCTACTTCGAGTGGCTGCTGTCGCAGTTGGCCTATTATGCGGATCCTAAGATGCTAATTGTTCAGAATCTGAACTATGCTTCACCTGAAACAGTTTATTTTCAGCGCGCATCGGTGATCGTCATGGACTTAATCTATGTGCTGGGTACGCGATGCTGCCTGTCTGCCCTGGGTGTCGTGGTATCAACACAACAGCACATTGCTGGCTGCATGTTGCTACTGTTCAATGTGGGTCTCATCTTTGTGGATCACATCCACTTTCAATACAATGGTTTCCTCTTTGGCCTTCTGTTGCTGAGCATAAGTGCCCTGCTCAGACAGCGCTATCTCTGGAGTGCCTTCAGCTTTGCCGTACTGCTGAACTTTAAGCACATCTTCCTTTACATGGCTCCCGCTTTTGCGGTTTACTTGCTGAAATTCTACTGCTTGAATGGAAAACAGAATGCGCTGCATGCTATGGTTAAGCTGCTGACTGTGGGTCTGACGCCCTTTGTGCTTTCTTTCGGCCCCTTCTGGCACCAGTTACCTCAGCTATTGTCGCGCCTGTTCCCGTTCAAACGAGGTCTCACACATGCCTACTGGGCGCCCAATCTGTGGGCACTTTATAACACCGCCGACAAGTTGGCTGCCAGCGTTCTGAAGCGAACTTCTCGAGAGGCAGCACCTTCAACGACCTCTGGACTCGTGCAGGAGGTGCAACACATCGTACTTCCCAGCATCAGCCCACTCGTTACCTTCGTCCTAACAGCGCTTTTTATGCTGCCCATTTTGGTGAAGCTCTTTCTCGCGCCATGCAATGAGTAAGCAGATAGATTAGGTATGTTCAATTCTTCACTGATGTTCCGCTTTTATTCTTCAGGCAAGCGAAGCTGCTCTTTCTCCGTGCTGTCGTTCTGTGCGCCGCCTCCTCATTCATGTTCGGTTGGCATGTGCACGAGAAGGCGATACTAATGTGCCTTATACCCCTGTGGTAAGTGTGTGGCGCGAGAGGTAGTAGATCTCAGTTGGCGTCCGTATTGACTCATTCGATTTATTGTAGCCTGTTGACTGTGCTGGATCGTCGAGATGCCAAGTACGCGTTCATTCTGTCCATCGCGAGTTACTTCTCGCTCTTCCCGCTACTCTTCGAGGTGGATTTGCTGTTGCCACGTTACTCGCTGTACGGCGCCTACGTGGCTATGATGTATGGCCAGTTGGAGCGTCTGTATAAAGCGAAACCCACATTCCATTTACTTGAAGTACTTTACATGCTGGGCTTCATCGGGATTCCCATTTACGAGCATCTACTTAGTCGCCTGTTGGGTCTGCATGAGCGCCTGCCGTTTATGCCGCTCCTTCTGACATCGGTTTACTCCGCTCTGGGTGTTCTGTACTTCTATGTACGCTACTATCTTTATGCCTTGGATATCACGTGGCAGAGCCGCGCTCCAAAAATCAAATCCTCAGGCGCGAAGCGAAAACGAAAGACGAAATAAACAAGGGGATAAACATTTTGCTGGGCTATTTGTTTTTGTTTTTCTTTTGGTGCGTGGTGCGCGGTAAGGCGCCTGGCGCAAGAGCCAGAACGGCGCCGAAGACTACGGGCAATGCAAGAACAATGGGAAACTTCCATGGAACTCAGGTAGCGCAACGGGATGTCGTCGCGGAATATACAGGCGCATACCTGTTGCCATAGGCGGAGAGTGGGTCGTAAAACAGACAGGTACAGGCAGCGTTATGAGTGGGTGTTGTTCCAGGAAAGTCCTGGGAAAAGCACCAAGCACAATTGAATGAATCTCTGTGCGGGCCGTGCGTGAATCAGTATTCATTTGCAACTCACAAGGAACACTTCGAAGCGCACAAAATCGAAGCCCATGAAGATGCAGACGGAGACCATGCAACAAGGGCAACATGCATCGTACACAACGCAACATACAGACAAGTGAAGCCACTAAAATGGTTAAATGTTCTAGTTGAATTGATAAAGAAACAAACTTTTTAACCATTTACAGTTACCACGCAATGGAATCCAGCCCGTTCAAGCGTGGCACCTACATTGAGCTGTCGACGGGAATTGTGCGCCGTGTAGAGGATATACGCACCGAGGACTTCATTCAGTCGGCAATGCGTAGCCATCTCTTCGACCTGCAAGAGGCGACAGTGGTGAAAATCGACCGATCCTCTGCTGCACACTCGATTAACATCACCTTTAGTTACAGCACACAGCAGCGGGTAAGTCAGGGCATAGATCTTGCGATCTCAAACATGAACTTTGTCTCTTCGATTTCAGGTTAATCTGGAAGTGATGCCCGCTCAACCACTGTTCGTCTACGGGCAGGGTTGGGCCTCCTGTAATCCGCAGTTGTCGTTTGAGCTTTACGAGTTAAAGTGCCAGCAACTGCAGGTGGGCGACATCTGTCTGTCGCTTGTGCCACACAAGCAACCTCAGCCACCACCACCGCCACCGCCGCCGGTTCCTGAGCTCCAAGTACCGCCAATGGGATCATTGGGGCAATACTCTTTGGAGTCCAGGTATCCGTATCAGGTGTACGCCGAGATGGCAAACCTTGTGGCTGCGTATACTCAACACTTGATTGGAAAAATGAAGAATTAAAGTGCAACCGTAAAAGTTAAATTCTTGTTTTATTTTTCGTTTTCGAAAATAGTGCAACCTAAAATCACTAAGCATCGAACATATGTATAGAGTACTCAAGCTCAAACGGATTTTACTTATTTGATGCTGTGAAGTTATAGCGAACCCAGAGCCCGAGTGATCGATCGGCTCTCTTTAGTGAGCAAACCCGAAGAAACGAACAGCGGCACAACGCAGCGGAACGATGAGTACGGACGTATTTCTTTGCTTTGTGCGAATGTTTCAATGTGTGCGTAAATGCATTCACAATCTTCACATAATCTATGCGTTGCTTGTGAAGTTTGACAACAGGCAAGTGCTTCGATAAATGCGCCCGATAAATTATCTAGTACTGCGATCGACAAAATTTTCTCCAACTAGAAAGGGAGAGAGACAAATAGTCGATAAGCAGTTTTTCCAGATGGTACTCAGTCAAGCCAAATATGTAATCTTCGCTATTTTATGAAATTTTAATGAAACATCGAAACATTATTTTGGCCTCTCTTTGGTTGTTTCTTTCCAAAATGAAAACTCCATAATTAGATTTTAAATATTCTTCTTTTTAATAGAAAAAACAAATGTATGAGTTTGTTGATGTATGATCTGAAAGTGTAATGCAATGTTTGTGTGTGTCTCAGTGTGTCCGAGTTTGTGTGAATCTGTTTTTATATAATTGTTGCATTATTATAGAAATAACGGCATTGACATTTGACGGCCGCATACATAAATATTTATTTAGTTTATTTGTTAATATCAATTTCTTAAATATTTTCTGTAACCAAAATGCTTCTAAAAGTTTCGTCACTTTGCGTTAGTCTCTAAGTATTGTTTCATTATCTCACTCCAACATTTTGTTTGTATTTAAGGGCATACACCATAAATATATGCATGTATATTTATATATATATGTCTGTAATATGTAATACATAATAATTATAATAATAATCAATTGAATAATTTACAATAACTACTATGGACCATTTGAAATTAGCCAAGTTCTCTTCTTTGTCTATCTCATCCTCTTTATCATTAGTTTAATCAATCCTTAGTATTTAATTGTGTGTGCACTTTATACTTAGCTCCCTTTAAGTTTTGTCTTCCTTTGTTTTATTATTTTGTTTTGTTTGTTATGATGAAATGAAAGAGTTGAGATTAGGGAGAGAGGTGCTGATATTACACATAAGCATGATTATTGGACGTGATCCATGTTAATATGATCCAAGCGAAAGGAATAAAGCTTTCAAGCATAAGTATGTAGGTGTATTTAGAAAACTTTTCGGTATTTAAGGGTAAGTATCATTCTATCATGTGAATACGAAAGAATCAACTAGTACCATGCCCCAATTAACAAAGAATTTTGGGATATCGTGGAAATCAAGAAGGAATACTGCGGGATAAATGAAGTATACATCAGAATAGAAGTATATGTGTTTTACCCATTGGTCCGTGGTTATATACTTTGGTTGACTCTCGCGGAGATCCTACATAGATGTACGTTTATGTACGATGGTCAAAGATTAAATGTCAAAGGTCAAATGGTCGAATATTCATTGGTTCCGCAACCTAAGTGATTTATAACAACAATTCGTCTAACGTACACATTAAACTAAAAGATATGTATCCATTTTAAATGGCATAGTTTGTCTTTTGTGTAAATATTTCTAGGGTTTGTGTTCGCTCTACAGTCGCCTATACTCCTATACTATATGTATATATAAGATATTGACATTGACTGTGTGCAAGCTACTCTTGGCGTATGCGTGTATGTGTTGTTTGTATATAAAAAATAACCTGAAACTCAACACTTCGTGGGAGTTCACATCAAAAGAATACTAACATGGCTCCAATTCTGATTTCCGAGCATACATTGTGGAGCGCAAAGGTATTCAATACCTGGTACTTGTGGTGTGTAGCTGGAACTCAAAGTGGTGATGCGTAAAACCATAATTGTGTCTTATTTATCTGGTTAAAAACGTACAAAAAATGATCCAACGATCCCAACTGATATGCTGTTTGATTTTCAAGAAGCTACAACCATTATAACACCAATTACATATACTATTTATAATGGCAACATTTCCAAACAGTTTCTTTTTTTTTCAAAAACGAAAAGCAGGGTAATGAGCTTGTGCATGAAAGATCCTAGTTTGCTTTAGGGCGGCCGGCGGAGTGGGAGGGTCCTTTAGAGGATGGGATGTACTGTAGCCAACATAAACACGGCCTTCATAGTACGATTAGTTGTATTCACATTCTTTTCAATCGCAAAATAATTTATTATGTTTCGCGTACGCCCTCATATACGACTATTCTTCTACAATTTCTTCTCTTCTTTTCATCTTTCATTAAATACACATTTTGTTGAAGTTTCGCTTAAGCCTACAATTAGTATTCATATATGCAATGTATCTAATTTTAAACAACCCATGATTAGAGTAAAAGTCGAAAATGCAATCCTGGACAAGATTTTCGTATTTTGCTTTTGTTTTCCTTTAGTATTATGTTTCTTTTTTGTTATTTTTTGGTTTTTGCATTTCCCCATAATACCTTTTCTCTGCCTTTTCTAACTTTTCTATTTTGATAGCGCTTCGAATTTTGTGTTTTTCCATTCACAATGTTGTCATCGTTGAAATGGTTTCACTATCGCAAATACTATAAAATACACAACCATAGTTAGGGGGCTCGAAATAAATCGGGTCCCGTTTGCATGTTGCATTGCAGCTGGTTCTTCACCTGAAGGGGGAAAAAGAGTTGCATATTTATAATATGAAAAATACGCTTCATTTCGCTACTGATTAGGTGACAACTTAAAAGACTGCAGTTCTATCTATTTGATTTGTCAGGGAACTGATCTAGTTCGTATAATACAAAATACTAGAAGCTCTTCTCTTTAACTTACCATTAAGCACATGCACTACAACAGTTTCCGTTATCTCGTTTCCCAACATGCAGGTATAGTTGCCCGTGTCCTGTCGATTTGCATTAGCGATGTACAGGCGACTCAACGCCCGACCAGGCAGCATGTCCGTTTTAACGCTGAAATGTTTACAGAAAACATTAAAAATGGCCTCCTTTATTGTTTACTTTTTATCCCTATGCTTACCTAATGCCTCCACGACTGGTGTCGTAGTTGAGCAAACGAAGGCCATGACGCCAGGTGATATATGAAGACGGATGCGGAATCTTTGAGATGACACACTGTAGCTCGATGGTGCTACCAGCCTTGTAGTACTTCTCCGGTGTGGCTGATCCTCGTTCGTCGAGAATTTCCACATGAGGAACTGTAATTTCAAATGTAAATACTATATGTGTATGTAAAATACTCATATATACTCACCAATTATAGTTAGGTATACTAGGAGTACCAACGGTGGATGGGACGAGACTTGACACTCATACGGGCCTTCGTCGCGTTCATTTGCAAATTGTATTAGAAGTTTCCAATCGTTGGGTTCTTCGAATTCCAGCGAATACCGCGAGTCTCCACTGTACGTATGCTGGCCAAATGTGATGAGGGTCAAGTCGTCGCCCTTGCGCCGCATCCATGACACCGTCTTGCCCTGCAGATCATTGACACGACAGTGCAGATAGACGTTCGACGACAGCTGTGTGCTTATGTTTATTGTGGTATATGGATCGGCAAAGAACGGAAACGGTTCGTGTGTCGTCGTCTCGGTGACCTCGAGCTCCTCATCCTCTGGCGTGTCTGTGAACGGCGAGCTGAACTCTTGCCAGAAATTCTTGGGAAATGTATCGAAAGGGTCGCCAGCTCGGGGACGTTTCACTGCAAGTATATAGAAAAATAAGTAAACGAATATCGGTCTTTAACCAATAATGAGACTAATGGTAAATATACGATATAAATTTAATGCCTTGAATTCGTTTTTTCAATAAAACTTAAACACACTTGAAACATCTTTTATATATTAATTTTTCAATCACATTTCACTAGTAGAATGTTAAGTACAAACATAAAATCGAATTCTTACTAAGAAAACATGAGTACCAACAATTTAAATTTAAATTAAGTTTAAATTTCCTGATCTTTAAAAGAGTAACAATGACTCAGGCTGTTATTTTACAAGTGTATCCAAAAAAGCGTAAGTAATGGATTTACTTACATGTCGTCGAGGTCGATCCAGAATCTATGTGGTGTAGCGATGAATATATAATGGCAAATATCCAAAATAATCTAGATTTCATTACTGCAATCGAACGGGAAATACATCCATGAGCATCATCATTGTTTTTGTGGGCTCAAGAAATTACCAAAAAAACACAAAAAAAAAACTCACCGCTGCATATGCACATACAATAATCGTACTCGAGAATCCAAAATTTCTTTGTTGTCTTTTTTGTCCCTTTTTTCACTATATAAACCTTTTACATGATTTGAAAGCTACAACGCGACTTGTGTTGCCTGCCTTCTTTTGCCTTTATTGATATTTTCACATGCAATGCAACGAATCCTTCCGTCGGAATTCAGCTATTCTGATGTGCCATACAACATATTGTGGATTGTGCGAGGACATGTGGACTGTATGAGTGTGTGTCTGTGCCTGTGTGGGGATTGTATTCCAAGTTCCTTAGCTTTTCGCCACAATTGTCACAATTTTACGTTAACGGTTTTATTGGCTGTCTCACAGTTTATTGTGCACGTATTTTCCGATTACGATTTCCCTTGCGCTATTTTTCGCCACTTACTAGCTATTCCGTTTTCGTTGTTCTTTCTTTTGTTGGCAAACTACTTGGATGCTGCTGCTTAGATGACCAATAACGGGAATGTAGGTCAGGACACGATGTGCGCATGCCACGCGCTCAGTTATTGCCTATTGCTGCTGCCGATGCTGCTGCTGCGGGCCTGCCTTACTCAACGGAGCAGACAGCATTTTCATGCAAGTGCGAGTGCGGAGCATATATTATTGCTCTTATGGGATGATATTGGCGAATTTGCATTATTCGTCGAATGGTTTTAGCCAAAAAGTTCCATTTGCATCCCGTTACACAGTTGAGCGCGTTGCCAATACCTTTGCAGATTGCACTAGAGAGATTTTCAATCTGTTGACTTGCATAGTTGATGCGTTAACCCAGAATAGGCTCCTCCACATAAGTCAACACAATTATCACACACTAAAGACTATGAGCGTAGGTGTGTGTGGGTGTGTGTGTGTAAGCTTTGTTTGCATTTGCCGGCCCCGAAAACGTTGTTGGTTCTCACGCAATTGACACAAGACTGCCGGAGATAGAAGTTTCATATATTCCGTCTGCCAATTATGCGTGCGTGCATCGTCCTTTCTCTCTTGCTCTCTCACTCACTTGCGAGAGCATCTCTATGGAGATTAACGGCAAGCTTTTTGTTTTTGCATCAACTGGAGTTGCCATGCCAACGGCGACTGTGGGTTGCCAGATGAAAGGAAGCTGAGAGTAAAATTTAAAAATTCTAGATACTTCTTTGGTGTGCGTGAGATTGCAAATGCAAGCAGTACCAAGCAGTTTACTGCGATTTACTCGAAAAATTTCAAAATTTCCGGAGGTGGTTCCAAAATGAAATTTAGTTAGTAGTGGATTGCACGGAATAAATTAGGTGCGCGCGAAAGTATGCAACGCTACTTTTACGCGCGCTTTGGCGCCATCTAGTGTGCGTTGGATAAACTAATTGCATAGGACTTTTCAATCAAGTCTGTCAAGTTTAATTAGAATTCAAACCTTCTCTGACATTGTCCGTTTTGATATGTTTTAATATTTAACAAAATTAGATTTTATACACTGATTTCTAAGTTTCGCGCCCGCATCAAATAATCGTCATCAAATAATTCCAGTGTGCCTCTTCCTGCGCATGCGCAGTATTTTGAAAACATGTATGTATGTGGGGTGAGCGAGAGCGTGAGCAGCTGTGTGTGTGTATGTATGTGTTCTTGTGTACCCCCCTTATCAACAACTGGTGGTGGTGCGATATGGAATCGGGTGGAAAATGTGAGAGCATGAGGCACAAGAGAACACATGCACATGTACACACACACTCACATCATTTCACATAAGTGGCGCGACACACACACATTCAATAAGCATAAACACATGCGCTCAGTCGGCAAAAAGAACCGTTCATTTCATTTTCTGTTCTCTCTCGTCGTGACACTTTAGCTTCCATAGAATTTCCACGCACACTGCAAAACAGAAAAGAAAATAAGGAAATTTCTGCCTATTTATTTATGCACAACAGAGGCGAATTTGGTCAACGTGCCCTAATCTTTGCTTCGAATACTAAGCGTTCCCTTTGAATATTAAGTGAGCGCGCTTTTCAGACAATCGCTGAATTTCAATAAAATTCAATTGACGACGACGACGAGTTCTGCCGGAGAGGGCAGCGCTGAAAACCGAACCCGAAAACAGAAACAAAAACCAAGCAAACGCAGCGGTGACGACGCAGGCAGCGACAGCAGCAGCAGCGACACCGGCAGCAACACCAGCAGAGGCAGCACAACAGACCGTTTAGGCAGCCAACGTAGTCCATAGAGTCCGCACCTAGTCTCCAGTTCGTGTTCTACGGCGAATAACTTAAACAAATTCTTATAGTGGGCAACATCAATTCGATTTCCGTCGCCATGGAAGACAATTCGCGTGCTCTGACCCTGCTGGGCGGTCTGGCCATCAGCATTGTCGGCTTTCAGATTTGCCGCAAGGTCTTGCCATGGATCTATGCCAATATCCTGGCGCCCAAGCTATGCGGATGCTCTGTCAATCTGGCCACCATTGGAGAATGGGCAGGTGAGTCGCCGTTGTGGTTTGAACTTTGTGCCGATCGGGCGGGGTTGTCGGGGCGATTATGTCATGCGTTCCCCAATCACGCCAGATAAGAATGTCCCGCACTCCCAGACACACAGTAATACATGCATATTACTCATAGTATATTCGAACTAAACACATTTCTAACGTTTCCAACTTTTGCAGTTATCACCGGCTCAACCGATGGCATTGGAAAGGCCTATGCCAGGGAGGTACGTACAACAAAAAGACCTACGATAAGGAGTTGGACTTGTTAGATGGGTGACGATTTAGATGACTCTTGAAATGATAATTATTGATTGATTATCAGCTAAAAAGAAACTTCTTTGCATAAGAGAAATTCGACAATCTCAAGTGACTTATAGATTGTTTCAAAGTAAACTCAGTGACAGAGTTCAGTTAGAAGCCATGGAGTAATAACTCTTGCGCCATGCAGTTTCATTGCAAGCAACACGATGACTTTGTCGTTAGGTAGTTAGAAAACCAAAAAGCGCAAAGTAATAAATTAGCTTTGCATTTTGTTTTTTGTTATCGTAGAAATCTTTCAACCATATGGAATGACTTGAACATTGTTCCCCTTGCCCATTGGGCTCAGTTGCAATTGTCAAAGTGCTAATTATCCATTAGGCAGGCAGTCAACCAGTGACCGATTTCCAGTAAATATTGAAATTGAAAAAACCCTAGAACTGTTGACTTAGCAATATTTGAGCGACCTTTCGATTGCAGTTTGCAGTCGCCGACTATATATGGGGAGAGATTTTGTTGTTTACTTTTTGGCTAGTTGTCGTCAAATCAGCACTTTGCACACTTGGCAAAGTTGGCGAGCTGTTAACTGGTCGACGGCCCTTAGTATCATTCGATATATATGTTTGCATAACTATTTGTCTATCCGCTCGAGCTCCTTACTCGCCTCTGGCTTTCCTCACTATAACAAACTATTCTATGCACGCATTATACGATATGTCTTGGGGTCAAATTCAATTCAAAATTTGCATTCGTTCACGGCATCTATATATGTACTTGTATACTTAAAGTATACAAAAAGACAAAATGGAAATGTCGTAAAAATTACAGAGGGATAGCGAAAGTGCGCTAGCTTTTGAGTAATACAAAGTATTTTTGTTAGTATTGGTAGTTAGTAACAGTACTGATCTAACTTATCCCTTGATTTAGATGGCTCGCAAGGGACTGAAACTGGTGCTGATAAGTCGCTCGCTGGAGAAGCTTAAACGTGTGGCAGATGAAATAGGTAAGGTTATTCTGGCTGAAGTGCGCATAAGCCTGGCTTAAACCCGCTTTTTGTGTGGCATACTTACAGGCAGCGAGTTCGGCGTCGAGGTGCGTGTAATCGATGTGGACTTCACAGGAGGCGTAGAGATCTACGATAAAATCCGCAAGCAGACCGAGGGTCTCAATGTGGGTGTGCTAGTCAACAATGTGGGCATTAGCTACAATCATCCGGAATACTTTGTGGATTGTTGCACCGACGATCCTCAATTCTTGCGCAGCATCGTGTCGGCCAACATACACTCCGTGACCCACATGACGGCGCTCTTTTTGCCGGCCATGGTGAAGAGGGGCAAGGGTGTCATTATCAATCTGTCCTCAACAGCGGGCGTCATACCAAGTCCCCTGTTAAGTGTCTACAGTGCCACCAAGGTAAGTGGAACGAAGGAAAATAACTAGTTGTAATACTTCTAACACCCTTTTTCCCTCTCTTGCCTAGGCATTCGTCAACAAGCTGAGCGATGATCTGCAGACGGAGTACGGAAAGCAGGGCATTGTCATACAGAGTGTGCAGCCCGGCTTTGTGGCCACCAACATGACCAAGATACGTAAGCCGAGCGTGTTTGCGCCCTCCCCGGAAACGTATGTAAAGTCTGCATTGGCGACACTCGGCAATGCCAACCAAACAGCTGGATACTTGCCACACGCACTGCTTCAACTGGTCATCCATTTTACAGAGGCCGTGTTGGGGGAACAGTTTGCCAGAAATATGGTTTTTAAGAACATTTTAGCGACACGCAAGCAGGCTCTGCGGCGCAAGGCCGCCGCCTCCAAGGATCAGTAACACCCAGCGTTCATTAAGGTCTTCTTGAATTACGTTTTCCGATATCGGTGCCATTCGAGTGGGACAATTGGGGGGAAAATAGCACGGAAAACTTGGTAATTGGACTCGCAACGTTCGGGAGGCTGGCAGTTTTATATGTTTATGTATGTGAAATGCGCATACGGCCATGCAATTAATACCAAATCGAAACAAACACACATTGGCGGTGTTTTTAAATTCAATTTTAGTATTGTCAACTTTGCAACAGAACAAATAAATTGGAAGCAAACAATGAAAACTAGCGATGGTCTTTTAATTTTCTTTCAGATTTTAAATTGCTGAGGTCGATTTTGCGTTGGCGCTGGATAGAGAGCACATATCGATTGATTATCGTATGTTTGAGTGAGGAGGTCGGTCGATTAGTCATCGAAAGCTGCACACATAATCTGCTATCGTTATCGATAGAATATCAACAAATCCAATGTCTACCAGCACGGTTTGGGACTTTGATTTATTCGGTTATTGTGTTTGTGATTGTGATTGAAAGAGAAAGCAAACGGCGTGCGATGATTAATTTCGGTCGAGCCATTTGACTGGCACCAGCCCTAGGACAGACATACCAACGCGCCAACTTAAATTCCTACTTGTTGTAATCTACGCAGCAGCAGCGGCAGTAAACAACAACAAGCATACGCAAAAGCAGCAGCAGCAATAATAAGAACAACAACAGCGATAGCATCGCAAAGCAAAGAGTAAACGATTTTACGAAGGCGGAAAGCTGCTGCTGCTGCAGCGGAGATTGCTGCGCCGTTGTTATCAGTTATCAATCGGCGTGCCGTCTCTGTGTGGCTCTGCGTGCATCCCAAGTTATCAATATCAACTTGTTGCGATAAAAGCATTTCTGCTGAGGCTGTGATCCCTGCCTGCTGCCCCGTCCGCGCCCCTCGTCCGAGATCAAAACTTGTGACGGCATTCGGAGAAACGGTCGGTCACAAGGGCGTTAAACGTTGTCGGGGGTGGCGGAAGTGGTTATAGAGAACTATTTTTAATAGTGTGGCAAAGGCATAAAAAAGAACACATGACAAGAGCCATAACATAAGGGGGTGGCAGCAACGGCAGCAGCAAGAATTGAGAATGAACTAAAAACGAAAAATGTACAAAACGCATAAAATATTCAAATACAAAGCGGAAGCAACAACAAAAACAGCACTAGAAGAAGTAACTGTAAACCACTAACCTCACACAGACACACACAGACACCGAGAGAGAGAGAGACACTCATTCACGCATAGAACGAGTTGGAAACAGCTGGCCGTCATGGAGTGTCGCCGCCCATTGTTTCCCATTGAACCTGAGCCGCCAACAACGCCCACACAGCGCCTGACACTGCTGGCAACGCGGTAAGTGAAGAAGCGATGCATAAACTTTAAATACGCAACTCTCTCCCACTCGCCATCCCCCACCCCCAATCCCAAAACGTGTGTGTATCCTGTGGGCAGCATATGCATATGTACTGGGTTAAATCATACGCGCCTGGTCGAAGGTGATTGGTCATTGGGAATTGGGGGGTCGAGGGTGAGTGGGGGGTTTGGGCAAGTGCGGTCATTATTATTAATAGATATTATTCCTGTTCGCCTGCCCATTCAATTATTAATTGTATTCTGCCTTTCTTGCTTTATATTCTTCTTCTTTAGCTTGCTACGTGCGCTGCAATTAAACTGGAAGATTATCATTTCCGGCATCACACTGACGCTTTTGGCCGTTATTTGGTATTATCCAACGTTCTTTTTACTCTTCGCGTTTGTCATATACTCGCTGGTGCTGGTCATAGCAGGTAAGACGACCCTTGTCCGCCTACAGTGAACTATCGATAGGGCCTACTGTCCCCAGGTGTTTATAGAAGGGATTAGAGACAGTATTTATTATAAAGATAGTACCATTTGAAGTTTATTGAACTATCAATTCAGTTAACTTAGTTTCGACTAAGTGCTGCAATTTAGATTAGGAATGAAACTACAATACTTACAGATAGCCAAGGCGAAGACAAGCGAATATTGATTGACAATTTGATTTGTTAAACTCCTGCCCAGAAATAGAACCAAGAATTCAATTGAAACTAATTGAGCAACAACAACTGGAATAATCAATAAAACGTTTAAGTTTTTAAACTGAAATTTGGAACGCAGGACTGAATAATTAATAGGATTCTTCACAAACTTGGCGCTCAATTTGTTTTTTTGTGTTGTAAAGTAAAATGAATGGAAAACTTTTTACCGATAAAGGGAGCACTCCTTCAAGGGCGCACCGTATAATTACGATATAGGCATATATAGTTTCATCCAGAGGCCTTATCTTATGCCATATATGACTCACGTTTCGCTTATCAGCATTATAAGGCGTTCATATTAATTTTCTTCTTCAATAAAAAGATTTCAATAAAAATTGTTAATTAAAAATTTATCTTTGGTTGTTGCCCACAGCTGTCGCTGGCACCGTCTACATACATTATATATTTACGACCAATGAGCCCACAAGGCCAAATCGACTGCCCTCAAAGCTGCTGTACAATGCCACCAAGTGAGTAGTTCTTCCCTCCATGCACCGAGCAGATCCTAATCAAATCTCTTTCAATCTTTTCAATCAGAAGCAACATCTTCGATTTGCCAAATCCCATCAGAAATCCATCGAATTTACCCCTAATCTTTGGCAAGACAGTCGATCTGCAATTGCAGCAAATCATCGAGTATGTGCTCCGTGACTTCATGGTGCCCTGGCTGGGGTAGGTATCATACAATTTCATAAATAAACTGATTCTAACGATACCTTCCCTTCATTGTAGCTACGTTGTCACTAAACCGAAGCTCATTAATGATGTTATACGTGAGGATCTCTGGAATGCCATACAAAAGATACATGAGCGTGCCGCGCGCATGGATCCAGCCAAGATCATAGCTGTCGACATGGTGAACCGGGTAACAGTGCATCTAGAGAAGATTCGCATTGCTGAGGCTCGCGCGTAAGTGTTTGAATTGATAACCCACTTAGACTCGGACTAAGTTGCCTCATTTTTTTTGCAGTGCGGAAACGAACAGTGTTCCCGTGTTCAGTACCAATTCGTACCTGGCGGACGAGGAAAAGGAAATGGAGTTTCTGCGCAAGCTGTGTGAGATTATGGTGATCCTGTTGCTGCCGCGCGGTTACTCATTGCCGCCACTCAAAGTGCTGTTCAGTGAGATCTTGTCATTTAAGAGTAGGTTCCCTCTCTGATCGAATGCTGATATAAAGCCTAACGATTCCACTCTCTCCCAGTTTTCTTTCCGATGATCAAAATGCTGACAGCGCCTGACTACATCAACCAGAAGATAGTGCAGAACATTGAGACGCGTCTGGCGGCGGCGGCTATAAGCAAGCGAAGCTACGAATATGCAGCGAGCTTCGAGGACTTCCTGAAGATCATTAACAACTCGGGTAATCTGGAGGAGCTCTCGCTCATACGCAAAAGCATTGTTAACGATCTGATGCATGCGACGAGCATTCAGAATCTGCAACGTGCCAAAGGCCTTGATCCCGATACCGAGGATCATACGTTGACCAAGTCCGAGCTGACAGCTGCTGTGCGGCTCAAGCGGTACGTGCAGCAGCTAACGCTGGCCAAAGGTCAGTGCGAAAAGAATCTGGCTAAATTTGGCTGGAATGGCAACTACTCCAGTGACACGGTGGGTGCGAATGAAAGATCTAATTCCGAGTTCCATATAAATATGCTTAAACTCTCTATCTTTGGCAGGATTTAACGTTAATGGAGATACTTAATACGGCGGTGGGCCGTCGCTATTTTACGCTGTTCCTTGAACCTCTAAAGGCGAGCGCCCTGGTGGGTTTTTACCTGGCCGTCGATGAGATGAAGCATGCGCACAAATCGGCTACCCATCAGCTGGGCAACGAGATCTTCTACACGTACATTCGTGTGCCCAAGCCGGAGATACAAATCGATAAGCACGAACGTAAGCTTATCGAAACTTTTGTCCTCGGCGATGCTGGTCCAGATATATTCTACGAGATTCAACGGAATATACTGCGCACCCTGGAGGAAAAATATTATCCACCGTTTGTGCTGAGCGAGCAATATCGGCAGCTAAAGGAGGCGCTCGATTCAAACGAATTTAACGATCCCACCTTGCTAATGTGCCCCACGCTGCTAGGCGAGGTGCCAGATGATGAGCAGGTCAGCGTTACGGACGGGCTTAATGGAGCTGGTGGTGCCCCGGCAGCCATCGATGTCGCTGCCCACACATCGTACGCCCGCAAGAAGTTGGAGCAAATACAGGAACGCATCGATAAGAAGAATCAGGCTCTAGATGCTCTCAAATACTCAGTGAAACCGGAGTCCAAAGTGCTGCAGATACTCGAGAAGGAAATGGAGTGGCTGAAGAGCGAGAAGCGTCAAACAGAGGCTCATTTACGACGCACCGATGCCTGGACCGAGCACCTTGGCAAATGGAAAGCCACCATACAGAGTGTCGAGGTGGGTCAATGAGGATTACAGACTAAAGATTGTCATCTAATACATATTCCACCCCCTGATTCTTGCAGGTTTCCGATGAGAAGGAGTCGCTGCAGTTTATGATACTGGTGCATGTGGACGAGGACATCAATGCACCGCCTCAAGCAGCGCCCAAGAATGGCGACGCTAGCACTGGACGTGCACAGCGACGTCGTCCCTCGGGCATATCCAGTGGCTGGGTGGTGATGCGTTCGCTGAACCAAGTGCATGTAAGTGAAGATCTAAGAGTAGCCAAAGGAAAAGATTCGTTAATCCTCGTTTTTCTCTTCAGGAACTGCAACGCAAACTGCGCCACGTAAGCCCCAATCTGAAATCGCTGGATTTGCCAACGAATTTCAAGTTCTTTTTCTTGAAAACCGATCGACACGCGCAGGAGAAGGCAAAGGGGCAGATACAGAAGTTTCTGAACGTACGTAAAAGAGTGTTGCTGCATTCTAGGGAGTTTCCACTAACCTTATTCAAATTCACTTTCAGTTCATATTGGAGGACGATCATTTGAATGGCAGCGAGGCGATCTATACGTTCCTCAGCCCCAGTTCGGATCACCTCAAGCAGACACTGCCATCGCCCAAAAAGTCAAAGTTCTCCCTGTCGACGCTGTTCAAGAGCGACGCGGCCAAGGCACACGAGACAAACAAAGCGAGTGATCCATTCTGGGGACTGCAGCGTGACGATGACGATATGTCCACCTATTTGGATGGCGAATCAAGCAGCGATGCCAAACTGTTGGCCGACCTGGATAGTAAGGACTCTATAGCGGAGCCCATGTATGCGCTAATGGGTGAAATATTCGACATGGGCGGTGTCTTTAAGTGGCTGCGCAAGAGCATCATCTCGTTTGTGCAGATCACCTATGGACGTACAATAAATAGGCAAATACGTGAATCTGTTGCTTACCTCTTCGAGGAGTCTATGCTGCACAATTACTTCTCGGCCATATTGAAATCGTTTTGGCCCGGCGGCGTACTTGCCTCAGCGTATCCAGTGCGCTCCGATGACATGAAGGAGATGACTACCAATGCGGCCAAAGCGCTGCTCACCGACCACATACCCGAGGTGCTGTGCAACTTAGTGGGTGCCCAGGCGGCGAAACGGGGAGTGCTCAAGGTATTCGATGCACTGCAGAATCCCTTGTATAACAAGCAGCTATTCTATGTAAGTATAAACATCATGCCACCTGCAGAGAAAGAGTATCCAACTATTCCATTCTATTGCAGGAGCTGTTGGAGATACTGATGATTGAGTTCTTTCCCGAAATCCGACAACTGAAGGTGAACAACGCCAATGGCGGTAAACTGAACACGGCCACAGCGGGCGTGGCAGCTGCCTCGGCTGCTGCAGCGCTGGCCACCGTTGCTGCGCTGCCACTTAACTATACAAGTAGTCACAATAATCATGGAATGGGGCCAAATCATTCGGGGCAGCAGAGCTCGAGTGCAACAGCGGCAGGCGGAGGAGGAGGATCCACCTCGTCAGCCACTTCGACACATCCCAAAGAGCATTATCATCAGCCGCCACAGCAGTCACCCTATCACCATCACCCCCACAGCACACATGGCTCCACAGGCTCCAAGTAGGAGCTGCGGTTTATTTTTATAACTCTAACTGTTTTTTTTTCTTTTTAATGAATATGAGATTAGTTGAACGTGTGTGTAAATGCTCTCTGGCGCTATCGCTATCTCGTTCTAACTCGTAGTCACACTATCTCGCTTGGTTTAGAGATTATACTGTACAAAAAGGAAAAAACAGACCACCCTGCTCCCCCTAGAAAAGTGGTAACACACCCCCAATTTGTTGTTTGTTCCATTTTATATAGAGTTCTTTAGATAAATTAACTGTTGAATGGTTTGTTTGTTTTTTGTTGTTATTTTAGCACATTAGCAAGTAGCAATTTCCATGTATTATTTCGTAGTTGTCGCAGTATTAAGCGTTAAACCAAATTTAGTCACATTTAAACATTCCCTACACACGCAACGAATCATCGAAGTGAAAGATATATGAAAAAAGCGAAATTTAATTTAATTTTGGTGCCCGTAACCCCCTTCCCCTATCCCCTTTTCCCCTTCAAGGTGTAACTGTATAACTGGTGGAGTCGACTCATTGTGATCTTAGCAAGTAAACAGCACCAAAAAATATTGTAATTGTTTATGATAAATAATACAAATTGATAATAATATGTAATTTATTTCGAACTAATCATATAAACATAAGGATCGTAACATAGATAAACCAAATAGTATATTTATTACATATATACACCAGCAGCAGCAGCAGCAACGTTATTGGCCTCCCAAAGCAAGAAATTTATCTGATGAATTGTATTGTACTAGTATTGTATTATTGAATATTGTATACTGGATATTGAATATTGGATTGTATATTCTATTTATGTATTGCCGTTGCAAAGTTTTATGTGTGAACAATATTAAAAACAGCAAAAACAGACCCAAGCGAAATAAAGATGCTATTTATGTAGACAGTGTGTTGGTTTTATTTAATAGATCTAATCCTAGTTTTGTATAATTTGTTTTCTTAATTTTAAGATAATGATATAACTGTAGTCTCTGTGATTAATTTCAAATTTAAGATACAACTTATATTCTATATTGTTTATAAGTCGAGTGTAAGTCTCCTGTAGACACTCTCTCCGGTGTGAAAGTACGATACATAAGAAAAGTAGTTATACATATGTTTATATGTTATACAGTTTTCGCGCTTAGCTCTGTATTCCTAAAACACAGCTAGTTTCTGTATTAGCTGCTCCAGTTGTATTAGTTCCATATCTACCACAATTACAGTCAGGTTCTTTCGCATGGCTGCTGGTTTCTTGATCAGTAATTTAACCTCAAAGTACTTAAGCAGGAACCGCCACTTCAGCTCGGTTTTCTTGCGTTCCGAGAGTCGCTGAAAGGCATTCGCATTGATTCCCAACAACTGATCTGCGACAATGCCACTGAGTCGCGTCTCGACCAGCGTGCCTGTCTGATCGGACAATTGTATATTGATGTTGAAGAAGTGCTCAATTTTGGACCCGCTATAGTTCAGGGAGAACTCCATCGAGCATCTCTCGTTTTCGCATTCGCTTCGATTGCTTGCAATGAACCGCTGGCAGGAGGTGCTGCAGTAGTGGATAGGGATACATATTTAAATAATTAAGTATGTATGTGGAAAGTCCCAAAGACACTTGCCACTTTCTGCTGATGCAGCTCGACAGACCATCAATATCAAACTTTGTCACCATGGCGTACAGCACAGCTGTGAAGTGCTCCCTGCTGGCATCCTGCAGTTCACCCTCGGCGCGTGCATAGATCTGTCGCACGGTCATCTGTGCGTTGATGTCCTCAGCTAAAGGGATTACATGTAAGTGATTTGATTAGTTCTTTAGGATAGCCAAATACTCTAGCCTACTCACCCGGTGGCAAGTTCTCTAAATCCGTTTGGGCAAACATATCGAAGCTCTTCAATGTCGATGCTGCTGCAAATGCAAGGAGTGCCTTAGACTCCGAGCTTTGCGGCTGCGGATTTTCGTAGATGAGTGTGCAGCTGGCATGACTTAGTATAGGGCAGCCATAGAACTGCGAGTAAGAGATGCGCACATCGATTAAGTGGAGCAACGTTTTGCGAGGCTGCCACAATTTAGCGCGACGTATCCACTCCGCATGCCACAGCGTGAACATCATGCCATCTGCACAGCTGTCATCGATGACCACCAATTCGAGACAGTGCAACAGCGTGTTGCCATTACGTTCCAGCTTGCGTTTAAGTTGGCGCACCGGACGCACAAAGGCCACCACCACGAACAGATCAACATACATGGGTGCACGCTGTTCACCGCCTGGCGCGGCACAGCGCACATCTGCCAGCTTTAGGGCTGAGCTTAACGGCTTGTGTGGCTGGTGAAGGAGTTGACGCAATGATTCCAGCGTCTCTAAATCATCACAATTATGCTTTATCACATATCCCTGTCCTTCGTTTACGACTAGTGCCCGTGGCAACGTGCTGCGTGGCTGGTAACGATGCTCACTGAGACCCGTTGTACTGGTTGGCGCAATGGCCATCACCTTGCCACCGAAAACATCCACCACATCGCCAATTTGCAACATTGCGTTATACTCATCGACGCAGGCCTTGGGGCCCCAGCACTTGCAGTTGGCTATGTGACGCATGGAGTCGCGCAACGTGAAGGTAATGACGCCACGCTTCTCGTTACTTAGCTTGTCCAGAAAGATATTTGGTTCCGATTTAGCTATGATAAGCGCCACGGTATTAAAACTAGTCATTGTCGGATGCATATCGGCCAGCCGAAGTATATTTCTGGTCCTGTAACTTCTTTCCGCCATATTCGTGTTTGGTTAATTTGCTGCAATGTCCGTTATAAATTCGATTAATCCGTCGCGGGTGTGTGTAAACACTGTTTGCGAACAAGAAGAGAAAGGAAAAAAACGATTGCAATTTTTTTAATTTTAGTTGTTGGTAATTAAAGTTTATCATTTAATTTTTACAATTTTTTTACATATCTACAACATAAAACGTAAGTGTGTAGAAGACATATTAGTGTGGCTACACAATTTGGGAATAGTTTTTAATGTGTTGTGTTTATTTTTTTAATTTTTTCTTTTTTGTTGTTTTTCTTCAGGGTATTTTCTGCTGTTTTCGGTTTTTCATTCATCGAAGGTACATAATAGAGAACTCTAAAGCTAATTTAAATCGAAAGTTATCGTAAAGCCGCATTGAATTTTGTATAGTCATTTTTGAACATGCTTTCTCCCTAATTGCTTGTCGTTGCGGTGTGTCCTTCGTCCTCGCTCTTATTATTGCCTAATATCCAGTCCATGAGGACCATTGATGGTGATCGGAGTGAGGTTTGAGCTGTTAAAAAAAGAGCACGATGGAATAAGCATCACATTTATCGAATTGCAGATCAATATGGCAACACTTACAAGGATCGTTATCGAGTTGTGGTACACTGGTTGCTGTTGCAGTATATGCTGGCAGCACTGTTGCAACTGAAGCAGCCGCTGGTGCTGTTGTCAGTGGGGCAGTTGTTATTGTTGTTGCTGCTGATGTCGTGGTGCCTGGCTTGGCCATGTCCCTTTGCAATTGAATCATCTGCTGCAGTCGCAGTTCTCGTTCGTCCACAATTGCCTTGTCCCTGGAATGCTTCACCGTTTGCAGTTCTGCCAACCTGTGCGAGTAAAAATTATCGATAGTATCGAATACAAAGCGACATATCGTCTATATAACTTACTTCTGCTTTAGGTCGCTGCCGCTGGACGGGACCAGGTCGCTGCTGCTGGCTATGCTAAGCTTGCTGGGACTACCTGAGGCCATTGACGAGAAGGAAACGTTTGCCTGTGCACCGACTGCGCTGCCAACTACAAGAAAGAAGTAAACCAATCAATTGATACATGTATTTTTGAAACATTTATCGGATACTTACGATCATCGGGCGTGCCACGACTACGCTCAGCCTCCAGTTGGCGCAGAGTGTCGGATAGTTTTAGCTGCAAATGATCACGCTCCTCCAAGAGCTGAACCAGCTCGATGATCATCTCCTCAATGCGCATCTCCCGCTGATGGAGCATCATCAGCGCATAATCCAGATCTGATTTAAGCACATACTCTGGCTGCCCTTCCTGGTTGCTGCCCGTGTTAGGGGTTCCACTGGCGGCGCCGCTGCCTACCAATGTATTCTGCAACCGGAAGGGATCATACTGCGAGGCAAGACGTGCATACTCCGCCGAACGTATGGCCAACTGCTCCTTAAGTGTCACAATTTCCATTTCCTGCGTCTCTAGAGCCTTCTGCATGTTCTCTACCAAATCGCTGGGCGGCTTCTCTGTCACGGGCACTGTCTCCGTTGTTGTCGCTATCGTCGCCGTTGCCGTCGTTGTCTGCTGCTGCTGGAGCTGTGCGATCTGCGCCTCGTAGGCAGCTTCACGTTGTTGCAGATGACCCTGCCAAATGCTGGCCACCTCGCTGCATTTCTGCTCCACCAGCGCTTCCCACTGCTTGTTGAGCGCACTGAGATCTGGTTGTGGCGCTTCTGCTGGTGGTGGTTGCTGAGCTTGCGCCTGAGCTTGCTGCAGAAGCTCCAGTGATTTCCGCAGCTCCGTCACCTCAATGTTCTTCATGTCTAGCTCGAGCAGGGTCTGCTTCATTTTGTCCTCCAGCTCCAGGCTGGAAAGCACATGATTGTTCAACACACGTAGCTCCTCCTCCATATCGTTTTTCTCCTGCTCCAATTGCTGGCATTGCTGCTGCACTTGATGCAACTGTTGCTGCATTTGTTGCAACTGTTGCTGCACTTGTTCCAGCTGCTGCTTGGCCTCGTTGTTGTGCACATCTGTCACTTCAGCCGGTGCGGGCTTTTCCTGTTTCTCTTCCTCCTGCAGTTGCTTGATCTGCATTCGCAACAGTTGAAGCTCCTGGTTCTTGGTAAGGATCTCCAGCACCAGCTTTTCGGTCTGATCCTCTCTCATCAGCTCCTCGATACGTTGCTTGAGATGCACAATTTCGGATTCTTTCTCCTGCAGCAGGGCAAGGCTCTCATCGCTGGGCGGTGTATTAACCACCGTGCTGGGTTGTTCTACCAGCTGCTGTTGCTGCAGTTGCTCCTGCAATTGCTGCTGTTGCTGCAGTTGCTCCTGCAATTGCTGCTGCTGCTGCAGTTGCTCCTGCAATTGCTGCTGCTGCTGCAGTTGCTCCTGCAATTGCTGCTGCAGCTGGTGACACTGCTGCTCGGCCTGCACTTTCTGCTGCAGTATCTCCTGCAGCTGTTGCCGTTCGTGCTCTGCCTGTGCCTGCAACTCCTGTGCCAGCCGCTTCTCCTGCTCCAGCTGCGATTGCAGCTCCTGGCATTCTGTGTTCAGATCCTGATTCTCTGCCTGCAGATTTTCAATTTTTGCCAAAGCTTCTTCATTCGGAGGCTGCGGCACCGGAGCAGATGATGATGAAGCAATGCTTGGCGCAACATTGGCAGTGCCCTCCTCGCCCCAACTCTCGAGCTGCTGTAGCTTCTCCTGCAGCTCACGTATACGCGCCTGATACATCTGCACATCCATGTCCTGGCGCTCCTTCAGCTCAGCCATGCGGTCATTGCCTGCGGTCAGCACATCAATGCGTTTCGCTAGCTTCTCCTTCTCCAGCGCGTGCTGCTGTAGCAGCTCCTCTGTCTTGGACTGGCGTGCCTCATGCAACTGCAACTGACACTTGAGTTCATCGATAATGGCGCTGTCCAGATCGTTGCTCATATGTTGCTGCTGCTGCTGTTGTTGCTGCTGCTCCTTGGCACGGTACTCCTTGAGACGCTTCATTAGCTTCGCTGTCTTTGTCTGCAGTTCCGCCTTCTGCTGCTCGAGCTCATCGATGCGCGCCTGCAATGCTGACGTTGCTGCCGACGGCACCGGCAGCTGCTGTTGGTCCGCTACTGCTGCCGCTGCACTGGCCCAAGGATCCTCATCCATGTCCACACCCCAATCGATTGCACTCTGGCCTGCCACCGTCGTGGGCTCTGCCTGTTCTCCCTCTGGCTGACATAGATAAGCCTTCTTTGGTACAATGAGTGGCTCCACAACTGGCTCCGATTGCGTCAGACCCAAATCCAGATTGATTGCGCCGGCATCTGTAACCGTTTCCGGTCCAAAGAACATGTCTAACGTGGGTGCCGCCTTGGCCTTAACAGGCGCTGGCTCTGGTTCTGCCTCTGGGAGCATAAGCTTCTCAATGGCCGCCACCCGCTCCCGTTCCTCGGCCTGGGCACGCAGCTGGGCCAGTTCCTGTTCGCGCTCGTGCAGTTGCCGCTCCAGCTGCAGGCGACGCTCCTCGTGCTCGGCCAATGTCTGATTGCGTGCCAGCAACTTTGTCTCCAGCTCCTTGGCGTGCTTCTCCAGATCGGAGACATTACGCTGCAAATCCTCTATCGTTGGCTCAACGGGTTCTGGCGGCAGGTCCGGGAACATGTTCTGTACACCTATACGCATTGGCGGAGCAACAATCTCGTCGAAGGGAGATGGCGCTGCAGCCGCATCGCCGCCAAAGAACATGGCCGTAGGAACGTTCTGAAAAACAGCAGAGTTATTAGCATGGATAAGATGATGCAGTGACTGTGTAGCTACCTGTTCCTGGCCAGGCTGTCGCTGCCAGGGGGCTGAGTACATCCAATCATCTGGTGTCGCTTGGGCTGCAGCTGGCTGAGGTTGCGATTGGGATTGGGACTGGGTTTGGAAGAGCGCGGGAGCGGGAACAGTTGGCTGCGACTGTAGTTCCTCGAGTCGCGCCTGCAGCTCGTTTAGGTGCTCCGTGAGACGCTTGTTCTCCGTCTCGATGTACACCTGATCATCGGTCTGATTCTGTCCCAGCGTATCCAGTTCAGCGATCTGTTGCTGCAGCGCCTGCAGCTCCTGATTGTGATTGGAACACAGCGACTCGATCTGGGCACGCAGATTATCGATCTCCGTCTTATCCTGCATGGCCTGCATGCGCAGCTCCTGTAGCTCGAGCACATCTTGTTCCACGTTGTCGTTCTGCATGCGCAGGAGCATAGCCTCGCGACTAAGGTTGACACGCTCTCGTTCCGTCTCCGCCAGCTCTTCAGTGATGCGTGTCACCTCCATGCTGCGTACCTTTAGCTTCTCATTTGCCCGCTCCAACTGCTGTTGCAGATCACGCGTTTCTGCCGTGGCACGTTCCATGTGCGCACTCAAATCACATTCGATCTCATCCAGCTCGGTGGCCCTTGCTGCCAGCTTGGCATCGTAGACATTGCGCTGTCGCTGCAGCTCCTGGTCACGTAACGCCAACTGTTGTCGCAGCTCGAGCAGCTCCTGCTCGTTGCTGTTGCTTAGCTGCTCCCGTTCGGCCTGCGCCTGAGCTGTCTGTTGCTTGTGTCGCGCCACCAATGCCTCGTGGCTGCTCTGCAGTGCAGCCAACTCTGCGCGTGCCTCCTCTGCTTCCAACCCAAGCTGCTGCAGTTGCCGGCTTTGGTTTTGCTCCCGCTCTGTGAGCTGATGCACGCGCTGCTGCAGCTCCGCCTCGTGCGCCGCCTGCTGTGCAGTTGTCTCGCGCAGCTGCTGCTCCAACAACTGCGCATGCTCCTGCGTTGCTGAGTGCTGCGCCGTCAAGCTGGCTGCCTGATCCTCCAGCGCCGCACTCTTGGCCTGTAGCTCCGTGCTCTTTGCCTCCAGTGATTCAATGTAGGTTTGATCCTGTTGCAGCTTAGCCTGTATTCCTTCGTACAGTGTCTCCAGGCGCGCAATGGCCAGCTCAAAGTTGGCCTTCTCCTCCAGCAGTTGAGCATTCTGTTCCTTGGCCTCCAGCAGTTGGGCCAGCAGTTTCGCATGCTCCTCCTCCCGTTGCTGTTGCTCCAGCTGCCGCTCTTCCCGCTTCTGCAGTGGCTCCTCCTCGGGCTGTGCCTGCAGCTGGTTGCGCAGCTCGTTCAGCTCCCGCTGCAGACTTTGTATGGTGGCGTTGCGCAGCTTGATCACCTCCTTGGATTTGTCGAACTTCAGTGACTTCTGCTCCAGCTGGCGACGCAGTTCGTCATAGCCGGCACGCTCCGCCAGCTGCTGCTCCAGGTCGTAGCTCTCCTGGCGCAACGTGGTGTTGGCATGGACCGTGTTCTGCAGCTCCACCTGCAGGCGACCGACCTCGTCACGTAGCTTCGGCAACGTGGCCAGCTTGGCGTGCTGCTTGCTCACATCCCGTTCGAGTTCCTTATTAGCGCGTTGCAGCTCATGCAGCTGGTCACGCAGCTGCTGCAATTGTTCCTCCTGCTGCTCCACAGTGCCCTGCTCCTCGCTCAGCTTCAGTTCCAGCGTAGCCTGTTCCGTCAGCGCCGCCTTCAGTTTGGCTTCCAATGTTGTTTGCTCTGCCAGCGCCGCCTTCAGTTTAGCTTCTAATGTGGCTTGCTCCGCCAGCGCCGCTTGCAGTTGCTCCTCGTGCTGTGGATGCTCCGCTTGTTCCGCACGCAAACGCTGCAACTCCTGTTCCAGCTCGGCGTGCTCCGTTGTGCGTTTCTTCAGATTCAGCGCATACTTCTTGAGCTTATCGCGCAGCTCCTTGTTGCGTGTTTCGCTCGTCTCCAGCTCCAGTTGGCATTGCTGCAACTCCAGACGCTTTAGATTCGATTCATGCTCACTCTGGCTATAGGCCTCGATGAGCTGCTGCTTCTGCTCTGCCACCAGCGTCTGCAGTATGCCCTGCTCCCCTTCCAGCGTCTCGATGCGTGCATCCAGCTCCTGGCGCAGTCGTTGCTGCTGCTCCATGTACTTCTCGTGCAGCATTTCGCTGTGGTTCAACTGCTGATCATGTTGCTCCGCTTGCAGTTGCAGCTGCACCAGCTCCGCACTCTGGCTGCCAATGAGCTGCAGTTGCTCCGCTGTCGTGGCACGCAGTTCATTCACCGTTTCCTGCAGCTCAGTGATGCTTTGCTGCAGTCGTTGGCGTTCCTCGTCATGTTCACGCTGCACTTGCTTTAGTTCTTCAACCACAAGATGGCGCTGCTGACGTTCCTGTTCCAATGCCTGCTCGTCCCACTGTGCAATGGCCAACTGTGCTGGCTGTGGTGCCTCCTCAGGGTAGCTATCGCGTAGCTCATCCAACTCCGCTTGCAAGCGCGCTAGAGCCGCCTTCAGTTCAGCATTTTGCGCCGTTAACTGTTCGTACTCCGCCAGAGCTTTGCCATTGGGTGCTGTCACAGCGACAACTGTCTCCACCACTGTGACCGTCTCCACTGCGGTGCTAGCCTCCTTTACCTTGTGCAGCAACTCGGTGAGTTGAGTGTGCACATTCTTGGCCTCCTTGGCCAACTTCTTGGAGACATTCAGCTTGGCATTGCGATCGTTGGCTTTGCGATAGGCCTCCAGTTCGGAGCTGAGCTTGGACAGCGAACGTTCGCACTTGTCAAAGAGGGGAGCGGCGCCACCGCCTTCGGCGCCACAGTCCAGAGAGGCCACTACTTCAGATGAACGTTGCATGGAGCTTAATTCCTGCGAGAGATTTGCTGATTTCTCTGTGAGCTGCAGCGACAATTGTTGCTTATCGCGCTGCACTTCCTCCAGCTGCGACTGCAGGGCGGCGCTTTCCGTCAGCGCTTGTTCCTGTGCCTGCTTGAGCTGCTGCTGCAGTGACGCATTATCTGCCTGCAGTTGCTCCATTTTGGCCAGCACTTCACGTCGCTCGTCTGTGAACAGTTGAATCTTCTTTAGCAGCTCATCGCTCTCGGTGCGCAGCTGGGCAAGACTCTCGTTCATCTCTAAATGCTCGGGGGCCTCCTCGAGATCTGTTTGGGTTAGTTCACTCACAAAGCTGGGTAGTGCTGTGCTGCTGCTGGGCTCCACCTCGGCAGGTTCGTCTCCCTCCGAGGCGGGACGCTGCTGACTAAAGCGTCGCTCCGAGGGACGTTCCACGATCTCAATAGATTCCGCTGAACTAGACGAGCTTAGCTTCTCCAGCTTATCGAGCAGTTCCATGTTCTCATTGATATAGTGGGTGAGCTTCTTGTCCAGCGCCTCCTTCTCGCCTTGAAGCTTCTGCAGCTGTTCGCGTTGCTCGTTTGCCTCCGCTTCCAGTTGTTGCACACGCTGTGACAGTTGCTCCTCCAGCTGCACCTCGTTCAGTTCGGATTCAACGCGCGCCGCATCGCTGCCCTGCTGCAGTGCCTCCAGTGCCTGTTGCAGTTCCTGCTTCTGCTCCTCTAGCAGTCGAATTGCCTCTGTTTGACCACTGCTGGCATCTGAAGCAGCAACTGGTACCACGGGCTCCTCTTCCACCTGCGCTAGCTGCCATTGACCCTTCTCGTCCTCCAGCACAGTGACACGTTGTTGCAGCTGTTCATTTTCGGCAGTGATTCTGGCCAGCTCCTGCTGCGTGTCGGTACTTTGGAATTTCTGCAGTTGTTTCTCAGCCTGTTTACACTTCAGCTTCAGCTTGATGTTGCTCTTGTTGCACTCGTCCAGCTTCTGCTTCAGCTTGACCAGATCCCCCTGCAGCTGCTCCGTGGCACTGCCATCCTGTTCGTCCAAAAAGATGGGTTTACTCTTTACACTCTGAGCGAGTTTCTCCTCGAGCACACGCAGATTCACATTGAGCACATTCAGCTCAGTTGTCTTCTCCGCCAGCTGCTCGGCCTGCGTGGCGATGGTGGCTTCGAGTTCGCTCAGACGATTCAGTTGCGTCTCTGTGTCGGTGCCCAGCTCGCGCTGCTGCTCCTCCTTCTGCGCATTGGCTTGGCGCACCTCCTGCAACTGATTCTCCAGCTCCTGCAGCTGCTTGGCCAACTCCTGATTGACTTGCGCATCTGTTGAATTGGCTAACGCTTCGCTGGTTGCCTGCTCCGCCAGTAGCAGCTGTTCTCTCACATGTTGCAGCTCCTGCCGCGTTGTCTCCAGCGCTTCGCTGCTGGCCTCCAGTTCGGCGTTGCGTTCCCTCAACTGTTCGATCTCTGCCTGCAGCCGCGTATGGTCCATTTCTGCCAGAGGCCGCAAGCTGCTCAGCTCTTCGCTCTGCTCCGATAAGCTGCTCTCCAACTGTTGTATGACTGCATCGCGTCGCGTTAGCTCGTTGCGCATGTCGAGCAACTCCTGCTGCAGCTCCTGCTCCTTGCGCGTCTGCTTCATTTCGATGAGCTTCATCTTATTCTTCAGCAGCTTCAGACGGCTCTCATCGCTCGCGGGCAGCTGCTGCTGTGGCGCTTGCTGCAATTGCAGTTGCTGCTGCTGTAGCAGATCGGCAGCGGAGCGATGTCGTGAAACCGGGGCTGCCTGTGACTGAGCCATGGCACGCAAATCACTCATCGAGGAGCCCAGTTCGCTGCTGGCACTGTGCCGCAGTCCTGACTTGACGGACTGCAGCGACTTGGCCAGATCTCGTTTGCGCTGCTCAATTAGCGCGCGATTCTGTTCGGTTCGTTGGTTTAGCATTTGAAGTTTCTCGCTGCCGGAGATCTCCGCGGCTGAGACATCCTTGGTGGGCGTTACCAGTGGCGTTGACATATCCTGGGGTCGCAGCTCCTTGAGCTGAGTCAACTTTTGTCCCAACGACTTGAGGGATTCCATGGAGTCGCTCATGTTGGACAAGCGTCGACCGCTATCCTCCGTTTTCCTAAGAGCGCGTTCGCGTAACGCCATCAAACGTTCCTACAGAGTGAGAGAGAGAGAGATTTAGGCTGAGCACTCACTTGAGACTTCATTGGACTTACCTGCTGTTTGGATAGATTCTCCCGCAGGCTGTCGAGGCGTCCCTTGCCGCTGATTGTTCCTGTGTTGTGCTGTTGACCCAAACAAGGATTAGACGGAGTGTGAAAAGAGAACTACGTGAACTTACCTGGATAAGCGATATATCCGAGATACTGACATCTTCCGCATCCTCCTGTTGGCTTAGCTCTGCAGCTTCCGTGGCAGCATCCGTGTCCAAAATGTGCCCGGACATGATTCACACACAAACACACACAGGCACACAAGAACAAAAACAATTTCAACTATCTAAATATACCAATTAATGTATAGATAAACCAAAATTCAAAAACTAAAAAAAAATAGAAGGGAAGGGAAACAAACAAATAGAAAGCACTGGCTATCTCCGGTGCGGATATATCCAATGTCGTCGCGTCGCGTGTTTCGTTAAGTTGGTGATGCTGCTAACTATCGACATTGACTGCAACGAAGAATGTTGAAAAAGGACATGTTATCAGTGATCTCCAATCGCCAGATAATTCTGATTTCATTCAATTTTTGCCCCAAATTTCTTTCGTGGCACCACTGACGTGTGCACTTCTTCGTTGTATGAGTGCGAGCGGGTACGTGTGCGTGCGTGTGTATGCGATTGTGTTTGTACTTGGCTCCGTTAAAAACTTTTATGTGAGAAACACAGCACACACAATGATTGATTGATTTTAACTTCAATTTCAAAAGGCAACTATGTATTGGTCCCACTCACAATTAAATTGATTAAATATACGGAAATATATTTACCAATTATAATTAAGCAATTGCTAACAACAAAAAACTTAAACACCAGGGCTTCGAAGTCGTTGCTACTGCCCTCGCCTTCGTTACAGGGTTGTCCAAAACGTATACCGATATCGATTAGTTTCCCGTAAATGCGATAAGTTTGAATGAATTTATTTTCGATAAATTGTTATTTTAATGCGGGCTGATTTAAATACTAAATTTATAAATAACAAATTTTTAAAACACGGTTAAACAAATTAATTTAATAAATTTATAGCAGCCAAATAATAGCAGTTAAATAGTCACATTTCAACGCGCCAATGATTCTGTCATTACTAGACTGGAAATAATCGAGTATTTTGACTGAAAATGTAAAGGCTCTTTTGAAAAAGATGTTTAAGTCAATTTATTTTTCATATTTGTTATTGAATTCGAGTGTATGAGAATTCGTTGTCTAAAATGCAAACATATAAATTACTAACAAATAGATTACTATTGCATATTAACTATGCAAGGAACATGCATTACTGGACTAGACTACAACAGCTTCGAGAGGTATTTTCTTGTATTAATTTGTGTATAAGCAGCGGCGCTGCCGGGCATTAAGTAAACTGGCCAGCATCTTTGGCTTAATCCTCTTCTTGAGGGGGCTTGAGCAGATTCATAATGTGTTCGTGGCCAGCGCGGGCTGCATAATCATATGGCGTCAGGCCAAGCATATCCTTAATGTCGATTGTATCCATCAGAGGCAATATGTAATGGATAAGCTCATCGAAACCATGTAGCGCAGCCACATGCAATGCAGTGCGTCCCGAGGGATCGGGCAGCGAGATATCTGCTCCGGCCAAGCAATACGACTGGAGTCGCTTCAATGAGCCACGCGCTGCGGCAGCGCACAGTTGCTCGCCGACGGCACGCGACGAGCCCGTCAAATGGGCACCACAACTGATCAACAGTTGGATGATTTCATGGCTGTCTCGGGAGACGGCCTCCTGTAGAGGAGTGCGATCGTAACGATCACGTATGTGCACTGAGACGCCGTTGTGCAGCAGGTGACGCACAATGCGCAGATTGCCCATCTGGCAAGCCAGATGCAGTGCAGTGCGATGGTCATGATTCGCACCTGACAGATCGGCACCGTACGCCTTCAAGTTGTTGATCTTCTTGATGTTGCCCTCAACGACGGCCGCATTAATCATGGCCGGAAAGAGGGTGGCGCTCAGTTGGTCCAACTCCTGCGGCGTGGATAAGTGCAGCGAGCGAGCCACAGCATCGACCAGATCGTAATCCTCCATTTTGGGGGCAACTGTTGTGGTCAGTTCGCCGCGTAGATTTGCTTGCATCATCTGAAAAAGTGGAGTACATTGGTCAGGAGCAGCTCGAAAGCATCTCACTTGGTTAACTCACCTGCTTCTTGACCTCCAACGACCATTCCTGTTTGCCAATCACGTAGGCGAGCTTGCAAAGTGCCGCTTCGGGTGTCATATCGTAACCAGGAATGACGCCCACATCGCACAGCACCTTGCCGGTGTCATAGATCTCAGCAACGGATCCATTGGGACATTGCGTGCAATTGATAATAATGACACCGCGATCCGAGGCTTGCTTCAGCTCGGCAATGAGATCCTTGCGATTGGAGGGAATATTTCCGGAACCGAACGATTGCAGGACAACTCCACGCACTGGAGGAGCAAGAAATGCACGAAAAGTGGATAGAGAAATGCTCGGAAATATGCGCAGCAAGCCAACATTTTCGTCCAGCTGCAGATGCACACAGAAACGTTCCACGCTGCACATTCTAAAGATCAACCGATAGTCCACATTCACATTGATGCCGATCTTCGCTAGCGGTGGCACATTTGGTGAATTGAATGCATCCAGCGAATTGGAGCTGACCTTGACTGTTCGGTTGCCACGCAGCAGCTTGTTGCCAAAGAAGATGCACACCTCCGGGATGACATAGTTGCCCGCAATGATCAGTGACGAGGTAAAGTTGTCCTTGCCATCTGTGCGTGTCTCGAAGATGGGCAACTGTGACCCGGTAATGATCACCGTCTTGCCTAGATTCTCCAGCATAAACGACAGTGCTGAGGCGGTGTACGACAGCGTGTCGGTGCCATGGAGCACCACGAATCCATCAAAAAACTCGTACGATTGCTGCAAGCACAAGGAGAGTGTGTGAGAGAGGGAAATAAAGAGGAGAGAGGGAGCTACTCACGTAGATATCGTTGGCAATGCGTGCCCAGTCATTCATTGTCATGTTGCTGGAGTCCAGCAACGGCGTATATTCCGTCACCTGATAGAGTACACGTCGCGTCTCGCCCTGCACAAAAGGGAGGACGAGGGGTGCCATCGAGGCGCCTGCACCAAAGCGACGCTGTGCATAATCTTCATCGTGAATATTCGGATATTTGCGTATGTGTCGCACCAGAGAGTTTGGTATGGGAGCGAGTACTGTAAGAGATAAGAAAGTGTGAGCAGGAGGGAGAGAGATGAATGAGATTAAAGCAGTTTACCATTGCGCTCGTTGCGCATCATGCCAATTGTGCCGCCCGTGTAAATGACCCGCACACGCGCCTCCTTGACCTCTTGCGCCATCAGGTTGCCATCGCTTGTGTTGCGTCGCATTGCCGGCGATTGCAGTGTCGGCGATGGCGGCACTGACTGTTCCAGCGAATTGCGACTCTCCTCACGTGGTGGCAGTCCAAGAGGATCAGTCCTTCCCATCGGCGACGTTGCTGTCGTGCTGGACACGCCCACTCCATCAGAGGTGTCAAGACCGTTGCCATTCGCGGACATGATTGAAAGCCAACTGAATTAGGTGACACTTGCTGTTGGGATGACTCGGCTTGGCTAAGCGATTGTGTTGATTGTTTTTGCGATGTTGTTGGTATTTTATTTTAGTTGAATTTTTTAAATAGTCCAAGTTGTAAACACAAAATACATTAACGCGAGAATTGCTGTGTGCGTGTGTGTTAGTAGGGGTGTGTGTAAGAGTGTGCGTCACAGCTTGCGCGTTTGTTTAACCAATTTGTTATCAGGCAAACGCCGAACGAATGAAAGTGTATTCTGTTCTGGAGTCCACAGTTGCAGGCTTCCTGTGCTCTTCGTTCTCGTTGGCCCCCGAGATTACGTTGCAAATTAAAAACTTTGTATCTATTTGTGAAGTCAGTTACTGCTGCCTTATACCAGTGCATAGATATAGATATCTGTGAAATAAATACTTAAACTTAGGAAATTCACATGTGGCCATTATAGGACGGTGAGGGGGACACAGTTAAACAGCTGATAGCCGCCATCTGCAGGAGGTCTGGCAACGCGTATTGCTTTAACCTGCGGCGTGCAGTTAAAGGAAGAATAGTTTAGAAGGCAGAATGCAGTCAATTTGACTTAATTAGGATTTTGATATTAATATTAAATTTAAATAATATTAAATTTAAAATATGTCGATTTATGTAAAATAAACTATATTTGTTAGTATTAAAAAATTTATGAATTATTTTTTGCAAAATAGGAAAAAATTTCCCTTTTTAGTCGACTTGCCTTTCTAGGGTTAACGCTAGCGTTGCCAGATGTGCGGAAAGAGATGGCCTGTTGGTTTGCAAATTGACTAAAACAGCTGAGCAGCTTTCACCATCGATGTAGACTGGAATGTGTCTAACTAAAGAAACTGGAATGTGGTGAATTTCCAAGCGCAAAATCTAACGGTTTTACTGCTGCCAAAAGTCTACACAAAATGCGAAGCCTCCCTCCTTCCCTCCCTCTGACAATCTTACACCCGTTCCCCTCTCTTTGTCACTACGCGCATCAAGCGTGCCTCCCCTTACCGACCCAACCATGCAAGCAATCTGACAGCAAGGATAATAACGTATACAGCTGCCGTTGCTGCTGCCTTATAGCCATGTTGTTTTTGTTATTGTTGTTGCTGCTGCTGGTGCTGTGGCAGCAACTGACGTCTAATGACAATTTCAATAATGGCCATAATCGCGCGTTACACGAGCTGTGCCTGCAATTGCAACTGAATGCAAGTGCACTTAACTGCCTCAATTGCTGCCGTTGATGCTGCTGCTGATGTTGTTGTTTTTGTTGTTGCTGCTGCTGCTGCTGTTACTGGTATTGATGATGATGTTTTTGCTGTGGCGCAAAGGGAATTACACACGTTGATTGACAGGCTATAGAATAAGGGATTAACAGGAACTTAAATATTTACATATGCCATCGAATGTGCTATTAATGTTAAGTCATTTGGTGTCGATAAGCCAGTATTGTTTTTGAAGCGCCCTCATTAAGCTGACCTGGCTTATCGGTAAATAGCCTGCATATCGATAGCCTTGCTATCGATCTG
Organism: Zaprionus africanus; assembly: GCA_018151435.1. Taxonomy (NCBI): domain Eukaryota; kingdom Metazoa; phylum Arthropoda; class Insecta; order Diptera; family Drosophilidae; genus Zaprionus; species Zaprionus africanus. The sequence continues at coordinate 1,128,414 of JAECXB010000096.1, forward strand.
CAGTCAAGACATACATCACCGACGCTCTCACGCACAATCTAATACTCCTCTCTAAGTGCGGTCATCGATAAAGAGCCTGCATATCGATAGCCTTGTTGGCAATTTGACTCTCTCACGCTCATTTTTGTGGTTCTCTTTTTGTGAAAGTGTTGCATTTGGCTGCGTGCTTTCTTTGCAGCAGATAAACTTAAATTGTTTGCAATTGCTAAGTAAGTTTATCATTTTATCAGGAGCTGGGAATGTTCACAGCTCCTCCAAGTCGCATTTTTAAGCTGCAAAAGGTAACTCGACGGAGTCTCTCTCTGTCTCTTTTCTCTAACTCACTCACGTGCGCTTCGTCTATCTCTCTCTTTCCGTTACCCCCATTTAACACAATTTTTTGCATGCTACTTTGTATGTGAATGATTTCCGTTATGCGCGCTGATAAACTTTGTTACTTTATTTTTTAAGCTTCTTCAAGTGCGGCGCTGTAAAATACGCTCGTTTACACCTCAAGTGGCAATCATTTGCCTGACAGTCTACCATTCTCTCCCTCTCTCTCTCGCCCTTTCTCCCACTGTGCCCCTGGCAATGTTATCGTGCTGGCTGCTGCGCTCGCTAATCACCAGACGAAAGAGCGAGCAAACGGCTTGCACTCGAAGCAGGAAGCAGTTGAGTACTTTGACGGGGAGCACACACACGCACACACACACACTCGAAGACACACACAGGCACGCACACAGAAAAGACAGCCAAGAAATGTGGCCACATTGTATCGGGAGTTGGGGTTGCCGCTACTGCTTCTGCTGTTGCTGAAGATAGGGATGAGGCTGCTTTGGACGATAATAATGATGACGAGGACGATGATGATGATGAAGTGGCAGGCAATGTGACAGTTGCAGGAAGAAAACCGCGATGCTAGGCGACGCTAACGAACAACAATGGAAATATTTGTAATAATGGCGCCAGTGACAATAATAACAACAAACAACGACAACAGAAACAAAAACAACAACAACGACAACAGCAGCAGCAGCAAACAGCGACAACTACAACAACAACAACAACATCAACGTCAACGTCAGCCTATGACAATGACAAGGCAAATAATGTGTCGGCGAAAAAGAAACTTTGGCGTTCGCTCCCTCGCTCGCTCACTGGCTCATGTGCTCTCCCTCTACTCTTCACACACACTCCTGCTTACTATTGCTCTCGCTTGTGGCGATTTTCATAATTTTTTCCTCACACATAACGCCCCGTCGCTCGGTGCTCCCCAGTGGATTGAACTGTAATTATAACGGCATTTTGGGGCTTAGTTGGTGCGCAGAAATGTAGGCAACGCGTGAGAAATCAGAGCGGTGCTTAAAAGTAGGCAACGCTTAAAGTAAGTAGGCAGTTAGTCGAGAGAAGTAAAGAGAGTCTGGGAGAACGCGCAAATGTGTGCGTGTGTCACTCTGTATATATGTATATATTTACAGCTACTAAGCTGTAATCGGGCCACACACCGGAAGTTGAAATGACTTGAAAATTTATTGCATTTGCTGGCAACGTCCTGCTGCTGCTGCTCGTTGTTGTTTTCGTTGTTGCTGTGCAGTCAGCAACCAAACGCTTGACTGGCTCCGGGTCTGCCTCTGCCTGTGGCGGAAGTAGCACGGCAGTCAATTGGAGCCAGTTGCAGAGATTCGACGGCTACGACGACGACGATGCCGGCAAGCGGCGATTGCAAAATTGAATAAGCCAACGCGCGTCACTCCCCCTTATGCTCAGTTGCTCCGTTGCTTAGAGATGGGCATCGTAGTTTTGTTTGCGACGATATTTAAGCAAAGGCGATATTTTCAGTTGCATCGATATTTCGTCGTACATAGTACATCGAATTTTATCACTGCATTTGAAATAAGTAAAAAATACCATCCACATATCGATTACAATATAATCGATATGACGCTAGAGATCATTAAAACCTCATTATATATTTAACAATGTGATACATTTGCCAATATCGCACTCGATATTTTCCAGCCAATTCTCATCGCTACTTTAGCCCCAATCTCCCTCCCTCCGCTTCGGAATCTGTAGCCAAAACTTCACCAATTCTTAGCTGAGGCGACACAAATTTACGGCGATTTTGCAGTCAGCAACAGCTACGGAACATTCGTTTTGCCCGAAAACCCAACTGACAGACCGCTGTACATACCATACACACACAAACACAAAGACAAACACACACACAAACACAGACATACATGCATGCATGGCTGGCAGGCTGCTGGCAAAGCGGCTGGCTAGTGCATCCTTCAAGCGTTTTACTGCTCATAAAAATCCATTAAATTATTCAAATTGCATAGCAAAACACTTTTGCGACGACGGCGACAGCGACGCGCGGCCACGCCTTGCTGAGATTTTGGGCGTCGCCGCTGCAACGAAATGTTTGTTTGATTTTCATCTCTTTTTCCTTCATCTCTTCGTTCGTTCTTTCGCATTCTTTCTTTTTGCTATTTTTCCGCGTTGACTGTTCAAAATAAAAGGCAACCGGCGGCCGGCGGCAGCTAGCAGGCGCACTCAGGCATGCAAGAACACACACAAACACACACACACACATACATAGAAAGAGAGAGAGGGGGGTAGCGCACACCTACACACACTCGCTCATGTGTATGAGCCTGCATTTCAGTCGAGGCAGCCGCATTGAAAAGCAGCTCGAGATGCTGGCGCGCCTCGCTTGCTGCTTGCGGCTTTTATCGCTGTGCTCGACGTGTGCCTGTGCATGAGTATGTGTGTATGTGTGTATGTGTGTATGTGTGTGCTTGGTATTATTGGCAGCACAGTGGGCGTGGTCGGACACACACAAGGCATGCATGTTCGCACAATATGTAATGAAAGTTGATTACATATGCCGCCAGTTCTTGGAAACCGCATTCAAGTTGAGCTCAGGAATTGCCAATGTAAGTTTCCGATGTACTATAAAGCTAATTTATTATAATTACCTCTTGTCGATGTGTATTATTATAGAATACTTATACGAGTCCTGTGTCTTGTAACGTCAAAACAAATAGCATACTTTTCAGGGCAAGTCAACAGAATTAAATAACAGAGTAGTTGTAGGAAAGCGGATTTAATATGCTTTTAGGCAACAAATACATACAAAAGCTCTCTACATGTGCTTTAATGTGCTTTGAAGCAAGCCCTCTATACTTAAATCTATCTCTCAAAGTTCTTTGATAATAACGATATGGCTTCAGCTTTTGATTTATTTAAAGCTGCTTTCGTACATTAGCCACTGTTCTAACTGTTCCTTTCAAGCAGTTGTAGGCGTGGCATGGGCCACGTAAATACCAATTTCTAAAAGGCACACACACACACGCGTGATCTAATAATTATTTAGCTTACAACGACTGAGTTTTCTGTCCTCTTCTCTTCCTCCTTCCTCCTGGGCTCCTTCATCTATCTGCCCTTTACTGCCTCACGCTGCGCCTCATTATACACGCTGGAAAACAGATTTTGTAGTTTTGCACGTTGCGGCCAGCGCACATTAAACAAATTTTTTGCAATTACATGTTGTGTGCAGCCACAGCCTCCGCCTCCCCCCTTACCTCTTACCCCCCAGCCCCCCTTTCACTGTGGCTGGCCTCTTTTTGTGCCTACTTATTTACGTGTTTTGTGATCAGTTTGGCGTCCGCATTACGTAATTTGCTCAACGCATTACGTGGCATACGTAATTACAACTGTGTGCGTGCTCCCATCTGCGAGATTGTTTGTGTGTGCGTGTGTTTTGGGCGTTGATTCAAGGGCGCGGTGCGGCAATCAACGGTACTTTGCCTCGGCTGCTTTGCTCATCTTTCTCGCTCATTCTCTCCCTCCTTCCCGCTTCGCCTTAACTCTCTGTCTGCATCAGCACCGTCGCCGTTTCTGCTACCATTGCCGACTCTTTGGCGAGCCCAGTTTTTTATGCTTGTGGGCGTGTCTCTCTGTGCATTTGGCATAATGATAAAAACCAACAAGCGCCAAAGTGCACAGAGAGCGAAGGCATCCAAACGAAACGAAACGAAACGCAAATGAAAATGTAGCCTGAAAAGTTTTCTTCTTCTCCTTCTTCTGCTGTTGTTGTCGTTGCTTTTGTTGTTGTACTCTTCATGAAAAATGCAAACCGAAAGTCATTGCGGCACTCACACACACACACACACACAAACTAATGTGCCTGCGAGTGCGTGTACATGCAACGCGCCTGGACAGTTTGCTTGTGTGCGTGAGTGTGTGTGAGTACAAGTACATGTGTTGGTATGTTTATAGCCCAATGGGTGCGATTACTTTGCCATGTGCATTATGCAAAAACAATGCGGAATGTGTGCGTGCTTGTCTGTGTGTGTATGTGTAAATATTAGCCAAAATGGTGGGCATAAAATGGCCATGTTATGCGGCCTGTTGTTGCTGCTGCCGATGCTGCTGCCTCCATAGTGCTTTTTTCTTTGCTGCTGCTGCCTCTTCTTTTTCCTCTGCAGAAAACATTTAACTTCCTTGATATTGATATCGACGTGCTGCCCCATCGTCAAAGCACACATCGTTGCAATTTAAACTTTGGCTTTGTCAGTTAAGCAGCAAAAATCTGCTGCACGAACTGCGCGTTAATATTTCATGGCGATCGTAAAAACAGAACGTTGCTGTTTTTGTTGCCGATGGCTTTATGTGCCGTCATGGCGTATTAACAGGGATGTGGCGGATGGGCGATTTGCTCACGCTTAACTATCGCACTGCACATAAAAGCTGGGATTTAAGTATCGATAAGCAACACGACACGTATCGAGCATCCCATAAGTATCGATGTGCAGCCTGTTTAAGTATCGTAAAGTCAGGCTGTACTCGCTGTGAGTATCGATGCAGGAAGCCATACCAGTAAGTATAGATTGGAGCACGTTTAAATACTGCAAGTTGAATCAACACATCGATTAAAGCGCGGCTGTGCGAGTATCGATCATGTTAATTTCAGCTCTTGTTTCGGCGCCGCGGCCTGCTCAGCGTAAACAACACTGTGATTCATATTACTTGCAAATGCAAACACATGGCTGCACGCAAACAATACATATGCACACATGTGCGCAACTCTGTGTGTGAGTGTGTCTGTGGCAATTAATGGAAAACTTCTGGGTGCAAGTGGTGCGCATGGGGCACAATTGACCGCATCGATATTCAATGTTGTTGTTGACGTCGACATTAACGTTGCGAGCTGCCTTTGCTGAATTTTAATTAATTTTTAATGAAGTGTGTGTGTGTGTGTGTGAGGGAGAGTAAGTGACTGTGTTGCGGGTGTCTCTCTGTGTCTGCGTGGGCGTGCCCATCTGCCTGCTAACTTTGTGACTGCATGTCAGCCCGGATGCTACGACACGCGTATCGATACAGTTTGGGTACGCAGCGCACACACACAGAGACACACAGACGCACACACACACACAGAGGCAGACTCACCACATGATGAATCACTGTCAAATGAACATGTTTTGTACGGCAGATAAGGAACGTCAATGTCGAGAGCAGACATTAAGGACCGTGACGAACCCAAAAGGCGAGTTCATGTGACTGGCAGCAGGCAGCAAGTTTTGAATTTAAAGCGAAGTCAATCAAGTAATTTTATCACGCACAACAAAATTGTTGGACTGCATTGACATTTGATGAGCAGCGAGCGTAGCCTTTCTCTCTCTCTCTCTCACTCTATTTCTATCGATAGGCAACATACTCATTCTCATCAGCATTGGCATCGACAGCAAAGCTATCAACTGTCGTGGCCCATCAGCATCAATATCGGCGGCATTGTCAACATTTCTAGCTATCGATATTGTGGCAATCAACTTTGAGCTCCTTTCAAGCATATCATTCATACTTATCGATTCAGATGTATCGCAAGAGCAGCAAAAACAAGTAAACATTGAACTTGACAGTTGCAGGTGATGTTTCTGTCGACTCGATAGAATTGCTCGGCACGGAGAGAGAGAGAGAGAGAGAGAGGGAGAGAGCGCGGATGAGCGGAAGGTTAGTTGCCTGTTGGCATGAATTTGAGGCATCAGGCCTAAACCTGACCGGGCCGGGCCTGGGCAATTGATGATGCCAATGGCATTCGGCATGCTGCATGCCATAGTGAATAGAAAGAAGGCAGAGGCAGCTCGAGGAAGGCAGCACAATGCGCCACTGATTGAATTGCATGTAAATTAACTTGCTGATCCGATTAGAGCAAAGACGACAGCATCGACAAAATAAATAACGTCAGCACACACACACACACACCCATACACGTACACAAAATAACAACTATGTGGGCGTGAGAGTCGGTGTGTGTGTGTGTGTGTGTGTTGGTAGTGTTGGTAGTGTTTGGTAGTTGTCTGTGCCTGCTGGCATTTACCTGTGCTCAATATTGGCGGTTTTCAGATTTCAAACATACACATACAGAGAGACAGAGATAAAGAGAGGAGGAAAGAGAGAGAGAGAGTAACATGCTTGCAAACACAAATAACTGAGAATGGTAGAGTTGGGGAAGGAAGAATTACACGCACACACGCAGACAGAGGAGTCATGCGAGAGAGAGAGAGATGCAGAACAGGCAAGTGGGAGAGAAAGTGTGAGAGACAGAGAGGAAGATACACGCACACACACAATTTAATTTCAATGCTCGAGCTGTTACATAAATGAAATTTTTCGTTGCATAGTTTCAAAGCAATTTGCTTGCAGCTGCACGCTTAACCTCAAACGCTTTGGCCATGCTTCACTCTGCTCGATTCAGCTTTCGGACTCAGCTACGCTTAGCTCCCACTCGGCAACAGCAGCAGGAGTAGAAGCAGGAGCAGAACCAGCTCCATCAGCTTAGACACAACTCACAGCTAGAGCTACTCAGACTCTCCGAATTCGGCGCCGGCTGCGACTGCGACTGCAGCTCAGCTACAAAGTCGAGTCGATTTATGTTGTTGTTGTTGCTTCTGCTGCTGTTGTTGCTGTTGCATATTTTGCGTTTAAGTTTAGCATAGTTTCCGTGCGATATTTTCATTGCGTCAGCTAAGGAATCAACTTCTCGGGGACTATCTCTTGACCGGTCAAAGTTTGCGCTCCACACAAAAAGCTGAAGCACAACTTATTTATTTTCATACTTGAGAGCTTTGCTTTGCGATTGTGGCTTAGCATGCCCCTTCTTGACTGCCTCTCCCCTTCTTTGTCTCCTCTTCTCTTTCTCATTCTCCGCTTTTCTTTCTCATTCTATTTGTAGGTTATGGCCTGTGCACCATGGAAAATTGCATCAACAAATCAGCAGCACGAAAAGGAGACGATCGAAAAAGGGACCAGAAGAAAGCTACAGTTCAGCACACTCGACCATGAGATACCCTTCAATTCATTTTAAATAAAGAATTACACTAAGAATGCCTTACGATAAAGGATTAAGCTTTTTTCGAACAGATCTATCCTTTTATTTCTTTTTTTAGCTTGAAAAAATCTTGATATATTTTAGGAATTTTTGTGGGCTTTGCCATATATTGAATGGAGTTATTATCAACATATAATGAGCCATTATATTGTACCATAATCGAAAGAGCATGAGAAATTCCGTATAAAAAAAATTTTTTTGAAATTTGTCTTTTTTTATTTAAGAACTTGTTTTTCTGTTTTTTGTTCTTTTGCCTACCAGATTTTGTTCCGTTTTTTCATCTTTATCTATAATATTATATTCGTGAGGGTTAGTTAGAAGCCCTGGTATTATATACCCTTTCTTGGCCACTTTAAACAGTATTCGAAGGGTATAAAAAAGAAAATAAAATATATTCAACGCGAGCTGCTGCAAATACATATTTAATTAAAATTGTGAGGCGTCGCCTTTCACTACGAAGCGCGTGTGATTGGGAGATTGAGAGGCAGTGAAAAGGAAAAATGAGATGAGAGAGAGAGCGCGGCGCTTAGCTGAGATTCGCTTGCAGCGTGCGGGCGTTGCCACTCTTTGCAAATGCTAATAAAAACAAAATTCCGCTTAATATACTCGCTTGCCTGCATACATGCATATAAATAAGCGAATAAACATACATATGTACACACACATACATGCGTATATGCCGTCTGCGTGTGTGTTAGTTATGTACATAACAATGACTCTTTTATGATGTTGGGGTCCAGCGCTGGGAGCGCTTTTGCTTAGTCGCCAAGCTCATTAACATAATCGCCAATTCATAATCTGCAAGTGCCGTACAAAACAGAGAAGAGCACACACGCACGCACACACGCACGCACACACGCACGCACACACATATACGCACACGCACGCACACAGGCAGACATACAAGGAAATCGAAGCCTGTCGACATAATGAATTCAACTTTGGACCTGAACCCAATGGCAACCGGAGCAGCGCATCGTCCTTAATGGCTCCAGCGTTGCCATTGTCAACCGTTTTTCGGCAGCACGAAGCAGCAGATAAAAGCAAATTCGCAACACTTTGCGATGACGTTTGCAACACAATCAAACGAGAGTTGCCAGACTGCTGTTGAGAAAACACCAAAGAAAAATACATTATTCATGACTACATAGGGTTGCCAGTTGGGGCTTGTGTCAAATAGGAAGATCAGTAGATATGGCAAAGCTATGTCTGCCTGCCATGCATGGTTTGCTCTGTAAAGAGTATGCCGAATGCGTTGTGCACTCATTCCTCCCCATTACTTTAGCTTGCCAATCGCTTCTTTTTGGGGTCGTTCAATTTGTTGCCTGCCTGTGCTGGACAGCCCGTTCGCTGGCCTGTCTGTTGCTCAATTATACAGATTGTGTAACGGGAGCAGCAGCAACAGAAATTGGGCGACTTAAGGCTCTTCGTATGCAGTGCAAGGTGAAAAGCTGGAAACTGCCTCGGGGTACTCGGCATAATCAGCAGAAATGCCATTGGGATAGCAAGACAGACGAAGAGGTAGAGAGATCGTAAGGGATGGAGACAGAGACAGAGACAGACGGCAAGTCATGCCTGCAGCTGTAGACGACTCATGAAATTCATGGAAAAATGCCCAAGCAAATGAAAACAAAGGCTATGGGGCATGTGTGACTAATGGAAGTACCATTGGTAAGGTCAGTAAGAAACTATAATCGGTTAAAGAATAATCGATTTACATTATCCAACTCTGTTAAGCGCAGAGAATATGTTTTTAAGTTCTCAATAATATCAGTTCATTAAAGGACATTAAATTATTTTACAATTTTATTACAGACAAGTACAAAAGTTACAGAACACTCGACCTCGTATTTGCTGTTGCATACTTTGCAGCGGTTTGAAAATCATTGCCACTGTAAAATTATTTCTTAAATAACTTCTATATTAATTATCTTCTCCCATTACTTTAATAAACTAAATCATGAGAAATCAGAAAATCTTCTATGCTTTATCCCCTTTAATGAATGCACCTCTTCTTGTATTGTCGAACACTTACGAAAACGAGGTGGAGGAGGAAGTAGAAGAAGAAGAAGCAAATGCAGCCTGCTTTACGCTACATTTAAGCTGCAGTTGAGTATGAGAAATTTTCGCATCAGCTTCAGCTGCTTCAGTATCCACTTCAAGCTTAAAGTGAAGCAGCCTCTTCTTCGCTCCCTTTCTCCCTTACTCCCTTCTCCCTGCCTGTCTTCCCCCCTTCCTTTCTCTCTGTCTCGTTCACTCTGCCCTTATGCGTTTTGCAGCTTGATTTCGTGTTTGTAGTTAACAAATTCATAAAACGAATTCCTTTTGCGCCTTTTGTTTTGCATAAAATTCACAATGGGCGAGAGGGTGCGGAAGAAAGAGAGAAAGAGAAAGAGAGAGAGAGAGAGAGAGAGAGAGAGACAGAGAGAGAGGAGGAGAGGAGAGTACAAGTGCGGGCTGGAGGTGTAAATTTCCAAGCGGCTGACCACATGAAACTCATTTGCCAGTCAGGAATTACAGCCAGGCGTCAAGCTACGCCGACAGTATGCGACTGCAGGATACCCTAGCATTGGGTTTACTTGAAATTTAATACCGTCTCTAGATTTGGCATACCATTGACACTTTATTTAGTCTTCAGTTTGCATACCTTATGCCGTTGCCACAGTTTATAGGGTATGTAAAGCAGGGAATGTGATTTTCTGTCTTTGAGGTTGAAATACTTTAAGGATAACAAGCCAATGCATTTTGCCTGCCACGACACATGCGGCACGTCGCTTTTCGACTGCGAATGTTGCATAACAACAACAACAAAAACAACAACAAGTAAAAGAATTACAACAACCCGAGGTAAGCAACAGAGTTGCCACATGCTCACGTCAGCTACACGACCAAATATTATGCAGGCTTTCCTCACCTTCCCCTCCACCCCTGTCTCGCTGTGTGCGGCTTGCCCATTCGCAACTTCATTTCCCATTGAAAATTTTGTTGTAACCGCAACTGGTAAAACAGTTTTCCATTTTTTCATTTTCACCTTTTTTTTTGCGGCGTTAGAAAAACTGTGAAACATAAAAATGGCGACAGCGGTGATAACACACACAAAAAGAGACGTGGAGAGAAGGGAGGGAGAAGGGAGGGAAAGCATGAGTAAAAGGCGAGGTAGGTGGACCACAATTCAAAGATGCTGAGGCAAGGCGACTACCCTGTAAAATGAATTGGAACATAAACACTGAACAGGTTGCATACTATGCACATACTATCATACGGTATACGAAGTGCCTCATTTACCATCCTATGTATGCTTAATCTCTTTGACTATTCTCTTCTTTTTCTTTCCTTTCCCATCTAGTCTATGTATTCCATCTCTCCTGCTTCTAAACTTATTCTTCCACAACATACAAACTAGCTCCGGTTGCTTAACTCTAATCTCGTACCTCTCTAAACCAAAGTCAAGATTCATATCTTCTTTAATCATATAACACCCGACTCCATTTTTATATTTGTAATTAAATGTTGTGTTTCTTTAGTTCGTAACATACATCCAGAATCAATATATCACATTGCTGCAATATTCTGTCTTCTAACCAACGTTTGTCCACTCATTGCTTGTGTGTTTGATGCCCCATATTCTACATGTATCCCATATCTCATATACCATATCATTTAACTTTTATCTGGAATCTTCCATTCATATGCTCCATCTCCTATCTTCTATCTCTTCTCTCATCTATCTTTACCTCTCAAGCTTATCCATTAGTCACTTTCCTCTAGATTTTTTCATCCGCGCAGGGTATTCACTCACTCACTCCCTCACACACCCAGAAACACACACAAGCTTTGCCCACAGCAGCCGCAACCACACAAAAAAGGCACAACCAGTTTTAAGGGAGAAGGAGAAGGGAGACGACACGAAGAAAAATGTGTTGCCTGCTTTTGGGAGCTGGCGCCGACGTTGCCGCTGGACATAGCGTCCATTTCCGCAAGCAAAAATCGCCGACCAAAAAGTGCGACAGCTTCTCTTCTTCTGTTTTTTTTGCAGTTGTTGTACACAAATTTTGACACAATTTTTGATGCATGTCGAAAGCTGAACCGAAGAAGGCAGAGAGGGGGAAGGGAGGAGCAGGGAGGCGAGACTGGCGCCACAGCTGAGCCAAAGACGAAAGACAAACAGACTGACAGAGAGAGAGAGAGAGGACGAAAGGAAGCCAAAAACAGATTCAAAAATGCGAACAGTTCGGCCTGGCCAGGGTAGTGGGGGGAATGGAGGGGGAAGCCAGGGACAGCTAGGCAGCTCGTCACTTTTGGGGCGTGGCATTTTGTGAAGCGTGAGACGGAAACCCGCATCAACGCAAATGTCATTTGATGGATAAGTTTTGAGCCGCTCTCCGCCATGTCCCTCTGCATCTGCGACAGGGATAACTATGTTCCATATTTAATTATTCATGAGCAAGCGAGACAAACAGTGTCTGTGTGCCCTATGTGTGTGAACGAGATGCCCAGCTTCGCCTGTCAGGGGACAGAAGGGGGGTGGGGAAGTGGGGGGAATACACTTTGATTAATGAAGCAGCTGAGACAACATCAGCAATCAAATTAATTTCAGTTACATGAGCGGATTATACAAGGAAAACGACGGCGACAAGGGAGACAGAAAAAAAGAAGAAAATCCGGAAAAGATAAATAAGAACTAAAAGGAGAGTGGACAAAACAACAACAACAACAAAGACTACGACAACGAGGGAAACAACAAACATTTTTCACAACTTAATGAACTAATTTAAAATAATTATCAATGCTAATTTAATGAGCGCTGCGCCATGAAGCGTCGCAATCGCCTCCGCCTGTGCCTCTGCCTCTGCCTGCCACATCCGCATCGTTTTTCATATAGTGTGTAGTGTAGTACATGCATTTTGGTTACACCCCGCCATTCCAAACGCCCTCCTCTCCACTTCCCCTCTTGCGAATCTGCGAAACAATGAAATAAACTGTTCAAATGTGCAGAGATCTGACTGACGAGCAGATATGATGCAATAGTTCTTATTTTCAAGCAAACTGTATTTAATAGATGTGTAAACTTAAATACAGTTCATTCTAAAACTAATTGTTAAAGCAAGATTTAACCATCTAACAAAGTTTAGAACCGGCAGTAAGAATCAATGTCAATACAAATTCAATATAAACTAAAGATAGTTTTTTCAAATTTCATAATTATAGAGAATGCTCTTGAGAGTGTTGAGATTGCGAAAAATTTCTTTTAAAATACATATTCAAATTTTCCATACTTTCAGTGCTTAACACTCTTTCTTTGCTGCTGCATTTTACAGGGTATACAAAAAGCCGAGCCTGCGTGAAAAAAGTTAAAACCGCAAGCAGCAAAACTTTTTAGCGCAAACATTGCGCATGAGTTTGTTGTAAACCTTTTTAATTTATAGTTTTTTGTTTGCAAATGACGAGCAGCGAGAGGAAGAGGGAGAGAGAAGAAAAAGAAGAAGGCGGAGCAGCAGAAGAAATAAAGAAGTGAAAATTAAAATGCATTAAGCGCTGGCGCTGCTGCTCGGCGTCGTTACCGTCACCGTCACCGTCGCCGTCGCCGTCAAGTGGCGGCCAATTTTGCTTGGCTAATTTGTGTGCATGAGACGTCTAGACGGACGGGGAGGGGCAGGTGGGGTATGGTGAGGCGAGGTCGGTGGCGGTACTGCAAGTGCAAGCGACATGCATTGGGTATCGTTAGGCAAGGAAGAGAAAATATGCAGCGCATAAATTGCACAAACCGCTGACGGTAATTGTCGCCAGTGCCAAAGCCAACATGACGTATGCGCGATATTTGCCATGCTCTAAATGAGGCGAGGCATCCAGCGACTGTGTGGGTGCGGGTGTCTGCGCGAGCGACTCCCTGTACGTGTGTGCCTGTGCCTGTGTCTGTGCCTGTGTGTGTGTTTGTGTGTTGGCGTGCTCAAGCGCCTGGAAAATGCCGCTAACGATGGCGCCTAAAAGCAGGCAGCGGCAATTTAAATTTGCGCACATTTCAATTTGCGAAATGTCGAAAATGCGCGCTAAACAAAAGCTGCAAAAAGGAAAATCGCCCAGCTTGCCAGGGGCTGTGGGGGGGGTTAGCTTGCTGTTTTTGCTCGCACGCTGTGGGCAGCAAAACCAAACGAGGAACGTAAGCGGGAGTGGGGACAAATCCCCGGGGCATAAAGCGCGTAAGCTAAACAAGCAAACGCAGCTTAAATACCCTAGAAAAAAGCGAGTGGCAGTGGCAGCAGGTTGACAGCGCTGACGAAGCAGAATGAATGGAAATTATTCAACAATATTCGTCAAATGTCTCTCACTGTCTCTATAAAGTCTTTATACATTCAGTTGCAACTCAATTGTAGAAATATATTTGATATTTTCGTTAACTTAAAGAAAACTTAAAGTCAATATAAAGTTAACATTGTTCTTCATATCCCTAGCAAATTTTCAAGTTCTAAGCTTTTTAAGTACAGAGATTGCTAAGAAATATTTAATAAATATTTTGTATTTTAATAAATCTAAATAAAACATTTTGCTCTTCGTTTTCTTCCGTTTTTGTTTTGAGAAAATCCCCAAGAATAACAAACTGATTGGCTTCGAAATGAATATATCAACACGAATGTAGGCAAATCTATTTATATGCCAAATTTGCTGAGCCCCACGGCACTGCAAGCCCAGTTAGGGTATACCCTACTCTGCCATGCCCTGCCCTATCCCATTCGAAACATAAATATTTATTAGCATGCTCGGTTTATATAGAATTCATACGTGTATAGCGCGGTACGCTGTAAAAAGCTGGCACAATAAATATTCCAACACATTTAAGGAATTGCAATGCTTTCAATTATGGGCGTGGCAGGGGGGTAGGCGGCGTGGGATGTGGAGGAGACGCAGAGAATTCTTGATGGGGTCGCTCAATGGAAAAGTTTTCACTTTACCAGCAGCAGCAACAGCAGCAACGGCACTGCACGATTCGACTTATGTTTTTCTGAGAATTCGAGTGCATTCGACTTGTAACAAATGCCACGCCCACACGCATAGCCCATACATACACACACACACACAGAGAGACTCACGCAGTGGCAGCGAGAAGGCAAGAAGATGTTGTTGTAAGTGCAACTGACCAAAAGTTCCAAGTGTTCGAGTGGAAGAGAGAGACTTCTCATTGCTGCCAAGGGAAATGTTGACCCGCTACCCCTCGCCCTCCCCCTCTTCTCCTTCTCCCCTGACAACTGGGCAGCGTGTCTGCTGCGTTGATTGAAATGTTTCGCCAGCGCGTGCCATTTAAACTTTAATGCAATGGATCGCAATGTGTGCAATAAATTGAAGGGCTGCACAGGGGCGTAGACAAGGTGGTAAAAGTGCCGAAGGGGGCGGGGGGGATTGAGAAGGCAGTAAGGCTGGTTTCGGGGCCGGTGGCAGGCACTTGAACACTGGCGCAGCACGCACATTAAAAGTTCAAATGGCACAAAAATAAAATATAATAGAAAACAAGGCAAACAAAACAGCGAAAAGTTCAAGGCAGAGCATGCTCGACGAGGCGATGCGCTGTAGTAGATGAGATAATGTCCGATAAGAACTAGATTATCGAGAAATCAGGTTTTAAAATTATACAAAACTATCGTTAAACTATCGCTGGACTAACGCTGAAGAACTTCCAAATTAAAACCGCATTAAAGTGTTGCTAAACTGTTGCCAAACACATTTTCTCTTCTATTGCTAAGGTATCGCCACATCATCAATCGATTCTCCTTTCAGTTCCCTCTTAAATCGAATCTTGTCTTCTTTTTTTCTTTTCAATACATAGCTATCCCTTTGCCTGTATCCGGTTGCTACAGGGTATTGAGGAAAAGAAAAATAAAAGATTAAAAAATCCGCTTAAAAATTGTAAGCTCACCAAACGAAACGAAAGCGCACAGATAAAAGAGAGCGGACTGTAAAGAAGATGTTAAAAAGGGAAAAGCAGAGGTGGAACATGGGCGGCGGGGCAGTTGGGGCAAAAGAGGTTGGTGTGGTAAGCAGCCAGAGGTGAAGCAAAGCAGAAGCACAGCAAGAAGAAGCAGCAGAGTTTGGCTGTCTGTTTAATGAGCTTTTTGTGCAGCTGCGTTGCAAATTATCTTCCCGACAAAATATTGAAACAAATTCAGTTTAATTGCAAGAGAACCGGAAAAGCGACCCCAGCAAAGGGACAACTGCAATCCGAGGAAGAAAAATCATAGTAAAATAAGAGAGAGGCAAGTAGGGAACATAAAAAGTTCTTAATTCCGGAACAAAGAGAGAATTGAATCATTTCGTACTGCAAGCTGACACTGATTAACGGAAGCTGAACAAACTCTTTCATCTTTGTTGTGCTATAAATAAGTTCATATTCAATGCGAAGAATTGATCGATAACAGCTTGGAGGACCACGGCTTGTGATATCGATTTGTCAGGTCTCTGCCTTCTCAAGTTCAAGCCGTGTGACCTCTCAATGTATTACACATTCTATTGTAATAAATTACCCTCCGTATAAATTGACCTTGAAAGAAGTCAAGTTCGCACGGCCTGCTCTTTTCACGTGCTGACGTCTTTTCTTTACCTTCTGCGCTTTGTTTCCGTTTCTCATTTGGTTCTTATCTCAGATTGATTCTTCTGTTTGGGCACTGAGTGTGTGTGTGTGTGTGTGTGAGTGAGAGATTTTAATTAGCCCTGGCCAGCTGAGGACTTTGACGACTTTTGTGGACCCTTCGCCGTTCGTCTTTCTTTGCCTCTTCTTCCCCCCTGCAGTGCGAGTGTGATGTCTAACTAATTACTTGATAAAGGGCCAAACAAAAGATGGAATGCGAGAATAAAGGCGAACGGGGGCAAATTGTAACAAAGGGCAACAATGGAAAGCGCTGGCATTTATCTCTGATCGCACACTTGTCACATCCTCTAGAATAAGCCAACACAGAGGCGTTGTTATGAAGGGGAGCGGAGGACGTAAACAAAGGCCACAGAAAAACAATAGGCGCTTTTTTCCCACACACACACACACACACAAAGCAAAGGGCAACAAACAATCGAAAGCCAATCAATGTGCAAAAGCGAAGAGGGGAAGATGGTTGTGTAGGGTATGTTGGGGGCTGTGTGGGGCATGGGTGTCTGTGTAGTGCGTAAAGCGTAGCATAGAGTTTCCATTAATTAGTTGCAACTATGCGGGCGTCAATCGAACATAGAATGCATTGAGAGTGAGAAAACAATAGTGCAGTGCAAAATAGAACTGTAGAATACCCCGACTTTTAATGGGCTTTTATTCTAACCTGTTATATTTCTCTGCATATTCCTGTTCGTTTGATTCCATTCAGTTCAATCCATTTTCATTTCCTTTATCCTGTAAATTGCTTTCATTGCATTTCATTCATACTCCATTCATTCTACAATATTATTCTTTGGTCCATAACGTTATCTTTCCATGTATGTATTCCATTTCACTGCGTTTTGTCACTACTTTTATTTCATTTCTTACTAATCCCTTTCAATAATCCTTACTTACTAATTAAATCCTTTCCCTTTCGATCTTTTTTTGTCTTACATTCGATAGATGAATTACAGATTAATTCGTTTCTCTTCCTTCTCTCATCATTCGACTTCCTGTTTCGTTTCATTTATTTTAAATTCTTTTGCTTTTTATTATTCCTGTTCATTTCATTTCCAGCTATCTCATTCCCATTCATTCCCATTTCAACGTTATCTTACTCCTAAAGGATTTCACCGCTGCCTCAGCATCCTGCTGCAACTTCATTTGGGATGTAAACTCGGCGCCAAGCCCAGCTGTCCACCTGTCGCCCCCTCTGGGTGTGTGTGTGTGTCGGCCATAAAAAGGTTAAAAAACCGTTGAACACCCAAGCTAGACAGGTGGGCAGCAAACAGGCTGGCAAGGCCAGCTGCAGGTGCCGCGACAGGATCATAAACTGTGCCAGCTCTGTAAACTGTGAGACACGCCTGCAGTCCAAATGGAGTCCACCTGCCTCACTGCCTTTCCGTCTGTCTGTTTGTGCAACTGTCTGCCTCGTCTGCCCGTCTGTCCGTCTGTGCGTCTGTTTGCGCTTGCAGCTTAGCAGCTTATTAAACAGTAAACCGCAAGCGAGAAGCACGAACAGAAGCAGAGGCAGAAGCTGAAGGAGCTGGAGTAACTGCAGCAACCAAAGCGGTTGCAATGCACAGTTCGATGGGTTTTTTCGCAGGCAACTGAAGTGACATTAAAGTGGGCTCAGTGGTTGCCGTAAGGGGGCCAGAAAGAATCGCATACGAAGCAGCTGAGGAAGAGTGAACGGGACAGAGAGATAGAAAGAGAAAGAGAGACATAGAGAGAGCGTAGAGCAATAGAAGCAGCAAGTGTAGTAGCTGCCATTGTCCTCGCCTGCCTTGCTGTGTGTCCCTTGTCCTTATCGAAATCCAGCGCTGTCACTTGCCGTTAGGGTTTCACTAGAAGCCAGGGGGGGGTGAGCAGAGAGTGATGGAGAGAGGGAGGGTCGTTGGCAACACTTCACGGCTGCCACTGATCTCCCTGGAGTGTGTTGAACATACGCTGCCCGCGTGTGAGTGCCCGAGTGTGTGTGCAAGTGCTCGTGTGTATGTATGTGTGTGTGTGTGTGTATGTGTTGTGCGTCCTGTGTCCTGCGTCCCAGTCCGAGGGACGGGTCGTGCCGGGCTTATGCAACCACTCGGTGACACAAATAAAAGTAAACATGATAAAACCATTGAAAACTTTTTCCATTTTCACTTTTGAGTGTGTTTGTGTTGTGCTGCCCACACACACACACACACACACGCACCTCCCTCTGTCTGTCTCTCTCTTTCGCTCTTGCTCGAGTGCAGCTGTATGGGAAGTTAATCTCAAGTGCAGCCGAGAGCTAAATATTTGCTATTGGCTCTGCAACACCGCACGCCCCTCGGTACCTCCTCTGCCTCCTGCTGCTAGCCCATCGACCACGCCCACAAGCCAGTCTTTGTTCAGTGCCCTCGCGCCTCTGCGTGCGACTTCTTGCTGACCAGAGTCCAGTGGGCTGCCGAGTCCATTGCTTATCATTGATGCTGTGCGAGCACAGTGCTTGGCCCCGTTGTGTTCCCCACGTTCCCGTCCCCTTACCACAGCCCTAACCCCGCAAAGCTCTCTCGTCCCCTCTTACCCTTACCCCTCTGCATTGTGGGCAAACATGCATTCAAATGACCCGCAGTTTTCTTTTTCAATACCCTGTTAGAAGACGGACAAACGAGTGTATTGCAAACTCAGCGATAAGGATTTGTAATATGTGAATGTGAATTTGAGAAAGTTTAACACTGTAGTTCATCATCATATACAGATTTTGTATAGTTAAACCTATAATTTAATATAATATAATAATCATTTAATTTGCAAAGCAGTCTATCTATCATTCATAGAAAAAGGGAAAGAAGAGATTGAATAAGATTTGATTTATTCTTTGTTATTTATCAAGACTCTGCCAAGGCGATGACTCTGACGATACTCGTAGTTAGTGAAAATGAAGTGACTTTTGCTACAGGGTATCTACTAAACCAACACTTTATTTCCTCATTGGCTTTCGCTTTTGTTTAGCCTTTCTTCTTTTTTCTTCTTTTTGCTGGTTTCCTTTGTTTGTTTACACACTGCACACCCCGCTGCACTGGCCCCTTCAGCTTGTTTACACTAAACTAACAAGCAAAGCTAAAAGTTGGCAAACTGCAGGCAAGTCAGGAGCCCACACCCCACACCCCTGGCTGCCCAACCCTGGCACAGTCAACACCCTGTGTCTAGAAAACCGAGAAGCGAGAACTGACTTTCCATTGATAGAGCTCGTTGTGCATAAATTGTTTATGTAGCTGCGATGTCCCTCGCACTCGCTCTCTCCCTCTCTCTCTATTTCTCTGCCCCTCCCTTTCTTTCGGCTTGTTTTGTCTGCGGCTGCAACTAGCCAAAACCTAACCCCAGTAGCTGCAGCTTTCCAACACCCTACCCCATTCATTGCCAGCACGGCAGCCCTCATACAGCACCTAACTAAACTCATTTCTAACCCCAGCGAGGTGAACCTGGCAAATATTTGTGTCAGTCGTTGAACTTGTTCTTGCTGACCTTTGCAGACATCGCGAGTTGCCAGAGGGTGCTGGGCGCAGGTGAAGGGGCAGAGGGGGTTGGTAGGCAATGCCTTGCCTCGCATGGCAAACTGGCACAGACACGTCTCGGGCGACGGGCCAAATAACTTACCAAACAAAACTAAATGGGGAAAGCGTTGCGTATGCATTTCCAGCAGCTGGCTAAAGTGTATTTTCCAACACTGTGCTGCAGGCGACTGTTGACAAGTGCTCAACAACACCTTGAGTTGGGTGTGCTCTAAAGTAGTTTGGAGAGAAAGAGAGAGAGAAAGTGGGAATGAATGGTGTATGTGCCTGTACTGGGACTTGTTAAACAGTTTTAGTCTTTTGCAACACTGTTTTCATAATACGGTTCTTTGAATTCAAATGGATTTTAACAGAACAACAACACTCCAACAGCCTTCTAAGCATTGAAGAAGTTTGGTCTATTTGAAGGAATTTTCCAATACTCGTTGAGCCAATATTCGGCTAGTGTTGGCTAACGCTTAAGAACCCCATGTGGTTAGCCTTTAGCCTAGTTCAATAAGACTGAGGTCAAAGCAGTTAGGTTTATTTAGCTGGAACTTTATTGCATACTGAATCTTCTCGGCAATTTCATCAATTTGAATAGAGTTTTTGGGTGCAACTGAGGTTCAAACGCTTTAAAATCCTTGAGTTCGAGATGAAAGAGAGCGTGACAGAGCGGGAAGGGCAGAAGACAGTGGCAGAACCATTGTGAATGGCAACCATTTTGAACGGTGCTTAACCTTGGCTTCTACCTGTCGTCGTCGTTGCAATAAATTGCCAACTATCGTGCATTATGAAGTGCCAGGGAGAGTAGAGGGAGACTGAGAGAGAGGAAGGCAGGGAGAGAGAGGGAGCGAGGGGGAAACTGAGCAGAGAGTAGAATTCAGACCGTGCTGCCACAGCGTTTGCATTGTGGCTGCCAATATCTTACGCTTGGCTGGCACCTGGCACGAGGCACGAGGCACGAGAGAAAGCCAAGGGGCGGAGGTAGCAGGCATGAGGCATGAGGCAGTAGGGAGAGGCGCACTGCACGTGGCAGGTGGCAAGGCAAAGGCATTGCAACGCAGCGAACGATGCGACGGATGTGCCAGCTATGCGGCGGATGTGGAGTCGGCGAAGTCGGCATATAACCAGGGCAATGAATGCCACCAGCTTCCAGCCCCGCACCCTACTCTACCCATTCTCGGTTGCACTCTACGTCTGAGTCTTGGCCTGTCAAATATTTCATGAAGATTTAACGCATTTGACGCTCCAACGAGGCGGCTCATTATGAGTCAGCCTGCCAGCCTGCTGCCTGCTGCTTGACTACGCTCCGAGTGGCTGCCATAACCTGCCCCAGTCCCTCTCGCCTTCCGGCCACCCCGATAAGCATTGAATTACTATGCTGCTGGGGCTAACGCAACCCCCTACACCTTGCCCGTCCATGCAATTTTAATTATGCATGTCAAACGCTTCAGCTACTGCCAGTTCGCACTGCATGGACCCTGCCACCTGCCCTGCCTCCTTGTCCCTCTGCGCAGCATGCGAGTGTGTGCATGTGTGTTTATTTGTGTGTATTGTTTTGTGTTGTGTGAGTGTGTGAGTATATGGGACCCCAACAACTTCAATTGTCATCGCATCAGCAGGGCACAGAAAATGGCGCGTAACGATGCCTTAATTAAGTCCCGTCAAAGGACGTAGCGCAATGAGGAGGGTAAGGTGAGGAGTTCGGGGTTAAGTGAACGTAAGAACCTTGGCATGATGATGAGATGCCGAGCAGCATGTGGCCATCAACACGTGGAGCATATTGAATATCGAAAATCTGCCGCTCGTTCTTTCGTTTGGTAGCTCAATGACTTGCCAGAATTTTAAGGCGCAAAGAAGAGAACAACCTGAATCGACCAGTTTGGGTAAGGAAAGCTCAACCATCCTAGAAGTCATTTGTATGTTAATTATCTACGGAAGTTTTTGCACAAAAAGTATGATGATGATAATTGTATTATAAACACAACAAAATGAGGTAAGGTAAGGTACGAGTATCTCGTCTTAGGCTGATTGATTGAGACCGTCAGAGCTTTGTTAAGGTGAAAACTCAAGCAGCTTATTTGTGCAACTATTGTTGTATATCTTATTGTAAGTCTGCTGTCTGCTGTCAATTTAGTTGGGATCAATTGATACGTCTTTAGGCTTTTGACTCGTGTTGCTTTGCAGGCTTTGCAATTAATTTCCCTTTGATTGTTTGTCTCTGTCGCCGGTGCATAAGCAACGCTGTCTACCCTCATGCCATGCCTTGTCTAAGCCTCTCCTTTTCCTTGCCCATCCCGCGTCTATTTTAATTGCTTTGGGGCCAGTACTAAGCCTTTACTTCTCTGTGCGAGTATGAGTGTGAATGTGTGTATGATTGTGTGTGTGTGTTTGTGATTTACGCGCTGCCTTTGCCGCCATAAATAATGCGCTAAACACAGCGGGTAGCAGAGAGGGTGGTGCAGCTCACAGGGCGTTGCACAGTTGTATAGAGTCGATTGTGGTGTGTGCTCGGGAACGGGGCAGGGGCAAGGGCAGGGGGCGTGGCTTATGCCACAACTACTGCCATGTCGACAACTTCGTCCTGTGACTTTCATTTGTTCAGTTCATTTTGCCGGCAGATGCTTCGAACCCGCTCCTGGATATCCGCTGCGGGTGCAGGGTGACCATGTTTATTGCTGCTTCATTGTTGTCTTTGGCTAATTGCCGATGGCACTGACAGCACCAGCAACGATTACAACAACTACTAGTGCCACAACAACGCAGTGCAACATTGCAATGCAACAACACCAACAACAACAACGATTGCAACAATTGTTCCCAGGACATCGATTTTGATTCAATGCGGAAAATAAAGTTGAACAATTTCAAGATGCCATTTGTGGGACAGGGGGTCTGTCGAGGGACAGAAGCACAGACAGCGAGAGAGCAAGAGGAAGAGGAAGGGGGAGAGGTGGAAACTGTATGAAGTGAAACAATAGGAACACATGTCGAATGAGTTAATAAGTTAGTTCAACGAGCAAATGACGGACAACTGCACTGGGACTGTGTGGGAACACGAATTGAAGTGCTTCCACTTGGTACGAATATGTCTGTGCATGTGTGTGTATGTATGAAGTATATACACACTTATGTCTTTTTAACACTAGAATGGTATTGAGACCGGGCTTGTCATAGGTTTTAAGTAACTAGCTGATATATTATCGGGAAAGAATCGAAAATTTGTATAGTAAGTAGCCTTTGTGTGCTTGGGTTTTACTGGGCGTCGCTCAGTGCTTTAGTGCTTAGACGTAATACGTCAGGCTGGGCAAATTAGACTTTGACTCAATATACATATTCTTAAAATTAGTTCTGAACATCAAAATATAGAAACCGTTAAATTTACAACGATATTGCAAGTGCTGTGCTTCCAACAGGTAACTGGATTGCGGCGAAAGGTACATACAAAAGGAGATCGAGACACATACAGCGAGAGAGAGAGAGAAAGGAAGAGAAAGAGAGATAGCAAGAGTGAGTATCTCACAGACATTAAGAAGACTTATGCTGGAGCAAGTAGAATCAAATGGTTCATCGTCTTCTTGCACATAAAATCGCTCAAAATGGTCATTAATCTAAATCCGACAACGCTCACCAATGCCAACGGCGTTGTCAGCCTCATGGCCATCATTAGCCATACTGTGATCGATGACATTGTCTACATGCATATCGTTTGTCCCGGCGATGAAATCTCCAAGTGGGTAACTCTCGATGAGGCTCTCGGCCTATGCCCATCGGCCGTCATAGCCTACACTCAATTGACACTGTCACAAATGTTTGTGTGGCAACTAGGCGGCTATACCGGTCTCCAGCCCCAGTAGGAGACCAGTAGCAGGGCCATACCAGAACTCGTTATCGTTTGTGACCTTTCGAACGCTGAAAAACAAAAAAAAAAAAAATACAGAAAGGGTAATGAAATAACCTTTGGAACGAAAGGAGGAACCCAATCCACAGGATTAACAGTATGCAGGGGAGTCCTAGTTAAATTAAATTTGAGAATGATGCATTTTGAAAGTAATATTCCTTACGTCTCTTTTTCAAATTCAAAGTTCAAGAATTTTATTTTGCGAACACCAAAAAATGTCTTCAAAATGTGATTGTTTCGATATTAAATTGTGTATTGTGCTTGATGTTTTCAAATATATGGTGCGTATGTATACCGTTAATCACGCCTCTTTTACTCGCTCTCTAGTCGATTAGACCTAAAGGCACGCAATGCTTTCCAGTCACGTTTCATATCAGCTCATACAAAAAAAACAATAGCCGCTACATGCGGATATAGTTTCATGATGTGTATGTGTACATACATATATGTATATGTTAAATCTGGTCTGCCAGAAGTCAACTTAAAAGGCACAAAAACTCAATTTTGCAAACAAAATAAAATTTATAAAGCTAATTGGCATAATCTGAACTCTCGAAACAGAAAAATTAAATCCGGTTGCGTTGCACAAAATAAAAGCCAGTAAAAGCTGAAAGCGGCTGCACATTCTAACGGAGGCTATTATTAAATTCCGTTGTTTTTTTTTTTTTTTTTTGCTATTCTGACAGGTGGTAAATGCAATTTTTTACAGAAATTTTTCGATGATGGTTTTTTTTGTTTGAACATTACATTAAATTAATGGTGAAAGTTCGGATCACTCTGACTGTGCGACTCGGCAACATATGCGAGTTCCGGGTTTCGATCCCGGGGGGCTATTTCATTGTTAAATGGAAATATCATAGTAAAATGAAAAAAAAAGACTCGTAAAATTTAGTCCGCACATGAAAATAAAGCAGTTACAGGAGATACTATCAAAAACATTATTGGAAAATGGTAAAATCTATTCAGAGGATATGCAGAGGATATTTAATAGTCAAGTACATTTGCTGTGACCTTAGCATTCTTAATTGTATTGCAGACATCAGCTCCATGTCAGTCAAGTAGATATTCCTTCCGTATTCCCTGCTCCTTAGCTATTCCTCACGTACTGCATGGACTCATCTTTTTAAAGTTATTGAAGGTAGCTGCCAAATTAATCAATGTACACGGAGGAGCCGCGTTGTTCAGGTGAGTCTTGAATAAAAAAGTGTGTGTGTGTGTGTTACATTGACATTCGCCTGGACAGGCTTGGCTTGGCTTTTGGTCTTGGCCCCATTGGTCTTGGTCTGGCCTTGTGCTCGCACTCACGTGCCGTTGTCGCATTTGACAGTTGTGGCACACATACCCCCACGTAAATAGGGCTCAAAATTGTTGACAACGCGGCGTATGCGTAATGCCATTCGAGCCCTGCCCTGCCCAAGCCCAGCCACAAGTCCTTATGTCCTTTGCCCGTGTCCTGCCCAACCTTTGCGTACGCACAAAATTTGTCTTGGCTTAGGCATTTCAATTGCAAATTAGCCTGGCGTGTCTCCTTTTGCGGTTGCTTCCTATCTTCGCTCTCGTTCTCTCGCATTCTCTCTTGCTTCTTCTTCTTCTTTGTCGAGTTTGTTCGCGCTCGACCGCATTCAAAGTGTACATTTCGCTTTTTGTGGCAATTTGAATGATTTATGTTGATTGCGTATAATTGCATGTTGTGTCCTTGCCTCCCTCCTTCCCTTCCTCCCTTACTTCCTTCCGCCCGACCGTCCGTTCGTTCGTGCTCATCCCTAACCCAGGTGCGCCTTTTGGAGTCCCCGTCACCAGAGGGTTTGAACCAAAGACCTAACCTCAGACATTTGGCGGCGCATTGTTGATGCCGCCGCCAACTGCGCTGCTTTTATGATGCGCCATCTGTCAACAGCTTGTTGTGCGACATTGTCTGGCCGTGGCAGGGCTTGGCTAGACATTGCGCTGTTTATCTAATTATGCGCCACCCCCTCCACCCCTCCATCCCTCCAAAAAAGCACGCCACACAAAAATGCCTCCATCCACTGCTGCTCCACGGCCACCATCACTTACTTGGCTTGTCTTCTGCGGCACGACGCTTCATTTTTCTAACCAGGCAAATGGCCATTGTGGGCGGCGGTGGTGCTGGGGTGTGGCACCTAATGGCGGGGCGCGCTCGCATTTATTTCGCTTGTAAACGAGCGCAATTTGCAATTTGAACGCGTCCATTTGGCGGTGCCATGTGCCATGTGCCACGTGCCACAAGCTCGGCTACGGCATTTCACTTTTGCCCCGCGTCATTTGCAATTGAATATTTATTTGCGCCTGCCGAATGGGCGTGGCACCGCAACTAAAAGTTATTACGCGTAAAGCCAAAAAAAAAAAGAAATCCGCCTTTTGCTAATCAGGGCAAGGCGAGCAGCAGCCGACAGTGTGACCAGTGAGCGAAGGCTTTCAATCAAATACCAAAGTAAATACTAAAATCGATCAGGGATCAGCTGTGCAGGCAATCGATTTCAGATTATTATAAATAAAAACAGCGCTTCGAGTGTTTAATTAAATGCAATTAATGTTAATGTTGTTTTAAATTTGTTTTTTTCTAATCAATTTTATAACCTACAAAATTTGTCTGTACTCTTGCAGAGGATATTTTTATTTTAGGCGTAAGCTTGTAACGCAGCTTCGCAGACATGTCCGAGGAGAGTCAATCTAGCCATGTCTGTCTGTGCGTGCGTCCTTCTGTCCGTCCGTCCGTCCGTCCGTCTTTCTTTCCGTCCGTCCGTCCGTCCGTCCTTCTCTCCGTCCGTCCATCCTTCTGTCCGTCCGTCCGTCCTACTGTCCGTTCGTCCATCCTTCTGTCCGTCCGTCCGTTCATCCGTTTATTCGTCCGTTCGTCCGTTTGTTCGTCCGTTTGTTCGTCCGCTCGCCCGTCCGTTCATTCGTCTGTCCGTTCGTCCGTTCATTCGTCCGTCCGTTCATTCGTCCGTCCGTTCGTCCGTTCATTCGTCTATCTATATGTCTATCCGTCCGTCCGGCCGTCTGTCCCTCCGACTGTCCGTCCGTCTGTCTCTCTGTCCGTGTCCAGTTTTGATTTTGGAAGTAACTTATCTTATCTATAGCAATCAATTATGCACCATTTTACGAGTATATAACAAGCATTGGAACGACCAAAACAGCTGATAACCTGCAAATGTACTAAGTCTTCGGTGTGCCGCAGTAAGCCTTTCTTTCTAGTTGCTTCTCACCTTCGGCTGGTCACACTGTGCGTGCATCAGGCAAACAACATCAGCAGAGGAGCAGCAGATTAGAAATGGCAGCTGAATGCAAAAAGGAATCGAGCGCGCAAAAGAGATGATAAGACGAAGAGCGAAGAGAGAAGAGAGCGAGCCAAAGAGAAACGTCAGCTAATAAAATGAACTTTATGTGCGAACGTGCGTGGACTTCAAAGCAGCAAACTGAAATGTAGAAGGCAAACGCGGAGGAGCCAGCGCAAACTTATTGCCCTCTTTGCTGTGCTTTCGCACACTCACACTCACACACACACTCACTACGCGTGCTGTTGTTGTTGTTGTTGTTGTAACACGCTCAGTTTCAGTTGCCTAATTATAATTTTGCAATTCCGCTGCCGCATGCAAAATTCATGCGAAAGCAGGCAAGAGAGTGAGAGATAAAGAGAGAGGGAGGGAGGGAGAGAGTGCGTGCGTGGAAGCGGGAGAGGTGCAGAGCACACAGGAATTGCACAACATTGTGCTCTCCTCCTTTTCTATCTGTCGCCCTTTCCTTTTTTCGCGCTGCGTTTGCTGCTTCCGCTGCTGCTTCTGGCGATGATGTAAACATAAAACATGACAACTTCCGGATGCTGCAGGAGCAGAGTGGAAGGCAGCAGGAGGAGGAGTGGGGAAGAGTGTGGGCGTGGTTGCGTTGCTGCTGCTGTTACTGCCGAACTTCAGCGTTAAGCGTTTTATGACCAAAATGTGCGTTTCATTTGAGCGGACATTCCCCTCTCAGTGCTCCCCTCTCTTTACTTTGTCCCTCTCTCTCTCTGCCTCGCTTCCCGCTGCGCTCATTTTACGCTGATTCGCAGAACTTCCGTTGCGTCGTTTGTTGCTGTTGTTGCTGTTGCTTTTATTGTTGTTGCTGGCGCTTTCTGCAAATGTTGCAAATCTTTGCGAAAAACTTGTCGTAAAAATATTTTCATCAGGCAGCAATGCCCGCCCCCCTTGTCTTCCCTCCCCTCACCCGTTTGGGAAATAAAGAATACCGTCAATGTACGAACGGACGACGACGTTGCGGGGCGGCGGCGAATGGCAAATTTTGGAGGGGCTCCAAAAATGAAGCAATGAAAACTGGCAATAAACAAATGGCACAAGCGCAGCGGAAGTTAAAGTGAAGCGCACAAAATGGCGACCATGGCACCGGAAGAAGACAAAAGGCACCAGAGCAACGCTCCTACCCCGTCCCGCCCCCTCTCCTTCTGCTCTGTCTCTTGTGCCAGCCGTGGCGAATTTATGAAGCATAAGCTGCATAAACATTAAGCTTACATAAGCGCCAGGCCTGAAATCCTTGCAGCAGGACACACACACTCACACACACACTGGCAGCAAACCGGCGACGCTTGCAACATTTTAAGTGTCGATAATTTTCGTTGCCCGTTCATGACATAATCACAGTGGGCGTGGCAGAGCCCTCATACTCCATATACCGCCGTTGATGCCCCTTCAGCAACTCATGCATATGCATCAACTATGCAAACGACACAAAACTCGCAACGCAGACACTGACAAAGGGAGAGAGAGAGGAGAGAGAGGGGAAAGAAGACCCAGGGGGAGCAGGGAGAGGACAGCATGCTCTTTACCCGCAGACAAAGACGTCGCGCAACGTTGTGATAAGCAAAAAGCATTTAAAATTGCAGGGCACAGAAGAATTTGCATATTTCGGTGCGAAGCTCAAATTAAGTAAATGTAAATTTTCGACCGTGCTCTCTAACAAAGGGAATACCCCTAACTCGCCCTCCCGCCTGCCACTTTCACTGCCCTCAAGCAGAGAGTGTGTTTATCGATAATTCTGCTTGACACACAATGGCGTAGACTCTGTGAGGAACGCAGTGGCATGAAACACGCAACACAAAATAGTTTGCTAAAATATATTTTAGAAGAGATAATGGAATGGAACTAGAGTAAGTAAAGAGAGGGCGAGAAAAGAAGGAAGAAGAACTAACATTGAAACATTAAAACATTAAACATATATAAAATACTTTGTAGAGTGAAAAGAAACGCAATATAAGTGGAACGATTTTAAATACATTACTGAACTTGGATCCAAATAAGACAATGTATAATGAAAAAAGAAGTATTGAATCTTTTTAAAATGCATGGAATACGAAGAATATCATTTAGATCATGTAGCTAAACGACCTTGCACAGATGCTCTGAAACAGAATGGAATGAAACAGTGAAATACTTGAAAACTCTTGAAAATTTAAGCCCACGTTCAATCAAGAGTTTCCAATTATAGACTGTGTGAAAAGGGGAATCATTCCATCAAAAGAAAGAATGAAAGAGAGACAAGGAGAGGAAAAGAGAGAAAGAGAGACGCAGTAAGCTGACAACGTACGCCAGGACTTTGACTGGCACAAGAATATATAACTAATTTATGATGTTACGAGTATTTTTAGATGGGGTCACACAACTAATACGACAAATTCGCTTACGTTACGTGTGCAGCAGGAGCCAGAGAAGAGGGGCGGGGAAGTGGTATACGAGAGGGCAAAAATCAGCAAAAATGAAATAACAAAAGCAAAGCATCAATGGGGAAGCGACAGAGAGAGAGAGAGAGAGGCAGCGAGAGAGGGAGATGAGGCAACTGATGCCTGGAGGAGCCGAGCAACGGCAGCTCCTACGTGATTTGTTTGCCAAATTGCGGCAAATGTGTGTAGCGCATTCTCTCCCTCCGCTCCCTTTCTCGCTCGCACTCTGGCAGCAACAACTCAATTAGCGGCACACAAACACACACACATATACACACACTCCCCTTGCACTTGCGGACAGCGGTGCCTCGTCTCCATGCCCCTTTTCTCTGCTGCATGACCCTAATTTAAAGATGATTTAAAATTCCCGCTGCGAAATTAGTCGAAACCTTCTCCGATCAGCTGCGCCCCTCGCTCCACCAAAGTCAATGTGTCTCCTACAACGCCCACTGGAGGGAGGGAGGGGTTGAAGAGGGATTTATTGTTTGGCACGAATGGTGCGCGCTAATGCGGCACATTTATCATGCAGCTGGCGATGCGCTGGCAACAAGCGGACGGGCTGGCGGTCTGGCGGGCAACGGGTCCGCTAATGGTCGCCACTTGGACCAACATAAATTATCTTAAATCAACAACAACTTAAGCAACAGCAGCAGCTACAACAACAACAGCAACAACAACTACGACTACTACAAGTAGCCTGCTGTAGCTGCTTGATTCAGCTGCTAATCGAAGTGATCGGCGGAGGCCTTGAAGTAACTTTGATACAGCTGCATTAGTCAGCGGAAATGGGCTACAACGGAGGTTGCTACGGAGTTGGAGGGAGACCGGATACCCTGTAGTCATACGAAAGTTTAGGCCAGTTACTCTATCCAGTTGGTAAAGGTAATAATACTACAATTTAATTACACTCCTACTATTATATACAATTTCGATTATTCTTAATCGAGTTGAGAGAAAGAAATAATATTTTAAGACATCAGTGCTTGGTATCTCACAATCCGCCTTGCCTGTTTTATCCAATTCAAATTCTTCAAATTTTTGCGAAAATTTTTTATCAAAATTTCCGCGAATCCATAAAGGTAACCTTTGTTCGGAGTTTCCAAGAAGCTTTTTGCATCTTTCTCCTTTATAAATGTACAATAGCTTGGCCACGCCCACTGTGCCGCCCTCGCTGTGAGTAAGGCAAATGTCAACGTCAGTATTTCTCTTATCTTCAGCTTCTGTTCGTCCTTTTCTTTTTGCCCTTCCACCTTCAACTTCTGTCTAGGCAACATATCGATCTTGGGATTCTTGGAAACGGCGCCCGCACATGCCTGCCGTCATATCAAGTCAATCAGGCGCAGAGCGAAACACTTTGCCCTCCACGAAGACGAAGACGCAGAGGCGGGTCAGAGGCAAGAGGCGTGGCCAGAGCGAGCTGGGTACATTAAACTTAGCTGACATCGAAATGGAGAACTAAGTGAAGGAGCAATCGCCCGTGGACGAAGCTGCCCAACCCTTTCACTTCTCCCACAAGCCACGTGCGTGTGCGAGTGTGTGCTTATGTGTGTGAGTGTAAGTGAGAGTGTGTGTAAGTGTGCGTGTGCTGACAGGCAATCTGTTCAGGCAGCGAGCTGGCCAAAGTGCTGTCGCATTTTGAGAGTCTGCCGCGAAGTATGCAACACATGCCGCAACCAAGCAGCCAGGGAAAAAAGCTGCATTTCATTGCATGGGCGTGGCCTCCTCCTCCGCCTCACCCTGCTAGTCATCAGTCAGCTTTCCAGTCATTGCCTCCTTCCCATGCCATGTAGAGTGAAAGCAACAAAAACTTAAATGTGTTAGCAGGCAAAAGCTTTAAGGATGCTAAGAATGTAAAGGCAACAAAAGAGCTTTACACTCAACAATTTGATTAAGCTTAAGCTACATAAGGGTAGAAGCCTTAACAATTATATGAGAAATTGTTAGTAAAATAACAAGATCTTAGATTTTAGAGCCTTTTGCCGATATGTCGGAGTTTTTTTAAGTTGATCAAGATCAAGTGATCTGACAATGACTAAGCTTTATTATTATTATTTATAATTTTTTTATTAAGTATGCAAATATCTCGGAGGAACCTTCCAAGCTCATCTTCTAGTCTTAAATTAATTAATTCAAGTTGAAGAAAAATTCAACTTGATATGCACATCATATCTTTCTATTTCTATACCTTTATCTTCCTCTCGTTCTTTTTAGCTGTGTTCTTCTACTCTCACTCAACACCATGCATCTGTTGGAACACAATCAGCCTGCTCTGTCTGTCCGCCAGTTGTCCCCGCGGGCCGCTTTCACGGCGCAATTTATGGAGCGCGCTTTGGCCTTTTGGCGTTCTGCCGGTTTTTGTTTCGTTTCAGTGTCGGTTGGGGGGCCGGCGTTATCTTTGCTCAGATTCCCAGGCCAGGCCAAACAGAAATATGAATTTATACCATTTTTTAGTTGTTGTTTTCCCCTCCCTCCTGCTGTGCTTTTTTTGCACTGGCAAATTCCTGGAACACAACGTAATTTATAGCTGGGAGTTGTGTGCCAAGAAGGATGCGACCAAACAAAGCACCAGTAGGAGAATAGGAGCCAATAGAGGCAGCCAGCAGAAAGGGATGGGCAGAGGCATAGGGCGGTAGAAACAGTCTGGGAGAGCTGGCGAGCGGGCGAGGCACGAAACGCAAATTCAGGATGACAGTTGAGGCGAGCGTGTAGAACGGAAAGTGGAGAGTAGAGAGTGCTGGGCGGGTAGCGGGCTATTGGGCGTACAGACTGGACGTTGGGAAAATTGGGAGTCTTTGAGCGAACTTGGCTGGACGCTTTTAATTACGGCTGATTTATTTATTGCGCATACGGTCCGTATACAGGTGCAAGCGCACAGCAACAGCCCAAAACAGCAGGCAGTGCGACAGAAAGGCAGCAAGGCAGGGAGACCTGGGCCACGCACAGTGGGGCGGGCCCTCGATTACGTATGCCAAAACGATATTTAATACGCAAATTTAATTTACAACTCGGACCCAAAAATGCGTAAAGTTCTCAGTAACAAAGCAAAAGGCTGAAGAGGCAAAAAGAGTACAAGGCAAGAAAAAGTATCCCCTTACAATTTGTACCGGAATTGTGCGTGGGAAATTTGCAAAAGTAACTTAAATTTCATTAAATTTTAGTCCAATGTGAAAATTTAGGCTTAAAACACTTTTATAATTTCAGCTTAGGCAGATTAACAAAAGTAGTTGGTATTTACACCCTTCTACTATTGAAAATTGTCAAAAAGGGTATACCATTACTGTGCAAATGTAAGCAACAGGCGCTTGGGACACTAAAAAGTATATTTATATGTACATATATTCTTACTCAGGATTGCTGGCCAATTCGATTGAGCCAAGTCTTTCTGTTTGAATGTCAAGATCTAAACTATTATAAGAGGTAACGACTTCAAATTTGACATGAGGGTCTATGTGAAATATCCGCAAAGTTAGAATTATTCAAATAGTAAGTCCTGCGTCGAGGTTTCGATCCGATCGGACAATAAACACTGAAGGTATTTAAGGAAGTATGCGCATAACACTAGTAAGGCAGGCGAGTACCAGGTCA
This sequence comes from Zaprionus africanus, assembly GCA_018151435.1. Classification (NCBI taxonomy): domain Eukaryota; kingdom Metazoa; phylum Arthropoda; class Insecta; order Diptera; family Drosophilidae; genus Zaprionus; species Zaprionus africanus. Next base: position 1,161,132 of record JAECXB010000096.1, read on the forward strand.
AAGGGCATCCTACGGTATTTTTTGAATCTTTTGCAAATAATATAATATTGCAAATTAAATGATATAAAAATATTCTAATATTATTAATACAATATGCACTTATTTTATTTTATTTTATTTATAATATTATAAATTAAATTACATAATAATATTGTAATATTATAAATCCAATATGCACTTATTTTATTTAGAATTTAGTCAGCAAATGAGTAAATGTGTTATTACTGCTACACTTATTATGATATCATGAATATTATAATATTATGCAAATCAAATGCAATTCAAAAGAAGCATAAATATAGTTTCATTTGAATAAAACTTAAATAATTAAAAGAATATATCACATAACTAATGAAACAAATGAATGCAAATGTAGAAATAACTGGCGTACAAATATTCTATTCTTTGCAACAAGCTTTAAATATACGCATATTTACCATATGTGATATATATTTCATATTACTTTTTCTGTTTTTTGTAAAGGCAAAAAAGTGATTTACCCTAGCTCACCCACTGTGCCCCTACAGTGGAGACAAGCGCACAGGCAAGTGACGCAGACAGCGCAGTCGGCGATGCCAGGCGATAAATTGTCATTAAAGTGGTCCAAGCAAACGACAAACGACTGGCAAGTGGCAAGAAGAATGCAACAATGGGGCAAGGTGGCAACTTGCAAGCTGGAAACGAGGCAACTTGTTAGCATGTTGCAGCGCTCAGGGCGTAATTAAAATTTAATTGCTCATTGCAAACGAGGCACAGATGGAGAGAGAGGGACAGAGAGTGTGGGAAAGAGAGAGAGGCAGGCAGGCAACGTCGACCGCAGCAGCGCACAGTCAGAGGCACCAGCTGACTCAGGCAGCAAAAACAGCTGCGAAAGAGCGCAAGCAGCGCAGCTTCACAGCTTCACACCCTAACCAGCCGCTGGTCAGCTTAGTTCGCAACCCAACACGGTCGCAGCATGAGCGAGAGCAGTGCCAGGCCTGGCTCAAGCAGCGGCAGCAGTACCTCCAGCAGCAGCGCCGTCAACAGCAGCTGCCGTTCCAGCTCCAGCTCCAGCTCCAGCTCCTGCGAATACTTTGTTGAACAACGAGTGCAAGTGAGCAGCGATGTGGCCGAGCAATGCGGTCGCTATGTGCTCGATGAGCTGCTGGCCACTGAACAGCAATATGTGGAGGATTTGTATAACCAAATGGCTCGCTATATGCGCATCTTCGAGCAACCCGATGATTCGCTACCCGAGGGCCTCGCAGGACAGCAGCATGTCCTGCTGGCGAATGTCTCCCAAATTGCATCCCTGCATCGCTACACGCTGCTGCCCATGATGATGCAGCATCGCCAGCAGCTGCAGCAACTCTTTGAAGGCTGGCTGTCCCTCTTAGAGCGTGGATGCTTCTATTGTTATGTCCTCTTTGCCGCCAATCAACGCGCCAGCCAGCAACTGTACGGCGACTATGAGGGCTACTTCAAGGTAAGCCACGATCTCGCATTCGCTCCCTCAGTCGCTCTAGCATTCACTTTTCTCCACTCGCTGTGCTACTCAAGCAGGTCGCATTGAGTTCGCCCTGAAATCTTAGTCTCTCTTGCACTCGGTTTTTATCTTGCTTTCCCTCTTCGTCATTACCTCTTTTTAGACTCTGATGTCACCATAGAGCTAATGCGTAATTGCGGTTGTTATTTTTAGATTCAGCCACAGTTGTAACGGGATATTTTTCTTGGGGATTTTCTGTAGGGAATTCTAAGGTCCTAGCTCGAATTTGAGCAGGATTGCCACTCGTTCTTTAGAATGTCAGAAAACAATGATTGAATACTATCAGAATTTGGACAATTTGCAGATTATTCAATATACAAATACAACATTTGATTAATCTTATTTGAAGACTAACCCTTAGCATTTCTCCTAACAGCATCTGCAAATCACCATGGGCGATCCTCTTGGTCTGCGCAGCTTCCTGCTAAAGCCGGTACAGCGTATTGCCCGCTACCCTCTGCTGCTAAGCAACCTGATTCTTAGGTTCTACGAGAATCGTGCGGTAATTCCTAAAAAGATCATCGAGCAGGCTTGTCGCCTGGAGAAGCGACTGCGTCAGCTGCTCGAGCAGGCCAATCAGGCGGATCAACTCAATGATATTAAGCATTTCAATGCGGTAAGTCACGCTATCTCTCGCTCTCTCTCTTACACGTACATTAATGCCCTCTCTCTGTCCTAGTTTAATGTGCTGAAGGAGGCCAACTTCATAACTGTGGGTGAATTTCAGTTGATCGACAGCAAGTTGCGACGCACTTTCAATTGCAAATTGTTCGCATTCAACACGTGCCTCATCTACACCGAGCGCAAGGGAAAGAAACAGTTGCTGCGGGGCAACTTCATGTTGCCAGACGTTTGCTTTGTACCCAAATCGGCCAAGTCGTTTCTGCTATGCAACAAGCAACGCGAATGTGAGTTCCACTGTCAGCCGCAACAGCTGGAGAAATGGGAGCATATTGTGCAGCAACTGCTGCACAAATATGCAGAACGTTACAACATTGGGGGCGGGGCAGGAGACGCGACAGTGGCAAATGGAGAGGTAGAGGCAGGGAAAGATGCAGGGGCTGTTTGTACAACAATGAGTGCAGCGGGCACAGCTATTAACGATGCAGAGAGCAGTCGCACCACCTGGTACTGACCCAGGTCAGTTCCCACGCCCAGGTGCGCGTCGGGGGCGTGCCAGCCAGGCAACTACATTTTTAATAAAACGTTATGAAAGTTTATGACATAAATCAAAAGGATATATGTAAATAATGAAGCAGGCACATCGACCTTCCTGGCCCCAATCTGGGACGGGGGACAGGGCACTGTTCAATAAATAAACCGAAGCGAAAAATGTTACGCAATACACAAAATGAAAAGTGAAAAATAAACAGAGTGCCTACGTGGAAAAGTATACCAGGTAGCATTTGAAATGCCCTATTGCGTTGGGAGCAGGCAGATAAATGTTATGATGCCAGTTGCACCTTTACTATTTGCAAATGAAAGTCTTTCTGTGCCTTCTGGCAGATCTTTTGAAAGTGCAAACTTAAATTCTCATATACATCCATTAATGCATGCCCCCAATATTATCTACATATATATTATATTTATTTATTATTTATTAAACTACCATATCGCGTATTTGATTTACTATGCATAACTATTTAGAGATAATCTTATGATCCTGCACTGCCACCTACGCCTCTTTCAAATTCCTTCACCTTATTCTTTTTATACCATTAAAAATCATTCCCTCATATATTCCAATTATATTTAGTGCTAAATATCTGCGAACCCTTTATTAAATTATACCCCGTACTATTATATTTATTATGGCAAAGATCTGAAAGCCAAACTTCCCTCGGCTCTTCTGGCACAATTGACAAGTACGAGTTTAATACTCAATCGAATATACATATATTTTTATTTATGATATATTTCTGAACGATTAGTTTAACATAGACCCCAAGGTCATGCTGATAAACTTCTAAATGAATTCCAGCTTAATTTAGATTTACTACTGCCCGACGTCGCAAAGACGATGAAGAAGGCGATAAACTTTTTTTGGAATACGCTCTCACTTGCTCGCGTATCGCGAACTGCTTTGACCCATAACCGCAGCTATACTATATACTCATGCATGTATGTGTGTACAATAACAGTTATGCGACCACTTATATATATATATATATATGTATATAGAAGCATATCTGTATGCATGAGGTATGTGTATATACAATACATATGCATGAACAAAAAGTTTTATTAAGTTCGCCTTTGTTGTTGATGCGAAACTCAATAATTGCGCCCTGAAGCTGTGACAAAACAGAGACACAGACACAAACACACACACACGCACACAGACACACAACCTGAGTGGGCGTGCATGTGTGCTCGTCTCGGGCTCCGTCGATGAATTGATTTATGTGCTTGTTTGTCAGTTGACCTGCAACTTGTGCATAAATTTTGAAATTTGCTTCGCCTCTCGCTCACATTACGCATACGCAACGTGGTTCCCCACTAATACACATGTCGCAAAGTTTTGTGCCCACGGCCCGGCACTGAGTAACTGTAGAAGGAGCTGGAGTAAGAGGGGGGAATGGGGGGTAGGCGGTAGGGGTGAGAGGTGCGACTTCTTCTTGACATAGCCCTGCAGATTGTTTCGACAAGTTTTCATGTTCATGCTTTGCCACCAAAAAACTTTGCCTTGGCATCTTCATAAATATTTTGAGTTCTTGTCTAACGATACGTTCAGTGAGCGGCAGCAACAGCAGGTGCACCAGGCTCTCGATGCACTTGCAGGGGCAACAACAACAGCAACAAAGCTGAACAAACAACAAGCATGTTCAACTATTTTAAGCGCGCTTAAAAGCCCCTGAAACAAATATATTTCGTTTAGTATTTAGTGCTTCCTCTCCCCTTCCACACTCCACACTAGTTTCCCCTCTACCACCTCTCTCTCCTGGTTTCCCAGAAAAACTTGCTCGAAAGTTTCCCTTCGTGCAGTGCAGAAGTTTTTGGGTTAAGTCACCTCAGCCAGATCAGAGTGCAGAGCGCGCCGCAAGATGCAAAAGTATCCTAGGCGGCATTGCAGTCTGCGTAGCTTGTGGGTTTCACTGGGCTCCCACTACCAGAAAGTGATGAGTGCGTGACAAGAAGTACCGCCGTATCGCCTTATCTGATGTATTCGTGATGTGTGCCTAGAGAGATGAAGGGGTTTATAGAAAAACATGACAGATGAATGGGGATTAAAGGTATATGAGTATACAACTGAACTAAAAGTACTAAAATATTTCATAAGAATCCTCAACCCTAATTTGAGCGACCATAGCAGAAAGCTAAACAAAGTTTCGCTCTATCTTATTACTCGTATTGAAATAATTAGCTCAGAAATTAAAGTGCTAAAAGTTTTGAAACTATGATTTTATCAATTAGGGTGACCATAGAAAACTGTTGAGTTGAAAACAGACAGAATACAAAGAAATTCCCCTTAGAAAACAGCAGATTTATTAGTACTACGAAAAAAAATACACTCAAAAATGCATAAAAAATAGCAAAGAAAGCCGCATAAAATAAATGTAAAGAGCAAAAATAATATGAAGAACAAATTCCGCATGAAATCAAATAAAAGTGGTATGTGATGTTTGTATGAATCGTGTGTGAATAGATCTAAAATGAACAGCGTGGACAAAGGGCAAAGGTAGAAGAGAACAAGGAGGAAGGGAGGTGGGGCCACTAGCTGTGTGCGAATCTGAGCTCGCATTGTGGGCAGCATGTTGTAAAAACAATAACTGCCGCAGGCAACTCAGAAGAAGAGAGAGAGAAAGTTGGAGAGAAAGGGCGTCCATGGCATAGTGAAAGGAATTACAAGGGCAAAGGGGGAAGAGGGAAGAGGGACAAGCGCAAAAGCACAGAACATGTCGCCATGGCAAGCACAAAATGAAAATGCGTGGAACAAAAAATTTCCATTTCGACCACGCGGCGGGTGGTGCACGCAGTTATTGCTACCCCTACCAACCACCCCTTTCCTCTCCTTCCGTTTAGAAGCAGCCCCTTAAATCTGTCACGCCTTATTCCCTTGCCCAAAAGCTCAGGACGTGGCACGACACAGCGCAGCAGCACAAAACTTGATAGCTCACTCAAAGTGATGATGACTTGTGTGTGTGTGTGTACGTATGTGTGCGTGTGTGTGTGTACCTTACACCCTTGAGTGTGCAACGTGCACATAACAGCAAGCAAATACTGGGCACACGCTGCACAAGAGTATCACAAGGAACGTTCGAAGGTGCTGCAAACGATGATGTATCGATAACAAATCGAAAATTGTCAAATTTTGGAGCAACATGCAATCGCAGCGTTACTTAAAGTGAACAGCAACAATATGTTAATAAACTGCTATAGTACTATTGGTATTTAGTGGAAGGTCCGCTAAGTTTAATTGTTGTAATAAATTAAGATATATCAATGCATAAGTCGAGTCCAATGAGCAACAAAATATATGTATAGCATTTATCGCTTTTGCCGATATTCTTTTTTGTAAGTTCTAATACTTAATAAGGGTGTTAAACTCTGCCAATCGTACAGTCTGTGCGCCTACAGTGCATCGATAAAAATCGATAAATTATAGTTTAGGCAAATTTAGCTCGAGCTACTTAGTATTTAGCACACTGACGCTTCCAGCTCGTTAATCAGGCAAATGGGTAAAGAGGGGAGGACGAGGAGAAGGAGGAGACGAGAGTGGGTTAAGAGCAGGCCCAGGACAGACAGCTCTAGAGCAGGGGGGGGGGTGGGGATTGGCTGCAAATGTAACAGGGCACACAGTGCAACATGCTAAAAAGTTGTGCAGCTTCCACACACGCACACACACACGTGCTCACCTATGCACACACGCAGACAGGCGCTAGCTCACACTTGACTGTTGTCCATAAGCTAACGTAACAGCTGCCCTCAGAGGAACGGGTGTGCTGCCACGCCCACATTTGCAACACGGCAGATTTGCCACTTTCGCCAAGCAGCAGAGGCAGCAGCAACAAAACGCATAAATGTGCACACACACGTGCCCTCTCTCTTCCCCTCTCGCTCTCTCTCTCTCTATCTCGCTCTACCTCGCTCTCTCTCGCTCTCTCTCTCTCTCTCTCTTGCTCTGCAGCACTTTTGGCCTTGTTGGCACCCGTGGGGCCAACTTCAATTCAAAGCGAACAAACTAATTTCCTATGCAAATTGAATGGCAGTCAAGTGTGCGAGAAGTTCGAGATACATTTGTGCAAGCGCCAAATGCTTTTAAAAAACAACCCCCAGCCGCCCCATAACCCTACCCCTCTCTAGCCACTAACCTTGCCCCGCCCTGCCCCGTGCCTGCAGAATAGTTTGCAAAATAAAAAAAAAACAGAATCTGTGTCAGTTTAAATGTTCAGGCAACGGCAGCTTCGCCTTTGCTTGGGATTTTGCATGTAAGCAACTGCTGCAGAGCCCCCTCCACCTTCCCCCGTCTCCCTTCTGTTTGCCACATTTTCCTATCTCTACCTCCTCCCCTCCCCCTCTTCTCACACCGCTTATATAATTTACTTTTCATTTTAATTACCAAGTGGTTTGTGCAAATTAATTGCCCGACCCACATCCTCCCACACAGCCCACACACACGACGTGCCACATCCGTGTGCTTTGTTATTGTTGTCGGAGGGCGTTGGGGCGTGGCAAATATTTGACTGCAAATTACACAAGGCAGCACAGCAGCAGCAGGAACAGCAGCAGGAGCAGCGGAGGCCGTTCAACTATTTCTCTGCCAACTATTTGCATAGGCGAAATCAAACAATGCATCGATTTCATTCGACATGTCAAACGATGGAGAGAGAGCAACGGGGGTGGGGGGAAGAGATGTGTAGAGAGGGGAGCAGGAGAAGTTTTATAGAGATAGATATGTGCTATTTTTCATGCATATGCAGTTTGTTGTTTTTACTCTGCTCTTCTCCATTTGCATACACCAAAAAATTACTTCGCAAAACAATGGGAAATTAGAATTCCACAACGAGAGAGACAGACGAACAGGAAGTGGGGTGAGCGAGCGAGAGAGAGCGAGAGAAACGGTAGCTGTTGGAGTTTTAGTCGTTAGGTATGGGAAAACAATTGGGTTAGATTCGATGCCGTTGAGTGCGGGGGGTGATTTGCTAACGGTTTTATGGTTTATAGAAATATGTGATGCTTGCTCTGAGGTATTTTCAATTAGAGAGTTATACTCGTAGAAAACGGAGTTCAAAAACAACAGGGCGCTTTATTTGATTACATAACCAAGAATGGAGTTAAAGAAAGAAAGAACAGAAGATTGGAAAGGAATGAAATAAAGAAAAGAAGAAAAAGGATTGAGAAGGTTATCGAGGCATTTTGAAGCATAGGTTGTGTAAGGAAATTATTGAGAAAGGATCACCGGATTAGAGAAAAAAAGAAAAGATTTGTAGTAAAACATCAAAAATATAGAGTTCGTTTCATAGAACTGACGCAGTTCTTAGACGCACTAGAAGGTGACAAAGGATGAAAAACAGAGTGCAAAGAAGGAACATTTAACAAGGGGTAGATAGATGATTCAGATCTCTAATTGCGAATTGGGAGTATTATAAATTCAGTCCAGTTACTGCGTGAACTGCACCAAAAAGTATGCAATGAAAATGGTATGAAAGTGGTAGCCCCACAGGGTAACCCCTTAGTCGTGACACTGTTATCGCACATTGAAGAGGCGAGGCGCAACAAACACGACACATGGAGAAGACTCTCGGACAGCAGGAAGTAGTAGAGAGAAAGGGCGACAGCGGGGAGGAGAGGGTGCCAGAGGGCAAGAGGTCAGAGCTCAGAGAAGCAAAAGTAAGAGAGAGGGAGAGCACTTAAAAATTCCCAGCAGATAAGCCTTGGCTGACAAGTAGCGTGATGCGTGGCCGGCGTAAAAATGAAACTCATCCGTCAAACGGCAACGCAACGGCGAAGGCTCCAAGTGGTCGTGCAACAGCAGCAGCACGGGATGTAGTTGGGAGCTGCAAAGGCTAAGGCAGCAGTTACGCACGTGCGTGGACTATAGCAAGAGGCGCGCACAAGGAGGCAGCAACATTGTTGACCACGCTGCTGTTGCCTCTGTTGTTGCAACTATGGCAGCATTTATGATGCTTTGATATATTGAAGTGGCCAGCCAGACCTGGACAGAGAGAGGCAACAGAGGACAACAAGCCAAGCTCGGAATGGAGCGCTACAGCGTCAACTGTAACTTGTCCCCCAGTGTCGGGTATGATAAGTCGATAAGGAGATTAGAGATAAGACCACAAAAGGATCCTATTCCTCGAAATCACCTTGAGGCAACTCGCTCAATTGTAAAAGTTCTCTTTGTTGACAAATAATCTCCGAAATTTAAGTCAGAAATAATATACCCCAACGAGTTCTATACTTCTTAAAATATCTGCAGAATTGCTTGATAAAATCTCGAGATTTATGCTCTTTTTGCTTAACAATCCCTTCCTAGTTACAAACTCATTCTCTCAAAATTTAGGCTAAGAGAGCAACGTGATCGCTTGATAAAATCTTTCTTCGCTAGTAGCGTACAACTTTTTCTTTGCAGGGTGTCTGTAATTCGTATACGCTGTTGCCACACATGTGGTACGCAGGTTGTTGCCATGACAAACAAGCGTCATCAGTTGACAGTCATAAAATCAAACAACGCACACAAGCCAGACAAAGGCAAGGGGAAAGACGAGTATGTAGCTCATTCACGACGCGCCAGGAACTCCAGCGTGGCCTGACCTGGGCCGGGGTTCTCCAGACCTGGTGCCGTCGCTTATGCAACTCAAATATTTTTGCAACAATTTCGCTCGTTTGCTGGGTAAATTTACTTTCAGTTATGCGGCCATTTGCAACAAGAAACTTTCAACAAAATTGCCGGCAGGCGAATCGGAACTGAACCTGGATCTGACACTACACTGCGCTGCGCTGGATTCATGATCCCCCACCTTGCAAACGGAGCAGCAAACAGGCGGTCATGGAGCGGGCCAGAGAAGGTTGGCTGTGTGCGGCAAGCGCATCTAATTGATTGACAGGATTTCAGAAGGAGGGGGCAGCTGCCACTCAGGGCATAATTAAAAGCACATTTATTTCAATTTTCCACGCTAAAGTGGCCATCGGCCCACTCAGCCCCGACAGAGCCAGATCCTGGCAGGCGGATACAGGACATGGTCGTCGCCGTCGCCAGGACAACAAATGAAATGCGCCTGACAATCTCAGGCTGCCTGGCGAGGCATTAAGTAATTGATGAACAACAAAGAGCGTAGCTCGCGTTGCCCGCCGGCGAGTTGCAAAAACTGAAATACCCTTTTAAAATCGCCCGAACATGTATGAACATGATGATAGTATAAAATGGAATATGATTCAGTCTGTTTCTTTTTAAGAGATATAGGTTGCGAATTTCAAGCTAGAAGTCGAGTTGGGATCACAACACAATATATATCAGATTTAACAAGTGTATTGGCTCTGCAAGGAGTTGATTTCATAAGGTGTGTATTAAACAATAGTCATCACTTTTATATAGCACTATTTTTGGTATAATCTCTGCTATATTTATTCTGCCATACACAGTATCAACACCAAGTTCCGTTTAAACATCTCCAGTGCGTTACAAAATGCCTACAGGAACTCAGGTATCCTCCGCAGGCGTGGCAAAGTGCTTGTCAAGGACCTGGCAACAAATTCATTTTGAGCCTGACCTAATGATATACGCCAAGGCTTCTCAGTTCTTTGGCTCGCAGTGTGTAGGCGACAAGAGAAGCAACAGACATGGAGCTGGATAGGGAGCCAGAAAGTGAGGGGAGTGTGGGGCACTCAAAAAGTGTTGCCTCAGTTCGCCACGCGCTCAATGAAGCAGAATGAAAAACGAAAATCAAAATCAAAATGCGCGCATATTTTGATTTCAATTACACGCAGAGTGAGAAAGTGAAAGCGGGAGTTGGATAGAGAGAGAGCTAGAGAGAGAGAGGCCTGTCTAAATCTCGTTTCGGCATCATCTCTGGCCTCCCGTTTCCGCCACTAACTGTAATTGGAGAATTGATTTTGGGAAGCCTGCAAACAATTGCGCATTAATCACTGAAGGCAGCAGCATGAAAAGAGGCTGCCAAAAGCAGCTCACTCTCTGCTCTCCCTCTCAAATTAGTTAGCTGCCAGAAGGAGACGGAGAAGGGCGAAGAGCGAATTGGTTCCACGAATTGGGGTTAGCTGCGGATGGAAATAGAAAAAGCAAACTAAGGATATGCTTGAGGAACAAGTCACTCGAAAGAGGAAAGTGGATTAGGTTAAGCTGACGGTCGAAGAAGAAGTCGGGTTAACTCTGCCATGCAGTACTGCTTCAAGACCAATCTAACCTGCCATGTTAATCGAAACTTGTTGAATGAACGTATGTTCCACCTAAGAAGAAGAGCAACAGCAACTATTAGTAACCTGTTAGTTAGTTTTTAAAACTAGCAAAACCTACAAACAGTTAAGTCAAACAAGAAGAACTGTCTAGTATAACTTTACTTCTATTTAAACACATAAAGTTCATGGCATACAGTTTTCGATCGATAAAAGCGTTTAATTACACCACAATTGCACTAGTTTTTTAATTACGAACACATTTTAAATTCCCATTTCAGCTTGTGGTGGCTGCTTTACTACAAAGTATCGCAAATATACCAGTACATTCCGCTTTGTAGCCTGCATAAAGTATCTTTTGCGGTTGCTTTTTTGTAATAAATCAATCAACCGGGCAAATGCAACCAAGCAACAGTCAATGTATTCAGCTACACACACACATACACACAAGCGGAGCACTCTCTATAGCCCAGTCTGCGTCGTGGAAACATCTTCTGCTATCCGCCCTTCCCCGTCCCTCCTACCTTCAGATAGGTTCAATTATGGCTTGCAAATTGTTAAACAACATTTTCATAATTATCAGAGCAAGCGAGCCACAAGTCTTGGCTCGAACGCCGAACTTCCCACGTACCCCTTCCCACTGCCCCCTCTTCCTCCCACAAGGCACTCGCCCAGGCAAGCCTGGCAACCCTAATTGAAAGATGTAAAACGTTAGCTCGTTGTCTGCGGGCGCGGCTGTCGACAGCGGCGGCGTAGATGGATGAGGAAAGGGGACGGAGGAGGCAGGTCGTTTGGTTGCGTCAAGACGGGGTCAGGACTGATAATGAGCACAAGCTGTGGCTGTGGCAGTGGAGCTGGAGCTGGATGTGGATGTGGAACTATCTTCGCAAGTCATGTCCTGTAAGAAGTTGTCCTTACTTTCTTTCATATTAATAGAACTAGTGGCAGTGGACTGCCAGGTAACGACTAGAGAACACTCTGTAGAAGTAACTTAAGTCAAGATACTCATCTTAATCCAATTTTTATATATAGTTAGATCTACAAACACTCTATAATACCCATTTAAGCTGCTGTTTATCTTCAGTTTTCACAAAAGAATAGATCCGCTAAGTGCTTAGCCATTTAGAGCTGCGCTTAGTCGATGTTTGGTAATTATAAAGAAGGCATACCCACCTAAGCAGCTGTATCCCTGGCAGGGTATTCAAATTGGTTTGCACAAACTGCAAAGGGGTGTGAAATTCCGGGAGGGGCTGCCAGGGGATGCCGAGGGATTTTTCAGCGATAGAGCAAGTGCTTTGTGTCGCCATTGTGTTAGCGAGATGCTGGTCACCAGGCAACTACCACGCCAAACCAGGCCAGCCTCCCCGCACGATCTGCCGGCAGGCCATGTTGCCACGCCCCCTTTCCTCTGAGGGGACACAGCTTGCTTTCAGTTCAACTTTCTTTTATTATTACATTAGTTCATTCTTGTTGCTCCTCTTCTTCGTCCCGATGCTGCTGTTGTTGTTGTAGACGGCAGTTAATAGAAAAATCTGCAGCGAACAAAGTCTTTAGGAAGTTTGCAAGGCCTCACTCCTCGCTCCCCCTCGCGCTTCCTCTCTCTCTCTCTCTCTATCTTTGTCTCTCACTCTCTCCTGCCATGTTGCGCTTTTTTTGTCGCTTTTGCACACTGCCTTTCGCAGCGAGTGTATTTCATAATTTAGCTTGTCGCTCTGCACAGTTTTCTCATATTCTTACCGCCCCACGCCGCCTCCCAGGACACGCCCCCTTCTCCTTGTAAGCTGTGGGCAACCCTTTTGCGCAGGGTGCACACAATTTTGAGTTAAGTTGATTTTCTTCTTGTCTTCTCTTTCTATACTTTGAGTTGTTTTCCTTTTTCCATTCTTTTTCTTTCAGTTTGCTTCCTCTTTTGTCGTGTTTTCTTTTTTAGTTCTTGCTATTCTTTTGTGTCTGGCGCAGCGTGAAATTGAATTAGGTCAATGCGTCAAGTAAAAGTGCCAAATATAAAACGCCAACAACAGCAACAGCAGCACAAGTTGCTAGAGGACTCCAATACAAAAGTGCAATAAATGAAATACGCTTTGTAGTCTCCCCTCCCCCTCCCCCACTCTCCGTGATATTGTTTATATCCCCACATTTCTCTCCTCTCTTTCGCCAGCTCCTTCGCCTTCAGATTCGCTTATTGGCGCCTGTCTCTCAGTTTGCTGGGGGATTATGATGCTCTGATAAGGATTGCAGCTTATTGCGCGCCTGCAGTTAGGTTAGGTTGCCTTAAAGTGAGGTTAGGGTGCCAAGAAGATGCCTGCTTGCTTCGAGCTGGCTTTCGCTTGGCATGAGGTGTAAAAGGATTAAATTCAATTGCATTAGGTACAAATAAGCTTATGGCCAGCGGAGGGGTTGGGTGGGTTATGGTGCATTATATTAAATTAAATGGGGTATGGCGAGATTAAGTTAAGGTTACGTGAGGTAAGGTAGGAATAATTTAAGGTTTTCTCTAGGCTTTGCTAAATAATGCTTTACTGAGTTGAGGTTAGTTTGAGATAGGTTATTCGAAATAAAAGGTAATTATACATGTGGACTTAGGTTATGTAAAGTTGAGTTTAACTGAGTTGAGGTTAGTTTGAAGGAGTAAAGCTAATTATACGAGTAGTGAGGTTAGGCTAGGTGAGGAAAGTTTAAGCAAGTTGAGTATAGGTTAGCTATGGTTAGGTACATCTGAGATAAGGTTATATTTGCCTTAGTCACGGTAAAGTAAGTTGAGTTTGACGTCACACATGCATTTCATAATGAACTTAATCAGCTGATGAACATTGAATAACAAGGACTAATTACGTGTCTAGTGCAAGTCGAGTCATTAAGTCAGATTACGCGAGGTTATATAACGCAAGGTTTGGCAAGTAATGCCCGTATAGATTTTATGCCAATTGACCTGGTTAGATAACGTCGCAATAAGTGAGGTTATGCTGAGAGCAGTAGTTGGAAAATGTTTATTGAAAGTATTCCCCAAACAACAACAGTTACAAACAACTTTTTCAGCTGGCAGCTGCAATTACAGTTACATTACACGCACAAATGGCCAGCTAAATCATAATTATGACAGCAACTGTTGCTGCCAGCAACAGCAACAGTAGCAACAAAAAATAAAGCAACAACAACAACAGCAACTACAACAACAGCGAGGGCAGCAGCCCATTAACAAACTGAATAATTTGCCATAATTTATTAGCTGTCGTGAATCGAAAGCCCTCGAAAGTTTGCCAACAAAAAAGGCAACAAACGATTTATTTATTTATTTTCTTTTTTATGCAATTAGCAAACAAAATAAATAAACAAAAAAAAGCTGTAGAGAAAAACCGGGAATGAGCATGTGTCGCAACTGGAATACCCTTGCTGCAAAGGGTAGATAAAGGGAAAATCCTTAGCATTACCATATGTAGGTTTCAGTTGGTAATGAGCCGCAGCTGATTACGTATGCCCAATCATCGAGATTTACATAATACCCCCCAACTGAACTAACAAATACAGTCTGTCCTTTTGACAGCACATAATACTCATCTCATCTCGTAGAGGGTATTTGTAAATCCCGTTGCGGTCATTAATTGAATTTTACGCTCTAATAAGCCCGCATGGCGGGCTTGTCCATTTAAGGGCAACTAAGTAAACTGATTACATATCTATCGAAGTATTTACAGGCCAAACAAATTCGTAATGCAATGTAGTAAACCAGCTGTGGGGTATACACGACAGTAGGATACGCTACAAGAGAAGGTGGGACGTAAGAGAGTGTGCTAAGTGCCAGTTGAAATTTAGATTCTTTCATCATAATTTGCTATGAAAATTTTGAATTATTTTAGAGTTAGCTGAGTTTTTATTCACTGTCACAACTTTTTTTAATACAAAATTAGATGAATTTGTATAAATATATATCAAGTGAAGTTGTTGTTGTCAAGAAATAAATGTAGTTTAAATATATATTCTATGAATTTCTTGTCATCTTTCAGTTTCTTATCAGCCGCCACAAGAAGTTCTTTAAAGAGCTTACATGAGCCAAACTTAAAAGTGTAGGTTTGCTATTTTTCGATGTTTCACCCAACCAACCATAAAATGCAATACGATATTTTTGGGTTATCTCAAAGTGCATTCGTTGTTGAGTATTTTATCAGGCAATTTCGAATGCTGCCCTACAAATGATGCTAATTAAGTGTTTAGTTTATATATAATAGGAATGCAACAATTATTGAAACGAAAATGCACGCAAAGACTTTAAAAAGACGGAGTGTGCAACGGATGGAAGGTGGAATAAACTTTTGCGGTTGCAGCATTCAAATCGATATGGGGCAAACAGCTTGAGCTGCTGCTGCTGCTGCTGCTGTGGCATAGCGACGCAGAGTCGTGCTCTCTGACAGAATGTCAGTCACTTAATTAACATTAAACCTTTGTTTCAGGTTATATTACCCTTCCACTTTGCCGTTCCTATACCAACAAGCAACCTTCTTCCTCTCCACTACCACCTTTCTCCCTCTCTGTCCCGCTCCCTCTCTAGCATTCTCTCTCATTCTCTTTATGCTACTCGATTTGTTGAGGCAAAAGCTGAAATTGTTTTCATTGCGCGGCGAAGGAGGCAGCTACCAGCAACGTTGAGTGGCTGATACGACACTAGCGCATGCCACGCCCATTAAGTCACCGCCTACACACACACTCACACACACAAAATACCTTCTCCCCCCACTCCCCACCCTCGTTGCCCTCACGACGCAGCACTCGCTCGCCGTCAAGCAAATTTGCATTAACGAACTGAGGCAGCGAGCAAACGATGCGCACAAAGCGAATGCTAAAGCGGATGCGGATGTGGATGCCCGGGTGAAGCAGCCAGGCGAGAGGTGGGCATGGTAGGCATGTCTTTAGGTATCGTTACGTGGCCATAAACAAAAACTAATTAACCCAATTTCAATAATAAACGCAATAAAAGTGCAACAGATTCACATACAAATAGAGAAATATATATGAATATATATGTATGTATATATGACTGTATACAATACAGATATGCATACGAATGCAGATTCAGAAACAGAAATTTTTATATAATATATATGTATATATAGACTGCATATAATACAAATATGCGTACGAATACGGGTCAGGTCATTAATTTTCATTATATTTTCTGTATTATTTGTCAAACTTCCTTATCGTCTTTGCTGTCAGACAGTTGCGGTCGAGCTCAGTCCCATTTAGGCATAATTAAGCTGAGCGAAAAAATTGAACTAACGATGTTAGAACTTAAGGCACTGGAGCTTCAAGAGTTTCTGCAAATTGAAATAATACTACCCAAGATAAGAACTGAAAGACAAGTATTCAATCAATCATATTCTACCCGAACAGCATTAATACTAGCTTAAAGAGGTTATTATAGTAGTACACTATAATAACCTCTTTTAAGCATTCACGGTTAATCCTGCCCAAAAAGGAAACAGATTTTGCTTTAACTATATCAATACCCTATACACAAATGTTAACTTTTTCAGATTGTGTTTGAGGTCAAAATATATGTATTACTTTTTGCTCTCTTCATTTGTCATTCAACTCAAGTTATGAACAATACATAAAGCTTTTGTTTACAGTTAAAAATTTAAATAAAATTTTTATAGGTTCATTTGAAAATTTAAAAGCCTTTATACCTTTTTGACTCCCCATTTATTTTCTTTCTTCATTCTGCCTGTTCGTCCAAGTTGATTAAACAATTTGCTCATTAAAACGCATCAATCAATTTAATTAATTATGACTTTCAAATAATAATGCAATTTTACAATAATCCGTGTAGCTTAACCTTATTTTTAACTGAATAATATTTAATAATTGAAATGAAATGTTTCTCTCTCTCTCTTTTTACTTCCCGTCTCCTTTTTTCTCAACCAAGTTTATATGGTCACACATTCCATTTACTTTTAAAAATTACCTCATCAAATTCACAGGGTATCTCAGGTCTCACAGATGATGTGCAATGGTTTCCAATGGTTTTATGGCTGACGGGCTACCTGTCAATCGGTCAATTTATCATAATCCCAATCGAAATGCTCGCCCGAGGAGGGAGAGGCTCGTTGCCGAGTCCTTGCGAGTTGCTCATTAATTAGCTGCAGGCTGCCTATGGCGTGGGCAGGTGACACAGCGTTATCACAGATTCGGAAGGTAGACAAGCAGAGGGGATGGGGAGGGCAGTGCGGTGGCACTTTTGCGGAGCTTGGGCATTTTCGGGGCGAATTTGTTTGTTTGTTTGACCCTTTTTGCATGCGGCTCGGCACGGCTCAGTTCGGCTTGGAGTTGGGTCGCAATTTGCTTAATGCTTCGTTGTCCAGGTCGCTGTGGCTCCCACTGACAACCTCCCATACATCCCTCCCCTCCCCCCGCTTCATCTACTTCGTCGCAGCAAAACTTTACCAATAACTGCAAAATGCAATGCATTAAGCCGGCAGCCTGAAAGCTTTTGGGGAGCAAAGCGAAAATCCACTTGGCCAATGGCTCAACACATACACATACACACACACACACACACATGCACATGCAGGCACACACATGCACGCCTGAACAAATACAAACCAGCACACTCAACGCAGCTGTCGCAGCAACTGACATTAAATTCACATTACAAAATTGGTTGGCTGCATTCGGCGTATCAGTTGAGTTTTTCAGCTAAATAATGTTTGGCGCCACCTCAAGTGGGGAACAGAACACGGAGAGAGTGATGGAGTGGGGGGGGTGTGGCTAGTGGGTAAGTGGTTTCCCCGCTGGCGGAGGGCGAACCAAGCCAAAAGCCATCGATGCGCTCACCTGCCGAAAAGTTTGTTTTAATGGACAAAGTTGCCAACGCTCGACGGGATTTGCGGCGCAGTTGTTGCAAATGTTTGCGGGAAAGGATGCAATAAAGGGGAAGATCGGGTATTCGGGTATTAGGTTGCCGGCGATGCATTCATTCTCTGTTTGCAGCCTGCCAAGTTGTTAAGCCGACTGCGACTGCGACTGCGACGCCAGCAGCGACGTCGACTTTAAACTTTTGGCTAACACAAATTAAATTATAAGTCGAAGGGTCTGTCGATTATGGCATAGACCATGTTGCACTTGCCAGCCCATGCCAAACTCCCTCGCTCTGCCAGCAGCGCAAGCTGTAGTTTTTTGAGTGATTTTCTTGCTCGTTAAATTTTGCTGCTCTGACGGACTACAACGTGGCGTATGCGTAATCTGATATCAACTCCAAAAACTTTCGACAGCCTCCGCAACCACAACCACACGCACTTGCACGCACACACTTAGCACAAGCACACACACACTCACGCACACACACACTCACGCACACACACACTCACGCACACACACTTCATACCCCTTAGCCGCATTTGACATGCTGCAGCGTATTTTCCCCTGTTGAACTTTTTCAGCTTTGCAGCTCAACGATTTCAGTGTCCTGATTTAGAAATTCACCCATCATCATTTTTCTTGAATATTCTTCGGTGTAGTTTCGCCCGCTGCCCCACTCTTCCTGTCACGCTCGCATCCCTTTCCTACTAATTGCCGACTTGCCGACATTTTCTCCAGTTTGAAAATGCAAATTTTTTCTGACATTAGAGACAAATCTAATACGTAGATTCATTATGCATTCCTCTTTGCAAATGGGGCGAGATCGAAAGGAAGGGGAAGCGGCGAAGAAAGGAAATATGCGGACATGTCTCTTAAGGTGCGTTGTAAGCTCCTTTACTGCAGTAAAGGTTCTTGGTTAAAGATTCGTCTGCTTCTTAGTAGACTTTTCTTTACACATTTGACAACAAACACATTCTACGTTCGTTCAAAATGTTGCAATCTTTAAAAGCCTTTTAAAAGTTTCAGCTCAAGTTGAGTAAAGTGAAGAGCCTTTCCTGTATTTATTCATACTCCTAATTCCTACAGAACAGACTTAATAATTGCAATCATCTTATTTTAATCTCATTACAAGTCATTAATAGTTTGCCTTCCCACTCTCTCCCTCTCTCTCGCTCTGTCTCTCTTTATGTTTTAACTCCAGTGCATATTAAAGCCCATTCAAGCTCAAAAACTCCTCGACTAACTACGTTCAGCTATTGTTGCTGACTTGCTTTCTTGGCCAAAGTCGGCAGGCTTAGACGCTTTTACAATGTCGTCCACGTGCCTGACCCTAGCACGACACGCATAATTGTTCTGAGTTGCATTTCTACCTCCTCTTCTTACCCTTCTACTTGTCGAGTTAGCTCGTGCAACAATTTAGTGCTGCGTTGCCATTAAATGCTTGAGCTGTTTAATGAACAAAATTAGCAGCGCAAAGGTACGAGCGACAAAGAGAGGACAGAGAAGAAGCTGCAGTGGCGAGTCAGAGTTGAGAAAATAAAGCTAAATACTAACGAAATCTATAGTCAAGAGCACCCGTTCGTAATATAGTCTTCCCCCAATTTCGAACTACAGTTGAAACACTAATAATTCCCAACAGCAAAGTAGGCACAAAGGTTTTAATTCTTCGAATTCTGTCATGCTTCCTTTTGCTTGCTTCTTTAAATAAATAAAATATATTTATTTAATATAAAATTGGCATTTAAAGTATGTATACTCAAACTTATCATTACCTTTTTTTTGACCGTTTTCCATGGTCATAGGGTATGAAAAAGGGACAAAGGCGAGTCAGATTTGATAGAAAATAAAAAGACTGGGCAAGAGGACTTTAATGAGAAGACTAAAGTGAAAACTAGTCATAGACTGAGAAGACTATTGGGATGAAGAGTGGAACTGAGATGGAGACCAAAGTTAAGAAAGTAACACCAAGACACAATGAATAAGAAAGAGTAAAACTGCAAGAAAAGCCAAAATCAACGTAAGGTGACGATTAAAAAATAAACTAATACTGAGATAATTCAGAGTAAAATAACGATCAAATAAAAATTAAGCTGCGTCTGGAGTTGAAGCCAATGATAAATGAGAATCGAAATTAATAACGTGCTGTAAAGCAATGAAAAGAAGGGAGAAGAGAGAGCAGAGGGAACAAATTCAGCGCTTTAGCCAAGCCGACGACAAAAGATACCATAAGGAAGCAGGTCAACGAAGGATTTCCAAACTGAAACTCGAGATTCAAGACGGAGGCTGACGCCAAGCAGGAGACACAGTGAAGATAACAACAACAGAGAAAAAGAGTGAGGGAGAAAGAGAGAGAGAGAGAAATCGACAAAAAGATGACGCAGGCCGACCGCATGGCGCATCATGCTCAAGCTGCAGCCGACTGCATTCTGCGGCACAGCATGCCACGCCCTGCTCCCACGCCTTAATGGCGGCTGCCCGCTGTGGCATCTGTGAGGGGGCGTAAGAGGCGTGTTGGGCAGGCAAGTTGTGTGTAAAGTTCATTGGGCGAAAATGTCTTAATTACAGAAATGAGTTGACGCCAGGCTCAGTAACGAGCAGACCAGGGGGAGGGGTGGGGGGTAACAGACCCCGACGAGCACAGAGGGCAGAGAACAAAGGGCTGGGGTCTCTGCAACGCCGCAACAGACAGGTGACCAAAAGGAAGGCACGACATGTTGGACAGACTCGTAGGCAGCGCAAGAAATTCGTTCTAATTAATTTGTGGGTGCCGCTTGACGAGTGGAGAAGGACCTGCCAGGACCGAGGACAGTGTCTCGGAGTGAACAGTGTCCTGTTGCTACTGTTCCTGTTTCTGGTCACATCCTGCGGCAATAACTCACAGCACTTTATGCGCTTAAGTGATTTCTAATGCAAACCAATTTCCGAAATCAGCAAAAAGCACTTGAAGCCATTTCGACTGTGGCCTGTCCTGGCCTGGCCTGGCTGCCACTGCCACTTCCACTGCTGCTGCTGCTGCGGCGCCGCGCCGGCTAAAGGATGTTTCGCTTTTGGTTTTTCTTTCTTTCGCCACCACCACGTCGAGGCAGGCAGCCTGGCAGCGAGCCGTGCCGGGCAGGAAGTCAGCCTTGTCTATCAGGCAAATGACAGTCGCGATGTCTGCTCCACAGCTGCCGCTTTCTGCTTCAGCTTCTGCTGTCGACCCCCTTCCCACCCTTATCTGCTGTCACCCCAACTGCCCCAGCTCCCGCATCATTTTGTGCTGCTCCTTCATCCATTGCTACTTGGGCTGTTTGTCTTACGAAGATGGCGCCGGGCTGCGACCAGGCACAAATGTGCACATGATACAGCCAGCAGCACATAAAAAGGACACACACACACAGACACACTCAAACGCCGCACACACATCCCGTACACACACACACACGTCCTGCATGGCGTACTCAACTCGGCAGCAAAATCATAAAGGAAAGGAAAATATTGAATTTACTGCAAGAAATGCAAATTTTTGTCATCGTGTTTGCTGCATGGCAAACGGGGCAGTGAATGGTATGCTCGACGTGTAAGATGCTCTGTAAGAGTAACTTTGTGCAGGTACATAAGCAAAGAGGAAATTAAACCTTCAATTGGTCATTATCTAAGGATACATCTCTTCGATCCTTTTGAAATTTGACTGTGTTCCTTAAAGCTAAGTTAATTTCAACTGGACTTCTTTGAGGATACAAATTATAGTACAAATTGAGTACATGTTTATTGCCTAACTACAGGGTATGCAACGCAGTTGGCAATAGAAAGAGCACTAAAAATTTACAGCATCGCCTACCCTCACTTGTAATACCCTTTAGAGTCGTAAACTCACAAGCGGCATCTCTATTATCAATCTATTACCAAGCAGTGAGAATTTCGTTTCCACACAATACCCCCTTCCTTACCCCATGGCCACTCAGGCGCAATCATGCCGTCATGCAGTCGATGCAGTATCGTCTCTTTTCTATTATAAACAACATTTATGAATAGGTTAGTGCCATAAGGCCAATACTTACTACTAAGCACGTTTCAAATTGAGTTTCGTGCGTGTTTTTCTATCGAAAATACAACAAGTTTCGAGGCCTATCTAAATTTAAACTTATACAGCACTATATTTTTATCGCCAGTTTAATGATTACTGCTTTTCGGTTACCATAGGAGTTAACATACATGCATAATATTATACATATCTTAAAAATGGGAAGGAGAGTAACGGATATATAATAGTCGATCACAATCGCAAATAGTTTTCGGACTAATTCTTTTTTTATTTTCCTTTTTCGCATTCATGCAATTTATTTTTTTTTTTTTATGATACCTTCGATTATTTAATTGACTTGAACGAACTCAAAGGAGAGAACGTATTTTTAACTGACATATTTTATGTTTTTGGTATTTAGTTTCAC
Source organism: Zaprionus africanus (assembly GCA_018151435.1). NCBI lineage: Eukaryota > Metazoa > Arthropoda > Insecta > Diptera > Drosophilidae > Zaprionus > Zaprionus africanus. The sequence goes on from JAECXB010000096.1 coordinate 1,183,290, forward strand.
AAACATTTGAGATATTTAATTAAATTTTATATTTCAGCAGAAAAATTGAAAAGTCATTGCTGATTGATATTTTGAGCAGACATTTATTTAAGGTTTTTCCTTCCCTACAAACATTTAAAACTGCAAGGTTGCCTGAGGACACCCAATAGAGAAGAAGGGTAAGATAAGTTTGCGTCAACAGAAACTGTAGAGTCTGTCGTCAGAAAAAACTACCAATTTGGTGAAATTATTATTTAATATTATGGGCAAACACGACACTTACTTTTTTCTTTGTTTTTATTGATATTTTAAATGGTGTTTGTATTAATATCCAACTGTTTTAAAGAGGCTTTCAACGTTGAGTCGTGCTCTCTGCGAGTGTTTCAATATTTGTAATGAAAATACAGATTACAATAGCTTAGACTGCATGCACACCAACCTAATTGCTGGTACTGCAAGAGCACACCTCGTTGGGGCAGCGCGTATGTTGCTCGGTAATCAAACATATTGGATGCATATTGCGGCAAATACAGTGGGCAATAAAACGTAATATGGCCAAATGATAAACAAGGCAATGTATGTGAGGCCCAGGAGGAGGCAGAGAGGTTGCTGGAAAGGCATGTGGGAAGGGGAGAGGGGGCGTGGCGTGTAATAACCTGAAATGAAACACATGCCGTAGACTTTCAATGACAATAAAGAAGCCAGAGACGGAAAGGCAACAAAGAGAAATGTGCGCTATGTGTGACGATACTCTATGTGCGACTGTCTGTGTGTGCGTGCGCGTGTGCTCGTGTATTTGTGCAGGGCGATAAAATTAACAATTCAATGAAGTGAATTCAAAATGGTAAATCGAGAAATGAAATCAAATAACGACGCAGTCGACAAACAAGACGCACACACGCGCACACACTCTCACACACACACACAGAGGCCATAAAAGAAAAGCACAAGGCACAAATAGCAAAGAAAAAAACAACAACAAAAAAAGAAAGGCATACGAAAAGGAGAAAGGAAAGGCAAGGCAACGGCAGCAAGCAAAGAAAACAACAAGTCAATAAAAATTAAAATAAGAAGAAACAGCCTGACGCAAAAAAAGTTTTTATTTTTATGGCCCGGGCTGTAACAATTACGAGCCGCCGCCATCGTCTGCGTCGTCGTCACAGAGGGTGCTGCCGATTCGAATGGAAAATGAATACGAAAAACGAATAACCAATAAGTACTACGAATAGATGAGCGTAGAGCAAGTACATGCATAGAAGAGAAGAAGGCGACAACCCTACAAATTACGCGTGCTATACTATTCGACAACCCCTAGAGCTTTATCAACTTTCAAAAAAATCTACGAAATTCGACAGAATTCCATATTGAACTTTGATGTATGCGTAAAGAGAGTTTATATTTGCATATATTGAACACTTTTTATTGCATACATTGCTGATATACACTTACTTTTGCATGAGTTTATCCTTATCTTCCCTCTCCTTCTTATCTGTCGCTCTCTTTCTTGCCCTCCATCTTGCTCTCGCTGCCAGCGCCAAGTCAATTTCTGGCCAATTTCTGGCAATTTCAATTGTATTATGTTTATTATGGCATAAATCGTGTTTTAAAACTGTTGCCCTAACGTCCTCTCGTCTCTGCAAAATTGAGTTGAGTCGCATCGGGTGAAACATTGGTCTTTTCTCTGCAGATGAGCTGTTTCCTGTCAACCGAGGGTGCTTCAAGAAGTTCCTTGATTCACCATATGGCAATAAGCCAAAATATCTGACTTAGATCTACCTAGATAGAAACTAGTTACTCAAAGCATTCTTATTCTCATTGAACTTAGATACTGCAAAAGACAAGGATGCTTTTTCGATTCCATATCACATCTAGTCACTCCAACCTGCCGTCTCGCTGCCTTGGCAACTGCTCGAGCTGCCCTCGCCCATTAACATATAACCATAAATCTCTCACACTTCTTGTCATTTTTATACACATTTTATGATCACATGACTTACACACACACATCGATTTTTTGTGTGTGTCTGCGTGTGTGTGTTGGTGAGTTTCAAAAATCACTGCATGGGGAAGAAGCTGATAAAGTGAGTCACGGGGAGGGAAGAAAGAGTGGAAAGGGGAAGGCAAGAAAATAATCGAAAATAATTTCACATAAATGGAGAAATGGAGCTTGTCAGAGTGTTAGTGTGTGAGTGTGTGCGAGGGGAGGATTGAGCTTTGCTTCTAATGAATTCATGTAGTCAGCAGAGACGTCGGCAGAGGCAACAGCAGCAGCGACGGCGGCAGAGGCAACAGCAGCAGCTGTTGTTGCCGCTAACATTAAGTAAAGCGCACATTTAAAACGGGTTTACTTGTGTAAGTGTATGTGTGTGCGTGTGTGTGTGTGCGTCAGTCACATACAAATGCCTGTCAAATGCAGCTTAAGTGGGCGGCTACTGGCAGTGGGCGTGCCCAGCAGCATGCAGCGCAGCCCTGTTCTGTTTGAATTGTTCATATTTTGATTAATTTCTGCGGAGCTTTTTGTTGTTGCCGTTGCAGTTGTTGTTGTTGTTGTTTGCCTGTTGTACAAATTGCAAAGTGCAGCCGACTGTGCGCGGGTATATGCGTGCGTGTGTGTGTGTGTGTATGTGTGTGCACACACGCAGTCAGCAATTAAGTAAATAAAGCGCTAAGAGCAAAAACTAAATGAATTAAACGATACAAACTCGCGAGCTCATTCACAGCAAGAGCTGTAGTAAGGGGGAGGGGGAGGGGAGTAGGTAGCGAGTTGACGGGGAAAGGCAAGCTCGACTCACAAGCCAACTATTGCCAGGCTGTCTCCCGCACGCACACTCGCCCTCTACCCTTCTCCCTGGCTGTCTCTCGCTCTCTCTTTTCCGCTCACTGCTTTTCATTCTCTACGCAGCCATAAAATATGAGATAATAAAAAGTGAATTATGCGCTCGCGGGCAGCGACAGCAGCAGCAACTGCAGAAGCTGCGAAGAGAGAAAAAAAAATAAAACAAGTCTATAAGATATGACGGTGAGTCTGATGGACTTTGTGCATATCCTGTGCAGGTTTCTAAGCTGCATAACCCATCAGTTCTTCAAGCAATCAAGTGGAAATGTTTGTTGGCTTAATTTGGCGAAAGATGATTGTCTGTGTGTCTATCTGTGTTTGTGTGGCAGTCTGTCGGACTGTATGTTTGCTTGTCGGTATGTTTGTCTTTTGAACTTTATATCTATCTATCTCTCTGTCTCTTTATTTATTTGTATGTATGTCTATCTGTCTGTCTATCTGGATGTCTGTCTGTATGTCAGTCTGTTTGTCAGTCTGTTTGTCTGTTTGTCTGTCTGTCTGTCTTCTCTGTCTGTCTGTCTTCTCTGTCTGTCTATCTGTATGTCTGTCTGTCTGTCTCCTCTTTCTGTCCATCTGTCTGTCTGTCTGTCTATTTGTATGTCTGTCTTCTCTGTCTGTCTGTTTATCTCTCTGTATGTCTGTTTGTTTGTCTGTTTGTCTGTTTGTCTGTTTGCTTGTCTGTCTGTCTCCTTCTCTCTCTCTGAGTGCCTGTCTGTTTGTCATTCAGTCTCTCCATCTCTCCCTCTCTCTGTATCTCTGTCTATTTGTATGTCTGTCTGTCTCTCATTCTCTCTCTGTCTGTCTTTTGTCTATCTGTCTATTTTTCTGTTTGCCTGTCAGTCTTTCTATCTCTCCCTATCTTTATTTGTTTGTCTGTCAGTCTCTCTTTCTGCCTTTCTCTTTCTCTCTCTGCATGTCTTTACCTTCTTTCTTTTAATATATCCACTCATCTGGTCCGTACAGTCGGGCACTCTATGCCACACGCCTTTACAGGGTATGCACAACAAAAAGAACACTTAATTGCAATTGTTTTGTTTGCCTGCTAGTTTTTATTTGCACTTTAATTATGAAAAATACGCAGCACAGCAGCAGTAGCAGCAGCAACTAATTTCTACAAGTTGCAGTTAAAGTTAACGACTTACGCATTGCGAGGGGAGCGTACAGGAAAGGGGGGAGGGGTAGCCCAGAAGTTGCTAAGTTATGGCCAATGCGAGAGAACAGACGGTGCCAGGCCACAGCCAGAGAAGCAGCTGAACACGCGTTAGTCAATCGATTTGTATGCGGTGAAGGATATAGATTAATAAAGGAAAAACAAGAATAGAAGTAAATAACAAAATCAACTTCGAACAGAACTAATGGGCAGCAATAAGCTAATACCCTGTATTTTAAAGCAAAGCAAATGCAAATATAGTAACAAGTGAACCGTTTATTATATCTGTTGTGGTACAGCCTTACATTTTATATTAAAGATCGCGTTTCAAGATATCTGGATTCTAGTATTGTCCTCTGTTAACTGGCAAAGATTGCGTTAGTTGTTGCTTCGTGTGTTAATCCTGTGCGGGTTATTCCTGCTTCTGTTTGGTTTGTGTTTCCCCTCTTGTTTCTCATTGTGTATGTATTTTAAATTCTCTTTCTTTCGTTTTTCTTATTTTTTTTTCTTTCTTCAGTTTAACCCAGAATGGGAAACTCTTGCTCATCATTCATATTGATAGTGTCCAAGGCCTGTTCCGCCTCGGATTTGTTCAGATTGTGCCCAGCAGACATGCCACCAAGGAAGGCGTTACCACGACGATCATCCTTGAACTTGAATTCAATATCAACGACACGCTGCATGCGACCAACACGCTGCGGAAACATCGATGCATCGTACTCGTATTCATTGCTGTAGTCCGACTTGGTCGGCGGATTCTTCTTCTTCTGCTCCAACGGGGTCATCTTCTTCCATTCGGTGCGATGCGGCTCCCCTTCGCCAGGCTTGCGTATGTTATAAATGGGTTTGGCACGCTCCATACGCTTCGATTGCCACTGTTCGACAGTGATGAACTTGCTTTCATCCTCCCCCACATCGCTGGACTGATTGAAGCTCTGTTCCTGCTGCGATGACTTGCCACAAATGGAGGCATCCGTGTCGGAGCTGCGCAGTGAACACTTTAAGCGCTGCTCCTCGATATCGCCCATGGGAGAGCCCCAATTGTGGGCACCGTTTCCATTGCGCTTGACCACAGCCTTGATGCCAGTCTTATCGGAGCCAGAATGGCGATCAAAACGGGGCTTCGCGAGGCGTCCTCCAGAGCCTCCGCTTGCATAGCCCGCATCTTTTCCATAGCCACCTCCACCGCCTCCTCCTCCACCGCCTCCTCTTCCATAGCTACCTCCCCCTGAATAGCCACCACCTCCACCATAGCCCCATCCTCCTCCATAGCCTGAGTTTCCATAAGTCCCTCTTCCAGCATAGTTTCCTCCTCCACCGTAGCCCCTATTCCTGTTGCTGTTGCTGATGATACGCTCATGATAGACGCGCTCCCGCACCACGCTCTGCTGCTGCTGCTGCGGCTGCTGCTGCTCCTGCTGCCGCTGCTGCTGCTGCTGCTGCTGCTCCCTCTGCATTAGCTCCTGCTTCATCAGCTCCTCCTGCAGCTGCTTGCGCTGCTGCTCAATGCTTGGCTTTGCGTTTGTCTCCACTCCCGGTTTCGGTTTCGGTTTTGGCTGAGCACTTTTGGTTGTTGTTGGTAAGGTTGCTGCAGCAGCTGCTTCTGCTGCTGCCTTAGCCCCCAGCAGTAGCGCCTTGGCCTTCTCGCTCAACTTCAGCTTCTCACGCTTCACCTTCGGCTGCACTACAGCGCGAGCAGTCGCCCGTTCTTGTCCCCGTCCATTCTCTTGTTCGTCACCAGACTCATCTTCAATGAACAACAACTGGTATCGATTGTTCTCCAAAGCATCCATTTTAAAAGACTTTTTACAACAGATTTCCCAGAAAAAATAAATTTTTCACAGAATTTCTGATTTCCAGTCGCTCCAGTAACACAGAACAAATGCTCTGATTCTGCTTTTGACTAACTGACCCTTGGCACGAGGTCCAGAGCCTACTTTCACAATCGATTCAAGAAAACTATTTGTAAAATTCTTTTTCTGTATTTTTTCTATTACCTGTTTCTCTTCTTCTTTATTTTTATCTATTACCTGTTTCTCTTCTTCTTTATTTTTCTCCATTACCTGTCTCTAACAATTCGAAGTTAAAGCTAAATCATTTTCATATATAGTTTTCAGGGATTTTACTTTCTAGTCACAAAAGCTACAGTCGAGTATGCTCGACTGTAAAATACCCGCTACACACCCAACCAATAACTATGTCTTTAATATAACTTCTATGTTTTGTGAATTTTATGTTGCATACTTCCAGGGAGCGGCATCGGAATCATTACGTATTTAGATTTTCTTTAATAACTTCTATTCTAATAATCCGATCGCAACCAAATCTTCAGAAATCATTTGGCTTTTCATAGTTATTGTACATTTTTGGTTGGCACTATGTTAATATACCCTTCTACCCTATGGGTAGCGGGTATAAAAAGCAAACACAAAATAAATAAACAAGAGACAAACGTCTGAAAACTTTTTGCGCAGTATTCGATTTTCCCTCTAATTACAATAGGGCAAACGTTGCCAGTCAGACTGTGAATGGATGAGGGAAAGTAAAATAGAGGGTAGAGTGCAAGAGGATTGTAGATTTAATAAGAAAATTCAAGAAAAGTTGTGAAGCAGCGACAGCAAACTTACTGGAACAAATAACGAAAGCTACTGTCGATGGCGTCCAACAGTAAAATACACTTAGCACAATTTAAAACGAGGAAGAAAGGCTACCTTCGTCATGCAGATGGTTCTATACCCTTGCAGGTTTATAATTAAATAATTAATACGATCTGCCACGCCTTTTTCTACCTTTTACATTTGCACAAGCTGAGTAAACTTTTGTGAGAATTTTCAATGATTAACAAGTGTAGAAACAGTTTTAGCAATCTCGTTACTCGATCACATCAATAATACAGAGCGCGTGGTGGACAAGCAGATACCCTGGGAAATGGCTGTGAAATCAGTAATGCATCCTTAATTTGTATACTTCAAACACCAATTATAAGAACTGTATTCGATAGAGGAAGTGAAACAAAAAAATTGATAGTTTCAAGTTTCTCAATTATTATATATTTATTCTTGCCTGAGCACCCTCTCTTGTTTGCTTACAGGGTAGTCAAACAACCAATTAGTGCTGAGTTCAAGTGAAGAGAAAATACGATACAAGTTTTGTGTGTTTGTGTGTGTGTGTGCGTTTAAATATGATAAATGCACCCCAAGGAGATGATGAGTCGATGCTCACCGCAGCGTTGCCAGACCAAGCAAACAGTACTCGTTCTCGCTTGTTAAAATTGATTGGCTAACCGAGCAAAGCTCTGGTCACACAGAGCCAGCACTGGCCGTAGCCAGCGAAGCGCCTACAAAGTCAACGCCAGCCCGGAGCCGAAGCAAAGCAAACAGAACGCTCGACAAGGACAAACAGCAACGACTTCGGGTTACCTTTTGTGTGTGTCTGTTGGTATGGACGAGCGGGTGGGGGATGCAAGGAAGTTGGGACAACATTGATTTATATTTGTATTGACACTTCAAGCAAGTTCTTTCGCCTCCCCCGCACTCCGTGACCAGTCGATAAGTAAAGCATTTGCATTGTCCTGGTCCATTCTTTGTCCGTTTGCCCGGTTCACAAATTTGTCCTTGTCATTGTTTTACAAGCCCAAAAGGCAGGCCACAGCTGGAATGAAAAGTGGCAAGGGAAAGAGGAGAACAAAGAGAGGTAGAGCGGGGGTAACCCTTTTTCAGTTAAAAGCACAAAATGTATCGATTAACAACAACAGCAGCAACACGAACTTATTTGCCTATAAATGTGACAGGCGGCAATATTGATGTGGCACTTGCGGTGAACAGACAGTCAGACAGCCAGGCAGATCGACGGAGAACGACAGGCAAGCTAATGGAAACAGGGAAGGGCAAGACGTTGGGGATTGTTCCGCAAACAAAAGCTGCAACGTGTGCAATTGCATTCGCTTTTGTTTCGCCAAAACTACAAGCCCCCGCCCCACATACTTCTTTCATGTCCAAAAGTGTTGATAAACATTGAACATGAAAATAAAAATGATATGCGAGAGCTGTTGATTTCACAGAAAGAAAACAACAAATTAATTGAAGTTTTATTGATTTCCAACACTGACAACTTTATCAAAAACCATCAATTTGATTAACTTTCCGCACTTTCCTTAACTTAAGCTACGTGGGATAGACAAAACAAAACGAAGAACCTAGAATAGAACATAAAATATTTCACATGGATTTCAAGGCTAATCCCGAACTTATGTATATGAAAATCGCTTTAAGCATCCTCGAGTGTAGAAAGAAAGGTGAGGCAAGGTTGAGCAGCCGCCGACGCGCAGCTTGGGGGCATATGGAAATGTGAATTTGGAAATAGATAACTTTCGCATATCCACACGCATATAATTTTATAGCCAAGCCAGCCCCGAAAAGCGAAAAAAATACTGTTCCTTTAAGTTGTAAATCTTGTTCGTCTTGACCTTTATTTGCAATTCGGACGAAGTGCTTCTGCTGGGATACCCTGTAGAAAAAGCAAAAACTAAATGAGCAATAAGAACAGGAGTCAGCGTGCAAGTTAAATTGATTTACAGTATATCACAAAAAACATATAGAGATATATGTATTTATATAGACAGAACTACTCAGTTACATACCATATACATATCTATCGCAATTCATCTGATAAACCTTAAAGACCTTTAAAGGGTATCTGCGATGTTTACCACACTGAAACATAGCACAAATATTTACTTATTTATAGCTCTTGGCTGCGATCGATTGCGCTGCTATTTTTGACAACGTGACAACATTTTCTGACGAGCTGCCGCTGTCCTTGGCTCCTCCTCCTCCTTGGGCAACCTTGTTTCCTTGCTGTCCGCGTGCCTGACTGCTCCATCTTCGTTTGGTGTCACGACAAATAAGAGAGCAACACCTGATGTTGTGCGTCATTTTTTACGCTTTTAGAACTTAATCCCCCCTTCCTCCGCCCGGCACTGCTTGCCGCCTGGCGCCTGCAAATGAAATGAGGCATACAGAGGCTGCAGCCTTTTGCCAGTGTATGAGAGTGTTCACCCCTCTCACTCACTCTCCCACTGTCTATGTGTGTGTGTGTTTGCGCCTCTGCTCTGTTTGTTTATCTAACGAGTAAATACGATTTTAATTAAATGTAAATCACATTGTCAACTCACACACACACACGCGCGGGCGCACACACAACACAGCAACCCATAAAAGTTCTTGGGCGGTTCGGAGGGAGGCGTGGCAGCAGCTGGCATTGGTTTCTCATGTTTTGTGGCTAAAATTGCAGACAGCACGACAAGAAATCCTTATAATAAGGCACATGCTGCGTATTGTCTGCTAAAGTTCACAGTGAGTAAGAGAGAGAGAGAGCGAGAGAGAGAGAGAAGGATAGCATGAGACAGTGTGTGCCGCCTGTTTGGCTTCTCCTTCATCTCCAGCCAGGCGGACCACAACGCCCTTGAGATTATTAATTAAAAGACAAGAAAACATAATTTCTAAATTTACCCACACACTCACATACATAAACAAGATGGCTGCCTTGGGTTGTTGTTTTCCTTATTGTTGTTTTTGTTGTTGTTGTTACTGTTTTGCCATAATACTGTTTGCTGTGCGCAAACAAAGCCGAAAAACACGTGCAAAATGTCTAACGAAAATGAAAACACAAAAAACCAAAGTGAAGAGAAGCAAGAAGCAAGTGTTGCACAACGCATCCCGTTGCCCCTGACAAAGGCATTTGACATTCACCAAAAACACAAACAGAAGTGGAGGAGCGTAAGAGAGCGCAGCACATTGAGCCGCAGTGGGAACATGCGTTATATCGGCTATGAGCTGCTGGTGGCCACCAAACCGCACATCTCCATGCGCAAAGAGGACGTAAGTGTCCCACAGAGTACCCCATTCGTTGGCAAACTGATTGATTACCCACACAAACACACACGCACACTCACACTGCAGCTTGGTGCATCATTTGGTAAATTTCAGATAAAAGTGGGAGCGCCGTTGGACATCCGCCTGGTCGTTATAGCGGCCTTCGACGGACTCGGAGATACGAGCTTCAGTGCGCTGGTGCAGGTGGTGGCAAGTGCCATGAACGATTAGCTGCTGTCACAGGAGGAGGGGCAGGCAGGCAGATGGACAGATCTGTGAGGTACAACGATCCATGGCAGACAAAGAGAAAAAAATGCATTATGAAATCGTATGAAATCCACATGGCTTGTTTACCCCTCTCTCTGTCTTCTTGTTTTCCCCCTCACTTAAGTTGGCAGCTCTGGCACGCGCGTGATGCGCTCAAATCGTACAGCTTAAAACCAGACGACGCCGCTCCATAACCGTTAGTCATCCGATATCACAGCCCGGCGAATTGGCAACATGCCAGCGGCTGCATTGCTTCCTACCCCTCACCAGCCTACCCACTGTTTGCTTGTGCAGCACTAGCAGCAGACGAGGACAAAGCGCCGCCACAGCCGCCGACGCTGCAGGCCCAGATGAAGTTTATAAGCGCAGATTACAGTCGAAAGTACTTGCAAAACTTGTCTGCAGTTGCTCGATGAGTGGGGGGTGGGAGGAGGAAATGAAGGAGGGTTATCCAACGAGGCTTTCAAATGTTGTTTAGTTGCGCCGAAACATTCAGCCGGGGCACGAATGACTTGGCATTTCAGTTTGAACGCCCCGCCGGCATTGCGATGATCGCGCACTTGTGTGAATGGCAACGCAAAATAATCATCAATCAGAGAGCAAAGGCAAACACTCAAATGCACTCAAAGTAATTTGTTTTTTATTTAAATAAAGCGCAAGTGACGTTTTAAAAAATATGCTCAGTATATTTAATATACTTAGAGTTGCCACACGGCTCCCGTATGAAATCAGTAGTGTGTGGCAACTCTTATTTATTCATTGTAATAATCGATAACATGTTATTGGTATAATTATAATTATAACATCACGCAAACACTTCCAACCTCCTAGCAGCAAGTGTGGCTAATGCTGACCAAAGCCCTCTCTCTCACACCTTCTCCTTTAGGATTACTCTCTTTCGGCTCAGCTAACAAGTGCCAATTACGTAAGCCATGTGAAGTGAGGTGGAAGAGAGAGAGAGAGAGAGAGAGAGAGCGGACATGCATGTAAATTGCTCTTGTTAAGCCACTTACTCGGCCTCACAAAGAGTGCTTATTAGTCTCTCTTGATGTTTGTAACAGGTCGTGGGAGGTATGGCATCACTGAGCCACTCTCTATCTCTCCCTGTCTTTTAGCTTTAGCTTTTTTCTCTGAATTTGAAGTCGCAACTCGGAGGCGGCTTTGTCATCGTTTATGTCGTCAAAGTGAAAATCCATGCGAGAAATTATATGTCAAAGTTTCACTTTTGATATGCAAAGGCATTTGCCTGGCTGCCCATGCCCTTCCCCGCTCAACTCCCTCTCTCTCTATCACTCTCTTTCCCTCTGTCTTGCCTGGTCTGTCGTCTTGGCAGCTCTCTGTTCGGGATGCTGCTCTGGAATGGCACGCTCCAGTGGCGCACTGACAAAGACACATTTTTTCAGGCTGCCTGACAACAAAGACTAGAGAAATTCGGAAGATGAAGGGACGGCAGCTCTACCAATTACTCGAGTTACTGCCCCCGTCTCCAATGCAAGTCGATCGTAGGGATGGGTATCGATACACCAATATCGATATTATTGTATATTCCACAATGACAAAGCGCTATTTACCGATACGATATTTTCGAACTCGATATTTTTGTGATATTTTTACTTGCTATAAATATCGATATTTTGTTGCCATCCCTAGTCACTCAGTTGCCTATCTTCGTGCGTCCTCCTGTCCACCCGTCCGTAGGATGTCATTGAAACGTATCCGGCCTTTTAGCCTTTCCTTTTTCTCTTGCTCCAGCGTTGCCATACTCCATAGTTGTCCTTTTAGTTTTGTCTATGCCGACGACTGCTTCCTATTCGACTGTTTCCTTCTTTCTGTTGACTTTTCCTTAGGTTCACTGGCGCCTCTGCCCGGTTGACTGACTGACTGACTGCCAGCCTGCCTGACTGACTGACTCGCATTGCCGCTACCGCCGCCGCCGTCGCCGCTGGCAGCATCAGCATTTTCCGGCATCTTTTGCCGTACTTGTCCGTCCAAAGCTCTGTAATCTAGCCTGCTTTACAGTTGAGAACCCAAAGGCAGCCCACTGGCGCGCCATCTGTCGACTGCGGTTGTGGGCTGTCTCTCGCACCAGCTCCCTCTCTCTCTCGCTCGCTCTATCGCCATGCAAGTGCATTCAAAGCAGTCCACAGCTACGTCTTATTGTCCACCTCCTCCCCACTCCTTACCCTTTCTTCTTGCACCCAATTTTTCATTCTGTTTGCGCACTTTGGTTAATTTGATTTCGTTGCAGCACAATCAAAGCTCTATGTGTGTGTGTGTGCACAGCAATTGAGTCGATCAGGCAGCTTATTATGTATGTCTATGTGCGTGTCGTGTGCCTGTCGATGTTTCGTTGCGAAAGGCCCTAGGCCGATAATCAGTTTACTTTGTGCCATAGTCAGGCAAAAATACCAATTGGCAGGGAGATTAAAATACCGATGGGTGCACTGAGCAAAGTACGCAGTTCTGTGGCAATTTTTAGCAGTAAACTCTGAAAATGTCCCAATTTGCTCCACAACCAGAGCACAAAGAGTTGGGGAAGAATGGAAAGAAGCCTCATAATAGTTGATTAATATTCAATTTAATACTACCTAAGCCTACTACAGATGACTTTCAGCTGTCCGTTCAACCCATTCGAGAGAACGGACAAAGGGATATTTTGGGCTGGCCGAGTAATTCGTCTTTAGAGCCTGGGGAAGGAGGAGAGAGCAGCCTAATAAACGCTGGGAGCCTGTCAAACGGCAACGTTAGACAGGTTCCACAATTTATTGAGTCCATTAAACGCAACATTGGTCGGCACACTCTCCCTCCCTCTCTCTCCAGCCTTGCTCGACTGCCGTTCTCCTTGCACCCCTTCAACCGCTCTTTGTCAGTTGCGCTCTGATTGGGACTGGGACTGGGTCCGAGAGGCTGCGCCGCGACGCCAGTGACATGCAATTTATTGCTGGGGTGGTAATTGGCAGCCCAAAGTCGAGTCGAGTCCACAGTGGCGTCCAGTTTGGCTCTCGGTCCTTGGCCAAGCTTGTTTATTAATAAATTGTCGCTTGCAACTGGCGACACACACGTATGAAGGACGCCAGAAGAGGCAGGCAGACAGAGAGAGGGTGAGGAAGAGTGAGGGGGAGAAAAGGCGCTGCACTTTGCTGGCGCCTGCTTAAAGAGCATTATTTCTGATCTGCCAATTAGCCGGAGATATCCGTGCTGCGTTCATCGTTCATCCGGGCGTCACTAGCCGGTGGCTAATCCCCTTTAAGCCTTATCGAAATTGAATCATTATCATATCGAGTGACGCCATTTTTACTGTTGCGTGCCGTTGTGTGCGACCCCTGTGTGTGTGTGTGTGTGTGCGTGCCTCTTATACCTGTGGGAAATATGCTCAGCTGCTATCCTTCTCTCCTTCTTCTTCACCCCATTCTCCGTTCTCATTCTATCTTTTGCCATACGTTTCGATTTGCCGCTAACAAGTTTTCTTACAGTTCTTTATTCTTGGTGCGCATCGACGCGTTTGCCTGGACTCGAGACTAAGCTGCTTATTATCCTTTGGGAGCTAGCAGACACACACACGCACGCACGCACAGAGTTTCATATACACACAGACGCACACACACACACATATGCGCTGCAAGCATTCGGCAGCGTTAATTGGATTTTGTAGCCGGCGCAACTGGAGATGAAAGTGGAGCTTAAACTAAAGCATCTTAAATTTCAAGTGCTTCACAAGCCTCTCTTCACTCTCTCTCTCTCTCTCTCCCCCTTGCTCATTGCTAGTCAGCTTTCCTTGTCAATCAAAGGACTATTCTAGTCACATCGAATATTTGCAAATGATTTCAAGCATGTGAACTTTAAGCTGATTGAAGCAATCAAAACTGTGATACATGTTGGAATTCGGATATTAAAATAAAATACTCGGAAAATAATTACAAACATTTAGTGCATTTTAATCTGCTCTTAGAAATCAAGTTACAGTTAACTTAATTAAAAGCCTATACAAATATTCGCACTAAATAAACTAACAGGGATTAAAATCAGACCAAAAGGCTACCCACGGCGAAGGTTGTATACCCTTGTAGGTTTTTATCTCCTGCGATTGTTCCTTTACTAGAATGGTGCAGGTTTGAATAATTGTGAGTTCAATAACAATTTTATGAACATTTTTATTTTACATTTTTCATATAAGGTGCGTTGCAAACTGCTGACCAAAACTAATATACCCTCTATCAGAGTGTACAAATAAAAATATAAATAAGAAACTTTAAAAATATTAATATGTATTTAAATTACAGGCGTACACAATAAAATCTGATTGGATAATATTTATTCAAGCTGCGTACCATTTCGCACTCGGTGTAAATGGCAAAAGCAGGCGAAACTGTGACTGCCACTGCGACTGCGACTGCAAATGACAATCGGACAGAAGTATGAAAACTTAATGAAAAATGTTGGCGAATAAATGTGCTATATGAACATTTTCAATTGCCCAATTGCAATACGAGGAATGGAAAGCGGGTGTGGAGGGCATGTGGCAGGTTGGGCGCCGCCTCACCGCTTACTGCTAATTGTGATGGCGGATGAGATTGAGATTGGGCGCGGCGGCACAAAAAGGCGTACATAATTCATGTCACTCTCCTTACCCCTCCCTCACCGAGACTCCCCTTCTCTGTTCGCCACGCTAACAAGCACATTAATAATATCTTAAGGAAGACGTGGCAAAGCGGCGCCGCCCACGCTCCTGCTCCCACATTCTCCATCTCTCTCTCTCTCTCTCTATCTCTCTCTCCAGGACGTGGTCGAGCACAAAATGCAGTTAATTAATCATTCGGGCAAAAGTAGTTTTGCTGCTTGATTTATTTTCGTGGCATTTCCAAGTGGCTGCCAACCACAACAAAAGTCAAAGTTTTTTATCTGCCGACAGGCAGGCAGGCAGACGACGGCGCCAGTGTAACCCCCAACCCTCCCCTGCCCAATTCTCAACCTATTGGCAACGCTGACGCCGCAACTGGCCAAAATATTGTAGTATTAAAAAGCAACCAAACGGAACGGACGCAGAGAAGAGAAAAAACCACAGCGAGAGCAAGTTGAGACTCTAAAAAAGGGATGCCACCCAGTCATGGAGCCGGATGAAGGATATTCTC
The DNA here is from genome assembly GCA_018151435.1 of Zaprionus africanus. Classification (NCBI taxonomy): domain Eukaryota; kingdom Metazoa; phylum Arthropoda; class Insecta; order Diptera; family Drosophilidae; genus Zaprionus; species Zaprionus africanus. Next base: position 1,198,524 of record JAECXB010000096.1, read on the forward strand.
TTTTCGCTCTGTGTGGTTTGAATCGTCGCTTTCGGCTAGCGGCAGTGCGTCATCTCCGCTCCGCCTCGCGCAGCTCTATGAGTCGATTAATTAAACCGCAAGCGTTTAAGCGGCAAACCGCACCAGCAGCCGCATCGACAACCAAGTTTGCTTTAATTTGACTTTCACTCTCGCACACCCACACACAGACACACACACACACGCGCCACACACGCACGCTCTCTTTTTATAGGTTATGTACATGCATGCAGCGCGCCAGGGGGGCTCTGCTGCTGCGCTGTGTCCCATCGCGGCAGAGGCAATCAAATTTCGTATTAATTATGTGCTTAACCAAACACCTCGCAGCTCACAGAGTGATGGCGAAGCGGGCGGAGAAGGGGGAGAGGTTGTTGGCTCTGACGGCTGTGCAAATTGTAAACTGTCAGCTGGGTCACGTTGTTTGGTTAGGATTATGCGACGATGAGCACGAGAAATGAGAGAAGAGCGCCGAAAATGAGAGCAGAGAACAGTGAAAAAGACACAACGCACACACACACACACACACAAAAATACACTAGCAATCTGCACAGTCTGTTGGCCATGCGGGTCAGGGCCGGCACACTGGATAGCGCAGGGCAGGACAATAATTCTTTTGGTTTCCACATTTTGCTGGAGCGATAAAGGGCGAGGGGTGTGGGAGCGGACGCCGGCTGTCGAAAATCCTTTTGCGGCTTATGTTCATACGGGCGACACATGTCACGGGTCAGTTGCTGCCTCACACAAACACACACATATAGATGTAAGTATAAATGTGTGTGCACTTGTGTTTGCCTATTGACATGCCGTTATAATTGTGTACAATTTGTTTGCTTCGTCAAATTCTTGTCACGCGATCTGGCAACTCCGTACTCATGCAATCCACTATGTGGACTCAACTTGTTTGCCATTTCGCAACAACAATTAGACCATTTAACTTTGCACACATATGAAAGAGAAGAAGCGAAGCGAAGAGCAAAAGAAATGCATTAAAACTGTTCAGCGCTAAGCCAAAAGTTATGCAGTTTTTTAAGTGAATATGATTGCATTCTAATGTCAGCCATAAATTAGCGACTCGCATGCCGCACAGTGCGGTGCCACGCATTCTCCCTCTCTCTCTCTCTCTCTCTCACACTCTTGTTTACCCCTCCCCCTGCACTACCCACGCTCAAGTCATGCATTACGTGACAGGAGTATGTGAAACTTTTCAACTTGAACGAAAATTTATATGCTGAAAAATATAACTAAGAAAAAAAAACCGAAAAATAAGAAAAAGAATGTGCGAAAAATTTCGCGTGGCTGAGATGGGAGCGGGGAGGAGCTGGGTGCGAATCAGACGTAGGAGGACTGCGGTTTCGCGTGCCACACTCGCATGTGGAACGTGTCTGACTCCTGCTGTGACTTCGCCACAGCTGCTGCTACTGTCGAGTGCTGCAGCTGCAGACCGCCTCTTCGTGGCGTGGGCGTGTCTGCAGTAAGCATTCGGCATGTTCAAGATGAAAAACTGCCACGGATTACCACGTGGTCGCTAAAGTTTTCCACGCTTGATTTTCATGTTGATTATAATCTTTGGTTTCAACTTGATCGCTTCACTGCGTGCGTGTGCATGTGGCAATAAGTGTTGGCAGCATTTTTGGGTGAATCCAGCCAAATAAGATTAAAAAAAAGCTGAACTGTATGGATTCGGAATAAATATAAACCGGATGTAGCGATTTTTGGTATATAAAAAAGCTAAAAAGCAGTATTTTCGATCCCAATATTAAAAAAAATGAAATGGCAACACTGGTGCCAATGCGGCATTTTGGCGCCATTTTAGTGTTGCCCTACTTTGTGAAAATATCCCCGAGATGTAAATTAGGAAATTATCGATTCGTAGTTAGAATTTATTAATTTGATTGACAATCGATAAAAGGCGAGCACGTGCAATGCAGCCCTTGTCTTGGCTTTCCCGAGCTTGCAATAGTTCGATAGTTCGCATATTCGATAATATCGTTGACAGCGAGAAATTTGACATTGTCGCGCTGTGTCATTGTGAGGAAAAGTCTCGTTGAAAAATTACGCTGGAATATAGCAGAGCAATTCGGGAGTCAAGGAACATATAATTTCGTAAGATCTTCTTCCGTTTTTCAGCTTTTTAATTATTCCCTTGTGCCCTCTTTGATACGAAAATGGCGTGTGTAAGTGAGCATCAGCCTGAACAGCAGAATATGGTGAGCATCAAGAGAATAAATTGAATAAAAAAATTATTTTAACTAACTAAAATTAAATCGTTTTTGCAATTGCTTTGTGGCAGTACCGTTCTTTTTATATAGATCCATATGATTCGTCGACACGTGAGGAGCGCATTTCCGCACAGCGCAACGCAGCCGCAGTGGTCCGCCAGGTGAGCCCCAAGCCGAAAAAAGTGGTGACCATCATCATTGGGGCGGCAGAGATAAAGTGCGATCTCGATTTGCTGCAACGCAATACAAAGTTCTTTGTACGCGGTCAACCTGGCATGGCGTATGCCTTGCCAGCCAACGATGTCAGCTTGGAGGCATTCATCATCATCTATAAATGGATGGCTAAGCCGAACGAGGTGGTACCACCGAAGCCATTGATGAGTGTCTACAAGGCTGCCACCTATTTGCGCGTTCAGGTGCTGCTCGATCAGTTTCAGGATGAATTCGAGAATCCGCATTCAGCTCGCGAGGAGCTGGGTTTCTACATCTTCATAGGTCTGCACCAGCTCAACGTGCCTGTGCCCTTTCGCAAGCCGTTGCGTGTGCACAAGTTCTTTCTGACTCTCATCGGCACCAAGGAGTTCCAGAACTTGTGGTCGACAGCACTGGTCGAACTGCTCAGCTCGCCGCACATTTGTGTCAACTCTGAGGTGGAGGTACTGATTGCGGTCATGTTGTGGCTGGTGCATGACTATAAGACACGCGGCAAGTATGCCGAGGAGCTGCTGTCGTGCGTACGCTTCGATAGCATCCCGTTGGAGGCACTGCTGCAGTTGCGTGCCCATAGTCCCATCAATGGAGTGACCGAGCTATTATTTCGTCCCGAATTCGAGACCTTTTTAAAGCGTGCTCCGTCGCACAACAACAACATGCGCTATTGTCACCGTCGCATCTGGGTGTACGATCGTCTCTGTGAATATCACCATGATCCGCATTGCCCCAAGCGCAATTACATCACCTTTGGCCAGTTCCAGCAATTCCAGCAGGTTCTACGCAATGCACCTAACTTCCATTGGTGGCATCGCCATCAGCTCAATCCGTACGACCACGGATGCCGCAATGAGAAGTGTCGCCGTCGCAAATAGATGCATAGGTAAACCCGAATTCATTCCCATTTGGATAACAACTGCAATCCTACTCGACTAATCCACTCAAGACTAACTCTGATTAATCATGATTAACAGGCAATATTTTCATCTTCATATTGTACTAAACCATCTAACAATTTCATATTAAAACACATGTAACTAATCAAATCGTAATCAAGATCTGACTTTTATTTTATTTATAGACATCTTATAGCCTCTAACCTTTTATGATCGATCATTATATGTCTATCTCATACTTATACGTAGATTCATTTCCCTTCCACCCCCAAAAATCAATCTTTAAAACGTTCGATTTGTTAGTTCAGTTTCAAGTAAGGTTATGTTGTGAATTTCTGTGTCATTCAGCTCGCCCACAAGCAGTGCCACAGCTGCCACTGGCAGTTGCCTCACCACATTGATGACAACAGTTCAGGCGCAGGTTCAGAAATTCTTTTATTTCATTCTTTTCCTGGATCGCCGCGGTGGGCAAATCCGCTTGCGGAGGAGCTCGCGCGCCTTTGTTTGTGTTGCCTTGTTTCCATTCACGCATTCCATGGATGACGACGATACAAATTTATCCATCCATTAGCGGAGGTCAGCACGAAATATTTGCGCTAATTGGCAACTGGCATTTTGTTGGGGCAGGGACGAGGTCAAATATTCCAACCCACAAGACTTCGAGCCGAGGACAGTGAGAGCCCAATTTTGTAATTAATCATTTTCTGATTTGGCATTTCGAACTGTTTCGGTTTCCGTTTTCAGCTGCCAATTCGCGTGGCCGATTGTTGCCACGCTGCCCATTTCCCTCCCCTCGCTGACTCTCTGGCCGTCCTACCTTGCGTTGGAGCTTTTCACGCGCCGTTAAAGTTTAATCGAAAAAGTATTTTTGTGGCCAATGAAAATTCCAATAACAAAATTCCAACGGCAGCAAAAACTTCTTCGATGTTTTTTTCGTCCTTCCTCTCATATCCTGTTGTTGCCCAGGTGCGTTATACGCCCCTCCCTACCCGGAGCAATGGGGATCAAGTGCAGCCAGTGCAATTGACAGCGGGCCAAACTTTTTGTGGTTCATTTACAGCAAAGTTTGCGCCTAAACGCGCAATTAAACCAAATTTAAAATTCAAAACTTTGCACAAGTTCCTCGGTAGAGAAGAGAGGGCGAGGGAAAGGGACTCAGTATAATGAGCAGCATCTTGCAGCTGTTGCTCGCGGGCAGCAGCATTGAGATGGATCTGTTGGCGTCCAAAAAGTCTCAGATAATTCGGTGCGTATACTTAATATAATATGCAAACAAGATGTACAAAATTGTCTATTTAATTTTGTTGCTAGTTGAGTGTTGGTCCTCCCAAGTTTTCCGAATGGGCACTTTTTTAAAGTTTTCTATTTCGTCTGTAGATTTTCTCAATTTTATGAACTACTTTCAAGATTCATAGAACCCTCGAACTATGATGTAATAAATGTACTACAAAATTTCCATATTTGAACATTAAATTTACTTTATTATAGTTTGTTTCAGTTCTCAATGTTTGAAATTTTGACAGAATTTACAAATATCTCACATAGTCTGGATTCTTATGAGATATGGAGTCACTGTACACTACAAGAGGGAACCATTGCTTTCTAGTATTCACATTTAAAGGGAAGCAAACGGACAGTTCGAAGGGAAGGCAAGAGAGAACGCGAGAGTGAAGCAGAGTGTGAGAGACGGAAAGAGGAAGGGCGATCAAAGGCTGAGTTGACAAAGCATTCGTTTGACTACTCTCAGAAAATATAACACAGCAGAGATATAAAATTTATTAATTACTTTATGTTTCAGAAGAAGTGTTTTAAAAGATGGTGGATAAATCTGGCGATTCGACGCCCATTGACGAGTCGCAATCAGAGATGCGAAAGCCGAAGAAAATATTAACGACAAGCAAAACTACCACGGTGCTGAAGGCCGTCGAGGATATACAGCGCATGTGAGTTATGGGGATCATGAGAGGGGAGATGGAAGTATGTTCAATACTAATCGATCATCACAGGTCTCCGGATGCCATTCGACAAGAGTTCGATCGCTTGGTGGAGCACACAAAGCGTCATTTTGTCGAGCAGACCAATCAGCCGTGCGTCAGCGTGGCGCAGGTGTTGCTACGCTGCCTTCAGAAGCATCCGCAACAATCGTGCCAATGTTTCGGAGCCATGGATGAGTATCGTCAGTGCGTCATGCTGGCCACACAGCGTCATATTGAGCGCTTGGCTGATGAGGAGTTGCAACGACAAGGCAGACGTCCGCCGCCGTCGTTGGCGCCACCACCAGACAATGTCCCGCAAGCGAATATGCCGCAGCCGACTTTGCCGCAGCCGAATATGCCAAATTTGCCACTGCCTCCAAATAGGCCGGAGCAGAATATGCCCCCAACAGTAGAGCTGGGCGCCAGTAGCTTACCCAGCTCACGTAGCTGGTACAAGCCGTGGACCTGGCTCCGATAAGTGTCGAAACGTCAATGCCTTAGTCCAAAAACCAAATCCTAAAATCCTCAAAAGTCCTGGAAGTCTGCTGTGAATCTTATCCAAATCCTGTACAAAAACTTTTTTAAGTTTACTACCACCCCTTTCCTACCCAACCTCCTCTCCCCTTTGTAACCTTGATGAATCGTTTTACTAATTAAACAAATGGCGTCTCGGCCGCAGCGATTTGAATTGGCTATGCAGCCATGTTTCTTCGGGGCGGACACTTGCCACACGTTGGCGCTCCTCCTATTCCCGTCCATCTCCCCCTCCTTGGCGACGTGTTTGCTATGGCGGCCAAAAAACTAAGGGCAATATTTGTGAAGCACTCGCAGCTGCAGCCAAGTTGCAGCCCCGCGGCCATTTGTTCTTCTATTCATTCATTTGAATGTCTACATCATCATCTGCTGCCTGGGTGTGCCAGTGTGTGTGTACCAGTGTGTGTGGCAGGTCTGTGCCGGCTGATGCTGGCTGGCGGCATTGCAATTTGCAATAAAAGTAAATCTGCAGCTGCAGCAGCTACAGCAAGGCGCCTGCAGCAGCTGCAAGTTGATACACAGACTCGACTCCGCCCGCTACCACTGCCACTCTCACTCTCGGCCCAAGCGAGGATTCCCACGATGTTATTCCCACCCCCTTACTCGGGGCCCCGGCCAACAACAACACACTCTTTCAACTCAGGCATGTGTGCGGTTTCGGGTCGAAAGCCTTTCGGCCACGGTAAGCAAACATTAGAATTTATTAAATCCGAGCTCAGGTGCCCCGAACTTATCAAAAAACAAGAGAGAAGAGTAACGTTTAATATACCGAAGAACTTATACTCTTACAGTTCAGTGAAGTTTTGACAAATATTTGTAAAGTTAAGTCTGTATCAGCTATACTATATAGCGGTTGATTCTACAAATTCTGATTTATATATGATATAAGGTTATGTATATATATCATTGTTTATATACACGTATGTACATTTAAAGTACTTGTTCAAACCTACCCTCTGCAAGGGTATAAAAAGTGAGGGTAACAGTTTATATGATGGACTGATAGATTCCCTGTACAAACGGAACGTTTGAAAGACAAAAGGAACATTTGTTAGTAATTTTATATAAGTAATATATATGTATGTACTTCTCCTTCGTTTCATTACAGACTATAAATTATCAGTTATAAATTAGTTTTACTTTATGCATAGTTATATATCATCTTTAAGACCGTCACACAAGATTACAGTTCAACTGAGTTACGAACGCTGTTTGGGTTCCTTATAGCAAGGCAATTCGACGATGTGATTAAATAAACCCGCACCTTATACCTTTCATGAGTACAGGGTATAAAAAGAAAAATTATTGCATATAAAACTCACCTGGCTAGTGTGGCAAGAGCAATAGCCTGACAGAGTAAATGGGAAGGGGACAGCATGAAGGAAGGAAGGCACCGAAGGAGGAAGCGGAAGAGAAACAGTAACGAAAACAGGCTGAACCGAAAGGGGGCAGGGCAATAAACTTTTCGGTTGCTCTTGTGCGGGTGAGCGGCTGTGTGTGTAGATGTACCACGCCCACGTATATACGCACTCGGTCCAGAGATTTGTATTATCTCTCCAAACACATATATACGCACATCCAGGCACATACATAGGGGCATATACCAATAATCCAACTTTGCTTTTAGGCAAAAAAAAAATGAAGTAAAACCAACAAAGCTTTTTTCGTCTGGGTCTGAAAAAAAAACCTACCACCGCAACACAATGACCATGGGATATCGAGGATGCGAATACGAATATATACGGGGACTATACACGGCATATGCAGTGCTTCAAGTGATGGAATATCGTGGGGAAATTCGGAACAATGAACATGGAGAACAAAGGCAAACACCTGAAAGCACTCTCAATGTGCACAATTTGAATGACGAGGTGAGCCGATAACTATCGATAAGTATCGAGCTGCATTCAAAGGTGCATGTTACGGTGCGAATTGAGTGTGGCAAAGGCTTCAGAGCGAACAAAGGCGAACACTTGGAAACACTTTGAATGCGATGGGAATGACGCAGTAAAATGTTACGAAATTAATGGAGTTTAAAAAGTGATAAAGGAAAGCTCATGGAGCCGAAAACTATCGATAAATATTCAGCAAAGCACAAAGGACAAAATTTAATGAACATAATGGATTATGCCAGAGTCTTGCTTGGCAGCTCGTCGACTGAAGGAAAAGATGATAAAGAAGGTAAAAGATATTAACAGATTGACTTCTGAGATCAAAAAGACTTAGCATGAGGATTTAGCAAGGAAGCGCATTGTCCTAAGTGTACTTCAAACTTGTTTGATCAAAGCGTAGAGGAAACGAAACAAAACCAATCTTTGAATATGGAAATAATCGATAGTTGATTCGTTCATTCATTTAGGATTTTGCTTATCACAATTCAATCTAAGTATTGCCAGCATCGTGCCTTTACAATGAGACAGCGCTTCGTTCGAGCCAATATTTATTACGTATGGCCTATCGTACGTCTGTAATCTCTAATCCCTTATGCTCCATCGCCATTCACAATAAAGTAAAGAAGAACAGGAAAAAACCTCTGGCTAAGACAGTGAAAAACTCTTTGCTTTTTTTCGGGGTTTTCTTTCGTTAAAGGGCGCAAAAATGTGCTCCGCCATTGACTTAATAAAAAAATGGAAGAGGAGAAAACGAAGAAAAACAGGGGCAAATAACGGAACAGCCAACAACTTAAGCAACAACAACAACATCGAAAGCAGCAACAACAAATCACAGTGTACTCAACTACGCAAAACCTGTGCGCGTCCCGCTTCCATCCCCGCCCGCTATCAGCGTACACAGCTTCCGTCCCAGATGCCTGAACCCTTAAGTTTATGTTCGTTTAGCTGTTTTTTTCCGCCAAGCTTTTGGATATTTGTTTTTTTTGGAGATACCCTGCAAAAATTAATAGCGAAGGCTACGTCTAAAAACGTTGCATACAGTTATATTTATTGCTTTTCAACAGTCAGCCAGTATTTTCACTGGTCCTAGCAGCCTGCTCCGCTTGAAAACCTTCAGCAACTCAGCTGCCAAGGCAAAGGGGGTATTCAGATTTAGAGTGCGTGTAGCTGACACTATGATTTTGTCAATTTTAAAGTCTTTCGAGGTTCTATTAAAGTTTGTTAAATATTTCATAGAATTCGCTTAATAATATTAACGAATACCAATCCAAACAGGGTAACACCCAGTCGTGCTCAGTAGTGTAACAATAATTTCTATACCCTTTCAGAGGGTATATTTATTTGTGCAGTACTTACAAATATTCTGTTCAACATCTTGAGGGACTGTGAAGGTTCAAAACTCTTTACCTTTAACATCGTTCGAGCAATCGATGAATACTTCCTAGAACTGTAAGGGTAAACAACCTTCGGTATGCCTAAGATTAACCTTTTTTTCCTGTTTTTGTTTATTTTTTTTGGCAGTTTATTTTTGTTGGTTGCCGCTACTACCGCCTCGGAACATCGTCATGCCATAAAGATTATTATGAAAGCATAAGCATTTTGCTAAGCTTTCGTTCGTGCCTTGCACTTGCTTCCTTCTTCTCCATGCTCGCTAAAAGGGCTAAACGAGGAGCAGTCTATGCCGGACGTGGAGCGTAAGGGGAGCGAGTAGTAGCTATGGAGAGTGCCGTAGCATCTCCGTTAGTATCTGGATGTATCCATCTCTGTCATGCCATTTGGCTGGCACTCTGGAGGGCTTAAGTGTGCATGCATTATGCCATATATGTATGGGAAACCCTATATACCATGTCTGCATAGTACTGTTTGTTTGTGCGTCTACTCGCTATGTATAACACTGTATATAGCAACCGGGCGAGTGCATTGGAACTAATTTATTGTTGGATGGGGAGGCGAAAATGAAAACGAGATAGTGCAATTAAATTGTCACATCGCATTGACAAATAGGTAAAAGATTTTATTGTTAACTGTTAATGCAGCTGTCAATGATATCATTGGCAAAAGGTTCAATGTAACTTGCACTTCTCTTTGTTAATATTCATGTGTCAATTTGGCATAAATTAAGTTCATTCTCTACAACAATTTCAACTCGATATCTTCCTATTTTCAACTCATAATAAACCCAAATTCATTTTAATATAACTCTTTGCGATATGTTGCTTTTACATGAGTTCCAAAAACAAAAAACATTTAATTCTATTAATTAGTAAGACTTGCTTAACATGTTGGAATGGAGGCAAACGTGTTGCTTTTCTAATGGGATTTACCTTTGACAATTCTCCAAAGATTTCGCCCAAAAGCTAAGAAAAACATTGAAAAGGAAAAAAACATCTTTTATAATGCTCTCAAGGAGAGGCGAGAACCTAATTTATGCCAAACCGTTTGGCTGACTGCCCGATGTTTTGGCTTCGGTTTTTGGCTAGGGTCCTAGCATTCGTGTGCTACGCTGCGGTGCGGTACTTGGGGGCCTGGGGGTTCTGGGATTTTGGCTTTCCCCGGCTTTCCCTTGCAGCACTCAGTCAAATTTCATATACTTTTGCTTTGTGTTCTTTTTTTTTGGGTCCCATTGCTGCATGTGGCATATGGCAAACCGTTGTAGAACAAGCAGCTTTGAGAGCCAACAGCGAAAAAAAAAAATACCCTCAATTTACTTGGGAAGGGGTATACTGTCTTGTACAGAAAGAGTGTGTACGCTTTGATGTTGACTGTTTAATACGATACAAAAATAAAGGTACTTGCTTTTAAAATGCTAATAAATATTTAATTTAAATATTTAATTCTTGACTTTTGCTAAACCATGATGACTCAACTATTCATTTCATAAATATATCTATCTGTTAATTTTTGTGCACTATAATCGCATCAAAAGTGATTTATTTAAGGTTTTACTCATTCGCCCGTCTGGCTAGGGTATGCGGTAGGCAGAGTCTTTGGTTTTCTTGTTTTTCCACTTATTTTTTTGATGAAGTGAAATGAAATAATGCAAAGCTGTTGCATAAGTGCATTTGTCTGTTATCCTGCCGAGCCCGCACGCCAATGGCAGCAACAACAACAACAACTAACTAAGTAGACCGCAGCCGAGGTGCCTGCACTCGACACGTTCCCAGCCCTCCGCCCACCGCCCTCACCCTGCGCCCTGAGCCATGCCTGCACTTGTTTTCGACGGAATCAATTTAGCGTAAGAAGTTTTGTGTTTTCTTTTTTTCCACTACACCAACCCCCCATCCCATCCCCCTTTGGTTTTTCCCCCTTCGGCTTGTCATGTGCAGCAGCTGAAGGGGCATGGCAAGTGGTGGCAGCACTTGGACTTGGACTTGAAGTTGGCTTTTGGGCTCGTGATTTTTTTTCTTTTTTTTTTTGGTTGAGGGCTGTCGGGTTGGTTTGGAGTTCTTTTGGGGGTTCTTGGTTTGGGCTTAGCAATGGGTTTGCCTCTTTGTTTTTGGGGCATGTGGTGCAATTATGTCGGAGACTCTTAACTCAACTCGACTCGACTCTGGCAGCAGCTGTCTCTCTCCAACACTCACTCGCTCGTTTGCTCTTGTTCGCTCTATTAATCAAAAGTTATACAAAAAGCCAACGAACTGCGCCACAAGTTGACTAGCTGTGCCCACCTTCCTGTTCCATATGCCACTACCCTGTTCCCGGTTACACTTCCCTGTTTCACTTTGCTATTCCTTGTTCCCAGTTCCCGCTTCCCAGTTCCCTGTTCCCTGTTCCCTGTTCCCATTACAACTTGTTGTTGTTTGCAATTTAACTTTGCTGCCAGCCAAGGCTCAGCGCAAGTGGAAGTTGTCGTCGTGCAACGACGTGGTCTGCCTCAACCCGCCTTGGCTTGCCTCGCTGGATCAGCTTGGCGTAAAACAAGATATAATATTTTATGAAAAGCTTTCCCGTCGTCTGTCCCCGTCTCCGATTTCGTAGCTATAAATAAATAAAGCAGCCAAACACAATCAAAAACCAATGAAGCAAACCGGCAGCAACCGCAAATGACACGGCCTGGCAGCAAGCAACGAGGTAGCTGGAGGAAAGCAGGCAGCGGAACGAGTTGGCAGTCAACAAGGAGTGGACACGCTGGACACACTAGTCGCAGCGGCAAGCAGCACGGCAGCAGCAGCCTTATCATCGTCGTCGTCGTCCACGGTCAATGGCTTCTCGTAATCCTTTGGACATCTAAGTACGCGCCAGTGTGCTTTATCGTTTCTCTCTCTCTCCCTCTCTCTCTCTCTCTGTGTCACTTTCTGTGTCTCCCTTACCGTATTTACTTTTGTTGACTTGGCTCAAATCGAAACAAATAACTAAAACGACCCATCAGAGCACTCTCAACAGAACTCGACTCGTCTCCCATCTATTTGTCAGCTTAATTTCTCAGCTTCAAACAGCTTTACCCTTCTCTCTCTCTCTCTTTCTCCCTCTCCTTCTCTTTCCCTTTCGTCTGTTTTCTATTGTAGCCTATAAGCGTTTTATTTCAGTAATATGATGTGTGAGCTTGGCTCGGTAATCTGTTTGTGGCTTAAAGAAACTCTGCAATTTAATTTAACTAAATACAATTTCTGGTTTTCTCTTGTGCTTGAAACGCATTAAATATTTAGCTAACTTACATCAAATGGGCTATGACAGATGATCATATGATAATCTTTGAAATTGTTCACAAGTTATTAGATAATTTAAGACAATTTAAGAACTCTTTGAATATGCATTTCGAATTGGAAGATCTCTTTGAATGAGCTTTTCAACTTGGAAAGATTAGAAATAAAGTATTGTACAAGACTTTGGCTTCTAATAAACCAGGGTATTTGCAAGCTTGTTATGCATAACTTTTGAAGAGTACCTTTTGGTCTAAACCACAAATGTAATTTTGAATTTAATTTATAATTTCTGCCAACGGTATTTGCATTCATGTAACCCAACTCTTTCAGTTTTCGCCGCACAAACTGCAGCAAAATTCAAATTTGTTTCTGGCAATAAAGAGTATCGTTGTTCTGCTAAATGTTTTGTTTCCTGTGCAGAAAGTTTGGGGACAGAGAGGCAGTGAAAAGAGTGAAAGAGGGAAAGGGGCAGCTACACGCTGTGCTCAAAGAGTTCTTTCCCTGCGTTTGTCTCCCTCTCTCTCTCTCTCTCCTGCAGCCCACTTCCACTGCATAGCCAACTTCAGTGCAGTGATTCAATTTTAATTACTCAACATTTGTGCCCCGCAGCGCCACGCCCACAATCCTCTTGCCACGCACCATTTTCTAATTTACCCAAATCGCGCGTGGTTTGACTTTTGCGACACCCTGCCACACCCCCGCGCCCCCCAAAAGTTAAGCGAGTCTGCGACTCGTCCGAAACTTAATAAACGAAATGAGCGCCCACAATTGTCGCGCTCTTGCCTTAATCCCCATTGCCCCCATCTTTCTCCGCCGCCTCCTGCTGCTGCTGTCGCTTGCCGCCTACAGTTTCTCGCCATTTCCGTTTTACGTTCGCCGTCTCGTTCGCCTATCCCGTTCTCTTTAAGTCATCCTCTCTCTCTGTCTCTTTCTTTCGCTTCTTGTTTTCCCATTCACCAAGTTTTGTGTTTAATTTAATTTGCTTTGGAATTTTAACTCGATTTTGTTTCATGAATTTGCGTTTAGCGAATGCCACAACTTTTTAATTGCCAGGTGGTTCACATGTGACAAACCACTCACACCCTGTGTGCGGATGCCACCCTGTGGTGCCACAGTGGCGCAGCACCTTGGCTAAGTCGTTTCCTCGACGGAGGTATTGGGTAACCATAATTTCAAACTTAGTTCATAAAGCTGACGAGAGGCTAATTAAAAGTGAGGCTAATCGAGCTAAGCAAAAGCGTGGGCAGCTGACGGACTAAGAGATACTCTGTAAACAGCTTCGACGGTTCGAATTCAACTACAAATGATCTTCCTAAATTTCATGCGTCTGCACGCAGACGGAGAATATTAAAGAGAGGCTAAGGACGCGAAATAAAAGGAGGGGGGAGTGGTCATTCTCCCTTAGGCACGTTTGTGATGGCTGTTGATGTCCGAAATGGCCGCTCAGTGCCCTGCACCGAGTAGGTGGCGAATGCGTAATGCGTATACTTAATGCGTGACATCGTCGCTCATACGCCGCCTTGGAGTGACTTAAACGTTTCGCAGCATTTGACTTAATGAAGCTTAAAGACAATAAAATGCTTAAGCACACACACATACACACACACACACACCCAATGTCAGTGACCGCCCCCATTGGTGCCATGAAAAGTTAGCGGGCAAGGACTTTGTGCCGAGTCGAATGTCTCGAACAGCGTCTTCGCGGCGGGCGCGTCATAATTTCTATGAATTTCATACACTTTGATAAGCAGACAATTGGCATGCGAGTCACGTTCGCCAGGCGCAGGAAGAGAGAGAGAGGCCGTGGAGGGCGGGACCCAGCGGCGGCGCTTTGTTTGTGTTGTAAACTTTTGGTGTCTGCCATGTAAATCAGGCCAGGCAGAAGGGAGACAATTAAACGCGCCGGTCACGATGCCAACGATTTTGGGGCTAATGGAAGCGAAACTGCAAATGGACCGGGGCCAAAGAGCACAAGGTAGCGAGGTGCTCTCTTTCCCACTCACTCCGTCTCTCTTTCTCTGTCTCTACTCCTGCCACACTACCTCGCACTCGTCACTTCCTTTGCCATTTCCGTTAGCTGTCGAAAAGTGTAAACAATTAAATTTTAATTAGAATGCGCCTTGCTTGACAGAAGACCGAAGATTGAAGACTTTAGATGGGAGAGGGAACTGGCAGCCAGGGCAGAGGGAAATTGGAGTCGAGTCGGGAGACAGCAGACGCAGCAGACACAGCTCAGCCTCAACATCCGCACAGACGCTGCTCATTTCCGGCCTCGTCGCCAGCTTAATTTATTGTTGCCCACCTCCTCGCTCTCTCCCGCTCTCTCACTCTCTCTCTTTCTCTCTATCGCACTCTTAGCTGTAAATTAAACGCCTGCCAGTTAATAGAAAATGCCAAAAGCCTCTCATTTGGCGCGCACATGCTGCACAGTTGGTTTAATAAACTCGCAGCGGTTTGATCTATTGCCAGCTTAGTTTTAGCCACTTAACTGCCAACGCAAGTGTGTGTGTGAGTGTGTGTGTGCGTTAGTGTGAGTGCGTGTTCGTGTGTGTTTGAGTGTGTGTTCACGATTTATGCTGCCCAAAGGTGTTGATCCCCATTCCCACTCGTATTCGCAGCTCCAAAGCTGCCGCTCGACTCACTGGCGCCTCGCACTCGCTTTTACTCTTCTCCCCTCTCTCTCCCCTCTCTCTCCCCTCTCTCTCCCTCTCGCATATGACAAGCTCGTAATACCCATGATTTGTGTTGCGATTTGCTCCGGGGATTTCGTTTCGTTTTCAAGTGTGCTTCGAATTGATGGCCAAATTGCTGTTGCTGTTGTTCCCCTGCCCCCCTTCTTCCTTCCCTCTGGCTAGTGTGTCCCACTCTGGTCTTGGAGTGTGGCAGTCGTGGTGTACAGCAAATCACTTGAAAGGCGATTTCCTAATGCGGCGATTTCCAACTGCTTTGCCATATGTCATATGGCGTGTGTCATATAAACCACAAAGTAGGACAAAGTAGGTGTGGCTAAGGTAGCTGCTCTTGTTGAGGTAATCTCTGGGTTACGTTTATGCTATCATATTTTATATGACATATGCTAAATACAATGCATAACGTTGCCATATACTGCCATGTGCCATATACATATTTTGTATATGTTTTGAAGTTAAATTAATTATTTTATATGTTCAACACACTACCCTCCGTAATATGGCCTTAGAAGTTTGTATATCATACAGGAACTTGCTTCTTTTGCTACACGCTATAAACAAGTCGGAACTAGGCGGATCGAACCGATATATCGTACAGTTGCCATACAAACTATCGGCATATTATTGTTATTTGTCAAGATATGGCAACAAAATTTACTACATCGGTCTTCCTCTTAATGCATATTGTGCATATAGAATTTCATCAAAATCGGAGCACTATAACATATAGCTGCCATAGGAACAATCCGCCAAAATGAAGGTTTTTATAGAAAGACACTTCTGATTTTAAAAAAATTTGTCTACTTAGTGTCTATCAAAGTTAGTCACAATATTGAATATACACAATATCATTCAATACTGCACCATTATAAATAACACGTATAGGAACAATCAGAGGATATAAAAACCTGCAAGGGCATAAAACTTTCCACATGCCGCAGGTAACCTTTCAACCTCATTTCATCTGACTTTGTGCGTGCCGAACTTCAGCCAATGAATGCAGTGTTTGATTTTCATGCTCTCAATATTTTCAGTAATCAATCATAGTGTGTTTTTATTCATATAACTGAATAACGGTACCCAATCACGGCACCCTCTTGACAGCTTTGCCAATTTGGACTTTGCTCTTCGTTCCGTTTCGAAATCATAAGAAATCCCTCTTAACTAGCATATGCACATGAAGTTCTTCGTCTTGATTTTGATTGCATTCTCCGAAAGTTTTGCCTAACGTAATAACTTTGAGATAGAAATGCAGACCCAACTGGAAGATACCCTGTAATTGTAAGGAAAATAAACAAAATCGTTTCAGTGCCACATTTTTGAGGTTATTCTTTTGTTGTTGAATTACATTGCAAGTTGTATTATAATTAATAGAAATAGCAAACAAAAAGTACTGTAAATGTAAAAATACTAGAACTTTTACATTAAATACCAACTTAGTAGAACGTGCGCGGCTTGTGGCTTCTAACTTTTTCCCTTTGCCTTTGGCTCTTTCATTCACTGCAATAAGTTTAGCTGCAACTCTAGTTTCAGTTTCGCATGGCACTAGTTGCCACGCCCATTTTGTGGGGAGTAGACTACTCGGTTTTCTGGTCAATTTATGCGCTGCTGTTATTATTGCTGTGGTAGCTGCAGCAGCAACAGCAGCAGCAGCACTTTATAAAGTAGCAACAAATAATTGACCAGATACACAGGCTACCTCTGTCCATATCTCTCTCCTTTACTCTCATCTTCATTCTCTCATTCCCTTGCTCCCTCACACACACACACAGCTGCAAAAATATGCGAGCAAGTGGCAATCATCGTCTGCCGCTGCTGATCATCGTTATTGTTGCTGGTGCTGCTGTATTGCAGCTGGCAACAGCAACTGGCAATTGTTGCTACGACACTGGCACGCCCACCGCCCCTCTTCCCTCACCCCTCGCTCCAGTGAGTGCTTAAAAATACATTGCACGTTCAAAATTGAAGTGCAAATGCTACGAAATCCACACGCAAAAAACGCTCGGCGCAGCTGCAAGCGAAAGCTCACGCAAAAAAGGCGATTCGCTGGCAAATCGCTTTCGCCAGCAAATCGCCAATAGAAAGTAGAGACTGTATAATGTTTGACAAGTTAAATAAGCTTTAAATATATGTTCAAATATATTTGAATACTTGATGAACTCAGCAATATCTTTTTAAATGGTTTTAATCCCTCTTCGAGTCGTTTACGTTTGCTGGAACAACCTAGTTCATGGCCCTTCAGCAGTTCTTTGACTGCTTCAATAGCTCATGCCAGCACTGTCTCAATTAAAAAGTTGCCACATTCAAAAACAGTTGGCGAAATTGTTGCGAAAGCGAATCGAGAGACGCGCATGCATGTGTGTGTGTGGCCTGTGTGTGTATGTGCGTGTGTGTGTCAGACACTTCTTCTCTTGCTCATTTTGCGCTCGTTTTCGTTTTCGCTTTGGTTTCCTTTTTTATTTCGTTTCTCGGTCGGCTCAGGCGATGTCAAACAAATGCAATTATGGATTTACGCGGCGTATGCGCAATATTTATATATGAACGCTTTACGCTTTCGCTTGCGGTTTGGCTTACGTTTTAATTGAGTTGCCGCCACGTTGCCGCGTATGATGCAGAAAATAAAAACGCTGGCAAAAAAATATGAGTGGGAGGGGAGGAGGGGGGGGAGGATGAGAGAAGGAGGCTGGCAGCGAGTCAAGAAATTGATGCGCGTTGGGTGCGAAAGACACATCAAACACTTGAAATATGTTGTGTAAACTTGAGAAATGACATGAAAGCGGGGCCAAACATAACAAAGACGCAGGCCGTACACACACACACACAGAGACACACACACACAGACAGACAGACAGACAGACACATGCATGTGGGTGAGCGAGGGCAGCTTCGAGTGCTGCGGAAAGTAAACAGAATGAAACGAAACAAAACACAGAGAAACAAACAATTTGCGTAGTCCTGTCCCTGACATATGAGTGAGAAGATGAGATGTGGAGGGAACAAGGAGAAGGAGGAGGAGAAGCAGAAGGGGAAGACAAGGCATACATCTTATTTGAGCTGGCTGAAAGATGATTGATACAGCTTGGCTTGCATGCTGAGCAGCAGATACAAGGCACAGAAAAAGATGAGGAAGTGATGGGAAGGGAGTCGAAGGGGAAGCATGGCGAGGCAGCTTAGGGAACGGGCCAGGCTGGGTGGGGGAGGGCGTTAGGTAATGAAGCGGAAATCGATTTGGTGCGCGGCTTAACCCGTGCCGGGAAATCGCTTGCCGGCTGCAGGCGTGCGTGAAAAGTTTGACAGCAGCAGCGGCAGCGGTAGCTGGAGGAGGAGGATGAGGCGTGGGTGCCAAGGCAGTGAGGGGGATGGCCAAATGGAGCAAAGTCCTGTTACAGCTACATGGAACAAGGAACACGAAACAACGCAAGGCAAGGAGACTGAGTATGATAAACAACGGCTGTGCCATACAAAGCGTAAACAAGAAAATATTAAGCAGCGCTGCAAGAGACCAAAACAAAGCAAAACAAGGCAAAGCAAAAGAGAAAGAGACCGTAAGAGAGACAGAGAGAGAGAGAGAGTGCGCGAGAGAGGGAGAGAAAGAGAGAGAAAAGTTTCTTTTGTGCTGCAAATGGTGCTGCTGCTGCTGTTGCCCGCCGCACTGTCAAGGGTATTCGATTGCCAGCACCGATTGTGTAACTTGGCACTGTGTCTGCGCTGGACCCCAATGAGAAGAATGTAGAATGTATTTGCACGCTTTAAAATCTGCAAAGCTTTGCTGTAAAACTGTTTAAAGTCCTTGTTTAACCAAGCTACGCACTGAACACCTAACCGAACTCGTCTGTCACTTCTTTTGGGCTTATCAGATTTGCTTTGCGTGTTGCTTTTACTTTTAACAAGTGAATAGGAGGAAAATAGACTTTATACTATATAATATATAATTTAATATTTGTAGTTTTTTAATATTTTATTTTTAAATTGCTTTTACATTTTGAGTAGTGTAGTAAGGTTAAGCAAACTCTAGCACTGACTTTGTAATTTATTTTAATTTAATCAGAATTTAATTTGTATTAAAACCTTTTTTTTCTTTTCTAGTTTAAACAGACTTTTACTTTTTCATTAATAAATAATAAATTATTAAAATATAAATATGTCTTGTTCAAATTGGTTTAATAGATTATGTAAACAAAATCGAGCTGATTTATTCTATATTCAAATCGTTCAAATCAGTTCAAAAGATACGCTAAATCAAGCAGATTTTTTCAGTGTACCCTTGGTCCATTGCACTGTAAGCGTATTTAGGCTTCGCACTGTTCACAAAAAATAAAAAAAAAGTGCGTGTGTTTTTTTTGTCAGCTGCCTGGAAAAGCGATTTCCGTAGCGGCTCGCACTGGCTCTCTCCCACATCCGCCAGCTATACCTATCGCTCTCCCCTCCCTCTCTCTCTCTCCGCCTCTTTCTAGCTCGTAACTTTTCACTTAAGCATTTTTGTCACGTCTGCCATTTATTTATATTTTTCTTTTGCCGCTGCTCCTGGCTGTGTGAGTGTGTGTGTGTGCGAGTGTGTGTACGAGTGTGTGTGTGTGGAAATACATTTTTGTAATATTTACTCAGCGCTTTGTTGGATTTTTGCGCCGTTGTTTGTTTTTGCCGTTAGGGTTCCGGTTCGGCTTCGTTTTTGGGGTATCCAGTTTGGGTTTCTGCTTCGGTCTTTTAAGGGGGAAGGGGGGAGAGGGGTGGCAAGGGAGGTACGGCATGGAGTGTGCAGCAGTTCCTTAATTTCTTTTTGTGAGCTTGTTTGCCTGTTTATTGTACTTGTTGTTGTTGTTGTTTTTGTTGGGCAAAGAAATCATATTTTATTGTTATCGAAATTTAGTGGAGGCAGATAAACATCGATAAACATCGAAGAAGGCTGATAGCGGGGTGTGGGGGCAGCTAGCTGACTAAGTTCTCGGCAACATTGTCATCCGCGAGCGGTTTGTTGCCACGCCCTGCCAACGCCCCCAGTCCCTTGCCTGCAACTTGCTGCGAGTGTTAACCCGGATTAGGCTGCACGTTGCGCGTTGCACGTTGCATGTAGAATGCTGACTGCTGTCACTGCGATTTGCCACTGGCTTCAGGCGCTCCAATTGCTCTTCCCCCGCTGCATAAGGTATGCAAGGCATGGGAGGGGGTGTTAAAGGGGGGGAGGGGGTCTGGAATGAGGCGGGATGTAGTGCGTTGCAATTCGAGTTGAGCCCGCATTGTTTTGATTTAGTGCTGTCTGCAGCCAACTGCCAAGCTGCCGCACGCAAGCTGCCATCTGCCACATGCCACCAGGCACCAGGCAGCAGGCACATGCAACCTACCTTCCACCCGCCAGCCGCCACCTGCCACCTGACACCTGCCACCTGACATCTAGCATCTGGCATGTTGTTTAAGCCACGCTTTGAGTTTAGCTTTTTCTAGCGAGGCAAAAACTCCTCCCTGTGTCCACCTGCGCATGGACTAATCTGCCAGTTTTAATCCGTTTTCCAGCTGCTTTGCAGGCAGCTGAGTGCATCAGCTGCTGAAGTTTTGTTAAAAATGTTAAGCTTAAGCTTTAATGAGCTTTTGTGTTGGAAGACGGTAAGTAAATATGCAGTGAGTACAGTGAGCTCACTACGTACTATATAATATATATGTGCCACAAGCAGTGAGGGACTAATTCAAGCTGAAATAATGTCAGAGGTATATCTAGACCTATTTCTTACTTGATCGTAACTTACCTTTTCTCTTGAAAATTCATTTAAAAAAAATAATTCCTTACCATGTCTGACACGCCTTTTTCGGCTATTACATACACTTGCACAAAGTCAGTATACCTTAGGTCATATAGTCTCTGAGCTCTTGATTTTTATACGGACAGACAGATAAACAGACGGACAAACGGACAGACGCTGTGGGTAGCGGGTAGGTTAAGTCCAGCAGTCATAATCGAAGCCTGTTCTTAACTGCCGCATTGAAGTACTTAAAGTATAAGTAAACACAATGGAAATTGCAATTATTAAACTCATCAATTTGATTCTATCGCGATAATATCACACATTCGCCATAACTTTGAGTATTTTCCATTTCTTGTCGACTTTACTGCCTTCGGCAATTACTTAACATTTTCACATGCTCAAAGCTCTTTAATCGAGCCAGCGGCGCAACGACCTCACCTATGCTTCCTCCTATGCCTCCCCCCAACACCTCCTGCTGCGTAGGCAGCTGACTGATTTCCCATTCTTGCACATGGATGCCGCCTTAAAAGGGACTTATAAAAGGATTTTTACCTCGCATCGACTACTCGAAACTTTTCATATAAATTACAACAATGCAGCAATTTGGCTTAAGCTCAGGCCCCAAAGCTAACAAAGGTAGGCAGTACGAGGATGGGGGAGGGATTGGTGGGGGGCGTGGCATGCCAACTGGTGCGTGCGGTGTGCGAGTTGTATTCGATGAGAGATTTGAGGGGCAGCTTAGGGGTGAACCCATTGATTGCGTTAATATTTATTTAAAGCTCTCCCTACTTCCCTCTTTCCCCCCGCCTCCTTTAAGCTCAAAGAGCACACACACACGCACACACATAGCCGGGCTTATTTCCTTGGCTTTTCTCTGGATGCTTTGAATGTAATTTGTAGCGAGAAATTTTTCATGATTTGCTCAACAATTGCAAAGTTATTCATTGTGTGCGGAAGAGAGTTTAGGGTTTGTGGGGCATGTTGAGGATTTGGTGAGGCAGGCACACTGTGTACAGGGTAATTGGGGCATGCAGGCTATTCTCGGTCATATTAGCAAGTTCGGCCAAAACTCAATTGAGTTGTTTCAATGACACGCCGAAAATTTCTACCAAGAAATAATGCCTAATCACTGCTCGGGGAGCTGCTGTGGAAAAGCTGCCGGGCGTGGGAATTTTCACGAAGAACATGTACGTGTTTGGATCAGCGAAAGCTCCAGGAGAGATAAACTGAGGAGGAGAAGAAGTGGGGTGGTGGAGAGGGGGGTAGCACTGGAGTAGACCGGCGTCAGCGGTGAAAGTAGCCGCAAGTAAAAGTTTTGCCCCGTCCATTTGGTCAATTTGGGCCAAAAGAAAATTTGTAGGCTATAGAAAGTTTTCCACAGAGAGCGAGACAGAGAGAGAGAA
This sequence comes from Zaprionus africanus, assembly GCA_018151435.1. Classification (NCBI taxonomy): domain Eukaryota; kingdom Metazoa; phylum Arthropoda; class Insecta; order Diptera; family Drosophilidae; genus Zaprionus; species Zaprionus africanus. The sequence goes on from JAECXB010000096.1 coordinate 1,220,740, forward strand.
AGGGAGGGAGGGGGTGTAGCGCGTGAAGACACTGCTCTATCTTTGGCTTAGTTGCCTGTGGCGTTTTGTAGCATGGGGCGTGGCATGTGGCAAAGTTTTTCGTGTGCCCCGTCGACCTCCGCCATCGAAAATAAACAGCAACAATGGCAAGTGGCAGCGGTTAAGTTGACAGCACATGGCACAGGGTGCACAGGGGCAGAGGCAGAGGGTGCCCCCGGTGGAAGACAGTACGGAAGGTACCCCGACGCACAGATATAGCTGAGAAGATAAAGCGTTGAAAACTTGAAGCCAGCGGCAGTTGGCGAAAGTCGCTAAAGCAGCGGGAAAACAAAAGCAAAAGCTGCTTTCCAAGCTAAATAGAGGATGAGCAAGAGAGAGACAGAGAGAGAGAAAGGGAGATAGAAAGAGGCAGAGAGCGAAACTGAAACAAAATAAAACAGCCAAGCACAAAATGAAAACAAATTGTGCACTATAGAGCATCATATTAGGGGTACTCAAGCCGAAAGTTTCACGAAAATAATCAAAAAGAAAAGAAAAGAAAACAAAATACACAGAAAGTTTCGATAATTCTGTCGTCAAGTCTGCGTGCAACGTGGAACTGCTGTGCACCTGCCGCAAATTGGGAACTGACAGGGAACATGAGTTTATTTTGGGGAGCTTTCAAAGCGCTTTAAAGCTTTAACTTGGGTCTTGCATTTTAGCATATTTAGAACACTTAGACTCTAACAAAGTGATTTGTTTTTTTACATGAACTTTGCAGCAGCTTAAAGACTTTGTTGAAATTCAAGACTTAAAGCACTTGAAAGCTTTAGTTGCAAGCTGAAAGCTCTCTGTATGCTTATATAAGGAAGCACAGTCAAAATTGAAATATTAAGCCAAAACAAATCAGCTTGCTGCAGCAAGGGCAGCAAAGCAGCGAATATTAGTTGGCACGCGCAGCATTTATCAGCGAGGGAGCAAGAGGGGAAGGCAGGCAGATAGGGGTAGCCAACGGAAACGGAAATAGATAAAGGGGACAAAGGGCCGTCGCGGGGGAGAACGCAGCGCGCAGACAAGCACGTACCCCGACGAGGGGCTGGGAGAAGGCTGCATGTGTTGGATATGGGGAAAGAGGGGCAAAGGAGCTTAAGAGGGTTAGAAGCGGGGGTGGGGAGGAGGCGCTTATTGACGTTGAGCAACGCTTATTGGCGTACTTAATCCTTTTGGCAAATTCCAATAAATTACCAGGACAGGCGCAAGGCAACTCAGAGCACAACTAAGGGTAGCCCCCAAGGGAGAGAGAGAGCTGGTGCTGCTGGGACTTGAGGGAGTTGAGAGGAGGGTGAGTGGGCAGGGGTAAACAAAAAATAAAAGACAAACATCAATAGGCCATGATGAGTTTCTGATTGCAAAGCAAAAGACAGAGAGTGAAAAAAGTCTGCCAAGGGGAAAGGGGGGAGGTGGAGGAGTACAAAGCGGGCGGGTTGGGGAGCTAATTCCAGGACTACACGTTGCTGTTGATAAGGACGAAGGTCGCGTTGCCTGTGCCCGCAGGGCAAGTCATAAAATTGAACTGACATTTTGTGTGTGTGGTGGGGGTAGGAATGGGAAAAGAAGTGAGCAAGAGGAAGAGTGGGAGGGGGAGGGAGAGGAGGTGGGTGAAGGAAGTCCAGAAGTTAAATTGAAAGTGGAAATCTTTATCTCAGTGTTACGAAATGAGTTTGCTGCTGTTTCGGTTTTTTATTGTTAAATGTTTTGCATATTTTTGATTGGGCCTCCAAACGAATAAAACAAAGCAAAATACGAGCTGCGGGAGATGGAGATGGGGAGAGGGTAGGGGCAACTGCTGCTGCTGCTTAGCTAATCTAGTGACTACGTCTCTTTCCTTCTTCTACTTATGCTGATACATAAAAAAAGGGGCTAAGATGTCTGCCGCTCCTTCTGCTGCTTGCCAAGTTTTTCTGCAGAGACCTATTCAACCCATCCTCCACTCTCCTTGAGAGCACACTGGCTCTTCTTCTACAACTTTAAATTCAACTCCTTCTGCAGCTTATCATCGTCTTTGAGATTTCCTTGCTGCACCTCCCAGTCGTCATCCGGATTTTCCTCCAGCTTCTGCCCATTCATCAGTTTGCCCTCAAAGTACTCCGCATCAATGCGGCGGCAAATGTCCACAAGACGCGGAAACTCGCGCATCGTATTCGCCAGATATACCTGTGGCAACTTGGTGCCCAGTACGGCTGCCATATGTCCGAAGAGCAGAGCATCCAGCGGCGTGGGTTGCTTGCCCCAGAGAAACACTGGTTCCCCCTGCTCCCTATCCACCTCCTGCAGCATCTCCATCAACAGCTGCAGACACTTGCGCAGCTGCTGCTGCACCCCAGCCTCGTCTAGTTGATGCCAGCCATAGACGCGCAGTATGCGCAGCGCATCCTGTTTCCGATCGTAGCGTCGCAGCATGTTCAGTGGCCACGGATAGGTGGCTCCATTGCGCAGCCAGGTGTGCTCCTCATAGGTTTCCAGGCTACAGAAACAGCTGTGCAGCTCGGCCAGTGTGCACGTGTTCTCCACATGGGTGACCATTGTGAGCAGCTGCTCGCGTTGCTCCTCGTCCAGCCAGCTGGTGAGTGCCTGCTTCGGCTGCCCCTGCTCCACATGCTCCACAATCGGCTCGAACTCCGCCAGCAAGCGTCGCCCGATGCGCAGCAGCGGCAATCGTGTCAAGCGTCCGCCCGGCGACATAAACTCCGCATTGGCACAGCTCCGCTCCTCGTAGGGCAGACGACACATGCGCAAGTAGGTCTGCACGGCCAGGCTGCTGGCGTACTCTGGCAGCAGTATCTGTTGCGACTCCAGCGGCTGGTAGAGGAGCGCGTCCACAGGCCACGCCTCTTCCTTTGACAACGAAGGCGCCGACAACGAAGGCTTCTCGGTCAGCAAGGATGCAGCATTAATGATATCATCGATTTTAATTTCCATATTTCAAACTCTTTGGAAGTTTTTAAATTTGTTAATTTTGGCTTTGATGAAATTTGTAAAAAGTATTAAGCGTTTATTATGTTATCGGTTTTCAGTTGTGCTCTAAACGAACTGTGGCAACACTGGCAAGGGATTGTCAGTGTTTCTAGTTGAAATTGTAGCTGCCAACTTGAGCTGAAGTTGAACTCTTAACGAAGTTGTGTTCTCATAGTGAAGGCAAATGATCGAGCAGAGACTTGTCTAGCTTCAAGTTACGAGCTCTATTTGATGCAACACTAGGCAAACTGTCGGGCACTTGCAACACTGGTAATGGATGTAAAAGGCTCTGACAGGTAAGGCTGTGGCAGCACTGCAATTTTGATGTGTTCAAAAAAAGCATTCTTACCTAAGTTTCACTTCTGTTGCAACCAACTTGCATTCATTAAAGAGACTTTAAACAGAAACTTGCTTAACTATCTCTTGCAGCAATTCTGAATCATTTCCTTAAATACTAACGGGTTTTTAGTATGCAGCAGATACCTCCTTGGACTGGAAATCAATGAGCAACTTCCAGCTTTATTTTGCTTGCTCAATTTGTTTCTTGCTTCATGTTTTGGAAATCTTTACTTGGCCCCTGGGTTCATATTAAGTATTCGTAGTGTTGTCCCGTACGCGAGCTCAATTTGCGCGACCAGTTGAGGGCCATGCTAAAGTGCTCCTCGCGGGGGAGGGTGTGAAGGGGGTGGTGTAGGGACTTGCGGGTTAGAATTGACAATTAGATGGCAACTGTTTTGTCTGCCCGGAGGGGTCGATGGACGGTGAAAAAGTAAAGTGGCCAGCAGGAGGTGTTGGCGGGAGATTGTGGCTTGCTGTCAACGCTCTTGAAGAGGCAGGGGGAGGCAGATAGGAGGGGAATGGACATTGTAGACTGGGAAGCGCGTCGCTGTCATCGCCCGCCTTAGCTCGGCTGTCACCAGAACGCCAGAACGCAGACAGCGCGTACTTTGCCGCCACGAAAATAGTCTGCAAGTGGGCGCAAAGGTGGAGACAGAAAGGAAGGGAGGGAGCGCGAGAGGGGCCAACCAGGTGGGAAGCAGGACTACGTCGCGGCCTCAGCAATTGCTGTTGAAAATTTTATAAATTTCCTGCTCCAATTTGGCAATTAATCATTAAACGCGCCACCTGCCGGCACTGGCGCGCAACTTTTGCCTAAAAGGTTTACCCCCACCTCCTCGCTTCATCCCGTTCTCCCACTCGACCTGTCTCGCTCTGTCGGCGCGGGCGTCTCTCCCTCTCTTTCTCTCTCTCTCATTCGCTGAACTTGAAGATGATAAATTACACAAGCGGAACATTATGTAATGCCCCGCCCCATGGACTCTTCCCCTCTCTCCCTCTCTCCCTCTTCCACAGTTAGCTGGGCGAAATGGTAAAAACTCGACTCATGTGAGTGTCCGTGTGCGTGTGAGTATGAAATGCAAGTTTTCCACTTACTGTTGGCGGTTTCGTTTGCTTTCTTTTCTTTTTCACTTGTTTTTTTTTTTGTATCTTGACACGGCCCGTTTCAAGGATCATCTGTTTCCAGGGCGAAAGAACCGAAAGTTTCCCAGCTGGATGTCTTAAAGAAATCCTGCGTTCTTCCATTTGATGTGCCAGAAAAAAAGGAATGTTTTTGCTCCCAATTGTTGATTGCATTTTGCGAACGGGTTGTCAGGCGGGAGGACGGGAAATCACTCAAGATTTTGCATAGTTATTCGACTGGTAGCTCTAGTCTGATGATAAAGTATCTCTAGATGTGTATCTGAACTGCTTTCGGACTTAGGATTGATTGATAACTTAAGAGTATCAGCGTCAATAGATGCTAAATGGATTAAAAGTATTGTCCGTTGACACCCTCGACTGGCACAGATCTTTCGTAGATGATAGTATATGTAAGAATATGGTATATATAAGATATATATGGGAGTTTCGAGAAGAAAGTTCTTGAAGCCTGGTCTCTATAAAGTACATTAGAGCTAAGCTATAAAGAGTAGACCATTAATCAAATCGCAAGACATACAAGAAAGGACAACACTTAGGAAAGAACTTAAAGGTTTTCTCCAAAGTTTTTGGCACAACAGCAATGGATTATGAGGCTGACACTGTGCGAAGACTTCTCCCTCGCAGATTAAATTCCAACACTGTTGTTGTTGATGTTGTTGTTGTTTTTTCTTGGCTTATTTAATGTTCAATTACGAGTTTTGATTTAGTGCGGCAAACTGCGAGATTTCCCTTTGTCAGCTGCCTTTTGTATTCATTTATCCGCTTCTCTCTCTCTCTGTGTTTCTTGTCTCTCTGTCATTTTGATTGATTTGCCTCAAAGGCATAGTAGCGTGGTGGGGGGGAGGGGGGTGTTAAATTGGGTTGAGGATGGCGGCTGCGACTTTGCCTAGTTCGTCGTCTTAGTGAGCTTTCTGAGCATTGACAAAGTTCATTGTGTGGGTCGAATTAATTAAGCAGCTGCTGAGGGCACTTGCGGCCCCAAGAGAGACAGCACAGGGGGGAGGGAGGAGAAGTGGAACAGGCGAATGCGAATGTAATTGTAAGCATGTTAGAGAATATGAGAAAATATGAAAGAATAAGAGAATATGCGAAATGTGCGTGGCCGGAGCAGGTGGCGTCTCAGAGGAAAGCGAAGTGGGAGAGAGAGGGCGGAGGGAGGACTGGCTAGCTGGTGAGCAGCAGCCTCTTGGCCGTCGGGTTGAGACGTCGTTTGCACAAAGCCAACAAAAGGCAACAATTCTGAGCCACTAATAAAGAATAATATGACTGCCATAAAACTCAATTTATTACCAAAATGTCGACAAGCAGCGCTCGCTACCCCCCGCTACACCCGCTCTCCCTACCCCGCACTCTCTCTTACTCTGTCTCTGTCTCTGTTTCTGTCTGTGTCCGTGTGTGTGTGCAAAAGAATTACGACTCAGGCAGTCGGGCACCAGGGCAGCCTGTCAGTGGGAATACGTATACGCAGAGTGTGCAGAGCAAAGCAAACGAATGAGAGATAGAGGAGTGTGAAAAGGGGTGGGCAAGGCAACCGGCTGAAGCACCGAAGTGGCAAAACAAGCGAGCGTATTTCATGCTGCCATTTTATTTGCCAATTCCTATTCCTATTTCAACTTTCATTTTAATTCAGAGTCGTCTTCTTTTTTACTCTTGGTCTTCGCCACATGATGACGTCGCTGTTGGCTACTCTTCTTTGCATGCTCTTTGATACCTTCTTGATGAATATGCAAGAGCAGTGACGCGGTCAATCGTCTTATGTGCTTAGGAGACGGCAATAATTGCCTTTTAAATATCTCAATTCGTTTCCCTCTAAGATTGCAGATCGCTCTCTTAATTCGGAACTCTTGAATGTTTCAATTGGTTTCCATGCAAGTTTGCAGCTCTCTCTCTCTCTTAATTCCTCATTTTAAAATATCCCAATTGATTTCCCTCTTCTATTACAGATCTCTGTCTTTTAACTTAAAATTTCCTAATAATTTTCCCTGAATTCTCTCACTTAATTTGTAATTCTTAAATATCCCAATTAATTTCCTTAAGAGATAACTGCTGCCTCTCTTAATTCGTAATGCAAAAATATTCCAAGTAATTTCCCTCTGCTATCAGAGATCTCTCTCTTAACTTTTAATATACCAATTAATTTCCCACTACTGTTACGGACTTCCCTCTAAATTCGTAATTTTTTAAATATTTCCCCCTACGATTACAGATCGCGCTCTTAATTCGTTGTTCCCAAATATCCCAATTAATTTCCCTCTACGATTGAAGCTCTTTTCACACCTCTCTTTCTTTTTCTTTCCCTCTACTCTCTCACTTACTGTTATGCATATTACCGCGCTTTCAGCAGCCTCTTACGCCGTTGACATGGTTCTATCGCTCAGCTGCGGATCAGCTTACGAATCTCCACCTTGAGCCAAAGTCGCCACAGGGTGCACACGGTGTGCATGCATAACAAAGAGCATTTGACAGTCACCGTGCAGGCGCGTGGGGTGTTGCCATTCATTGCGTTGTGCCGGCCCATTGCGCTTTATTTCTTTGGCGACTTTTCATCTTTGTTTTGCCATTTCATTTGGCCATTTGTCTGTTTGCTGTTATTGTTGTTGCCATTGTCTACCGTTGGCGATTTGTTGCTTTTGTGGCTGCCCATCGACCACGTTGTCGTTGTTGTTGTTGTTGTTGTTGTCGTTGCTGCTGCTGGTCTTGTTGTTGGATTTGTTGGCCAGCTGTTGGGCGCATTTGCCGGCCGCTTTGTGGCCACTTTTTGGACTGTTTCTGCACCGGGCAAATACACCCTAAATAACTGATTTAAAAGCTAATACCCAATTCGTGCTGCACACCGACAAAAAGCTACTTGCTACGGCAAGAGATATAAACACCGATGCACACACACATTGCTGTTTATCACAGCTTCGAGCTGGATTTGCATTTTCAATTGGTACATGAAGTCAGCAAAGGATCGTGTGAGTATTAGCGTAAGAGTTCAAGTTAGAGGGACAGAGAGAGAAATACTCAAGTGGATCTTAAAAGCGACAAAAGTGAGTGGGGGGTGAACAAGTTAATACCAGTGGGACCTTCTATCTCTGCACCTGAAAACATAACCTTAAAAGTGAAAAAGATGCTTAAGAAAGATCTAGGGCAATAACAGTAAAATGCAACAGCTTTCGCTTGAGCGGGCTACGCTAATCGTGCGACTACCCTCTTACCAGTCCCCTTCCCCCCTCCCCCCTACCGTTAACACTTTCAAATAGGCGCATGCGACACCCTCTGGGTTAATCTCCGGTTGGCCTCGGCGCGCAAATTGTTAATTTTGAGGGCCATTTGTGTAGGTGACTCGAACAATATTTTCTTAGGGTTAGGGCGCCATTGCGTCGAGTTGCGGATGAGTCGTGTCGCGGGCATGTCGCTGCTTGTCGCGGGACTTGTCGAACTTGTCGCGACATTTTGCTGTCACTGTCGGCGATGCTCTCGTTGTTGTTGCTGTTGTTGTCACTGCAAATTATGGCGGCCTCAATGCGTAAATGATGCTTAATTAACATTCACAAAGTTGGCGACAACCTGAGCAACCTGGGAAAGTGTCCCCCTCAGGAATGTGCTCAGCTATGCGAGAGGAAGGTGCGAGGGGAAGGGCCGAGACTGTCGCCTCTTACCTCAGCCATGGCACATTTAGACCGACAGGCCGCAAATAGACGCGCAAAAATTGCAAATGATGTGCGTTTACAAGCTTAATTCAAGCGGGAAGGCCCGGGGGAGGAGGTATGTTAGGTAAATGTGCACCAGTGTGAAAGAGAGGGTACGACGGGGGCGGGGGCCATTTCCGCACAGGAAGCTGTCGCGGGAATGTCGTCAAAGCACATTAAGGCCAAGTGAAGAAAAGCGACAGCCGCAAAATATGTTAGAGCGGCTATCAAGGTTAAAAGCAAAGCCCCTCTCAGCCCCCCCTCCATAAAAAAAAACAGACGGACGCCACGATGTGGAAAGTGTTTCTGCGGAGGATGAGAAGGGAGGTACTTGGGCTCGCGCACTTGGCAAGCGCCTTAGGCTTTGGACGCGTGTCAAAAGCATCGCGCTAACCCATTGAAGGTTGTTCTAAAAATAGTAAAGAAAGTGTCTGCCCGGGGTGGGGATTTGGATGTGGGCTTGATTGCCTAACCCAATTCTTATTGCTCTGACTGAGTTAACTTAGGATGGCGCAGGTCAAACAAGAAAGTTCAGTTAACCTACTGGGAAGGCCACTTTGATATTACTTCTTGGTGCTGATCAGAGTAAGGAGTCTAGGTGGGAATGTGTTAAACCTATTGTTTATTGTTGAGGTCTAGAAACGCATACCGGTTGAGCTTATGATATATAAATCGTTTCATGCTTGAACTTAGCTTGAGCTAATGCAAGAGCATGCATGAAGCTTGGCCACGTCCCCGAGGTTATCTGCTTCCCTGAGAAAGAAGAAGAAGATATGTAAGAAACAATGTTTAGTATGGTAAGATTAGGTTAGGTTGGGTAAGGTTGGTTAAGGTTGGGTAAGGTTAGGTTAGGTTAGGTTAGGTTGGGCTAAGTAAGGTTTGTCTTTATAAGACAATCTGTGGAGTTTAATAGGTAGACACAGAAATGGCAGGAGAGTTGGTGTATAAGAGTAGGGAAAATAGGTCATGGGAGAGGGAAGAAAGGAATGAGAAGTGAAACAAACATAGCTAGGCAGAGAAAGGCGTGATTGGTCTCGTTCCCTTGCAATCAAATTGAAATTATGGTCTGCTCCCATAAATAAACCTTTGTCTATACATACTTCTGAAGCTACTCCCCTTGTTGTCCCCCTTGGCATTAGTCATGACGCCTTAGGTTCTCGAAACGTTCCCATCAGAAGTCAAGCAGCTTGCGTTGATATCCTCAATGGATACATAAGCTGAGCCCAGCTGCAGCTGCCGAATCAAGTGTTTTGCAGTTCAAGGACAAAACCCGTTGGGCGCCCATTGGGTTATTGTTGTTGTTCTCTCTCTTCTTCTTGCTGTTGTTGTTCTGCTCTGCTGTTATTGTTGTCCTTAATTAAACCATAAGCCAAAGATGGCCAAAAAGTGCCGTTGTTTGCTGGCAAAATGGCTGGCACTGGGCGCAGATAACGGCTAATGAAAATCACTTAGCCGAATTGGCCCAATGAGAGAAAGAGTACAAGAGGGAGAACAAGAGAGAGATAGAGGGAGAGAGAGTAAGGGAGAGAGGGAGTGAGAGAGCGAGTGAGCGAGCATATAACGGGACATCAGCGTCAACTATGTGAAAAGCATCGGCACACAACAAAAGGGGTGAGGGGACAAATGAAAAATTGTGCAGGGTAAAGGGGTGTCAGAGGGTGGGCAGCAAGGATAACGAGTACGGCAGGCGATGGGAGGCGAGCGAGAGGTCAGAGGACACGCTTTTAATACAATTAGAAGCTCTTAAGTTAAGTGCTTGAGACAGAATGGAGCCGCCGGTGGACCAGCTGCCGGGCTCAAGCTGACCCCAAACAACAGCGAATGGCCATGCCAAAGCGGACGCGTAGTGGAGGACAGACAGAGAAAGGGAGAGAAAGAGAGCGAGGGAGAGGAGAGCAAAAAAAGGATTGAACTTGCGGCAGGTACGTGCGGCAGCAGCAGCTGGAGGCAAATAATGAAATGAACTGCAGCCAAAAGGCAATGTAGGAGAAAAGAAAGAGCGTAAGAGAGGGGGAGAAGAGAAGAGGAAGGGGGGAGGAAAGTGAAGAAGCAAGAGCAGCTGAGGAGCAGCTTACTCGCTGCGGCATGGACGAGCGCCAAATTGGCTGCAAATGAAAGCATTTGCGTATAATAAACAAGACTCGGAGTGGGAGAGAGAAAGGGAGGGCAGACGGAGAAAGAAAGAGAAAGGGGAGAGGGAGTTGGAGTAGTGATGCAGGGGTTGGGGTAGGGTTAGCCTGGACAGGGGCGTTAATTGTGCGCTCGTTCGCTTATGCTTTACATTTACACGCTAATGAGGCGGCAGGCAAAATAAGGCGTGGCCAGGCGCGGCAAGCCCGAGCTAACTCCTCTCTCCCCTTTCCTACTCCCTCATCGCCTCTTTACTGACCCATCGTATTCCGAACCGTGCTAGGAACGTCTGCAGCTGGCGACGTGTTAATTGAAAATTAATGGCGCGAAGGCAAAAACTAAACATGAAAATTCGCTAACACTGGACGCCGCCAGGTGGCGCTAGTGCACACACACACACAGTGCCAAGGGATAGGAGCTGTATGCGGCGAGGAGGGAGGGAGGGTCTGTTGGGTTTACTGGAATTCGGCTAACGCGTGAAGTGCTAAGCAAATTAACATTTTCATAATTAAATCTAAAAGGTGATGAGCGCAGCGCAGTGGCGCACGTCAGGGGGGGAGGGAAGGTAGGCCAATTGTGGAAGGGGTCGCTCTGAGGTCTGCGGGTTTGGCTCGGCTCAAATGTCAGTGTAAAAATATGCAATTAATCACAATTAAAAAGAGGCAAAAGTTTACTTTATCTAGCTCCCTTTTTCCCGCTTTCTCTGTCGCTCCTCTCCGGCTCTCTCGCTGTCTCATTTCCTTCCCAATTTGTGCGTAAAGTGGGTGTGGCCCGAGGTCCGGGTCGACAAGTTTTTTAATACTTTGCCGAGGGACGCACACAGTGGGCAAATTAAAATAAATATGCCCCAAAAAAAGGGTGAGAAAGAGGAAAGGGGTAAGGAGATATAGCGAGAAAGAGTCAGAGAGAGAGAGAGAGGGGAAGAAGAGCAGAGAGAAAGTGACAAAATGTGCTTGGGAAATTAAAGGAAATTAAAAAAGTAACGAAGACAACGCGTGCTTAGCTCTCCAACTGCGAGAGAGAGAAAGAAACCGAATAAAGAAGAGAGCGAGAAATGGGGAGAGGGAGATAGATAGACCTTGCCAGATTGCGAGAGAAATGAAAGATTAAAGATTCGAGTGCGAAAGCGAAGCGCGATGAAGAATAACCATATAACATGGCTGAAACAAGGAAATTATAAATAACGAGCCAAAGAAAGCCACCAAAAAGCCAAAAAAGAGGAAGGCAAGCAGAATAGGGGACAAAAAATTAAATGTCATGCGGATAAATGGGAAAAGAAAAATGAATGCGCTTTAGCTGGGAATATTCGCGCGCGTCTCGTGCTCTATCTATCCTCTCTTCCTCTTTCCCATAGATATATATGCAGCAATTAAATTGTATACGAAGCAGACAGAAAGAGACCGAGTTAACTGTAAGTTATGAGATGGGATTAATGATATAAATTGCTTATAAAAATTGAATAGATAAGTTAAATCCGATACGGGGCTGAGTGAGGTTGGCAGAAGGTCAAATTGTAAATAAGCAAAAGAGGGAAAATTACAGAAGTTAAGACTTAGATTAAGAAAATGATATTATAGATAAATGATATTAAAGATATAAGCTATTAAATTATGCAATTTGGGGAGTATTCAATTATTCGGGAGAGAGAGATAGAAGCTTATAAAGAAACTTTGATAAAATCAAAAAAATTCTTACTTATGAAACACGAGTGCATATGGCCAGTGCATACATAATAATACAGTATATTTATCTAAATGTAAACAGTATTGGCAGCGTATTTTTATAGGTGGCAACCCTATAATCAAGTTATTGCGCGTTTTAATCTGTTAAAGTAAAAATGAAAATTGTCAAGTTGAATTATTTGTAACTTTTAAAATAACAACTAATTATATTCATTGAAAAAAGAATAGATTTCAAGTACATATAAACGTATTACACACATAAATGTATTACTTACATAAAGATATGGACATACAACACACATATCCAATGCCATCAAAACGTAGTCACAAATTTACATGTCAACATGTTTTGCATTTTGCATTAAACATTTTCAAAAAAAAGAAGGAAATAATAAAAAACATTTCACTAGTCAAAAAACTGTTTCTAAACGAGCCTTAAATACCTGAAAGTTTCAGGTAAAATTGAAAAATGCGAATGCTAAAAGGGGAAAATGCAATTTTCTAATTCAATAAAATGTTGCAGAAAAAAAAACGGGAAAAAATTGTGAAAAAACTGGAAGGACGCTTGGCGGAAAAAAAACTGACATAGCCCGGCACGAGTCGACAAACTTTTTGAGTGGAAAATATTATACGAGAAATATGAAAAAAATGTGGGAAACGGAAACATAAACTGTGTGGGAGCTGCGTGTGCGGGGAGGGGAATGGGGCGGGGGGAGGCAGAGGTGAGGGCGAGGCTGAAAAGAAGACCCAAAATGAATTGTGGAAAAAAGTAAGCCGAAAGTCAAATACGAAAAGCAAAAGCTGTCAGAGTGTGTGTGTGTGTTTATGTGCGTGTGTGTGTGTGTGTGTGTGTGACGGAGTACTTAACACGCTGTTTGCTTGGGCAATCGAAGTGGTAGAAGCAGCAGGAGTGGAGAGGGGGTGGGCTTGGCTGGCTTAGAGGGGAAGGTAGGCGCGAGGCAAATTGTTGCCAAGCCAAATTTGATTGTCAAATGAGATGGGCGGCGGTTAGACAGCGCCGCAGACATAAGTAGAGGAGAGTGAGGATAGAGGAGAGGGATGGGAGGGGAGAGAGAAATGTGGGGTGTGGCATAGCTACGCACTTGAGCCCACAAATAATACCGTTACTTAACATTTGAGGCGCAAACAAGGCAAAACTGAGGCCAAAAAGGCGCCGACGATAAGTTTTAGTGAGAAAGAGGGAGGGAGACTGCCACAGTGAGAGTTTAGCTGTGTGTATGTGTGTGTTTGCGTGTGTGTGTGTGTCTGTTGTGTGTGTAGCAATAAATGTCTCCTGCGGCTAGTGCCAACAACAACAGCAACAAGAACAAAAAGTTTCCGCTTAAGTGATACAAAATGCAAATACGCCGCCGACCAAGTCACAATTGGCAACTCCGGCATGAAGGCAGGAGGCTGATAACAATGAGGTGGAGGCGTGGCATGCTATTTTGCCGTCTGCAAAGTCACTTGAGCAGGCCGCGCCGACTTAACTTTTATTTGCACAAGTCGATGACGGACGACGACAGCGGACAGACGCACAAAGAAGGCATGTGATATGCTCTCGTCGATTGTTGTCCTACATGCTGCTTGTCCCCTCCCCCTCCCTGCCTTCTGCCCTGCTGTCTTCGACTTCACCTCCACGTTCTCTTCTTCATCACAAAACTTACCATTGCCCAGCAGAGCTTGGGCATGTCTGAAGAGCAAAGTTGGATGAGACTTGCCTAAGAGGCTTCTGCAGAGAATTCCTGTGCACCTTCCTTTTTGCCTTACTCAACTAGTGACAAGTCACGAGACTGGCAGCATATGCAAAATAGGTACATGCTATATATTCATGTTCGAGCTGAAGAAAAGATTTGATATTTTGAGTAAAGTAGAATGTGAGAAGACGATCGTAATCTTTATGTTATTTTATATTCACATTAATCAAACATAACTTGGTATATCTCTTAATCGTTTTTACTGGAATAAAACATTAAATATCTAGATCAAATATTTAATATATTTCTTTCGTAAATATGTATATATAAAGTATAATTCTATTTCCCTACTCACCTATAACTTCACGTTTGTCCCGCTAGGTGCACCGAGCTCGACTGTAAAGTGGTGACCATGTGACTGATATGTGGCATTGGCAGCTTAAGATGAAATGTAAACACAAACGCATACCCTGACAGCGGGGACGCCCACTCAATGTAGCATCCTAAACCCTCTCCCACTCCTCTGCCCATTGCCCCCTCCTCCTTCTGGCGACACATTGTTAAATTATGCGTGGCAGGCGGCAATGTTTGTCTTTGCCTCTGCCTTTGCCTTTTCAGTTGCTGCTGCTTCTTCTGCTTCAGCTTGGCTTCGCTATTGTTGTTGTTCTTGTTGACAGTTTTGTTATTATTATTATTGTTATTGTTCTTGTTGTTGTTGTCGTTGCCTCAGTTTGTCAGCTCGTAAAACGCAGCGTCTAAAAAATATCAAAAACTCATCTGCATGGCGGCTGCTGCATCATCTAAATCAACTCCCCGAGCAAGTCAAAAGCCATTGCCACGCCCCCTGCTCTCCCAGTATGCTGTACCATGGTATGGTACTCCCCATGCTTACCAAAGCCCCCAGCGATAGTCCCATTTCTGGTCACGTCACAGAACTCGCATTTCAGGGGAAGCGCCACGTGCTCTCGATGTTCTTCAATACACACAAACACACACGCACACACACACACATGTATATATACTCACTGGTGAATTGACGATGCGTTTGTCGATCGTGACCAATTGAAGCGTTTTATAGTCTCTCCCTCTCTCATTTCTGTCATATTTAACTGTAAAACCATCGCATATAGATAAACTCCCCATGAAAGACTTGACAACAGATTGCTGAGGCGTAAAAGGAGTAGGGGAGAGGGAATATATGGCTAGTAGAGGGGGAAGTTATAGAAGGCAGGTTTGTACAAAATCAGGCAATTTTCAATATCTGTTAAATTCAGTTTAGTTCGGGTACTGAAAGATAAGTTATTGGTGACTTCGAATTCAATTGAGTGCCAAATAAATCTTATGTCAAGTCATACTCGAGTGTAACCCGAAGAAGTGTTGAATAATGGCGTAAGTAGTGCTAAGCAAAAAGGTAACTTGATAACTTAGATTTGTTAAACATTTATAAATCATTACTCTTCCCAACAGCCGAACTTTAATTGCCATAATCAGCTTAGACTCATTTTCGAACCAGTCAACAAGTTGTTGATAACATAAAAAGCGCATAAGCTCGAATGCTGAAGGGTAGCGCACTTGCAACTTTCAAGGATTTTGTCGGGTGCATTATTTGCAGTGTTGTCGAAGGCATAAAGCGAAATCAGAAACTAATACGGCACTCTCTCTCTCTCGGTATTTGCCCGGGCAGCGACTAATGAGGTCTAGCAAACTAGTAATCCCCTCGACAGAAAGGATTCTGATGGGGCGGAGAGGCTGCTCGTGATGGGTATGGCTGGGCAAACACCCCATTTTAGTACTTATTTCTACCTTATTAAAAGTCGCTGTGATTTGTTTTTTTTTTTCTGAGTTTGCATAATAAGGCAGGCAGGCACTCGGCTATGGAATCGGGACTCTGAAGAGCTTCGGGTGCAGGCTCTGACTTGGGCATTAAACGGTTCTTCTCTGCTCGTTTTGCTTCTTCTTTGCTTTCATTTGAGATTGCTGTTGGCGTTGTTCCGGTTGCCCGGGCAACCCATTAGTCGCTGTTGTAGGGTCCCAAGGAAATGCCACTCCACTGCCTCACCCACTTCCACTCAGTCTCACACAGTCTCCCACCCACGGCTCATTCTCAGCTGTGGCCTCGCCTTTGCTTTGCTGCTGCTCGGCACGTCAATTCAATACGTTTAAAAGTTCATTTGCTGTTTAGCTTGGTCATTATGTGCTCTGGCCAGCACGCTCTCCCCCACTCCCACTCCCTCATTCTCTCTCTCTCTCTCACTCATGCTGCCACCCTCGCTTGTCAGGCCTCTCTTTGTCGGCCTGGCCATTAAATGGGGACTCAATGTGTTTGTCTAACTTGCCATTTGCGATGATAATAATGTCGTATGGCCGTTACATTGATGCTCCTCGGCTGCCCGTTACGGCCGGGCGCACGGACAACCCAGACAGATGGACGGCAGGACGGACTGACAGTCGGACAGACCCCAAAGAGCAGCGAGCATTGTTGTATTGTAGACATACCATACTCATTGTTGTCTGTTTGTTGTATGTTCTGTTGTAGGCTACCCTATGTGTGCCCGTGGGTATGCACAGTTACCTGAGATCACTGTGCAAGCCTTGCCTACTGCAGCAGGACTCATCAAACGGAGTGGAAAGACTTATTAGTTTGCATTATGAAATGTAATATGAGCAGAGAGATTGAACATGACAGGGCCGTTAATATAATTAAATGACTAAGTCTTGCCTGCAGCTGTTAAACTGTATTGACTGTGAATTATTCAGAGTGTAATTCGCCGGAGCTGGCACAGCTAAGTTGCATTGTTGCAGTTTTCCAGTAATATCCAAGAGGCTTTCAAAGGGATATCACACAAGGGAAATAAGTTTTATGCTCTACAAAGATTAAAAAGTTAATTAATTATAAATAAGGTATATTGTTAGTTTATTATATGTAGAGTAATTCTACTACCTCTTCTCTTTTTTCTTTACTTTAATATAGCTTCTCGTTCGTCAATCGTTTTGTAATTGAATCATTTTGAAAACTGTTTCATTTTTCAACAAACTCAACTTGTTTCCATAGCAAGAGTATCTTAACTGCGACCCTGCACTCTAAACTGATGTTCTCACACGCCCAAGCTCTACCTCCACAACGGGCTTTGGCTTCCTTCCCCTCTCTCTCTCCCCCCTATGTGTGTCCTCCCCCTGTCCAACAGTAGCTGCTTGTTTTTGTTGGCTGCTGTCGATGTATTTCCAAATCGTTTGGCTTGGCGTTTTGATTTCGTTATCAGTTTTTATGTTTATAAGTGAGACACACACACACATACACCCAGTATACATGTGTGCTGCATGTGTGTGTGTATGTGTGTGCGATGTCTGAGTTTTATTTGTGCGCTGTTTGGTCAATTGGAAAACATTTCGTAGCAGACTTTTGGACGCCGGCCACGCCTCGCCTGGCCAACCACGACGGGCGGTCGCCAAAGTGACGACGTTTTCCTCGGGTTGCTGCCGCCTGTTCTTCTTCTCGCTGTTTGTTGTTGTTGTTGTTGTTGTTATTGCTGTGGCTGCTGCTGCTGCTGCTCGGCATAATGGCGTCGTTATTATTTTGGCATTAAAAAGAATTAATACGCTTCAATGGACTCTCAACGTAAATAGATCGTTAGGCAACTTGCCAGCCAACAACAACGGCAGGAAACAGCCTGACTATTGTTACCCATTCTTTCTCGCCCCATCTCCGTCTCTCTCTCCCTCTTATTCCTACCTCGTTTGTATCTTCTCTCTTTCTCTTTTCTTTTTTCGCTCGCACTCTCAGGTTGCCTTGTCACGCAATCGCCCACAATTTTTGGCACTTTACATGCAAAAAAGCAACGCACGCACACATGCTGTCTCTCTCTCACACCCACTCGCATGCTGTCTCACGCACACTTTGGCATGTTGAAGTGTCTTTCGCTAGTTTTAAATGAGCCCAGCAATCCACTTGACCAGGCCTTAACAGCGACCCTGTGGAGTCATCCGTTTCAGTTAGCTTGTTTGGGGTTCTCCTTCTTATTTCCATTCACTCATTCTTCAAGTATATCTCTCTCTGTCTCTCTCTTTTTCTTCTGCACTCTGGACCCCACTCTCACTCTTGGCTAACCTTTTAGTTTCGCCTTCTCCTTCTTGTGCCCTCTAAGGTCTTTCCCACTCCTGGGTTTCTTTCAACTTGCTTAAATCTCATCTTGCTTATGGCTTCCATAGAGATGCTTAATGCACTGCTTCGGGTTTGGGGTTCTTTCGTCTTAAGGCTCTTGTGATCTTTTATCTTTTATTGTAGTTCAAAGATGAAAGAGCCACACTTTTCCAACACTTTATTTGTCATAGAACTCTCTCAATGTCTCCTTTCCCATCAAGCAATTGATTTCTCTCAAACTGCTTCACTTGCATTTCTCTTCCCACATTATCAGATGTGAATCGCTTGTAATTCCTCGACTAACGGTATTCAACGTTTACTCCTTAGGCACCTCATTTGTAATTGGCTTTCTCGTTTCGCCCAGCTTAAGCTCCCGTTGAGCATTCCACATGCGAAATTTCATCTGTATTGCTCAATCAGCCTCTGAGTTATGCAATTGAACCATTGCAATGGTTGGCAGGGAATTAATTTACCTTGCAACCGCTTTGGGGCTTTGGTTCGGAGACCTCACAGTCTTCAATGCCAGAAGTGATTATGATGCTTGAGAAATACCAATATGAAATTTTAGAATTTAATTAATGTTTCACTCGCTTTGTAACTGTAATTTGAATATGGGTAATTTTCAGTTGAATTAATGTGGTGAATGTCGAATCGAATTTGTATCGAATTTGAACATGGCATAAGCATGAATACATGTTTATATATATAAATAAATAGATATTTATTTATATATGTATATATAGCTTCTATATATGTGTGCATGTATCCGGGCGAGTCTAATGTGATATGATGTCCACTCTGCACGAATGCGTCTATAATGCGTTATTTGGGCAGTAGAATTGCTATTGAATCGCACAGTTTTAGCATATTGGAATATCAGATGTAGTTGCTAGGCCTGAAATATACCCTGTAAACACAGCGGAGCTAATAATATAAGTTTGTATAGTTAATATATAAAATATAAATACCTATATACACGTATAATGCTGTTCATGAATATATAAAAAAAGACTTTGTCTTAACCATATCAGACTTGCTTCAATTCAAAAAAGTCTAGCATTATTCTACAAGAATATATATATATATAAATACATCTATAATAAACATTCATACATACATATGTAGTTCTCTATAAATACTCAAGTTATAGGTTCAGATCTTTGCCTGGCATCGTATTCGCAACGTTTACAGGGTATGCGTAATTATAATAACGTTGATTATCTGCACACACCGCTTTTGGTTCCTGTTGTTGTTGCTATGGTTCGGTTTGGTGTGGTGTGGAGCTGTGCGGTGCGGTGGGTCAATCGGGTTGAGTGTGTGCAACACACTCGAAACGCAATTTGAAATTTGCTCAGGCAGCATTTCAATTTAGTTGCATGCAAATATTTAGATAATTTCCTACGCTTCAGCTGCAAGTACACACAACAACACGGAGAGAGAGAGAGAAAGAGAGAGAGATGAAGAGAGAGAGAGAGAGATAGGCAGAGACAGAGTGTGGGCGATAAGGTGGCGTGTTCCGTTAAAGAGATGCAATGCATTTATTCAGTTTGCTGCCAGTGATAAATTCCTAATGGACACAACAACAAAGCGCTGGCTCTGGTATTTTCCATTTTCCATTTTGTCATCGCTTTCCACTTACCATTTTCGCATTCTCATTTTCATTTCTCTTTTGACAATTACGATTAGTATGTGTTTTCAATACTTTACTCAATCTTTTGGAAGAACTTGCTCATTTTAAAAGAACTTGCTCATTTAAAACGAACAGAAGATACGGTTTTCTTTAATATTGTTTTATTCCTCATTTAATTTCTAGTTATTTGAAAAATTCAAGAAAATACCAAAAATTCCAGATATACCAAGAATGTGCTGTATGCTCAAGTCACACGTCGCCTGCTAAATTTCTAATTGAATGCACTGACTCCTGCTTGGACCCAAGGCTAATTGGCCACGTTTGTATTGCTTTATGCGCACAGTTTATTGATAAAAGGTTTTTGTTTTCATCGTTCACGCTTGATTTGTATACGGCATACAAGTGCATTAGATATGTGTACATGTATTGTTTGTATGTACCTGTGCCTGTGCCTGTATGTGTAGATGTTTAACTCAGAGTGGCATTTAATTTCGCTCTGTTTGCTTTAAGCTTGACTGAACTCAATGAAAATGCATCGAGGTGAAAGCTTCAGACGTGACGGAAAAATATTGCAATTTTAAAACCAAACAAAAGTCATGTTTGTGTGTTGATGTATGCTTATGTGTTAAATGTATATTGTAATATATATACGTAATAAAATATAATAATATAATATAAATATATGATACAATACTAGAGTCCTTGAACTGATATAAAAGTTTCATTATAATTGAACGGGGTTCTTGATGAAGGCAGATACCCTAGTTGCACTTGAAAAGCTGTATCTTTTAACGAATGAGAGTTACCCTATGTGCTAACAAGAAGTGTTAGGCTTGTCTGTATGGGGTATAGGGTATTATGCAAGTCGTGCTTGCCCATTTGGCTAACCTCATTTGTAGCTATTTCTTGCTGTTAAAAGCAATGCCAATTCAGCTGCAAAATCTGCTTACAGGGTAGTTTTGTGTGCGGTCAGGCAATGATTAATGCTGCAGATAAGCCGCAGAAAGGAATCTAGGAATTACAACAACAGCAACAACAACAGCAGCAGTAGCAGCAGCAACAACAACAGCAGCAGCTGCCGTAACAACTTGCGCAACAATTTTTGCGCTTGTCAACATTTTGAGTAGCAATTTGGCTACACTGTCGCCCAGCCCTGCCGCACACCCTCCAAACATTTACCCCTTCCTTTGCCCCCCCTTTCCCCTTTATCCTTTCTCCCCGCCCCTTTCCCTTCGCTGCCTGCATGTGGCACATTTTGAAAAATACGTAGCTACTGCGAACAAACGATTTCTGCTTTTGCTGCAACAGTTGCTGCTGCCGCTGCTGCTGCTCATCAAATGCATTTGATGACGCTGCTTGTGCTCTGCCACATCACTTGCGCCCCTCTCCTCCCCTTCTCCCATCTCGCTGCCCACGCTGCTGAATGCTTGGAGTTAAACCCAACGAGAGATTACCGTTAGCCCAGTGCAACACTGCGTTCACTGCGACTCGTTTTGGGTAATGCCTTTTGCTGTGCTTGGCAAAGAGCGCCGAGGGTGCTAAGGGAAGGGGGTGCGCCAGTTGTTGTTGCCTTTTTTTTGGAATCATAAATATCAAGGCAACAACAACAGATAGCGGCCCGAACAACAACAACAACAATCACTTTGCATTTTGGTTGTGACAGTTGAAAAATGTTGAAAAGCAGCAAAAGCAAAAGAAGCAGCTTGGGCTAATGAAGAAACCAGAGTATAAGGGAGAGAGTGAGGGGAGAGTAGGAGAGAGAGGGAGAGAGAGGGAGGGAGAGGGAGGGAGCTGGAAGGGAAAGCGCTGTTAGTGCAGGGCAGGCAGTGGGCCGAAGGAGGCGTCGCAGTTTATGATCTGTGCTGGCTGCACTCAGTGCATTTAGCAATTATGAAATGCACGCACGCACACAGAGCAGCACACACACACACGCGCACACACATACACTGACACTGACTGGTAGCCATTTCCGTCTCATATCTCTCTACTCATCTCTCTTTCCCTCCACGTGCGTAGCAAATTTAGAACAAGCGTAAAATTTGCAATTAAATGCCAAAGTAGCACGAAAAGGCCACTGCCACGCCCAATGCTGTGAAAAGGGCGTTGAAGGCAGAGCGGAATAGAGACAGGGACAGAGACTCGAGTGCTGCGTGTGGGGACAGTGGACAAAATAATAGAAAACCCGACAGGCAGCGGGGGAAGCGGGGACGGGACTTCATAAATGAGGTCAGCTGCACTTCAGCGTTGTGACAGTTTTTGGCTTACAACGGCAGCAACAACAACAACAGCAACAGCAACACCAATAATAACAACTGAAATAACAACAACAATAACAATAGCTGCAGCTGGAACAACGTCTGCGGCGTGCAGGAAATAAAATGAAAATTGCTGTGCACATTGCGTATACGCGACGCTGGACACGAGGCAAATAATGCCACGAAATGCATTAAAAACTGACAGCAAGAAAGAAGGAAAGAAAAAGAGAAAGAAAAACAATAAGAATATTGGAAAAACAGAAGCGAACTCCAACCAAATCAACGAAGTTTGTATGCGCTATAAATATATGAATGTGTTAGATGTATATAAAGGATAAAAACACTGATCCAGCTAGTGCAATAGATAACACTGAATGTCACATGATATACAATATTTCACTTGACATGAGAGAAGCCATGAGAAGCCACGCCTACCAATGTGCCATACACCCCTTTGGCAGCAAGCCTGAACTAGGGTATTCAACAATGAGTCAACAAGAAAATGACACAAGGTTTCGATTCCCTATATAAAGTACGTAGTACGTATAAAGCCATAAATGGTTGGCGGGCGGGCGGGGGAGTAGAGGAACTGTTTGAAACGCTTGCGCTGAGGGTCGTTGCAGAAGGTGGAAAGGCAAAAGGGGTGGGGCAATCTCATTGCCGGCAATTGGTGAGCTGGTGCACTGACACTGTCAACCGTTACATTGACCCCGAGAACCCACAACAACAACAACGACAACAAGAGCAGCAGCAGGCGGAAGATTCACAACATGACAAATGATAAATGGGCAAAGGATACGCAATGCAGCAGCACACAAAGTGACAGGACAGGCAGCCGGACAGAGGGACAACTGGAAAACACGATAGCACTTCCAGATTCCACATATCAAACGTTTGTCAGGCCTGTGACAGTTAGTCGCCTCGGCGGGTATTATGCATTTCAGAGGCATCATGTCGCCTTAAAAGCGCTTTCAAGTCAATTGGTAAGTGTTTTTGGATTGCCCTAAAAGAAGTTCCGCAATAACAGCTTAAAATACCCAACGGAAGTGCTGTAGTTGAGGTGGCAACCTAAAGGAATTTCCTGAGAAAGAAAAGTTCATTTGAAGCTGGGTTGTTATGACTTACAATAACTGTTCCTACATTATACTTCAGACCATTTTATTGATGTGAAATCAAATCTGCACAACGATTGTAAGCAGATTGAAAACGTGCAATGGCAGTTTCAATCGGAATTCCTCTAATTGGCCAGTTTATAATAACTGAACAATCGCAACAATTTTTCGTCTGCATTTTTTCTACCTTTGGCGAGTCGTAAATGCTTATGGAAATCAGCGCAACCGTCGGCCCCATCAATATTCAACATCAGTCACGCCCTCGGGGGCGCTCAAATTAATTGATTCGAACAATTCAAACGATTTGCACATTAAAAACTCCACTGGCGCCCGGTCAAATCAAATTGAAATGCCAATGGACGCCGTTGCCGTTGCCGTTGCTGTTCGTCCGCTGTCGTTCACCATTCGACATTCGCTTTAGTATCCGCAGCGCCATTCGGCGGCAGGGCATCCGCAATGGATCCACATCCGCATCCGTTATGTATGTCTGTGTCTTTGTCGGTGTGTGTGTGTGTGTTGTGCCCATTTCGAGCGAAAACTCTCAGCATGAATTTAATTTTGATTTTTATTTGGCTTTTATTCGGTTTTTAAACGTCGAACGATTTAATTGAATTGCACGCGACCCAGACTCGATTTCCGGCTGACCTCCGCCCTCCCCGTTCCCCCTTCCCTCATTTCCCTGCTTTATTTACCCATCTTGCTGTGATTATGCAAAGTGGCGCCCAACGTTGGGCAATGTGTGGCTAATTTCATCGTTCCGTTGGCCGGATTTGCCTTTTCCATGTCACTGCAAATTGAACAAGCAACTTGCAACTTGCAGCTGAAGTCGTTTTGACTTCCCCTACACCTTCTCTCCCTCTCTCTCCGTCCCTTGGCTGACTCCATGTTTGTCTAGCTGTCTGTGTGTCTGTCCGGAAATTGCATCCTTCTTTAAGTCGTTGGTGGCCACTCGAGGGCGCTTCGACAAGCGTCTCCTTCAAATAGGCCACAATTTCAAGCTCCATTTCAGTCGACATCTTGAACAACTCAATTTGCCAGACAGACACGCCTTCGGCTGGCCTTGTTGATTTACCCAATTAAAACGGGGCACTTAAGTGATATGCTACCATCCCCAGACATCTTGCAGGATTTTCACTTTATTTTAAGGCACAAACAGAAATTCGCTTCCATCAAATGAACAAATTCAGTTTGGGTTGAATGTTGTCAGGGCAAGATAAAACTGTGCAATTAATAACACTATTCAGTTGAAACTTGCAGAAGACAATTCATTTTACGAGTTGTAGAACTCGAATTGGAACCAGGGTATGGTAGTAAGGGTAGGCTACAAGGGTCACTAATGACATGACATCACATGATTGTAATAGCGTGACTGCAAAGTGGTTTTCGAGGCAAATTAGCCGTGACAGACATCATTTTTATTTATATACACTCAAAGCCGAGGCTTCAAGCACTTTTATGCAATGCATAAATCATTACAGAGCATGAAAACAATGCACGTGAATGACACATTGCTCCATACGTGTATAGGATGTTCGATATTACCAAGCTACCTTTCAGACCATTTAACTGAATAGACAGTTGTGGCCATAATGCCACAAACTCCTCGGGGAATGAACCAACAAGTGCACAAAGGAAATCAATCAATTGCAACTGAAATATTACGCATACGCAACGTTACACAACAAGTGCATTATTCTGGGCCCGTTGCCTAACTGACTAAGCTAGTGAACAGAAATCTGAAACAGAATGAAATCAAATGAAAACTAAACCAAATGAATTGAATAGAACTATGAAATGATTGATTGATGGTCCGCTTAATAGCAGAACGGACAGGAAGAAGGGACGGAAGGATGGACAGACAGTTGCGTAGCATTTCCATTAGGCAAATTTCCATGCAATTATTTTAACCCAGATTTGTTTTAGACTGTTAACAGTTGGACTGGGAGGAGCAGGTTGGGTGCATTACATAATTGAATTCAATTATGCACAGGGCCTCGATTTGAGTGTGTGTGTGTGCGTTGCAAGTCGATCAATCAATCAAACAATCGGGTAATCAATCACGCAGTAGGCAGCACTAATAACGGAAAACATCTGAAAGAAAAAAAGGAATGGAAAACATGAGTTTTTTTTTCAATTTTATTTGCGGGCTTAGGCAAATGTCAGTCAGGATTGCAGCAGCAACTGTTGCCGTTATTGTTGCATTTGCCAATTACTGCTGTTGTTCCGATTGATGTTGCTATTGCTGCTGTTGTCGTGTTGCCGTTTAATGCACTTTTTGATTAATCACTGCCAGTTGCAGCTGCGGTACCTACCACGGTACAGTGCAGGAGGTGAAGGCCAACGGGGGTCGGCAAAGCGGGCGGCGAATCTGAGCTCAGTGTGCAACCAAATGTCATTTTCATTTGACACGCGTCACACATCGAGTCACCGAAAAATGTCAACGCAAAATGCGAGTGAGAGAGAGAGTTTGGCGGTCTATGCCATTGTGCCCTTTCTAAGCGCGGTGTGTGTGTGTCTGTGTCTGTGTGGGAGTGTGTGCAGCTGTGTGCCAGGTGTGTGTCTGTGTGCGTTAATTTGATTTTAATTATGTAACAAGCGCACAGCAGCGAAATGTTGCTGCGGTGCAGCTCATGTTGCTGCGGTGCAGTTGTTGTTACTGTTGCTTTTGATTCGCTTTCGATTCCCTCTCACTTGGGTTGTCCTGTTTTGCGGTTAATCAACTGGCCGTTGTCGTTAATGTTTTGATCGAGTCGAGTCTAAATGCAGCACGTGCCACATTTCGCGCCACCACGGGGCAAGCCACAAAAATTGACAATTAAAAATAATTTGAAATGCAGACACCGAAAACGGGCGACACAATAAAAGCGACGCGTTGCCAGGCGCATTTCATTAAAATTTCAGCTCAACGGGTGAGAGACCAAGAGGGAGAGAGGGAGAGAAAGAGGGAGCGAGACACACACACAGGCAGAGCACTTGACAGCAGGAACGCCCATTACACACACACATACACACACACACACGAGTGAGTCGACGACGCGCAGCGACAGCAATTTAAAATTAGTAAAAGTTAAAGCAGAGAGAGCGAGAAGAAGTGACAGGAGGGGGAGGAGGAGGGACAGCAGAGGGAGGAGGAGCTGCCGGCTGGGCGGTGAACTGGGCCGCGGCAGCTGAGGTTACGCTAAATGGGAGCAGCCCGAGCTGCCCTGCAATTAAAAACAAGCAACAAAAGGCAAGAGCAAAACAACGAATAGCCCAAGCTGAACAAACCCAAACGAAACTTGAATACACTAACCGAAAAGTGAAGAGAGAAGTTCTAACTAACCTCACTATTTGGTGTACATAATGTGGAGTAACAAAGCTCGACCTGCGATCAATTTGTACCAGTTGGTTAGGACCCAAGTTAGTGTATGGCAAAAAGCAACTATTGGCTGTGTTAGGGAAGTTGTGGGGAAAAGCGAGTTAGAGGAAAGCGGGCTAGGAGGCAGTGGCTTAGGGGGTACTGACTGGAGGGTAGTGGGTAAGGGGATAGTGGGTTAGGGTATAGCGGGTTAGGGGATAGCAGGTTAGGGGATAGCGGGTTAGGGTAAAGTGGGTAGTGCGCTGGGAGGAAGCGTGTTTGAGGCTAGTCGGCAAGGCAGTTTTGGGTTAGTGGCCTAGGAGGAGAGCTCATGTGCAGTGAGTAAGGGGATAACGGTTGCTGCTGTTGCTTGTCGGTGGGGGTACTATGGGTTAGAGGGTAGTGGGTTATGGGTTTCGTGTGCGGGTGCGGGTGCGGGTGTCGTCTGTCAGCTGAAACTCAAAACGTGCTGCTAAACTGCTGCCTTTTACAGACAACTTTTCGCATCTGGCCACATCGCATCGCTGCAGAGCCTGTCAGCTGACCTCCTCTCTAGCATCCTTTACCCCCTCGCTGCCTCGCTTCTCCCCCCACTTACAACTCTGCGCTGTGCCACTCTTTCATCCGGCCAAGTGGCGTTGTGCTTGTTCCTGTGGCAGTTTTAGTTTCGTTTTTTTTTGTGCCCATCTCCTTCTCACTCCCCACTTGCCTTCCCCCTCTTTCTCTCTCTCTCTCCCGTTGTGCTCTGCTGTCAGCAATGCGAGGCCAGCTTTATGGGCCTTTAAGCGTGCAGGCCAAGCCGCTTAAGTGGGCTGTTAAGGGCTTGTTAATTTTATTGATACCCCACGCTGAGATCGAAAACAGCTTTGCCTCCCAACTGGAGCAACTGGGGCAAATGCTGCACTGCCCACTCGACGTTGACATCGCCGACACATGTTGCGGTTGAGCTGGCTGCACGAAACTGTGTGCTATGCAAGTTGTGTGTGAGTGTGTGAGTGTCGAGCCTAGCAGCACATTTGGCTATGCCATAAATTCACTGAAAACGCTTGAACAAGTCGAGCTAAGCTGCTTTGCTAGCTGCCTACATAAAGTGTACCACTCTCTGTCCAACACTCCTTCCCCTTCTCTCTCACTATTCCCTCTTGCTGTGACACTCTGCTTTGGCCTGTACCACTCGCTGGGCAGCCTGACAGGCACTATGTTGAAAGATCCACAAAGTGACAGTTCTTGCTGAGTGCATGAAGAAAAGGAGGGAGGTAGGTAAAGAAAGAGATAGCTAGATAATGCAATTTAATTGAAATAACAGATTTAATTGCTTGAAGTAAAAGAAACTTACAACTTGCAGGCATACGGTTCATTGGAATCAGCTTCATAAGAGCAATTATTAATATTTCCTTAATGTGACTCTTCCTCATTTCGTTTACCAGAGTAACCTTTCTCTGACTGAATTATTTCATTTATTCAATCCCTTAGCATTTTATTCCGTTTTTCTTTGTCGAAAGTTCTCTTCCTTCTGCTTTATAATCTTCGTAACACCTTTTGCAGTGGTAGAACTTTAAATCATTTCCAAAACTTTGAAAACTTCTGCCTTTCATCCTAGCTTCGCTTTTGTTGCATTCTTTATTCATGATTTCGTACTTACCAACACTGAAACCCCATCGCAATCCATCAATATAAAATCCTTTTACTTTTTATGTCGAATTTCATTTTATTCAAGTTATTCCAATCGCTTAGTAGCCTTACATAGTTTGCCTTAATCTTTCAGCTTTGACATTCATCGCTTCTTTACGTTTGCATTTCGTATTTGGTTTATCTTTCGCATTTTTGGCTATCTTTCTTGGCTATATATATGTATGTATTCATATATATATCGATGTACATATATATATTTTGGCATGCTTTACATACACACACACATACATATATATCAATTTATCAGTTAAATCGTAACTTAAGTTAAATAACAATCACATTTACTTATTCTGTTTTTCCGTATTTCTGTATTTTCCACCTCGTTTGACTTTTCATTCTCTTTTCGATCAAAAAAAAAAAAAAGAAGACAACTACCTGCACCTCCTGTCTAGTTTATGTTTTATATATTTACGATTATATAATGTATAAGTTACTCCATTCTTAGCATATAATATATATATTCAATAATTTATCCAGTGCCTCCCACAACGAAATTGTCAATAAAACAATTGAAACAATCAGAGGAAACAACAATTCAAAATCGGGTAAACTTAAAGAATAATAACTTTCGCCTCGTTTCGTTACGCTTCGTTTCGTTTCATTTCAAAAAAAAAACCAATCGATCATCGCTATATAACTTGCTATATCCTTTGGGTATTGCATAGAATTTTCTACTTGTATAAAATACGCGCCACTTGCAGTGCCCGCATTCACTGTATTCATTTTGATTCATTCATCGATTGATGATTCATGTTTTCTTTCCTCTTTTTTGTTTCTTCTTTGTATGTTTCTTCATCTTGAAATCTTGAATTGTATTACTTGTATTACGAAATGTTCCATTTACGTCTATTTAAAGTTTCCGTTTATCTTTATGTTTCGGTTGTATAATTATTTATGTAGAGCAAATATTTGATTTTTTTTGTTTTCGTTTTAGTATTCGTATTTTTTATTGTGTTTACTAAGTATTCCAATTATTTAGCTTAAGTCATACGTAGTACATTCATATTTGTATATATAGTTAATGCTTTGCTCTGAATCTGAAGTCCTCATTCTGTAGTTTACTTAGTGAGTGTGTCTATGAGTGAATCTATTCGCTAGTCGCTAGTTTTTTTTTTTATTTTTAAAAAGATTACACAAGTAAAGTTCGTATATTGTATAAATTTTCTGTATTGTAAATTGTGTTCATCGCTTTTGTTCCGTTCTCTATGTAAATTTCGGCACATTTGATTACTTGTCATGAGAAAGAAATCGATAAAAAGTATATATGTAAATCAATGTTATCTAGTCCTGTAGATTTTGTCAGAAAAAACTTTGCAAAACCCACTACTGTGACAATGACAAGTCTGCACACCAGATTGCAGTGATTCAGTGCGCAGGATAAACCAGTTCATTTAATTAGTTACTGTAACGAAAGAGGATAATCCTTAATAGCTGTTGGTGCTCGACTATTTAAAGTCGCATGCCGGGGAAAATGTGTTCATTGACAGAGTGACAGAGAGTCAAGGAAACTTAAGCAGTTTCCTCACACTAAACCGGAGAATAACTGAGTTCATTGCGTTATCTACCTGTCAGATGAGTGTTTGCTTTTCGGAGTGCTTCTGAGAGACTGTGGGCCTACAACAACAGAGTTATATGATGGAATGACACTGTTGCTCGTTAATAAGTAAATTGAACGGATGGCTCAAACAATTCAACTACAAATTGCACACATATTAATTATGCATTTGATTATTGTGTTAGTTACTGAGCTAGGGGATGATGTGGGCCTCTCCCGTTGTGGGGATTTTGTTTTCGGCTTATTTTGTAGTTCGTAGATAGACATTGAAATAGCATTCGCAAATAGACAAACAATTAATTATGATTTATTCTCATATTTATCGCAATTGAATTGTTCTTACATATTATTGTTATTTATTTCGTATATTTGTTGGTTTTATTTTTTTTTTTTTTTTTTTTTCGTTTTGGTATTTTGCCTGTAGTTTTATCTTTAGTAATATTTTGAAAATCAACAAACAGTTAATTGGAATAATTGAAATATTCTCTCTATCGAGTTTTCATTTTCGTGTTTCCATTTTTGCAAAATGCTTTAATTATTGCAGCACGAGCAATGTCAAAATGGAAACAAGAACAGAGAATTTATACTCCTGTTGGTAATTCATTACTTAGCCTAGAAGGGCGGGGACAGGGTCTGGGGAACGGGGGCTCGTGGGCTATTTAGTTGTCTTAAAAAAAAGTTCTCTAAATTTACCGTATTAATTTAGTATTTTGTCGTTTTAAGTTTATTCCTAAAGTGCGTTAAGTACTCGTTCGCATGCGTGTCTTCACGTGCCTAAACGGTTTGCTTACCAGCTTTTCTCTTCTGTTCCTCCTTTTCCTCTTCAGCACCTTCTTCTTAACTGCCATTCACATCGACGGCGAGTGGCACGGTCACGACCGGGTGAATGCCATTGCTCAGTCCGCCGCCGCAGAGCGATGAGGCCGCTGTGGGGGATGCTGGTGGCGATGCCGGCGGCGTTAAGGTCGACGGTTCCTCGGCGCCAACTCCATTGGTTGGTGGTGCTGCTGTTGGAGCTGTTGCTGCGTCTGTTGGTGGCGGCACATCCGCCTCTGTTGCTGGTGGGTTCTGGTGCTTGCCATTGCCAAGCACCCCTGAAGCTAACGGTGGCTCCATCTGTTCCTTCGTCGCCTGCTCGTCATCTTGTGTCTTGTGCCCGTTGTCGGTTAGCGGTGGTGGTGGTGGTGGCAATGAGTCCAACTGATTCGTTTCAATTAGCGTATAGTCGTTGAGCTCCTTGATCTCCTCGTTGGAGGGCGGCGCCGGCAGACTCATCAGGCTGTCGTAGCCGTTCTCCGAATCGAGGAACTTCTCGGGTAATTTGGCTGGCGAAAAGGACTCTGGCTCCTGTTGAGGCTCTGGCTCCTGCTCGGGCTCGGGCTTGGTTTCTTTCTCTACCTCTGGTTGTGGCTGTGACTTCGTCTCTAGCTCCTTTTCCGGTTCAGCCTTTTCCTCCTGCTGCTGCTCTTCATTTTCAAAGGCGGCAGGTGCTGGCAACGGCAACTCCTGCTGCTGTTTCAACTGCTCCAATTTCTCTAGCTCCTCTTGCTTCTCTTTTTCTTGCTGCTCTCGTTGTTTTTCCATCTCCCGCTGCTTCTCTATCTCCCGCTCCTTTTCCAACTCTCGCTGTTTGTCCAACTCTTTCTCTAACTGCTTCTCTTTCTCTAGCTGTCTTTCTTTCTCCAACTGCCTCTCCTTCTCCAATTGCTTCTCCTTCTCCAGCTGCTTCTCTTTCTCCAACTGCTTCTCCTTCTCTAATTGCTTCTCCTTCTCCAACTGCCTCTCTCTTTCCAACTGCCTCTCCTTCTCCTGCTGCTCTGCCTGTGCCTGATCATTCTTCTGTGCCTCCTGACTGACAATCAGCGGAGCACTCAGCACCTTGGCGGCACTCCCAGCATAGCCAGGCTGTTCGATGACATAGAGCTCCTGGTTGCCATAGGAATAGCGCTTGTTCGAGTCACTGGACGAGGTGGAGCTGAGATCGGACTGGGACAAACCGGTTTGCGATTGCTGCTGCAGCTGGTTCTGTTGCTCCTCCTCGGCCAACTGCTCCTCCTCCTCGATTAGGTGTAGTCCGGTGCTGGCAACAGTTGCCGCTGCGAAATCGCTTGGCGGAGCATGAATCTGTACCTGCTCGTGATTGGGAGGCAGCTTGCGATCGTCAACGGTTTGCTTTGTGTTGCTGCTGTTGCTATCAAAGGGAAGTTCAGTTATGTCGCCCGAAGCGGCGCCAGCAACAGGCCCAGCCAGGGCCGGACTTTCGGGCATCTGCTTGGAGTCGATGCCACGTGCCACCTCCACAACGAAGACGCCATCCTTGTCCGTGTGCATTTTGGTTTCGCGTGCGTTGCGCGATATGTCCTGCAAAGCGAAATCAAATCAGAACAAGGCTCAGTGAGGGCAATGAGACAGGTGTGTGTGTGTATTTGTGAGTGTGTGCAGCAGGCAACAACAACATTAACAACAACAACTGTGACAACAATGACAACAACAAGGATAACAACAACAATGACAAGGACAACAATAACAACAGCGAGCACAACAGCAAGTGAAAGTTGCCACAAGCAGCCGCAAGAGCCGCGCAGGAGAGGAGAAGGGGCAGGAGACAAATCGAGTGCCTGCCATGCGGAAAGTGTCGAAAATTGCATTTGCATATGCTTCGCTTGTGGCACATTTACACCTAACACACATACACACTTACAGAATGAGAGAGATAGACAGAGAGGGAGAGAGAGAGAGAGACAGAGTGAGGGTCGCACCTGATGCGGGAGAGTGGCAAGGGGAAGCGAGGCTAAAGACTTCCTGGGGCTGTTCTGACAAATAGCTGACACTACAGAGACACAGAGTGGCAGTGGTGGTGGTGGTGGTACGAGCACAGGGTGTAAGGGTAATAGGGCACAGGGTGATTCATACGCACAGGCACAGACACAAAGACTTGGGGCTTTTAAAATGCGGGACAGTCACATCATTTATTGGCAGTGAGCGAGACAGACAGAGGGAGAGTCCTTAACCAACTAAACACACGTGCGAAAGAGATAATTAGACACTTATGCAAGCGACAGCAGAGAGAGATGGCTACACAACGGTTTGGTACTAAGAAAAATCCACAGAATCAAACATATTCGAAGGACGCAATAGTAATTCGATAGTTTAACGACTGTATTTCAGTATTTCCATTTCATATGTACAATTAAGTTTGGATAAGGAAAGAAAGGAACTCTTGTTTACTTAGTTTTGAAAGGAACGATATGAGAAATATTATGATAAAACTGAAATTCATAAAACTATCGCATAGGAACAATACACAGTTGCGATAGTTGTCAGTTAAAAAGACCTAGAAGAAAGAGATAGCTTAGGGTATAATGTATATGCATCTCATAGTTATTAGGATAGAAAGTGCAGGCAGTAGACACATACATACACACATATGGGATATAATAAAGAATATCGATCCTACGAGTATATACAAGAGAGCGAAAGAGACAGGCATAAGATAAGACAATGTTAACAACAAGAGCTCTAACTACATACGACAACAATAAGAGTAAGACAAGCGAACTATTTCACACAGCAACAGAGACAAAGACAGAGACAGTGTATGCGTGTATTAGTGTGTAGAAAAGAGAGAGAAAGAGACAGACAGAAAGGCTTGTGGAGATGCGAGCAAGAGACAAGCACACAATGCCAAGGAAAGACAGAGACGGACAGAACACACACCTTAACTCCACGGCAATTGGCTTTATTCAAGGAAGTGGATTAATTCACTTGAACGAAATAAAAAGCTAACTAGTTCCCTAGAGAACCAGTAATAATCTTATAGTAAAAGTGACTCTTTTTTTTAAATTTCTGTTCAATTAACTAATTTGCATAAAGTCAAACTCAGATGTTTTGGAGCCTTCGGTGTGCGACTCTCGCTCTGTCTACCCAAAGCGGTGTGTGAAAACGAGACGACAACAACTAGAACTGGCAACAGGCAATGTCAGCATGAGAGAGAGAGAGAGAGAGGAACGACTGCTAACTTACAGCTGTTAATCGACTGTGCACTCTCAATTAACAGCGTGCTAGTCTCCACTTACGTGTCGCTCTTCGGTGACAACAATCAGGTGATTGTCTTTGAGCGTCATCTTGGTCACGGAACCGCTAAATGCAAACGCTTCCGCAAATGGGGGCGTCGCAGCAGGTGTTGCAATTGTGGTGGGCGTGGCCATTGGCGTGGGCGTAACTGTGGGTGTGGCCGTTTGTGGATCGAATTGAAACTCAATACGTTGCACTCCGCTGGCGAAGGCAAGCGACATGGAACGCATCAGTTCGGAATTCGAATTAGAATTCGAGTTCGAAAATGTACGTTGCAAAGCGGCAACCGCTGCTGGCGACGACGGCGACGACGATGACGATGAGGAGGAGGGGGAGGCGGAGGAGGATGCAAACTGTGAACTGCGGGACTGTAAAGGATAACAGAAACGCAGAATGTGTTAGTGCACACACACACATGTACATTCATACTCACTCCGACATACACACATCACACGCAATTACACACACACACACACGCGCACTAGCACACACACACAGATACTCGCACACACACTCTTAACCAGAGACTTCTCCTCGCAGAACTGTGGAAACGTTTTGAATGCATTCACATTGCTCTGGGAAATTCGGCAAATGCTTTTCGCAAAATAGTTCCCAGCATTGTTGCGTAGGCGTCAAGCGAAACTCTGCCGGCCCCTTGGCGGCAGAAGGGACGGTGCAGGGGCATGGCCAGTGAGGCGTTAGTTTTTGTTCACTATTTTTAGCTTGACGGCATTTGAGTTTAAATTTCAATTGAAGTTTCTGTATCGTACCTTCACCATTCTCTACAATCTTATTCACTCTCCTTCTTCATCTTATTCATAATCATTATCATCATGTTCTTCTTCTGGTTCTACTTGAACTATGTGGGCACTTACCTCATGTTTGGAGTCCTGTCCCTGGCCCTGTTCGCTGTCATTGCCAGCGGCGCCTGAAGTTGCATTCTTGTTCAGCAAATAACTGTAAAGAGACAAAAAAAGTGAACGAGAGAAACAGAAAGTAAGAGGGAGCGCATGTTAGAGAGAGAGGAAAGTTAAGTGAGCGTCATTAAAAAAATCTCATGCATTTCAAATGTCGTTGGAAATTCTTCAGAATTTGTTGCCTACTTTTCGGCGCATGGCTGAAAAGGCTGACTGACTTAAGCAGAGCGTGGCTCTACCCAACTGCTTGCAGAGCGGGCAACATTAGAGGGAACATAAGTGATCTAAGGCACAAGGGGAAGACAAGGCATAGTTCAAGAAAGGTAAAGGAAGTAAAGGAATAATAAATTAAAGAGATCTAATCTGGAATTCCTATACGGACAAGTGCTGCGCATCAGCTTGGATTATGAATAAGCGAAAGGAGGTGATAGATAGAGGATACGGAAAGGATGAAAGTGATGATGAGTAAGTGAGTAAGCGAGGATCATACCCATTTATAATGCTCTTCGCTACTCTTCTGTGTATGAGCATAAAGGGCACAGAAATGAAGAGTGCTTTGAATGTTGTTTGCATCAGACAAGTTGATGCTCCTCCCTCCATTTACTAGCTACGTATCACACGTTTCCCTTTGCTCTGCCCTTCGGCACTTGCCTCTTTTCCTGTTTCGCACTCTTTCATTCTTTCTTTGAAGACCCTCAAGTTCTACTTTCGTTTTTAATGCGTTTCTCTGGGCAAATATTATGGCACTCACAAACCACACACACACGCGCACACACACACATTCGCACAACTAATTTCTCGTCTCGACAGTTTATTGTGCAATTTCCTTTGCACCCTCATTCGTGTGGTGTGTGAAAGAAAGGCGAAATTTATTTCCG
This sequence comes from Zaprionus africanus, assembly GCA_018151435.1. Lineage (NCBI taxonomy): Eukaryota > Metazoa > Arthropoda > Insecta > Diptera > Drosophilidae > Zaprionus > Zaprionus africanus. The sequence continues at coordinate 1,255,987 of JAECXB010000096.1, forward strand.
TTGCGCATTTGTCGACTTTCATCTGCGTGTGGCACCTTTTTGTGGCAACGTTTTGCGGTTTTGCCGTTTTGACGTTTTATGCGTTTCTTCACTGCCTTGTTAGCTTTGGCTCCACACCCCCTCGCTCTCCTTATTTCTGCTATTCTTCTGCTCCATATTCACTTCGCACTCTACGCTTTCTTTCTGTCTGTCGCCGTGGCAACTTCCGCTTCCGGCATCGTCGTCGTCTGACGACAGGCGTCGCGTTGATTTGTGGTGCCTTTTTATTTTGCTTTTCGGGCGGCTTTTAGCCTGCCACCTCAAGTCGAGGGTACCAGGCAACTCCCCCGACTACCCTCCATTCACTTCATGCCACTTCGTTCCCCTCTCTCTATCGCCCCCACCAAACTTCTTTCTGATTTTATTTTGTTTGGCATTTAGTGGCCGCATATAAAAGCGACGGCGGCAACAAATTCCCATTTACGTGTGGCATGCTCGAGATTTATAGAGGCATCGCTTGCCCCCGCGCTCGAAAGGATGTGCGTGCTGCCATTGCGACACATGCCACGCCTCCACCTCCCCCCTGTACCTCGCCCGCCCTTCCCTGTGTCCCACTTGAGTTGCAGATTCAGTTGCCGCCGGCAAGAGAAATAAAATGCCAGAATGAAGCTGATAAATGCGATTTGCCACGCCTTCCATGCCAATAACTCCCCTGTGTATTATGTATTACCAGCTGTAGCTTCAGTTCCACCTGCCTTCCGCTGAGCCACGCGTCCAGGTAACCCTTTGAAGCGCGCTTTTATTGCTTTCAACTGACAGCGACATCAGCAACTGTTGCTGCTCGTGCAGTCATTGGGGTAGGTTGCCCTGTGAAGAAGACAGCCCGCCAGGGGAAGGAGGGGTAAGTGAAAGTTAGTTACTCCACATTGCCGCCCGGTGGCAGCTTGGCAATTGCCACCCAATTACGACGGGTTCGACTTCGTTGCGCATCACTTGCAATTATGTTGCGACCTGAAGGACATCGCAGACAAGTTGATTAGACAATCGCCCTGGGGTACAGCCGGATGACGGTGAAGCGAAAGAGCAGAGAGAGAGAGAAATAAAGTAAGAGAGCTGCAATAAGTTGAGCAGATCGAACCAGGCAACTTTGACGGTGCAGTCGACCTGACAGCTGAGAAAAGTTGTGTTTGCACAACTTGGAATTGGATTGCAAATGGAATTGCTGAGGGAATTGGGATCACTGCTCTGTAATACCCACAACAGGTTACATTAAAAGCTTTAGCAAATAATAAATAGTTAGAGTGGTTTCAGTTGGCCTTTGGTATAGATTGGATAGCCAGTGAAGGCGTCTTCATTCTGCTTCTCATTCATCTTTTTATCTTCTTTACTTTTCATGCGATTGCTGGTTTACAGTTCTCGTTCGTTTGTAGTCAGGTTGCAGTTAGTTTATCTACCCCTTCACTTACCGTACAGCGCAGTACATGGAGGTCAAGAGTCCAGCTGGCAGAATGACAATGATCAGACCCATCGACACGGCGAAGAGATTGAGAAAACCTGCAAGGCAAGCGAACAAGCGAAAGAAAGGAATGAGTTAGATTAATCTTCTCTTAAAGATCGCCTCCGTTTGAACTCACCATCATAGTCAGCTAGTGGATCCTCTGACAATGCTGTGGCATTTCCTATGCGCTCCGACAGTGGATTGCCGCCGTGCAGTAACGGCGCCATGGCCGAAGCCGTTGCAGCACCCACATTTGCTCCGCCTCCTCCTCCTCCGCTCTCGTTGTGCTGCTGCAGCGTTGCATTGAGCAGCTCCGCCACGGGCAACTGCTCGCGATGCAGATGACTGTAGCCATGTCCATGCTGCTGTTGCTGTTGTTGCATGCGATGTGCGGGACTGTCGAAGGGGTAGGATCCCTCGACACCATCGAAGCCACCACCAGCACCATCGTCGATCAGATCGCCGCCGTACTGAATCGAGCTCTCGATAACATCCGAATCACTGCCCAGTCCCATGCCCAGGCTATTGCTTTCGATGTCGTCCTGACCGCGTCCTGACATGAGCTCGCCAGGCATATAGTCGATCTCCTTCAGCTCGATCTGTGGTGGCAGCTCCCCAATGACGGGCACACCAATGGCCAGATCTGGCAGCACTGCCGGTTGTATTATAATGTCAGATTGCGCTGGGCTCGCCGACGGGGGAGGCAACGATTGCTGCTCTACCTCAATGACTGATTCGCCTACATAGGTCACGTCTAGGGGTGGTGCGCCGTCTCCCCCGCCTCCCATCGAGGGACTGCGTAAGATCTTCAGCGCATCTGAGGTTTGATGCAACGGCGAGAGTAGAATATCCTCCGAGGAGCTATGCTGCGACTGCTGCGACTGATCCAGCACGTAGCTAGCCGGAAAGAATTGATTCTCCAGCTGCATCTTGCGCTGCTGTTGCTGTTGCTGCTGCTGCATCTCGTTGCTGCTGGCGGTGGGTAGCGACTCACCCACCTTCACCTCTGTGTTGGATATATAGAAAATCGTATCGGAATCACGGTCGATGTTCGGCTTGTTGCGTGGCAGTGGCGGCGGCGGTGGTGGATGTGGTGGCCGTGGCAATCCCAGCTCACGATCTGCCATGAACAACTCATCAGCATCCTGCTGTGGTGGCCGTATCGCCGGAAGTTGCCCGTTGCTCAGGTGCTCCGAACTGTTCTCCGTGCTGGAGTCGATTATCTCCACAACGAGTATCTCATCGTTGGGTTTACCTGAACCAGGATTGCTGTTGTCCTCATCGTTGGATCCACCAGCCGGTGGTTGGCGATACGAGAATTCCAGATCTTCGCTCTCGCTTCCGAAAGCCTCCGAAACATTAATGTGTATCTCAATGGCAGCAGGTTGTGGCTTGCCTAGTCCCTCGGCTGGCTGCGTGGAGACATCCGCGCGATCGATAACGTACTGTGTGAAGCGCTCCTGCACCACCGGCGAACTGGGTGGGCGAGTGGTTGCCACTGCCGGCTCTAGCGGCATCGGATAGTAGCCCTGATTATCGCGGAAATTGGTTGAGGCAACAATCGAATCCACCGTCGAGTCGTAAACTTCGATTTGTATATCGGAGATCTTGGATTCAGTGCGGGGTGCTAGAGCGGGTGGTGCAACCACGCTGATCTCAGCCGATGGCAGCGGCAGGCGTGTGGTGCTGGTCTCTGGTACCTGGAAAACCGTGGTCGAGAGCACCGACTGTGGTTGCGGCTGCACTGGCATTGGTACGGCAACAGGTAGCGAGGTGGTGCTGCTAGTAGTGGTGGTGGTGGTGCTAGTCGTTGTCGAGGTGGTGGTGGTGCTACTGCTGTCCGCATTGGTTTCTAGCAGCGCAGTCGGTGCTAAGATCTCTACTATGCGGCCCTGACGGAGCTGGGATTCAATCGATTCTTGGTGGTTTGGTGGTGCTTGTGGTTTCTTCAGCGGATGCACAACACTGAACGTTTTCTCGCCCATGAAAATAGGTCCCAAATAGCCATTGGGCACGGGCACGAGCTGCGCTGCTTGTGTAGTGCCCTCCGAAGTGGTGGTGGTGCTAACGGTGGTGCTGCTACTAGTTAAAGGTGCTTCCGTGGTGGTGCTGCTAGTGGTTGGCGCATGAAAATGTTGCTGCTGCAGTTGCTTCTTCTTGGTCAGCTTGAGGCCATCGTGTCCATTTTGAATAGGTGGTGCTGCGGTCAGTTCTAGTTCGAGCAGTTGCACCACCGACTGCAACGGTTGTTGCTGCATCGAGTTGTTGTTGTTGTCGCTGTGGTTGCTGGTCTCCGCTGTAAGAGTTGCTGCTGCCGTTGTTATAGTTGCTGGCGTGGTAGGGTTGCTGCTGATGCTGCTGCTGTTGACAGCAGCAACTGTTGCCGCTGTGTTCACTTTGTCTGCATGTTGCTGTGCTGCGGTCACGGTCAGAGTGGGCGTATCACCCGCAACGCCAAAGTGCAGTTGCTGCTGTGCCGTCACTGTAGTCGCTGCTGCCGTTGCTTCTATGCCAGCAACAGTTGCTGGTGCTGCCTGGGCTTTGGCCGCCAGTAGCAGCAGTAAAATTAACCGCAAGCTGCTGGCAACTTTCTGGCCACGCCGACTGCCCCCGAGTGCAGCAGCTGCCATGTTGCTGCTGTTGCTGTTGCTGCTGTTGCTGTTGCTGCTGTTTGCTGATGCTGTTGTTGTTGCTGTTCTGTATATTTTGATTATGCTTTTGTGAGCTTTCTTTGTGCTCTTCCTTTGTGCTTCTTTTTAGCTTCTCTTCTTTTTTCTGTTTTGTTATGTAAATTTAGTTTTGATTTTGCTTTGCTGCAAAAGTTGCTGCTGCTGCTGTGGCTGCTGATGCTGATGCTGCTGCTGCTGCTTGTGTGGCTGTCGTTGCCTTTGGCACTTAATTTCCCCTTTTCAGTTTGTTGCTGCTGTTGCTGTTGTTGGCACTTGGCATTGTCGTCTTCGTCTTCATCTTCATCAGCCGTCGCAGCTGTCGCTGCTTTCATTCATTCAGTCGCTGCTGCTGCAGTTACTGTTGTTGTTGTTGTTGCTGCTACTTTTGCTGCTGTTGCTGCTGCGGCCATTTTCTGTGGCTGATGTTGCTGCTGCTGCTGTGGATGTGGCTGTAGCTGTGGCTGTGGTTGCCGGCGGGCGTCGTTGTCTTTGTTTGAAATATTTCAAAGATACAAATAAAAATATAAATAAAGAAATAAAAAGAGAATCAAAAAGTATAAAAAACGCTTCTGCTGCTGCTGCTTGAAGCACTTAACGCGTCGTGCTCGCCGCGTTGCCTCCTTCGGCCTAACGACTGCGGACGACGTCGCCGTTGCAGTTGCCTCAATTCGTTTCGTTTCGCTTTTGGTGTTGTTTTATTCTGTTTGCTGCCTCTTCCGCCCTTTTTCTTTGCTCCTCAATGAGTTCTGCTTGAGTGGAAATGAAATTCAAAATAAGGAAATATGCTGCAGCAGTTGCTGTCGTAGCTGTTGCTGCTGCTGCAGCAGTTGCTGCTGCTTCTGCTGCTGTTGCTGCCGTTGCCGTTGCAATAAAAAGCAATGCAACGACGCGAATAAGTATGCTACGAGAAAGAGATGGTATAAAGAGGACTAACAACAGCGACAAAAGCGGCGCACACAAAGAAAATATAAAGTTAAAATAACGACCATAAATAATGCTCTCAACGCACCGATTCCCACTTACGTTTTCGCCTCCATTTCGCGACAGCAATAAAAGTAAATCATGCTAATTGCTTGACAAGTTCAACAAACGATTTTACACGTGATTCAATATGTATATAATTCCTGAGATATGTTTTAAACTGTTAAATTTACTTAAGCTTTATATATTTCTTCTGCTAAGCCATAAACCCTTTTTCAATTTTTAAACCAAGATTTTAAATAAGAAATTTACTTCTGCTGATTTATAATTAAATTTTTAATCTATATGGCAAACGCGGAAACCTTTCTTAATGGCTTATTTTTATAAAATTCTTGTATATTTGTACCATAGTATTCTAAACGATTATATTGTGCCACATCTTGCGTCCTAACTATGTCATTAAAAAATCTCTAAATAGGCCACACTTTGCCGCAACGCAACTGGGAACACAACAGAAAGGCCTTAGTTCTCTTATATGCATTAAAACTTTCTAGCAAATTCCTGGGTAGTAAAACCTAGCAAGTTTATTGTATGCTGAGCTCAGCTGAGCAGCAGTTGCAGCTAATAAAATTAAACTGCGCACAGTAAGCGAATTAAGTTTCATTGTTGTCAAAGGGGAGTGGGGAATAATCCGAGTAGCTGTGACTACCTTAAGACGAAATCATTTCAAATTGTTTCAAATATTTCTCACTATTTTTGTATTCCATCTACACAATTCAATTTTATTTGTATATTTATTGCTCAATTTAAAATTTATTCGCTGCACCAATTATTGCATTTCAATTTGACTAGTCACAAAAAGTATTGCCTACATTCAGGCTGTGCGGGAAAAGGACTCGCTCAGTCGAGGCTCGTAAAACAAAACAATTTTATATTTATGAAGAACTTGCGCTGGGCTCTCAACCGCCTTTGTTCCCCCAAATTCTTGCAAATTGTTGTGAAAGAAGAATAGGCGGAAAGTGGAAAACAAAATGAAAACAAAAATATGCCAAATAAAATGCCCCAAACGGAAGTCCAAACAGGGCGAAGCATAGAAAACTTGTCGAAATTGTTTGAATTGCTCGTTGGGGCTGCCAGATGGGGTACGCGGGCTATAGGAGCAGGGGATAACTGCTTTGGGGGCGCAGGCGGGGCTGCGTTTCGGGTTTTGTGCCATGCAAATTAAATATTAAGCCTACAAATGATTCGATTTGAACTTTCGCCAGAAAACCCATCAATCGGTCCAGCAGGGTAGTTCAAAAAGGTTGCACCGTCTTCCACCCGCCCCACACTCTCTGCTGCCACACCGCAAGCAAAAGGTTGCGGCTAACTGTTAACGGTACCATTGGCCAACTTCCAACATCCGCTCGGTTTGGCCTCCCTCTGTGTGCGCTATCAGACATCGTTATCAGCGGCAGCCCACAACAAACCAACCACAGATGCCGCCGCTGCCGCAGCAGTTGCCCCACCGCAACAGCAGCAGTAACTTCAAAGCAACAACAACAACAGCAGCAGCGCGAACAAATTTAATGACAAATGATAATAATGTTGATGCGGCTTGCTACGCTTACCAGATGCAATTGTCTCCTTCTCCCTCCTGCTCTCCCTTGCCTCCTTCCTCGTTCTGTTGGCCCGCAAGGTAATCCAAGGGTCCTTGCAGAGCCTGTCAATTCTTCAATTTCAATTCTCACAAGATAACACACTCAGTTCACAATTGTTTCTCTTCAGTTCACAATAACTTGACGCACTACAACAAAAAATACATTTGGCCTTGAGCTTCGTTTGTTTTTGGCGAGCGAAAACACCGGCAAATTGGATCCGCAACGGCAGCAATAATAACAGCGCCAAAAACGCGCGCAAAATATATTCAAACAATTTCTAACCAACTTTTAATTTAAATTTTAATCGTAATATTTCACCAAATATTTTTTAATAATTTTTTTATTTTTTGCGGCTACGTTTCAAGCGCTGTTCAAGCCGAGTGCAGCGTGTAGCTATGTGTGTGTGTGCGTGTATGTTTGTGTCTGTGTGGGGATGTGTGTTCGTAGATGTGGAAGGCGAGGGTTGGGGTCTGGGGAGTATATGGCACTTGGTCTCACGGCTGACTGTGTCGACTGTGTTGGCTCTTTTGTCAGGATTTTGCTGCCGCTGTTGCGTCCTTTAGCTCCGATAACCGCACGCAAACTGCGCAAATTTCGTAGCATCCTTTGGCTAAAAGGACTCGCCTCGCCGCCTGACAACAAGCAGAGCAGAGAATCCCTACAGCTGATGTTGCGACGTTGCGGCGTTGACGTCGGCTTCAACGACGACGCCGCGACAGCTGCGCACTTGCCCTGGGGTTTGTGTCGCGGCTAACTGAACTAGCTGGCCAGACAGTTGCGCGGGCAACTGATAAGTTTTAAATATACAATTAATTACATTAATACTGTATTTGTTAAACAAATATTAAAAAATGTATTAACATAATTTTAAATAGACAAATTTACGATCTTATTTTTACTAAATTATTTGAATTCAGCAGCAGTCTGGCAACGCTACGTGGTGGTAAGCTTTTACTTCCAGTCTACACAAAAGCTTGCTACTATTGGCATTGGAATTCAACACACTGCGTGTGCTGTGGTGAACAAAAAGACAAAGCTGTGAGTGGCTTATGTCTTGGCTGGGGTTGTGTCTTGGCTACGCTGCTGCTCGAAACGGTTTTTCGTTAGAGAAATTTGATCAAAGAGGATTCACATCGAAAGTGCTTTGCCAGTTCTTCTAAACTCGCGGCTTTTTTTTCGTTTTGTATGCCCTTCGAGCTGCGGTCAAAATAGGGTATACCAATCTTTCGCAGAAAGTAAATATAAAATGTATATTCTTGCCAAGTCGATTGAACCCTGTTCGTTTGTTCGAACGTCAAGGTCTCAGCTATTATAAGAGCTAGAGACTCCGAATTTGGTATACTTATTTAAGAACATAGAGGATAATATTTAAGGAAGAATTATCTCTATTTCATATAGAAGGCTCTGCTGTTTTTATATCTATTAATGGGTAGAGAGTATCATACAGTTGGATGCACTTTACGACAACATACGACGAAGGGTATCTTACTGTTGCAACATGACTGTTGTTTCCGCTTTTTATATTTTTAGCCAATTTTCAGCACTTCTTTTTTTCCTCTCTGGTAAAACGACTATTGAAAATGTTCAAAAAAGGGTTACTAGATGCAAATGTTTTCTCATATAAAGTTGGCACACTGGTTGTATTTGTTGTTCGGATTGTGATTGGCAAATATAATGAGAGAGATATATTGCCTGACAGTTACATACATTATTCCTTGAGTATGCGTACACACACACACACACACACAGATATTTTCAAAGTCTTTTGCGCAGCTGTCAAAGAGTGCGATTGATGTGCGACTTGTTGGCTCGCTGTCTTCTACCTGTCATAAGTCATGTTTCCTCCATCTCTTTCTCCCTCTTTCTTTCTCTCTCCCTGATCCGCTTGATCCATTTGATAATGCAACGCGCGCAATAATTCCCATAAATAATTTGCCATTTGGTTATGTAAAAAACTCTTTCGGGTGCGCTTCTCTTTGCCGTTGCTCGTCATTGTTGTTGTTGTTGCTGTTGCTGTCTACGTTGTGGAATTTGAGGCAGCCGCCTGGGGCGACACTCCCAACAGCAGCAGCAGCAGCAGCGTTAACAATAACAACAACAGCAACTACAACGTCGGCAACAAGCACCGCAAACTGTTGGCGCGCCGGTGGCAACGTCTCCATCCCGAGCTGCCTCACTTCAGCACTCTCTCCCCCCTCTCTTTCACTCACTCAATCTAAATGTCTGTCAACTATTGTGGACTCTGGACTGCGTGTGTGTGTTTGTGTGTGTGGACTGCAGTTGACAGAGATTGAGCCAGCAATTTGGCATGTGTTGGCAACGCGCATTTGCAGCACCTACACACAACATACAAAATACCACACCACACACACACACCCGACACACACACACACATTACACACGCACATTTACTTGCACACTCCCATCCAGATGGCAGCTTAATTGCGCTTTCGGCTTTAGTTTTCAATGAAAACGCTTTGCCGGCTGACCTCAAAGCGTTTCCAATTTGATTCATTTCATATCATGCGGTATTTTGTTGGTATTTTTTGGCTTAACGCTTTCTTCGGCAACAGCTGGCCGGCAGCCCGTTAACTAGTCGAGGTTGCTCGCACTTTACGATGATCATAATGAGCGAATTTCGGGATGCCCGTTAGAGTACACCACACACACACACACAGACACCCTCACACACACACACATTGCTAGACAGGTGCATAAATCAAAAGCGCTTCAATTGTCGGCCCAATCAAAGTCGGAGAGATAATTAATGATGCCGAGTGTATTAAGATATGTAGAAATGGGATGTGGAAATAGCGCGAAGATAAATTTGCAATTTGTAGATCATTCTTCATTTGGTTTAAATGTATTGTAGTATAAGTAGCTCATGTGGATCACAAAGAGCAGAGAGATCACGTGAGTCATGGAGATCATAAGCATGTGTCGATCATTGTTCATACTATTTACATATGTAGATCATATATTGGAGATCATTTCAATTATATATGTAGATCACTTCATTAAGCCGAAATATATACATATAAGTCATGAAGAGCATATAAATAATGTAGATCATAGATAAGTAGTTCATGTGGATCATAATTATGGAGACCATAAGCATGTGTCGATCGTCATATGCACATCCTATATATAAATCATATATGACAGATCATTTCAATCACATGTGAAGATCACTTCATTAATCTCTTATGGATATAAGTCAAGAATAGCATTTAAATCATAAAGATCATATATAGCACACAGATCGTGTTAAGATAAAACAATTGCTAATCTTTCTTTCTCTGTCTTCTTTGATTAAATACGTATCTGCAAAGATTTGACTCCCCTTCAATTACTGTAGCCCCCTTGGAAGTTGACAAAGACAGTCCAAATCCGAATCCAAATCGAAATTGTAAAGCCAAGCCAGCTTGGGGTTTCGGGCGACGCTTGGCCTGACCGAGTGGCCACTTACGTACGTGGCACCTTGCGGGACTTCTGCAGTCCCGTTTGTCACGGCCCAATGCAAAGGCTGTGATCGATGAGCCTTGACAACGAGTGTGGCATCGAAATCAGGCATCGATTTGGCATCGATTTTGGCATCGACTGTGGCTTGGCTTATCGATCGACAGGCACTTGGGGCCATGTTTACCGTTTCGGTTTCAATTGGCAATTGGCAATTGGAGAATGGCAAATGGCGCATGGTGGATGGTGCATGCGGCAAGCGGCACGAAGAATTTCGTAGCAAAACGGATTCGAGTTGGTCATGCAAGGCACGCGCAGTGCAGCGTGTGGAAAACTGATGGAAAACTCAAGGCGCATAAATCGTCAGCGAGTTGTCAATGTGTCGTCAGGCTCTGCATGCCAAGAGAATGCAGAGTTGAGAGTGAAGAGAGAGAAATAAAGAGAGAGGGAGACTAGAAAGAGCAGAGTGTAGAGAACCATGAGCCTGCAGCAGCGTGTGGTGCCACTTGCTCGATGAGCATGACCAATCTCTCAGTCAAATTAAAATTATCCGTTATCCAAAGCCGCTGGAGTTGGCTGTGCAGAGTGGTTCAGACTGGTGCGATTGATCCAGCCAGCGGCTATAACTGTTCGTGTGATTGACACCACATTAAACAGAGTCGTAGCGCCGCAGCGACTCTTTGTCAGCTTCACCCACTGAATGAGTCTTTAGCCAGCGATTTTCGGCTTATCTTCAGCTTGTTTTTGTTTTTGACTTTAGTTTGTTTTTGATTCTTCTGCTGCTTAAACCTTTTCTTCTATTTTATTTGTTTTTTGTCTTAAAAATATAACCTACCCTTTTCTTTTCCCGTATTCCATTTCAATTCTTCAGCAAGTCAATGCTAAGAATAGTAGATGTGCTTAAATGCTTTCTTCACCTTCAGTGTTTCTCTTTTTAAGCCGTGATCTTCGACTTTTTCATTATGTTTTATATATCTTTCAGTTAGTTCCTCCTCAACTGTATTCTATTTTATTGCTAACAAAGTGTACATGAATCCTTAATGATCTTTGTTATTTAGATAAATAATTTCCCCCTCATCTTCTGATATCCAGAATGTATAAAAACTATTTGACCTTTGTGCCTAGCCAGTCCAAAGCAATTAATTTCAATTTCCTATCCATAACTTCTATATTGATCTATTATATCTTGAATACAGCTGTAAGACAAAGCCCTTTTGTTGTCAAAGAAGCGTTAGACTGATTTCTTATATTCAGGTGCCTCTTCTCCTCTTTTGCTCGGCCCTCCATGCATCCATATCTCTGTCTCCCCTACTAATGTATCCCATTGACTCATGGCCCTACAAAGGCCATGATTGTTTGCCAAAAAGTAACACTCCCAGATAAGATCTACGCGCACATGTCACGCTTATCGCTTTGATCTGCATCTGTGCGTCTCTCACTCTCTCCTAGCGAGGCTTATGCAATATAGTGTTATATAGACGCCGATCAATAATCGTAAATTAGTCAAAAATGCGCAAAAAATTGTCGAAAATTCCGAAAACATCGTAAAAATATAAAGAAACGTGTGAAAAATGCGATTGAAATCGTTTGATGAGTTTTTTCGAAACGTTTAGTTTTTATGGCTGACGAGTTTATGGATAAGCCGCAGCGAAAGAGACCGACGGAGAGAGAGAAACAGAGAGAGAGAGGCAGAGCGAGTGAGAGTGAAGAAAGAGATGAATTTATGACATGTTTGATAAGAAACTTTCGCGTGAAAACAGACGTTGTTGTTGTGTTGTTGTGCGGTTTATGACTAAGCTGAGGCTAGCCCAATGCGACAGGGCGACTCAGGCCAGGAGACTCGGATGGCTCGGGTGACTCAAGTGAGCCAGCCCCCTACGGGGATCGCAGGCCGATTGAATCATCCATCGCGCATTCTTCTTGTTCACTTTCTTTCTCATTTCATGGGCAGCCTCGCCCGGTTTTGATTTCGCTTTCTTTTGACTCATCCTACAGCTCCACCTCGCTCTTCCTCTCTCTCCCTCTCTCTCGCTCTTTCTCCCCATCTCTCTCTCTCGCTCTTTCTCTCACTCTTCTTGTTTGATATATGTGGGTGACGATTGCAACATCTAAGACAATGCGACAGCTTTGTGCAAGTTGCCGTTGTTGTTGCAGCTGTTGCTGTTGCTGTTGTTGTGGTTGTTGTTGTCTCTTCGATTTCGTCATCTGCTAGTTGCCACTTACCACTGCCTCCCCTCCCTGCCCCCCCACTCCTAAGGCAGTCATCATTCATCAAACACACAATTAATGTGCACTATTGTCGCCGTGGTCGAAAAAGAAGCTAAAAACAGCCAGAAAAAGTGGGAAAATAAAGCGATCTCTGTTCGTTTCATATATACCTCGTGTATTTTGTTATAGTAGAAATTGTTGGGCAAATATTTTGCTGGCCGCTTGAGAAGGGAAAGGAAAAATAACAACAGCAACAACAACAATAAAAACCTGTCGTGAAATTGAGAAAATTTTCTCATTTTTTTTTTAGTTGGGCTGCATGTTTATATTTGCGCAGTTGTTGTTGCTGTTGGTTTTTGTTATTGTTGTTGCTTTTGTTGTTGTTGTTGCTTTTTGTTGTTGTTGCTGGGCAATGTTGTCGTTTTCGTTTTCGTTTTCAGTTTGGTTCGAGCTCGCATTGCCAGCGCATGACTCAAAGGCCAAGCCAAGAAATCAACGAAAAGTGCGAAAGTTGTCGGTCTGCTAGACGAGCAGATACCCTGTATAATGGTATAGCAGCTCGTAGGGTAGATGCTCTGCAAGCACAGCCAGACTGGTTTTACTTGTAGACCTGTTTCAATACTTATCTTGTGTCCACTCGACTATACCCTGTAGAACTGCAGCTGCAGATAGAATGCTGCAAGCGATTATGCATACAAAGCCTTTAAATTACAACAGCTAATGGTTACCCCTTTCAGCGCTCACCTGCTCACCTTCTCACCTGTATTAACAGGGTATACAGAAAACAGTGCTGCCTTTATCGCCGCAAAAACAAAAAAAACTTTCTTTCATCCATGGGCTCAATTCTGGCGACAGTCACGTTCCTTGGCCTGCCCCAAATTGTTCCGAGTTCATTCGCCGCAAAAGTTGTTGCTGCTATTGTTGTTGCTGTTGTGTTGCTATTGTTGTTGTTGGTGCTGCCTCGTCTGGTGGCAAGTGGTCAAGTGGTCAAGTTAAGGTATCGGGCCGCGACGCGGCAGAAATCATAATTTGCTAATAAATTTTCATTTCCATGTCGCGTCGTCGTCATCGTCAGTTGTTGTTGTTGCCTTTTTGTTGTTGTTCACATTTTTGTAAAGTGAAAGTTCCGCGGCGGAACAATGTTTTGCCAAACGATGTAAACAAGGCGCCGAAAGCTTTTCTTGGCCTCTGCCCATACGTGTGCTTCTTCTTCTCCAGCTTACCCCTTCCTTCTACCCATTCCCCTGCCTCTGCCTTAGCTTTGGCCTTTCCCTTTTACGTGCTGCCACTCCCTTTCCCTGCACTTGCCACAGCCAAAGACTTAGAACACAAACTTTCGTCTGACATTGATTTCGTTCGTTTCGCGAACAGCTTTGGCCTGACGCACGTGACATGTGAATGGGGTCGCAGCTGAGCATTCAATATATTCACTTGGAGGGGGTTCAAATATGGTTTAACCTAGAAAGGCATCGAATTTTGGAGAAGACTTTCAGTTTGTCGAATATGATTCCTTGTATGTTTAAGATATATTATTTAAACAGATATATAGCTTACAGGGTATCTCGTAGTAACAGCTTATCTATGCATATACATATTAATACATATATCCAAAGACATGTAAAGCTTCTCTCTTGGTGTATTCATTTAATGCCTTGATATACTCCCGTCCGACTGACCACACGCAACTTCCCTCATAATCATTTCCAGTTTGTTTTCTAAGTTCGACGAGTTAAGGCATAATACTAGACATAATACGTATACGCACTGGCTGTGGCTGTGGCTATTTCAAATTTCACTCTCGTTTTCCGTTTAGAAAACCTCTTGACAGAAACCTCAATCGAAACTAGTTTCTTGCTTGTTGCCTTCTCGCTCGCACTGGCGCACTCGCTGCCGCAGTTAGTTTCACTTTTATTAAGTAATTTTTCAGAGAGAGAGAGCGGGAGAGAGAGAGAAGAAAGAGAGAGACGCGTCCGAATGGCAACGGCAACTTGTCAATTGCAGATACGGATGCGGAATGTGCTGTCAAAGAGACCACAAGAAAGATAACAACAATTGCCACAGCAACAACAGCAGCAGCAGCAACAACAATGGCAGCACAAAATGATGAGGAGGAAAAAGCAAATGAAACAATTAAACGGCGGCCACATTAAAAAAACCGAGCACAGCTTCAGCGCTCAGCCAGCAGCAGCAGGGCAGGGTCTTGGGTAAGGAGGGGAGAAGGGGTCAGGGAGAGAGAGGGGTATGGAGGCTGCCTGTCACTGAAGCCAAGAATGGCTGCACATTTGGCACACTACAAAATGCCACAGCGCAAAAAACCAATCAGGGCAAAGCCAATTCACGTGCAAGGGGTTGGGTGGAGAGGGGGCTGCGAAAGAACCATGCATAGGTCTAGCAATGACAGAAGAGTAGGTAAGAGAAACAGCGAAGGGGGGAGTTACGTGTAGTGCCATTAAGTGGCGCGCACGTTGTTTGATAAAATCGCAGCGCATAAATCGCGTCAATTTTAGGGCACAGTTAACTTCTACCCTCTCTCTTCCTCTCTCTTTTCCATCTCCCTCCCACTCACTACGTTCTCGTGTCATTTGCAGTGCTGTGACTGATACGACTCTCGTTTTCCAGCACTTTCTTTGATGATGATGATGCCCATCAGGCCGGCAATCTAAACTCTTCGATCAGTCAGTTCTAAGCGAAAGTTTCTCCACTTTGCCAGTAGCTCTACTTTTTCTATCGTTCCCCTGCCTGCCCTTCAAAGTTTACAGAGCATATACCAAGATAATTATGCTTTAAATCAAATTTGCGGGCCAAAGTTTTCGGATTCATACAATGAAACTGCAGACGGAGTAAATAAAACTTTTTATCACCAGTTTCCCCTCTCCTGACTTATATATTAAATGAAAATAAGGCTTAAGATTCTCAAAGACGAAACTGACATAATTAGTAAAGAATTTGTCACATTTCTTTCTTTTTATATTTTTTACTATCTCCAACTTATATTGGCCCATAAACATTCCTATCTTTGTGTAGATTGTGTATAAAATATTTGACGAAATAAAAAATGAAATTAATAAAGACTTTATTTCTTTTCTTCGCTACTTTTACGGGCACCCCGTTGCCTGTGCTTCTAATTTCCAATCTTAGTAGGAATATTACTGGGATTGTTTATTGCTGCTGCTTTAGCTTCGTTCGTTGTTTTTCTCACGCATTTGTCACTTTGATTTTTCCCTTTCAGTTTTTCCAACGAGTTTTTTCTTCACGTCTCGTCTCAGTTTTAATGAGCGGGTCATCAAGGCGACATTTTGGCCATGTTGTTAATTATATTTACTGCATTTCACAGAGTGACTTACACACACACACACATACACAGGCACACACACAGGCACATACAGAGGGCAATTGTCACTTACACAATGTTTTCGTTTTCATTTTCGCGTTCATTTTCAAATTTTTCACATGTGTATTTTGTGGCATTTGTGGCAGGGCTGGCTTTTGTTCATCTGTGATACCCTGAAATGGCAATGTGCTGGGGTGTGAAGTATGTATAAGATAAGTATATAGCTATTTAGCCTAGCAGTGCTAAAGTTTAAGGACTCTGCGGTATTTCATGTTTCCACTTTGTTTAGTTAAGAAAACCTTTTCTTTATTCTTTATAGTCGTCTTTCTGGTTTGTCATCTCCTACATGCTGCAGGGTATCATTCAGTTGCATATCACCTTAGGTTGTTAATTGATATTTCGCTGATAAGCGTCGGCTAAGTGCAGTTGCTGTTACTGCTGTTGGTGTTGCTGTCGGAGTGTTGCTGCTGTTGCCGGGGCTCTCTTGCTGTTGCTGCATTGTTGTTGTTTCCCAGCGTGACATTTGGTGCCAAAAAGGGGCGTGTACACACTGCAACTGCTGCTGTTTGTTTTGGGCTGCGATGGCCTTGCAACCCAAGCCGAAGTTGCAGCTGCAGCAGCAACACTAGCAGCAGCAGCAGCAGCAGCAATAGCTTTCACAGCAGGCGACGCGATGCGGAAATGCGGCAAGTGTAAGTTAGTTGTTGTTGCTGCTGTTGCTGCTGCACTTGCGCTGGCTGCACTTCCAGGCCATTCGTCACACGTCTCGATTCACTGACAACTTGCAATCCTCGCTGCTGCAGCAGCGTCAGTGGCAGCAACAACTTATCATAATTTTAGCCAATTTAGCAGCAAGTGTTGTTGCTGCTGTGCAGTGACTTGACTTTCTCCCGACCTCGTTTAGTTCGAGGCGATTCCAATTCCGATTCCTAAAATAAATTATTGACACACAAATTGCCGCCGCCGTTGTCGCCGTCGCTTGACGTGCGTCTATTGACCCGCAGCAGCAGCAGCAGCTCCAAAAACAGCTTTTAGAAACTCTTTTGCGTCTGTCGTCGCGGCCTGGCTATAATCATAAGTCCCCAGTCGAGTAGGAAGCAAGCGCAGTCCGAAGACGCGCCACAATTTATTTGCATATTTCTTTTTCGTTCATGCAGAGCGCACAGAGAGCGAGAGAGAGAGAGAGCAAGAGAGAGCAAGAGAGATAAAGAGAGAGAGTGGGAAAGGAGAGTGCGAGGCAGCTTGGGCTCGCGGGTCACTGGGCAATGCGTGGAATGCGTTAATTGCCCGGGCAGCTGGCAGAGCACACACTGTGAATACGATCGAGAAATGCGACAGTTTGCAGGTGCAGCCACTCGCAGATACCCTGTAAATATTGAAATATTGGGCAATAGAACTGTATATGGAAAATCAGCAGTGTTGGTTTTAACAGTTGAACTGCAAACTATTAATTAAACAAGGTGTTCAGGGCCCGTTCGTGGTGAAGATCTATGGACTAATGGATAATATGCCTTGATCATAGATATGTCTCTTGTATAATCCAGCTGCGTTTCAAACACAATCTAAGCAAACTCAACACTTAATACAGTTCAACAGTGAAGTATACCCATTATCTCTCCTCTAGGGTACACAAGAAAGACAAACAGTTAGGCTCAGGCATGAGCGCGCTCGTCAGGTGTTGGCAGCCCAATAATTTAGCTTGGGGGCAAACGCTTAGAAACCTAACGAACCATAAATTCTAACTAGCCACAGCAACAACACAAGCAACAACAAGAGTGGAAGAAACTACAAACACAACAGTAAAATGAATGAACAACAAACAGCAATTGAATTGGCATCGAAAGTGCCTCGGCTAAAATTGCGAGTGAACAATTTCTAAATGAAAATATTTTCCAGCTTATTCAATTATCAAAATGAAAGTTGCAAACGGACGACGCACGGTACGGGACAGTACGGCACAGTACGGCACGACGAGGGCTACAGAGCTTCGAGCGGTCAATCAGCACGTAGACAACATCAATAAAATTGTCAAATTGGCAAAACGAGTAAAAAGCAAAACAAGAAAGCCTGAAAGCAATTAATTGATGCATCTAGCAGATACCCTTTCCAGTTGAAATAAATGTGGTTTTATAGAAAATTAACTTAATTTTTTAGTTCAATTTAAGGGTTTTAATAGATGAAGATACATGTGAAATATAGCTCTTTAGAGATATGGTAACTATATTAATATACATATATGTAGATGTATAAGGACAAATGGTGGTTAAAACTTAAGTATATAAAGTAAGATTATTCTGCATATCAACAGATTTATCAAGGAACTTATATAGTTAAGAAGAGAAAGGTTCCTAGAGTTCATGCTTATCTTTTGAGATACGTATACAACATGTGCTGTTTGTATATATATTTGTAATCGGATATAATGCTCAGAATTAACTAACAAATCGAATTAATACAGAACATCGCACTTAAGACACTGCTTAATTCGCTAATACCCTCTTCATAGCGTATAACAAGACAGCAGAAGGGCTGAGGCGGCATTTGGGGCGTGACGCACGTGTTTGGCATCGCCAAAGTCAGAGCCAAAAGCCAACAGCGTCAACAGTTGCTGTCGATGGGTGCGGCAAGTGTGCGGCGCTGTGCTAAAGTCAATATACGAAAAAGACTCAGGCAACGAACTTGCGTTTGCGCAGAAAGCAAATGACTGAGGCAACAAACTTGCACGCCAGCTAAAGACTTGGGCTAAGTGAACAAAAGTGCACTGAGAGCGCGCTTAGGCTCTCATCTCTTCGATGTGATTAGGAGCAAATTGCGAGAAACAGAGCTTAGTATTTGTGCTATAAACTGAAGTTCGTTCGGAAGCTGTTTCTGAACAGATTTCCATGCGGAATTACCTTTAGTGCAGGGTTGAGTTCTTAACAGACAAGTAATTAAGCAGATAAATCAGGTTGTCTATTAAACAATAACAACTAAATCAAATCGAAATACTTTCACGAGCAAATTTAACTTGTGATATATGTATATTTAATGTTTTTATTCCTTAGTCTTACATAACCTAAATCAACTGATTTCCTTTTGTGAAATCACTTTTGGTTCATGCCTTGACTCATAGAGTGATTCTACATTTATTTTTGTCTGTTTTGACATGCTTTAAATACTTAAAAATTATTGAGAAGGCAGTACCTTGAACGATAACAAGTCGATTGGGAATTTCGCTATCGATTATTTAATTTTTTATCTATAATATAATTTCCTATAACCAGAAGAACTGTTGCTTCCTTACTCAACTTTGTTTCCTGTCTTGACTTCTGCAAATAAATCTACATTTGTTTTTGCCGATTGCCCCATTTGTTCCGCTTCTCAGTCATCGATCCCCAACATTGTGCTGGGTATCTGCCGGTCGACTGCGCTGCTTGCCTCGTTTCGTTTTTTGTTTTTGTTACATGCGGCAACAACTAAACCAAACCGAACGCAATAAAAAATGTCATCTTTATGTTCGAAATGAGTTGCTGTTACAGTTGCTTGCCCCATTATTAAGTATGACACAACCGGCGGCGGCAGTGGCAGCAACAGCCACAGCAACAACAATAGCAACAACAATAAGAACAACAACTGCGGCATGCATAGTCAATCTGTCAGACTCCAACGCAGCCGCGTCTTGATGTTGGCCAAGATCTATACAGTCCAGTCCAGTCGGCTAGGCCGGCCGGCGATCTTCCAGGCCCCACTTGAAGGTAGTGTTGGTGGTGCTGCTACTGCTGACGGTGGTTCCCTGCCGTGCAGCATGCGCATTATGTTGTTGCTGTTGTTGTTGTTTCATTTCGGTCTTCTGTTTTCAGTCTTCTGTTTTATTTTTGCAATGTTTATTGTTGTCGCTGTCACACAATTGTTGATAGTCCCCCTTGCTGTTGCTGCTGCTGCTGTGGGCTGTTGGTGGTTTTCTGTGTGGTTTATGTAACATTGTTGAATTCTTCGCTGGGCAGGCATTTCACTTGGATTGTTGCAGTCATCGTCATTAGTGTCCAAAAATGAAGTGATTGCAAATAGTCTCGCATCGCACAGGCAGCTCAGCCAGGCAGCTCACCTAGGCAGCGCTCTCAAGTGGGGCAGCTGAACTCCGCACGGGTGCACTGAGAGAAACGATTTGTGTAATAGAAGAGCTGAGATAAGCAGGAAGTGCAGGAAGTAAGAAAAATACTATATACTCGCATATTAAGGTAAAGTCAGCTTAAGTTCATTAAAGTTATTTATTTTTAACGAAGTTGAAGAATGTTAGACCGACAAAATGATGAATATATATAGATAACCTGGATGGATTTGTATGTGTGCAAATAGTTTATACATTTTATTTATATAACAAATTTTTTAAGTAGCTTATAAGGTAACTAATTAAAATAAATAAAAAATTATATATTCAATAAATATATTAAACACAATTCAATATAAATAAATTATGTATAAAAAACTTACAAATTCAGTTGGACAAACAAGTTGAAATGTTTTTCTTGCCGTGTGGCTGCCACTTGCTGTGCTTGTTGTTGTTGTTGTTCTCATTGCTTTCATGGTTGTTGTTGTTGTTTGCGGTTGTTAAGGGCTTAAAAAGGCAAAAAACTTCACAGCTTCCAACAATGCGCAAAGTTTACTTTCGTTTCATGCACACATTTCACTTTACATTTTGCACTGCAGGCTTGTGTATGCGTGTGTGTGTGTGTTTGTTGTGGTGTGGGCCGAGTGCCAGCAGGGTGGTAATCAGTGCCCAGCTACAACTATTTTCCCCCTCTCAACATTTTTGTTATGGGGAAACAGGAAGGCAGGGAAGGAGCAAGGGGGAAGAGTGGGAGGGCTCAGTTTAGGTTTTTCATTTTTTGCAGCTTTCCATATTGTATAAGTAATAACCACATTGAGTTAGCCCCACTTACGAGTGCCCACTGGGACGGAGACGCTGAATTTGAATTCGAGTCGGATTTGGACTCGGATTGGGAGCTGAAGTTGCAGTTAAAGTCACAGCTGAAGTTGGAGCTGAAGTTTGGCAATCCAACCGCAGCGACTGTGGTGCACTGTTGCTTGCAACACACACACACACACAGACAAACAGTGTGGGCGCACAGTGGTGCCAAATATAATCAAAAGTGCCGCAAACTGCAGCAGAGACAAGCAGCCACTTGAGCTAACACATTCACATTGTCTTGTGGCAGCACTTATGAGATGAGACTTGAGTTGTTTTGCAACACTGTTTGCCACTTCCTTCTATTACTGCATGATGCAACGCCATAACTTCGGACGGACTAAGGGTTTTTGCTGTGAAATAAATGTTATGTAGGAATATTTAACTGAGCTTGGCTAGAATTGCAATGAAAGTTTTTTAAGTTGCGTGAAATCAACCTAAAAGCTTAAAGGAAATACTCTTCAATATAGATTATTATTATTAATCATATAAAGTATATATAATCTGATTGAACTTTGAAAAGCGACAAGGAACTTGAGCAAGAACTATGAAAGCTGCTTAAAGTAAGTAAGTAACTTAGTAACTTTGACTTCAATTCGAGTTATCTTTTCAAGCATTAGGAACCAACTATTAAAAAGAGCTTAACTGATCTAACTTCATCTCTTTGAAAACGCTGTCAAGCTGGTTTCATTAGCGCCTTATTCAGCGGATATTTGAATAGCTTTATCTCCATTGAAACCATTTGAAATGAGAACAAAGCTGACGATCTCAATGGAAAAGCTTCCCAGCTGCGGCAGTGCCAATGCACACTTTCAATTGGAGCACACGCTGTAGGCATATTGTCCGGGGGAAGGGTAAAGTCTCAAGCTGCAGGGCGAAAATAGGAGAAGTCAGCCGAAGGGGGAGGGGAGGAGGGGAAGGAATTGCCACTGGGAGGCAGCGACTCAGAACATTAATCTTGAGACTTTGCTGGAAATGAAAAATAATAAAGCACTAAATGGAAAATGATGCGCGGAACGGGAGGGAAATGGGCAATGGAACTGGAGCTGGGCGAATAGTGAGTGCAAGGGGAGGGGGAAAGGGAGGAGAGTATGGAGCGGGGAGCACACTCTTAATTGAGCATCGTGAACGCAAATGCAGCAATTCGTTGTGCTTCGCCGGCTGCGGCACATTGTGCAGAGTGAGTGAAGAAAACAGGGGGCAGAGGGAGGGAAAGAGTGTGTTGAGTAGGACTGAGCGAGGGAAAGCGGCCAGGGGACGGGGCAGGAGGGAAGGGGAACGCAGCCAAGACATTCTTGAAGCTGTTGCGTGCGCTGAAACTGCCACTTGATTTCCTTGTTACTTGTGGCTTGCGGCTCGGTGGGCGTCAATGGCTCCTCGGACACCCTGCTTCGACCCAGCTCAGTTCCCTCCCCCTTCTTACTCCCCTCCTTGTCTTTGCTCTTCTCTTCTACTGTGCTGCGTACTGCCTGCCTTTGGCCGCACGTGGCAATGCATCATCCCACTGGGCAGTCTCGGCACTCGGCGCATGCCAAGCGTAACAACTGGGCGGTGGCACGCCTCCTCTACCCACTTCCCTCTCGCTAACTGACCGGCCTACGGAGCACAGAGTGGGTTCGGCGAGCCCTCCTCACTTCCTCATTGTCTAATTAAATGTTTCTGCAGTCATAGACACAATTTGATTAGTTAACTGTTAACGGGACTTGCTCTCAAAGGGGAAGGGAAGAGGAACAGCTGCGCAGCTTACCCGGAACTGTAAAGAGCAAAGCATACGCTAGATGGCGCTGATTTTGCTTTTAAGGTTAGGAACGTTTGGAAATTCAGCAGATTAGAGGATAAAAGCAAACTTGATGCGTACTGACATTGTGAGGCATTAAAAAGAACATGATTGTGGGCTAAGAGGAACAAATGGAATTGAAATAGAAAAAATCTTAACCTTGGTAACAATAACTTCTCAGATTGAACTTCAAGTCATGTCAAACAATAAAACTAAGTATAAATTAACTAATAAAGTAATTTAATATTTATGTAATAATAAATTATGAAATAATGAGAATAGAAACATAGTAAAAGGAATGGAATTTTGAGAATAAAACAGTTGACATAACATTATATCAGAAAACAAATAGAATTACAACCAAAATCCTTCACAGCTTCAATTTTAGTTTGTCTATTAGTGAGAACAAGTGAAATTCTGATTAAAATAAGTTAAAACTTAATCACCAGGCAGCAATGCCTTTTGGCAATAAGTTGAAATAAGGTTAGGAACGTCTGGAATCAAATTGAAACTGGGCCAGCTGCTGCGCCCAATTCTATTGACAGTCGGACAACTTGATGATGAGTGTCTGCTTGCCTGCCACAGTGTTGCAATCGATGTTGCTGTTGTTGCTCTGCTGCTGCTGTCATCACTTGCGGCAACGCTGTCTTTGTGTTGTTGTTGTTGTTGCTGTTGCTGTTTCGTTTTTATCGTTGCGCTGCAGCAGCACTTTAAACTGGGTTAAAAGCACAAACAGCACGCAAAAATGTGACGACAACTCGCAAAAGCGATCCCCCTTACAGAGGGAAGAAGCAGCAGCAGCAGCAAAAGCAGAGCAACAAGTAAAGCACAAGAGGCAGCAACAACGACAACAAGAACAACTCGAGAACAACCCGAACAACATCGTTTACAAGACTCAAATAGCTGTAGCCGAAATGATCTTCATGCGCTCAGACGATCATAATGATCACCATGATGATGTTGATCATTCCTGTGTCGGGAACGGAATCAGAACACAATAACTCAATCAATGCAGCAAGTTGCAAGTTGGTTTCCATGTCGCAGCACCATTCGTTGGAATTGAAGACATTTTGGCAGATAATTTACATATTTTATAATATTTTTATAATGTTTGTATAATGTATATAGTGTATATAGTATATATTCTAGAATTTTCTTATATGAATTCAGATTTCCATCAAATATTTTTAATAACTTGCTATTTTATTTTCTGTGCACTGAAAAATTGTGAAATTTTGTGAAAATCTTATTTAAAATTATTGGAAAAGTTGTAAAAATATAATATGCCAAATAATCCTTTTTTGTAAGATCTGTTCTGTTATGTTAATGAATAAAGGATTTAAAAAAAATGAAATTATAAACCTGCATTTTTAATATGTTTTACCACAAAAAATAGCAAAGATCAGTTAAATCCCAATTACATAAAAACAATACGCTATAACAATAAATGTTAAGAAATTGATAGTCTTTTTCGGCTAGAGATACGAGTAACAGAACTTTTATATCTAGCTTAACTTTCCGAATTTCACAGCATTGTCCTAGATACTTTACGGGTTTTATAATGATCTCTTTCTGCCGCACAATCCCAACTTGTTTAACTGCAAATCCTGTGGGAATCTCAAAAGTTTCTCTCGGTCTCGTTTCTTTACCTACTATCCTCTATCCCCCCTCTGTATCCCCACTTTTTAATGCAATTTGGCTGTAATTCTCAAACGGTTTAGGCCAAAACCTGCCGCGAATTAGGTTCCATCTGTGCGGCTCATCTTGTTCATCTGGCGGCCTTAAAAGGATCAACTACATGACCAAATTTTTGGCTAGGCAAACATGTTTAAGCAGGTCGATGGGGGAGCAGGGGGAATTGGAGAATTGGAGATGTCAGCGAGATGTGGTTAGCATATTCTTTTGGGCCATTCGCTTTGCATTTGCCCCACATGTGTCACACAAATTGTGCGTTGGCTGCGACCAAGTCAAGGCGGTGGGCAGCGGGACGGTGCCACACGCTGCAAGCAGCAGGCTGCTCCAATTTGCTGACCATTTGGCTTACTTTTCCGCTGCTTGTGGCATGCAAATGCTGCGACTCGCTCGCTACATGCCACATGCCGCATGCCGCATGCAACAAAGCAGAATTTATTTGTGCTGGCCATTTGGTGCAGTTGCAGTTGCAGTTGCCGCGCGCGCGCCAGTTGCATAACCTGTATTAGTTGTTATTACCGTTTTGTGGCATCCACAAACAAGCGCAACTTTCTTGGCCATCACAGCAACAGCAACAACAACAACAATTTGCCATCGATCGATGGACGCGCAGAGAGCAGAGCTCAGCCTGCAGCACAGAGCAGCGCAGCGCAGCGCAAAAAGCCCTAAGCTCTGCTGCGCAGCCAACAAGCTTTGGCACTTGCCAAAAGCGCAGCAAGTGCGCAGCGACTGCGAAGTCGGCGTCGGCACGCATGCACACGCTGTCAGCGTCGACGCAGCAACGGCGACTCGGCGTCGCCTAACGCAAGCGCAGCTTACAAGACGCACAACGCGACGGCGCAAACTTTCAGTTGCTTTCGAGCTGCACACGACGACGGTTCGTTGCTTAACCACCACCACCAAAATTCACAGCACCAACACAAACGAATGCGCAAGAGAGAAAGAGAGAGAGAGAGGGCAGAGCAGAGCAATTCGTGCAATTTGCGCTCTCTTCTCCTAAAGTGAAAAGTGAAAGAAACTTCGCCGTCGCCGTGTCTTCGTCTTCGTCTTCGCCTTCGTCGTGGTCTCGGTCTCTCGTCGTGTGACTTCGTATTGAGAGTGCGCGTGCGTCGCGTCGCTGACTTAACCATCGTGAGAGCGCCGTCGCTTTAAGCTCGTCGCGAACAGCGCCATCGCCTTCAGTTGCCGTGCCGAACGCAAAGCGAACGGAGCTCTCTGTGTGCGCATCGTATGGCGCGTGGGGAAGAGAAAATATTAGCGAAAAAAACTTATTTCTATTTTACTTGCCACTAGTTCTTGTTGCGTTCTCGCTCTGTCTCGAAAATCAACAACGTCTGCTTAACGGTTAACGGCGGCGAACGACTAACGGTACGCGCGCTGAGTGCTCGATAAAAAATTGTGCAAAATAATAAATAGTTTTTCTTTTTCGTTTCTTGTTTTAAGTTTTCATATTTCTTTTTTTCGGTGCATGTGCGAAGGATAAAACAGAAACGAAGCCGCGACAACTGACACACTTTCTTGCGCACCTGTTGCAATTTTGTTTGTTTTTTTTTTCGATTATATTCCTAAATTGTTATTTTTTTGTACTTCACAGTTTTTTTTTTTTGTGGGCATGTTGAGCTAAAACAAAAACATTCAAAACTTTCTACGTGTGAAACAAAAATAAGTGTGAAAACGAATTGCAAATTCAAAGAATAAAAAACAAAGTTAAAAATAAATAAAGTAAACAGAAAAGAAAACTCAGAGGAAGCTGCGCAAACGAAGAGGGGAGGAAAGAAAATAAAACAGCGGAAGATCAACGCCAAATTCAACGAATTTTCCAGTGTGAGCGACAAAATGCAACGCACGCAGTCGCCGTCGACGACGACGCTGCCGACAGCGACACCAACGCCGACGCCAACGCTGCTGCAGCGACCAGTGCAGCTGCTGCTGTCGCTGCTGGTGCTTGTGCTGCTACTGGCGTCAGCGCAGGCGCAGGCGCAGAATATAGGTGAGTGTGTCAAGCGAAAGAGAGAAGACGCGAAAAAATCAACAAAAACAACAACAACAAAGACAGCAACAAAAACAAGGCGAGACAGCAAGGCAAACAAATTTTCTCTGGTTTTTGTTTCGCTGCTGCAGCGACTTCTGCTGCTTCGCTGTTGCTCCGCTGCTCTGCCCGTTCACCTTGTTTTTCATCACCCATTTTTCGGTGGTTTTTTGTTGTTGTTGTTGTTGGTGAAATAAATTTTTGCATACGCGCTGCCTTTGTCGCTGCCTTTTGATTTCCGGTTCTCTTTTATGCGCTTTTTCCCACGTTCATAAGGCGAGCGGGACAGCAGCAACAACAACAAGAACTGCAAGAACAACAACAACAGCAACAACAACAGCAAATAGTCCAGCTTCAAGACAGGTGCCGGCAACTGGTCAGTATCAGCTTGTTGTTGCTGCTGTTGTTGCTGTTGTTGTTGCCTCTTAAATCGGTCAGCTTTTGTGCTCGTTAATTGTTTCGTGGGATACGCGCGACAACTGAACGAACGGGGCCGGCGCGGCGGGTCCAACGGGCCGTGAAATGGTCAAGCGCCAAAGACAATTCCCATATGCATAATTGTGTGTGTGTGTACGAGTGTGTGTGTGTCCATGTACCGTAAGCGTGCGCCAAGCTGAACTCGATCAGCGACCTGGGCTTTAAACATAGCTCTATGCTTTTATACGAAGGAAATATATGCATATGTTTATTATAGGTAGTATACATACACACATATGTACATATGTATGTATAACTTAGATTTATGGGCTAAAATGTATGCAGTTAATTGTTTGTATTTTGGGAATTTCATGGTCTTCGACTTACCTCTTAGCCCTGCAGTGCTTTTATAGCCATAAGAATGGATCTCTGAGTTTGGCTAGATGCAGGAAATATAATATGTAGACAGTGCATGAATGCCAGCATAGTCTAGATTTACATACACACACATACATACATATATTGCCTGAGACTTGCACTGCTAATTAAAGCGAGAGATAAACAGAAAGAGGATTCAGTTTTACTGTGAATCCTCATCTAGTTGCTTTCTACTGTCTTAAATATATTAAATATATATGTACAAAATATTCCCCAAAATGTTTAAATGATATATACAATATAATATCATAATATAGTAATGTATAATATGTATGTTTAGTACATATAATGTTCCACAAACTAGCGAGAAGACTTCCTTCCTCTCAATATGTTCCCTGCTTAGCTTAAGAATAGTCGCAGCTTTTCTAGTTAGACGAGTCTACACCATGTTAATATTACCCAACTCATTTATCCATTGAACAGCAATGTTGTTGCACACTGTAAATATCCCACGATGGGTGTGTACGCCCAGTTGGGCGTGTCTGCAAATGTTGACCGCAGGAAACGGATGTTTGTTTGGGTCAGTAAACAAAAATAGCAACAGCAGCACAGGCAGCGGCAAAGCAAACGCCAAATGTGTCACAAACACACACACACACACACACACACGGGGTATACAAGAAAAGACTTAGGCAACAAACTTGCTGCACTGCACGTGGCAGCCTGGTCACCTGCCACAAAGCAGAGTAGCATGGCAACCTGTTGTGCCGTTCCGTTCTTGTCTCCAATTACCAAACCGAGTTGCTGCACGTGGCAGCCGATCGGATTACAGTTACCATATAAAAGCAGGTTAAAGGAAGAGAGAAAGAAAGAAAGATAGAGGGGGCATGAGAAAGAAAGATAGAGGGGGCCTCCGCCTTGAACTTGAGAACAAAGCAATTCACTCTCTTGTGTTGCACAGTGTCTGCCATTTGTTTGTGTGCCACCACTTTACTGTTAGCTCGAGCTTTGTTTTCGGCCCAGGTTTATGACTCCGATTCCTGCTCAATAGAATTGTAGAACCTATCTGCCCCAACTGTGTGGCATATCTGTGGATATCTGAGTGCATCCATTCTTCAAGTTGATGTGTCGCCCCTGGGCCAGGCGAGTCTTATCGGCAATATAAACCGTTAAGAAGTTGAGAGACCCAAAAACCAAAGCTGTGGGAAATTAATTTAAATTACAAATCAAAAAAACAACAAGACGGAAAACTAACAAAAAGATGAACAGAAGAAAAGTGAGAGAGCAATACAAAAGAGGGGGAGGGGGGGGTAGTGGCCAAAAGAAAAGGGCGACAACAAGGGGAAAAATTGTCTAAGAAATTAAAATAAAATTTACGAGCAGCTCGACAAAAAAATTTCACAACGTCGCGTCGTCGAGAGTTGCCTCTCGGACAAATGGGAAAGTTTTTGTAATGTATATATAAATATATATATAGCGAGATATGTATGTACGATATATATGTAGATAGTTTTCTTTGCAATTGTATTTCATATTCATGTTGACAATAAGAAAAAAGTAAAAGTGCAGCAAGAGAAATGGCGACAGAGAAGAAAGAGAGAAGACGATGGGGAACAAATGCTGGCAAATTGTGGGGCAGCAACTCTTACGTAGTGCCGTGTGCCGTGTGGCATGTGGCATGTGTGGATGCGCTTCGATATTAGAGGATGAGCCATGAGTCGTATAATGACCGGCCCAGTAATGATGATATGCTAGCTCTACCATCATCATCATCATCGTCATAATCATCTCGGTTTCCATCATGAACATCCCCAACATGATGATCGCCGTCATGGAGCTAATGCTCCATTGCATTGCGGAAGCTTGGCGTTTAATTGCAATGCGAAAAATCAGGCATAACTATCCGCAAGATGCTGGTATCTATGAGATACATAACTTTCGAGTGGCTCGAGTTGTTGTTGCTGCTGTGGCTGTGTGTCTGCTGCCCATGTCGTTGCCTTTGGTTTTTCTTTTATGATTTTGTTGCCTTGGCTCATTTGCTGCAACCACAGTAAGCCACACACAATGCCTGAGATATAGCCGAACCCCCTCCCTCGCCCACCTTTCCCGCTTACCCAAAAACGGGGCGTGGCACACTGTGCGCGCATGCGTGCAAACATTTCTTTCTCTCCATCTGTTCATTTTGTTTTTCTCGACTTGTTCGCGGTTTGCATTGGGCAAATCCCGAAACGAGGCGGCATCGCCCGCCCTTACATAATGGTCCACGGTGTGGCAACAACAACTGCAGCAGCAACTGCAGCAGCAGCAATAACAAGGAAGTCCGCGTCAAGGAAGCCGCACTCGCTGTTTACTGTGGGCGGCAAATCACGCACTTCACTAGACAGCAACAACAACCACAACGAACCGCGTTGACTTTTGCTTGTGACAGCGAGTCGAAAGTGTCAAACAACAACAACAACAACAACAATGGTTGCTAGTAAAAGTGACACAACTAATCCCAAAGAGTCTCAAGATAAACACAGCTCAAATAAGTACAATAACTCTAAGGTCCATTGACAGTTTCTCATGAAAGTCTTGCCACAGTTAACTGAACTAACTAGCTTAAGTAATGCCAAATTTAATGACAATTGGCTAAGGGGTTTGCAAGTTACACTCATTAATATCGCTTTGCCTACCTCACTGCCTTGTCTGGGCTAACTTCATGCCTAAATACCAAATCTCTCGCTACCTTGTCTCGTGGCTGAGTAGGGTCCCACCTGCTGTGCCTGTATCTTCGTGGGTGGTGGCACACACTCGCACTCTACTTGACTTTTACTTACCAAAACAGTTTAGGTTATGAGGCAAGCGTAACGGCTTTTGTTGTTATGAAATAGATCGAAAAATGTCGATATACGTGCGCAAGATAACAAATTAATCGATCAATTGTGCTGCAATCGAATGCGATCAAAATGCAATTAAGTTGCGGCTGTTTTGGACAATGAACAAGTCAAATTTCAACCTCAAGAGCTGTCCAGTTTTCCATGAGGCAGTGATAATTATCGAGCACCGATCTGCAAGTGTGACAATTGTCGCGAGGGCAAAAGTCACAGGCAGAGGCAGGCGGAGAGTTTTGCGCAATGTCCCCTCTCGATATGTGCGAGCTCACAAATTTACGCAATGCACGCTTTGTTGTTGTTTTGCTTAGGTGCAATCTTCTTCAAGTGATGCCGCCTTGGCACGTAGGAGGGCAATTTCAAGTGGGGGAGTGGGGGCGATATGGAAATGAGCCATTGAGTTTGAGCAGCGTGCAGCGAGCAACTTGCGCAAGCTGCCGCATGGCCTTGCCAGATGCTCACAGCAAGCCGAAGTCCAAGTCGAAGCTGAGGCTGAAGCTGAAGTTAATTGAAGTTGCAGCTGTCGATGATTGATAGGAATTAACCGATGGAAACTAGTGGAAACTAGTGGAGATTGCTGGAAAATGGTAAGTGTATGGGGGCAAGCCAGGAGATTAGATGATTGAGGCATAACCTAAAAACTGGCGAGCTTAGCAGAACCGTTAGCGGAACCTGATTGAGGAATTTGGGAGTGGAAAATAAAGAAATTATAGCGGCAGATTGATTGCAATTGATTTGCACTAAGGTATGTGAACTCCTTAGTGCTTCTAGTATCAAACTAGTACCAAAAAAAAAAAAAAAAAAATCTTTGCCAACCCGCTTTTGGAAGTAGTTTTATTTTTATATAGAAAGAATTAAGATTATTTTCAATAATATATTTTCTAGTTGAAAATACTAATACATACTGTATGATGCTAGTCTATTCTAGTAAGTCCCAAGTCAAGCAAGATGATGATTGCATAGCGCATTATAATTAGGCATTGCGCACAAACAATGCGATATAGTATTGATTCGCAGCGCATCATCAGCTTATATGGCAGTGTCGCCCTCTCTCTCCTCCTCTTTTTGTTTCTTTCTTTCTATCGATTGCTTTCAATAATTTTCCATTCATTATTTCATTTTGGGTGCAGCTCATTTGTATCCCATAGTCATTATTGGAAACGAAACTGTTGCTGCAGTTGTAGTTGGGGCTTATCATGTAGAAACTTTCGCGTTCGTTGCCTAAGTCATTCGTTGGCAGCGACGTTGCCATATCTGTGTGAAATTTTAATGTGTGTCTCCAGTCACAGTGAAATGCTCGGAAAGTGAAACTAACAATCTAATAAATAAATGAAATTGTTTGCTATTAGTAGCGCATTTAAATGCGGCAACAACAACAACAACAGCAGCAGCAAGAGCTACAGGCCATGCTGACTACATGAAAGCTGAAAGGAAAAAAGGTGTAGCTAATGTTGGACGACAGAATTTATGCGCTTTTTAATTTAATTAATTGTAATGAATGTGCGACGCGTTGCTGCTGCTGCTTGTGGCTGCTTAGCGATTGTTGTTGCTGTTGCCATTTTGAAATTGCTGCCAACAATTGGCAACAACAACTGGCAACTGGCACCTGATTCACTACTCGTTTTCCAGCCACCATCAATGCCAACAAGCAACAAGCAACAGCCAACTTCATCGAAATTGTTATAAATAATTGCCTTTTGTTAATAACTTTAAATGCTCTGTGTGCGTGTTGTGTATGTGTGTGTGTCTGTGTGTGTGCCTGTGTGTGTGTGTGTGTGTGTGTGTGTTTCGTCACTGGCCTACAAAGTAAGCAAGCTGTTTCTGTTGCAATTGCCTGCCAAATGCGGCGTAAATAAATATCTCAACCCCCAAAATAATCACATATAGCCATAGAGAAGAGCGCACTATAAACTTCGAAAACAATGCACTCATTACAGGGTATATGCATTGCGTATTGGTGTTAAATTATGCTTAATTTATGCCGACATTGGCACAGATCATGAACAGATATAATAGACTATATATAGATACAGCAATTGCCATAACGCTTTTGGTTTTCAATCGATCTACAATTGAACAAACTTTGCTTGGCTGAAAAGTCTTTCTTGTTGCGTGACAAAATTACAATATTCCTACGATTTATTTCGCATATATAAGATGGATATCTTGCATTAAATGAATACACAATCTGATGATGATTCAACTTACAGTAGACATGCGATAAAGGCGACTCAATGAACCGCAGGAATTATAAAAAGGCAAATAAAATTAAAATTAATCTTTGAACTTTTCTTCAACTCAGATTATCTGTCAGAAAAAACTGAAAATATTTGATTGATATATTACACAAATGTATATTCTATATTTTGTACAGTGTATTTTATATAATGTACATATATTCATGTTTTAAACCAGACTTCTTCTATGCGAATTCAGCTTTGGAAAACCCTTAATGTTTCCAGGTTGGTTTTCATTAGTTAGTTTCTTTGCCCAGCCCACATCATATATAGACCATATAAACGCTGACCCTAACTATCGTATTACGCTATAATGAAAGCAGACTGAAATCGAGGCTCGCATTACGGGCTCGAAGAACTGAGGAAGGTACGCAGCAACTTTCACAACAACAGGTAGTCAAGACCAGGCTAGAGGCAGCGACTCTTCGTTGTGTAGAGCAATGGCAGCGTTTTGGCACAGCGCCCACACACGCTCACACACACACATGCACACACACACACCTCACACATACAGCACAAAACTCACATGCTGAAAGAATGTTGGGCCGCGCTTCGCATGTGGGTGAAAGCCAAGCCCATTTGCTGTGCCTACCGCACCCACACAGTCTCAGGCACACACACACGAACACACACATAGGCAGAGCATAGCTTAGTCACAATTGCATTGGACAAGTGCCCACTGTCTGCGTACCACTGTGCAGTATTGCTGCTTCTGCTGTTGCTGGCGCATAAAGAACGATTTGCCATAACAATAACCATAACAATTGCCATGGATTATGGCGCCTGCTCGTGGCTCGGGACGTTGCTGCCACTTGTGGAGGCCCAACTAATTGCGGACATGGACGAGGCAGGCAAATTGCTCAGCAGTTGCAGTTGCTGTTGATCATCATCATTTTCATTGGCAACATCATCAGTATCGTCATCATGAGCAGCGTCATTATCTGTCTGAGTGCAGTTCATTGGCCTGAGCTGACTGGCTTATCCCGAACAATATCGGAAGTAATGATAAACGCAGCAGCAGCAACACTTGCTGCCTCACATGGGCAATTGTTGCAGCTACTTGCCAGCTACACCTGCTACTGCTGCTGTTGCTGCTGCTGCTGGATCGGCAACAACATGTTGTATATCAAGTTCCGACTGATTTCATAATGTGTTGCTGCTGTTGCTGCTGCCAGCGGCAACTGTCTAGCGGTAAATCTCGAGCAATTGGAATGCCAACAACAAAAAGCCGCGAAACTAAAGCGACAGCAACAACAAATGCATATTTTATAATCAAAGCACGCCAGCAACAGCAGCAACAACAGAAGAACAGCAACAGCAGCAGGAAAAGGGGCTGCTCAGGAGGGGAGTGGCAACATATTTGACCAAAGTGAAAATGTTGCTCTCTCTCTCTTAATCTCTTTGTTATTGTTGCTGCTGCTGTTGTTGAAATGAACTTTGACAGTGGAGAGCAGTCAGAGCAACAGCAACACAGCGCGTACAACAGCAACAACTCATTGGATTTGTTTAAACAAATAGAAGATAAAAACTCTTATGTTTTTTGTCTTTCTTTTTATGCAAATTGCTCGCCCTGAGCAGGGCAAGTTCTTCCCGCTGTCAGCTCGAGAATTTACGGCGGTTTTCTGGCTGTTTTTTTGTTTTTGATTGCTGTAGCCTTTGGTGACCACAAAAATGCCATAAAAAGCCAACAACAACAATAGCAACAACAACAACAACAGCAACGAGAAACATTCGAGAAAAATTCTTTGGCGGCGTGTGCAACAAATTAGGCACAAAACCAAAAACAAATGCAAAAAACCAGCAGCAGCAGCAGCAACAACAACAGCAGCAGCAAAGCAACAATCAAAGCTAATGAAAATTGCGAAGGCAGTTGCAGCAGCAACAACAGCAGCAGCAGCGGCAGCAGTGGCAAAATTAGCAACTGCAACGAGAACGTTTCTCGAGTGCACACAGACAAGCCCACACACACTCGCACTCACACACACACACACGCAGAAACACAACCGCACGAGCCGTGAAGCGAGTTGAGCATGCGCTGCTGCCGTTGCCTTCACCCCTTGCTGCTGCTGCTGCTGTTGCCGCTTCCAGCGCCGACTGTTGCAGGTGTTTTGCAGCTGTTGCTGCTGTCGCATACACACACAGACACACACGCACACGCAGCGAGCTTGGCCCGTCTTGACCCAGTTAGCGTTTGCGCTAGCAGAACAGGACGACAACGGCGACAGCAACTGTTGCTGCTGCTGCTGGCAACACCTTTCTTCTGCGCGCTGCTTGCACATTGATTTCTTGTCGCTTGTTGCGGAATGCGGTCAACAGGCAGCAGTAACAGCAGCAGCAGCAACAGCAACAATACAAACAATTCTCGACAGCCTCATCGACGTCGCTTGGTCAATGTCGCTGCTGCTGGCGTCGCAGTCGCGTCGCTTTTGCCGTTGCTTGGCCTTGCTTTGGTTTAGCGGCAAATCAAGCATTTCCTTTGCGGCAAAGTGCCGCAAAAATCTTATCGAACCTGTTATATGTGCGACGTCTCCCCCTCCCTCTTCCCTCACCCGCTGTCTGCTTCTCTCTCCCCCATTTGCCAGTTGATAACTCTCCATCTCTCTCTCTCTGTCTCTCCCTCTTTCTTTCTATCTTTGTCTGCCTGTTGCTGTCTTGATCTGGGAGCAGGTGAAAGATGTTGATGCTGTGCCTAATGCCAGCATTGTTGTCGCTGTTCTTATTGTTGCTGTTGCCGTTGCTGCTGTTGTTGTTGTTGTTGTTGGTTCTTTGACTGGCTGCTGCCTGCCAGTTGTTGTTGTCATCGTTTTATGTAACTGTTTAAGCTTGAAAATTTATTGTTGTCTGTCTGAGTCGACGTTGCTGCCTCTGCTGCTGCTGCTGCTGCTGCGTACCGTTACATAAAAGCCATGTCAAGACAAGTCAAGACAAGTCAGCGCATGTTTATTTAATACGCTTAACAGCTTTTAGCTGGACATCGACGTATAGACACACACACACACACACACACACATGTTGCTGATGTCTCAATTCTGCCAAGAACAGCAGCAGCAGCAACGAGCAACTGAGAGCGGAAGTACGAATCAAAAGACTTAGGCAACGAACTTGCAATTGCTAACTGGGCGCATCCATTGCAAAAACAACAACAACAACACAATGAACTACAACAAAAACAAGCATAGGCACTTGCGAAATAACTTTTAACGAGCTGCCTCTAATTCTGCGCCGCCAACAGCAACAAGGCTAGTTACAATAACAACAACAACAACAACAGCAAGAGCTTCTAACTAGGTCAGCAGCAGCAGCAGCAGCGTCTGCTTGCCTGCGAGAGTGGAGAAGAAGCTCAAATGAAATTCTCAAAAACCGGCCAAGTGAAGCAACGCGCCAATTTATGTAAATCCAAAACCAATCAGCCTTAAAGCGGCAACAGCAACATGAACAGCAAGAACAACATCTAGTGGCAACAACAGCGTCGTCATTATGAGCATTATGAGCGCTGATAGGCTAACGGTTTAACCCGTTGCCTATTTGACAAATAGAGAGGGAGTGCTAAAGAGAGAAGAGTAGGAACAGGGAGAGAGAGCAAAGGAAAGAGACAGAGAGCGGGAAAGGTGAGAGAGAGATAAAGAGGGTATTATTTAACTGAATAAATTCAAGAAATTCTGTTTCTTTGGGTTATAAAATGAAGACTTAGGCTAAGTTATGTCTTCAAAAATCTAACTTTATAGGAAATAACTTTATATGAAATGCCCAAAATATGTATAAAACCATTTCCAAAATATCCCATACGTGGGTTATATGGAAATTAAAGATATGAGCTGTCGTAACTCAAAAACTAGCAAACAAGCCTTAGAGGTCTAGATTTGGTATTTACATTCCTTAGTAAGAGTTTGCAATGTAATATCACGGGTATCTAAAGAGCTTTTATCAATTTAATAGTTAATATTTTAATAATTTATATTATAAATCTTTAAATTTCTGTTTCATCTAATCGGCTAAGCAGTTACTG
This sequence comes from Zaprionus africanus, assembly GCA_018151435.1. Classification (NCBI taxonomy): domain Eukaryota; kingdom Metazoa; phylum Arthropoda; class Insecta; order Diptera; family Drosophilidae; genus Zaprionus; species Zaprionus africanus. The sequence continues at coordinate 1,292,046 of JAECXB010000096.1, forward strand.
TGCCCTTAACACTATGAATTACTTCCCAATGCCCAATGCAAAACTAGTGAGTGAGATAACATACAGTCTTGATTTCACAGCAAACTTAAACACTAGAGAACTTCTTTAAGGAACTGTATGATCCAAATATTGATACTACTTCAGCTAGCATGTTTAATATAATTATCAACAATTTTACCTTAGTCTTATCTTAGCGTCAGTTCCCTTAGTTTGCTTCCATTTATAGGATATCAGTTAGTCCGTCTATTCATTTCATATTCGATTTTCGCTGCGATGTTTGCGTCTCAGCACGAAACATTAAATTTAAGTTGCCCCATGAATCATTGCGGCTTAGGCTAAATCGTTAAGTTCACTCCGCCCCCCCCTCCCCTCTCACCTACCGCCCCGTCTTGCCTGCTTCAGTTGAAAACAAGCAGAGAAAGAAAAGGGAAACCCTTCTTTTAATGCGCTTTTCACTCGCCTTCGACTCGAACTATCTCAATTAGGTCATCGGGCAAGGCAAATGGAGTTGCTGTTGTTGCTGCTGCTACTCGATGTTGCTACTTCAGCTGCTGCTACTTCGTCTTCTTCCGCTTGCTACTTGCCGCACTTGCACTTTTCAATTTCGTAATTGAAGCGGCAAGCAAAGAGAGAAGAAGAAGAAGAAGAAGCTGAAGCAGAGCAATAAGCGAAGCGTGGGCGAGTTGAGCAATCAGCGCATGACGCTCGCAGTTGCTGCCCCACCTGCAACAGTAGCAGTAACAACAGCAACAACAATAACAACAATATCAACAATCTGTAGATCTTGAGTACCTAATTAGGCACGTTGGGCAGTCGCCACGACGGTGACGGGGAAAGGGAGTGCGGCAGGGGGAGGCAGGGCGTGGTCAGGCAACTTGCTGACAAATTCACACGCAAAGCGAGTCGCATTCGGCCAACAACAACAAATTGCTGGGCCCATTTACAGCAAACAATTCCCACTAAGTATTCCCCCGCCTCCGCTCCACAACAGTGGCAATTAAGCTGCATTTCTCTCAGTGCATTTAAAATGAAATTAACCCGCGTACGCAAATTGTTGTCGCCGTGGAATGCGAATTGCTTTGGGTTTGGGCTTTGGCTTTGGGCGCGCCGCGTTGCAAGTAGAAAGCGCAACACTGCAACAGGCAATCAGCAAGGAGAGAGAGGGGGAGGGGGGCAGGGAGTGGCAACAGGTGCTTAAGACGTAAGCAGCTGCTTATTAAATGTGGCTGGAGAATTTGAACAGTTTTTGGCCGTAAGCAACTGCATTCGTTTATCTGTTTGTCCCACTGAACTAGTTCCGGGACTCATCTTGCCTCATTCGAAGCTGCATTTCAGCTTCTATTTGGGTCTGATTGGCCAAGTGATAAGCTTCTGGAACTAGCTCTAATTTGGGACTTGCAAACTAGGCTGTTTCGTGTTCGAATATATTAATAGCTTCAATGGATCTAGTTTAGTTTGATACCAAATTACAAATAACAGAACCAGTTATATGCTTAGTTCGTAATTAAAAGAATATTCTAAGTTGTTGGAACTAGTTCCAAAGTTTCTTAAAACTCGTAAGTTGTTAATTCACTTAACTCATTAAAAGAACCTTCTGCAACGCTTGCAATCGCTACAAAATAATACACTACCGAGCTCAGTTCCGTTTTGCAACACACACGCTCCGCTGCGGTTACAGTTCATTGAACTAGTGGTTCCACTGCAGATGCTAATCGAGCGATTAGCGGCCCATTCAATTCACATGCAATTAACCTGAGCATTTCACCTGCGCCGTCGCAAAAAGAAACCTGCAGCAACTTTTGATTTGCACGTGTTCAACTTGTACAACACCCTTTCCCCTACCCCCTCTCCCTCCCTTTGCTACGTACCACACTGCCTGCTTGCCCTTCCACACATCGCTTTGGCCTTGTTGACCCCATGGAACGGACTAAGCTTTCGCTTTTAACTCTTCACTGCGACTCTGTCGATGCTTCCTAGACGACGCCGCTTTTCTTGCTGCACACACGGCAACTCTCCTCCCCTCTTTCTCCACTCTCTCTCTCTTCTTTTTCCCTCATACCCTTCCCCCTGCATCTTCACTTCCATTCTTTGCGTTCGGCATCTGCGTGCAAGGCGGATTCAATGGTTTTTTTGTGGCCAAAAGGCGTTGATGGGCAATTTGTTACAACAACAACAACATGTTGACCGTTATTATTATAACTTATTGTAATTATTATTATTATTACAACGATGTTGTTGTTGCTGTTGCTCTTGCTGTTGTTGCATGCAGACACAATGAATATTCCAAGCTCATAAAACAGTTCGACTCTTTTTATGACTTTGTGTTTTGTCTTCTTTCTTGCTGCTTGTTTCGTACAAATTGCTGTTGTTGTCACTGCCGAGCCGAGTGTGTTTGTGTGTGTGTGCGAGAGTATGCGGGGTATCACTTTCACTTGGTTCGCGCACGTAGAAAGCAAATGAAAGCAAAGCAAACAAAACTGTTGCACGCCCCATGCCAAGTGGAAACGACAACAACAGCAACACACAAACTGATCTGCCTATATACAATACATATAAACAGCTCTATATATGTATATATATCTGTGTATGCCTTACACATTGTATATCGCAAACGATTTCCATTCCCGGCCACCTTGATGGGGCAACCTTTTGGGGCGACTCTCAATCTTCGCTCTGCATCTCGGCCCGCTTCTTCTGCTCTGCTGCTTCTACTTCTCTGTTTTCGGGTTCGTTTCAGCGCACAGCGTGGGAGACAGGCCCTCAACTGAGTGCCCCGCTCCCATCCTCAACTGCCAGCACTACCTGCCTCGGGGTGACTCGTAACTGAAACTGAAATTGAAAAATTTTCATGAACTTGATTTCTTAATTTAGAGCTGGCGTTACAAATGTCTCTGTTTTGTATTGCATTGTACCCTGTAAACAGTAGGGGAGTGGGTAGTGCGAAGAGAGTGCACAGAAGTGATTTAGTATAATATGTATCTATTATATATGATTAAATTAATATGTACTGGTCAGAGACTCAGCAAGAAATACTCAACATAGTAAGAGAGCAGTAACTTGAGACTTTATAGAAAGATGTGTGGTTTTTTAATTTGTTAATTAGCCTGGACAAGATAATACAGATCTGCAGCATAGTGCCAAGAATATCACATATATATACACATGTCCCTACATATGTTTACTGGGTATCTGTTAGTTGCTACTCTCTTACTTTTTGTGCTTTTTTTTGCATTTGGTCTGATGAATTTAAATTTGACTGAACTAATTTGATTTGTGCCGGCGCAGCAATTTGTCTAAAACTTAAGAGCAACAACAGCAGCAGCAACAGCAACAACAGCAGCAGCAACAACAGCAACAACAACTGGCAGCGGCAACTGGCAGCTAGTTGCGGCAGGCAACCGAGCACCGTTATGATGAAATTGCTCGACATTGATTGTATAAGCAGCCTGGCAGACTGTCTGACTGTCTGCCTGCCTGCCTGCCACTTGCAACTGGCCACAAGAGAAGCGGCAATTGTTGCTGCCAGCTAGTTGCTGCTGCTGCTGCAGCTGCTTGGAAAGTTGCCGTGGTCAAATGATGCTGCAGTTATTCGAGCAACATTTATGGCATGACTGACTCCCCACCAGCTGGAGAATTGTGCACAGTCTATAAAGCAGGCGATGCCTAATGATCTTAGCCAGCTGTGCAGCATGAAATGACATAGCAGCAGCAGCAACACAAGAGCAACACAGAAGCAACAAGCAACTTGAATCGAAAAAAAACAGTCAGAACTAAGCGAGAAGAACAAGTCGAACTCTGTGTGGAGCTTGGAATTTCTGCAGCCAACACGACAGCAACAGAAACAGAAACAGCAGCAACACTGATTTAGATCAGCAGCATTGCATGCGCAGCGACACCAGCTGTTGTTGTTGCAGTTGTTGCTTTTGCTAAGCCCAGTGGTCAATTCGATGATGATCAGTCTTCTGTCTCAGAGTCTGCTGTCTCCATTCTACAGTCTACAATCTCCGCTTACTTCTACGTCTCATGACATGCAAATGCGCCTGGGAAACTGACTAAATTGAAAATGTAATCGCAGCAGCAACATTTGATTTTAGCATACGAGCTCGCGTATCTTCTAGATGCAAAGATACAAGCACTTGCCTCAAGATACATACACACATACATGCACAGACATACAGCATGCCACATGCGTCATTCATCACGACACAAAGCAATTTCATCAATTTCCATTTCAAACGACAACTTGATGCCCTTGCGGCGATCATTCTTTCTCATGCTGGATATGCACACACACAGAAACATAGATATGTGAATGGATATTAAAATCTATTGCTGTATAGATAAATCTTGCTGATAAACTATATATTTACTATATAACTCACTGTATTACTCAAGGCAACATTAATGCTTTAAATTTGCAACAATTTTCAATTTCACAACAAGTCCTTCAACTTTCCGTTTAATATACATTTTTTTCTTTATAAACTGCCGTATACAATCTTAACTATGATTAAACTTAAGGGAATAATATTGAATAAAATTCTTTGTTCCTTTTTTTTACAAGTATATATATATTTTATCTAATCTGTTGTCTCTTTCTATTTTTGTCTTCCAAGTTTTCTTTTGATATGTTTTCTATTCGTATTTAAATGAAATCCCAAAACAATACTCAGTCAACTCGGCTACAAATCATAATAAATTCTCTACTTACAATAGGGTCTCTTTATCGAGACTTATGTTAAAATATGTAAAACAACTTGCTAAGCTGAAAATTATCTTAACATTCTTTGCTTGATACATTGCACACACACACACTGATAGACACATCACACACATAAACATATCATTTATTTATCTGGCAAATTGCATCATAAATCTGTTGGACTCGATGCGGGGCAGAGGAAAGCTAGAAAAATGCCAGCTAAATTGATGTTTTTTCTGCCGCTGTTGTTGTTGTACTTGACAGTTGCCGCCGCTGGTGTTGCTGTTGCTGCTGTTGTTGTAGCGATTTTCTCACGCTTTGCATTGACAACAACAATAACAACAACAGCAACGAGCTGAGAACATTTTGCAATGCTGAATATACTCGAATTGTTGGCATTGCTAAGGTGTTTCGTTGACTCCACAGCGAAATGCCCTAACAACAATAACAAGCAACCAACAACAACAACAGCTAGCGACAACAACCCACCAGTAACAACAGCAACACCAGCCCAGCAGCAACAACATTCAAGTCCAGCACGATGCAAACTGGAACGGAACTTGCTTAATTGCCCCTCGCTGTGGAGTCAACTTTAAGACCAAAGCCAAAACCATTGGGCAGTTAGTCAGTTAGTCAGTTGGCCAGTTAGCCAGCTATTCAGTTAGCCAGCCAGGCAGTTGGCCATTTAGCTTGGGAATTCGACAGGTTGTTGGCCGACAAAATGTTGCAATAAGCGATGCCGCAATCCAGGATCCTTAAGCTTCGCTAGGTTCATTATTCTTGAGTATGCTGTGCAAAGAGCGGAAACTCATATAGAATATCAATAATAATATTAAAATATAGTATAATAAAAGTTAGTATTGCAGATTTTTCATTGATTATATTGATTACATTACTGTCTTTACTTTTGTTATCGCTGTCTATGAGATATCAACCTGTTCCTCTTCCCCCACTAACTTAATCTGCAATCTTTAAATACAAATTAAGGAATCAATCAAGGGTCATTTTAATAATTCTGCTCGGCTAAATTATCAATCAAAGCTGTTGCGCCCCCGAGTGGTCAGTCAGAACGTTTCTCCCCCTCCCTCTCTTACTGTGTTTCTTTCATCTTAATTAATGAATTTTTAATGTGCCACGAATGTTTTGGGAGCGCATAAATGAATGCATAATTCAATGAAATTTCACCAAAAATATTCCATGGCTTAACTAATTCTCCTTCTTTTCTCTCTCTCTCCATATTTGTCTCTTTCTTATAGATGGATCATGTAGTTTTCCCGGCTCACCGGCTCACAGCAGCGTCGTCTTCTCGAGTGCGAATCTGACACAGGGCACCGTCGCCTCCTACAGCTGTGAGCGGGGCTTCGAGCTGCTCGGCCCGGCTAGACGTGTCTGCGACAAGGGACAATGGGTGCCAGAGGGCATACCGTTTTGTGGTAAGTAGCAATGGCTAAGTAGAATGTAAACAGTTGAGAAATGAGCTTGCCAAATATGCGACTACAAGTATACACTGTAAATACGGTCATTGTCTTTTTGATCTGTTCTGAGAAGGTCAAGGTGGCTAACAGAAAATAACTTCTATTTGAATTTTTAACCTAATGCAAAAAGACTTAGGACACAAGCCTGTGAAAAGACTTAGGACACGAACTGGCTGTCGAAAGTATGTGTACATGAATAATCTCTATTGCAACGTAAAGGCACAGCAATTTCTCAAATTAATTAGCACTAACAGACACGTCGTCACCATCAGCAGTAAGTAGAGGTACCTAGCAAACTGCAAACGAAACACGAACTTTGTATTCACATTTCGACTTTGCACCACACTCAAGTAGCCACTCCTTGAGTAGGGGAGCAGAGAGGGGGGCCACGCAACTTTCTTAGCCAATAAGTACGGCCAGCAGCAATTTCGCCAGGCTAAACAAAAGACTTAAGGCACGAACTTGTCACCTCGTCCATTTGGAAAAGTTAAGAGCACCGTCTCGTTGTTGTTGTTGTTTCTTGCTCCATCAATTAGCACCTTGAACAAGCGGGCAAGTTGGCAAAAAACCTGGCTAAAACTTTCACCACCAACGAGTCTCAACGTTCTCAGCGTCCGTTTACGCGTGTCAGCGGAATTTCAATTCCGATTCGGAATTCAGCTCGGAATCGAACGACGAAAAAACGTATCCCACAAGCCGATTCCAATTTCGAATTTCGATTCCAATTTCCAATTCCAAATGCAAAGTTGTCGTGCCGTGATCCCAAAGTGAAACATGATTAACACGACGCACAAATTGGGCTAAACGATGTGTGTGCGTGTGCCCGTGTGTGTGTGTGTGTGCGTTGTTGATGAAAGGCGGAACACACACACAGACTCAACATAGTCAGCACCACGATCGACAGCGCGTCGAGAATTTAACGTAACGAATTGACCCACATTCGGTTTAGTGGTTCGTTTGTTGGCTTTGTGGCTCGCCTCGAAAATCAAATAGAAGCGAAGAAGCTGAATAAGAGGAGAAAAGAAACGATGAAACGAAGAAAACGACGCAGACATAGAAAAACACACAGACAGACAGACGGACAGACACGAAAAGTCTGTTCTAAGTGAATTTGTTGTTGTTGTTGTTATTTGACTGACAACAACTTCCGTCCGTTAGGCAAACAACATCAAATTGATTGACAGAAGCAGTTCACGCAAATTGAATTGAATTGAAAGCAGTTGCTTCAACCGGTTGACTGGTTACCTGGTTGCCCGGTTGCCTGCTCGACAGACTGCCAGACTGCCAGACTGGGTGAGTGAGGGCAGCCTTGACCCCGACAGATGCAACAGCTGCCGTGAAATTGTGTGAGTTGCAGCACATTACGAATTGAAATTAGCTTGAGATTTCTAAGGCAGTTTATGCTTGAGAAACTTGTTGCAAATATGTTGGCAATAAATGCAATTAAATGCAATTTTAATTGTCATCTGAATAAGGAACATGATCTTAACTGGGCAGCAAGTGTGTTGGCTCTCGATTGAGCATCTTCTATTGAAGCTAAGATGATTATTTCGATATGAAATGTTAATTCTTTTATGATAATTTATTCCTTGGCTCAACATAAGCTTTAACAAACACGCAGGCTACAGTCGAGAGTCGCCTTCTTCTGTTACATACTTTTTCGTTATTATGATAATATAATATCCGATCTAAGAAGAACTATGGATAGCATAAACGAAAAGTCGATAAGATGAGCTTGCAATGAAAGTGTTTCGCATGCGTCTCTGTCATTTTCGATCGTAAAGATTGTCGAGAAATTACTTTTATAGACTTCCAGCTTCTTGTCGAAATAAAAGTGTTAATTACTATGGAATTCTAATCCCCCATTCCCAGTTAGTGTTCTTGAAGTATATAAAAAGAGAGCAGAGTTGCTTTGCCTTCTCTCTCTCTCTCTCTCTCTCTTTTAGCTGTGGTTGGGTCGTAAAACCGTTAACGTGCATTGCGTGTTTGTTGCCTGTGCTTGGGTTTACGGCTGTCACTAATTTTCAGTCTGGTAAATTGAGCCCAGCGGCTGCCCCACTCCAAGTTGAAGTTGAACTCGCCAAGTTGCCGGCAGACAAATTGCCGCTGTTGGGAGGGGAGGGGGGATCGAGAAGGGGAGGTAACCCATAGCCGGCGGTACGAATCAGCAGAGGTCCATTGATTAATTGAATGAATGTGCACAGAGAGAATCGAGAGGTGAGCGCCAAATTGAATGACGCTGCAGATGACACAGCAGGAAGAGTTGAGCGGATTCGATACGATGGGAAGATTGGAAAATTGAAATTGAATCTGAATTAGGTGGGCAATTTCGGGCATTTGTCACAGAACGAAAGTGTTGAGCTGTTATGAAGATGAAGATACGATGTCGCGCCACCTGCGCGGCCAACTCAGTAGAAAGTCTTTCTCTTTCTCTCTCCGCGACCGACTTAAGACTGATTTTTACGATCTGCTGCAATCTGCGATCTGTGCGAGCGGCGTCATGAGCCGCTGCCTGCCTGCCTGCCTGACAGCCGAGCTGCCTTTTTATCCGACAGATGCATCTGATTAATGAATCTCAATGCTGTGCCACACAAATGCGTAGCAATGTAATTAAGCCCAAGCAACAACAGCAACAATTGAATCAAGTTGAAAGAAAAAGTTGAAGTCGAAACCGAAGCCGAAATTAAAAAAGCCACACAGAAATTTCACTTTTGCTTAGGTATTTTTCGTTTTTGCCAGCAACAATTCGCTGGGACCTTGTAACACTCGCTGAGTTCTTATTGACTTGTAGACGCTATCTAGTATAGGCCCCCTTCATCTCCTCTCGCCTCCTCTCTATTCTATGCAGCACCAACAATGGAGAAGGCACAAGCGGCAATTTGGCGACAGAAGGTCGCGTCGACTTTGGCTTGACAAAACTTTGCAGGCGATCAGAACTTTTGCGTATACCCTGCAAATGTCACAAATGTGGTAGATGCATTGGGGGAGATACCTTTGTCAGTACAAGAAAAGTTTAAAAGTTGAGAAAAAGTTACTCTCTTGGACATAAAACTAACTCTTTGATTCTGGATCTACCTTATAAAACAAATGTCTACGAGATATAGTAGAGATTAAACAAGATTCCTTCAGTTTATAAAAGAGTTTTCAATGATTTCTCAAGCGAATGACCCTCTGCATACCCTGTACTGTTCTTTTGGCTTTGCTTAAGTCTCGAAGAAGGAAAACAATTACAAGGTATCATCTCAGCGATAATTTGCTTGGGTTCTTTGTGTATGCCCAACGTCATAAAGCATGTCAGGGCTAGCTGTGTGTGTGTGTGGGTGTGGGTGTGGGTGTGTGTGTCAGTGTGTGTGTGTGTCAGTGTTTGCTTAGCCCTGGCCAATTGGCCAGACCTTGTCTTTGAGACTGAGAACTGCAAACTGCTATCGAACAATAAAACAAAAGCCAAAAGCTTCAATCTCAACTGTTTAGGAAAACAAATTCCAAAATCTTGTGTTTTCCATTTGTAATCTTTAATCTTTAATCTTAACTCTCGAAATTCTCCCACATCTTATCATCGCAAACAGTTCTCAATGTTGCCGCTGGCAAGGCGCCTATGCAAATCTCCACAGATGGTGCCGGGGCACCGCAGAAGGCCATCGATGGTTCCACCTCGGCCTTCTTCACACCGGATACGTGTTCGCTGACCAAGCCGGAACGATCGCCCTGGTGGTATGTGAATCTGCTCGAGCCCTATATGGTGCAGCTGGTGCGTCTGGACTTTGGCAAATCGTGTTGTGGTAAGTGCTGAAGAAATTATATGATAAAGAAGAGATCGAAGAAGTAGAGAAGGTAGTTGAAGACTTAGTAAAAGAAGGTTTAGTATGCGAAGCAGTACGGGAAGTAGGGGAAAGAATAGAAGGAGACATAGAAGAAGCAGTTGAAAAAGATGCATTGGAAGGCAGTAAAATATAAACTAAATTGTAAAAGATAAAATGGAAGTGAAGCAGTTGAAACAAAGTTCAAAGAGTTAGAAGAAATTAAAGAAGCTTTAAGAGTAGAAGAGTCAGTAAATATAAAAGGTCGATAGTCTTTAGATCCTCGAGCTGTATGGAAGGTAAGATGCGAAAAACACGAAACAGACAATGGGAACTTGTGAAGATATGCTGCAGGGAGGGGGGAGGGGATGCAGAGAAGGCAATTGGCTGCATGCTGCACGAGCTCGGCTTGTGGCCGACAGAAAGCCGAAAGGGTAGTCGAAACGCCAAGCAAAGGTAAACAACTGTCAGACTGCAGGTGAGGACAGTGAGCAGGGAAGGAGACTGAGATCGCGAGACAGAGCAATAGACGTAGATAGCCAATGGGAAAGAGCGGAGAGGGAAGAGGCGAGAGGGGAGGCTTGCCTTCCAGCCGCAGCGAGACTGTTACCCAAAAGAGCTGGCCAAAGAGTTTTCCCAAAAATGCTTTCACTCGCTGCGCGGCGCGCATGGCAAATGTTATGTGATTTTCACGTGGTTCGAAGAGGGAGGAGGGAGGGAAGGGGGAGGGGCAGCAGCTTCATCGACTCCCGGCTCACTGACTCACTGGTTCAGTGGCTCAAAGTCAGGTAGGGCCGACGGGGAAAACGAAAATTTATGTTTACTTTCACTGCGCAAGTTGCAAGTTGAACTTGCCACATTCCCGCATAGCTGCTTGCCACATGCAACAATGTCATTGTTGTTGCTGTTGTCGATGTTGTTATACTCATTGTTGTCTTCATTGTTATGGTTATTCCCCTTGGCAGGCAACAAACCCGCCACGATTGTGGTGCGTGTGGGCAACAATCGTCCCGATCTTGGCACCAATCCCATTTGCAACCGCTTCACGGGCCTCCTCGAGGCAGGTCAACCACTGTTTCTGCCCTGCAATCCACCCATGCCGGGTGCCTTTGTGAGCGTACATCTGGAGAATAACACACCGAATCCCTTGTCCATCTGCGAGGCCTTTGTCTACACGGATCAGGCACTGCCCATCGAACGTTGTCCCACATTCCGGGATCAGCCGCCAGGCGCCCTGGCCTCCTACAACGGAAAGTGCTACATCTTCTACAACCGTCAACCGTTGAACTTCCTCGATGCCCTGTCCTTCTGTCGCTCGCGTGGCGGCACTTTGATTAGCGAGAGCAATCCCGCTCTGCAGGGATTCATCAGCTGGGAACTCTGGCGTCGTCATCGCAGCGATGTCAGCTCACAGTATTGGATGGGCGCAGTACGTGATGGCAGCGATCGCAGCAGCTGGAAGTGGGTGAATGGCGAGGAGCTAACTGTCTCCTTCTGGAATCATCCTGGCGGCGATGAGGATTGTGCCCGCTTCGATGGCTCGAAGGGTTGGCTCTGGAGCGACACCAATTGCAACACGTTACTGAATTTCATCTGCCAGCATCAGCCCAAGACATGTGGCAGGCCGGAGCAGCCACCCAATTCCACTATGGTTGCCCTCAACGGGTACGAGGTGGGTGCCCAGATCAAGTACAGCTGCGATGCCAACCATCTGCTCGTCGGACCCGCCACGCGCACCTGCCTTGAGACAGGATTCTACAACGAGTTCCCACCCGTCTGCAAGTGTAAGTAGAGACAACTCACAAATCCTTAGACGATATCCCTAATCGAAATTGCTTCCCCTCTTCAGACATCGAGTGCGGTCTGCCCGCCAGCATTGCCCATGGCTCGTATGGTCTGCTCAATGGCACCGTGGGCTACCTCAGCCTGGTGAAATACGCCTGCGACGAGGGATACGAGATGATCGGACGCGCCCTGCTCACCTGTGACTTTGACGAGCGCTGGAATGGACCGCCACCACGTTGCGAGAGTAAGTCACAGCCACACAGCGATGTCAGTACGCACTCAGTTGCTCATTCTCCTGCTCTCCCCTGCTTCCCCCTCTCTTGCAGTTGTGGAGTGCGACACGTTGCCGGGCAACTACTACAACACCATCATCAGCGCACCAAATGGCACCTACTACGGCTCCAAGGCAGAGATCAGTTGCCCGCCCGGCTACCGCATGGAGGGACCTCGCCTGCTCACCTGCCTGGCAACAGGTCAGTGGAGCAGTGCCCTGCCACGTTGCATCAAGCTGGAGCCATCGACACTGGCAACGCCAGCATCACCACCACCGGCACCGCCCTCGACAGCAGCAGTACCAGCAGCGCCAGTACGACCCAAGATCATTCCCTCAACAAGTCGCACGCCGCCAGCTTATCGCCCACCGAGCAGCACGAGCGGCACCAGCAGCACAGCTGCCACATATCCGCATCCACCTCATCCCAGCCTCAATACGCCGCAAGTGGAGATCAATGGAGAAGGTGAGTAACAGTCTCCGAGAAGGGATGTATTGAAAGCTAATTCCCATTTTCGTTGCCATCCATCTTGCAGCCGACTCCGAGGAGGACGTCATCAATGTGCCCGTGCCTGGAACTGTCCGCGAAGAGTTCCCACCTCGTCGCACTGTGCGACCCGTGCTCATTCCCAAGAAACCCAGCAGCACGCCGGCCACAAGCAGCACCGTCAGCAGTAGCAGCTCCAGCTCCTCCACCAGCACCACACAGTATGCTCCACCGCCGGTCTCGACATACGCTCCGACGCCGCCACGCACACGTCCCACGCTGGAGACGACGACGCGCAACACGCAGCAGATCATACAAAACTCGCATCCGCAGGACAACGAGATCGCCGACAGCGTCAATATTCGCCAGAACCAGTCGCCCAATGTCAACGTTCCCTTCGCCGTCGACAATCCCGATCGCAAGGAAACCAAGGAGGCCAAGCTCAATCTGGGCGCCATTGTGGCCCTGGGCGCTTTTGGTGGCTTTGTCTTCCTTGCTGCGGTCATCACCACGATTGTCATCCTGGTCAGAAGGTGAGTGCGCCCTGTTCTTGTTCTTCTTCTTGATCAACCATCTGCGATTGATCGACATAGTTCAATTGTATTTTTCTTAAGTTTCAATCAAGCTGAAATTGAAGCGAAACTGAATTTAACATCAAGCTGAAATTAATGTTGAAATTAAAACCCTAATTGAAGTTTCAATATTGAAAATAACATGTTGGCATTGATTGAATATTGTGATTGAACACTTTGCAAGAAGTACTAGAGTCAAACTGCTAATGCAAGTTGAAACTGCTTATCAATTTGCAATCAATTCAACTCAATCAATTCAAATTCAACATCATTTTACAACATTTTAAGTTTCCATCAATCACTTTCGATCGGAATGCAACTGAAGTTAAATGTTGCTTCAAAATTGACGATTTAGAGATAACAAATAATTAAATCTTTCCAATTGCCAATTGACAGAATATCTCGAGCTTATCAATCGCATCAAAAATACTCTATAAATAATGTCGATTTTAGATCGGGTAACTAAATTGACAGACCCGCTATATACATATTATATATCTGCTTAATTTGTACAATATATGTTCGTGCTATATACTCTGTATGTTCGTGCCTCTCCACCCCGCTGTATACCCTGTAATAGGCTGATTTCGTAACGCTTCTATCCTCGGTCTGCTGTCTTTGTTGCTGTTCTTTCCGCCTTTTCTCCCCACGCTTTTCACACTCACCCTACCCCTTCACCGTTTTCCGTGTGTGTTCTCTTCTTGTTGTTGTCTTGTTCTCCTCGCTCTCTCCCAGCTGCCCCACCGCTCTCACATTACTGTACATAGCCCAGAGAAGAGGAGAAGGAAGAAGAGGGAGAGGTAGAGGCGGAGGCGGAGAGAGAGAGGGAGAGAGAGTGTGCCTCTCAGTCGCACCCACACAAGCTCACCACACCCACGCACACTCTCGCACCGTACACGCACACGCAGACACACACATCGAATACATCATGAAACGCTTTCTCTTTCTTTTGTTGTACAACTCTCTTTTTTCGTTTTCGTTCTCTCTCTCGCTCTCTGCGGCAAATCATTCGCCAGCACCCCGAACAGCAAACGGCGGCACCTCGCTAAACATTTAACCAATTACCATCATCATCACCATCACCTGCAGCAGCAGCACCACCACCACAGCCAGCAAGCGCTGCACCACCAGCACCAGCACCATCCGCACCAGCAACAGAAGCAGCAGCAGCAACAGTCGCATCACCAACAACAGCAGCAGCGTCGCCAGCAACACTCGAAACGTCAACAGCAGCGCGGTGCACCACCTGCACCACCGGCCTATGCCACAGCAACAGCAACAAGCGCCACCAGCTACGCCTCCACGGCGCAACTGACGCGCTACAGTGGCAAAGGCAGCGCACGCAACGCTTCTTCTGCTGTTGCTGGTGCAGGTGGTGGTGCCGGTAGTGCACTGGGTGGTGCTCTGGGTGGCTACCACATGCGACTGTTTGGCGACAGTGGCTACGGCTATGGCAGCATCGGGTCGAGCACGCGCTGCGAGCCGCCGCCGTCGCTGTGGTACAGCGTGCTGGCGCTGCCGTTCGACGATCAGAAGCTTGCGAGGCGCGAGCTGAGCACCTACGGACGGGGATACCGAGCGCGAGCGGGTCTCTTCAGCAGCAGCAGCCACATGTGAAAGAGAGATGAAGATGGAGAGAGAGAGAAAGAACGCAAGAGAGAAACAGTTATAAAGAAAAATAGAGAGAGAGAGAGAGAGCAAGCGAAAGAATCCAGCTCAAGCCAAAGAGAGAATGAGAACGAAATGGAATGAAACGAAACCAAGTGGAATGAAACGAAATGAAATAGAATGAAATTAATTGAAATAAAACCAAAACCGTAAACTACCTGCGAACCAAACGTGAACGAGTGCCAAAGAAGAGCTACAATTAATCAATCAAACAAGATAATAAACAAGCAATCAATCAATCAATCAGTCAAGCAAACGCTGTGTCTTCAATCGAAACGTACTACGGCCATACACACAAATGTAAGCAGCCTTCCAACAAAACAAACAACTACCAAAACAACACCAACAACACCTACTACAACAACAACAACACACGCTCAATCAATCAATCAATCAATGAACACAATCAAAACAACTCAACACTGGCGCTTGGCGGAGAATGCTGTGGCGCTGACTCTTGTTGCTGTTTAACTTCATCAATCAGTCAATCAATCAATCAATCACACACCACACAGTCATCATACAAAAACACACATAACACACCCACACACCAACGCACATACTGTGCTCTGCTCTGGCAATCAGTCAATCAATCAATCACACAATACACCCCACTCTGTTCCCTGTTCTGGCGCTGTCTCTGTCCCGCTCTCACTTCACCAACAACTCGACTCATCTATGTATCTCATTTGTATTGTAAAACTGTTTGATGTTGTATGTGTCGCTAATCTCTTGCACTGTACTTTGTGTGTGTTCTCTCTTTCCCTCTCTCTCTCTCTCCCTCTTTTTCTCTGTCTATTTTGTGACTAACACGTCCCGTTTTAGTGCAGTTCGCGTAGTGCGCCCACTTGAAACTTAATCGAGATTAAACTAATCAAACTTTCTCTTCTCTTTGCCTCTCTTTCTTTCTTTCTTTCTCTCTTTCGCTCACAGAAACCGCACGACGCAACACTATCGCCATCGCGCCTCGCCCGACTGCAACACCGTCGCCAGCTTCGACAGTTCCACCTCAGGTTCGCGCAATGGACTCAATAGGTTTGTGTCTCGGCTCAGACATGGGGAATTGTATAACTGACAAAAGCTCGTTGCCTTGCCTTTTACAGATACTACCGCCAGGCATGGGAGAATCTGCATGAATCCGCCTCGAAGAACAGCTCGCACAACGCTCTGCGCCGCAAGGAGACGCTGGATCCGCCCAGCATGACGCGCTCCCGCGACAATCTGCGCGACAACATGCAGCGCTCCCGTGAGAATCTGGACAGGTGAGAGAGAATGAGCGATAGGGAGAGACAGCAAACTGATTGATGTAATTATATTCTTTGGCAGATGCGGCCGCGATAACTACGGCATGCGCGACAACTCGGAGATGGTCGTCTCGGACGTGTGCCTGAAGGGCGAGAAGAAGCGCCACCATCACCATCATCACAAGAGCAGCTCGCGCAACGGCGACTATCGCGATCGGGATCAGTCTGCAGGTCGACGCGATCATCACAGACACAGCGGCAGCGGCGGCGGCGGTGGTGGCGGACACTATTGACCAACCATGATCATTACCATCAGCATGGAGCAATAGCAAATAGCGATCAGTCGGTCATAAATCGATAGGTTAATCGATCGATATCGATCCGATCGCAGTCGCAGCCCCTGGGAACGCACAACGAAAACCTTTTTGTTTAAATTTTAAGCGAGGTATTTTTTTAACGAGTTTTTTTTTTGTATTATGACAATCTTTCTGTTCATAGCGAAAAAGAAAGATGCTTAGAAAGAGAGAGGAGTATGATGAAGAAGCAGCAGAAGCAGAAGAGAAAAACAAAATGTTAGAAGATTAGCAATACTTTAACCCTTGGCAAGTCACTATATACATGCATATACACATATGTATATCGTATGCTTATATCGTATTTAGTATCGATTTCGTGCCCCTCCACTCCCGTCCCCTTTTCATCCACGTCTCGTCTAATTTCTATTTATTCCCCAAAGTTTTTTATTTTAGCTGAATTATGATGAATTTGTTGACATTACAAAAACAAATGAACATGAATCGAAAATGAACAACAAAAAACGAATTTTAAGCGTGGCAAAGGGCGAGCGAGCGTAGGCGTTGGCGCGATTAGGGCGTGGCGGTTTATCTGTTAGTTATTAGTTGAAAGTGAGAATAAAGCGAAACCGAAAATGAGAAATGAAATACACACGCACAGTCTTCACATACAATAAGAATCACAAAAACTATATACATAGATATACCCATACTCCCGATACACCCTGCAAACCTAACCTCAGAAAAAATTATGTGCAACTTGGTTTAGCCCGAGGCGAGCTTAGGCCAAATCGACTTGCTCATAGTACTCACAATTCACTTAGATACGTAAAGAATCTCCCTGTCCCCCTCCCTTCCCCATCACTCTCCACAGCATCGAGAAACCTCAGTTTGAGCATCCATAGACCACAACAAAAATAAACATAGAGCAGCAAAATCAGCAAATACTTAATATTGTAGTACGCGTGCCATTAACGGCAACAGTTGCAAACAAAAAAGAAAATGAAAATGAAAACGAGAAAGGAGAGTTTACATTTATTAGATTACATTTAATTCATTTCCTCGCTGCACACACACACACACTTACCACATACTACATAAATATGTATTTCTTTCGCAATTTAACGCATAGTTTACTTTCATAATTTTAGTGTGTTTGTTTTGAGTGTATAAATTTTTTCATGCAAAAGCCGCAGAGTAGCAATATTATTTGTATTTCTTGCATTATTTCCAATGTAAATAATAATAATTTATTTCATAAATAAAACAACAACAATTTTAACAAAATATAACCCTCGTGTTTATTTTATTATTCATTTTATAAATTTAATTCAAATTTAAATTTGATGTAGTCCTCAATTGGCTCTTGGCGCCCTCTATTGTTTGTTGCGTTTCAGAATTAAGTTGGCTGGTCACACTTGTCGTAGGCTGTGCTCTTTTTTGCGTTTACGTGAAGTTGGCTGCGTGCGTTTTTGCGCTCACGCAAGGCACGTTACACTCACGTCATGTTGGCAGCAGAACCAACTATCGATATGTCTGTTTTACCGCCAGATGGCGCTGCGCTAAGTGCAACCATGGTAGCACGCCATATTGCCACAGCTGCTGTCAAATTGACATTTACCCGTATCGCCTCTCTTTCGCTCTTTCTTCTACGAGCGTTCGCCATACAAGATGGTGCGTTAACAAAATTATCCACGTTCAACTGGAAATAAAATCGCCAATTTATTTAAACATCCGCGAATATTTCTAATTGAAAATAATTCATAAATATTGTGTGTGCTATGCTAAATATGAAATTCCGAAAATTTTCTGTGAACGATTGTCGTGTCGCCGCGTAAATGCAAGAAATGTTTGGCCGCATAAAAACAAACAAATTGGCGATTTTTTTTCTGTGATCTCGGTGGCATTTGAATTGCAGCAAACAAACTAACCCGGATTATTATCTGATTACAGACGAAGGGTACCTCGAGCTTTGGTAAACGCCACAATAAGACGCACACTCTGTGCCGTCGTTGTGGACGTTCCTCCTACCACATCCAGAAGTCTACTTGCGCCCAGTGCGGCTACCCCGCAGCTAAGTTGCGTTCCTGTAAGTGAAGCCCCCCTCAGCCATCGATTGTTGTCATTTGCTAACTGCTTGATTTATTTCTACAGACAACTGGTCCGTCAAGGCCAAGAGGAGGAAGACCACTGGCACTGGCCGCATGAGCCACTTGAAGGTGGTCCGTCGCCGTTTCCGCAACGGCTTCCGTGAGGGCACCCAGGCTAAGCCCAAGAAGGCTCAGGCCGGCAAATAAGCAGATTCCTGTTAGCGCGGGAGAGATACCAACATTTTGATCAGCGGCAACAACAACAGCATCAGCAAATTAATGTGGAAAAAAACGCTCCTGCACTTTGTGGGAGTTAATAAAAGAACGTTTTTTTTTAATTGAAGTGAATGTGCCTATTTTTTTAACGGTGGTTCTTCTATGAACAATGTGCTTGGCCCAAAGACGCCGCAACAACAATAATTTGTGCTGAGACCGACTGAAAAGGTTTCTTTTTTTTTTATTTTATTTTTTTTATTGTGAGTTGCACATGGTCGATATGTGCATGTGTGTCATCTGTTCCCAGTGAATGGCATTTACTACAGAAACATTCATGTGCAATTTTTGTTGTTGTTGCCACCTTTGGGCTCAGCTACATGTTCAAATTGGGCAAATTCTACTCAAAAGCAGCAAGGTCTATCACAAGAAGAGGGAGAGAGAGAGAGATAGCAGAACAACAACACACGCAAGAATTGCGAAAGTAATGGGTAACTATAAAGGCACAGGCTGGCAACTCTGACTCCAAAGCAGTGAACCGGACGAGGCAACCTATTTAAGTTGCCAGCTCGCTTGCACTTGCGAAAGAATGTGCGATACTCAATCTATTTACTCACTCTATCGAAGTTTGAGCTATACAAAGCGAGTTGAAATGCCTTTAAGGTTTCCCATATACGGAAATACATTACGGCTCCCTTTTGAACCTCGTACTTCAAACGCTTTATATTTCTATTGAAATCGGAAAATCCCATTATCGTCGTTTTGTACAACATGCCTTACAATTTTTATTTATCCGATAATTTGAATTCACGTAGTTGCTAGTTTACCTAATCAAAATGCTTGTGTATCCCATTTTACACGCCTCTTTCGTAATCACAAAGTTCATAATAAAGTTGCAGATATAAAACAGAAATATTTGGTATTGTTATTTAAGGAGAAAGAAAAAAAATTGTTATAGCGAAAACATGAAAAGTTTTCTTTTAATGGGAAATACTGGCAACGCCGCCATCAACTTGGAATTACAAGTTGCAGCCTTAAAGCGTGCAATAAAAACTATGCAATATAATTAAATTTTAATTGAAATAAAGTCGCATATGAAAAACGTGTGCGTTTGTGTATGGGCATGTATGAAATATGATCTATCAAAAAAATAAACAAACTGGCATATGAAAACAAAAGCGCAAAACAACAACAGATACATTGTTGTTTAAAGAAAGAGGAAGATTTTAAGCTTTTGTTTCCTGGCTGAAAGTATGCAACAGCAAAATAGACCTAAGCCACTTTTTTGATGAGCGACTACAATCTCATCCAAATACCCTAGCCAAGCGACTTAGCATGGCCGCTGAGAGTTATGCCAGTCAAAGAAACAGAAAGAGAAGAGAAGAAGACTTACTTTTTTTCTTTTTTTTTATTCGTTTAGTTCATTAGGGATCAGATTGCAAATTTTTCTATAACCTAAAGAGCATCTATAGTTATTTCTACTCTAAGACTACTTATAATTTAATTAATAAGTAGTTTCTGTGTATTAATAAGAACTTATGTGTATATTCCTAGTGTAGTTAAATTTATTATTTATTTATTATATTAATATTATATTTATTGCAATATAATACAATTTTAATTGAAATAAACTAGCATACGAAAAATGCGTGCGTTTATGTATGGACGGGCATGTGTGAAATATAATCTATCAAAAGCATCAACAATCTGGCATATGAAAACAAAAGCGCAAAAAAAAAATAGATACGTTGTTGTTTGAAGAAAGATTATGATTTCATGCTTTTGTTTCCTGGCTGCAAGTATACAACATAATAATAGGCCTAAGCCACCTACAGAATAAATATGGAGCCAAAAAGTATGCACTGGATACTTAGAGAGTTTCCCAAGACATGAACCTATTTGTGTCCCGGATGAGGCAGATCAAAAAGGCTTCACGTCGACTGCATTACCGACAACGTTGCAGCTTTTTTCAGAAAATTTGGAGCTGTTTATTCTTTCCTTCCCGCCAAAAACTGCTTTTTCCCGCTAGTTTAAGCAATAATTCGATCACAGAAAGATTTGCCACTGTCCCTTGAAATTCAGAATTGTCCCGTTTTGGAACTTTATAAAAAAGCTAGATTTGACGGGAATAAAGCTGAGTTGTTTACGTGCTCCATGGTTTTTTTGTTTATTAAATTAGGCAAAAAAAAAGCAATCGACCTCGCTTAAAAGTAAGTTTCGTATATGGTAACATAATATATATATAGTATAGTATGTATATATGATAAAACGCGAGCTGGAATGGCCCGAGAGCGTTTTAGCAAGCAAGATAATATCGTTTTTAACAACAAGCAGTGTGGTTGGTTATTTATGACTATGAAATGCAGCATTTCATTTTTTGTTTTCGCTTTCGACTTGCTGCGTCGCGGTTTCCTTTTTCGGTTGACTAACAGTACAATTTACAATGTATAAAGCGTTTCACTATGACTAATGGAAGAGGCTCGGGACGGGGACGGATGGGAAGGACGTGGGACAGGGAATTGTGGGTGTGGACATGGATTGGACGTAGACGTGGACGTGGTCTGGGCTCAGGCAGGCGAATTAAATACATTGCCACTAAATGCTAAGATAAAATTTACAAGATACAAATAGAAGAATTTGCTTAGGCGCATCTGCAGCAACTAATCCGAGTGCGGATGCGGATGCAGATGCGGGGCAGTGCTGGGCGTCGCTGGCGTCGTCGTTGTCGTCGTCGTTACTGTTGTCGCCGAGGCAGGAGCAGCAGCTGGTGCCACCTTTGCAGCTGGGCGAGATTTGATGAGCAGCTTTTTGAGGTTCTGGAAGGGTGCATCGAAGAGCACCGTTAGCGCCACCGAGGCCAAAAATATCGATATAAATTCGTTTGTATCGAGCTGCAGGAATAATCAAGAGTCAGACATATGTACGGAATATATAGACAGATTATGACACTCACGATTATGGACACAAAGTTATAGTAATGATGCACATGACGCCTGCGTCCGACATTGTAGAAGAAGACGGGGAACTGCGTCAAGTAGATGGCGTACGACAGCTTTGTGGATACCTGGAAGCCCCGCCAGGAGAACATCCTCGTCACTTTGTCTACAAAGAGAAGGAAGTTACATTGTGTTGATCAATTGCAGTGTAATCCGCTGAAGGAAAACTCACTCTTGTAACCGTTGTGGGAGACAAAGACAATCCACGAGAAGAACAGGCACCAGGCAATGGGCGCAAAGGCAGCGTAGATGGCCGCGTGTGTCGAGTTGTAGACGTAGTTGATGTCACCCATTGGCGCTGGGCCCAGCACCGAGGCGAGCACGCAAATTGTGGCCGCCAGCCAGCCAAGGCGCAGCTGCAGTGAGCTCAGCTGGGCACCCTGGAACTTGCGCAGCGCATAGCCCAGCAGAATGCCCATGATGTAAACCGTGGAGCGGTGTGGTGGGAACGAGTACATGTAGTCGGCAGTGCGGAACAGGCGCTGAATGCTGAAAGGGAAAGGCGGGGATTAGTTTAATCATACAGAGGAGCCTGTGACACTGAACTCACTTGGTGCCAAAGTAGATGTAGTTGGACAACTGATTCACAATGGTCGTGTAGTAACGCGCTGCTGTGCCCACTGTGCAAAGCAGCAGCAGGGCGAAGAGACCACGGCGTGGCCAGCGCCAAAGAGCCAATATGAAGATGGGTGCCACGGCAAACAGTTCCGTGTCGATGCCCAGATGGTGTGTGTGCGTCAGGCACATCTCGCTGAAGCCGAAGTAGTTGTGAATAAAGAGCAGATTGCGCCACCAGTGCTGCTTGCAGATGTCCGCATGGTGTCCCACCACGAGGTTCCACTGTGGCCCAGAGCCCCAGAGGGGCAGCACATACGTACAGAAGAGTATCAGGGCGGCTAGCGGAGGAACAATGCTGTCAAGGCAAAGTAAGAAATGAGGGTAAGTAACTTACATAAATAGGCAATACCTTACAATTGTAGGGTATCTCTTTACTCACCGCATCAGTCGACTAATGTACTCGTTCTTCAAGCGAATCGGCTGCTGCTTCATGAGTCGCCCGAACAGCGAGTACGAGGTCAACATGCCGCTGAAGAGCAGGAAGGGATCCGTGTAGAGCGACGCAGCGCGTCCAATGACTGTCCACGGTTGGCCCAGGCTCTCGGCCATGGTGGTGCGATTGTTGTAGGGATTGAAGAACATGGCCATCGATTTGTGCGAGAAGATGAGCATGACGGCGTTCAGGAAGCGTATACCGTGCACCGCCTCAATGTCCCCGGGCGAGCTGTTCGTGCTGAACAGCCAGCGCAGGTTCTTGTCCAGCGAGAAGGCAGTACACCAGTCATCTGCGGAACGAAAGCCTGAGGTTAGCAAATGATACGAAGGAATGTGTGCATCGCATGCTGCTGATGCTGTACTTACTCTGCTTCTGCTGGTTCTTGGTGCTGCGGTCGTAGATGGTGGACAGCACTGCCACCGAGAGTATGAGCACAAAGAAGCGCACAGCCCACGTGGTGTTACGATCCCACGGCTGTGAGTCTCGCACCTGGCACATCTGCCGCTCGACTCGCACATTGAAGGTGATCCCTGTTGAGGCAGTCTGGTTGCGCAGATACTCTGCCACGCTGTACTCGACGTCGCGATGTGTGCAGCCAGAGGGCACGCAGATGCCCCAATTGATGAGTGAGTAACGCGGCACACGGTGACCAGGCTGAAGGAGAGCAGGAGAGAAAGAGGGAAAAGATTGGTTGGTTACTTTCCAGTTGAGAAGGCTCGGCTCCAATATAGTCTCATTAGTCTCTCATTCGCAAAGACACACTCACTCACTCACTCGTGCCATAATTCACTCATCTCAAAAGTTGTTTGCTGATCATTTCGGCTTTTATTGCTCGGTCGCAATAAAACTTGAAGGTCAGCTAAATAGCTCGATAATTCGTATATATGTCAAGGTTCAAAGCTATCTGATACAAGTTTAAATTAATTGTTGCCGATTCTAGCCAAGATTTGTAATCTACTAGGGTTGTACTAGTTATCTCAGGGTATCCGCCTGGCAAATCGGACAGCTTCAGTTTTTGTAACTCTCGAGATCGCAGGTGTTAATCGGCACGCACAATGTGTGCTATTTATAGATGCGATGTGTGTACAAATATATTTAGCCAAGATCGAAGGGAGAAAACCTTGAACCTGTTGCTAAAGTACAAGGTCCAAAAACGCTTCTGGCCGAGTGAAATTTCAAGTCTGACAAATCTTTCTCTATCTTTGTTTTATTTTGACAAGTTCAACGAACCCAAAACATTCAGTTCGGCTTGGTGATTAGCATATTATTATGCCAATATATTGGCGCTCGCTGGCTAAAATACAAAAACAAAAAAATAACAAACAAAACAATCGAGTCAAATCGAACCGCATTGAGTCGATTTGAAGCGAATCGAATAGATGGTTTGGTTTGCTTTTTAGCCCGCATCAAGTTCAATGTCGACGTGCAGTCAGGCTGCTCTCTATCAATTACTCTCTCTTCCTCTCTAGCTCTCTCACTCCTTTTATCTACTTAACTCCTTAGCGAGGGGAAATGTCAACCAACTGAACTAAATGAACTTTTCTGCATTTGGCGTCCCGCCTACACACAGGCAGACACGGACGGGCTTGGCCGAGTTGATCTCATTGCAATCTCAGTCACGTGCAGAGCGCGCCATTAATATTGCATTAAGAGCACTTAGTCGAACAATTGGACGACGAACTTGAGCAGCGAAGCAACAAGGCATCCATGAAAGGCAGTTCTGCAGTACACTCAACTGAGATGATACCCTGTACTTTTCCACGATTAACATGGTATCAGCAGCTTCTCTACTTACGTCATTGAATTCACTTCGGAAGGGTCCGTGCGACTGCAGCAGCTTGAAGAAGGCCTGCAGGCGTTTCGACTTGTGAGGCAGCACCGGCTGCGCATAGGCCAAACAGTATTGTCCATGGAGCACATCTTGATGGGTCTCATCTCCGCTGACGTCATCGCCAGCGGCTTCTGCCGGCTGAGCGATGCCCATGCACTGATCGAAGTCGCCCGCCTGGTTAATGTTGCCATTCAGAATGCCCGAGTTCAGTTTGCCGCTTGCATCGTGCACTGCAATGAACGAGAGAGAGCAAGAGAGAATAAGTGAGTGTGAGGGGGAGGGCGTTTAATAGTCGTCATGTTGCATGTGGCATGCCCCCAAGACGGCATACAAATTAGCACAATACATGCCAATTGCCGACGATGACCTTGACTGTGATTTCAACGCGACGCGTCGCAGTCGCCGCACACAGTTGCCAGCATTGCCAACTGTGCGCGGCTTTTCCGCCATAACTAGCTTCTATTTTTGTTGTAGTTAAGAATTCTAAGCATGTGCACAGAGTTGAATGGAAAACATAAGTCGTAATAGCATAATATACTGCTTTTATGGAATATTTTATCATTATTGGCATTCATTTCAAATATTTCATCCTGAATTTCATTTAAATCAGTTTAATTGTAAACTGCCCTATCGACTATTCAACTCCACTGCCTTACGGACAGCTGCTTTCGCTCCAAAACTAGCCATTTTAGCTCACAATAGTTGGCAACACTGGCTGCAGCTAACTCGTTTGGGTTCGGTCGTTCTGATTCTGAGCGCGGCGCAGCGCGGCCCGGGGCAGCAGCACCTGCTGCAGTTTTGTGCCAAGTTCGCGTTTGTTGTTGTTGTTGCTGCTGCTGCAGCAGCAATTTGCTGCAGTTGGCTAAAAATGCATTTGTTGCGTTTTGGCATTGCGGCTGCTGCAAATGTGGGTAAAGTTCGAAGCTTGACCTTCACTTTAGCCGCACACAACATGCATGTGCATGCAAGCATATGTTGCCCCGTCTGCTTGTGTGTGTGTTTGTGAGTGTGTGTGTCTGTTTGCAATTTCAGAACTTGATTATTTGATTCATTTGACTTTGCACTCTGACAATTCATGTCGTCTCGCGTCTGGCGGTCACAACGCGGCTGCTGCGACGTCGACTGCAACGGTTGCAGCGACGCGTCGCTTTCTTGCCCGGTGCTGGTTGGCAATGACTCGAATTCAGAGAGCTTTGGCTGATTACCAGTGGCGTCGTATCGTAAACCGAATCATCTGGCTAAACGGATATATCGTACTGTTGTTACTGTTGTTGTTTTACTTACTTTTCAAGGCCCACAAATCGAAATTGTTCAGCCCATTCAGATAGCGCTGCATTTGGGCACGGCAGAGTGGCGAGGCGTCCGGATTCCGTGCAGCGTCGAAGGGTTGCGAAAAGGCCAAAAAGCGTTGGCCAATGTTGTACAAGTAAACTGCAAAAGGGAATAAAATTAACAGTTTATTATATTAATTAATAATCAAAGTGGATTTGCAAATCGAAAATGTGCGCAAATTGTGAAATGTAAACAAAGCACACTGGCGCCAACTGTCGTAATCAAAGTGCAACCGCACTGCTTGCGCCCGCGTTGCCAACTCCTTGTTGGCTTTGCAGCAAGCAGGTGATTCAGGAAGTCTGACAATTTTGCAAGCTTTTGCCCCACTTGGCAACATAGAATGGGCTCGGATTCATTTGATTGCATATAAATCGTATCTAATAAGCCGACACGAGCCGGCGAAGCTGCCAAAAAATTGATTCCATTCTTCGATTGAGCCGAGATCGGCGTGCGTGCGTGACGAACCTCAGTCGTCGCTCTAGTACAGTTCGCCGCGCACTCGTGCCATGATCAGCATGCAGTGCGCAGCGCGTTGCCAACTGAGTCTTTTTTCAGTTTGTTTTATATTTTATTTTTTCATTTTGCTTTGTTCTTATTAACATTATCATTATCATTGTCGGGCTGTCGTCTTATGCTAACTCGCAATTCGCATTTCGCATGCAACACGCGTTCCTAGAGCCAAACCGAACGGATCGATCGATAGTCAGACGGACGACGGACTGGCAGACCGCGAGACTGACTGACTGACTGAATGACAAATCTGTCAGCTAGTTACGCTGCTGCTCATTCTGTGCATCCGTCTCGATGGGGATGGGGTAAGCGTTGTTGAGGGCGTTTCAAGGGGCGGCCTGGGCAGTCCCAAAGTGCCTCGGAAACTACGTCAGACAAAGCCAGCGACGACAAGTCCGGACTGCGGAATGTGGACCCTGTCGTCATATTCTATATGTATACAAGTACGATATACGATCTAAAACCATATGGGAAAATTGCTAATGCCCGGCATGATGATCATGATCATGACGATGATGATGATGAATACGTCGACGACAAGGAAGAATTGAAAATTCGCGTCGACGGGGCAGTTATAAATCCTCAGTTTGGGGCAAATCAACACGATGTGCCCGGCATGGTAAGTGGCTAGATGCTGCTGCGAGCGGGAAATGCCAGAAGAACCTGGGTTTATCCACTACTCCATGAATAAGTGATAAGCAGCGCAACAAAACGATCCATAAAAAAAAACAATCGAACAGTTGAGGTTATGTTAAAGTGATTTTAAGTTCGGCAGAAGGGGATTAGTTTAACTTGCACTACAACTATCCAATATTTTAGTCACCACTAATTAATCTTCTTCTAATCAATCTTTCAATTAAAACTCACTTTGATCTGATTAAAAATCAATAAATTAACTTTATGTTAATTGCCTCTGAAACAGGATATGAAATGCCAGAGACCGACTCAAAAAATAAATGTACCTTAAAAATGTAATAAAAATCTGGAATTTATGATCTTGAATCTTCCTGGCCGAATTAAATGTAGCAAAAATGTAATTAAAAACCTGAAAATTTGAAAACTTGAACTTACACGTGGGAACATTTAACTCAAATAAAACAAAAGCCGAAAAGCTTCCCGATCGAAATCAAAAATTTGTTATTAAAATATATAAAAGTGCAACGAATGTTATTGTCTGAAATTCCGATTGTCGTTGCAAACAATTGAAAGGAGATAAATGTAGCAAACAAATATGCCATAAATTATTATTATTTTAAATGCAAAAATTTAAAATTCGAGTCTATAAAGTGAGACAGAGAGAGAGAGGTGACCCAGTTGCTTGAACCAAACTGGACTGAATCCACAAAGCCGGGTCTGGTTTGAATTTTGTGCACTGTGCAAGTACAGCGAGAAATATACATACATATATTCCAATTGGTTTGGTATTAGTATATCGTATTGGGATATGGAATGTCGAATTCTATAAACTAGTGGCACCTTAATTTCAATTGACATTTAAGAATCAGCTCGAGCCATATTAACGTATTTCGCATTAGGCGAAAGTCAGACGTCTTCTCGCTCTCTCTTTCTTTCTCCCAGTTAGAGCAAGTTTTGCCAACTGATGATGACACTGCGGTTTTAATCGAGTTATCGCACTGCTCGCCTCCATTGTTATCGTTCTTGTTGAGGCTGCCAATTAGCATGGCGGAGCGACGGGGCAACATCGTCTTAAATACTCCTTGTATCATATCATCATCGTGTTTGCTTAAACGGGGCAATATTTGCCAAGCCAATTTACAGTTAGCTTTGGCTGATGCTGATGCTGAAACTGAAGCCGATCTTGTTATGCTTGTTGTTTTCTTTTCTCTTGCCTTTTCTTTTTCTTGTTTATTTGATCTTGTCATCAGAATCACTGGCAAATAAGTTCAAAGTTCACTTTCAAGCTGATTGTAATGCAGAACTCTGAAAAGATCTCCAGCTACGACTTTGTATATGCATATTTAAGTAGTTACTATATTATGGATACTATATAATATATACATACATACATTCCATCATAATAGCTTAACAGAACAGGTAAGTTGCCTAAATCAATTTCAGGCAATTCGGCTTATTGCAAATCTTAAGTAATTCTCGATTATTAGGCAATTTGATGGATAAACTCTTATCGGCACGCGGCCAGCTGCCTTTTGAAAAATCATCATTAGCATAATCAACATGACAACAATAAACATTATCATTACCAACATCATCATCATGATCACCAGCAGCATCGGCCGCTTGGAACGAGTTTTGAGTTTTGAGGGGCGCTAAAAAAAGCGCCCATGTCATCGTGGTCCTCCGGCAGAGTCGCGTGTCGCGAGTTGCCAAAGAACGCAGAATGACTTAAGCTTTTTGCCTGTGTTGGCTAACGCGAGATCTAACTAGCTTGGCAATTAGCAGCGGACTTCGCTTGAAGGACTTCGCTCTGTGATCATGTTCTTGAATTACCTCATCTTCGGCTCGTCTGTCCACAACAGTTAACCGTGAAAATACACTTTGAAATTCGCAAATTACGTGCAAATTGGCACATTGCAGCAAGCTATCCGATCTTACGGGGGTTTCTCTTGTACTCAGACATTGCCCTCCCTCTCACTCCCCCCTCCCCCTCCTGCCTTGGCTCCGTACTAAAGTACTCCGACGGTAAGCAAATATTTAACCAAAAGTTTAACAACAAGGCCGAACCTTTTAGCAAGAATAAGTGGACAACAATTGGAATTGGTCAAAAAGGGTGTGAGGCAGCGGGAAGGGGGGGCGGAGATGAGTAAGAGGAATATATCGCTATCGCGCAGTGATTCGTACATATTTTTTACGAGCTGCGTCGTTTGTCCAAGCCGGAAGTGCCCTAAACAATTAGATCGACCTACGTAACAGCCCAGACGCTGACTGGACAAGCCTACAGTCGATAACTTAGTAAGTCATGAAATTTGAAGTAGGCTCTTCATATTTTAGATCTTCATGCTGCACATGCTCCCATTTATGGGCAGCAGGTGCCGTAAAATTATAATTAAGTCTTTCAGTTACAGTCTTCACAATGGTTTTGTATATATTGTAATATGGTTATATTTCTTTTATCGCCATAAGTTGAAGGCTATATTTCTGACTGCTGACTACGTCATCATACATATGGCATATGGCGTGTAATAGTCTTTTGATCGGAATTCAGAGACTGCACTAGTTAGAGCATTATCTCAGATAACTCCTAACAATATCAAGTTCAGAATAAAGCTTAAATGTTATCTATCAGTCTGTTAGTGCTGTCGACACGCCCTCTCGAGCTGCACGGCCAATTCTTGTCTGGCCAAGGGTCATTGGTTCGATCACGTACGACTCTCGGCCCATGCCCACGGTTTTGGAGGTCTTTGTAACCATTAAAGTGCTTGGCGAACGTGTTGGCGTTGCGCTGCTGTTAACCAGCGATAAAGCAAACAAAAAACCCAAGCAGATTTATCATGATATATCATGATATATCACATGGACAATCGAGCAATTGATTTTGTTTTATTTACCGCACGCGCAGCTTATGCAACGCCCTTGTGCAAGGGCCACCTGAAGGGGGGCACATCGAGAGGGTGGGGGAAGACGGGGATGTCTGCTTGAGGTGTGTGTAATCACTATAAATGACAATAACAATTGAAGTTGAAGTGGAAATCGAAATTGAAATCGAACAATGGCCAAAGTCGCCAGCGGCGCATTGCGTGGGCGGCGTGAGAAAGTCCACAAACAATTTATCGGGGAATTTGTCGATGTTTTGAGGTGTTCAATATCTTGTCAATATGATATATTCAAAGTCGTGTAGTTGTTGTTGTTGCCAGACACTTACCACGCTCCTCTTCCTCCTCATCTTGCTGCTGCTGCGCCAGCTGGCGCTCCTCCTCCGTGGCATTGCGTCGCTGCCGCTTGTCGCTCAGCTGATGCAGCGTGAAGTTGCCTGTGCTGCTGTGATGCAGCTCGCTGAGATTGCCCGCCGCAGCGAGTGCATCGTGCAGCACATCCAGCACCGTCGTTGTGGTTGCTGCTGCCCCAGCAGCGCCTGTCGTGGCTGTCGTTGCATCATCCGCAAACAGTTTCAGGCTGTAGTTGACCTTATCCTCGAATATGGAGGCAATGTGACTCTCCACGGCATCACTTGTCGCATCCGAGGCGGGCATTGCCAGCAGATTGTCGCCCAGATTGCAGTTCTCCTTCAGGCTGCACGTTGGCTGCACCACGGCCCAGCTGCCACGGCTGGCCAAGCACAGCAACAGCACAAGGGACCAGCGCATGGTGGCGTACTCTGGTTGGGCTGGGGATGGGTTCACGCTTCTCGGTTGGGTTAATGGGGTTAGGTCTTTGGAGGATTCGAGTCGTTTTCACGCAGCACGCAGCTGGATCATAATCGCGCACTGCAGCACACAAGGCACAAAAAAAATTACGAAATATCGAATTCGTTCAAAACTTTTTCAAAACTTTTTTTATTCGAAAATTCTTATTCAGTTTTCTTTAATTTTTATTATTTTCAAATTATTCTCTTTCGTTTTCGAATTATCTGGTGTGGGTTCTTTGGCTCGCTGGGGTTGTATTTTGGCGTGTTTAGCGTCTTTTTTAGCGACCGCCAAGACGAAACATTCAACGTCAACTGATTGTCCAAGTGCCGCGAAGCGTACGAAGACCGCTCAGAGACGGCGGCGGCGGCGCTTTCGACGACGGCTTCGACGGCTGCGACGCTGCTTTGGCTCGAACGCTTCGGACGGTTTGCTTCGCAGCTTACTTAGCGGCTCGGCTACACTACACACACTCACATACACTCACACAGACACACACACTAGCTTACTCACTGTTTTGTGGAGCGTATTTCAAAAGCAAATGCAAACCGAATTTTGAGCTGCATCTTGTCAAGAATTGTCGTCGTCGTCGCCGTCGTCGATTGCATTTGGCTTCGTGCTCGGCCTACGAATCGATTACGTCGATTACGTCGTAGGAGTTTTTTTTTTTGCAGTGTGCCTCATGTGGCTAAATGTCCGTTTTGTTGCGCTTTGTACTGTGCACAAAGCTTGCGGGGAGCTTTCGAATTGATCTCCAATCCGACAAACCAGATCCACCTGCCATTCCGAATTCCTCTCATTGTTTTTCTTTGCACAATTCGCACGCGATTTTCCTTGTGCTATTAATATTAGCTTCGTTTTCCATGTTGAGTGTCAGCACAATTATGGGAGTTTTCAAACCGATCTATGGATAAGGTGCTCGTAACGATAGAACTTTAATAATATACCTTTTGATGCCATAAACGTATTATATATACAAAACAAAAGTGATACATAGCCTGCACTTCCGTCTTCTATTTTCCAACACTAGAGAATGCCGTTCTTCAATTAATTATTTTCTTATTGACTTTCTCACAAATCAATCAAGTTAAGATCGAAGTTTGATCTACGCCAGAGACAAGCAATAATGTGCTGGGGTTGACGACACCCCGCGACTATGCAGAAGAGTATGATCAATTAGCATATTACTCATATACTCTATACTCTCATAAACACTCGACTTGATTGGGCAAGCTGATTTGTTGTTTTCCTATGCACATATATATGATCGTAGCATAGATCCATTCGAACCGATCAAAAGCTAAGCAGAGAACGTTGTCGTTCAGTATAATAATCGTTTAATAGGTGGGCACGAAACTAGGTCGGCGAAAGAAGTTTGCGATACGAAAACCGAAACTGACGACAGCATGACCAGTCAAAAAAGAAACAACAACAATAATAGTAATAATAACAATAACAATAATAATATACATAATAATGAAGTGGTCACAGAACTGGGTTACGAATAGTTTGTGGAGGAGAGTGACAGTCCGAGCCAAGTCGAGTTGATTCAGTGGAACTGCAAGTTTGCCTGGTTTCCGATGTCGAGCTCTGTCGCAGTCGGAGGTACCTGATAAGCGATTTTGCAACTGGCCGCGGAGCAGAGCTCGATCGACTGGCAAAAAGTCTACAAATAATTATAGCCATGGTATTAGCCAACAACTGCAGCGACAACAGCAACAACAACAGAAGCAACAACTTGTTTTTGTTTTTTGTTGTTGTTGTTGTTGTCTTTTATGTTTTTCTCGCGAGACAAGCGTCTATAAAAAAATCTGAGTTCCACGAGGACCAAAAAACACATGAAAGAGAACAGCTTAAGAGCGATATTGGCGCCCCCAGCTCGAGAGTGAAATATGGCAATTTATGCGAATTTCATTAAGTATCTCTGATCTATAAGTTGCCATAATTGCGGGGTTACGAATGCATTCAATTCACGTGGGATTGGACCAATCACCGAAGCTTTTAAAGAAAGTAATTTAAAGAGTCCAATCAGTTTCAGGTTTATTATTATACATTAGATTGGACTTAATGGTATCTACAACGTGTTTCACTTTACAATCAATATACCCCATAAAGAAGCAGTATTCAATGCGCAGTGGGGGTCGCTTTTTGCACCTTGTTGGGTGCTGATGATGATGATGATGGTAATGGAAGATGACGCTGCTGAAGATCGGCAGTGCAATTAGGCGCAGAGAGGCGGGGCAAAGGTTGAGGCAGTGCAGGTAATGAAATGCAGAAGCAGCAGCAGCAGCAGTGGAGGTAGCAGTGACAGCTGCCACAAGGTGGCATGGCTAATCATAATCTTGCCACTTGGCAAGCTTGAGCAACCGACGCGCAACTGATGCAAGAGCACTGAAAGTGAGTCTGGTTGCCAATATCAAATTACTCAAGCGCTTGCTGGCCATAAAACGTGGCAGCCTGCTGCCTACTGCCTGCTGCAGCTGAGCCAAAGCGAGCCGAGCCGGCTGAGTTGCAAGCTCGATTCTTGCGACAAGGCGGGCGAACGGAACCGCTGCTGCTCGAGCGAAGCCGGCGCCGGCGCGCTGGAAACATTCTCTTTCGGCCGCGGGGCAATTTGGCTGCCCGGTCTGGCCAAGAAGGAATGTGGCAATGTGGCGCGAACGAGTTGGTTTGGTTCCGCGGAACCAGCATCGTCTCATTAACCCAACTAAAGGGGGAGGGAGGCGGGCAGCACGTTGCATACACTTTTCAAGTGGCAAGCGGCAAGCAGCAACAGCCAACGTGCTGCAACTGCTGCAAGAGAGCAACTTGATTTAGTTGTTGGCTCTGCTTGCCCGCCTGTTCTTGTTGTTGCTCGTGTTACTGGTGTTGCAAGTGTTGGCGTTGCCAATTGAAATGTTGCCTGGCTTTTTGGCATTTCGTGCGAATTGTTTCGTTTTCGTTTTCAAGACTGCCTTTTCGTGTCGTTGTTCGAACTGTTTGTGCAATTGGTGACCGCAACTCGGGGAGGAAGCGCACTCGGCGCAGAGCCATCTCTTGTTTGCACACAGCTAACACCTCACAAACATACATACAAGTTAACACTCTGCAAACAGAAGAGACAACAATTTGCACCAGTCGACGCCGCAGCGTGACCAGCAAAGTGCCTCAAAGAAGAGACGAAGAGAGAAGTAGCCAAGCTTCTCACGCTTGCGCTAGTAAAGACCGGGTGCATCCTCAGATTAGACTTATTTGTGGAACTTAATTGCAACCACTGTAGGAAAGTGAAAGGAAAAAGTTAGAAGAAGAAAGTGTGTATTAAGCAAAGATGAAGAAGGCAAAGGAAGTTTCCAGGGCTGAGCGGAGCAGAAATCATTCTCTGCATCTGCAAGATATTCTGTCCTGTAATATACCTGTAAGATCTATGTTCTTTTGTCTTGTAAGATACCTTTGTATCTCAATAATACATACTATATATACATCTGTTTACCTAACTTACTTTTCTATCTGCAAGCTACTTTAGTGTCTACAAAACTTACTTCAGAGATACTGATGGATACACCTTACAAACAAGTCTTCTTTGGCTCTTTCTGATCAGCAATCGTTCGCTGTGTCCCACTGTGCTGGGCCCTTTGTCGGCTTTTGGTCAAAAAGACTAAACCAGTTAACTGCGAACTATGCAAATCGCGAGCCCTTTTCCTTTGTCAGTTGCGCTGCGCAACGTCGCAGCAAACACAAAGCGCATCGCATGTGAATGCAAATGTGAATGCGAATGCAAATGCAGGCCAGCGGGACGACTGGTTACTCCTCTCTCGAGGGAGCAGGGGTGTGGTTCAGTTGGTTCGAGGCCTAAAGCACAGCGCACCTTAACAGATTAACACCATTTGCCATGCACCATGTGCAACACGTTGTACAAACGAGTCATAAAATTGGAATATGGAAAAAACACACAAAACTTTGGGTAAACGAAAAGCCAGAAAACTCTTTGGAACCATTAAGTCAGCGCAGTAAAGCGATAAACCAATACCAAATTTTCCACCACCTTGCACACTCAGCTTGCGAGAAGGGGTAAGTTGTTTGGCTCGTGACACTAGCTGTTGCGGTTCTTAGAGATTTTGTTTAGGGAGACATTAAGCACAAGAAGAAAAGGAAATAAAAACGAAGGAAGAAAGGCTGCCTTGCATGCATAATATATGTATAGAAAAAGTCTGATCTTGCCATATCTTGACAAACAACTAAAATCAGCCGATAGTTCGTATGGCAGCTATACGATATATTGATCCTATCCGGCTCGTTTCAACTTATTAATAGCGTGCAGCAATAAGCAGCAGGTGTGCCCAGTTTTATCAAGATAGCTCTAAAACTAAGAGACTTGTTTGCGTTGCAACAGACATACGGACAGACGGACAGGCAGACATGACTAGATTGACTCCCCTGGTGATGCTGATGGGATCTGAGATGTCTCCTTGCCAACATTAATAGACCCCCTGCATGGTTATAAAAGTGTCTTACTCAAATATTAATTAAATTAATAGAATCGCTAAAGACTACTGCATATCGACACGATGCTATCGCTAGCAAGAAACCGCAAAAAGATCTTACGGCTTAACTGCATGAACTAGTCTAAGGTTGGCGCTTTAAATTGAACTTCTGATCGAACTCTTCCCAAACACAATAGCAGAACTCAGCCAAAAGCCAAAGTTGCAACAGCAGCTGGCAAAGTGCAGTCGTATTGCATGCGAAACAATGCAACGCGATGCGCTGCACTGCGAGATGGATGGGCAGAACTTTCGCAACGCCCATTCAAATGCCTCATTGAGCACAAGTCCAGCGCATCGAATCGCTCAGCAACAACAACAACGACAACTAATATGTACGTGTGCCGTGGGAAACGTCAAAACCAGCACTAACTGTACGAGAGGGGGGTTGGTTAGGGGGTACGACGTGTTGGCGTCGGGTTGCGCGTTGTCAATAATTCGATGCCAATCAAGTTGAGCCAAGTAAGTTGCTCGCTTAAGTCTTTTGTTTTGCATGAAAACGAAAGTTGCCAATGCGTTGCCCCCTCCCCCTGCTCACCCACCCTCCCCTGGAGCTATGCTCGATTTGAATTGAGTGATATATTTCATTTGGTATTTATGGTATTTATTTTTATTTAATACTGCACACATGGCTCGCTTTCGTTTCGTTTGCAGCGACCTTGACGATTGAAGTAACCCATATTCAAAAGTCGCCACTGCAACGTAACGATAACGTATCTGGAATTTTAACTAGTTGTGGCTTGTCTTGGCTTGTCTTCACCCAAAACGAGGAAGCCACAGCAGGGGGCAGTGCGGGGAGAGGGAGGAGGGACGGATGGGTCAACTGGCTTATCGCGCTATAGTGCAGCTGTTTCGCTTTCAAGGGCATCGATGCATGATCGCATCTAACGTCCGACCAAACCAGATCCAGACTCCATATGGCGCAGTCTCCATCTCCATCTCCGACTGAGGTTCAGCTCAGGTTCAGTGTCAGGCCACATGAGCGTTAGGCTTTGTTGGTTTTAATTGGCTCTTTGTCTAATTAGCTGAGCTCAGCTCAACATAAGACAGACTTCAGCGCTTCAAATTTAAATTACGCAGCGCAATTAACTAAAAAACAAAAACGAAAATAAAAATAAACTCAAAAAATTGTTCGAAATTTTGGAATTACCTTTATTGTCGCACATATCATCGGTTGCCCGAAGAGCAAAAAATTATGTGTTAGTTCGTTGTGGGGTACTCCGATTGTGTTGATTAATTGGGCACGATATATATTAATTTACTACAATAATTTATTTAATTTAAAGTCGAGCTATGGCTAGTCGACTTTTTAAAGGTAAAAACAATTAATAACCCTAATTGCTTGAAATTTTTTAATTATAAATAAAAATTTATATAAAAAAAAATCAAAGCTTAAATGAGAAAAAAACAATTTTATTGAAATTTATTATATTCAATTGTATTGTGTTTTTGAAGATCGAGATTAATCGTTTTTAGTCTACACTTCGAATATTATAAAAAAGCCAGTGCAGTACAGATAAAATACAGAAATTAATTAATCAATTAATCTAATATAGACGCATTTAAAAACTTTCAAAAGAAACTCTTCAATCTCCTTCTCTCTCTTGAAGCTCTTTCTATGCCTGTATTCTTATTTTCCAAAATCATTTTTATTTATTTTGATATTATTAATTCAAATCAAACAAAAGGGCAATTCATTATTCACCTGTCAGTTCCCCCCTTTCCCACCTCAGGCATGTCCTGAAATTTGCGTTTCAATTTACCTTGGGATTGTAAAAGTGTCGTAATCAAAATCAAATTAATGGCTCCTGGTCAGGGTGTTCGTGTATTACCGATGCCCCAATGCAGCCTTCTCATGTTAACTCTGGGGTTTTCGTGTACACTTTGTGTGTTGTTTTTGCCAAATTTAATACACAAATTTAATGAGCAATTAAATCAGGCATGACATTACTTCTAAAACGAAATACAAATTTCAGTTGATGCCACAGCAAAACTCGAACTGGACGCGACAGGTTTTCGCGCTAATACAGCCCGAGGGAGTCCCTATAAGGCAAGAAGAAGCTGCGATAAATTTGCATAAAGAATCCACATCAAATGATGTGAATGGTGAGTAAACTGAGTCCACTACGATCCACCTCGATCCACCACATTCCACAAGAGTCAGCAATGGAATTGGTCACGCAATTCCATAAGCTTGGTCAACTTGTTCATCCAATCAATGTGCGACTCATCTGCGGCCAACGCCCAGTGCAACTTATAGTAAGGTATTAAAACACCCTTTCTCTATTCACGGCAGGGTATTCGTTTCTCGAGGCGTAACTCATATCAGACCTGAGTCGAACTCAGCTCATTTGCATACAAAAGAACTTGTTTTTATTTCATAACTGCATTCATTATGAAGAAACTGCCCTCCCCAACAGTGACATAGGCGGAATTGTATAGGGTATTTAGACATTTGAATACCCCAAAAATACTGCAGTTGCAGTGAAGATGTTCAGATGATTTAATTGAAATTGAGAACTAACAGAAATCAAAGAAGAATTTCGAAAATGTTATTTCACATGTAATTAGCCTTGTATACCCGGATTTAAAGTACATTCGTCTCCAGGGTATGCTAGTGATTTATTAAACCTTTGTTTATGGCTTTTATAGCATTTCACAATGTTCGATGATTGTCTATTTATCCATAGAGTATCGTCTAGTCGTATTTACAGAGATTTTCGAAGCTTTTATTGAAGAGGAGTTGTGGCATGTCTTGAAAGAACTGAAACCTGTTCAATTAACAACAATGTTGTCACCTTTGGCTAATGCCAACTGTACCCATGGAGGTGCCCCTCATTGCGGATGATATCGAGTTGTTGTTGTTGCGATAACCATAATTGCAGAACACTTGACAAAACAAGGAACCGAGATTATTCAGTGCGCAAGTCCACTTCGCTTGGCTATAAATCTAAATTGTACGTTCTGTAGAATCTTCGTAAGAAGAACAAGAGGAAGAGGTATGGCTAAAAGCAGTAAAGTACAACAACAACTGCTACAACAACGACACTAACAAGACATAACAACAACAATAACCATAAGAGCAAACAGTCGACAGACAATTTCGGCTGCTATAAACGCGATTTATGTGCGCGTATTTCACGCCTCTTACTCATTGTCTCCCTGTGTGTGTGTATGAGTGTGTGTTTGTGTGTGTTGTATTTGCTAAAACATGAGACATGCTCGTAGTATGATGTACTAACCACTTTAGATTCTCTTTCCTCCGTCTCCTGCTCAAGTTCAAGGCGAAGATTAATGTTTACAATCCGCAGAAGCCAAATAAAATACTGGAAAGAAATAAAATAAATATTAAATTGTTCCTTAAAATGGATTTACCAATTCCGAAATGTCTAAGTTGAATAAAAAACTGGCTTATTCTGCTATAATCTATATAAAGCCGGAAAAGCTGTAACTCTGGAGTTAGTTGAGATCAGTTTATCTGAGCTAAGTAAATACGAAACCTAGAGCTACTAAATTTTGTTTGCACACATTATACTGCTCGTAGAGTTTTTATTTTCATCCCACAGTCGTTAGTTTTTAGCTAATTATAGCTCAGAAATTAAGTATCTAGCTTGCAGTTTGTATGTGTTATTTGTCTGGCTATGTCAAGTAAATGTTCTTAACTTTTCATACAGATAAGTTCGTTGTCATTGAGTTAGGTATGGTAGTCAGGAACTTGCACAGAAAGAGCTAGTTCATTTCAGCCTGAGCTCTTGTGTTTTCCTCTTTACATCAGTGTACTTACTTGACCATTTCCGTATGATTTGTTTTATTATTGACCAGGCTCGTCTATTATTTGTCTATTTTCTGATTCACTTAATTGACTATAAAACATGCGTCTTATCATCGCTTTTAGAGTTTTAGTTTATTTATTTTTGAAAGTTGTTGCCGACTGTCGACAGCTTTATGGGCCACCAATTTATTGAAGTCGCCTTTGTGCTGTCAATTCGCGATCATTTGCATAATTTTAATTATCTTCTGTGTGGCATCGGATTGATGGAGTGGCTTCCAAACTCCCCAAAAGGGACTGCACCCCTTTTTATTCCAGTAAATCAATTGATCGCGTTGTTAAGTTGGGTTTTTCATGTTTTTCTTTTTATGTTTCCCGAAAGATCTGTTAACAGTATTTGCAAACTTTTGGCTCTTTTGTCCTTCATTGCCCAGGCCCGGAACTAGTCGACTCACCGAGGCGCGTCCGAGTCAATAGACTCGGGTTCCAATCCAAAGGTCGTGCGGTATTTCGTACTTTAGTCTAATTCGGTGCCAGACGAGACGCCGTCGCTGATGCCGACAGTTAATCGTCGTTCGGACAAAGTAGCCGCAATGAAGCCTAACGGTAACGCCCCACTCGAAGACACACATTGGTTTTTGCAAACTCATGCCCGTCTTGATCAGCATCATCACATTATTGATCCAACTAAATTGATATTTACTCAAGCCTCAACGGAAGTCAAAGTCGATATCGCTGTCCAACAATCCAACTCCAATATTTACTCAACTTATTTGCCGAGCAC
Source organism: Zaprionus africanus (assembly GCA_018151435.1). Taxonomy (NCBI): domain Eukaryota; kingdom Metazoa; phylum Arthropoda; class Insecta; order Diptera; family Drosophilidae; genus Zaprionus; species Zaprionus africanus. The sequence goes on from JAECXB010000096.1 coordinate 1,331,758, forward strand.
TACGAGGTGGTCAATTGATCCATCGCTGGGAAGTAAAGAAGAAGTCAAGAAAGTTCTTGAGGAATTTCAAAAATGTGGGGAAAAAGAAGAATTGGGATTGACTGAATGATATGAAGACTAAATTTAAATTGTAGGCATGTTTCAATCATATTCATTAATATTTTATTTTAAATAATTTTTTTAATTATCATGAGAAGTTGTACCCCGTCCTCTTATATTTTTTCTACCCTTTTATGAGCCCAGTCTAGTTTTCTTGATGTAATTCCTTCCTTTATTCCTGCATGTTAATACTATAAAAGTCCTAAAAGATCTATAAACCAATGAATATTTCCTACGACCATCAAATTGCAGTTGCTCAGGCAATAACTAGCTGCATCTCAATGCTCAGTGCTAACAAATTGCATAATTGAAATGATAATTTTGGATATAGACATTTCCCAGATGATAATTTATGATGATGTTCAGAGGGAAAAATGCATTATTTCAAAACAAACGAACTTTGAATGATATTTTTCCCATAACACACGACTATAGATATCCACATTCAGGTAGTCAATGGATGCATATTCGACTGATAAAGTCAATTAAATAGATAATACGCAGAGTCAGCCGAGTCTCTTGATTTGCATACTATATTGTTGAAAAAAAACAGGTTTCTGTAAAGCCGCAAGCTGAAACACTAAGGCTGAAATGGAACCCAAAACCGCAGCTGAAACTAAACTGAAAATGCAAGTCGCATAGTGTGGCGGCAGTTGTGGGCGTTGGGCGGTGTAAGTGGTTCGATTTATTGGTTCGATTGATCGGTTGGTTGGTGCGATTAATCGATTGACGGATTTTACGCTCTGCTCGATTGCCCTGAGCTTTGTCAGCCGGGGTCTCGGCTCATCACATCAGTCAGCGAACGCGCCCAAAAGCCAATCGTCATCAAATGTCACCTCCCCTCAGTCCTCCCCACGTCCTCCTCTTTACACGCCCCTTACATCAGCTTGGCAACAGAAGCTGTTGTAAGCAGCTTGTGACTTGTGCGTTGTTCAGCGCTTTGTAGTTTTTTTCAGTATTTCTTTTTCGGTATGCCAAGGTCAAGATTCGATGCGTTGCGATGTCTTCTGTTGCATTTGCATTGAATTTCATTTCTTGCTATAAGTAGGGCATTCGAGGGGGGATAAAGAGGAGATGGAGAGGGGAATGAGAGAGAGAGAGCAACATTTTGCCCATACGAAACGATATGATATGTTTCCCAGATCTAACCTACTTAACACAAGCTTAAAAAATGAATGAAAAAACTTTGTAAATTTATAAAAATCACTCGAGTGCTGAGCGAAGCGAATTATGCATTTAAGGGGGGACTGGGATTGAAAAGATAAGCAGACAGAGGTGAGAGTGAAGACATACTTATGTATTGCACTGAACAACAAAAAATACTGGTGCACTGCAAAGAGATGAATTATTGTGTAATGAGTATTGTATGATGAGATTGATTATTATAGCCATGAAGACGAACAGCTTACAGGTTAGACCTTTCAAACAAGTAAACCAGTGTTCATAGTTAACCATTCAATAAATTTCGTTATAATCACTTTGTCCCAAGTCATGCAAGAAAAGAACAGGGTAGCGGTTCGTCAGGCTGTTTCTTTGTAAATATGATAAACGCACGTCAAGTGCAGAAAAAATGTTACCATTATAATACGATAATACGAAATTGAATTAAAAACAAAAACAAAAAAAAAAGAGACAAAGACAAAGAGGTCTCTGAAAAAGGCGACACGTCCGCGCGGACACGTCCGAGTGCGTAACGCTTGTCCAATTCGCTATTGTCATTAAAGGGGGGCATTGGGCAATCTGCCCGCAAGACACACGTGGAGTGCCAAGTGAGGCGACCTTGACACAACACAAATGAAGGAGGTAGTGCCAAAACTATGCGTTGATATGGCGATTTAATTCGCACTAATTGTGGCAATGATTCTAGAAACTGGTTGCCAGCAGAATTCTTCAGCGATTCTTCGCGTGGCAGAACTGGTCTTCATTAATTCTGAAACCTAAAGCATTCCTTAGCATTGTTTCCTTCAAGAACTCGAAAGGGGCTCGATGTCTATTTATAAAATGTTTACAAAATATGTTTCGCATATTTTACTGATCGTTCGAACCGGTTTCTCCTGCAGTCCACACATAATGTTACAACCTCATATCGAGTAGATATTCTTGAGATTGTAAAGCGATTAAAGGAGGTAAAACTAGTTTGGCTATGAAAAACGTAATTTTTAGCTATTTTTGGCTTAGTTGGGTGAGTGGGAAACATCATTTTGTGGAAGCCCAAAAGTATTCCAAGGTTAAAAAGTTCCGAACATCACAAGCTTTAATAATTGCATACTTACGGGCGTAGCTTATCTACGTAACCTTGAAAGGAAATGAGCTATTGATTTATAAAGGCCTTGTCAAGGCTGGGCCTAATCAATTATTCCTGTAGACATATCAAAGTTCAGTTGATTTCCTGTAAAGCAAATATAATGCATTTGTTGATTTGTAGTATGTTATAAGGTTCAACCATATTATAAGGGGCCTGGGGGCTTATCAGTAGATTATTATTAAAAAATAAACAAGCACAGCTATTTGAAATACCTCAACAGAAAGAATGCATTACCTAAGGTGTGTCCATCAGCTCTCAAAATAAGATCCATCATCACTGAGTTTCTTTCCAAATACTTTGCTTCTCTATGAAATAAACAGGGTATCCAGTTAGCACAATACTAAGCCAGTAATCAATACGCAGAATATGTTTTACATACGTAGTAGAAAACTTTGAACTTTGGATCCCATTTCTGAAATTAAATACATATATCGCATAATAGACTCCCATGACGAGTGGACCCAAAAAAGAAAATATGAAAACAAAACTATAAAGCGCCTTCTATCGTTCTATAAACAGATCTACATATATCAAGGTGCCTGACTAGATATTGCGAATAGTTGCCCACCTGGCGCGACGACTTTGCGATGATAAGATTGCCTGATCGCATGTTCTACGATTTCTACAGAGCCAATTTACAGTGTTAGGCCCCAGCCTAATATCGCATAACCTCCAAATACTGTCGCTTGCGATTTTTATGTGGGTCAGGTCCGACATCGCTGTATGTAACTTGTTTTAGCTATTGTTGTTGCTGTAGCTGTAGCTGTTGCTGTTGTTGTTGCTGTAGCTGTTGTTGTGGTCGGTTTTCTTTTCGCACTACGCAATTGTGTTGGGGACGAAGATCAGCGCACCATTGGGGAGAGGGGCATTCTCTGACAGCTTGTTGTTTCTTGTTTAGTGATGGATCCCCTACACAGCTGGGGTCGGCTCGCTTTATCTCGTTCGCCTTTTGCTGATCTATCGATGTTTTTTGCTAAATTATGTAATTGTTTTTTTTTGCCGTTGGTTACATTATTTTATTACCTATCTGAATTTTGAAGGTGCAGCAAAATACAGGAGCTTGCGTAACACTGCATAGCCGAGCTTGCGAATTTGCTTAAGAAGCGAATGTGGAGGTAATCGAGGTTAATTTAGCTCTAGAGCTAGTGTAGTACAAGTGTTTTCACTGAGTTAAGATCCTACACCTGGGGTCTATAGGAATTCCAAACCGCTATTGAAACATTGAATATAAGAAAGATTTAGATTAGGGTATACAAAGGAATTTACAGCCGGAAGTTCTACGCAAACATTTCGAGAAATGAATAGCTTTTAAAATAAATAATAATTTTGCTATAACAAATTTAACACAACATAAACAAACCTTTGAAAATTACTGTGAGATTATTGCTTGCTTTATTTTAGTTACCTTTCGTCATTTGACGTTCCTACGTAAGTTTAGTCAACTGTAATCTACAGGGTATACGAGAAGCTGACAGATCCGGCGAAGCTTCAATCGGCCGATTATGGCTCACTATGGCTGACTATCATTAGCTCTCGTCTAGTCCAATGCGAATTTAGTTGAGTTATTCGCCAAGACGCGAACGGTTGTTTCGCTCGCATGGATCGAGCCCCTCTAAAGAACAACGACAATAACAAAAAAAAAAAAAAATAAATAAAAGAAAAAGAAAATAATTAAAGCAGCTACGCGACACAAAATAGAGAGGCTAATCGAGAGGCAGCTCAAGTCAAGATGAATACAGTGGCTTTGTTGGCGTTTGCAGTGTGGGCGCTATTTCTACGCTACCTGCCACACATTCTGCGCTTCTTGCAACTGCAACGGTTTAGCAAAACGCTGCCGGGTCCCAGTGTGGGAGAGCTGATTGCCAATGTGAAAAAGGGGGGTAAGTTACAATGACATACTCGTAGGTTGCAGTCAAGGTCTAACAGTTAGCTCGATCTCTCTTGCTCGTTCTCTATATCTTAGTTTATCTATATCTTTGTCTCTCTCTCTCTCGCTCTTTCTCTTTCTTACACTCTCAACTGGGCTCAGCCCTTCTTTTCGTTACTGCTTTCGTCTCTTTCTTTTCTTCATTCCAAATATTTTTTTAGTTCTTTACCTTGCTTCTATTAGTTCTTTTGTTTTTTTTTTCTTCTGCCTCTGCTGCTTCTTTTCTCTAATCGCCTTATCTCCTTAACTTTAACGCAGAGATCCTCAACTGGCTGAAGGAGCTGCGTCAGCGCCACGGCCCCGTCTTCCGCATCTGGTTCGGCAAGGACCTGATGGTGTTCTTCACCACACCGGAGGACATCAAGCAGCTGCTGAGCAACAACACACTGCTGCACAAGTCACGCAACTATGAGCTAGTACGTCCCTGGCTGGGACTGGGCCTGCTGACGAATGGCGGCGAGTCGTGGCATCGTCGCCGCAAGCTGCTCACACCGGGCTTCCATTTCCGCATTCTGAGCGAATTTAAGGAGCCCATGGAGGAGAATTGCCGTATTTTGGTCAGCAAGCTGAAGGAGAAGGCCAATGGCGAGCCCTTCGATATATATCCATACATCACACTCTTCGCCCTCGATGCCATCTGTGAGACGGCGATGGGCATCAAGAAGCACGCGCAGATGCAGAGCAATTCGGAGTATGTGCGCGCTGTGCAAACGTAAGTGGGGCAACAAAAGCGTCCTGCGACATCACTCTAGCTAATCCGTTTCTCCCTCCCCCATGCAGTATCTGCCACATTCTACACCGACAGAGCTTCTCGTTCTGGCAACGCTTCAATCTGTTTTTCGATCTCTCCGCCGCGGGTCGGGCACGCAACGCTGCGCTGCATGTGCTGCACGGAGAGACGGATCGCGTTATTAAGTTGCGTCGCAAGCTGCTTCAGGAGCAACAGCAGAGTGAGCAGCCACAGAAAGAGGATGATGCGGGTGGCAAGCGCCGATTGGCCTTCCTCGATGTGCTGCTGCTGTCGCAGATGGAAGGCGCCGCGGACCTGAGCGATGTGGACATTCGCGAGGAGGTGGATACCTTCATGTTCGAAGGACACGACACTACCAGCTCAGCCATCGCCTTCGCCATAAGTCTGTTGTCCAAACATGCCGATGTCCAGCAGCGCGTCTTTGAGGAAGCCGTCGAGCTGGAGGGCCGCGAGAAGGAACCAATGCCTTATCTGGAGGCAGTCATTAAGGAGACTTTACGACTGTATCCCTCGGTGCCGTTCTTCTCACGCAAAGTACTTGAAGATCTCAGCGTGGGCAACGTGACTGTACCTAAGGGTGCCTCCGTTAGCTGCCTCATCTATATGCTGCATCGTGATCCCGATAGTTTTCCCGATCCGGAACGCTTTGATCCCGATCGCTTCTATCTCAATGAGAAGCAGCTGCATCCCTTTGCCTTTGCCGCATTCAGTGCAGGACCTCGCAACTGCATCGGTAAGTTATGAGGGTACTGTCACTAGTGATTATAGCTTTGTTCAACACCTTCGTCTGCTTTCACAGGTCAAAAGTTTGCTATGCTGGAGCTGAAGTGTTCCCTGTCCGCGCTACTGCGAAACTATCAATTCCTGCCCGTGCCCGATCACAATCCCGTTCCACTCGCCGAGCTGGTCATGAAGAGCGGCAACGGCATCCAGGTGCGCATGCAACCCCGCTCCAAAGCCTGATCGTATCTGTTGAATCTTACAAGTATCGGACAAATCGTATCTATTATTTAAAATATCTTTAAATAACTTTAGATAACTTAAATATCTCTATGTTTCGAAGTCTTCTCATTATCTTCAGCTAATTTTTTTTTTGTATTCTAATAAATAAAATAAACTTCAAAAACATAACTATATTGAATCTTTAGTTATATAGAGCAAGAAATGGTCACGGGATAAGGACTGTAAAGTTGTATTCTTTATGTAGAAGAAAGCAAAGCTATTTATAATGGAAACTTTATAGGTTTATATATAGTATCATATTATTTACTACCATGGAGCCACAATCCAAAAAACTTTGCCCCCCTGGCGGCCATAAGTTTTATGATCCCAGCTGCACAAACACGTATTATCAGGGGCCAAGCAGGGGGGCCCTATAAGTGCCACTCGATGACTTTCTATTTCATTTAGGGTGGGGAAAACAAAAGCAATTCAACCCATTACATGTTATCAGCGCAACTTATCTTCCCTCAATGTAAGTGACGCACTTTAATGTTTGTGTGTGGGGGGGACTTTAAAACTAGAACAGATTGCTGGAGCAAGCTTATCAAGCGATGACAGTGACCCAGCGTCCATAGAAATAACGAGCTAAAATAGATTAACCCTCAAAGAATTTAGAATTATGATTTGCTTTGTTTTGTTTTGTTTATTTCACGCATTTGGAACTATGGAAAATACAGTTTTTTTAGTGTATTATATTAGATCATATTTATATAGTGTATTTGTATAGGTTTATCATAATATTGTTCTCTCAAGTTAACATCTAAAGCCACCAATTGGGTGTAACATCTTGTTTTGCATTTGGTTCAACAACAAAAATATATATTTATATATATATATATATAGCATGGTTAGTTATATATAAAGTTAAATGTATATCTGTTAAATCTGTTACATAATACACAAACATATATATTGCTGACCCAACTAACACGTTCCCTCCGCACAGTGTTTGTTTACCCATGTCTGTGTTTATGTGTGTGGTTTCCCTGCCAATTCCTTCCCTTTGGGTACTTAGTATAATTATGTAGACTTAGTGTTAGTATAGATAAATTCCTTGTGGAATGGATTAATAGTAGTATATAGTAAGTATATATTATGTTAGGTATATATCTGTATCTCTGTGGTATGTATGTTACATTTCCCTATCTAGATTGCCTTCAATTTCCGTTGTTTGTGTGTGTCAGTTTTAAGTATTTTGTTGTGCCCATTTTTCGGTCAAACGCCCAATTCGCCCATATACAATACATATATACAGTAGGTATATGTCGACTAATGATATGAGATATCGTACTATATAGCATATGTTATTTTCTGTATGTTTATTTAGTATGTAGTAGTATATGTTAATTAGCATAGGATAATGAGAGCTTTTTAATATATTTGAGGTTCGAGTTACCCTTGCAGTAGCTATAACACATTAACAACTATTCTCATACTATATGGAGATAACAATTTGATCAAGCGATTAATATATACGATTAATATATAGCTTCTAACAGATCGACAGACACTTATAGGAACACGCGCAGGGTATGTAGTGAAGCAAAGCTTTTTCATTAACATCGGACGAGCTTAAGGCTGCAGGAACAATCTCTCTCTAAGAATATGAAGAGTTCAAACAAATTCAACGAAATATCGGACGATTTTAATTAGTATTTAAAGCTTTTAAGGTTGCTATACTAAAAGTCAACGAAACTCTACAGTATCTGCAAGGATAGCGCTCTCTTTCTCTCCTCCCTCCCTTCAATTTGAAAGCTAGTTAAAGCTTTTGAAAATATCTGGAGATCAAGCTATCAAATTTGTTTCTGTTTTCTTTAGATTTGAATCTCTCTTATCTAACTTGCATTCGTTAAATCCATTACTATAGTTCACTTTTGTATGTAAAGCTCTCTCTTGTAGAATCAATCTCAAATCAAGTCATAACCCACCTGCATTTATATCCTTCCACACTCATGTGTGTCGGGATATTAAAGCTCTAGTTAAAGCTGCAGGGCCTTTGCTTCTCATTGAAGCTATCACCCAGCTTTTAAAAGCTTCTCTTTTCATTTTTTTCTTTTTCTTATTTATGCACAAAGCTATCACCAGATCCGATTGATCTTTAGCGTGCTTCATATCATTACACTAATGCTCTCTCTTTACACCTTACTCTCCATTTTTACTTTCCTTCTTCCACAGAACTTACAGCTTTATCTTACATACTTCCACTGCTTAACTCTTTCTTTTTCATTCTCTATCTACTTTGCTCTCTCTCTTTCTCACTAAAAACAAAAAAAACTATGTGGATCGCAGTAAAGCTTAAGCGAACGAATTAAAGATGTGGAACGCAATTTAAGCTTTACGTTCGGCTCCCTCAGAGCCAGGGTATACAAATGGTACGGCAGACATCGCGTCGATGTGGCTGCGGATGCGGTTCCTCGCCCCTAGGACCGCCTCCACCTCCACCGCCGCCTCCTCCTCCTCCAGCGGAACTAAACTTAAAGAAGGAACTCCTTCGTCAGTGTTTGCGATGAGCCTGAGGTGAACTTGAGTTCGAGTTCGAATTGGAATTCGAATTAGAATTCGATGCTGAGCCGGAGCTGCCAATGGAACCGACGCTGCTGCCCTCGGGCATTGACTGCAGCGCAGCGGCGACGCTGCCGTAGCTAGCGCGCTGCTGTGCATGCGAATGCTGTGCATGTTGTTGTGGATGCTGTTGCGAGTGTGGATGCTGCTGCGTCGCTGTCAGCGTGGAGGCTCGTGCCAAGCGTTTGGGAATTACAAACGGCGGCGGGGCCTGCGGCATGTATTGCGGCGGTGTCGAATTCGCCGAGGCCTGACGCACAAACGAACGAGTCGTCGACGTCGCCTGCACCGAGCCGCTGCGCGCTATGGCGCCCGTGCGCGGCGGTATAGCCGGCGGTGGCCCTGGCGGCGGTGCTGTTGCGCTGCCGACTCTCTGCCGGCTTGCTGGCGGCGAACTGATGATGCTTGCCAGGCTCTCGGTAGACGGTTGTGAGGGCACGCGCGGTGGCAGCTGCGGCAGCTTGACTACGGTGCTAGCGGGGGTGGGGGCGACGGTGACCGAGGCGGCAATGGGAGCAGCCGTTGACGTGGGTAGCCTTGCCTGCGGCTGCACCGTGGACATGGTTATGGTGGGCTTCTGCATGGGCATTGTGTGGCGTATGGTAACGGTGCCGCCGCCATGACGCGATGCATTTGCTGCTGCTGCTGTGGATGCTGCGTTGGCGGCCGCGTTGGCTGCTGCTGCGTTGGCTGCTGCCGTTGTAGCTGCAGTTGCCCCCGTTGCTGTTGCCGCCGACGAGACTGTCTTCTGTTGCTGCTTCTGCTTCTGCTGCGCGTGAATGTCCTGAATCTGCGGTGTAATCACCACGGGATTCTTCTTCTGATCCTGCCCGGCGGCGACGTAACTGAAGACGCACAGCACCGAGTAACAGATCTGATCCGACTGCGCCGAAAGGTTTTAGGTTTTTTTCGTTTAGTTAGAGAGTGATCACTGTGGCAGGTGGCTTGGTTCGTGTGTGAGAGTGGGTGTGGGGTATGGGGCATGGGGATCAGGGTATTGAGTGAGAGCGGGCCAGTGCGTGGGGCAGGGCGGGGGCGAGTGAGCAGGAGAGGGGGTGTGCGTGTGCTTATCACAACGAGTAACATAACGAACGAGAACGAACGAACGAGAACAGTTACCGAACGAAAAGAAGAGCAAAAATCAGTAAGGAAACCAGAAAGCATGCAGTGGAACAAATGGAATGGAACGCAAAAGAAATAAAAAAGAAACACAATATCGAGATTAAATTGTATGTTTATTTCTACAATTTGCGCTTAATGTGAGTGACAATTGTTGTTGTGGCTGCTGTTTGCTGTTGTGTTCCTACACACACACACACTCAGACACACTTATACATACACCCACACACACACACACTATAATTGAAAAAAAATAAGTGATTTACTTTTGTTTTGTGGAATTTTATTTACAGAAAAAACTTAAATATTTTTCATGTTTCATTTGCCGCCTGTTCCGCCACAGCAGTTACGGCCGCATCAATTTCTGTTTCGATTCCAGTGTTTGCAGCCCTCTGCTTGGCAGCGTCGAGATGACAAATGGAAGCGAAACGCACCGACGTCACACGATGAAAGCTCAGCGCAATTTCAGAGGCCTTTTTATTCAGTGAGTATTGTTTTGTTTATGGTTTTTGTTTCAGTTTCACAACGTTTCAGTATTATGTTCCAGGTGTTTCATTTTGTGGGCAGGGGATATTGTTTGAATGATGCAGTGATTGTTTGATGTGTTATGTTATGAAGTAGTTGTTGTTGATGTTATTGTTGTTGTTGTTGTTGATGATGATGTTGTGTTAGTTGGTGATGTTGGCAGGCAGAATGTTTTTGTTGTTTTTGTAGGTTAAGTTGTTGTTGGTTTTTAGTTGTCGTATACATAGAAAGAAATGTTTTGTTGACAAGGTAACGAAACGAAAGTGGCAGCAAAGAACGAAACGAAACGATCGAAAAATTTAAGGCAAAAATCAAACATATTCATTGATACTTTTATATAGAGGTATATATAGATATATAGAAAGATATTTATGTATTATGTAGATTTCTTTATATTTTCAAAATAAAGAGACGCATATTTTCTATACAAAAATTGCTGTGCATTTTATGTACAATTTTGCATCATTATGTACAGGCTAGGGATATCAAGAATATTGGCTGAATTGAAGTTTTACCACCCTGTGAATATGTTAATATTCAAAAGCATTTGTTTTTTTTTTTTTTTAAATTCAAAAGTAATTTTGAAAAGATTTTCTTTTCTTCAGTAATACGAGTGGACGGTTACGAATATCTTTGCCATATGTACTTATGGGTAACATATGTACTTTCATACATACATATATGTACTTATGCGTACATGTTTGGGTTGGGATAATGAATGGAGGGAATCTTAATAAACAATACTTCAAATTACCATCCAATATTTTTGAACACCCCTAGTTCGCCTTTTGCGTACTGTTAGTATTTTCTCATAAGCATGTTTAGCGTTTTTATTTTATTTTGTTTTTTAGCATACTCAGTGCAACGATATATCGATTCAATTTTTGTACAAAATATTGCAATACTTCTGCTTCAATACAGTGTGGCAAATATATAGAATATACTGTGGTGCAGTGGAGAAAATGTGTGTGAGTGAAAAGTAAAAAAAACAGAGTGAGCGAGAGAGAAAGAGAGAGACAACTTACCATGCTAGACTGATATTTGCGCTGGATTAAATTACGCGTCTTGGGATCTACGAATGAAAAGAGCGAGAAAGAACGACATTACAGAGCGGAAGGTTACGCAACAATATTTTGGAACATTAGCTTTAGACCAGCCCCAACTGTACTTACTATACTCCTCCAGAACAAAAATGCCGCCTTTTTGTGTGAAACATTTGCGTATGTGATCCAAACGCACAAAGAACTGAAATTAATTCGGGTGGATTGAGAAAAATACAGATATATGAATTTTCGCTTTTCACTAAAATTTCTAAGTTAAGTTACAAATTGATTGTGATCAAGTTCCGTCACTAACGGTACGGCAAACGTAACGGAACATAACGGCATGGAACAGAACGTAATAGAGCAGAACAGAGGAAATGCAAATGAAGAAGGAGTTCGAAAGAAACTGTACAAATAGATAAATGTTGTGGATAGCACTTAAATATATAATACATACATATGTTACATAGGTTTTGTAGTATTAAATACAGTTTATAGACATACGTAGGTAAGTAGGTAATAAATTGATATAGAAACCGAAATTTTTGTTTGAAAGTAAAAGATTGTAGTTGGGATTTTACATTTCATTTGTTTCACATATCAGTTGTTTTTCTTTCTGTGTATTTCGGATTTTAGTGTGAGGGTGGTGGAATCGAAACTCAAGTACAATTCAAAGAAAAGCTAATTGCTACGCAAGTGCATATACAGGCAGGCAAGGCAATGCGAACGGGCGATCAGGCAGGCAGGCAGGCGAAAGAATACAAGCAAAGTGGCATGCAAAAGGTGATCGATACGTCACGTTGACTGTCGCAACATTGAGATAACAACAGCTTATAGAAAGAAATAGAGAGAGAAAAGCAAAAAGTTGTGGTAAAAAGGGCAAAGAAGAAATCAAACCGAAAGAGAAAATGAAAAAAATAAAAAAATTAACGCAGAACAAACGTTTTGAAGGGAAACGCAAGAAAATGGAACAGAAAAATGGGTTTAAGGAAACCAATGAGAAACAAAACGATTTATTTTTGGAAAATGCAGCAAACGATAAGAAAACATTTAATTGGTTTGGTTTTCGACAGTTTTTGTTTTTTAATGGAATTAATTCCTTTTTTGGGGGTATTTCGAGGGAGGAGGTAAAATTATATTATCTATATGCATATAGATCGGTTTGCTCAAATTTGTTGTTGTTTGTTGTTGTTGTTCTAATTTAGCACTTGTGAGATGGTCGTTTATAAATTTGCTGGGATCGAATACGATAATAGGGGCTTAGAGGTTGTTTTGGTTCTTTTACTGAGGTGAGGGGAATTAGAACTATATTGAAATAGAAAAAACTCTCACTAATACAAAAACAACTATGCATTGTACTCAATTGGCAGTGTGAATGTTGTTGTATTCCTTTTTGTGTATCTATGAGTGAGTGTGTGAGTAGTAAAACAAAAGAACTTCAAATAGAAGGAGAACTTAAGTATTCCAGAGTTTCATCTAGCAGGGTGCTAAAGCAGCATGATAGATGATAAACTCATATGAGAACGATAGAGCAGCAGCTGGTAGCGTTGTGTGAAGGGAGTCGTGTGAGCAAAGTATTCTCTTTGCTTCATATGTTAGAAAGGTTATATGTTGAGGTTAGGGTTTCTCTGTTTCAATTCAGGCATTTCAGAAAGCATCATGCTTGCACTAGCAGAAGTGGCTCTACTTGGTTGTTCAAAATGCGAACGCGAGAGTTTTTATCATTGTTTTCTAGCATGTTCTCGGCCTTAACTTAACTTGAACTTGATATAGCTATATGTTTTCTCCAAAATGAAATCATGTAGAAAGTTAAGCTTGAGAAATGAAATGGAATGTCTATCGCAGAAACCAATCGAAACCAAAAAAGAGAACGTGATAGTCACAAAAAGAGAGAGTGGAAGAGAGATTGAGAGCAGCAGATAGAAAAACAGGGAGAGGAACAGTAATAGAAAAAGGTCTAAAGTAAGAGAGAGCGCTAAAATTAAATTTATTTTTTTTTGGCTGAAAATTTCCGAATTGTTTGAGATAAGAATTTTCTTGATTATCGGGAGATTCTTAAGACATAACATTGGTTTTTATACCCGCTACCCACAATGTAGAAGGGTATTGTAACTTTGTGCCAATCAATGTATGTAAAACGGAAAAAAAAATATTCTTCATCGGCATCAACAGCCGAGTCGATATAGCCAAGTCCGTATATTTATCTGTCCATCACTATACTTTCAGTAAATTATCAGTAAACTTTCAACGTTTAAATGATTTTCCAAAATTTTGTTGCGATAGGATAATTTATAAAGAAGTATTTCAAGAAAGAACTTGATTTATGGATTTCCAAGCCCCTCCCTATAAGTGTGCAAGACAGAAGACACTAAAAATATAAGTTTTATATTTTAGAAATTGGTTTGTTCAAGTGGGTAGCGGGTATATCACAGTCGTTCGTGCTTTCAGCTTTCGTGCTTGTTTCAATTGGTAATCTTTTTTATACAACTAAAATCTACACAAGCAAAAATAAATGATAAAACTAAAAAATTTATGTGCACTCCAATGGGGCAAGTCGATGTTCCGAATTTTATTCTGAAATTTGTTTTCGAGGAACCCTTTGTTAACTAGGTATGGCGTTCTTTAAGTATTTCTTTGGCAAACCCAACTAGTTTGGGCAGCAGAACAGCTACAGCTACAGCTACAAACTATGTATATCTATGATATATATAGAAATTGTGAACAGAACTAAGTTAGTTTTGGTTTTGGTTTTACTTTGATTATTTGTTTTTCGAGTGTTGGTTTTGTATGTTGTGGGCGTATTCAAAAAACATTCAAAGAACTTGCTCTTTAACGAGTGCCAAATCAAAAGCAGAAATAAAAATGCGTCGACTGTTGTGTGTGTGTATTTGTATTTCTGTATGTTTGTGGGTGTGTTTAGGGGGCGACCAGTTGTTTCATGCGTCATCGTCAGAGGACTTCAACTTGTATCACACACAGACCGACAAGCCTAGCAGTTTCGTGCTATACATCGTGTGCATTGCATTAATCGATATCGTTATCGACTTCAATATATATTGACTGTGCAACGCATGCGCTGGTTGATTAGCCCCCTCTCGAGAAATGTGTTGTATAATTTTGGATATTTTTGTATTTTGCAATGTTGTCTTCAGGTGTTGAGAAAAAAGACAGAGAGAGAGAGAGAGAGTTGAGAGAGAGAGAAAGAGAGATAGACAGAGAAGAAAGACAGAACTGAAAACTGAACAACACACAAGAGAAGTGGCTTACAAATAAAATATATATCTATATATATTTATGTACTAGTTCCAAAACGTTCCAAACGCCCGCTATGTAAGTATATGCAGTACTCGTATTTGGAATTTAAATGAAAAGAAACAGGAAACTGAAAAAGGGATAAACGGAAATAAACACAGTAACGCAAAAATCATAAAAACGATATTTGATAAAAGTGTTAAATCATTTTTGCTGTTAATTTTAAACTGTAATAGTGGGAGAAAGTAAGAAACGTCAACAAGTTTACGGCTCTGTTTCAATGTAACAAACAAACCAACCATCCAACCAACAGTTCCAAAAATAATTTCGTAAAACGTAAAAGCTTATAAATAATATACATAGTTTTATATATGTATATATGTATATTATTTGCTGTTTTTTTCGTAAATTTCAAATATCAACTACAAATTGTTTTGAATGCCTTTTTTGTTATTTTTTTTATTAGTGTATTGAAAATAAGAAAAATAGAAATAAAACTAAGTTTCTTTTGGTTTTCTTCTTTTGAAACTTAAAACATTAAGTTAAAACGAAACGCAAATGTTTTGGGGGAAGAAGGGGGTAAAACAGAGCTTAATAGAACAATAGTTGCTTATAAATTTAAGTTTCAAATATAACAAGAAATTTGTTCATTTCAATACCTCGAAATCCTTTTTTCGTATAAGTTTTTTTTTTTTTTTATTTTGTTTTTTTTTTTTTTTGAGAGTTTGACCAATCATTGGAATTTTCGTTACGTTTTCGTTTTGATTTCGTAAGGAACATTTTTATTTATCATAGTCCACAAATGGGAGAGAGAGCAACAGTGCAGCGTTCCACGTACGACAAAAACATTAAACAAACAACAAAGAAAATTATAAAAAGAAAGTTGAAAACTCTTTTTTGGTTTTATATATGTATATATTAATTTTGGTTTTCTTTTTTCAGTAGTTTTGTTTCAATTTCAAACATTTTTAAGTAGAATTTCTAGCGAATTTTGTTTGGAAACGATATGAAATGTGGTTGTTGTTGTTGTGTTAGAGTCGTTTATTTTTTATTTTTTTGTGTCGGGACGTTTTTTTTTGGTTTGTTCAATGGGAGAAGGACAGCTAGTTCTTAGTTATTCTTGTTGTTATTGTTGTTTTTGCTGTTGTGGTTCAATTTTTAATACAGAAAAGTTATAGAAACAACGGAACAGAAACATGTTAAGAAAGAAGAACGGAAGGTGAAAATAAAGTAACTTAACATTCAAATTTTGAGCTGTAAAAGAAGCTAAAAACATTGTGGATTTTATAGAGAGATAGAAAAAGAGTAGTGAAAGAGGAAGAGAGCGAGAGATCGATAGAGAGAGAGATAGACAGAATTGGAAAAATAGGTAATAGATACTTTTCGTAATATAAACAAAGAAACCGAAAAGGAGCATAAGAATGAAACGAAATCTGCAAATATACACAAGGACCATCTCAAAAGTTACCAGTTTTATAATATTCGCTTATTTGAATTTTGGATTTGGATCTTATTTGCCTAAACAAAAGATGAAGTCAAATATCGATAATTGAGAGAACTCAGAATTGACTTAAAGAGCGAGGAAAGATTCAAACGATACAAACAATACATCAATCGGGACCCAGAGAACACTCTCTCGCTCTCTTCTGCGCACGAAAGAGAGCAGGGCGATCGTTTAAGTTTACTCTAAAGGTTGTATATACAGTTGAAGCGAAACAAAAAAGGGAGGAGGAGAAAAACAACAAATAAGAGGAATGACGTAATCACAAAAGGAAAGTTCGAAAGAAAAGTCGTAACTTTGAATGGGGGTCCTATGTTAAGATCCTTAACATTAAATATATATTTATATTATATTAAACACATATAAATATATATATCTTTATTTTAATTTAATTTTTTATTGTTGTTGCAGTTGTTGTTTATGAATCATATATTTCTTTAATTGTAAAATTGTACACATTACAAAAGTAGCGAAAAAATTGAAAAAAGTATGACAATGATGAAGTTTTGTCTGGTTATTGCTCGATAATATAATCTACGAGCACTATAGTTTCCAAAAAAAAAATTAAGTTAGAAAGGATATAGAGAAATCAAACAAAGAAGGCTTTAAAACATAATGCCCATTTAATTGAAAAGAATCGAAATCGTAATCATAAGATGATAAAGAGAAATGTGTTTTTTTTTTTCGTAATTGGTTAGGTAAATAAATAAAGTAGAGAGTATAATGAATATAGCATTCAGTACATTCACTAGCACAATATATGAGTATGATATATGGATTTTTATTATATTATAATTTTTAGTTCTTAATTTTTTTCTTTTTTGATTGTAGGGATTACTCATTGATTAAAGATTCTGTTGTTGCTGTCGCATAAGTCTTATATAAGTAAATATATATAGAAGAAGGCGAGTGATAATCGAACGTAAGACGAAAGCCAAAACACAAAACAGAAACGTGAGAGAATATATCGAATATTGAAATATTAAGTTAGGTTAAGTGGAGTATGTCGGTCAATATTAAAAAATTCTTTTTTCTTTATTGGGGCGGGGGAGAAGGAATTACGTGATTACTAAACGAGAACAAATTGCCAAAATTATATACTTGTCAAAAGGTATGTATAGTAAAAACTACAAAACTTGGCGGGTGAGAAGAAATGGTCGGACGATATTTTAAGTAAAATGTTGCCCGCAATGGACTGATACTATTATAAAAAAGGGGAAGACAAGCTACCGGGCTAACATTCTGTTCAAAAAACGTCACAAATCTCGAATTTTTCCTGTATCAAACCAGCATATAGAGAAGATCATGGGCTAAGCTGTGACTCATATATCCTATGATTAATTTTCTTTAGCTTCTTTTTGTTCCAAAACTTCGAAATCATAACAAAAATATTGAGAAGGTCCTTGTGTTATTGGAAAAATCAAACAAACTTTGCGTATTACACAGTCTTTGCGTTGCGATAATACACAAAGAAACAACAAAAGAAACAAAGATTGAATATAAAACGTTACGAAAGCCAATTGGAAATTAGACCAGAATAAGTAGTCATTAAAACGATTGAAAACGAAAACTAAATAAAAGTAGCCCAAAAATGTAAGTACAAGTATAGTATGTATATATAAATATATACACAGATATCCCTCATGTTGAGTTTGTACTGTACTTTTTGTCTTAAGTTCTGACCACGAATGAAACGGAAATCAAATGAAAGAAAATATCAAAAGTAAGGAATCGAAACAGACGCACATTGGGAACACATTTTTTCTTTAAGTTATTTAGTTTTTTTTTGAGGGGAGGAAAAGGAAAGATATATGAACTGGACTTTGGACTTCTCGGCCTGGTGTGGGATACACCAATTGCCAGTGGCACTTTGAACTCTAAATAGTATTTCTTGTTTTGTTTTTGTTTTCTTTAAATATATATATATATATAGACATAAGATAATACAGTAGATGTCTGTGGTTATGTAGAAATTCTGTGGCTGATTTGAAGGAAATTTTTATGATGACTTTTGCTTTTTTTTGGCTTTTATTTATGTAGGGTGTAATGGGTTCTTGACGAGGGTTTGGGGTAGTTAAGTTACGTATGTTTATCTCTTAAGACTGATGGATGGCTTATGTTTATGGCTTTTTATAAATGCAGAGAGTTTTCACACAAAACGAGTATTTTAGATTACGAGAGAGAGAGAGAGACAGAGAGCGGCTTGTTTGAGAGTGTGTGTGTGTACAAAGACTTGTGTCTTCGTTTGTATGTATGTGTGTCTGTATTAATGTCTTCGATTGTGTGTATACATGTCTTGTCTTCAAATGCGAAAGAGAGTGTAAGAGAGAGAGAGAAAGATAGCGAGAGAAAACAGAAGATCGCTGACTTACCTTGCTGTTGGAGAACAACAAACCGACACCCTCGAGACAGACCTGCAGCAAACCTCCTTCGCCGGTGTTCATATCCTGCACGGGAAACTCACCGCCCAATTCGGGTACATTTGTAGGCGTGCCCCCACGCTCCATAGCCTCCTTGATGCAGTTGTAAAGCTCCTTGCACTGCAAATAGCAATCAGTATAAGTTAGACACGTCCTTTGGGCACAGCACCCTTGTCCCGATCAAACTTACCTTTCTCGTGTAGTATTTGTGGAGCTGGGTCTGTCCGCCGTTGCGACGCCAGAGACAGAGCAGCTTGGTCTTTGGCGAGTAGGTCATGTTTACAAGTCGCTCGTACCACCAGCGCTCCACAATGGTGCCGTCTACAGAACGTAGGACCAGGCCATCATCGCGCACTTCCATGAAGCGCAACGGGCCATTCACATCGATGCCCTGATGTACTGTGAAGCTCTGGCGATGTAGAAGACGTGAGCCGAGTGGCTTTAGGTCGATGTCGTTGCCGTTCTACAGAGTATACAGTTTATAAAAATCATATTACATAACTTCACGCCCATTAATCTTACAAGATTGTTGATTTGATCGACCACATTGTGCACCTCCTGCGAGTAGACCAGTCCAATGTGACTCTTTCCGAGCAGGCGACGTATCTTGCGTCGTATTTCATCCTTCGGCACATTAAGCATAACCAAAATCGCGGTCAAATTATACAGCATGGTGCTCAGAAGCCGATCCTCGTCGTGCTCCAGACGTTTGCGCTCTGATTCGCTCAGTGACTTATAGCGTTCCATCATCTCAATGGGACCCTGTCGAGGTCAGATAAAGTTTAATTAAATTAAGTTATTAGCGTTAAATCAGCCCAATACTCACTTGATCCATGCCGATCATGTCACGCTCCTGACTGACAGCGTCTAGGAAGGCATCCTCCCAGAACTGCATCTGGTTCCACAGATTGAGGCGATCCTTGCCCAAGAGACCCTCGAAGAGATACACTCGAGGGCTATCGGGCGATGGGGAGGACGATGTGTTGATCAAATGTCCGCCCGTATAACGAAAACCAGCACTAAGGGTCGATTTCCCCGACCAAAGGTTGCCCGTGCTCTTCTTTGAGTCCTTCGACGTGGTTGTCTGGAAGATGCGGCACATTGTAAATAGATAAGCCAAAGAAAAGCAGAAGAATTCAAGTCTAATAATGAAGCTGAAACCTAGAGGGGGAGCAGGAAGAGTCACTGAACAGTGCTTATGGTTTCTTTTGTTAATCAGCTCTGGACAGAGAATTTGATGCAAATAAAGGAGAAGGATTTGATTTTCACGATTTTCGCAGAGTGTGACGGGCAGACGAGGTGGTTGATGGTCGGAATCGGTTTATCGTACTTACATTTTCGTATTCGGTGTCTGAGACTGTGGAACGGCAGCTGGATGGCATACGAACGCTGAGACTGCCTGCCGGTAGCAGATCACTGACCACGGATAGCGCGCCCGTAGAGCCAGCAGCCTACGATATACGATATACATAGACTTATAGAGTATACAGTGCCTACGACATGTGTGAGTCACGTCTAATCGATTTTGCTACATACGAACACATACAACGATTACGATTATTAAATATTAGATGCACGATATCGTACGATATTAAATCTAGGCATGGACGTGGACAAATTATATATATCTTGATATATAATTTTAACTTGCTATGCCTGGTTAGCGCCTTCTACAGCTATACGATACGGTTATACGATATTAGCGATGCACGATATTTGGTATACAATATAAGCACTGGGCATGGGCGTGGTCTGATGGGCATGGTCTAGGAGACGGGCGTGGGCGATTAACATATACAGCTTGACATACGCCTGGCATAAGTACGCTCTACAGTTACGATATAAATTACGGTATATACTTAGCATGTTACAACGATTAACGATTAGCGATTAGCGATTATAGCGATGCACGATATTGGTTGGCGATACAAGCTCTATCACTTTATGGACATGGACATGGTGGGGCGTGGCATGGTTACATGATAATTGCTAACTATGGTGCTTGGGTTACTTTCTTGGCCTCTATACAGATACGATATATGCATGTACTGTATGGAGCGAGCAGGCTGCGTTCGATGGCGCCAACTTACATCTGAGTCAAACGAGGTGAGCATATTCTTCAAGGCACTTCTCTTCTGTGACAACATGTCCTTGAACATCTCCGTCGTCGACTGTCCGTCTTGGCTGTCCGCAGAGGAGAGTCGTCGTGCCGCCGCCGGCAGCGCAGTGTGCGTCGAACTCTTACGCGACTCTTGCGGCGAGGCCCATTCGCTACCCAGGCCCGAGTGTGAACCGTTGGGACTGCTCGGCGAGCGTAGATTCTCGCGACTACCCATGGGACTGGCCGCATGGCTGGAGAGCAAACTCGAAGACATGTCGCTGCCCTCGTTGATCTCTTTGCTCCAGTAGTGAGTGTGAGCGACTTCCATTAGCTGGAACACCGAGGCCATGCCACCCAGCCCAAAGTTACTGAACGTCGCATCCAATCCACCAGCAATGGCCTGCACGCACTTCAGCATGCCCTTCCACACTGGTTTGGTTACACACTGAAAGAGAGATAGGACAGAATGCCTTAATTGACGCCCGTATGGTGGCCAATCTGTGCCTCATGCTTACCACATCATCGATATGATCATCGGGTGCTATCTTCTTGTCCAGTGTCTTGTTGAGCTTACTCAATACCAGCGTGCGATATGATTCATCCTCCATGAGCTTCTTGAAGCGATTCAGCTTCAGCCAACCAACACCCTCGCCGGCGAGCACTTGATTGGTCACGTCCTTGAGGAATGTCTGATTCTCGGCATTGCTGTGCGAGCGTTCCTGGTTCTGCTGCCGTGTCAACTCCTCCTGCGTTTGTCGTGGTCCCGAGTGCTTGATCAGCGGCGTTCGCTCTACGAGACCCTTGCGACCGGGAAACGGATCGAAGTTAATGCCAGTCTTGGTCTTACCCACTGACACATTAGCCGGCTTGTGCTGCACTGTCTCCTGCTTCTGCTGGTTCTCTGTAAAGGTTAAACGGGGTTAGCAGGAGATATTAATGGACTACGATTCATGTTACTTACTCTTTCCGAACATGCCCGAGAACATGGTCGTTGTGGAGGAGGCAAGTCCATTGAAATCGCTGCCGATGGAGGAGAAGAAATTGTTGCCACCACTGCTGCCGCCGCTTTGCTGTATCTGCTTCTGTGTGGCCACTTGCGAGTTGGGCATGGCCGCCGGATTGCCCGACACCATTGGACCAGGTCCATGTTCCTCGATCTTAATGATGCCCTTCTTGGTGGCCGCCTCTTTGGCGGTCTTAGTGAGGTCACCCAGCGTCGACTTGCCCACATAGGTCAGATCTTCTAGCGTATTCTTGCTCACGCCCGCCGCCTGCTTGGACACTTCCAGCGCCTGCTTGGATGCCTCGCCAGCTGCCTTCTTAGCGTGCAGTGTAAACTGTGAAGAGTGCCGAAATATTAAAGTTAATCCAGTGTAGAAGGAGCTTGAATGGTTTGGTTGGTTTTACTTGAACAACAGCGCATTATGCAGGGTGTAAGCAACTAAATACATAGCGACTTAGGGTTAGATTCAACTTGTACGATCTATGAACTACAATGACTTAACCTAAAAGGCTTAAAGCGTGACAATGGGCGTGGCACTGCCCAAAGTTATAAGCGAAAGCGGACGAATGCACGCGAATCGTACTCGAGTGAGTGTTAGTGTGGATGTGAGTAAGCGTGTGTGGGTGTGTGAGGGTGTGCATGATAGGTGTATTCTATGTCATGTGAGGTGTTCTGTTATGTTGTGAGTGTTGACTGGGTACCCACCTTTTCGAAGGTGTGACGCATTTTATCGTCGAGATCTTCGTCCAGTGCATGCTATACTTAGTTATACACACATAAATACATATATATATATAATGCACATACATATATGTATTTGTTTTCCTTTAAAGTTAATAGACACTTATAACGTGCGTTTCCTATTCAATTTGTTTTGTTTCATTTGATTTTTTTTTAAATTTTAAGCCAATACGCAAACACAAATGCTGATTACATTCTTTGGTAAACCAAAGATTTGATATTCTGGCAGAATTTGTTGGGTTTTTTATGAGAATTCTTTTAAGCCTTCACTATGTTTAAGTCAACATTCAACTCAGCTTTAATTTATATAAATAACTAGAGTAAAAACTCTGAGTTTTTGGAAAAGAGGCACAATCGAATCATTTGAATTTCTGTTTGTTTTATGACTCCAAACTGGGTTATCGCTAAAATATGTTAAAGTCAACATTCAACTCATCTTCAATTTGATAAAATAAATAATAGAAGCAATCAATAATCTTGGGTTTCTGGATCTTTTATGATGGAAAGTGGCTTATCTCGAAAATACGTATATATGATTAAGGTATCAATGAAGAAGATTAATTAAGAAGCAAAACTTTCAGCTGATTCCAACATTAACTCTGCAAGAATATCAGATATATTTGCAAAACAGCAGCACAACAATACACGCAGAGTACACATGGTAAATGCTGCTCCTGCGTCGGAAGCATGCGTACTCACCTTGTCCACATGGGCGAGCAGACCCTCCTGACTGCTCTGACGCGTTGTCTCACGCACCAGTTCCTTGGCGTGCGAGGCGAAGTTCTCGAAGAGCGAGCTCTGCGAGCTCTGTCGACCAGGGCTGCTGGAACTGGAGCCAGAGCTGCCGGTGCGGGCCAGAATGTTAGTCACACTGGGCTGCTTCACGGGCGGCGTGAGCGGAGGCTGTGAGATGGAGATTAAATTCGAATTCTTTCTGTTGAAGTTCTCTGCTTACCGGTATCTTCTTTTCGGGTCGTTCCATATCGCTTGTGTTTCGCTGCAGTTTGCCACTGGATGACACTTTCCCTGTCGAAGTGGGAACTACATCCGACTCTGCCTCTAAACTGGCCATCTTAATGGTGGCCTCCAGTCGCATGGCAAGCGGCGTAGCCAACTCAAAGCCTGCCGCCTCGACAGCTGTTTGACCCGACTTGGGTTGAAAATCAAATTCCGAATCACGATTAAAGCTAGGTGAGCTTAAATCGGAGCGACTCGACGATGAGGAGACCGGCGAATCAGCGCGTTCTTCATCCTCCTTGCTGATGGCTGGACCAGCCAGACCTTCAGGGTATTGCAACTTGCTGGGCGGATGATAGACCAGCGCGGGATCCAGATTCGAAGACAATGTTTGCGGCACGACATGCGGTCGATTGTATGAGCCAAATACATCGTGCAGACTGGGCGACAGATCCGACGAGGCCATCTCCGAGACGAAGTCACTGAGCGAACTGTACGACGAGCTACTGCTGTCGGCACCCTCCGAGTCCGAGCCACTCTCATCGGTGGGCTGACACTCGAGCTGCTTCAGGGAGCGCAGTGCTCCGTTCAGCGAGCTGCCATCGTCCCAGACCGAGAAGCGAATGGGCGTGAGAGAGTGGGCAAACCATTTGGGCTTGTCCCCAACCTGCATGGGATCCATGACACCCGTTTGGACGCGCAGAAAAGCCACATTTGTCGGCGTCAGCGACCATTCGGCCAGGAACTCAACCGCCTGCGTCCGAGCGAACTGATTGAGGAACAACGAGGCACGCGGTCGAGAGCGCAGGAAACTGTTTATCTGGAAGGCGACGACGGGACGCGGATAGAGACGCAAAGTGCGCGTGTGCTCGGCGAAGTTCGCCAGGGTGTTCTGTGCATTGAAGAAGCGCACCATGGCCACCCGCGTGGCCACGTCCACGGAGTCCACGTCGGTGCCATAGACGAATGGATTCAGCGCCGGGGAATTCATCGGACTTGGCTGTCGCGACATTAGGGCGCCCTGTGCGGACACCGAATTCCTTTGGCTTACTTGGGCAGAGTGTGGCGGCGTTTGCAGTGGCAGACGTACTTGGGAGACGCTGCAGGGGGGAGGATTAGTGTGTTGAGGGTGTTCATTAAGTAGAAGCTCAGATGAAGTAAGCTATCGACTTACCCCAGCAGTGGCGGCTCCTGTAGACTATCCCGCACTGAGGGCAACAGCTGCTGCGAGGAGACAGCCTGATTGGAAGCTGACATTGAGGTTAAGGCCTGTTTGCGGGGTAAAGGAAAAAGGTTTAATAGCTGCCAACCAAGTTGCAACTTCAACATGGCTAACTATGAGAGAGACAGACAGTGGGAGCGAGAGACAGCGACAAGGACGGAACGGAGGTTGGGGATGTTACAAATCTATGACCTAAGGGAGGCTTAAGTACCAAAGAGGACTAAACGGTAAGGCATGCATATCAAAGAGGGACCGAGTGGGAAAAAAAAAGGATAAGGTTAGCTAGACTAGACTACTTGCAATTCTGAGTGTGAGACAGATGGAAGATAGGATAGATGAACACACACAAGAAGGATCTGGTCCGCACTGGAACTTGTTACTAGATATTCCATCTACTGCTCAGGATACTTCTGCATATGATATTCAATGCTCAGCAGACATTTGTTGAACAGAGTTCAGTTGAAGGTCAAAGTACTACGGCTGATTTGAGAGTAGTCAGCCTATGATAAGTAGACATCCATATCGATTTACATTTATTGCGCGTGTGCGTGTGTGTTTGTCTGTGTACAGAGTACTTATTGATGGTTAGGGATGACTGTATGCATGCAGTTATTTATAGGCTAGACGTTCGTTAGTATGTTACAGTTATGTTAGGGTATTCTTTATGGTTTATACTCCACTCCACACTAGTATTCTCTTATATAGCATATATCATCTATGTACAAAACGCTTCAACGGAAAACCGAATCAAACTCAAATCAAAAAAGGTTTCCAAACCAAAAAATAATAAACAAAAAATGTTATTAAACATTTATGAACGATATTTACACCAAGTCCAGCTTCATCCATAAGTAGCATAGCCTGCAGATGTTGTAGTAGTTGTTGTTGTTGTAGTAGTAGTTGTAATTGTAGTTGTGATCGAGTTTAAGAAATTTGTTTTAAATAGTTAATGCATGAATGTCAGAAGTAGAGAACAGCATTAGCGAAACAGATAGAGAGGGAGAGACAGAAAAAGGGCAGATAGACAGAGAGAGAGAGAGAGAGAGAGAGAGGGAGTAAGAGAAAGAGAAAGAGATAGGGAGAAAATAAAAGTGAAAGAGGTAAAAAATGAAGAAAAGCAACAAAAAACCGAGAAAATGTTCAAAAAAATATAGAAATCAGATGAGATAGGGAAAGATAGACAGATAGATAGCACAGTTTGATTGTGAGACAGTTGTACAAACAGATTCTTAAGTCTATAATAATAATATGATAAATAGAAGAGACCACAATCACACAAATTACAGTTTTCATGACGACTGGGGCCGTAACGTATATTATATGCGAGTTCTTTCGAATATTTCTTATCGATCAGAAGAACTTTCATATCTTCAGTTATATAGACGTTAATCACAGGACGTTAAGTTGAAAAAGCGATTGCCATATCAAGATATATATATAATTATTGATATAGGCGTAAAGTGATACATAAATATGAATGATTTCTTTATTTTTTTTTTTTTCTTTTTTTTTCTAGTCAATTTGATGAGTGCGCTTTTTAGAGAAATACACAAATTGTTGTCATATCAAGTTGCTGTATGAAATGATATTGTTGCAGTTATATGGTAATATATTGTGCAGACTTCTCAACTTCATCCATATGTTTTGGGTTGTGGCAAAGGTGTTCTGCTCTGCTACTACTTTGCTACTTAAACTCTTGATTTTACACTGATCATATTACACTTCCTCTAACTGTCAAGGAAGTCGACTCTACTTCTCAGAGTTCCCAGTTGAATTCATTCAGTTTGAAACCAGTTTCAATAGCAATAGTTTCAATTTTCTCTTTTCGAATAATAATTTGAATGATAATTTGAATTTGCAAAAAAAAAAAAAAACAACACTAACTGAACTAACTTAAATTAGCAGCTAATTTAACGAGTACGAAACATCACTCCTGTCGCTTTCCTTTCTGTTTATACTTTCTGCAGAAATAGGAATTCAGTAAATAGGTTCAATGGATCCGCGAGTAGATCAGCTGATTGTCTACAGTTCCCTGCTGGAGAATCTGCTGCAGCAGAAGCGGCACTGTGAAGAGGAGCGGGACATCGAGTTGGTAAGACTGGAGCGATTCAAAGTGGAGGGGGCTCACGAGCGTCGCATCAGTGTGCAGACGCAGGTGGTCAAACAGATACAGCGCCTGCTGCCCGACATTGTGTTCAAGATGCGCAACGAGTGCGACAGGTTCGAGCACTTCCTGCGGAGCGAGAAAACCATCGAGGTGCTGAACGCGAGTCTATACACGAGGTGCTGGCAACTGCTAGTCGCCTGCAGAGACAGTCTATTATAGGGATAGACGAAAGTCGCTGCATTCCACACAATCCTTTCCACAACCCTTATCGCATATGGATAAGCCAATCTTGCTTGGTGCTTTAACACTGAATTCCCGATTTCCCGAAACTGCCTTCCCCTCTTTTCTTACCTGCTTCAAGTGATTCTTCAATATGGTGCCCTCTGGCTCGGGAAGTGGCGAGATCTCATCGTAACCGCCCGTGGGAGGAGTCAGCTTCGTCGAGTCCAGGTCCACCACCCAAATGTCGTCGGGCAGCCTGAGAGTAAAGCATTAATTTCTATGTACCAAAGCTGCATAATAATAATTCATACTTTACCTGAAATTCTTTTTGTAGACCAAAAACGAGGCGGGCACACCGATGACAAAGGGCGTGGGAGCCAACAGCAGCTGCTCGGCGCAACTGAGGCAAGTGGGCAACAGAGGGATGACGGGGAACATGTACTCGAGTGGATAGAGCATTGTCACAAACGCCATGACTGACATGGAGAGTGCGTTATAGTCGCGAGACTGAAACAGCACCTTGTTCTCCAGTATTATCAGTGTCCACACCTTCAGGCACGTCTCCACGCCCAGCAGTTCGAGGGGTAAATGTAGTGGGAAGTCCACAAGGGAGAATCTCGTGTGGTCCGGCAGGGCAAAGAGAAGCGGTTCATGCACAGTCGGCGACAACACCTCCACCTAGGCAAGAGAGGCGGCAACCATTGACAAAATTAACAGATTTACATATATGTATGTGTGCCTTGTGACTAGAACTCTTTTACAATCAAATTAATAGGAATGACAATAAACTAATTAATTTATGAAATAACCAACTAAGCACTAAGCATATTCAACAAAAGAGACGATTAGCTTCTAGTCTTTATGGAAGATTCATCTCTGTTTCATGTCACTCACCTCGACACGCGTGGAACCTGGCACCGGCACCGGCGTGGAGAGCAGGCGCAGTATCCACGTCTCGATCTCGCGCACATCGTGCAGCACTATGGAGGGTGTCGCCTCACTGGCATGCCCCGTCAGCACCGTCCACACATTGTCGCGATTGATCTTCTGCGAGGCACCCACGCGCTTGGGTGACGAGGACTCGTTGCAGGCATCGATGAGCTTCTTCAGTATGAACAGGCACTCGCGGAATGTGGTGAAGAACGGATGGTGCGAGATGATGCAGAGCGAGGTGAGCGATTGATTGCGCAGCTTGGTGCGTTTGCGTGAGGCGCGCGGAGAGGGCGAGTGACTGCCACCCGACTCGGAGTCAGCCGAAGGTGCCATCAGACCCAGTTTAGGGACCGATGAAATTGGCTGTCCGCCTCCTCCTCCTGTTCCACCATTCGGGTGATGCGCATGCAGGCGCTGTTGATCCGAGTCGCGACGCGAAGTCAGTTCACGATCCGAATCGCTGGGCGCGACGTTACTTCTGTAGTCGCTAGAAGTAGTTAAGAGGCCGTAACTATTATGGAAATGGTTTGGGATTCCGATTAGACTCAAGCCAAAATAAGTAGAAACAAAGCGAGTATGCGAGTGTCCTGTACCCACCCAGCAATGAGTTAGTTGGTAGTTCGCAACTAATAAATATATTAAGCATGAAGTGACTTGGCTACGGTTGTGCTTGGCACCTGAGCCAATACCAGCTGGTCATGTGCAATGGGTACAGGCTTCATGCGGATGCAGGATCAATCAAAAACAACACTTGCCTGCTAAACGCCGAGTCCGAGCTGCGCTCCATGCTCTTGCGCCAGGACTCGCGGCGAAACGCAGAGGAACGTCGTCCGCGTGTGCCACCACCAGAGCCACTGGCACCGCCCACACCGGCATGTCCACCATGACCATTGCCCGCGCCACCCACACCCACGCCAGCTGGTGCGGTCGAGCTGGGCCGTTCAATGGGTCGATAGAAGTTAACGCAGATGCCGTAGCGTGTCTTGCCCGAATCCTTGTCTGTCAGTGCGAACACAAAGGATGTCATGTCTCTGATGGCTGAGCCAGTGCGTCGTGGCCCCACGCTGGTGCAACCCTCCGGCTGACAGAAGTACACCATGTCCAGGGGCAGTGGGAAATCCGCGTGATCCGACGGCGGATAGCGACGCAACAAATCGGGCACCTGCCACAAGAAGACAAATCAAATTAGTGGAGTCGCTGTGGCAGCAGCAGCTGTTGCAACTCACCTGCACCGGTGGCGCCTTGCCACTCTGCATGCCCTTGGGCATGGGGGGCGTGGTGTGGGCGCCCACAATGGCCATGTAGTCGACGAGGCGCGGGCATAGCGAGGCACGTTGCTGGTCCGACATGCTGGCAATCTTCAGCCCCAACTATCCTTCAACGGGGCTTTGCTGCAAAGACAAAGAAAGGGAGAGGGAGGGAGATTGATAACAGTAACTAAACGAGGGGGATGGCAGGCAGCTGGTGGCTTAAGGCCATTAGCAGCGCCAGCTAATTGTGTTAAGCTCCACACAAGGTTCTTTAAGCTTCAAATTGAATTTCATTGAAGCGTCAACAAGCTCACGACGAAAGGATTTCGCCCACTTAGTTGGCTTAGCTCTTAAAACGTCGACTAAGCCCCCTTCTAACTACTGCACTCGCTGGCCACAGCTCAGCTGGCGCATCCATCGATGCCGCTTCATGGCCAACACCCTGCAGCAGCGTCCTTGCTCTGCCTCTTGCTCGCTTTATTCCTCTCATTTTTTTTTTATTTTTTTTTATATTTTTCTGCTTGCTTCAAGCGAAATGCTGTTAAAAAAAACACCTGCACACTGCCAGCTTTGGTAAATCCACTTAGGGCATTATCGCCGGGTATGAATTGCAGGTCCACGCAACTTAAATGCTCATTTAAGATTAATTGCCCATTTAACCTTCGTGTTCATCGATGGTCTTTCATTCTGAAACTTTGCGAGCTTTCTCTTTTGAAGGAAATTGGTTCAGTAAATGCCTTTTATTGGACTGTAAACACAGTTTATGTCTTTCACAGTTCAGGGTCACGCTGGGTCTTTAAAATTGTACAATATATTATATTATATATGTGTGTATATCTATCTCTAAGTTAAGCTTATGTATCTAGATGTAGCATGTCAATTGGTCGAAGCTAACTGCGCTCTAAACACTTTATTAATCTACCTCACATATCTTAAGCTCTTTCAATACTTCTGATACCACATCTTCAATTGAAGTTGATCATTTTTCTTTAGGTTGCCTTCTTTTTCTCGTTTTCTCCCATTCAACTAATTTATTTCCCTTTAACTCATGCGATGCAAATCTATTTACCGCACATGCCAACATCACTCACTGCTTTTCTAGCATCTCTGCTCCAGTTGACCTTTTGCGCTGTTAATGAATCTGCTCGCATTGAACTCTGTCGTCTAGTGAAAAGGTTAATCATAGCTTAACTCCCCACTGACTCAGCTGAGTCCCCGCACTACCCACATGATAATGTGCTAGTCGCGAGGTCGTAAAAATAACGTTTCGCAACATTTTGCAGATTAGCATTGGCAAATCGGGAGCAAGCGAAAGGGCAATAAATCAACGACATGCAAAGTCAATCAGTCTCTGAGGAACACTCTGAAATCAAGTCAGTGGCCTGCTAATGACCTTGCCAGTGTGGGATAGGACAGCAGAGGACAAGACTGGATGGGACACGATGCGACAGAAGCGACAGAAGCGAAAAGGGATTCGCTTTAAAGCGCAAATTGTAAATTGCCAATCGCATTGACGTCATGCGCGAGTGGGGCGCACAAACTAGGGTGTGCGAGTGGAAGAGAGAGCGAGAGAGAGGGGGAGAATAAGGGAGAGGGACATTGAAAGTGAAGTGAATGCAAATGGCACAGCTGAGCGAGCTTGCGAGTGATGCGCGGTACGACAGAAAAGTTCATTTATTGTGATAGACAAGCAAATGCCGGAGCAGAGAATGGGAGCGAAAGGGAGCTAAAAAGGGAGAGAGAGAGGGAGGTGAAAAGCTAAGTGCTTTGCAGTGGGGGAACAACCGAGCTGTATGAGTCCTTGGAAGCACTTCACCAGCTTATGATGGTCTCAAGGACAACTAATAGCAGATGTCAAAGCCGAAAACCAAAGCCAACTGGAAAACAACATGTTATACGTGTACGAGTGTGCTACATGTTCACAGTGCTTAGGGGCGATGTGGCACGAGGGGGCGAAGGAAAGGCGCAAACTAGAAGCCGACAATTTTCATTACTGCACAAGTTTGCTTTTCATGTAGTTGTACAAGGCCAAAGGATGTGTGTGTGTGTTTGAGTGTGTTGTGGTCCAGTTGCAGCCACAGAACGAGGCACATGTCATAGCTAATCATGTCAAGGCTGCACTTCCTGTACACACTGAATTGCAGCTCGTCAATTTCATTTAACGGCTTCAATTTGATGCATGTCCGACTCGCAGTGGGCAGGGAGGAGGGGCTCGCGAACGCCAACGCAATTGAAGGAGCCTGGAATCATGACATCAGCGCGAATAACGCCTGTGTCGCATTTCAATTGTCCTGCCCCCCAACCCCACCCTCCCTCTCCCATCTTGCGTTAAAAATAGCCAACAAGCAGAACAAAACTGTCATTAACCGAAAAGTTGTCAGCGAGGCGGCTTATGAAATCATCCGCAGCAGGCCAAGCGAAATTCAATAAGGCGCCCACGCAGCGCATATTGCAACATGTATGTACCACACACACACACACAGACACATACGCAGACTACTGCTCTTGATTGCCAGCTCGTATGCCCCATGTTGTTCCGTAACTTGGCGGGTATGTGGTGAAATTCCGTGGAGTGCATAATAAAGCTTCCTTTTCTTTGGATATTCCTTTGATACTCAAGCGAAGGAAATCAATATCTTATGGTTTCGCAGCTTCAAAGAGTTGTTAGCGTTCTGCAACTTTGCGTGGGAGCAAACAATATTTATAAATACCTTTGGCAGTCGCAAGAGTTATGAAATGTCATGAATCAAGTCGATAAAGACTTACAAAACTGAACAATCCGATTCTTGGTAATGCCTAAAACAAAGCCAACTTTCAACATTTAATCGCGCAAATTGAAAATGTTTCAAGGAAACTGGAGCTCTTAGAAGAGCTTTTGCCTTTGTCTAAGTTTGTTGTTGTATAAGCTCTTCTTCTCGGGAAATCAATGAGCTGGGTGCACAACAAAACAGACTGCCGAACAACAGGAAGGAAAGGGGGAAGGGAGAAGAGAAGGAAGGAAGCAGCAGCAGCAGAACTATTGCAATAAACAACGAGTAACTGACAAAAACTTATTATGCCCGGCAGAGGAAACAGCGAGAAAAAAGGGAAATATGTCACAATAAGCATAACAATAAAACTCAAATGCAAACGAAACTGCGCAAAAAGCGACCGAGAAGAAGGAGATGCAAAAGACGAGCCAAAAAGAATGCATCAAGAATGCCAAGGCACAAAAGGCATGAGAGCAATTTACGACAACTTGAAGATGCCTTTCTACTGGAACCAAGAATGTGACAACTGTGGGATGCAAAACGAAGAACTCTAGGGCCGGAGACTAACAGAAGATTATAAGTCTAAAAAATCATACTCTAGATTGCAATACAAAATGAGCTGAAATGGAGAAACCAATAAAGAAATTCAGGCTTTCCAATGGTTCATAGTTTAGTTAAAGATATTATTCTTAATGAATATATATTTAAATCTTATTATTTGTGAATTTATTACTGTTTAATAGTCACAAACTCGTCTGTTTCTCTGCCAACTTTGCAGCCAAACTGAGCGACCTTGTGCTGTAGAGAGTAGCGTAAGCTACTTTGTGCTGCTCCAGTGGTTCTTAGTCTCTGCTTCTTATCCCCTTTGCTGTGCCTACCCATCCTCCTTTTCATGCTAGCACTGCTTTGTGTCTTTGTCTGTCAGACGCTTAAGTGCAGCACAAAAGTATGCAACATTAAAGCAGCTGCAACATTAAAGCAGTCGCGTCGCGACAGCTCCGACTGGGACCACTACTGGCGCTCCGTTGGCTCCCCAACTGGGCTCTCTCGCTGGGCCACTTACTTGCGGGCTCGAGTGTCGAGGCAATGTCTCTGGGGCGTTGCTTTTTCAATTAATTTGACGTTGTGTGACTCGTCTTACGAGCATGTCGTATGTAGTGCCTGACTGTGCGTGTGTGCATGTGTGTGTGTGTGTGAGTGTGTGGCCGTGCATGTCTATTTGAATGGTGTGAATGACTTGTTGTTGTTGGTGCTGCTGCTGCTGTTGGCTCGCACGTGCCCAGTGCCTTCAGTTGGGGCATAAAATCGATAAAGGGCTCGGCAATTGTAGAGCCAGCGGAAAATGGAGAATGGAATCGAGCCGAAACCAGAGTCCCAAAGCCGAAACCACATCAGCATCAAGGCCACAGAATGTGCTACGATTTCGATGATAATTTTAGCGCTTATCAAACTCGCTCACACACACAGAGACAGTGGGACGCTCAGCCAATATACAATGCGAGGCGAATTCAATTAATGCAAAAGTGCGCGACGGCACATTTTATGCTTCATTACGAATTCATTGGAAAATTAGTCGGAAAGCAAAAAAACAAACCAAGAAGAAAAAACGAGCCGCAAAGCCAAAGCCAAAGGCAACGAAAACACAAACAAACGAACACACACACGCACACACAGAGAGAGGTGCGCGCGCTTGTCAGCTCAAAAGTGTGCTACAAAAATATAAAAAGCGAAAATTTTAACGCCGCTGCGGCGACGACAGCTGCGGCTTCCAAGCGGGTGGGCCAAAAATACTCAACGGGCCCAAAACGACGTCGGAGTCGACGTCGACGCAGGTGAGGTGGATTGAGAGCCGAGGTGGCTTCACAAGGCTAAGCAGCAGCAGAAGCAGCAGCAGCCACAGCAGAAGCTAAAGCTAAAGTAACAATGACAAATACTCACACACACATGCATACGCACACAGGGACAGATACGCAGCGGACACCCGCGTACGCAACAAGGTCACTGGAAAAATCGTTAAGCAGCAGAAGCAACAAAAACAACAACAGTGGCCACAACGACAGTGGCGCAAGCAGCGCAGCAAGCAGCGTGTCGATACTAAGCTGCTGCTGCTGTTAGTTATTGTAGTAGTATACACACACACACACGTACACACGTACACACGTACACACACACGGACACACGCATAGGCTCGCACAGAAGGGGGGCCTGCGCCTGTATGCGTGCCTCATTTGGCATGTGTGCATGTGAGGGTGTGTGTGTGAGTGTGTGTAAAAATCTATAGCTAAATTTATTACTTACCCGTTTCGCACTCTCTTCACGCTCGCTTGCTCCTCTCACACTGCTCCTCTTGCTCTACAACCTCTTGTTGTTGTTGTTGTTATTGTATTTATTGTTCAATGCGTCAACATTATCATTACAATTGTTGCTGCGCTGCATTGGGCCGATAAATGTGTGAGAAAGCACGCGCCAAGCACAAACACACGCACACTGAGACACTTTAGTAATCGAGCACTGACAAAAAATCTCTTTCCCTCTCTCTCTTTCCCTCTCTCTCTATCTCTTGCAAACACTATTAACTAATTGCTCTGCTCGCATTGCAGTTTGTAGTAAGCAGCAAGCAGTTCTAGCCTCGGCTTGCTCTTCGTTCTTCTGTTTCTGCTGCTTCTTCTTCTTCTCGGTTCTTCTTCTTGTTCGTGCAGCAACTAACAGACTAACTAACTGTGCTGGACTAGCTAGTGAAACTCTCTTAGCTGGCAGAGTCTGCCGCAATGCGTCCGTGCTGCGAGCTGTCTGTGGTGTAACTGTGCGCTGCGGCAGGCGAGTGTGACTAATAAAGCACCGTCCAGGACGCTGGGGCATGTGGTGGAATTACTGTGGTGAGTGTGTGTGCTGTGGTGGCTTCCTCGTCGTCATCGTCGTCGTCGTGTTGAGATTCCTTTGCGCGTGCAATGGCTCCGGACTGGAAATGCCGCCGCCAGTACGCGCCATTTGCCCATTTCGGCCTGTGCTCTTGTTCTTCTTCTTCTTGTTGTTCTTCTTGTTGTTGTTGTTCGTTTCGAAACTTTTTCATTGCTTACTTTTCTCGCTGTTTGCGTTTCGTTTTGTTGCCTGCGCCCGCTTCCCGCTTCCCACTTCCCATTTCCATGCCGCACTTGTTGGATTCTGCTGTCACACACAGCGCATGACGCTGACGCTGCCAGCCAGCCAGCCACGTGCGTTCCAACGTGTGTGCGTGTGAGCCTGTGTGTGTGCTGTGTGCGTGTGTGTGTAACCTCCAGCGTTTGGCTTTTTGTGTTGCCTTTGTTGCCATTAGTCAAATTGTCGTTGAAAATTGCGTTAAAAAAGCTGCGAGGCAAAGCCCGACAAAAAGCCGCAGCTAAATGGACTTATTAATACGCATGTGCCTGTATGCGTGCCTGTATGTGTGTGAGTGTGTGCGTGTTTGTTTGTGTGTGCATAAGTTGATTACAAATTTATGTGGAGCATGGATCAGAATCAGATTAATTTCGTCAATTTGTAGATACTCCACGCATATCCTTTGAGTGGTTATATATTTATGAGCATGAGTGTGCATGTATGAAAGCTTAGATCAAACGATTGAAGAGTCCCAAACTGAAGTTGTAGCTAATGTATTTATGTATTATTCATTTACAAATGTGTTTTTTACTTGTTTTAATTTGTTTTATGATTATTTATTAGTCATTTATTTATGCATTAATTCATTTATATTTTGTATGCGTTATTTATTTATTTAATCATTTCGTTTTCAGTTTTTTTTCCAACATTTATTGCCTTCTCTCTTTATTTTGTTCTTTTTTAAGCTGTGCCCAACTTAAGCTCAACTTTCAGCAGATATTTTTAGGTTGGTTCATAAATTATTCCTGAATTTGAACCTACGGTTTACTTATTGCGAAACAGCATGAGATATACGCGCGATGCGAACCGTTCTCAAAGTGAAAGCTGAGTGACATGTTTCACTTACGGCATCCAAATTGGGGAAGCGAATTCGATGAAATGAGGAAGTGACCCTCAAAGGGAAAACTCTTGAGGTACTGAGGTAATTAGCCAGAAATCTGAAGCCGCATTTAAAGAGACCGAAAAGTATTTCAACGGTATTTAATGCTAAGTTTAGGCATAACTGATAGATACGTAAAGCAACTTTAATACAAATAGGGAGTCTATTATTAATAGCCCAAAATAGTGAGCTTCCCATAGGCAATATCTTTAATAACTTATGAACAAAGCCGTCGAGTGACTATAGAGGAACGGATACGAAGAACTAACCGAAGTGGTAAAGGATTGAAAGCTGGAACTCGCTAGAAAGAGGGCAAAGAAAATTTAACATAATTAGCTTTACTATCATTATTGTTACTTTTAAAGTTTTACCTTACATCAGGCGAACATTTTTGATTGAAAAACATTTTTTTATCCAAGATGTCTGAAATCTACGTGCTGGAAATAAAATCCAAACACAGATAGATATGTTCCCTATTCATATCGATTGTGTGAGCCTGAACTTTGGCCACTATGGCATTGTGATTAAATGTTAAAAGATAAAGATGCGAATCAAGATGAAAGATGAAGACGAAACTGATGACGTAGATGAAAACGAATTGTTATTTGATGAAGTTGCACTTTCATTTGATAAAGCTGAATATGAAGCTGAATATGGAGGGGAAGATAATAAAGAGGAAGACGAAGACGAAGGATTCATCGACAATGAAAATAAAAATGTAAAAAAAATAAGAACAAAGATGAATTGAAGAAGATGAATTGAATGTTTTTATTTTTACGATCCAGAGGAAGAAGACTCTTTATTTAAGGAAGATAAAAATAATGATGAGGATGAAGATGAAGTGTGTTTTCATCCAGAGGAACCAATGGGTAGTGAGCAAGAAGCTTCCGGAAGTTAAGTTGGTGGATGTACTCGTATGTAACTCAAAATAACATGATGCCTCTCGCAAAAAAGTGAATCAAAATTGGAAAAAATAGAGTGTGAATAAAGAGCTACCAATTCTAAGGTAGATTTGTGATATTTAATTTTTCATATTCTAGTTGTACCCATTAATAAGTTACATAGACATATGAGTCCAATCAAAGAGCGTATTGATCGCAAATTGTTTTCAAAAAAGTGTTTTGCACAAGAACGGAAATTGAGTTTAGCTAGTTTTCAATTTGGTCCATGTGGCCGCACACACACACGTCCACCCACACACTCGAGTAAATAATTGCATTAGAGAACTCCAGTCAAAAGCTTTCAATGAGTTCGTTTTAGTGACGTAAAACTTTGTTAATTAACTTAAATTTGCCAGAGTCAGTAAATGTGGAGAAGTAGAGAAAGCAAGAGTTAATTGTCAAAAGTGCTCTTCTTCCTTTGTGAAAACGTTTTTATTATTATGCGTTGTGCATTGCACTTTTTAGCGCGAAAAAATTAAATAACGCTTACGTTGCCACTTCCGTTCAAAATGAAGTTAAGTTGAATAGAAATATCAAACCATTTAAATATGCACCGCGCCAAGTGTGTTTTGCACTTTTTTTTGACACTATTCATAAGACTTGGTGCCAGATGCGTGTTAAACAATTTTACAAAATAGCGGCATTCACAGTTTTGATTCAAAACAAACTGTTATCTTACAGTAATCTTAATCTGAGTATAAAACAATAATATAAATTTAAAATTTCATTGCATGGCGCCGATTGTAGTGAGTACTGTTTAGGTTCTGTTAAGTTGTAAGTATCGATAAGAATTTAAATATCGTAAGGTGCGGCTTACCGATACCACGAAAGACAAGTATCGGCGGCAGTAAAATAACGGCTAAGTAAAATGGAATGTTAACCAAATGTTGCAGTTTGACTGAGAATAATATAATATTGCTTGAATTCTCACTTACCCAAAATATATTAGAATTGATTTATTGGGTACTCTTAGTGTTTGCAATGGAATTACTATCACGGTCTAAAAAATCAAATTTACCGCCACGCCAAACTGATACTTAACAGCATTCGATATCTCAAAAACCGTGTCATCGACGCACATATTTTAACAGTGCCTTATTATCGATAATACTTAACAGTGCTCAAACAGTAGTCGGGTCGCCGTGGGTGAATGCCGATTTATAATTAATTGTTTTTTTTATTAATTTAAAGTACAATAAACGCGAAAGATAGTTCCTCTCGCCAGTTATCGTGTTCTGGTGCCAAGAGATGTCAAGATATCGTAAATAAACAAAATACTAAGACGCAACACGGCCATACGGCAGAGATACGTGAAACAATTGCCACAGCAAAACAATAGCATCGTGGAGCTGACACAGGCCACAACTCTACGGTCAGCTGCTACCTGAGGCTGAGGCTGAGTTCGAGTCGAGGTGAGTTCGAGCGGAGCGCACAGTGTGTCCCAGCTATACGGATACTAACTAAACTAATGCGTGTCTCTAACCAAGTTTGCAGCCAGCACTAACCACTGACCAACAACATTAACAACGTCGTCGTCATCTCTGTCTTGCAGCATAGACCTCTTTCTGACTAGCACATTGAATTTCAGTATTGGTGGCAGGAGGAGTGCTGTGCACCTCCCACGCGGCACACTCGGCACGCAGTTTTCTCACTCTTTCCGTGCAACAACAGAAAAGTTCGAACATTACTTTTCATTACGTTGGCTTCGAATTGAGAGCTTCCGTTCTGCCAGCGTATTAAGACCAACGCGACTGTTTATGCGACATTGCCGGCTACCAACACAAACACACACGCACACACACACATATACACAATGTATGTATGTGGGTGTATTTACATACATGCATATGCATGTCGCTGAACAGGTTACCAATTAAGGAGTGCTCTGATTTACACTTCAACTTGACCTTTGCATAAGGTTCGCCTGCGTTGGGGCATGTTCCCTATCTATGTATATCGGTCACAGCTCGGTGCACGCTGCCGCTGCTGTCGCTGTTGCTGCCGCCACCTTTTTGGCAATCAGCTTAGCGTGGCGCGTTGGCTGAATTTGTTCAGTAATCGGCAAACAGCGCGCGCGTACGCATTTTTCTAGCTCGATTCGTCTATACATTTTCATTTGTTATTATTGTTGTTTTATTTTATTTTATTTTTCGTGTCTATTCCCCCAGTCTGCTGACATCATTCTGCTGCTGGTCACTGAATGTGTGTGTGTTTCTTTGTGTGTGTGTTGAATTTGTTTATCAACGACGACTGCTGGCTAATAAACGGTTCTCTCTGTTCTCCGCACGTTTCTTTCTGCTCTCTTTCTGGCATTCGTAGTCAGGCCGTGTACCGTTATGCCCAGAACGGCAGGAGCAGCTCTGGTTGCACAAACGATCGCACGCTGTGCGTGAACTGTGACCTGTGACCTGTGAACCGTAAACTGGAGTCGCGTTCGTCGAGTACGTGTGCGTCGTCGTTTAACGAGTACCAAGTACTTTACTCGTGATTGCCAAGCTGACACCTGCTGGCGGCGTTCTCTACTCTTCTCTTCTCTTCTGCTTCTCTTCTACAACAACAACAACAACAACAGCATCCCTTTCCTTTGCCTCTCAATCTCACTCTTACTCTTCTGTCTTGCTCTCTGTCTGTGTGTGCCTCAACAATGTATTCAGCGGGTAAATAAATAACATGCAACCAAACAAACAGACATACAAATACATATGTACATATATAGCTAACTGTTCACATACGTCTGGCACAAGCTGTATGCATCATTCTCAAAGCAAATCAAACATTCTCTCCCATATTCGCTAATTATTCTCATTCGATTCTCATGCAAATTCCACGCAGTGTTTGATTTCGATATTTTTAGACTGTGTTTGCTTTCTTATTTCCAAGTGTTTCGCGTCTCTGTAACTTTTCAAGAGCAAACAAAACAAATACAAAAACAAATACAAGTTCAAATACAAATACAGTGCATGTACATAGATTTATGTCCACATGTTTTCTTTGATTCATTCAATAACTTCTGCAGACAACATCTGCCTGAAGTCATCGTCATCGCCATCGTCATCTACTCATCATCAACGTAGTGTTCCATTTCGCACCACTTGCAGTCGGAAACGGAAGATCACCATCATCCATTTGGGGTCAACCGGGCGGGCACCCATTCAAACATGCACATACCATACATAATATTTACTTAGCTGTACTCACCCATGGTGTACATATGGCATACGAGTATCAAGCACATCATTTGCCTGCGGCCAATTACATAATTGACCGCATTTTATGACCCCCACTTGTGGCTATCAGTATCAGCGGGATGATGTCGCCGGGCACCTCGTCGTCATCGTCGTCGTCGCCTCTGATAACTCCCTTTTCGTTTTTCAATTAAGCGTAGCACAGTGGGTCATGGCAATTGTGTCTGCAACGACTTTGATTGACGAGTTTCGTTAAATTGCTTTCATTTTTCGCAGAAAGAAGGAATGCAATTCTTAAAGATTGTATTGCAATTCATTTTTAATTCTATTCCCAATAGAGTTTGAACTCTACAAGTTTTATTTAATATTTTAAATGTTAATCAATATTAAATCCAGTGAAGTTCTGACTGTTGGTCATGTTTTGAATTTCACATATTTAATTAATAAACAGAATTTGATTTCTAAACATTTTCTTAAATCTTCTCCAATATCTGTTATGAAATTCCACATCGATTCTAGTTATGTTCACTCTGTTTACATACATACATTAAAGTATTCATAACAGAGTTTTATTTCTATAAATCGTGCCATGCTATCAGTGCTTTCATTTTCATAACATTCACTCGCTCATTTCTGCTATTTGCCCACTGTAACTTGAGTTTTGATTAGAATTCGTTGTTTGTTTATTGCCTTTATCATTCGATTAGCCCAACTTCTGTGCACAATGCCTTATCCAACTAATCAGGCTTATCAGCCGTGCCGCATTCTAGCACGAGAGACCATCATCGCACACCCTTCGACCTTATAGAGATTCATTCGTCAGCGCTTTTGATGTTTTCTGTGTAGATCTGCATACATATGTACATACATAA
Organism: Zaprionus africanus; assembly: GCA_018151435.1. Taxonomy (NCBI): domain Eukaryota; kingdom Metazoa; phylum Arthropoda; class Insecta; order Diptera; family Drosophilidae; genus Zaprionus; species Zaprionus africanus. Next base: position 1,372,563 of record JAECXB010000096.1, read on the forward strand.
CATAGTATAGAAGTACGCCTAGTATGTGTGTGTGTATGGAAGGCAGCTCGTTTAAGCAGGTGACTAATCCCGTCTACTATTTGCAGTGCGCACCCACGATTACGATTACGCCGAATCGGAAATGGACGAGCGCGAGAGTCTGTACTTCGATACGATCTCGCTGGCCGAGTCGGAGGCAGCGGCAGTGGCGGCAGCGCATCGCAAGTCACTGTCGCAGTCGCGGAATACCATTTACCACTCGGCCGTGGATCTGGCCGGGGATGAGGGGCGGAACAGCATGCGCCTGGCAAGTGGAGGCATTCCGGTCGACCATATGCGTATGGCCTGGCAACCGGGCTATCGACAGTCAACGGCACTGGAGCATCTAAACGGTGCAGGTGGAGATGTTACGGATGCAGCGATTGCGGCGCAGGTGGTGGCCCTACAAAATGGACGCACACATTTGCCCACCGGCATTGGCGTTAGTAGTAGTGGCATCGGACCAGGAGGAAGAGGAGGAGGCGGCGGATATGGTCACAGCGTTGGCGGAGGGGATGATGAGGTCTCTAGACGTCTATTAAGACAAAGTAGCACAGTTTCGAATAAAGATAAGAAATTGCCAATTACATACTCCCAGTGGAAATTGAGGGTAAACAACCAAGTACAACAACATACCTTCTACCGATCAACGATCTACGAGATCATACAATATACAACAAGCACCCAGCATATTGAAATCAACAACTGTTTATATATATACATATATAGTCTATCGATCATTAACAGCCTATTCTTTGCTCTCTATATCTTTTCTAACGCGCACTCAGTTCCTTCTTTTTCTGTTACGCTGCATCCATCTCTCTCGATCCTAACGAACGCTGTCTCGCTCACTCATCGTGCGCACGAGTCATGATCATTTACCGTTTGAGGCGTTCCATGGCAACACAATTCATCGCTCTCGCTCACACACTCGTTCACTCTCATTCATTGTTGGTTGCACTCCTCACTCCGTTTGGCTTTAGCTGCATCTGTGCGAAAAAAAATAGTGTCAACCTCAAAAGGAGAAACAAAAACAAAAGTTAATATTGCATTCTGCATATTTGATTATAGATTTCCAAGAAAACAATCACGACACACACACACCTACATATCTACACTGTATACATACACACACTCACACTCACACTGCGCCCACGCATTTGTTTTCTTGCTGCCTCCGTTTCTCACCGTTTTCTTTCTCTTTTTTCTCTCTTTTTCAATAGTTTGCTTGCGGGAATGGGTAATGGCAATTTTTTAGCATAAATAATATAAAACAAAAAATAATTTTAAGTAAATGAAAACAAAAGCGCATACCCCCATCCCCCCCTCATCGAAATTCTCGTGCTATTTGCGGGGTCAGTTTGCGAGTTCCACAGAAAATCGCGTTGATATCGCAAAAAATAATATAAATAGTTATTGTTCGGATTGAGAAATATTTCGTGATAATTTTTTTTGAGACAAATACCCTGTACAGTTCGCTAGTCGGGTAGTGCAGTTGTGTACAACAAGTTGTAAAATGTTTTGTCAGCTTTAAATGAGAGACCCAGTAGACCTTTGTTTGGCTAGCAGCACTTGAATGTACAGGGTATATGCTAGTCACGCTGCTCCACAAGAAAGAAGAATTAGTCACAGTAGAACTGAGTGGAGGGTCCAGCAACAGTTTGCACGTACTCAGTATATCACTTACGCGTCAGGGTATGTGTACTTTTATCTCAAAGTTTCGCTTCACTTTTGTTTCCGTTGAGCTGAGCTTTACTTATCGTAAACTACAGTGTAATCGAAAGAGCTGTGTAAACAAGTCTATAGCTCCTCCAGGAATCAGAAAGCCGATAGCTTGAGCACTTCTCTTGTTCTCTTTCCATTTCAATGGGTGACATTTAAGAAGGCTACTTCTCGAATCAAGTGGGCAAGTTGCCAACAGTTTCCTTTGAAGAGCCCAGGCAGAATGTTCTGTTCAGCCGTTTCCAAGGCAGTGCGATCGCTGTTAGCTGCAGAGGGTGGAGATGATAATGAAAGGGTATGAACACACACTATGGATCAGGAATAGATAGAAAAGGACGCGGCACCCGCACCCACCACACGCGCTTGGCACGCACAGCCTTTGAGTTTCTTTACGTTCCTTTTCATTCGATCGTAGTACATATGTACATACGCGCATATATGTACATATGTATGTATGTGTACTTTATGAGTATATACTCTGCGCACATCTGTATAAAAGCATAAGATCACCTTCGCATAGCATCCCGCACGCACACTTAACTAATCATCCATCCCTCTCTCTCTCTCTCTTTGTGCTCCACAGACCTATCGACGGTTTAGCGATGGCAAACGCAGCGTGGATTTTGTGCTGGCCTACAATGGGGAAGATGTGGACGAGGTTGCGGCCAATAAACGCAAATGCTTTGAGGCAAATCTACTACGGGAGGGCTTGCAGTTGGAGTACTACAAGGAGCAAAGGGTGCACTTTGTCAAGCTGCATGCTCCGCCCGAGGTCCTCTATCGGTATGCGGAAATACTCAAGATCAAGATGCCTTTGAAGCCTATACCGGGGCAAGAGCAAATCATTGCCGACACCACGTTGGAGTTCAAGACGTGCTTCACTCGCCTCTGCAGGCGGCTGTTTAGTTCTGTGCAGCTGAACACGGAAATCTTTCCCGAACGCGAACAGCGCATTCACATGGAGTTTGCGTGCAAATATCTAGATTTGTACGACAAGGATCATCCGAACTTCTTCGATCCCAGCACACGATATTCGATAATCAGTTTCATAATGCAGCGACAGCACTTCGAGAAGGGCGAAGAGAAGGCCGACAATCTGGGCATTGAGAAGTTGGTCGAGGATCGCGTCTATCTAAGTGCCTACACGTTGCACGACGTGAGTCAAGAGTGAAACTTTCTATATTCATAATTCGATAATGAGTTTTAATTCGATCATTTCAGAAAGATCGACGTGACGACCTGTTGAAGGAGTGGGCGAATGTTTGCAAATGGAAAAAGTAAGCACTCGATACATTTGTATTTATTTATTAGACTCATGTGTTTCCTTTGCTTCAACCAGCCTGCAGCCATTGGACTACGTTAAGGACTACTTTGGACCCAAGGTGGCACTGTACTTTGCCTGGCTTGGCTTCTACACCCAAATGCTGATTCCTGTCAGCATCCTGGGCATACTGTTCTTTCTGTACGGCTTTGTCACGTGGAACAGCGATCCGATTAGCCGGGAAATTTGCAACGACACCGATACGATCATGTGCCCGCAGTGCGATCGAGGTTGCAACTTTTGGCGCCTCAACGAGACGTGCACCTCGTCCAGATTTAACTATTTGATAGACAACCAAATGACCGTTGTATTCGCCTTTGTCATGGCCATTTGGGCTGTGGTCTATTTGGAACTGTGGAAACGGTATTCGGCTGGTCTGGTACATCGTTGGGGACTCACCGGTTTCAATCATCATGTCGAGCATCCGCGACCGCAATACCTAGCGAAAATATCGAACTCGAAGTGCATGAGTGCCAAGCTAGAGAATGCCAAAGCCACCTTCGATCCGGATGTGCCGTTCTGGAGCATCAAATTTTTACCCAACTTTACTAGCTACAGCATCATGGTGTTATTTGTAAGTGTACAGTCGATATACTTTCCAAAGATACCCACTAATTATTTGATGTAATTGCAGATCTGCATATCAGTGATCGCAATTGCAGCGATCATCATTTATCGCATGGCACAGCGGGCCTCAAGTAGCCTATTGGCTAATGAAAACTCGATGACATACAAGATTATGGTCCTGCCCATGACGGCGGGTTTTCTCGATCTGATTGTCATCTCCATACTCGATTTAGTCTATAGCAATCTGGCGGTTCGGCTAACGAACTACGAATACTGTCGCACACAGACCGAGTACGACGAGAGTCTCACCATCAAGAACTACGTGTTCCAGTTTGTCAACTATTACTCATCGCTCTTCTACATTGCGTTCCTCAAGGGCAAATTCGTCGGATATCCGTCCAAATACAATCGCATTTTCAGCTTCCGACAGGAGGAGTGCAATCCGGGCGGTTGTCTCATGGAACTCTGTATGCAGTTGGTCATCATTATGGTTGGCAAGCAGGCGGTGAATGCCATTGTCGAGATGCTCATACCATATCTGATGCGCACCGCCAAGGAGATGAATCAACACTACGGCTGGTATAAGAGGCACAGCGAAGAGAAGCTGGTGCCGTCCACCAATCAGTTCACCGAAGATTTCAATCTATTGCCCGCCGAAAACAATTCTCTTTACGCCGAATATCTTGAAATGGGTAAGAGCTTTACCAGATATCAGGTATACATATATAGTTGCTAATTATTCAATATTTACCTCCTGCAGTTGTGCAATATGGCTTTATAACGTTATTTAGTTTGGCTTTTCCGTTGGCGCCGCTGCTGGCGTTGATAAATAACGTAGTGGAGGTGCGTCTTGATGCCATCAAGATGCTACGCTTTGTCCGCCGACCCGTCGGAATGCGTGCTCGGAACATTGGCGTGTGGCACAACATTATGACGGTTGTGACGCACATTGCAGTCGCCTCCAGCGTGAGTCCCTGCGGTTATTCCAGATTCTTGCATATAGATAACGCTCTTCTTTGCCATTTTGCAGGCCATGATAATTGCATTTAGTACGAACTTTATACCGAAACTTGTCTATCGAGCTACACATGATGATCCGGATCTAACTAACTATCTCAACTTTACACTGGCTGCGTTCTATACCAAGGACTATACGACGCCTTCGTTGCTGAATGTCAGCGCCATGGCCAATGTCACGGAATGCCATTACACCGAGTTCCGCAACAATCCGTGGGAGAGTCAACCCTACAAACGACCCATGGTCTACTGGAAGATATTGATGGCCCGCCTCGCCTTCATTGTCATCTATCAGGTGAGCTTTACAGCAACTGATATTTTAGTTCTTTATTTGATTATTGTTATTTGATTATTGCAGAATATCATTACCATGCTGCAGGGCATACTGCGCTGGGCTGTGCCCGATGTATCTGCTCGCTTGCTCAAGCGGATCAAACGCGAGAACTTCTTGCTGCGCGAGCACATCATTGAGTACGAAAAGCGACAGGCTCAGGAGCTGACGCAGACGCAGCTGCAGACCCAGCAGAGCATAGGAGTCTCGAAAACGGAACCCGAGGAGGTGGCGCTGCGACAGCGCCTCAATGGCGACAATGCCACCACATATGTCTGAGATTATACGTAATTGCGAGTGCTTTGCCAGCAGGATAAGGAAACCAAGTGCATTTTAGTTGTAAGCCTCAGACTATTTGTTATGTTAGGCGCACGTTATATAGCGTTATAGCGAGCACGCAACTCATATACTTTTGTATATATGCAGTTTGTATTTGTATTTGTATTTGTTTTACAAAGTGCCCGAAAATGTTAAAATATTATCTACAATATTATTATTATAATTATAATTGTGTGCTTGACTTTGTACGCCGTACTTAAGCATAGAAACTCAATGTATTTATGTAAAGTTCATGTGCAAATGCTCACGAAACAAAACGAGGGGGAATCATTTAGAGAGATTACTGTAAATGTATATGAAATGTATAAAAAACAGCTGTTAAATATGTTTGCGGCAAATCGCACAAGTTTTATAAATCCACAAAAAGAAAATTATTGAATAATTGCCAAATTTAAAAGTGTTCGAAGAAAACCGCGACTGATGCAACCGACACTCGAAATTAGATACGATGTGAGTGTGTGTGTGAGAGTGTGTACAACAGCCATATATCTTCATAAGTACCATACATAAAGAGTATTGAAATGCACGCAACACACACACACACTCACGACAGACGCACACACGCGCTCACCTGCATCCACATTTACCATATATAGATATATACCTAGTATAGATCATTAGCAAGGCTTTCGCTGTTGCGCCGCATATGGCAAAGTAGAGAGCTATTCAACTGCATAGACACATACACGAGCACAAGATCTATTCACACTCGTTATTTCCAAGCGAATTCATTTGTACCTTGTCGATGCGAATATACAACAAAGAAAAGGAAAGGAAGAGAAAGGCAAAACCAATTACGAAACTAATCAAATGCATATGCCGAGCATAGCAAATGCATATGTTGATAACACTAATAAACAATCCAATGTACCTTAAACTATACACTAACACACTAGCCTACACACACACCCAAACAAATGTACATATTAAATACTGATATTTGTATATCTTATCATGAGTTCATATTCGCCAGCCCGTGCGTTTTATTGCTATTTATTTTTGTACCAATTTCTGTTGAACCCCATTTTGTTTATTCAATCCTGACCCCCCTACTTCGCCAAGCACCCACTGCATACTGTTTTATACAAGAAGAAGATGAAGAAGAAAGAAAAAGAGAGCAAATGCAATTAAAATTACGATACGATAAATAGTATATTTTATTATTTTGATAAATACATATTTATAAATCGTATACAAGTGATGCGTTGCGATAACGATAACAGATAAAGTTCTAGTGTAACTTTACATAGCATTGTTAACATTTTACAAAACAAACACTAACAGAGAAAACTATAAACAACAAGTGACGAATAAAGGTAATTCAAGAAATTCTAAGAAGACAAAGTCAATCAACAATGACTACCTCATGTTGTGGGGACTCATTCTTGATAATTAATCAAAGGGTAACCCTATACAAACTCTGGTTATTTCTTCAACCTTTCTACATACATAGTACATCATTTATGTTAATGATATGTAAGTATCTATAGTAAAGTTCTCCATTCACTTTGCGAGACACCGGAAGCTCAACAATTATCGGTGTCAACTTGAGATCCAGATAGGTATGCATATGTACCTATAGGTTTATAAGGTAACCTACCTATGTGTGTAGCTTTTATTGAACGGTGGCAAATCAATTGGAACCGACTGGGCAGCAATTGGCGGCAACACCCGCTGAAATGGACACAGACAACATTGAGGCAATTGAAGCACATCGAGCTGACACACAACAATGCTCCAGATCCAAGATCAGACAGCGTGATGATGATGATGCTAATCTAATCAGCTGTAACTAAATTGAAATGCATATGCTGTGCTGACTAATCCGTACCACGATCGCGACTCAGTCAATTGTCTTTGCCTGGCTTGGGCTGAGCTGAGCTGAGCTGTTGGGGATTCAAGCTGTTTGTTGTTGGGTCGTTCGACGATTCGTTGGGGGGCTTAGTTTCAAATTGTTCGGCGAAACGCTTGAATGGACTATTTGCATAACGAAAACGACAACAACACGAGACAACAAACACGAAAAGTAATAATAATAAATCCGTAAACTTTGAACTATATTTGCATCGATTGCATCTCGCAAGGGAACCGGACGCGATGAGCTTCAGTTCCGTAAGTAGAAAGAAATGTTGCGTCAACTGTGGCGCGCAGCGTGGACGGCAATTGTTGCCGATTCTCCGCCACAATCCCGTAGTGTGGGTGACACCAATCGCAGCTTATCCCTTAAGATGATTTATCAATTTGTTTTTCTTTTTGCAGCCCAAATTCATCAAGCAGCTGAGCGCAGCGGAACGCGAAGAGTTCTTCGATTCATTCGATGTTGTTTTCTGCGATTGTGATGGTATGTCCCGAAAGAGATAGCAACAGGAGAGCAAAGGGAAAGAGACACAAACTCACTATGATTTCTTGCACTTCTTCAGGTGTTGTCTGGTATACGCTGCGCGACTTTATACCCGGATCAGCCCAGGCCCTGGCGGAGCTACAGCGTCGCGGCAAGCAGCTTACCTTCGTGACCAACAATAGCATCACCTCCGTGGAGCAGCATCTGCAGAAGCTGAATAGCCAGCCACAGCTGCATATTGAGAAGGTAAGTCCTACTTCATGTTGTTCCCTGTTTTGACATGCCACGCCTCCTCCTTCGAACAGGAACAGATCGTGCATCCGGCGCAGACAATTTGCGATCACCTCAAGTCGATAAACTTCGAGGGATTAATCTATTGCCTGGCCACGCCCCCGTTCAAGCAACTTCTACGGGATGCAGGCTTCCAATTGTACCAGGAGGTGAGTTGCCCTGCCAGGTTGAGCTCTATTCATTAGTTCGCTTTGCTTTCAGCGCGAGGGATCCGTCATCCACAACCTTGGCGACCTGCGTGAGGCCATCTACGGCGCGGAGCCTATGCAGGCAGTCATCATCGATGTGGACTTTAATCTGAGTGCCGCCAAGCTGATGCGTGCCCAGGTCCAGCTGCAGAATGAGAACTGTTTGTTCTTGGCCGGCGCTGCGGATGCGTTGATACCGTTTGGAAAGGGCGACATTATTGGTGAGTTCATAAGGAACTGATTGCCTTGCATCTAGTACGTTTTCATCTTGTTCCGTTCAGGTCCCGGTGCCTTTATCGATGTCGTTGCACAGGCCAGTGGACGTGCACCCACCGTGCTGGGCAAGCCAGGCCAAGCACTACGTGAACTTCTTCACCAGCGTCACGCGCCCATTCCAGCCAGTCGAGTACTCTTTGTGGGCGACAGCCTGGCCAGCGATGTGGGCTTTGCACGTGCCAGCGGCTATCAAACCCTGCTGGTCCTAACCGGCGGCAGCAGTGCTGCAGATGTGGCAAAGCTGCCCCCCGACCATCCCAATTTACCGGACTACGTATGCGATTGCCTGGGAGATCTCTGCGATTCCAGGCCGGACAACTAGTGCCAGAAAGTTGAAAGCATTTTCAGTTGTTAAGGGTTCATTTTTAATGTACTTCAAAGATGTTCCAAATATACAGTTCAGTTATGTGCAATCTGCAGCAATAATGGTTTGAGTATTAAGTATATATTTCCCTTTTTATCAGAGACAGCAATCTACATGTTTCAAAACAGCCTCAGTGGCGAGCAGAACCTGTTATCAATCAGTTGAGCACCGGCTTATCTTAAGTTTTAGAACTTTCGACTTCTGAACTCGTGTTTACCAAGCAATGAAGAAGAACTAACCCACAATGCTGCGCTGCAACGGATTTATTATACGAGTATATCATATATTCTATGTGAAATCGGTTAGATAAGAGAAATAATGCCCCCCGCATGTGGTCTGTGTCTGTTCTGTCTACTGTAAATACTTTTCTTGTGGATACATTTCAATATTTATATACTGCTTTGTTCCAGATTCAAATCTCTGTGCTGCTCTAGACATGCGCCTTGGCGGTTGCTTCGCCCAGAAGCTGTAGGAAGTCAGCCATGCTGTCCGCATAGTAGTCTGGCAGTTGTTCCGCGTTCGTCTCTGACTGCAACTGCTCGAGTGTTGTGCCGCCAGAGAGCACGAGCAGCGTTTGGAAGCCACAGAGACAACCGAAGCGTATATCCTGGGCCAACATATCGCCAATCATGAGCACACGCTGAGGCTCCTTTATGTTTTGATGGTGCAGCAACTGGTTGCCCAGCTCCTTGCCAGGCTTGCCCAGCACTATTGGCACTTTGCCGCTTGCCTCGACAAGTATCGAGGAGAAGAAGCCTGGTCCAATGATCCTCACGTCCTTGGTCACGGTGAAGAAACGGTCAGTGCCGCCGATCAGCAGCTGACACTCGGCATTCCGCAAATATTGATCAGCACGCAGAATCTTGACTGAGCTCAGATTGAAGTCCGTATCGATGATGACTGCCTTCACCGGATTCGGGTCGAATATGTGCCGTTTCAGTGCTTCGTGGGTCTCCTCGATGGGTTGGTCAGGCTGCAATAAAAACGCGTTCATTATGGCTATTGCATTCATTACTATACGGATTCACTTACGCCAGAGATCATGGAATAACCCGCTTCGCTTAGGTGCGCCTTGAACTCGGGGCTGGCAATAACATAGATAGGTCCCTTGAATTGAACGCTGTTCAGATAGTGAACCGTTGTCTTGGCCGGATGCCAGATCTGTTCCGGTGTCACCTGCAGGCCAATCGTTTTGAACTGCTGCACCGTGTCCTCCATCTTGCGCACACTGTTGTTGGACAAGAAGGTGACTGGTTTGCCAGCGCGTTGCAGCGCCTGAATTCCTTCGGCCGCCCCCGGCACCCTGTGCTTCATGTCCCATACGACGCCATCGATATCACTGTACACACTATCGAAAGAGTCCAAGAAGCGACGACGTTCCTCCGCGCTCAGGTGTAGAATATGCTTAGGTCTTGCCTTTACTTGCTGCTGGAAAACCCCAGAGATTAGATTGTTTCTTGAAAACGAAGACTCATCATTAGCTTACACTCTCGCCGGGGCTGGCCATGTTGAGGTGTTCCTTTTCGCCGCTGTGTCGGTTCGAGGTGATGTCGATGGAACCTGCCGCACTTGACTAATGTGACAAACTCGACTGAGGCATCGTAGGCCCAAAAGCTGCAAAAATATAATTAACACTTGCCCCGCACACCGTCCCCTCCCTCGCTAGCTGACGAAGATGTTGCTCCCGATTTCCTACTTATCAAACACTCAAACTGAAACTGAAACTAAAACAAAGAGAGCAAGAAAAACAGCAGAGAAAGTCTACCTTCGGCAAACCGAAGGTTTTATACCCTTGCGGCTCTTGACTTCTATTTAAACCGATTGTTTCTATACTAGTTATAAAGAAAAGTACAGTCTTTCTTTTAAATTTAGAGATTCATTTGCGCCACTTATTCCACAAACGTGTTGATGCTGTTCAAGAATATATAGCCTCTATAATGAGTATACACTGCTGGTTTAAGTGATTATGCCCCCCGCAAGTGTATTATTAAGTGCGAGACCGATTCCAATAACAAACATAATAACAATACCAATAACAACGCACGACGCTTATCTCCCGTCGACTCTCGCTTTCGCTCTCTATCTGCTTTACCCTCTTTCTCCCAAGTGACGAGCAAGGTCTCTCTGGGTGTGTGTGTGTGTGTGTGTGTGTGCGGCTGTTACCGCAAACGAATGCTAGCTTTAGCAGTTATAATGCTGGGAATGCAATATGACGACTACATAAACCAAGATTAATGACAGGGCGTGTTATTTGTAAACCGATTCTAGGAAACAGCAACGGGTGCTTATGCTTATGTCTCTATATTATAAAGATAGTACAACGAGCGTCATCTTCTTCTAATCTGTCTGACACTAATTTCTCTCTGCAGAATGTTGCCAGATAAATATTTAGATACACGCACTTCGGGTCTATATACAGGGTAAACTGTGATTTATTTATATATAGGCATTTATCATGTCGTATTACAACTAACAATATAGCTAACAACTATCAACTAAACTAAAGACTATAACAAAGGGGAGATTTAAAAAAATTTTGACAAAAAAAATTAGAAGAAATGGATGAAAAAAAACATGGGGAATATGTCGATTCTAACGGTGTGAGTGCTTCCTTCTAATACTTAGCAGACATACAAGTTAATGAGAAATAAATATCGAGCTTGCTTATGTTTATAGTACAGTAGGTGCTAGAATTATTGAAGGGTGATTATCTATGAAGAGGAGACGCACAAATTTAACATCACAAGGCCCTAGTTCAGTGTACTCCGGAAGGTTCGTAGGTTAAACATAAATTAAAAACTAATATTAATAATATAATATCTCGGTTAAAATAAATGAGTTCTGTGTTTCTTTTCCGTTTGTAATCCTATTCTGAATATTGTAGTAGGTAACCAGGTTAAGGTGATAAATATAAAATAAAAATATGAATACTCTTTCGTTTGTGTAGCGCAATCAGGGACAACAAGCAACAGTGACAATGTGGTCCGCAATTGCTGGAGTGAATGCTAATCCTTCTCCTCCTGCTGCAACAGCGCCGAAATCTCCTGAAACTTGTGACGAAAATCAACGCTGCTTTCACTAATCACAGACAGACTCGACGATGGATCCTAAACAAGTTGGAGACAACGAGATTCAATTAGTTTCGTCAGGGCATCCTTAACTTAGTATTTCGCAGCACTCACCAGTATATCCCGCGTGGCATCAAAGTCGTCCAGGTGGCCCAGCAGGCTGGTTAGCGAGAAGTCATTGATGTTCTCCTCCAGCCAACGAGCATTGGATGTTGAATCTCGCAACAGGTGCATCGGGCTGACGCTGCCATTGAAGAAACTCAGTGCTGTGCCAATAAGAGCGAGACAGCAAGAAAGAAAGGCAGATAAAGAGCGAGATAGGTGTACAATAGTGATTGCAATATAGAATATATGGTATTTCGATCTGTTTTCATCGTTAACAACTAGTTTTCATTTAATTTACCTGTGCTCTCATCCTGGGCGCCATCTGGCAATGTGGTGGTGCTTGTGGCAGCTTCAGTCACTGCTGTATCGGCATTGTGTTCCAGGTTCGGCATGTCCAGCCCTAGGCCGGGCGAGCTACTGCGGCTGTAGCTTTGATTGTCCTCGGACTGTGAGAATCTTATGTCGCTGCTGTTCGAGGTAGATTTGGAAGATATGGGAATGGCCAGTGCCGAGTGATGCAGCTGGCTTTGGTAGCCGCTGCTGCTGCTGCTGCTGCTGACACGTTCGATGGGCTCGAAGAGTCCGTTTTGCAGATTTCGCAGGCTAACCAGATCGTAGGGTCGCGTTGAATCCGACGTTGCTGGCAGGATGCAGCGCTGCACCAGCACCTGCCGCGAAACCTTCTGGCGCGTTAGCTGCAAATAAAATTCAATTATTAAGGTCTTTATAGGGACTCCCTTGATTCACTTACCTTGGACAATTGACGCACAGGATCAATAAGATTGCCCATGGGCCGCCGCAGCGGCAGCATTGGCGTGCGAAATGTTACCTCGTTGCCATCGGCAACGCTAGTAACGCTTTGTCCAGCACCCGCACCCGCACCCGCACCTGCACCAGCACCAGCTGAACCATTTGCCAGATTATTGAGCCATTGCGTCTTGGTGATTAGATCCCGTTTGCGATCACAGCTATGGCCACAGTTGCATTGCCGTTTGCGCACCCGTTCACTCAGGTTGGCGACCAACAGCAGATGCTTCAGTTTATTGCTTACAGTCGCCGTTGTGATGGCCTTAACGCGTTCCGCGCTATCACAGTCGTTTGTATTGTAGGGCAGCGAGGATGAGGACGATGAGCTGGACGAGCCGCTGATGCTCGTCAAATTGTTCGCCTCCGCATCGCACCAATAATACTCGAGCTCCAGCTTGGAGTCTTGTCCCAGCACTACATAAAGATCCCCAATGGTTATATCCGCCGAATTGGACACAGTCCAGCCGCGGCGTATACGCTTGATCACCTCGTCGCTGAGCAGCGGCTTAAAGTTGCGTGCTGCTCCAGCATTCGCCTTGGTGCCCTTGCTGGCGCTGGACCCAATCGAGTCCCGTTTGGCACGTGCGGAAGCAGGTGTGGATACCGATATAGCAGTCTGCGTAGACTGTGCTACACACAAGGTTGTCGAACTGCTGCAGCTGCTGCTAGTTGCCGCATTGTTGCTGCTGCTGATTGCGTTGCTGCTTGGGGCAGCTGCTGTGGAATCACTTGGCACATAGGCTAAAGGCAGCGGCATCATGAGATCCTCAATGGTGTCGTTCAGCTCATCGATATTGGGGGTTTCCATCTTGACATAGGTGTTGCCATCGCTCAGTTCGTCTAGCGATGACTTCTCGTGCGCCGGACTAGAGAGCGACTTCAGTTTCTTAGACTCTGGCGAACGCTTCTCTGAGCCGCTTTCAGTGCGTGCACGTTTGGCGTTGGCAGCAGCACTTGTCGCCAATGTATTCTCGAGCGTCTCGCTGCGCACTTTGATGCCCAATCGCTCCTCGTAGGCGGTCAGGCATATGTTGACGCTACTCAAGTACGCCGTGATGCTCAGCAGAGGTCGATGTATGGCCACGCCGGGCTTTGGCTGGAAGCAAATTGCTGGTTCGGTTAGGGGCATGTCGTGGACTTCACCACCGTTTCCCATCAGCTGCTCCTCGGCGAGTCGGGCATCGGCACTGCGCCATTTGTACTGAAATGTTTGGATGAAGCTAACCAGCTTCTTGTGCAGTGGCACAACGGCACGTCCGCGTGGATTCTGTGCCAGAGACTGAACACGTCCGAATGCCTCCATGTTCGCCGGAGTAACTAGCACCTCGATTTTGCTGGGCAACCTAATGTCCTCCAGCGTGTCTGCATTGAATGAAGGAAATGTTTAATTCTGTGCAATGATTGAAACATCACTCTGGACTCACCATCAAGCTGATTGAGACGACGCAACGCCTTGCAGGAAGGCGTCTTGATGCGTATGTTCTTTCCCTTGCTGCGCACAATGATGTGGCCATGATAGATTAGCTGCTTCAGTTTCATGAAATGCTTCTCCGTGAGAAACTGCAACTTGCGACGCATTTCCCCGTAGTTTATCAAGGTGTACAGCTCCTGCGCGGGTTTCTTCAGCTCTACGGAATGGAAGAGGGAGTGAGAGTGTTAGAGCTGAGGAGGGAGATCACGGAGACTACCTTACCATCTGAATAGCGCACATATTTGCCGATTTTGTGATATGTTTGATAGTAATGCTGTCTCACTTGATCCTTGCTCTTAAAGCTATAGTCGCTGCTCGTGTTGCGTCGCTTCAGTTTGCCATTGATACAGTTGGCCACTGCCTCGAAATCCTTGCCAAACTCATTGAGGGCATCGAAGAAATAATTGCGTTCCAAATTTGTCCAGGTCGTCTTGTTAGCAGCGCGCATCTGTGAGGGCGTCTTCTGGGTGGCCTTCTCCTCCTTTTTGCTCAGCTCACGCTCGGAAGGCGGCGGTGTCATTGGACGCGTCAAATCGAGTTTCATTTTTTGTATGACGCGTGCACTCGCCCGTGTTCCCGGGCAATTCTGTGTGGTCACCGAGCCAAGCAGCTCCTCGGGCTTGTCCAGCTTGGACTGTGCACCCTTGCCATTGTGTATGGTTGCCTCGGAAGCAACAGCAACAGCAATGGGAGCTGCCGCAGTGGCAACTGAGGGAGCAGGGGCAGCAATAGCCTCGGCCGACGACTTGACATACTTACAAACGATGCCGTTGTCTTCCATTTTATGCCCGCCCCCCCACGTCTTGGCGACGAACTGCAAAGAATTAGCAATTTATTATGTATGCATTTCAAGTGCACTAAGCAACAATACTGAAATCCCAACAGCGAAATAAACGAATAAATATCAAACTTTGCACGACGCCAGCAAAAAAATGGCGCTCGCCGATGGGTCAAAAGTTGATCGTCGTGTTTGTTTGTGTTGAGGCATTGTTGTGATTTTGCCACTGGTTGCATGGCATTCCTTTGCGCATTTACTTACCCAAACAGTATTAATTATTTATTTTGAGTATGTTTTGTTGTCGTTTTGGGACTTATTTATCTCATTGTTTTGCATTTTTTAGCAGCGTATTTTGTTATGTTAAGTCGCGGCTACGTTAATTTGATTCTGTTAACATTAACATAACATAACACTGCTCAATTCCCGCTTTGCTCATCAAATTGCGTTTACGTAACGCATTTTGCTCTAACGGGGCTGAAATTGCGCGTCCAATCTGAGGATTTCCACTCTTACGTTCGTTGAAAATGTTAGCATAGCTTTACGTAGTGTTATGTTATTTTTGTTTACCAGCTTGCATGAATGAAATTTCGTTACACCAACATACTAAAAACACATTTTTGTTGCAAAATCGAATTCATTGAACAAATGTATTTCAAAATAGCCGAAATATATTTGAAAACATTTTAAGTGAGCAAGGAGTAATAATTTTGCTAACAGTTTTAAATAGCAACGGTCATTATTATTGTAAACAACGATCAGCTGACGCACTTAACATTCGAAGAATACGCAACGGCATTCATGTTAACGTCAAATACAACTCTGTTGTGCCGCCATAGTTGTGGTGAATTTGGTTTTTAAAGAGGAAAACACACATGTAAAGCAATTTTAAATTTAATTTCCTTAAAACTATACAAAAAAAAGGCTTGTTGTGGCTATTTACATCACAAATAAATACCGACTAATACTAGTACTAGCACCAGGACGATGAGTATAATAATGAGCATTATCTTTCTCTGCAATAAAAAAAGAGATAAGGAAACGTTATGCAAATTTTTAAAGTAAACGATTAGTTGCTAATTGAAATAATCGTATAGATATCGCTCATAACACTCACACATACACTCATCTCACCTTACGGGCCTTCTTTTGATACTCCTTCGCCTTATCTAGTTCATTAGCCCCCTTATCCGTGTATAACGATGCCTGATTCGCATGGAACTCGACCCTTTGTATTGTCTCGCTCTGTTCCATAACAAGAGTTTGAATACGCATAAATAGTGCATGGACATCCTCAATAGATTTCTCCAGTTTGCGCAGCTCATTGAACCGATCCATTAGATCGCGTAGTGTCTGTCGCTCCTTTTCTGTCTCTTGTAGAATCTGAAGTCATATCAAAATTACCAGATAAAAGAGCTAAATTCTATAACCAATAATCGACTTACATTATCCACAAAAAGTTTTGTTGTTTTGTTCTCAATCAGCAGTTCAATCTCCTGTTCACTGGCTTCCGAGTGGACTAAGGTGAAATGATAGAAAAATGAAAACAAACGGTGACTTTCTTCTTCATCAAGTGATTTCATTAGCTCCACTCACTTATTTTCGAATGCATGCGCAGATTCTTCTTCATCTTCGCCTCAAAGTTCTGCAGAAACAACTCGTTCTTTTGCCACAGATTGATGTAGGTCTGGTACAGGCCATAGAACAGGGTGCGCTTCATTCGCGCCTCCAGACTGTAATCTGTCTCTGGCGGCAGATTCACCTTGAATTCCTTGAAGCGGTTCATCAACTGATTCCCCAGCCGCAGGTTCTTGTTGTGTAGCTCATCCATTTCGTTCTCTGTGCGATATAAGTTAATGATGTTTGGTCCCAAGCTAAATCTGCTGACTCTACCTACCGCTAAAGGTGCGCAAGTTAATTGTCTGCGACATGCGATTCATGGCCTCAAGATTTGCTGCAATCTGCGACAGCTGGTACCGAATCTCTGAGTACTGAAAGTAGAAAGGTATATGGAAACTATTATAAAAATGTATATCATTCTACTACTTTGGATAAAAGGGGCTGACCAATTTCTAAAACTAACGTAACTTGATCTGCGTTAAATACTTTAATCAAATCAAGCTGCTTATAATCTCAGTGATCTAGTTAATCAGAACAGATAAGGTAAGCAAAATCGGCTCGGCTGTTAATGCTGATCAAGAATATATACACATATGTGAACTGTGGTTGGTGGGGCTAGTGATGCCTCCTTCTGTGTCTGAGATACATTTTCCCTATAGGGGTAGCGGGTATAATTAAGATAACGTAAAGATAAATATTGAATAAAGTCAAAGATAAATATTGAATATAAACATTTTGACATAGTGAGCTGAGATAATGTCACAACCTGACTCAGTTGGTGTGTCACAATTTCTGTAACTTCATTATCGTTTCGAAAATCGAATGTGTCATATCTGTTGAAGTGAATCAGAACGTAAGCCTTCATTGAGGGGAGATCGACAGTCGTGAAAATCGGAACCTTTCCAGATCTGTTAGCAACACAGATAAGTGAAAAGAGATCTTCAGTTTTTAGCATGGGATCGGCTCTTCTGGGGTTTTGGGGGGCGGGAGAGGGGTGTGTGATAGGGGCTACAATACAATTTGATATGCAGATTATTTTGTACATGTGTATTTTATTCATTAGACGGCGCTGTAAGGCCGCCAGTATCGCTTATCACGGGTTCGCGGCGCGGCTCGTCGATTGAGTAACGCGCTGCTGCTACTGTCGCTGTCGCTGTCACAGTTGACGCTGACAGCGACTGCGACCTCGGCGTCGTTGATTCATGCGACTGCCCGCTGGCCGAACGAAAAGATATCAAAGAGTTCTTTTTGTTTTCTTATTGGGAATCACTTACCGGATTCAGAATGGCATCCACATTGGTTCCATACTGTGCCATCTTGTCGCGATCCTTGTTGTTGTCACTGCTACTGCCGGCGCCGCTGGCGCTGCTGCTGTTGTTATTGTTGTTGGTGTTGCTGCTGCTGCTGTTGCCGAGCGTTTCGGTGGTGGCGTTGTAAACACTCAGCAGCAATGAACCGTTCGAGGATGACGACGCCGAGTTGGCGCTCAGTGAACGCTGCAAGAAGTTGAACAAAAACGTTTTAACGGTAAACGGTGAAGCACGCCCCAAACTGGTTTTGCTTGGCCAAATTGAACAACATGAACGGCATCAGGGGCCGACACAACTCGAACTAAAACTTCAGCTAAGTACGCGATGTCGCAGGCGGATCGGATCTGTTTCACTCAACTTGCCGGCGGGGGCTGACTGGGCGCGAAATGCGCAATCCGAGCCAAGTGTGTAATGAGAAATGAGCAAAGCGGGCCCAGCAAACGAGGCGGCGGCATTTGTGGTGCAATTGTTGTGCGCCTAGACCCGCTGGGCCGACGACTGGGCGATGGGCTGCTTTATCGCTCTTATCTATGGGCAATCTACGTGAGCACTGATAAACGTGCTCCATACCTTCCTCCCTCTGACAGTGCCTACTTATCATCCCATTCCCCTAACTGCTCCCGTTAACAAGTTAACGTAATGTAAAGACCTTCGCCTGCAGTGGAACACAACCACAGCGTACCTTTGCAAGTGGAGCCTAAGTCTGTTAAGATGCGCATTTCCAAGTCTGTAAAAAGTCATTGGAATTCAAATTTGAGTTGAATATTCTGCTGACATAAATATAACGCATTAGAATCGTGGGCAACTCCTTTTGAACTGTTAACTTTACGTCAGTGCTGTTAAATTTTGAATCCCTTTTGCACTTCTGCTAATGATTTCTTGTGAACTCTGTGATCGCACAAGTAGTATCCCGTCGAGCGATACACGATAGTCGATAACCGATTGTGTTGTATACAAAAGGTGTTGTTTCCTGCACTTATAAGATAAGAATAATTGATTGCAGACATAGAGTATTGTTAAACACTTCCTTTGCAATTCCTTTTGAACTGTTAACTTAACGTCGTTGCTGCTAAATGTTCAATCCCTTTTGCAGTTCTGCTCGTGTACATTGCTACACTGTGATCGCCCAATTAGCATCGCGTTGAGCGACCAACGATATCCGATAACCGATATTGTGCGATGTGCGAAACAGTTAACACGCGCCCCCAACTTACCTGCAACAGCTCTGGCAACCTGTCTCTGGCCATTGTGAATGATTGTTGTAGTTGTTGTTATAGTTTAGCGATGATTTTGTAAGCTGTGACGCTTTTCATTTATTTATGTTTATTTTCTTTCAGCTTGTATACTGTGTACTGTGTATATTTCTTTTTAAGCACTTCTCATGCACATTGTTTCTCGCGGCACTTTGCACGTTCGATGGGATGAATGTAAATGCGACCGTTTTTGTCTCCCTTATTGTTATTTGTTGTCGTTGCTGTTGTTGTTGTTGTAAGGCCTTTGCATAATGCACGAGACGCCGCTGCAAGAGAACGCAAGCTGCGCTTTGAGCTTTGGCGCTGTCTCTGCCTCCGTCTCTGTCTCCGTCGCTGCTTCTGTTGCTGTTGCGGTCTCGCTCTTCTTCTTGCCACACTTACGCGACGTCAACAGCTGTGCATAAACTGTGCGTATTCTTTGCTGTCTCCGTTCCCGTTGCTGCCGACGCGTGAGAGAGAGCAGCCAGAGACAGCCTGAGAGTGAGAGTGAGAGCGAGAGAGAGAAAGAGCCTTAACGAGCAATATCAGAGCTGATAAGCAGCGCCGCTTATCGCAATTTAATTTTGCCCTTGTGAGTAGGTGTAGGTGTAGTAGAGGTGTCCGTCTGTGTGTGTGTGTGTGTGTACGTGTTATCGCACTTATCGCGCCTATCGCACTTCGGGCACTATTTCTGTTGCTCTGCTGCACTGGTATTTGTTTTTGCAACGACTATTAGTACGCGCTCTCTGTCGTTGTTGCTCCGTTCAATTGCCGTGCAGATGGAGGCAGAAAGAGAAGGAGAGAGACTGCGCGAGTACTCAATATTCAATATTTGCTCGCTTCATTTATTTATTGCAGCAGCTTGTTTATTATTATTATTAGTATATTGTATTCCTCCCTCCCTCTCTCTTTTGCTGCTTTATTAATTTTATTTTATTGTTTAGCGCTCTCTGCGCGCCGCTTGTCGCCTGTGAACTGAAAGCGCCGCTCGCAAAATGAATTCCACTTGCTGCCTTTGTTGAGCGTCAGAAGCTGCCACTGAGATTTCTTTCAATTTAAGATTAGCACAAGCTCACACACACACACACACACAGAGAGAGTATATGTGTGTGTGTGTGGGCAATGATAAAGTTATGTATTATATGTAAGTTGTCTGTTGTTGTCTCTTGCCAGCGCGTCTGCACTTTTCGGGGGCACTTCTAGATAGTTGAACCGGTTGCGATGCTTCGCGAGAAATGTGTTAATTGTCGTTTTTATACTAGCAACAACAACAACTGCTACAACACCGACGCCGTTGCCGCTGTTCGATCGAAGGTAGTCGACGTCAGCTGAGCAACGGTTCCAAAAGTCACTTGCGCTAATTAGTTGAACGTATTTTTTTTTTTTTTTGTTGTTTTTGTGTTTTATTTTTCTTCTATTGCTTTCTTGTTGCGCTTGCAAAACGTTCGAAAGCTTCCAACCGGCAAATTCTTATGTAGTATTTCTCTTTCTCGTTCTCAAATTGCCAGCAAAAAGCACACCGCGAGCAGCAACAACAACAACAACCACAGCAACAACAACCATAACAACCTCAACAACAGCAGCAGCGCGTCACTTGGGTCACAATCCGCAGCTCGCAGTTCGCAGCTCGCAATTCTCAATTCGCATTTCAATGCATTCCAATTACGACAATGGAACAGTGTGAGGGGCAAATTGATATCGGGTGATAGTGCTGCCTATATGCATATATACATACTTATACTATATATACTATATGTGCACTTGCAACAGTATCGCATCGCTAACAAAGCGAATTTATTGTTACTTAATAGAGCGACACACAAACGCCAATTGCAGGGTATTTTATTGCGTTCAATGAACGCTTTATTGAGCTGAGTGAAAGGAGAAATACATATTTATTTAAGAATAAGAAACGCTAGAGAGACAGACAGGGTAAAGTACAGTCTAGACTGAAACAGGGTATACTGCAGTCTAGAATAAGGAGAGTATACTGCAGTTTGGACTTCAACAGGGTATTCACGTCTAGACTGGATGCAATGTGCAATATGAACTGTGATTATGCCTTGTAATGCTGTTGTTAATTACTCATGCATATATAATATATATATCCATATGTATACAATATATATATTGAATATAAATACAGCAAGCGATACTTATACCAAGAACTGTGAGTCAAGTTGGAAGCTGAGCAAAAAAATCCCAACTCAACTCGATGCGAGCTAAGTGAAAGTTGCCTGCAAGTGACAGATCAAAGCAAGCACAGAGAGAGGGAGGAAGTGATAGAAAGAGAGAAAAACAGATAGAGAAAGGGAGAGATAGAGAGAGCGTTGCTGAAAGGCAGACTTGAAGATAGTGGAGGCCTGGAGGAAGAAAGCATGCAGGGAGTCCAGGGTTAGCTGGAAAAGTTGAAATAGAATAAGGAGAAAACAACTTTATGCGCGACTATTGATTACCCTTTAGTTCATACGAGTCTTGTGATAATATTCAACAGATTGAACATATGAATAAATGTCAGACTGAAGTTATACCCTGTACTTTTGACAAAATAAAGAATGTAGTCCATAATAGAAACTTGCAGATAAAAATTTCAAATTAAAATTAATTTTATTCATTCAATGTACGCACTTGATTTGTTGCATGACTTATGCAAGGTATCTAGGGGGTATCTACAAGTTGTGCCTGCCAACTCTTGGCTTCCAATGCGCTGTGAGGCATTGCAAGTTAATGAAAAGTTGATCGCTTGGTCAAACAACTGAATGATGTGCTCACTGTACTGACAAACTAACCTCACTTTCCCCCTCCCTCCATCCCCCTCTCCCTTTTCACTTTCTCTGGCTTTCCCACTTCATTCATTACGTTCATTTACTCGCTTCCCTTCAACTTGAGTAACAGCCCGAAATCAGTTTCAGCCATGCGAATTTCGCTTTAGCTGCGGCAACGCATTCAAAATATTTTCATACGCCGTGTGGGCTGCCTTTGTTTTTATGTTGTTATCCAGGCTGCTCTTGTTATTGCTATTTGTTGTCGTTGCTGCTGTTGCTGTTGTTGTTGTTGCTATTGTTGTTGTTGTCTTCTTGGTGGGCCGTGCTTTAGCGCAGCTTTGTTTACAATTTATTTTGTCATGTGTCGAAAATTGCAAATTTATGAGTTTTTGATGAGTCTTTTTGTGCTCGCATCGCTCGCAGTTATTTGCTGGTGTTTGCTTTTATGTGGGTCAGCACACACACGCGCGCACACACACACATATATACGCATACACGCACCCAGCTTGTCCTGGCGCATCCCCCCTACTATGTTCCCTTTGACTTTTGATTAAATTCGCACGCGCCAAACTATAAATGGCGCAAAAAATATGAAGAAAACGCACACAACAAACAGGAGGGAAAAAACACCAATACGCAAAAAGGAATGCAAACAAATGTGTGCATAAAGGTGCTTCAAAATATTTTTCTAGTTTTTACCACGTGCAAAACCAAAAATTTATACAAATTGCTTTTAAAGCCTTTAAGGCAATTCCAGCCAGTGTGTGCATGTGTGTGTGTGTGCATGTGTGTGTGTGTGTGTGTTCGTGGGAGGATATTTGTACGCGCGACAGCGGCCTGATTGAGGGATGGGGGCTTGGCAGTCTGCGTCGAATACAACTGACGAGTCAATTTAAATACGCGCCCAAAACTATGCAACATTTTTAGTTTGCACCTCGCAAGCAATTTGCATGAAATGCGCGTCATCCCAACGTTAACTGCGACGTCAACTGCGACGCAAACTGCAAGTAGTACACACAAACACTCACATGGCCTCTCCTCTCCCTCCTCCTGCTCTGTATCTCTGAGATGCGGCCAAGTATTTTGCTATTTGCGGCCAACGACGACGTCATAACGATGTGAATTATTCATTGTTTCTGCCTCAGTTGTTGTTTTAATTAAAGAGGCGACGTCAAAAGAAGGCGAAACTGCAAAACAGGCAACAGCACGTGCAGCGGAAAAAGGCGTGCCTGACGAGGGGGAGGAGGGGGCGTGGCCTGATGACTGGGACAAAGCTCATACATAACAAATTGAGAGTAGCAGCAAAATTTAAGAGCTATAACAGTCACTCATCTCTGTCTCTCTTTCTTCCTCTCTCTCTCTTTCTGTCTCTGTCTCTCTCTCTCTGAGTCTCCTCCTCCTTTTCAGAGACATATGGGCACGAACCCATTGAACAACTTTGACTGGCCTGTTCCCGCTGATCTCTTGATATAAATTCACACTTAAAGTTATCGCGAATGTATTCTTCTTCTTCTTCTTTTTCTCTCTACAAAATGCATAAACCAATCAAGCACTAATTTATGAAATCATGAAAGCCGTAAAAATATTTTAAGTTAATAAACTACAAGTTGCAATTTCCCCTCCCCACCCCACAACTCTGCATAAGTTGAGACATTACAAGATTATCGCAAGTTCGACTGCGAATCGCTGTCAATCGCATTGCAAATTGAATTTGTGAATATTTCATATGCTGCGCGGTGGACGAGTTGACAAATCGAATTGATTTGCTTGCGTTGGGCACTGGGGGAGGGGAAGATGCCAGAGGAGGGGCAAGCAGATGAAGCAGGAGGGAGAACAGCTTGTGGTAAGCTGATAAGCAACTTGCCACATCCGTTAGCTGCACCTTTAAAGTGTAGTCAGTAGAGACTGGGAAGGAAAGGGGCGTGGGGGTGGTGCTGTAGCGCGTTGCCAACCATCCGAAAGGCATAAAAAACAGAGGCAGCAGCAGCAACAACAACAACGAGAGCAACAGCGCCAGAGCCCGCGCCAATTGCCAAGGCGCATTATTTATCGCATTCGCGTTATTTGCACTGCAGCGCCGAAGGGTGCAGGGGCAGGAGGAGCCTTGTGGGGGGTGTGGTTGGTGGCAGTGTCAGCAAAACAAAATGGCGTTACTGCCATAATGGCAGTCGTCGTTGCCGTCCTTGTCGCTGGCGCAGCGGAAGCTTGGCATTTATTGCAAGCGACAATATTTTGCGCTGCCGCTGCCGCTGCTGCTTCAGTTGGAGATGGCAGCAGGAGCTGCAGCTGGGCGTCCTGTGTGCATCCGTTGCTGGCTGATGCATAGAGGCTGCCTACGGTGCCTTCTACTCCTGCTGCTTCTTCTTCTGTGTCTCTCTGCGGCTGCGAGCGCCTCATTGTGGCTGCGCTATTTGTTTATAATAAAGCGAGGCGAATTTTTTGCACAATGCAAGAGAAATGCGTCCAGGATGCGAGTGGCGATAGCCAAGGATATGCGGCTGCCATTGACGATGCTGTTGGCATCTTTGCCGCGTTCAATCGCCCGGTGGGCGGAGGGCTGTGGGCAGATCCGTCCTGCTGTCAACCTATTTATTTATGCAAACACATAATTCGTTAGTTTTCTTATTTCGTTCGAGCAATCAGCGTGCAGCGACAGCCAAGACGAAAAAGAGAGACAGTGAGAAAGAGGGAGAAGGAGAGAGGAGGATGAAGAGCATTGAAAGGAGGGGGCGTCCCCTTGGCTTGTCCCTTTCGCTGATTGCATAAAGCAAACTGAGCTGCCTTAAAACGGCTTAGCTCGTTCGTAATCAAGCTCAACGTCCATGCGTGGCCAGAAGGAGCTACCCGAAAATCACGAAGCTGCCAAGTGAAAATCCTTCTGCCCTGCATCCTCTGCTCCTCGTGCACCATCTCACACCAGACAGAGGCGGCAAGTGTGGCAAGTGCAGCTGCAGCACTTGAAGCAAATAAAATCGCCTTCGCCTCCGCCTGATTTCATACTTAAATATGTCGACGGCTTTTGGAGAATGACAACACATTCTGTACTGCTTCTGCTTCTTTTTCTTCTTCTTTCATCCTTTCTTCTCGCGCTGCTGCAGCTGTTGTGTTGCCCAATGGACGTGTGTGTGTGGCAATGTTGTGTCGCCTTGTTTCCTTCTCTTTTCCTTCATTCGCAGCGCTAGCAAAGCGATTTATGTGTACATTTTGCGGTTTGTTATTTGTTCCACTAGCTGCGCCACCTGGCGGTGAGAATGCGTACTTATTTTTGTGGCATTTATTGAAGAGGATTCTAACAATGTTTTCTCTTGTTTAGCTGCTTAGATTCCGAATCGAATTTCGAATGGTTCTTGTTGCTCTTTTGAAATTCTGTTACACCCGGAAAGGAGAGATATTTATGTATAGAGAAAGGAGATTTATATATAGAGACAGAATTATATACATAGAGGGATATATATATATATATATATAGAGAGAGATATATTCTTTTGTATAATATATTATTAGAATTTGTATACACAATTCTTTTTCTTAGTCGAAAGCTATTAGTTGAAATAAAATAAAAATAAATAAAATATATCGAAAAGAAGTAAATATAAATAGAGAAAAAGAATGAGAGAAGAGAAGCGGCAAGTAATTTCGATTTTACTGAATGAAAAGTCAAGTTTCTCATGCTTTCTTTAAGATAGGAATAAGTTCCCTCGATCGAACTGCTTTTCCTTCTCTTAATAACTCAACCGTTCATCTCATTCTTTAATAAACAAAATGTTTTCTTCACTATCAATTCCCCCTGAAGGCACCTTAACCGATTTCCAAGCAAGCAGGAACACCAAAACCCCTTCCAACAGTGCCTCCAACTCAATGTGCATCCCTCCCAGGATGAGTTACGCCTTAGTTATGAAGTACACTCATCTATATCTCTATAGACCATTCCCACAAAACAGCTGTGCGCTGTGCATAAAAATAGACAGCAATATGGGACTATTTGTGGCTCTCTCCCTCCCACTCACACACACACACACAGTCGGCTCTGTTCGGTCTTTGTCCGCAATTGCTATTCATAATATGCCGTTTATTTATTTATGCAGTTTAAGCCGCTTTCTGCTTTGGCACACACAAGTCAAAGGGAAATCGGATTAGGCAACGGCAGCTTGCAAAAGTGTTGCCTACTTTTTGGGGTGGCGCTTCGAGCAACAACAATGCGAAATGAGTTAATAACCAATACACTTTTGTTTGACTTATGTGCGAAATAAAACGTTAATCAGCCTTATAGCTGAGGGCTTATGTGTGTGTGTGGCAGGGGCAGGTGGCAGCGATTAAAGTACCGCCGACTACTTAGCGGTAATTGAAGCTTTTGAATAGTAAATAACAAAGCAAGCGGGCCACACTAACTCAACCTATTGTTGGCCAAAGCTGGCCATATATCAGTGCATAGAAATAGAACTGTATCGCGAGCAGTGCGAGGGGGGCAGGTATTTGCACAAAATGCGCATTATGTGGGGGGGAGGAGGGGAGGCCGGCGCTGATTGTGTGCGGCTCACGTACTCGAACCCCAATAAATATTGATGAGCACACAAACACAACATTAAAACGCTGTGCGTAAAACAGAGCAAAGCGGACGGACAGAGAAACAGGCAGACAGACGGACGGATGGACGGAGAGGTAGAGAGGGGCAGGCAGATAAAGAGGCAGACAGGGGGACAGACAGAGAAAAAAGACTGCGAGGCAGGCGGATAAACGCGGACAGCACGCCCCAAATGCTAGGCCAAGCTTCAATTCTAGTGCGCCACCCACTACTCCTGCCCCTCCCTCCTCTCCTTTCCCACGTTCCCATCTCCTACCCTACTCCCTCCTGCCCCTGCTAGTTGCTCACTAATTTGTCTTGCCAGCAACAGTTATAGGCAGTAAAATTTAATAACAATAATAACATCGCTTGCCTAGCTCAGGCACTGGGCACGCTTTATTTTTATGCCATTCGTGTGTTTAGCTGTCTGTGTGTGTGTTCGGTTGTGTGTGTGTGTGCGTCTACTGGGCTGGGCCTTGTAGCTGAACGGCGGGTCGAAGGTTTATGAAAATGACCAAAGCGAATGCATTAAATATTTACAGGCAAGAAATACGCCTTGTCTGCTGCGAGGGTAGCTCAAGCAGTTGCTTAGGGCAGTATGACAACCAGGGTTGCCTGGTCAGTCTTATACTTAGGCAGATATATGCTTTTATTTCATTTCTTTAATCTTGAAAGGTCCCGAAATCGAGAGCCTGCAACGGCCTTGGTTCTGTTTGTTTTTAGGAGGCTTTGATGGAAGCACAAGCTGCAACAGTTAAGTAACTGTTGTGGCACTCCTTGCTAGACCCACGCTGTGTTCGTAATTGAATTGACCTGCGGATTGCCTGCCCCCCACTCCCCTCGCCACTCCCACACTGCTTCAGTTTCGAGGGCTGCGCGCTTCATTTCGTTGGTAATTTCTCTAATAGGTTTACACTCAATCTACGTTCGAGTGGGGGAGGGGCGTGTGTATAAGTGTGTGTGTGTGTCTGCTATCTATGTGTGTGTGTGTGTGCATTCTGCAATAAAGCAAAAGATTTTTCCACACTTTAGTTGAGGCGAATTCTTGGCGAAAATATTTTACGCACACTTCGCAGCGATTTGCGGTTGAAAATTAATTGCGGAAGAGAGGGGGCAGGAAAGGGACCAGGGAAGGGGGCTAGGCGTGGCAATTGGACATGTTAATTGCTTGGTATGCATAGCAAATCAGTGCGACGGCGACGGCGAGCGGCCAACAGCGACACACAAATAATTTTGCTAATTGGTCGCGTTGACAAAATTGAATGCACACGAGGCGACTAGAGCTAGGCACACAGACAGAGGCATGCACACACATGCACAGACATACGTAGACATACGCAGATAGAGCCAAACAGCTGAACAGAGGCACACACATGCTAGATACGCCCACATTGAGTGGGAGAGGCGGCAAAGAGCTATGAAACAGGATAAGCCTAATTATGTTGCGTGGGGCAGGCGCAGGGGCAGAGTCTGTGGGTAAATAATAAGGCAAAAGCAGCGTAGGAGAGAGAGAGAGACAGTGAGAGAGAGAGACAGATCAAGGCAGACGTAGATGGCGAGGCAGCTGCAGTCTTGAGTTGTTCAATGCAGTTCGAGATAAATTTGCTAAGGCAGCTTAAGCAGGCAAAGGCGGCAGGCGAACAAAGAAAGGGCTGAGGCAGAGTAGGAGAGAGATAATGAGAGAGAGGGGGAGAGAGAGGGGGAGAGAGAAAGAGCTAAGCACAAGTGGGAGGTTGGGGTCAGCTGCACTCAGTTTCAGCTTGGCTTCAAGTTGCTGCAACATTAAAGTTCGCTCGACGGTTGTGTTTAATTAAGTGCAGAGGAATAGTATGAAAGAAAGGTGCAAAAACAAAGAGAGATAGAGAGAGAAACTTAGTGCGGGAGAGAGAGAGGCTGAGCAATCAGAAATGTGAAAGAAATATGATGCAGGATAAACCGAAGAGATTAAAAAACTGCAAATCAATTGCGAGTCAAAGATAACAATGCGATTTCGTATTCCCTTTGCGGTTGCCTTCGCATGCAACTCAATCCCTTCAACATTGTGCTCTTTCTTCATCACACACTTTCCTCTCCCTCTCTCTCTCTTTGTCTCTCATTCTTTTTTCTTCTTGCAGTGCAGCTCTTTTTCTGGTGACTAATTTGCCTAATTGCTTTGCTCTCCTGCTCGATTTTCCCTACTTATCGATGCTCTTTTCATTTGCTCTTTCTCGTATTTCTAGATAAGTTGAAGAGTTTCATCTTCTACGTCTTCTAATTGCTTCTGTCTTGCTTTGCTTCGTCTACTTGAGCTTTCGGCTTTTTTCTTTTCGCCTCTTGGACTTCTCTGCACTCTTCCTTGTATCTTTTTTAGGCAAAAGGAGGCGTGGTAGAACGCCACAAGCTACATATGTTCGGAATCAGAATCAACAGCCGTCAGTCCATTTGTTTATCTCTGTCTGTTTTCTCTTTTTTTCTGTTTTTCTTTTTTTCTGTCATAATTGGTTAGCACAAAACACATTTGGTTGAGATCGCATAATTAATAACGAAATTATTAATGAAATAATTTGAAGAGTTACTTATTTCTTAACCGCTCCTTAAAGTATGCAACACAAAATGATTTAGTGCAGAATTTAGACATTCAAGACATCCTTTCCATCAGGTCTGTATCGGATACATCTCAGCCGATTTTACTCGCTCTCCTGCTTCTTCTACATTATTTGTTTCATTCCCTTTCTTGTCCCTTTCTACTTCTTTTTTTGTTTTTTGTCTTGCTCTTTTTCTCCTTTTCGCTGTTCCTTTCTGAGACTTCTCTGCTTTTCCTTCCACCGATCTTCACCTGCTTCTCAGCCTATTCTCTCTTACTTTCCTCTCCCTCATCCTTTTGGCTTCTAACCTCTCACTCCTCGCCTGCCATCCTTGCTTGTCCTCGCTGCTTCCCACTCCTCATCCCTTTCCTCTTTCGTTCTCCCGCTCAGCTTGGCTGCATCTTCGTGGCAAACTTGAACAAATGTTGCGCATTAAAGGCAATTGATGCCGTTGCACCTGAGGCAAGCAGTTGTGCAGGTCGCAAGTGCGCGCTGTGGTAACTCGGGCACTGGCAATGTGGCAAGCTGGCTCACTGGACTTGGCGTTGCATGGATTTGTGGCATGCTAATTAAACGCAAATCGCAACAGTTCACAGAACGCTGCGCACTTGTGAGCGCGCGCTTTTGGCCAGCAAATTGATTTGGACAGTCGCCCAAGTGGACGAGCGATTGAGCTGCACAAGCATTTGAGTGGGGCACGAAGCAATGTGGCAGCGACTCGGTTGCGCATTACACCTAATTAATTCATTAGCGCCAAGTGCGCGACTTGGATGCTGCCTTGGCTAATTAAAACCGTTGCGTTTCGGCCACAAGCCGCTTTATCTCCAGCCATCCCCTCCCCCCGCTTCTCTGCACCCCCTCTCCCCCACGAGCCTCGCTCGTAATTCAATAATAAGCAGGCGGCAATGCAATTTGTCAAAAGAGTTGGCCGCTTTGTTCATCTGCAGCCATTGGCCATAAATCGCCGCCTCGCAACGCGTCGCATGAGTTATGCACCTGACGCGCACGCACGGACGGACGCACGCACGCACCTGGCATCTCCTGGCTTCTTCTTTCCAAGGCAGGCACTGAAAGAAAGAAAGAAAGACAACGGCAGAGGGGCACGGCAAGGGAAGAGGGGGAGGTAGGGACAGCCTGATGAGCGGCCATGTTGGCAATTTTTCATGCATTTAACAATAGAAACGACGACGCTCCCTTGTCCTGGGCATCCATCCATCTATTCATTCATTCACCAGCCCTCTCGCTCGCTCGCTCGCTCATTCATGCGCTCAGGCATTCATTCATTCACTCAAGCACTCACTGAGCCAGGTGGCCGTGCGTCTTCTGCTTGTTAGATACCTGTTGGGGGCCCAGTGACTAAAGTCGAGTGCATCGACTGTGTTAGAGATGTGTGCGTTGCAATGTGTTATCGATATATATCGACTTGCTTATCAGTTTGGCTGAGGAAGCTATGATTTGTATTGGTTTTTGTTCCCCTAAATTAAAAACTATAGCTTAAAGTATTATAACAAAAATAATATAGAAGAGATGTGCGGAATGAAATGTGTTATCGATATACATATATTGACTTGCTCAGTTTGCTAAGGAAGTAATAATTTGTATTGGTTTTTTTTTCCTTAATATAAAAGTAATGGTAAAACTCATAGGAATAATAAATTAGAATGGACATTACATTGAGTTATCGATACATGTATATCGACTTTCTAAGTTTGAGTAGGAAGTTATAATTCGTATTGATTTTTTTCTCTGAAAATAAAAATTAAAATAATTTATTAAAGATTCGAGCGTTGCATTAAGTTATCGATATATGTATATCGACTTGCTTAGTTTACTAGCTACAATATATCTGCAAATATTATTCTTGAGTCGTTCTAACTAAAAAACACTTAATTAAACGCAACATATATCTAATCGATACTATCCATAGCAGTATTGCTATTAGTTTAAAGGGAAAACTACTTTTGATATCGATAGTATTAGCAATGAGTGTAATATTTACGTAACATTAAATAAATATATCAAGAAACACATAGAAAGAAATTATTTAAATACTAACAATTCCAGACGTACCATCGATTACCATTGGGATTGCTACTATTGATACTAGTAGTACTTTTCGATTAAAGAGTAAAATCCTTTCGATATCAAATGTTCGTAAGTTTAAAGCTGCTTAGTCCTTGCGAATACTGCAAGTTTACATCTCTGCCAGGACATGGAGCCTTGTTACGCTGCTTGAATATTTTTTATTGCACTTTGACCTTCTGCAATTTGCAATTCCGATGGCGACTGCTTTGCCATTTGCCTGTTTGTTATTTATGCCTCGCTCCGGCCGAGGCCTCTCGATGGGAGAGCAGAACTGAAAAAAATAGAGAAAGGGAAGAGGAAACAAAGACATAGGCAAACAAAAAACTACAACCGTTATAGCTTAATTTAGTTTGCAGCACTAATTGAAACTGGGCTCAAATCCCCCGCATGATAACGTCCCTTGCTTGTCCCCCCTCACTGCCCTTGCTTGCTGCACCTTCGCAGCCACGCACTGAAGGTGGTTTAGGGCATTCCATCTTCACACATGTGACCTTTGTCTGTTGTCGTCATTGTTTTTCTTTATGTTTTCTCTTCTGCCACACCCTGTAGTGGCAAGAGTAGCGGGTATGTTGTGGCAAAAGGGATGACTGTCGAGTGTGTTCGCTTACAGGGTATCTGTGCGTCGCATATGTTGCTGCAGTGCCGTGTTACTTGTTTTTAATATTGCTGCGTATTGTCCTTAGCTGCATCGCAACGGGGACTTTGTCTCTGCCTAGATAGTTTTTGCAGAGCTCCCTTCTCCTTTTTCCCTCTCTTTCTCCCTCCCCTTCTCTCCCCCTCTCTCTCTTGCTCCGTCTCGCTTTGCTGTCATGATGTTGTCCGGGTCGCCTGTCTCTGGCTTTTTGATTTCAACAAATGCTTTTCTAATCTCAACTGCTGCTGCTTCTCGGCTCCGCTCGTTGCTCTGCTTGGCCCTTACCCTTTCGGGCTGACCTTCGCCTCTAGACCCCCTTCCCTCTTCCCTGGTGCTCTGCGAAATGTCAGCATATTTCTCATTTCGTTTTGTCGCCTATTTGTCATTGCATTCCCCCATTCGCCGCAGGCGACTGCTACGCACACATGTCAACAGCAGCAACAGCAGCGGGGAGGAAGGGAAGGTGAGCGGGCACGCAGCGAATGGCTTAAGCCGAGTGCCGATGGGCTTCTTTAAAGGCATCTCGTACGCGTTTTATGGTTGACCATGGCCAGAATTCAATGCGTCTGCCTATTGAATACAGTTGCAGTTGCACACGCAGTTGAAGCTAGAGAAGGTTTTCCATGGCAGTAAACAATTCCAGGCGGAGTTATAATTATGGCCACTGATTAAGCTGCAGTTGCGGCTTAAGATGCAATCAATGCAGCCGAACTAAAAGCGAGTTAGAGCAGATAGAACTACAGATACAGATGCAGATGCACATACAATTCATGGTCTCGAAATAATGATGAAATTGAAGCCGGCATTAGAGCTGGAGATGTAGATACAGTCGAAGATACAACTGCACAACGGGGGCATAGATACAACTCAAAATGTAGCAAGAACTGAGATACAAATACAGTTGGAGATGCAACGAGTGCCTGGCCTTGTTATGTGGACGGCACACACACACACACGTACAGAGCACAACAAAGGCAGATGCCATTTGCCTTCGACTCTCAAGTGTTGCCTACTTACAAGCGCAGTGCAGAATTTATACATTCTTTGCGTCATCCGAGTGTGTGTGTGTGTGTGTGTGGGAGAGAGTTGAACAACTGTGAAGTGTGTGTTCAGGACTGTCCTCTGCTCTGCAGAACTTAAAGCACTTAAGCAGGGGGAAACTTTCTTAAAGAGTGAGCAAATTGAAAAGGAATCGATAGTGGGGAATAACTTAAACTGCACAAGGTTATAGTGAATGTATATATGGTGTATATACTTATAAACATATGTGTGTGCGAAACATATATACAACAATGCTGAAGCAATGTCTGTTTGCTGCCCCCTCCCCCCACCTTCTTCTAAAGTTTCGTGCCATAAAAAGGCATAAAAAGTGTTACCCAAATGAGCTGAGAAGTTTCTAAAGAGCAAAAAATGCTCGGCTGAATGTGCCGCAGGACGAGTTGCTCCTAAGTTCGAGCACGACCCTTGGCTTGGATGTGCCTGCGTGTGTGTGTCATATGTGTGTGTGTGTGTGTGTGCGTGTGTGTGCGCATCTGTACGCGCTAAGTGAAAGTTGCAAGTCCCCGTTCGATTTGCCGTTTTGTTGGCTGCCGCAAAAGGTCACGCGACCGCACAGACAGCCACAAAATATCACCAGACAGTCCAGACCCAAATGCGGTCCGTCTGGGGACGCTCCTCCTCCTCCTGCTGCTCCTCCTGCTGCTGCTTATGGGCAACTGACCACCAGTGCTCGTCGCTTTGTGGTCAGCTGTGCTGCTGCTGCTGCTCTCTGGCTTCTCGAATCAGTTGGAAAGTTACGAACTTCGGTTTGCCTGCCTGTCGCATGGGACGTGGAGATGGAGGGAAGAAAGGAAGGAGGGGGGGATAGGAGGTTGGTGTGAGGATGAACCACTCGTATTTTATTTGGTTTTATTGATTTTGTAAAAAGGATGTGTCTACTACGGCTCGGGACCCGCTTGAAGCGTTTGGCTTTTAATTTCAATTTGACAAGCACTTGCCAGTGTTGTCCTTGTTCCACACTAACTCTCCCCCTCCCCCTTCTCCCTGCACACTCCCTGCCCCTTGCCCTGTGTAACGTGCCAAGCGAAGCGTAACTGAAATTTTACAATAACTCACGGCATTTGATGACGACTCTTGCTGCCTGCCTGCCTCCCTGCCTGCCTGCCTGCTTCGCTTGTATCTCGGCAAGTCTGTGCGGATCTGTGGTCTGTCCCGCTTCCCCCCTCCACTTTCTCTCCCTCTCCCTCTCCTGCTTGGCAGGAAGCAACATCATGTACGTGCGCTTAAATCTTCGATAACTTTCGTGTTGGAACGTGACTAAAATGCAATGCACCCAACAGGCCCAAGGTAGCTGAATTTACTCCACAGTTGAAGATAGAAAACCAACAACAACAGCAGCAACAACAACTAGAAATCGAGAAAAAATACCATGACTCGACTTGCGACCCCGCCTCCCTCCATCTCCACCTCCCATCTTCATGGTACGCTCTGTGTGCCGTCTGAGCCCTGCCGCCTGCGGCTTTGTTAAAGTCCAAACTCGTGAAGGTCTTTCGATATCGGAGACGTCGCTTTAAAGCGCCTTAAATTATGTGCAAAATGGCGGCTCAGCCATCAAACATTGATTTTTAGTGCACGCGCATTGTGGCTAAATTATTTACAGTGTACGCAATAAAAACGGCACATTAAGTTTCCACAGCTTTTTATTAATTTAAAGCTTGCGCAAGCTGCATTTCAATTGACTGCTTACAACTTGCTTAATGTGATTGCAGTATTTAATGGCAGTCGGAAACAATTATTTAAGTATATTAAAGACAGCTTGCAGTGGCTTTAAAGGAGCTTTTGCGCAAGCTTAAGCTGCAATCTATTTTAGTTATGGCTTTTATGTTATGTTGTGAATTGATATGAATTAATGATGAATTTGAATTACTTTAAGAATCAAAATAAATCTAATCAGGTATGCGAGTAAGCAATATGCGCTTTGATGTGCTTTTACATGGCAATTGATATATGACGAAACTTTCAGCTGCACAAACTTAATTTAAATTACGAAGCTTTTACATATTTTGTTTATTTAAAAATGTTAATTTAAAATGCATCCATTAAAAACTTTAAGTAAAATGGATTAAGTTCAAAACTCTTCAACAAAAACTTACAGCTAAAACGAAAAAAATATACGAGTAGTCGCCACTTGGGAATAAATCTTAGAAGAAGCTTTCAGCTGCAGTAACTTTTATTGAAGTAGGAAGCTTTTACATAGTTAGTATATTTATATGAATTGTATACATCTTCTAAAAGTTTTCAGTTAGTTGGATTAAGTTGAGAGCTTTACAACTAAGTGATGATCGAGTAGTCGCCTTAACAATTATTCTTCTTCATTCCACTTGGAAATTAATCTTAAAAGAAGCTTCCAGCTGCCTGATTTTATTGAATTAGTAGGCGCCTTAACAAATATTCTTCTTCATTCAGCAGCTTAAAGCTCTCAAAGAACTGCAGCTTAAATCGTATGCAAAGCTTTGGAAGTTTCACTTATCTCGTTCTTATTCATACTCATATGCATATTCATACTCACACGCACATTCACATACATATTCAAAGTCGATTACTTGCCGCAAAGCTTTCGCCTCGAGCGCCATTTGAAATTTTCGCAGTTTTTCCGCAGACAGCATCGCATTTTGCAATTATTCATGCAGCTAAACGCAGTGGGCGATAAATAGGATGCGTGTGTGCGAGGAGGAGAGAGGGAGTTTAGAGAGGGGATACATGCAATTAAACGTCTGTCTGCCCCCCTCTCCCCCTGCCTGCAACTCTCTGCATATTTCGCTGTTCAGTGCCTCGCATCGCAACTCTCTTTTGTGCTGCGTTCGCACATGTTCGCCGCTTCGCATTTTGGCGTTTATCCCCTTTGCTTATTAATGAGTTTTCCAATAATTTCGAACAGCCACAGCAGGGCAGAGGGCAGGGGACAGGGGGGGGGTGACTCCACTGGCTCTGGGTGAGTGGGGCACTTAGAGTTATTGTTGCGTCTGGCATTTAATCATTTATTTCGACACCAGAACAGACACATGAGCGATGCGCGCCGCCTGACAAATTTCCATAGGCAGAGCAGGCAGAGGCGCAGACTGAGGCGGCGGCAGCGGCAGAGCGGCAAATGCAACGCAACTCAATCAACGGCAACGCGGCCCCAAGCGGCCATGTGTGCCATGTGTTTGCCTCCGTCTCCGTCTCCGTTCGCTCGTCTCCCCTGGAGTTGCCACAGTGCGCTGCAGCTAAGACTACTGCCCCCTCTCTGCCTCCCTCTTCCTCCCCCTCCATGCCCTCTCTTTCTTTCCCTCTCTTTGCCTGTGCGTGTGTAGTTTGCCGCAAGTTTCAATTGTTCGGGGAATTCGCGTGAACGTTTTGTGCCATTAGGAAGCTTCCAGTGCGAAGCATTCAAGCAGCTCCACCCCGCCAGCTCCCCCCTCCTCCCTCTGCTCCTACATAAATGACGCCCAATCGACATGTAGCGCATGGCAGCGCACTGAATCCCCCAGGGCGGGGCAAAGGGAAGGGTATTGCGAGAGAGAGGGGGAGAAGGATTGGAATGGGGCTGCGTGTTAATGTTAATGCTGTTAATGTTAACTTTGGGCTTGTAATGTATGTTTGATAAGTTAATTTTCGCTTTTAGCACCTACAACATTTGCCAGCTGCGCCACCACCCCCGTTCCCTCACCAGTCAGCAGCTGCAGCGCCCACTTGGCCCCGCCCTTTTAACTGAGAGTGAATGGGGCCTATCAGCCGCGTAGAGCGGGCCAATTTCTTCGACTAAGCGAAAAGCATTCCCAGGGCAACAAAGCCATTAAAACGCTTTGTGCGCCAACTGTGACGGCAGCGCCGACTGCGACTGCGACTGCGACTGTGACTGCGACGCTGCTGGCACTGCTGGCCATGTTGCCTTGGCATAAGCGCGCTCATCATTGCCATAGTCATTGATCAAATCATTTATTTCGGATTGGGCCCAGAGACGTTTTGATTGCCCGCTAAGTGTGCAGCGCGCTCGACTCGCCTCGTCTCCATAACCATGGGAATTGATGT
Organism: Zaprionus africanus; assembly: GCA_018151435.1. NCBI lineage: Eukaryota > Metazoa > Arthropoda > Insecta > Diptera > Drosophilidae > Zaprionus > Zaprionus africanus. The sequence continues at coordinate 1,409,405 of JAECXB010000096.1, forward strand.
CGCTGCCACGATGCCACGCTGCCACGATGCCACGGTGCCACGGTGCCACAATGCCGAGCTGCCAGTTCGAGGCCAGTTCCGAGAATGCTACTTGATGCCGCACTGAAAGCCATCGAGATGCGTGTCTGTGTGTGTGAGTGTGTGTGTGTTTGTGTGTGTGTGTGTGTGTGTTTGACTCTATGTGTATTTGTGTTTTTTTTCCACTTGCGGATTTGCCTTATAAATTTGTGAACTCTCGGAAATTGATTTAAGCAAGTGCGAGAATTGCGAGAGGTTTTTTATTGCATTAATATTCGCAATTGAAGGCGTCGCACTATGGGTAATTTGACCCGTTTATCTGGCCAAAACCCATTTTCTGAAAGTTGGAGAATTTAAACAATTTTAGGTGCAACGCATTCACAATAGATCAGTCTTCAATGCTGCGTACCAAAATTTTCGATAGGTGGCGCCACTTTGAAGAAATCAGCTGTTAAAAGCAGCTGTTGTAATTGCACGGCACGTACTATTGATATAAAAAGCACTGAATGCAATTTTCAAATTTGAACCAGTGCAAAATGAAGCAGAATTTATTAAATTTTTGAATTGAGTATTAATCGGTGTGGTGTATATTTTGTGTTTCCAAATGTCCGATTTCGATATAATTTGTGTTGTTCCCTTAATAGAGTATATACTGAAGGTGCCTTTTTTGGCACAAATTTCATTTTTAAATAGAGATTTAAAGTGAGTCCAGCGGAGTCCATCCGTGAAATATATTTTATAATTTAGAGCGTTTAATTCTCATTCAAATGCGTGTTATTAAAAATTCCACTTTTAACCACTTTACATAAAATTAAAAATGTAAGAATGTAACCTCAATTATGCCCATGGCAGAATAGCATGGCAAAAATGTGTTATTTGTCAAGATTTTGCAACCAAATTTACGATATAAGCTTTTTAATAATTACGTAATGTGTTTACAAAATTTCATCGGAATTGGACCACTATAACATATAGCTGTCATAGGAATTATCGGCCGAAACGGGGTTTTTTGTATGAAAACTAGCACTGTTCATTGAAATAGCTATATTTTTCAATGCCAATTTAAGCCATATAGTAACCGTCGTTTATATTTCTCATTTCATTACAATCGGACAACTATATCCCATAGCATTCATAGGAACAATCAGTTCATACAGTATCAGAAATAACGATGTTAATCGAAATACGAGTATCGTTTATGTGCAGCGAAGTGCGTTATTTTGGTTGATAATAAATACAATAACAATATAATACCATTCTTTGCCCCTATATATAACTAATATAGGAACAATCGGGAAAAAATGAAGCCAAAACTTGTAAGGATGTTAAACCTTCGGCATGCCAAAAAATGCCCTTCATTCTGTTTTTTTCTGCAGTAAGAGGCATGCCACGCCCACTTTTGTCAAAACTTTGGTCAAAATATCATAACAAAATGTTTTGTTTGATGATAAAAGTGAACTGTTAAAATGTTTACACATTGAGGTAGCATTTACCACAAAATGGGCGGAGCCACGCCCACCATTTTTTTTAGTAAAATTGGTAGTAGTTATGTTAACCCAATGCAAAAAACCGAAGTTGAATATCTTACTCCGTTCTTGAGATATTAATTTTGGCCAGAAAAACGGGTCAAATTACCCATAGTGCGTCGTGGGTGCTGTGAGTGCTATTTATTTGCTCTATTTATTTATTATTTTTTGTCCCCGACTCTCTTCCCACTCCCTCTACGTTGTGGAAAATTATTTTGTTATTGCTTGCAATGTTTTTCTTGTTTCTTCACAGTTTTATTTCCTGATATCGTTTATATTCAAAACATTGTGAAACTTAACTTAGACTTAACTAAGACTATATTTATTCTGCCAAATTTGCCATCTGTAGTTTACATAGTCGCAGAGATCGTGCCTTCGTACGGACGGACAGTCAGAGAGTCTTGGCTTCATCCATTTTTGAGCATTTCTTAGAAGAATTTACAAAAAACATAAGCAAACTACTTATTTTTTTCTTTTCTGTTGCATTCTTTCAGGCAGGGCCTTTAAAATCAGTAATTATTTACAATCACTTAAAATACTTCTTTATTAATTATACGATTGCAAACAAACTTTCAGGAATCATTTGTACATTGAAATTTTTTGCATTTAATAAAAATGAACTATTCTGGAAAAAAATTATACTTGGTACACGTTTTTTCTGATTTCTTTGTAAATTAAATAAATTCTTGGTTGGCACAAATTCATAATATCCTTCCACCCTAAGACAAAACAAACTTAGTACCAAAGCAAATTGTGCTATAAATAAATAAATACATTTTGCCCCGAAAAAAACTTCCTTTACTACCTGCCTTTATTTATTCCCAACTGTGATTGCTTAGTTTTTATTCGGTTACTTTCCATATATTTAGATTTGCCACTTCTTCTTCACTTTCTCTTTGTCTTACATTATCATTCTCTAATTTTTGCCACTCGAATCATTTTCTGATTATTATTATATAATTCTTTGCAACCCCATTCGCTTCTATCCCATTCTATTCCCTCTCTAATATGCTCTTCAACATTCCGAATTGAACACTTAAGTTTGATCATTTCTGCCTGCTTACAGATGGCGCTTTACCGTACCGCAAGTTGGCCGCAAGTAAACATAGAGAGAGAGGCAGAGAGAGTGGGGCACCAAACGGAGCTGCAGTTGACTGTGCTGCATTGAAAGCGCGTTCCCAGTGGAGCTGATGCGGCTGCCGTTCGACTTAAGAGCATGAGCAGCCTCTCTCTCTGCCCCTCTCGCTCTGCCCTCTCTCTCTCTCGCTGGCTGTCTGTAATCAATGAAATTACTTTTCACTGGGTAGGGCCAATAGTGTTGCAAAATTAAATTATTGTTGGCCCAGGCCAGCGGCGCAAGCAGCATGCGGGGCACGTGGCAGGCAGGCAAGCAGGCAGGCAGCGGCTCTGTGCAGCCTTTGGCCAAGATGACTTGCACTTAACGTTTTGCTAATGAAGTGTTGCCAAGACGTAGATTGCAATTGGCTGGGAGGGAGCTGGAGCAGGAGCAGGGGCAGGGGCAGAGACAGTGGCTTGGGCTTGTCCGTGTGGCAACGCGGCTACTCGCCGTCGCCATCGCCATCGCAGTCGCCTCTGCCTGCGCTGCTTCTCTCTGACATTTTTCAGTTATTTCGCCGGCTCCTTTTTTGGCCGAGTGTTGCATACATTTTCGCTTAATGGCTTTGGGGAATTTCGATGACGCTTATAGTCAGCATCGGCAGCCAGCTTCAGTTCCATCTCCACCTCCTGCTCCTGCTGCTGCTGCTCCAGCTATGGCTTCGTCGCGTCTCATCCTCAGGGAAATTTGCTTTTGAAACTTGACTGCTTTGGTGCTTGTAGTTTTTTTGCGCTACTCCTTTTTTTTTACTCAGCTCAGCAAATGACACTTAAAGCGACTCGCACAAAAACGATGCGCGCTACATACATAGAGTATACATCCCCCTTCCATCCCTCTCCCATTCCCCCCTCCCCTATTCCCCTCTGCGCTGGACAATAACTCGTTGATGGTCAATGATTCGGTGATGGATGTTCCTTTGGTTCCGGCAACCTCTACTCGCGCTCTTTCCGCTGCCACTGTTCCTGCCCCTGTTCCTGCCACTGTTTTTGTCCCTCTTCCTGCCCCTGCATAGTTAACACAGCAAATCCGATGCCACGTCTTGTCGCTGGCATCTTTGATCTATGACGCTCGCTTCTTTCGATTCCTCTTCGTGATATTTCAACACTTTTTATTCCCCTTCCCAGGCAAATAAAATATTTATGGAGTTGCACTTAATTTTGGCGCGCTTGGCAGCACTTTTTGTGGCATGCAAAGGATTTCAGCGGCAGCTAATGATGTGCTCTTTATGGCTGCACAGATTACTCACAAATCGAGCAAAATGTGGAAACAGAAAGATATTTGCAGCTAAAGAAAGTTAATTTTGTTTTCTTACTTTTTCATAGTTTGCCATTTGTATCGCTCTGCAGGGCAATAAATGCAATTAATACGAAATGGGCAGCACTTATGCCATCAAAGTTTTGACTCCCTCATGCAGATTGATGCCATCGATCATGGCAAGCACTCACACACACACACACGTGCGCATTCCATGTAGAAATGCAGTTAATAATTCTTATTCAATTCACGTTTCCGGTTCCTTTTTTTGTCAATTCTCTCAGTTTCACCACAAAAGTTGGCAGCACTTAACGCGTTGCTATAAAAACGACTTGGCAGCACTTTTTTGTTGTGCCACACACACACACAGAGCGAGAGAGAGAGAGAGACATCTGTGCAGAGTCATTAAATCAAATTAACTTAATTTGCCGCACGACGCACACAATCGCGTCATCAGTGCGCGACCTGCACCGGAATCGCAGCACGCTCCACGCAGGTGCCCCACCTGCCCACCCCCCCGGAGGCGACTCGAGTGGAGTGTGTGCATGTCTGAGTGCTGCTAATAAACGTCATCGATGCATTGATGCATGCCAATTAGGCAGCGCGTTGCAGAGTGCCGAGTGCAGCTGCTGGGCTGCTTGCTGCCGGCTCCAGTCGGCTCTGCTGCTGCTGCTGCTGCGTGCCACAATGCATCTTTGCCAAGTGCAGCAAAAACTGCACGCCGCATTAATTGCAACTGTCAATCGTCAGCTGGCGGGCGGCGGGTGGCGGGTGGTGCCCTGGGACAGGGACAGGCGACAGTCGGCAGGCGGCAGCAACACTCATTGCCAGGTTACACTTGCCACACCGCCTGCGCTCTCTTGTGCCTGCCTCTGCCTGCGGGCGGCAGGCAGTCAATCATCCTGATGGCAACTGATTGCCAATTGCAGTTGCAGTTGCTAAGTAGCAGCAACATAAGCAGCGACAACAACAAGCATGGTGGCAGCAGATTTAACTGCAATTTGCTGAGCACAGCAGCAACAGTTGCTGCTGCAAGTACCGTTAATCAGCAACTAATTCAGCAACGATATTCATTTGCTCATCCAAAACAGCATGAATAATGAAGGATTACAAATGCTGACAATGTGGCAGCACCTAAGATGCCACACACAAGTTACAACAATTGAAAAGCAGCTGAGCAGCATCTCTACATGTCAGGAAGCGTATTTATAAAGCTTAACCGAACTGGAGGTTATAGTTGACCGATTTACATGATTTTCTCACATCTTTTATAGTACATATATGGCAAGTTGTAGAATAAAGATATTTAATGCATGTACCTTTGTTTGGGAGTAATTGTGGAAAAGGCAATACTTCTGGCTAAGGGGTCCTTGTTAAATCTAACCAAACTAAAGGTTATGAAGCACCGATTTTCGTGTTGTTTGCACACCTTATACAGTATATACATAGTCAAAATCTTTCATGAATAAATCTTTGTTTGGCAGTTATTTGAAAGGGAAGAAGATAAAGATATTTAACTTCTGGTTAAGGCGCACTTACAAAGTGTGACCAAATCGCTTGTTATAATTCGCCGATTTGCAAGAAATTTTGACCGATTATACTGAATATATAGAACAATTTGCAAACCCAAGGTCTTTAATAAATATGCCTTGGCTTGCTAGCTATGAAGAGATGGAAGTAGGAATCCTAGGGCCCACATCTCTTTCTAAGTAAAGCTTTGCATTGCCTTCTTTGGCAAAACATAAAGCTAAAGTATTCAGATGTCGGCTATATAAAGTAGATATTCTTATAATATATACATATATAAAACAACTTACAAGCCGAAGAACTTAAGTAAATGTGGTTTGGCTTATAAAGAAAAGGAAGAAACACTTGCAAAATCTCTATCAGTCTTTCATATATTCCTCTCTCTCTTCCCTCTCTCTCTATCCCCCTTCCTCTCCCAGTCTAACTAAGTGCTGTTAGAACTTCTGCAGCTTGTTTTCATTCATAAAAAAAAATGTGCAGCACTCGGACTTGCATTATTCCACTCGAAAATCTCGTTAATATTTCCGATTATTCTGGACGCAGCTTCGTCCTTTTCATTTTCGTTTTCATTTTCGTTTGCTTTTTATCAACTTCAGCTGCAGCCACGGCTGCCTCGAGAGACAATGCCAAGAAGAGGGCGGGGGAACTGTGTGTTTTTGCATTTTCAAGAAGATGCTGCAGAGAGGCAGGTGAGGGAAGCAGGGAGGGGGGCAGGCAGAGGGAGAGAAGGGCCGCCGTGATTTAGCGTCGTCATCAGGTCGAGTGGCAGCATTTAATGAGGTGCAAATGAGCTTGTGCTGGCAACGGCGTGCGGCATGTGCGGGCGGTGAGAGGGGAGAAGTCGCAACACTTTAAAGGGAAATTAGCCTGGCAGGAGTAGGCCAAGTGGCAGTCGCCAGGACCAAGCAGGACGATGGCGACGACGACGGAGATGGAGAAGGAGACGGAGATGGAGACGATGACTGCGACGACGAGTGGCGAATCTTGTTGCCGTTTTACGCTTTACGTTTGTCACTTGCTAATTTCAACAGTTGCTTTGCTTTGCACACCCTCTCCCCCTGTCTCACTCTCTTGCTCACTCTCTGTGCCTGCCTCTCTCTTTCTGGCTCTCTCTTTGCCCTCTGTCCCCACGGCCGTCGGCGAATTTTACATATTTTCTATGAAAATTACCATAGACAGCGCTGCGCAGCACAGCGAGTCACATGCGAGGCACGTAGACGCGGTGCAGCCACTTAACATGATAAGCGACAAGACACCTAACATGTTCAACACGACACCTTCACGACAGCGCCAGATGTGGCAGGCAGCGGGGCAGAGGGAGCCAAGGCGTGGCAAGGCGAGGCGTCAACCACTACAACGAAACGCCTGCAGCCTCTGCTGCTGACTTGTGGCGGAGAGAGGGAGAGAGAGAGAAACACAGAGAGAGAAGGAGAAAGAAAGAGAGAGCAAGAGAGAGAGAGGAGGAGGGGTGGCAGTGCTCCTGTCCGCCCAACTTGGCTTTGTCGTTTCGGTTTTTGCGGCTCCAACTGGCAGTATATCTTGCCGCAATATTAAGCAAGTGCGTAGACGTGTGTGGCATAAGTTGCCGCGACATTTACACTCAATTTCGACAGGCGCTTCAGCAACAGTCCTCGCTCCCCCTGAGGTCCTCCTGCTTCTCCCTGCCTGCTTGGCAACATTTTAACCACTCACGCAATCACACTCATTCAAGCGTTCACCCATTCACCCACTCGAGCACACACTCGAAACACTCACCCAGCCAGGCACTCCAAGCACCCCACTGCTGCCTTAACCCCTTCACCCCTGTACCCCTGTGCCCCCTGCCCCGAGGCGCACACTTGTTTTACATGCCTTGTAAGACACACAAATAATTATAATATCGAGCCTGTTGCCCGAAATAATTGCAACATATTCACTAATTAGTCGCAAATAACAAATATGTGCATTACATTTAATGCAGCATTAGCACACACACACACACACACACATGCACAGTGTGCACAGCTATGCAGAGTGTGTTCTACAGTCATCTCTCTCTATATAAAGAGTGTATATATGGCACTGCACATGTGTTTTGACATGTTTGTTGCTTTTTTGGTGAAATTATTTTGCAGCATTTTGAGATTGCTGGGCTGAAAAAATTGTCGTAAGCTGCTTAAATCATTTGAGGCATATACAATATGCAACATGTAGCCGCAGCACTATTGGCGAGGGCAGCTAAGTAAGTTGCCTATTCAGAAAGCAGCTAAGCACGCTCGTTATAAATACTTTCTTTAGAGACAACATTTCATGTAGGACTCGAGAGCAGTTCGAAGAGTTCTGGTGGAGAATGCGATCAATCGTTGGAACTATTGATACTAACACTAACTCCCCCGATCTGATTGGGGTTTACAGGATTTTCCCCAATCTTCTTTTTCTTTTGTATTGCAGTTTGAACACAATAAATTTTATTTAAATGATTTTTCTCATTCAAGATTTTGCCAATTCTTTTGAAAATTTCAAATTATTCAAATTTTTATATTAAATTATCTAAATTTACAAAATATTAGGTTTATTTAATGTTTTTACTTTTAAACAGTCACCTAACCATAAATTGACCTTAAATTAAATTAAATAAATAAAAAATAATAAAATCAATGTACTAAATTGATAGACAGCATAATCGATAAATATCTTTTCCTATTTTTATATTTACAGACAGGTTTATAGAGTTCTCTTCTAGAAAATCTGCAGTTTAATTTTACAACTTGCAACTCTTGAGTGCTTTACTTACGAAGTTGTGACATTTTAAAGTTCAAAAGTTGTCTCCAGGACAGGCGAAAAAACCTAAAATTAGGGTATTTTTTCGATATTATCCACAATTTTCATCGTAAACACTTTTGGGAGGACTTTTTATACAGATTATGAGTAGCTTTATCAATTAAAATCAAAAAAAAAATTCAAAAATTTTGACAAAATTTGAACATTTTTTAAGGGGTTTTGATGGATTTTTGTCGAAAAAATGAAAAATTTAAAATTTTTCAATTTTGAATGCAGATCGAATTAAGTGGAAAAACCATGAATAAAATGACACTCCTCACCAAAATCGGATGATTTTTGACGAAGTTGTGACATTTTAAAGTTCAAAAGTTGTCTCCAGGACAGGCGGAAAACCTAAAATTAGGGTATTTTTTCGATATTATCCACAATTTTCATCGCAAACACTTTTGGGAGGACTTTTTGTACAGATTATGAGTAGCTTTATCAATTAAAATCAAAAAAAATTTCAAAAATTTTGACAAAATTTGAACATTTTTTAAGGGTTTTGATGGATTTTTTGTCGAAAAAATGAAAAATTTAAAATTTTTCAATTTTGAATGCAGATCGAATTAAGTGGAAAAACCATGAATAAAATGACACTCCTCACCAAAATCGGATGATTTTTGACGAAGTTGTGACATTTTAAAGTTCAAAAGTTGTCTCCAGGACAGGCGGAAAACCTAAAATTAGGGTATTTTTTCGATATTATCCACAATTTTCATCGCAAACACTTTTGGGAGGACTTTTTATACAGATTATGAGTAGCTTTATCAATTAAAAAAAAAAATTTCAAAAATTTTGACAAAATTTGAACATTTTTTAAGGGTTTTGATGGATTTTTGTCGAAAAATGAAAAATTTAAAATTTTTCAATTTTGAATGCAGATCGAATTAAGTGGGAAAAACCATGAATAAAATGACACTCCTCACCAAAATCGGATGATTTTTGACGAAGTTGTGACATTTTAAAGTTCAAAAGTTGTCTCCAGGACAGGCGAAAAAACCTAAAATTAGCGTATTTTTTCGATATTATCCACAATTTTCATCGCAAACACTTTTGGGAGGACTTTTTATACAGATTATGAGTAGCTTTATCAATTAAAATCAAAAAAAAATTTCAAAAATTTTGACAAAATTTGAACATTTTTTAAGGGGTTTTGATGGATTTTTGTCGAAAGAATGAAAAATTTAAAATTTTTCAATTTTGAATGCAGATCGAATTTAGTGGAAAAACCATGAATAAAATGACACTCCTCACCAAAATCGGATGATTTTTGACGAAGTTGTGACATTTTAAAGTTCAAATGTTGTCTCCAGGACATAGCCACACTCTCAAGTCAACCCTCGCACACACACAGAGCAATATGCTCTGCTTATTGTTTATATGCCAGGCAGATTTATTTGTCGAGTTGCCGTTGGCGTTGGATCGGGCTAGATGTTGAGGTACTTAATCAATGCCAATGCGCTTGTTCGACCGAATTTCGAACTGCCGTTCTGCAATCTGCCGTTACATCTGCTACAGATGTTTACAGCAATTTTAATTAAATATGTTTTAGCCATAAATTATTCAATTTAGCAACAAATATTTTGTTTGTGCTCGCCCCGAGCCGAACGATAGTTGTTTGATTTTGACAATTGATTATGCGATTGACTAGTTCGCCGTGTGTGTGAGCGAGTGCGTGTGTGTGTGTGGATGTGTGTGTATTTCAGCGATATCTTTGTACCTGATAATGTTATTATATTGCTTGATTTTGAAACAATTTTTAGTTGTTCTTATAGGTTATCTTGGCTTTATTTCACTCTTGTTTCTCGTATAAAATCTTAACAAATTTAGAATATTTTATTTTTTGCCATATTATGTAAGAAAATATTTTGATTGGCTTAACGCAAAGTGTTGCTTAAGTCACCCTGTAACTGATAACAGTATGAATGGGGTATGCGGAGTGGGAGACGGGGAGAGAGAGAAAGAGAGAGTGATCGCGGATGAATCAATAATATTTCCCAAACTTCATAACTCTTGCTTGCACAATAAATGTAAGCCTATTTACAGGGTATAGCTTAGTGCCGCACGCTTAAGCTTAGTCAACTTTCTTGAATCTTCTCGAAGCCGCATAGTTCTCAACTTAAACTTCACACAAGTTGAGCGTCCTTAAGCGGCTTAGCTTGTGTCCATGGAGACTTTTCGATTCCCATTCGTATTTCGGTTTCGAATCAGACTCGAATTCAGATTCAAATTTTGATTTAAATGAATGCGTAGTGAGTGAATGAGTGTGGGTGCAAGTGCGAGTTCGAGTACTCGCATTTCGTGCAATATTTTCAGTTATTTGCATTGATTGAAATATGACCGACGGCCTCATTCAATTACCTCCCCCACCTGCTCCCCCACTTCCACCCTCTCTCTGTGTCTTTGTGCTGCGACAGAATCCATTTTATTGTTTACATTCGAATGATTCACAAACGATGCTCGAGTCGAGTCGCAACTTGATTAGATTTTCCACATGCTCTAATGGCGAAACAATAAATAAAGCCCTTGACAAATGCCCATCGACGCCTTTTCTCTCTCTCTCCCTTTCTGTCTCCCTTCCTCGTCTTTGTCTCTCTCTTTCGATACTAGACTGTTTTCTAATTGTTTTCGAAGCCAACACCGATTGAAGACTAACGGGTAAGCGGGCTGCAGGGTAACCAGTTCGTTTTGCTCATTTTCTGATTGTCGCTCAGCTGCTCGGGGCCCATAAATTACCAGACCCCAAAGTGAGGCAGGTTTTTACGTACGTATGTATGTACATATGTATGTGCATTGGAGTGTGTGAGTGTGCGGTTGGTCAGTCGGTCAACCGCAGAAAGTTGCATGCAACAATCGCGCAACTGTTGCCATTTTTATTACACTCGTGTTCAGTATTTTAAATACGCTTTTGTGGTCGTCGAAAGCAGCTAAAACGCTATAAAACAAAATGAAAACATTGAAAGAAAGGCACTCGGGCGGAATGCGCATCAATACCCTGCAATACATAATGTAGGGTATACACAATGCGGAATTCAAAGGCCGAAATAAGGTTTTTACTGGTCAACTTGATAACTTTGGCTGATCTCGCAAGTTCTTCATTTGCATTACTTTACATCATATATATAGATAATTTTTACTAGCTCTACTTCTACCTCTAACCCAACCTACCATATATAATTAATTAACAACAATGCTACCTCTACATCAAGCACTACCTCAAGATTTAACTTAAGCTCTACCTCCAGAAGTACCTGTACATCCAGCTACATGCAGCGGTACCTTAAGCTCTACCTCTTGCTCTAGGACTTACGTTTAACTCTACCACTAACACCCTATGTACATATGTCTTCAGCTCTACAATTACCTCTAACTTTATCTTTAGCACTACTTCAAGCTCTACTTCCGGATGTACCTCTTGCTATGGCACTACCCTTCACTCTTCATATAACACCCTCTGCATCGCTTTAGCTCTACCTCTATCTAGACCTCTACTTGCAGCTCAAGCTTTGCCTCAAGCTCTACTTCCATCTGTACCTTTAGCTCTACCTCTTACTCCAGCACTACCTCTAAGTGTACCTCTAACACCTCATGTATCTCTTTAGCTCTACATTTACCTCTACCTCTAGAATTTCTTCCTGTAGCTGAACTTCTGGATGTACCTCTATCTCTACCTCTACCTCTACTTCTACCTCTTCCTCTTCCTCTACTTCTACCTCTACCTCTACCTCTACCTCTACCTCTACCTCTACCTCTACCTCTACCTCTACCTCTACCTCTACCTCTACCTCTACCTCTACCTCTACCTCTACCTCTACCTCTACCTCTACCTCTACCTCTACCTCTACCTCTACCTCTACCTCTACCTCTACCTCTACCTTTAACTCTGGCTTTGCTTCCAGTTGTACCTCAATAACTACTTCTTGGTCCAGCAGTCTACTTCTAACACCACCATTTATTTCATTTACTCTTTCTTTACTACCCTCTCTACCTGTGTCCCAACTAGAGCTCCATCGAGCACCCACACAAGTTGCACATACCCCACGTGAATGAATGTTGAATGAATGCAAATTCGTGTTTCCGTGTTGTGGCCAGTTATGTGACATTTTGTGTTTTGACTTAAATGTTGCAAATTGCAATGTGCTGCCGAGTGGACCAATGGGCGGATGGGCAGATGGGCGGATGGACGTTTGGGCGTGACAGCGTGTGGCGAGCCAATGACTCGGAATGGACACCTTTAAGCCGCTTAGAAAATTGGCAACGACCAAATGCAGAGCGACAATCAACCGAGGCTGCTGCTATTCTTGTTGTTGCTGTTGCAATTGGAAGCGGAGATCGTTAGCTTACCACGCCCCTACGCCCCCACGCCCTCTGCTGCCTTTTCATTGCCCAGCAAATTCCGTCGTCTCTTTCAAATTTGCTGCAAAGGATTGCGAAATCAATTTGATTTACCCGGCACTGGACACCGTTGGGATGCAACTTTGACTGCTTCAGCTGTTGTGGCGCAACGGGAAAGGGAGGGATCGAAGGGGGGGGGGCTAAAGGGAAAGGGTAACCGGTGTAACTGTTGAGCCGCGAGCTCGGCCCTCTGCAGTCCGCTGGCAATCAATATGCAATGACAATGCCGTCGCCCATTGTCTCTCCAGCTGCAACTCCAGATTCATTTCGTTTCGCTATTGTCAATTTCCACGGAACGCTCTTTTGCCAGGCGTGTGCCCCCTTCTTTGCTCCTTTCTTTCCCCTCTCTTTCCATTCCCCCTCCCTCAAGCTGATGCTGTTGTTTGATTTCATTGCTCGGTTTGTTTGTTTGCTGCCCCTTTGGTTTGCTGCCTTGCTGGGCTGTCTGTGTGATTCGCTTGCTGGCCTGGCACTGGCGTTGTGTGTGAGACGGGGGACGGGGCAGGGGTTGCCTTGCTGGCTCACTGGCTCGCTTAGCCTGGTTCGGCTTGGCGATGAAATCTCATTTGACTTGGCAAATTTAATGACGTCGACAAACAGGATTTGCAGTGTCGCCGCGCATAAGCCGCAGCCTTAGCCGGGCTAACAAGTCAGATGAATAGTTTGTGGCAGTGTAGCACGTACGCAGGCAAATCGACTACACTGAGCGAACAGAACAGACATGAATTCAACTCGAAAGCGCATCAAATTGAAAAGTATTCTGCACTTTCTGCGAGTGCTTCATGATGTGAGCAATTGATTAGCATTTGTTTGAATATATTCATAAATATTCATAAATATAAATGCGCTTCTTCTTCTTCTTCTTCTTGAGCGTATTAAGTACTTAGCATGTTTGCAACTAATTTTGGAATTAGCCTGCGACATTTATCAAATTTAAGAAAATGCATTCCATTTAAGTGAATCGTTTAAAGCGATTCGACTTTAATTGCCTTTAATTGCAGTCATCAATCACGGCGGGACACGACGTGCATGTGCATGTGCGTGCGTGTTTGTGCGTGAAAAAGAATGCGCATCGAGCAAATATTTGTGCAAATTATTTTGTAATAGAAAATCAAATTGCAACAAATTCGCAGACAATTGCAACAAAATGAGCAGAAAGCAAATAAAGCGACTGCCATCAGCAAACGGCGATGGCGATGGCGCTGCTTCGATTTACACTTGGTGAGCAGTCAGCAGTCCCCTCACCCGCCCCTCCCTCCATCTCCTCACTTCCTGCTGCCTCACACTCGGTAGCTGTACTGGCAATAGAGAGGAAGGGGTTGGGGGTGTGGGATGTGGCAGGCAACAATGTTGTCGCATTTGTAACTGTCTTGCAGCCAAAAACAAAGCTGAAAACAGCAGCAACAACAGTGGCAATAACAACAACAACAGTTGCAACAACAGCAGTTGCAACAACAACAGTGTCAACAACAACATGAGTAGCAACAACAACAACAGCTGCAACGAGTCTAGGCAAAGCCATAAGACAAAGGCCACAAGCAGGCGAAAGGAAGCACCCAGAGAGGGGCAGTAGCAGGGGCACGGGCAGGGGGATGCCTGGTTGGGTACTTTGTGGCATGGGCAACATGCAGCACATGCAGCGAGTTAAAGAATTCCAATCAGCAGGGCTATTGTTCTTGAGACATTTGCTGAAAATTGAAGATAATTGAAGTGTAAAGCGCAGGGCGGAAGTGCAGCAGTCAGCACCAGCGCCAGCAGAGGCAGCACAAAATGCAGTACAACAACAGCAAAAACAACAACAGCCTGCAGTCAGAGTGCGATCTATTCAACAGACAGAATACCCCCTCCCCCTCTTCTTTGCACTCCTTGCTTGCGGTGCCGACTGCTGTCCGAGGCATATTATACAATACAATTTTGGCTGCTTGGCTTTGTCTAGTTTTGTGGGTCACGTCGCCTTGTCATGTGGCAAGAACGATTTCCGAACAAGCTTCCTGCACCCCCTCCTCTCCCTCCTCTCAATTCCTGCTTCCTCTTTTCCCCCCTTTCTCCTAGAGCTGCACAGATTTATGTCTCGATTTTGCTCAGTTTACGCGGAGCTAATTTGCCACGATAGCTCAACCTGGCAATACTATCGATAACTCTATAGCAACATCGTAGCAACTGCTGCTGCTGTTGAACGTCTTCAGCAACTGCTTGGCGCATCAACAAAAATGCACAAGAAATTTTGTGGCATGCAAAGTAGCTGCCGGCGGGCATCAGCGTCGCTTCTCCAACGAAATGCAATCACAAAGTTGCCAGGAGACACATCAATACCACAAAAGGAACACCAAAATTGGGTTAGAGTGTGCAAGGGGTGGAGAGAGGAAGAGAGGGGGAAGGAGAGGAGGGTCGTCTGCCTGCTTATGTTGACACTTGGTTGGCGTTGGCCTGCAGCAGTGCAGCGTTATATGATTGATGGCTGACTGGCCAGGACTCGTTCTTCAAGACAAGCGAATGGTGATGACTGCTGGAGGGTGTAGAAGCGCACGCGGGGGGATAGGGTAGTGTTTGTATGACAAGGAAATTGCACAGCGTTGCAGAGATAGCACAGCAAAGAATTCAGCTCCCACAGTTCCCATTTGTAATTTTACCAAACTGATCGCTCTGCTCTGCCTGCTTTCTTCATAGTTTGTGAAGCTTTCAGTGGTTTTGCTATTTGTTATCGATTTGTCGATAAAGTGTTGTTGCCCACTGTTCTTGTTTTTATCATTTTTGGCATGAATTTCACAAAAATAAGGCAAGATTTTTGTTAAACAAGTGCTGCAAGTTGGGGTACACAAGCAACGGCGCTGAAAAGAATGCTACGATATTTGTAGTTTTTGCGTGCTGTATTTTTTAATACGCCGCTCAGAAGTATGCTACTATTTTTGTATTTTTCAATCGAATTTAGTTAACTGAACTGGATTCACTTTGCATGCTGCAGTTAATCGAATATTTTGAAAATGCTGGCAAAAATCTGCCAATTCAATTGCCATAAACAGCTGTTGTATAAGACTCCGCAAGCTGCCGATGTGAAATTAAATTTTTGTACACAATTTAAGTGGCAGAGGTCGAAGGAGTTTGCAAAGATGAAGAAAACATTTCTGAATGTTTTGCAGCTGACATGGCAACAGCAAAGGTGGAACCAAGTGGAGGGGCAGGGCGGGAGGCGGGCCTGCGATATGTTGAAAGGGAGACAGCATTTAAGAACATCCGTTTTTGGCTGGAAAATTGCAAAGGCATAACGAAAATTAATGTTACACGTTTTTTGCCCTTGTTGTCGGTTGTCGGCTGTTGCTCTCCCTGCTGTTGCTGTTGTTCTTGCTGTTACTGTTGCTGTGCTTCGCTGTGCGTTTGGCTGCCACTTGGCACCGCTCGGAGCCAAAAACGGAAAACATCAACGAGAATGAAAATGAAAACGAAAACGAAAACAAATCAAATGCACGGCGACGAAGCATAAAAAATTGCTTTGCCGCTGTGATTGAAGCGCCCGCCGGCAATTGGGCTGCCAGTCCGGATGTGTGTGCGTGTAGGTGTGTGTGTGTGTGTGTGTTTGTGATACCAGCGAATGACGACGACGGCGGGGCGTGGGCGGGTCGTATGCTGCGCTCCAGTGTGCTGCGCTGGGCTCAGGGCGAAAATGTCATTGGCAACAGCAGCAACATCAGCAGCGGCAGCGGGGCCAGCGTCACAGTCGCAGTCGCCGTCGACGTCGACAGATTGGCAACAGTTGTATAAACGATTCGGATGTTTACTTGATAATACGCGAAGCATGTGGGCCATGCCGCTGCCGCTACTGCTGCTGCTGCTGTTGGAGCCGCCGGCGACAGCAAAAGTGGAGAGCAGGTTGCTCAGGTAGCGGCAGCAGCAGCAGTAGAGGCAGCAGAGGCAGCGTAGGTAGCAGCAGCGAAAATCAAACGAAACGAAAACAAAGCCCACAGGGGCAAACGAAAAACCGAAAACGAATAAATGAAATTCCACTGCGGAATAACAGAACCAGTAGCAAAACACACACGCACACTCACACACACACACACAGACACAACAGCAAACACACACACACAGATAGGGATGGGAAGATGTGTGCAACAATGTATGTGTGCATGTGAAATTGCATTTGTGCATGCAGATGAGCAGCAACACTAGAGGGTGCTGGCCAATGGGAGGGGGAGTTAGTCAGAGGTAGAGGGAGCAGAGAGGGGCAGTGGGGGTGTCAGCATTTGGCAACGCTTTACACGGCGACCCGCTCAATGATTGCATGAAAAATGTAGCTGCGTTTCATGGCAGGCCACACAAGGCGGCAATTCGGCAATGTCAGTTAGTCATACCAGGGGGAAGGGGATAGGAGCTGGAGGATAGAGGGGCAGGGGCAAGGGTAGAGGCAGGGGCAGATGGAAGTGGTCAGTTGATAGTGTTGTGTTGCTGGTGTTGCGGGTGTTGAGCCCGGCAGCTGCAAGTGCTGTTGACAGTGGCTGCCAAAAGTCCCCTCTGTTTATGTATCTTCCCCCCCACTCCCTCCCTCTCTACACACAACTGCTGTGTGTGTCAAATGTTGCAGCGCACTATCAATTTTGATTGTCCAACGTAGAAGATCATAAAATATAAGCACCCAATAATCGATCTATCTTTATAGGTTCTTTCAACTACTTCGATAACAGTTTGGCTTGGTCTGTCTCTCAATTTCTCATTCGCTCTCCCTCTCTCCCTTGCTCTCTTTCTCTCACTCTCTCTCTCTCTCTCTCTTTCTCTCTCTCTCTCTCTATCTCCCTCTTTAGTTTCTTTTCTCTCTCTATCTCACTTAGTATTTGACTATGCCCAACTTGTTTGAGCTTCTAAACTTGTTTATGAGTTTTGTCTATGAGTTTGTCGTATTACCATCGACATGTTAATAGAAACACAGACATGGATTAGCCAAGCTGATGTCATATATAGTCTATATATAATATATGTATATAAATACAAAGTTGTATCTTAACCCTCTAAAACAGAACAAACATCTTAAAACTTTCTTTCTCGCAGTGCAGCCAAGCAAAGCGCAGCCAAAGAAGCGCAAAGTTGAAGCCGCGGTTAACAGAACTATCGCAATATGCGTGCGAGTGCGTACTCACGGGTACTCACAACATTCACACACAACAGACAAGTGAATCAGCCGGCGAATCTGTTGCGTTAACGAGTGCGATAAACTCAAATTGGTTTCGTATTTATCTCAGCTCAGCAAGGCAGCGGAATCTTGCTGACCTGCTCCCCTCACTCTCTCTCTCCTTCCCTCTCTCTTCCTCTCTCTCTCTTTGTCTCTTTCCAACTGTTGAGTGCAATGATTTGCTGCTCCTAACCATATTTTGGCGAACTAGAGAATTCCATTTGCCGCGTGCTCTGGCTTTGCGCCGCTGTCCCCTTCAAGCCGAGCCGAGGCGAGCGCCGACCTGCAGCTGTCAGCGCAGTCAACTCAGAGTGACAGCTCGCTGCACACACATACACACAGGCTCACACACACACACTCACACACAGCATGCATTGCACCTTTTAGTTGTGTCTGACTGGCAGCAACTTTTGTTCAAAGGAAATGCGCGTTTTCTGCTGCTCGCATTGTTAGCTGAGAAACACACGCACACACACACACTCACACACACACACTCACACACACACACTCACTCACACACATACATATTATACTTGGCAGAGAAAGAGAGGGAAGACGCACACACATGCCAGCGTTTTACTTTTATCAGCTTTGGCATTTGTTGTTGCCGCTAAAACGGAAATGCGATTTAAATTATTTGATTTC
The DNA here is from genome assembly GCA_018151435.1 of Zaprionus africanus. NCBI lineage: Eukaryota > Metazoa > Arthropoda > Insecta > Diptera > Drosophilidae > Zaprionus > Zaprionus africanus. Next base: position 1,427,847 of record JAECXB010000096.1, read on the forward strand.
CGCTTTCGCGAAGCTGCCGCAACAGCAGCAGCAGAAACAACAACACTATCGCACTCCATCTCGCTCTAGTCTGCTCCGTCTCGCTCGCACTGGCTGCCTGTGTGCCGAGGACATTTCGCTTTGTTGCTGCGTTTACTTTTTCAGTTGTCGCTTCCTTTTCTGTCTTCCCTTCTCCCTCTCTCTCTCTTACTCGCTCGCTCTCCTCTCTGCAGTTGCATCCATTTGCTTTGCCTTTTAATGATGGCCACTTCAGCGTTTCCGCTTGGCGGCCGCCACGACGACGAGGGGCGTATGCTGGTGGGCGTGGCTGGGCTGGGCTGCCTTGGGTTTGCCTGGCGTGAATGTAGCTCGTAAATTTGTTAGTTTATTAGCGCAATTTCCGTTGCTAATTAATTGCCAAGCAACACACACACACACACCAACACACACACACACACTCAGGCTAGACAGTTGCTGGCTCTCAATCTGCTCATCTCTGTCACGCCCCCCAACCCCCCTCGCGCGTTCCCACGCTGCTGTGTGAGATATTAGTGACATGAAGCTGCAGTTTTTAAAATTTCGGATATTTTTGTGGCTCTTTTTCCCTTTGCCACAAATTGTTGTTGGCTGCGGCTGCGGTTTGGGCCTGCCTGATGACTGCCTCCTCTCCCCGGGTCCCTGCCCTCTTTTTCCCTTGCCTGGCGTCGGCCTGCGGCTGCCACTCAACTGCCGTCTGCCCCGTCTGGATTATCCGAGCCAATTTGCTGTGCTGCATATTTCTAATTAATTAAGCTGCCTGCTGCACGATGCACGTCTTATCTGCCCCTGCCTATCTGCCTCGGCTTCTCCCCCTCCTCCCTCCTCTTTCTCACTCTGCTCATATATATTTTCAATTTCCGGCTCATAAAGGAAAATCATCAACAAGAACAAAAAGATGAAAGAAGTGCAAAAGATTAAGATACACAGCCGAGGCGGGCTTCGTGCTGCTGCTGCTTCTTCTTCTTCATCTTCTTCGCTCTCCTTTTGCTCTGCTAATTATGTGATTTTTCTCCCACAACCACACACACACATGCACATATAGATATATGTATGCGTGTGTTTCCACTTCATAGTCACAACTATTACTTGGAATTTAAGCTCAGTGTGTCACAAAACATCCTTTGTCTTGGTGCCTTTTATGTTTATCAGTTTATTATTCATGCGCTGCCATCTATAAACATATATACATGCATATTGTATGTTTTGTTCCATGCCATAATTCCCGAATAACTTAAGACTTTCAACTACAAGAATACAGTTCAGCGAAGCTTGAATACGCTTTCAGAGCGAGCGAACAAAGACAGCATACAATTTGAATGTCCTACTCAATAAAAGCTCACTAATTATGTTAGTTGGAAATTTGATAAATAAGTGAAACGCAGTAGGAATCTATTGTTTCTATGCATGTGGCCGGTACTGTAAGGTACTAAGGATGCTTTAGTTAGATGAATGTATAGTTAGGAAATGTGGAGAGTAGCAGAGGAAAGATAAAGTACGTTGCTGAAAATATGGTTATATATTAATGGACAGTAGTGTTATATTGCAGTGTAGTGTAGTGCAGTGTAATGTAGTGCAATGTTGTGCAGGGTAGTGTTGTGAAGTGTCATATACATATATATCTATAATGGCATATATGTTAGTCAATAAAGATCGCCAAAGCAACAACTTCGTAAGTATGCTAAACAATTGTATTGATATGCAATAAGATATAGATAAGTAAAGAGAAGTAGGCAGATTGAACAGGAATATATAAACTATAATAGAGACACGATGATATCTTAATGTATAGAAGGCTAGAGTAACATAGAGTGCAGTTAATTGCACAAATCCAAAGCACAGAATGGTTCTTCCTCTTTCTCTCGGCTTCTATCTTGAGACCACTAAGCCTCTCTTTGATTGCCAATAACTTTAAAATAAACAAAATACTGTTAATTGCAATAGGAGCTTTGACCACTAAACGTCTCACTCTTACACACACACATACACAAGCACACACACACGTGCAGTGATTTAAAGCTCTTAAAGTCTGCAGTGACTGCTCCGACTACGACGAAAGCGACTGAGGCGACAAGCTATAAATTATAATTTCCAAGACATGACTGCCAAACAAATGGCAACCGTTGAGCCACTGTCTATGTATCTACGTATGAGTGTATGTGTGTGTGTGTGTAAGAGTATGACTTTGACAAGTTTTTGATGGTGTGTCACTAACCAGCAGCAGCAGCAGTGGCAGCAACATCGCACCGTGTCGCGTTGCCAGCGCTGCCTCTGCTTGCTGCAAATGAAACACGAAAATTCGGGCAAATTATTTTTATCTAATGAATAAATTTGCCATAAATAAGTGAGCAGCAGAGCAGCGTGTGAATTTGCACATTTCTGGCACGTTTTGCCAGCTCTGGTACCAGTGTGCAGCACCGTTGCCGCGGCGGCTTCTCATGTAGCCAACATTTTTCAATTAACAAACGAACGAAAAATGTATGACATGCCACACACACACACACACAGCTCGACACGAAGAATGGGCACACTAGTGCCCACCCACATATACACACCCACACACACACTTACATACACATATCATTTTTCATAGGCTCCCGTTTTTGGAGCAGCGAATCAAAGCACCAAAACGCCGCTGTCAAAGCACAGTGGGACGAGCAGGACGGACGGGGCGTGTAGTGGCTGGTTAGGCTGCCAGGCAGCAGCTTGGCAACTATAACAATAATAACACCAACAACAACAACAAGAACAACAACAACGGCGAACTGGGGCCCGAGGAGCGGGCCATGTGATGTACTTGTCTCATTCGTTTCCTGGCAAAATGACAAGCGAAATGTTTGCCACAGAATTTCATTTAGAAAAAGGGTTATTAATAATATCAAATTTAACGCCGGGCGGCCATTATGAAACGCCCTACCCACTGTGCTGGCCCCTACACTCACACACACACATAGAGTGGGTGTGTGTTTGTGTGTGTGCTGCGTCCTTTCGGGCGCGCTAAACACCTGCTATTTTATGATTTTATTAGTCACTCAACACGCCACAGACAGACGGCTGGGGCAGACAATGGGGGAGTGGGAGAGAAAGAGAGAGGGGGGCTGTTGGCTATGATGAAGTGTGAGAGTGTGTGAGTGTGTGCTGGTGTTAGTTTGCATTGATAGGGTGCACAAGTGATGTGCCTGCAACTGCCCCAAAGAATACTCCGCTTACAATTTTAAAAGAACAACCACATGACGTATGAACGACTAACAGATACCCTGTAAACAGAAGAATATTTGTTCTACTATTTTTTTGTGATTAGCCAAGATTGAACTGCTTAATGGATAGAAAAGTTAATCACAAAACAGTGCGATAGTTGCAAGATATATCTACAGATAAATACCTTATATACCAGAGATATACTCATAGTTAATCAAGCCAACTTAGTACATGCCCTAACTAGTAACAAACTAAGTTTCATAGAGGCGTTTTAAGCTTGATGTGTCAACTATTTGAACTTAAAGTAAACACGAAAACTTTTGCTCAGCTTCAAACTCTCTGCTAAGCCATAAAGTATATCCCACTTAAGTAGAGACTATTCGAAAGTCAACTGCTACAGTTAGACTTCCAGCAAATGCCTGTATGTGTGTGCACAAGTGTTTGTGTGCGTGTGTGTCTGTGCCTGTGTGCGTGAGCAGACACTCAGCCGGTTCAGCAGGCCCATAAACAAAATACCCACATAAATAGAGGAGTGTATGAAATATGCATTACGAGCTTCTACTTGGAGCACAAAAACACACACACACGCACACACTTGACCCGACGCATCAATTCAAATTGATCCAACACACAGACACTCACACCCATACACATAGACACACATGTCCAGGCAGTAAAAAATTTAAAAGCCAAAACTATTTGAATTAAATAAAAGTTGAGACAACAAAAAAGATACAAGGGAAAAGCCATTTGCATATGCCCGGCCATTTTGTGGCCATGTGCACACACACACATGCACACATACGCACATACTAAGACACACAGACACAGAACATGCTGATATACAATTGTTACTGTACAAATTATGAAATAAATTGAACCTGGGAGAAAAGACTAGAAGATACCTCTTGGATTCTAATAGAGAACAAGAACATAGAACATAGAACATAGAACATAGAACATAGAACATAGAACATAGAACATAGAACATAGAACATAGAACATAGAACATAGAACATAGAACATAGAACATAGAACATAGAACATAGAACATAGAACATAGAACATAGAACATAGAACATAGAACATAGAACATAGAACATAGAACATAGAACATAGAACATAGAACATAGAACATAGAACATAGAACATAGAACATAGAACATAGAACATAGAACATAGAACATAGAACATAGAACATAGAACATAGAACATAGAACATAGAACATAGAACATAGAACATAGAACATAGAACATAGAACATAGAACATAGAACATAGAACATAGAACATAGAACATAGAACATAGAACATAGAACATAGAACATAGAACATAGAACATAGAACATAGAACATAGAACATAGAACATAGAACATAGAACATAGAACATAGAACATAGAACATAGAACATAGAACATAGAACATAGAACATAGAACATAGAACATAGAACATAGAACATAGAACATAGAACATAGAACATAGAACATAGAACATAGAACATAGAACATAGAACATAGAACATAGAACATAGAACATAGAACATAGAACATAGAACATAGAACATAGAACATAGAACATAGAACATAGAACATAGAACATAGAACATAGAACATAGAACATAGAACATAGAACATAGAACATAGAACATAGAACATAGAACATAGAACATAGAACATAGAACATAGAACATAGAACATAGAACATAGAACATAGAACATAGAACATAGAACATAGAACATAGAACATAGAACATAGAACATAGAACATAGAACATAGAACATAGAACATAGAGCATAGAATATAGACAAACACAAAAATAAAGAAATCCATATCCAGAAGCTGTTTTCATGCCCAACTTTTCGCCACACAGTTAAAAGTTTTCACTTAAATTTTTAATATGGTCGCCTTGGCCTTCTGGGTGACCGTTTTAATTGTCATGGTTTAACCCAACCCCACATAGAATGCGGTCTCCGCTCGGCACATGAAAACATATTCAAAACAAACATAATACATTTTTATTTTGTTTTCGCCGTGTCGTTTGGTCCTGCTGCAGCCCACAGCTGATTTCCTTAGAGACAAATTAGCCGACAGTTGACACCGAAAGAAGTAGCCGCAAAATGTTCAGCCTGCCTTTTTTTATATTTCACTTTTTTTACTTTTCGGTTTTCGGCGAACATTAATAAAGTTGGCCGGGCGAACGGGTCTGATGTCGGCGCTGGGAAAAGCTTTGCATTTGTCTTTATTAAAGTGCCGAAGCAGAGCGAGGGGGTGATGGAGGGGCACTTCGGGGTGCAAAAGTAAAAGTGTCTAAGCGATGACTGCGATAATAGAGCCAAGTTCGGAAGACAAATGGGCCATATTTCGGCGGGTTATTGATAAACTATGTGGATAGGTGATCAAATTAAGTCTGACACAAGTCACTTGAAAGGTTTTATGGTCGACAAGAGTCTCTCGAGAGCGAGAGCGAGAGCTTTTGTTTTCGCCACTTTGCTATTAAACTCAGTTAAAAAGTTAAAGAGACAGTTAGACTAACGGGAGTCCAAAAGTTGCGACTTTAAAGCTGCCAGCGAAAAGTTTTCCGAATTTGTTTTCTCTTCAATTGAGCAATCTTTTTGACAACTCTTTTTCCGGCATATCTATGCGCCTCGTCCCAGCTGCGGCCTGTCAAATAAAATATTCAAATATTGCGATGCAATTATTCCAAGAAAAAAAGAATTTTTTCATAAATAAAGTTGCCTTTTGTTTAAGCCAGTTGAACTCCTTCTGCAAGGACTAAAGCTTTTCCAAATTCGAAAAACAAAACGAGGACTATTAGAGAAAATTGGTTTATACTTTAGAATCGTTTAGGGTTCTTGCAAAGTGTTTTTTGTAAACGCGGAAGAAAGGCTGAAAGTTTAATACCCCTGTAGGTTCTTGTCCCCCCCGATTGGTCCAATAATGGTGCAGAATTAAATGGCATTGTGTATTTTTAAGGTGACTATATGTCTCACTTTGATTGACACTGGAAAAGTCAAGTTTTTCCTAAAATCAAAACTTATCTGCATAAACGTACAATATTATTTCATTACATGTATATATTTGACTCTGCAAGAGTATAATTAGATAATATTTTAATTTGAAGTTTAGCTTACCTTAATCTAGTCTTTAATTCCGACTTCTCCTTTATTAGATAGTTGTAAAAAGATATAGCACACTATATAAATATTATATATAAAATGTTTCTATTTGCTGCTCAGCGTGCAGCACGCAGTCGAGTGCATTTGAGCCAGCATCGTCGCTTTTGTTTTATTGTTATTTGCCATGAAAGGAAAAGTAACTAAAGAGTCCTTTCTTGTCCCCCTCCCTCCCCCTTTCGCATCCCTAGCATGCCCTAGGCAGCCGTGCAGGAAGCTTGTACGCTGCGCTGATTTAACGTGGAGGAGCTGACAAAGAGAAGAGCGAGCGCGAGCGGGAGCGCGAGAGCGCCACTAAATGCTTAATATTACTCCAGGTAATTGTTTATTTTTTTAGTTAATGAAATTACCGGGAGACATTCAACGTGCAACGTGCTCTCATTGTGTTGTATTGTCTTTATGTTGTTGCTGTGTGTAATTTCAGTTGGCAAAGCAATTTGGTTATTCGAGTCGACAACTTGAAACGAAGACACAGGTAAGCTGCCCCTCCCTCTCTCTCTATCGCGCTCTCTATCTCGCATCTCATATGCAGCTCATGTATGCAAAAGCGTCGCTGGGAATTGTGTGGGCGTGGCCAGTCATGTGTTCAACGCCCAGCGTGTCTCAAAGCTTAGCATACGAAAATATTTAAAAACACCAGCGAGCAGTAATGGCGACAGCAGCGCACACAAAAACAAAGCCAAAGCAAAGCGTCGACTGGGACCACTCGCAGATTGGGGCTCTGTGCCTGGCCGTATGGGATGGAGTTGTTGTTGTTGCTACTGGAGCTGGCGTTGTTCCTAGAACTGAGGGTCGTCTCACAGTTGCGTGGAAGACGATTTAATGCATACAAAATGATTTACACGCCGCTGGCCAAAAATAATACTCGAGCACGTTGGAAAAACTGCTAGCAGCAGGGCAGAGGAGGGCCAAGGAGGGCGAAGGACGATGCTGGGTCGTGGACAAGCAGCAGCAGGCACATGCGTGCGGCCCTAAACGCACGCATATGGATGCAGTCGCACCGGTTGTCAACGAACTCGAGCAACTGTTATCTGCGTGCTCTGTCCGGCTCTGTCCGGGTCTGTCCGGATCTGTCCGGGTCTGTCCGGGTCTGTCGAGGTCTGGTGTGGTCTGCAGTGCGATGTGTTTTTGTGCTTCGCTTGCATTTGCTTTTGGTTTCTTCCTCTGGGCGTCATATAATCAGCAAACGTTGCAGCGCTGAAAAGTATGCTACGCTTTTCCAGAGCTGCCACCTCGCAGCCGCATCTCCCCCCGCCTTAGTCCATAGCCGTGCCATCAAGCTAAAAATCTCTGATGATACGAAATCAACATAAACAACAGTCACAACAACAACAACAGCAGCAACAACAACAGCAGCAGCAACAGCAACAGAAGCAGCAACAACAACAGTCAGAGTAACAACAGCTTTGGGCTTAGGGGCGAATGCCTAGCACTCACTCGCTCCCTCTCTACTTAGTTCCACCTCAGACCCTCCCCCCCTCTAGCTCCCCCTCCTTCCCTCTGTGCACTCTCTGCCCGGTTTTATGGCACAAAAGCAACTGCAAATAGGGTTAACAGCCAGTGCAATTTTCATATTACCCAGCAGCAGCTTCCAAAGAGTAGCTGCACCCCAGCTCTGACTCCCCCCCCTCACCTCTCTAGCTAGTCCTCTTGAGTTGCTAGCTCAGCCCCATCCCCCTGCCCCTTTCGCTGCGCCTGTCCAGGCCAATGCTCCTACTTGCAACGCGTGTGTGTGTGCCGGCAATTGAGATACGACCTCGTGAGGAGTTCGTTGAACGGATTGCAGTTGGTTTTAAACAGCTGCCAAGAGATACATTTCTATAATGAATACACACACGCACACCCACACACACACACGTACGCACAGCGAGAGAGAGAGAGAGAGAGCTGGTGTGCGAGTGGGCCATGTAAATGTGCAGATCTATTCATGTATTTGGGTAATTGTCGCACTAGAGCAGCCGAGTGCGATGACAGCAACCACCTGCCACATGCCACCTGCTACTTGCCCGCTGGGCGACTCCCGCATAATTGCGGCTTAATCAACAGTTTAATATCAATCAAATCACACCTTGAATGAGAAGTGAAGTCAGCTGCAAGTTATGATTCAGTCAGCTTTAAAGTGCTTCAAACTGTTTAAAGTTCTTATGAATAAAGAAAGTAAGGGAATAAAGAAAGTAAGGGAATAAAGAAAATAAGGAACTCCAAGTAAGTAGTTGACAAGAAGTTACTTTAAGTCAATAGTAAAGACAGCAAGCACTCTAAGACTTAAAATCTTAGCTCTCTTAAACTCCCTCCCGAGTTGCTGGCAGCCCATAAAGCTGAGCTCCTTCTTCTTCTGCTGCAAACATGCACCATGCAACATGATTTTAATCAGCTTACCGAAGGTAAAAATTGTATTTTTTATGAAATCTTTGTGCTCTTGCATTCTCTCTCCTTTCTCCTTTTGTTGGCTTGTTTTTTGCACCGGCAGCAAAGAGCTCAAACGTCTCCAATCATGTGCGCAAAAGTCCCCGAACCCGCAAACCATTTTGCCTTCCATTGTCCTCTCGAAATGGCCAAATTAAGCTATGCCTAGTTGTCACTTCCGTCACAGCGAGAAAGAGCGCAAAACAAAGACAGCCAGAGTGGAAGACAGAGAGGGAGAGATGGAGGGGGAGAGATGGAGAGGGAGAGACGGAGATAGATTCCTATGCCGAGTGCTGTCTTCATTAATAACACAAAACGTTGCTTTGGCAAGCAGTGGCTGCACCAGGCACACTGCATGACAAGGGGGTGGTGAAGGGGAAGGATGTTCTGGCTTTTGGTCCGTTGCGAACGGAAATGCAGAATTGACAAAGCCAAAATGCTTTAAAGCCTTTTTGGCTGTGCAGCCAAGAAGCAAGATGTTCTGCATATGAGCGATGCCAGCTTAAAAGGCAGCCGCCAGTCGATGCTGCTCTTCATCTTGCCATTGTTGGTGCTGCTCTTCTAGTTGCTGTTGTTGCTGCACTTCTTTTTTTGGCCAACAATGGCACAGAGATGCGAGCTGAGACCGTGCAAGCGAGAGAGAGAGAGCGAGAGCGAGACGGCACACGCCATTAAATCTCTTTAGAACTCAATTCTTATTCCCAACGCAATTTATACAACAAAACTTCACAAACACACACACACACAATCAAACACACACATACTCGCTAACAATGCTGCAAATTCACAGGCAAAAAAATAAACAAACAAACTTGAAAGCTCTAGGCAAAACTTTACCAACTATAGAATACCCTGCAAAACATATGAAAGAAGTCAATAGAAATGGGAGGGAGAGAAAATATTATAGTTTTATAACTATATATAATATTATAATAATTATATATTAATAAACAATTTGTATAAATAATAATATATTATATAACATTTTATTTAATTTAATTATGTTATCGATTAATCGACAAATACTCCTTCTTTTGTGCAATTTTGCGAATGAAATCTGTTGAAGTTCACAACGATTTGATAATAAATAATTCCAGACATCTCGATAATTAATATCGATAATACCATATAATTGATCAAGAGAGCTACTATCGATAAAATTTAATTTGAGCCAACTAAATGACGAATGTCATTTCCCAGAAACGCCTTCAGGTATTTGCCATACCCAATAGGAATGAGAATCAGAAACTGATTCAGAATCAGAATGAAATGAAAGCGAGCGGCGCAACTACAAAGCGCCGCTTGTTACCCTCTGTCTATGTGTGTGTGTGTGCTTGCCTAGTATGTGCATGTGCACAACAACAAGAACTGCGGACTGAGAACTGGCGTGACATATGGAGCGGAATAGAAAATAAGCACACGTCAACTGCATAACACAAACACATTGAAAACACACGACGCGACAAAGCCGAAAAAAGAGAATGACAGAGAGAGATAGAAATACAAAGAAAAGGCAGAGACTGGCGTGAGGATGAGGCAGGTGGGGCTAAAGAAAGAAAGAAAGCGAGTGTGTGCAGAGTCGATGGCCAGGCCAAAAACGCCGACACTGGCAATGTGGTAAGAGGCAAGCGGCAAGCGGCAAGCGGCAAGCGGCGAGTGTATAAAAATGGCGCAAAGCCGTGGAACATATTTATATTTCAGACGCAGACAAACACATGTGTAAAAGATAACACGGCAAAAATAGTGAAGCATGGCAGCAGGCAAGAGGAGGAGCAAAGCAAAATGGTCACTAAGGCCAGCACAATATAACAGCAACAACAACAGCAGGAAAAAATGAAATAAAGGTGAGATGCAGTTCACAATGGAAGTAGAAAAGAACAGAAAAGAGAATTCGTTTACGTTTATGCCTTATGTTCATGTGTTCGTTAACAGATTAAGGAACTCACACTGTGAAATATTTATTTTTGACTAATTGTATTTATTTTCTACAATTCTACTGTGATTTTATATATTTGTATTTATTTGGATTTTATATAATATCTATGCTTAAGAGTACAGATTTCCCATAAAATAGGCTATCCAACTTAATTCTGGCAAAATCGGTTCAACTCTTCCTACTGTTCAAGAATATATATTATATACAATGTGAGAAAAGCAAACTACCCTAAGCCACCAGGGCACTGAACAAACTGTAGCATACACAAAGGCTAATAAAAGCAGACGGCAAGCGACTCGCATCGTCAAGCCAAACAACGGACAGCGAGAAAAGCAAATAATAATAAAGAAAGCAGAGGTGAGGAGAGGAGGGAAGGGGTGTGCAAGTTTATACTATAAAGTGGATAACGGATAACGAATGAGCGCAGCTATAAAATCAATTAGAGATTTATATTTAATGCAGTCAGCGAAACTAGAGCGTCGAGTTTATTGCAGAGAAACAAAGCTGAATTGAAACTGGGATTGGGATTGGGATTGGGAAACTCGCAGGTGTTCCATACATAAAACATAGACAGAACTTACGGCTTTAATCGTGGCAACTGCACTACATAAAGCGCATCAAGAGGCATTGAATGAAAGCGATTTCAATTTGATGACAAGAATAGGTATCAATTTATTATTATTATATATTCTGGTTATTATAATTAATGATTAGTTATTATTAATTTTAAAAGTATAGCTTAATAAAATGGCGTATTATTTTTGCATGAATCAATCTAAAGAAAAGGTCTAGAAGGTCAAGAACACCTAGTAGTTTTCGACTATTCGATATCCTTAATTTGTCAACGTTGCGCGTTTAATAATTGCTTTGCTGTGTAATTTCAAATCTCAAGTTCTCAAGAATATATAAAATTCCCAGTAGAAAGGCTTTGGAAACTTGCCAAACCGAGGCAAGCGAAGCAATCGAGGCTCGAAGTGAAATCAATTCACATTTTGCTCGCTACAAAGTTCTTCTCCCTGGCGCTTCCTGCTCATCCTTCTTGTTGTCCTTCGCTTGTTCGTTCGTTCGTACGTTCGTTCTGCTGCTTGATTGTTTTCTGGTTTATTTTGCTTGCCGGTTATTATCGCAGTGTGGAGGGGGCCAATGTGAGCTACCTGCCGAGCCGTGTTCGATGTCATTCAGAGCTGCCGTCAGTGGCAAGTGTGGGCGACCACCGGATGGGCTTGAGGTGGACCAGGACGGGGAGAGAGAGTGGTGTAGTAGGTTGCTTGTCTATCAAATGCCATCGGTGCAGCATTGCTTTGGTTTTTCCACCAGCCACGCCCCGTGGTTCTTGTCCTCTTTCTTGTACTGCCTTCCAGCTGCGATGTGTTTGTTTTCTTTTTGCTTGGCTGCTTGTTTGCTTTGCTCTGCCTGGCGATGGCCTATCACTTGACCAAGCTCCAGCAACCCCCCTCCCCCCTCCCCCCCTTCTTGCTGCCTTCCTCTATGTCTGTCCACTCCGCCTGCTGCTTCCCCTTCCTGTCCTTGTCGTTGTTGTGCTTGTGTTGTCTGGCGTCTGGCCGCCCTATTTATGTACATGTCGCATTGCATTGCATACTTGAAGGGGCAGCCAAGTGATTATGCTCTGCTCAAATGTGACGTCACGAAAAAAGGATGCGAGCAGCAGGAGCAGGCGAAATTGCAGCAGCATCAAAAGAACTTTGCAGACACCGTCGTCTATTAGGAAAAAGACTCTTCTCCCGTCAGCAAATTCCGCTGGCATTTCTAATAAAATAAGTCAAAGAGGCAAAACCGGAAAATGGAATTTATTATTTGCATCGCAAACTGTCTCGGGCTCGCTTTAAACTAACCCATTCAAGTGATACGCCCATGATTCCTAAGACATAATTGAAAGAGAGTGCACTATGAGTGCTGGCCAAGATAGGATCGGCATTGAGGGGACACTCGAGCCTCGCAGAGCAGGCCTGATAAGAGAAAACTCTGGCCGTGCTTGTAAATATTATTTAAATATATTTTAACAAATGGTCGCTTGTTTGCCCTCTTCAAAAGATGCTAACAATACAGCTCGTTCTGTCTCTCTCCCTCTATCTCTCTCTATCTGTGGCACACATGCAGCGCGGAGGAGGCGCCCCAGAAACGCACAGGGCATTAAATTAATTGTGGGAATATCTCAAGGCGGCCTCGGCGAACTTCGCCTTTGTTGCCCGTCCTTGTTCCCTGTTTTTGTTGTTGTTGCTGTTGTTGTTTACATTTAAGCGGGGCAGCTGCGTCTGAGGCTCGTCAACATGATTAACGTTATATTATGAAAATGTGCGAGTGTGCCTGCTTCCGCGCGTGTGTATGGAGGGGGATTGGTCCGCCTTGGTCTTGGGCTCAGTGTAGTTTATAAGCCTCAACTTGCGCCTCAGTTGCCTGGGCTCCAGTGCGTTTTTTAATGAGTGTGGGTATTTGCAATACCCTGTAAAGCAGACAATGGGGTGCATGCAACCTTAAGGGAACCATTTAAAGTCTGACTTAAAATCTCTTAAACAGTAACCAAAGCCATCGTTAAACTGTCGTTAAGAAACGTCATTTGTTTGCCTTAACAATTGATATATGGTTCAATAATAATAATAAACTTACGGAAAATAAGAAAAATACATAAGAAACTATCGGCACAACTATCGTAATTCACAGTTATTCTCTGTCTAGCACGTCAAAAGGAAAGTTGTGCTGATAGTTGCATAAGTCATCTCGTTATAAAATATCAGGTTTCTGCTCAATATGATCTTTCAAATGATAATGATATTTAAATGAATAACAAACTATCGGTTTAACTATCGTACATCACAGTTAATCACCGTTCAACCGATGAAAAGAAAAACACTGCAGATTATTGCATAGGTTATCTCTTATAATAGAAAAGGTATGTATTGAATACGACCTTTCGCATGCTTACGACATTTGAAAGCATAATAAACTATCGGTGTAACTATCGTACATCACTGTAAATTCCTGTAAATCACATAAAAACAAGAACTGTTCATAGTTGCATAGCTTATATTTTATAAAAGATAAGGTTTATGTAATTCACGTATATTGATAGTAATACCGATAGTTTCGAGTTGAGCTGCCTGCATACAGGGTATGCATCGCAGTCGTGCAATGCGCGCTCCTGGCTTACTTAAACTTGTTTTTTTATAATTAATCGACACATGTGCAGCAGCCTGCCACGCCCTTTGACGCCCAACGACGCCCTTGCGCCGTCGGCAGCGAGTTGCGTCCATCAACACTTGGCGCATCGCATTAACTGTTATTATTATTTATTATTTTCGCCGCGGTTCCTTTTTGTTGTTGGCATCGGCGGCTGCTGCTGCTCCTCCTCCTCCTCCTCTTGTTGTTGTTGTTGTTTTTGTTTTCGTGCTGATTTTTTGGGCTGCGCAAATAATTAAACTAAAGCGGCCTCGACGCAGGATGAGAGTGAGTGAGCCAGGGGGAAAGGGGGCGAGTGGGGCAGGATGAGGGACGGCGGTCGCCGTTGAGGGAATCGCCGCCAATTCATTTTGCCGCATTTTAAATGCTGAAAGTCATTTACAAAAAAGGGATCAAAAGGATATCAACAGCGCCGAGGCAAGGATGCATCAGCTGGGGAGTCGCCGCCAGGCTGTGCGTGTGTGCGAGTGTGTGTGTGTGTGTGCGAGTCTGTCTGTGTGTGTGTGCGTACGCTGAGAATTTATTGTTTTTGCCATTAGCGCAGCAAATGCGTCAGGCGAGAGCGACAGAGATAGCAACGAAATGAATGAGAGGGAGATCAAGCGAGAGGGCAACGCGCCTGAGTGCGAGCGAGACAGCTCACGACGGAGACACTCGCAGCGAACGACGCGTTGCGTGCGTCGTTAATGTGCGAATATTCATTAAGCACATTGCGGACCGCGACCCTGCCCACTGGGCCACGCCCCAGCGCCCAAGCGCCTCCCACTTTGTTAATTGTAAACAAATGCCTAGTGAATAAGACACTTTAATCGGCTGAAATTAATGAAAATTAAAAAGGAAAACCCAAGCATTTTCCACATCTTGCTGTAGTGCATGTGCTGGGGGAGAGAGAGAAAGCGAGAGAGAGAGAGAGGGGGACAGAATGAGTAAGCGACTGTACGCATACAAATTAATAAAATGAAAGTTATTAAAAATGATCACGGGGCTTCAAAAGATGTGATCGGTTATGTGGCCTTTACTTTAATCAGTTATCGGCTTTATCGTTCTATCCGATAAACGATTGTTGATAGTGAATAAATAATAAATAATTGCAAGAGCTCAATATTCCTATTTTTTCTATCTCTATATTACATCATATATCAGATGTAGTTTTGTTAGTTATGTAGCCATTAAAATTTCACTTACTATCGATATTACTATCGGCAATAATGTATAGTAACTATATCTTTGGGCACTTTAAATACTCAAGCAAATAAAAATGATTAAATTATCGCTTCACTATCGCTATGACCATCGTTATGACTATTGTTAATAATATCTCCATAACAATAGCTTTAATTTACGGCTTTTAGTAATAGTCTCGCCTTTTTAAACATTGTATCTATTATAGTCACAATTACTACTTATTAAAATACATTTGTCCCTTTTGCAATTTCTATACTGCATTGATATTACTATAGGTAATACTGTAATATAACCATATCTGTAAATACTTAGGCGAATACCGATAACTAAACTACCACTTTGACTATCGCTATTACTATCGCTACTACTTTCTCTGTTACCAATGCACATACACGTACATACTACATACATATATCCCTAACCATAGCTAAGCCTTTATCATATACTATCGCTGTTACCATCGCACATACTATCGCCAGCGAGTGTCATCAATAACTGTCCAATCTTAAAGCTGAAAAAGCACCGTCGCACCCGCGGGTGGCTCCCGCCGCTCATTAGCCACTTGCCCAATTGGTCGTTTGTCTGGCCATTAACCAGTCGCAGCCTCAGCCTCAGCTCCAGCTTCTCCACCTGCAACGGTGCGGGGCTCCTTCGGTGACTGCTGGTGCTGCTGTTGCTGCCCGCGACTGACCCAAAACTTTTGCCACTTACCGCGCATTGTTGTCGTTTTTAAAATCGACACATTTCCCTCGATGGAGAGTCTCAGCTGGCTGGCACTGGCCTCCATCTCTGGCTCCCCGTGTGGGCTACTACAGCAATTAAACAGCGGGCGGTCTGGGAGCGTGACAAGGTGACCAACAGCCATCGAAGTTCGTTGCCGGCGACAATCAATTTACCTGGCGGCAAATGGCCAGAGCTCACCAGGTGGAGGAGGAGCAGCAGAAGGAGGAGAGGAGAGAGCAGGAGGCACCCGATACGGCGCCATCTGATAAATGAGAAAAGTTTTAATGCCCGGCGCTCAGGTCGGCTCATTGGCATTTTTACGATGTCCGCGTGGGCGCAGGACAAATAGGCAACAATTGAGACGAGCTCAGGATGCTTAATAGAAAAGCGCAGCGTATGCAAGATGATTCTGAGCTGGAGGGCAACAGGGGGCAGGTATGGGGACGAGTGGCACGCTGCCCGCTAGCCGAGTGGGGCACTTAAAACTTTTTAGCATGCAACCGCGGACGTTGCAGCTGCAAACTTTTTCGGGGCCCGCAAACAGGACTCGGGTCCGGCGACCGTCGACGGACGTGAACATGGGACATGGACGTCGCTCTGCAATTAAATGCACTGCGTGAGGCAACAGCAACAAGCAGTTTGTGGGGGGAGAGGGGGCTGCCTGGTTGGTTGTCTGGTGACTGGTTGACTGACTAGATAGATACCCTAGCATGCAAATTATGCTGTGCATTGAGAGCAAGAAGAGGGAGGAAAGTGGAAGAATTTGAAAGAAGGTAGTTGAGGACATTAATGTGCTCTGAATGTGCTCCGTATATAACGTATATATTTATTGATTTCTATTGAGATCATGCGATACGGTCACACAGAACCCAATAGATCCCTAAGCCCCCTTTACTATATAGAAATCTGTTCCATTCCAGTCATCTCTAATCATCTCTAGCAGAAACAACAATACAATACAAAAAAAGAGGAAGAAAGGGAAAAAATGCAGGGGAGCTACCCGAGCAGTGTGCGCTGAGTGGGTTAGGTAACCCTGGAAAACTATGGCGGCGTCGACTTCTGACCGCCACTGCAATTTTTGGTGACCAGCGAAATGAGCAGGCCGAAGGGTGCAGGCCGAAGGGAACTACACAAAAGCGTGACAAAAAACGTGACCGAAACTTTTTGCCGGGATGGCTCCGGTTGGTTTTTTGTTCTTTTTTTTTTTGGAGCTGCGTTGGTTTTTCGGTTTTTGTTGAGGCGCCTCCGCCTCCGGTTTGTGTCTCTGTTCGCGGCGACTGCAACAAATTTCAATAAATTACAGTTACATTTGCCAAAGTCAGCGTCGCGTCGCATCGCATCGCATGGCGTCGGGGTCGTCCTTGGGTCGTTTTGCTCGCTTAATGGCAACGCCGTCAGCGGCACACACGGCGCTCTTCCAGCACCTCCCCCCTTCTTCTGCGTCCCCTACGCCTGCTCGCCGACTGCATAATTCAATTTGTGTTAAAGTTTTGTGAGTGCGTGGCACTCGCGTCCTGCTCCTGCTCCTGCCCCTGCTCCTGCTCCTGATACTGCTCCTCGTCGTCGCCGTCGCCAACGGCACTCGTAATGCGACACATAATTCAAACCGAATCCCAGTGGGTGCTGCAGCAGGCTTCCCGCTCCGTGGTCCGCAAGGGTCGTCAGACGCGCGCTGTGATTGCGATTGTGCCGGTGATTGTGGCATTATATGAGATGCCGAAATTTAATAGTTCATCTGCAGGGTCGAAGGCATGTATGGACCAGTTAAACGGGGTTATAACAACAGCTTTATGTTTAGATGATCGTCATATAAATCGCTGGTCGGTAGTGCCAGAGTTTACAAATTTAGATCTCCGCTTTCAACATATTCTCATTGTCATATGGCGTCAGATAACGCGAACAGATGTAATGGCACTCGCTGTTCAAGTCAGTTTTGTAGCTGTCATACTGCCATATGCATAACAAGTTATGCTATAATAATATTTTCGTTATATGGTAACATGTATGAACAGAATTATAAGAAACCTATTCGATAGTATGATCTATTACCAACATATATATGTTCAGACTCATATGGCATATATCACAATAAGATTAATAATCATACAAATATAAAATAAATATTTATGAAAATAAGACAACTGTATGTATCTGCCATATTTTCACATGCCTGACAAAGTAAACCACTTGCCATATTGGTTTATGTTGCTTAGCGATGTTTGTTGCAGATTGTCAAATGTCTGACGTGTTTAAGAGACAGTTTATAGACTAAGAATAATCGATTCCAAGTACAATATGATCAAAGTGGTCAGACGTGCCATATGGCAACATATAATCAGCCATATTTTGCTTTGCCAACAACTTAGAGCTCTCATCACACATGCCACATTCCCCTGCGACATTTGCCGGACATCTGGCAACTCTCGGCTACCTGAAACTGTTTATTATCACAAGAATAACGTGATTAAGTCAGCCCAGTTGAGTCGAGTGTTATTGCCAGGGCCGATCTGCCACATTGGCTGAATATTTGTGCGAGTACTCGTGAGTGCTGCAAGTGAATAAATGGAGGCAGCTACGGCGTAACGCGTGTGCTGGCCATAAATAACCACCGAAGCTGCTCTCTCTCTCCCAGCTCGGCAGCAACAACAGCTCGAAACTTTGGAGCTGATTACGGAGCCAGCGCCAGTGCCAGACCAAGGCAAGGCAAACCGAGGCGTGGCGGGGGGAGGCAAATAACGGTGAGAGAAGAACGAAACTAACAATTTTGTGGGCTGACTGTGACGATGTAGCCGATTTTACGCTACATTTGCCGCACGATTGTCGCTGCGAGTGAGAGAGAGAGGGGAAAGGAAGGGGGGAGGGAGACAGAGCAGGGGCAAGGGCAACCGGATGAGGAAGTGGAAACTAGAGCAGCCAACGCTGCTGCCAGACATTGTCTGACCAGGGTCCGTTTGTTGTTGCCCATATTACATACTTGAGTGCACTTATTTATTTGCCTCTATGTCAACCTGCATACGTGTGTGCGTGTGTGTGTGTGCCTGTGAGTGTGTGTGTGAGAGCGAATGTGTGTGAGTGCCATTTTTCTATTTTGCGATTTCAATTTGTCTATTGTACGGCACGGAGAGCAGACAAATGACTCCAGGCTGGAGATGCCGCCGCGCCAGACCAAAAGGGCGAAAGGCCGCTCAGGCGCTGTGGGGCTGGAGGCGGGGCGGGGCAGGGCAGATCCAGTGGACGCGGACGCCCAGGGATGCCCGGCTCCTGTTCTTGATTAACCTATTATGATCATTTGATTGCTCGATTTAATTTGCCATCGTTTTTTTTCTGTGCGCCTTCTTCTTCTCTCTCAACTTTTGCCTCCCCCTGAGAAAAGGCAAGCCAAGTTTCAAGCCAAAGAGGCAGGCAGGAGAGAGGGGTGGGGAGGGCAGTCGAAGTTATTTTTTATTTTTACTTTTTTCCCCCATTGATTCTTTGCGAAATTGAATTTCTTTGATGACTTTTTGGCCTGCACAATGTCCGCCTCCGTCTCCGTCCCCGCCTCGCATTGCAGGAGGATGGAAAAGAAGGCCGACAACAATTGACCCTAAATTCATTTTCATTATAAGCTTTGACCCCTTACCGCATCCACTTCCCCCCCGCCCCAGCCCTGTCTGTTGACCCCTTGTGGCTCGGGCTTTATTTTTTTGGGGTCATTTAAATTTTTGTGAATTAATTTCTGTTTTTATTGTTGTCATTTGTAATTCTTGTTCCCTAATATGATGTCGTCTTGCCCTGCCCGCCCTCGCCGTTAGCCTTTTTATTTGATTTTATTAGCATGCTCAGGGGGCGTGGCAACTAATGCATACAAATAAGTTGTGTCCCCGCCCCAACAGAGTGCGAGTTGGCAGAAGAGGAAGAGGAATTTCATGCGAAATTCGTTTTGGTTTGATTTTTATTTTGCATCTCATAAAATAAATCAAAGCTGATTAAGTGCCATTTTTCGCGCATAAATAAATTAAATTTAAATTTGAATTATTGAACAGCAGCAGCAGCAAAACAATAACCGCAGGGCAATGAGAGGGGGATTGAAAAGTTGCCGAAATCGAGTAAGCTCAACTTCAAATTAATGCAATTTAGATGCACTGCAGCTTTGACAGAATGAAATTGAATAATAAAAGAAGAGAATACTAATATAAATGATTTTAAATATTAATAAGATATGAGTATTTAGCTAACTCGAGTTCAAAAATTAGTTGAACAAGTAAATGAAAAGGTCTTTCAGCCTTTTAGCTGTTATTAAAATATATTTAACATTGTTATGTTACAATCTATGCTGTTATGTTAAGTCTTATGTTAGTAGATACTCTATGGTGAGTTAATTATGTTATCGATAACTCCGCCGATGAGCCTATTGATGAAAGAGTGTTGAATAAGGCTGAATAAACGTCTAAGAAAGCCAAGTGAATGGATTGAAGTTGTAAGAAGATATTAAATAAATGTAATTAGGAATAATAAATTATTACCTCCATGACATAAACATATATATAGCAATAATACTTGTACTTATATCAATTACTCAACATTATGTTAGGCTTTTTGTTGGGACTACATTCGCAGAATTCGCACTAGAATTTTTCCGCTAATTTCATGAGCTGCCTAACGTGCCTAACTCGCTTTAATCCCCACCCCGCGCCACAACTCATCGATGCACCCTCGCCCCATTTGCAGTCATTGCCGTTGGCCATGGCAGCAACTGCAACTGCAACTCTTGTTGTTGTTGTTGTTGTTTATGTAGTGGCAGCCAGGGCCATAGCCCATAAGCATGGCTGTAGCTGTAGCTGTAGCTGTAGCTGCAGGCATAACCGTAAGCCGCATCAGGGCTATTGGAGGCGTGGTGCTTGTGGGCATGGTAGTCATGCCAATTTTTGTTGCCAATGGGCATTTCAATCGACTGTTCAACGCGGCGTATGCTTATCAAATTAACGAATTACGCGCCTCGCAATGCCAATGACATTTCCCGTATGCGGTTGCAATAAATGATAATCGCGCCGCGCGGCCGAAAGTGCCACCCACTTAACACTCACTCGCACACACACACTCGCTCGCACACACACACACACATGAGCGCTGCGGCTGCGTTGACCAAAAGTCGTAAATTCCGTCGGTTGCCGCAGAAAAACAGGCGAGCAGAGCGCGCAGGCAGAGGCCGAGGCAGAGGCGGCGAACGGCGACGGGCTGCAGCGCAACAATGCAAACAATGCCACAAATGCACAAAATACGCCCGGTCCGTGACCAGAATCTGCCACCCACAATCGCAATCCCGGCCGACACTATGACGAGCTGGTCGCGTTGCCAATGAGCGGAGTATGGGGAGGGCGGGGCAGGGGTGCAGGGCGTCGGGACGCCATTCGACATAATTAAAAGCGCGCGCCGTTTACGCAATTAATGAACTCTCGCCAAATTAGGCTGCGGCAGCGCGACAAGCAAATGGCCACGACCAGCCAGAGCCAGAGCCGGAGCCGGAGCCAGCGGTGTAGCTGGAGCATGTGGATGAGCAGGAGAAGCGAACGACGTTCCTGGATGTCCCCTCAATGACCGCCTGCGCTGCGGTTGCGGTTACTCCACATCCTGCGCATCCCACATCAATGGATGTGTCCATGGCTGGCGTGGGGGAAGACCAGCATATGGTGGGAAGGGCGTGGCGTGTGGGGGCGCGGGCGCGGGCACAGGCGGAACGCGGCAACGACGACGCTGCACAAAAACCGCCGCTTTTGCCGCATTGCAGGGCCTTTGTTGCCAACGGCCAGACGACAGCCGCATTAATGGTCGCCAGTAAAACAAGGGCCAGCGCCAGCAGCAGCGCCTCCTGCCTCCCGCCTCCCACTTGCTTCGCTGCCTCCTCCTGCCTGTCCTAGCTGCACCTAAGCAGAGGCTTATGCTGGCCACTCTGCGCTCTCCACGTGACCAGCTCAAATTGCCATCGAAATGGACAATTGAAGTGCACAACAAGAGCGTCGGAGGGTGCCAAGGGGTGCCTGTGCTAATTATGAATGATAACGCATCAAATTACGTCAAGCCGAAACTATAAAGGCTGCTGAGGGCCAACTCGACTGCGATTCCTACTGCCCAGGGCTCAAATTGGGTTGGTATGGTTACGATTTGTAATAAAAAACGAGTGAGAGAGCTGCAGACGAGTGTGCTCGACAGTGATGTAGGTGATTTGGTCATATCGCCATGTCTGTCGTTCTGTCTGTCTATTTAGCTGTCTGTCAGTCCGTATGAAAACCTAGATCTCACAGACTATAACAGTCATATATTTTATTATGGCATGCAGTTCATGTTTACTATATTACTCTTCGCCTCCTTAAACCGATTTCAAAGTTTGATTTTAATAGGAGACAGTTCATTTAAAAAAAAAATACAATAGCCAATAATGCCATTTGAAAATATAGTTGATATCGGATAACTAACACAAAAGTTATTTAAGAAACAATTTTATGAGTTACTGATTTTCAAGCCGCTCCCTAAAGTATGCATCACAAAATAAGCTACATTATGTTCACTTGAGTGTGGCTTTCGTGCTAGTTAGAAATTATTTGCAATGCAAATATGATCTTTCTTTGAAATTACTATCACAATTTGATTTGCATTGATTTCCGTAGATGGAAGGGGCGTGACCATATTGTTGAAGCCTCTGAAATCAAGGTTTTCCCAAAATAAAACATCCTGCTCAACATGTTCTCTGCCAACCTTTGCTCTTATGTAACGTAAGAGGAAAAAAATGCAGGAAATGATTAGAGAAAAATTTAAAAAAAAAAGTATTGCGCCCCCGGGTGGACTCGAACCACCAACCTTTCGGTTAACAGCCGAACGCGCTAACCGATTGCGCCACGGAGGCTGCTGAATGCAAAGGGAATAAATGATGAACACAAAAGCATAAATGGCTTGATTTAATAATAATAATTGAACTAATTTAACTTCATAAGGTAACGTGACGGACAGACAGACATGGTCCAAGCTCGATTGTTGATGATGATAAAGAAAATAAATAATTTGTTAATACTAAAATAAAATACTCTGCTAATATAGCAGTAACTGATAGAATAATAATAATAAGGTAGAGTTAAGTAGTTGCCATAAATACCTAAGAGATCTGTGTCAAATTCTGTAGAAGCACCTTTTGAGCCATCAAAGAACTTTCTGTCTCCCTCTCTCTCTCTCTAATGCTCTTCAAATCCATCGTATCTGACTGTACGCAACCCAAACCACTTGACGCAACCCCAAAAGTGCGCAAATTTCATTAAAATCGGATTAAATTGATGACAATCCGTGCGCATTCCAGGATTTTATGCATTACTCGTCCCACATAAACCAAAGTTTTGTAGAGTGAGAGAGAGGGAGGGGAAGAAGTACCTTCCCCCCTCCCCTTGACGAGGTAACCATAATGAACAACTTTAAATGCCATCGCTGCCGCCGCTTACACGCAATTCAATAATTTGTGGTCAATGTCATCAATGTAATTACAGCATGCCATCCTCACCCCCCGCACCCCGCCACATACTCGCACATTCTCGCATTCCCCCACAGCCAAACCAACCCGAAACCGACCCAATAAAAAGTTGCCATTCCTGCTGCTTTTGTTGCCATTTTGCCAGTGTTTATTTTCGCTTATTTTGTTGTGTAGTGCAAGTTCTTTTCATTCAATTTCAATTTGCTTCTCTTGCGCACAAACTTTACTTAAAATTTCATTTCACGTTCTGCTTCTACCTCTCTTTTTCTCCTCTTCTCCTCTTCCTATCTCTATAACTGACTACAAGCGAGGAAAACGTACTTAAAAACAAAAAAAAAAGTATATAGGGTATTATGTATACATGTACATAGTTGGTATAAATTTACAGCATTTCCATGGATTTCCATGTGCCATCTGCCACTAGGAGCGTGGAATGCCTTATCTAGGTGTGTGTGTTTGTGTTTGTGTGTATGTTCTAAAACATGCGATTAACAACAGCCGAACGCGAAACAATCGTACAGCGCGAAGTTGCCCAAAGACTTCCGACTTAAAGTAGAATTAATAAATAAGGAGAGGGCCGCGAATAATAAAAAAAAAAAAAAAAAACAAAGCATAATATAAAGTGTGTGTGTGTGTGTTTGTGTGTGTGTGTAGCAGTTTAAATATGTTTTTATCAATAGTTTAGGACGAGGCGGCCTATTGCCCGATCTCGAAATGCCACATTGGTTCCTCAGTTTCCCTTTCTAATTGTCCTTCTTCTCGCTAGCCGAGGGAGTTTCCACTGGCGCCGACTCCTCCTCAATTGTTGTTGCTACTGCTGCTGTGGTTGCTGTTGCTGTTGAGCTCGCTGCTTCTGCTGTTGCTGTTGGCGTTGCAGTCGCAACTGGCGCGGCGACTGGCGATGGGGTTGGCGTTACCGTGGGCTGCTGCTGCTGTGAACTACCCGAAATGTCCAAGTCACTGGCGCTGTTCTGTAAAGAAACAAGAAGGAGAGAGCGCATATAGAAGTGAGCTTAGCAGATGGTTTGATCCATAACTTATATACAAGGTAATGTATATATAGAGTATATGGTATAAGCTATCCATAAAAACTATAAAAAATCCAATGCTACTATCTATACAATTCTCTAATGTTTACTACTCGTTCCTTCTCGTGCCTACTCACCTTCATCTCCTGGCGCAGCTTCATGGACTTGCCCATGCTCTGCAAGCGATAGCGTTCTTTGGCACGCTCGCGTATCTTCTCGGGCACCACCCACAGCGTGGTGGCCATGTTGCCCACAAAGAGCAGCAGGAACAGGCCGCACATAACCGAAACATGCCACGGTGCATCCGGCGGCGAATAAGCAAGCTTGAAGAGAGTCCAAGCATTGTAGGCCTGGAATGCATAGCCAATGAAAAGGAAAGGGCAGCAAGAAGCTCAATCCGCGCCACATCCACGAATGGAAGCCCTCGATGGTAATGTCCATGTTATGGCGCTCGCCCAGCGCCTTGAGCCGATACAGCAATCCCTTCTGATAACCGAACTGCAAATATTGTACAATACCTGAAGAGAAGAAGGGAGGGACAAGTGAAGAGAGAATTGTTTAATGGAATAGAATTGATTAGAGGTGGCAACTCTGTGGCACTTACTGATGTAGACGTTAAAGTACATGAACTGCAGTCGGAAGAGTTGCCAGTGCTCGCCCTGGGGCCACACCAGGAGCACACCAGCGGCCACAGTCGAGATGAAGTGGTGGGCACGCCACCAGCCCTTGATGCGGGATCCGTTCACCTTCAGTATCGACTCGCGAATGGTCAGCGTACAGTAGTACCAGACCAGTAGGAAATATGAAGGCCAGTTCCAGAGCTCTGCTCGAGATGTACAATCGACAAGTTAGGCTTGACATCAGCGGAGGGGGAAGGGGGGAAAGGTAGTGTCGGGGGAGGTTAGGGATTTGGGAACTACCTACACTCACCTGTAGTTAAATATCAAATTGAAGAACGCCATTATCAGTCCAATTACGTTGAGTATTAATTTAAACTTTTCATAGTCATCTTTGTAGCGAACTTTGTCGTTTCTGTTCAGAATTGAGACGTTGACGTCGCCCAGAATAATCTATGATGGGAAGAGAGAGAGGGAAAGAGAGAGAGAGAGAGAGAGAGAGCAGCATCAGTACGAGCGCCAAGTGGAAAATGGGAAAGATGAAACTAAAATTGGACAACTCGAGTCAAAGTTCATTCAACGTGAACTTCAATTGACAGCGCGCCAGTGCAAAAGAAAGAAAAGTTGAGTTAAATGCAATTTGACCCCGCCCCCTTTTACCTGCAAGTAACGACCAGACTTTGCTGGCAGCGATTGTTCAATCTCGTGCAGCTGCGCCTTCCGCTTCAGCGACATCTTATGCAGATCGTCTAGCTTCTCCTTTTCCGCAGGCGCCACCGGCTGCGGAAATCTGTAATTAAAAAAGCCAATCGGAATTGAGTTCTGTGTGGTACGATATAGATAAAATACGTATTTCAATATAATATATAGATTTTATTCATTCATATTCGTTTTAATATACTGCTTAGATTTTTTGCCATTCAAACGGGATCAATTCTGATTAAGCTGAGTAATTTTTTTGTTTTCCCATGAGTATGTGGAATATGGTATATGATAGATGTATAATCTATATAATATGTAGTAGTGGGTTGTCTAAATTATATACACATGGAATACATTCACTAATGAAGGGGCTTCTTGAACGTTAATCTCAGCAACATCTTGACATTTGCAAATGTTTTTCAATGCCACATTAGGCTAGCGAATTTCCCATTTACAATTGAAATTTGCACTCAAATGTTTGTTGTCATTAGCAAGTGTTGTTTCTTCAGCCGTTAATCGTTTCATAATTATAAGACACCTGTTAATTATACGCCTGTTAAAGAGCTTGCCGTTAAAGGTCAAATTGCAAAGAAAACAGAGAAACTAATTCAAGCTCAATAACAATTTACTATTATCATGATAATGTATTAAAGTGAAATACGAAGAGTTTAGTGGACTGAACTCAATTCCCCGATCATTAGCTGCTCCGTTGCATAACACGTTGCACCATCTCTCCGTCCCCCTCCCTCTCTCTTGTTTAGCTGTCCTTCTCGCCCGCCCGCTACCCGATTTGAGCAAGTTTCCGCGAAGGTCTCTATAAAATCAATTTTACACACGACTCACGGTTATTTTCAATTTTGCCCACGTCAAAGTTCAATTTAGACATAATTGATAGTTATCTATGGCACATACATATTATATGTATGCATGTATAATCTTTATATATCTCTGCATGTGTGTGCGTGTGTGTGTATTATCGATAAAATGTCACTTTGTGACACATTCTGGGTACATTCTGATAGGGCTGCTACTAGATGTTTTTGTTTCCATTCGCTGGCATTTTATCAATCGCGCTTGCATAATTCATGTTTTTATTTTTAAACATTCAATAAAAGATACGGCAAACAGTTATGCCGATAAGCAACAGAGGACACAATACTCTTTTTCTTTTCCATTGGCCTTTGGCTTCGCCGACAAGAAAATGCGAATTACTAAGCTCATCTAACAGGAAAGTACTCGAACGTGCTCGTTCCGATAACGTCAAAATGGCATAACATATAAATAACCTGCAACTCTTGGTTTGCCTTTACCAAAAAAAAAAAAAGAGACAAAAACAAATACAAATAAAAAAAGACAAACAAATAAACAAAAACTGTTATGCAACTTTGCATGGAAACGACCGATGGAGAAGTTAATCGCTAAAATCAAACCCAGCGCAATTAAAGAGACGCAGAGACGATTAGGCAATACACTTGAAGGAAACCGAGTCTGCCGTAAATTCCCTTTATTTGTTTAACAAATGAATTTTCAAGAATATTTTCGATTTTCGGCTATTTACAGACTGTGTCTATATTTGCATAGTTTTGATAAATTCGTGCGCTAAAAATAGTTTCCTTCATCTTTTTATTATTGTTTGTTTTAAATACCCTCTAGTTGTATGTGAATGGGATGTTTTATACAGTTTTGCTAATGGAAAATTTATGCGCGATAAGAAATTTGCACGCCGTGATAACTAATGTATTCGCACCTTTGTAGATTTCCTCTACTAATAACAGTTGAAAGCAGCTAATTTGCAGATATTAAAGGACTTAACAAGGTTGAGTCTCAGTCGAAGTACCATAAAGAAAGATAGGGAGAGAAATACACGTGATGTCTAGAGAGTAGAGAATGATATCTAGGGATTCCTTCGATTGATTGATTTATTTGTTATTATCATTCCTTCATGAAAGAGCATCTGCTTGCCGTGCAAGCTCTTTCAAAGTCGCGCCTGTCTGCTTGTGGTCATTAAGGGGCCACTTAAGGCGGGTTTTGCAATGTTAGGTTTGTTATTGTTGTTGTTGTTGCCGTTGATTGTTTATGCACATTGCACACCTTTAGCACACGCAAAGTGGTGCATGAGTGTGAGTATTGCATGCATGCTTGCATGTACATATGTACATATGTTATGCATGTGTTTGTGTACGCGAATCGTTAAGGCAATAAACTAAAACAGAGACAACATTAGTAAACAATAATAAGAACAACTACAACAAACAAAACAATTGTATCCATCAGCTGTGAACGATGTGCATTCGAATCTTGATTCCAATAAAATTCATTTTTTAGAAAGCAAGAAAGGGGCTCTGCTTTTTTTAATAACTTTTTTGAAATCCAACGGAATGTTCATATTCGATGTGGATGTGCAGGGGAGTGTGAGTGTGTTTGTTTATGTTTGCATGACTTACGCGCAAAGCAAATCTGGCAGACAGCTGAGCACAAGGCCGGCAAAAAACAGACGCAGATAAAGCAACAAATAGTGAGCTGCGAAGAAGGGCAGGAGGAGTAGGGGGAGAGAAAGAGGGGAGCAGACGAGGGAAGTAAGCGAAATCTGCGCGACTAAAAGCGCGCAGTCAGCCACATCTGAATGCTCATAGACATTTGCATACATACACAGACACACACACACTCAAATACACATACAAACATACATAATTGTAGCGCCAGCAGCAGCTCCACTACAACTGCAGCAGCAGCAGCAATGTGCGAGCGAAGCAACAACAGTTTGGCCTTGCCTTGTCGCCCGCACAGTGGTGCGCTTCTGCTTAGCATGCGCTCAATTCTCTTTGCTCTGGCTATGCGTGAGTCAAGGGTGAATGCACTCACTCGCCGGATGCAAAGTTATTCGTGAATACATTAGTATTCAAAGTGAGTTGAGTAAGTCGAAAACAACTTTAATTGGGCAAAGAATTATTCATATTCAGTGTTTCCGTGCATCGTTCGACATTTTGCAGAAATATCTTGGAGTATTTGTACATTATCTAAAGCTCAAAATATTTATAAACTACAAGAAATTTAAGTTGTATAAATTTAATTTATTGGGAAAACCTAGTATAGTAGGCTAGTTAATTTTGGTCTCACATGCTATCTAAAAACAACAAAAATTTGTAGATTATTTTCCTTATTTATAGTTAAATAGAGTTTTATGCTGCTATCAAAAACAAAAGGCTATCTTCGGCATGCCGAAAGTTCAATATCTTTGCATGTGCTTATAAGGTGTTATATAATAATACAGACTACTCTAGTTGGCACTGATTAACTCCAGGCTAAAACAAATATACTTTCTGCCTGGGTATCAAAAAGGAAAATGCCTTCAAAACCAACTCATTTGACCACTAATGTAGTTGAAATTATTAAAATTCATTGGGTAACTCGGAATCAACGTGCAACGTTGCGAAATACTGAAACGTAAACAAAGCTGAAAACCAGTTTTGGCTTTGGTTAAGCTCAGTCAAATTCAAGTGTTGTGCAATGGGATGGAACCACTGTCGCACAGCTGGTCATTCAACGAGTTTTGTTTATATTTTCTTCTCTCTTTTTGTTTTTTTGTTTCTACATTTGTTTGCCTGGCAATTTCGCTCGTTTAGTTTACGCTTCATGCAACAGCACAGCACAGGGTCAAGGGCGGCTGGTCAGTCCGGCGATGCCACAGAGTTGCAATAGAGAGAGAGAGAGAGAGGGGAGTGATGGAAGAGGAATGGAGAGGGCTCTTGGCGGCCAAAGGTTTGCCTTCAATTACAAAATAAACAGTTTATGACATCGACATCGACATCGACGTTGAGCCAATAAACACGCCCAGCTCAGCTGAGGCGACGGGCCGAGCCGTGGAACAAAGTCTACGTGCGTTCGGGTTTTATCACAAGGTTTTATCAGAAGAAACACTGTTGTAAAATCCAATTAGAGCCGCCCAATAGCAACAGCAACAGCAACAGCTGTTTGGGTACAAGAGAACAACGACAACAACAACAACAACTGCTGAAGATAAACTCACAGCTGTTGTGAAGCGAGTTGGCAATTGCCCGGTGAGCTTTGAGTTCCAAAGCGTTGGCGATAAGGCAACTTCCTGACTAATTACCCTGCGACATGTGTTTCACCCACCGTTCACTGATAGCACCAGTGCCGTCCGTAGGTGTGACTGTCCGTGTGCGTGTGCGAGTGTCCGATTAGAATATCTGTATGTAGTACCTGCGTTTGCAACGGTAATTGATGGAGATCAAATTCCAATTGAATAAAGAACCGTTCCAAAGGGGTTGCTTGTGCCTAGCGATGGCAGTGGGACACGAAAAAAAGCGTGTAATGTTTTTTAATGGTCATTATATTATTATGTATATAATGATCGGAATTATGATGAACATTTTACTGTTCGACAGCCGTTAAAACAGATAGTCTTATGTTAGGGGCAGGGGGCAGATAAAAAAAACCTGGTTGTTGATGGCATGACAAGGCGTATTTTGCCTACGCTTCGTGTCACGCGCTCGTCTCTAGCGCCAAAGTGCAAAAGAGATTTGTAAAAAGGGTTGCTTGATTGTTTCGCTTTACATATGCGCACATGTATGTATGTATGTGCGTATGTATGTATGTTTTTCTACGAATGTACGCTATGTTATTGTACTCACTGTCGCAACGAGGCCGTTATTTGATTCATGCGATACCGCTGATGTTTGATCTCGTTGAAGCATTTCTGCTGATGACTGTACAGCTGTTCCAGCAGCTCGATGTACCGTCTGTTGCATGTCTGCAAGGGGAACGTGGGAGAGGGGGGAGATGAGGTCGATTAGCAGCTGCGTCGCGGCAAGTGACAACGGCATTATAGAGAAACTCACCTCAAGTTCGGTGTATTCTTTGTTCAGTTCATTCCATTCATTGCGCAGCGCCTCGATGTCCATTTTGTTGTTGTTATTGTTCTGCTTCTTCTTCTGCGTCTTCTTCTTCTTCTTGGATTCGCTTTACACGTTGTTGTCTGCGCTGCGCTGCCTTCTGCTATATGCAACAGCTGTTTTGAGGTTAGGGTCTGCGCGCTGCCTGCGGCCGCGGGGGCGAGTAGACTGGTGCCGGCTGAGGGGGCAGTAGCCGGCTATTGTGGGGCTGCCGCCTGCGTTGGCAGCTAAATATTTTGGTGAAAAATCAATTGGCTGCAACAGCGACACGAGACGAGAACACACACAGGCACAGGTACACGCACACACAGACGCCGACACTGACACTGGGGGCAGACAATGCGACGCGATTTTGAATATATATCGAGAACGGGTGTCTATATCTTTTGCTTTATGTGAACTGCCCACGCAGAGGGGCGAAGGGAAGCACTGCGGATTGCTTGAGTTGCTGCTCTTGTTGGCTCTTCTTCCTCTGCTGCTTCTCGAGGTACGTCGTGCGGCTGCCGCTAGTTTTGTTGTTTTTGTTGTTTGTGTTGCTGCTGCTGCTGCTGTAGGCGCTGCGTTGTTTTGTTTAAAAATAAATTTGAGCGGAGCAGCGACGCTTACGCCGTACGCTAACTAAAACTGAACTAAACTGAACCGACACGGCACACACGGAACAGAGCAGAGACTTTTCCAATTGCCCGCGCGCGCGACAGAGGCAGAGGCAGCTGGCAGGGGGAGAGGGGCACCAGGCAGAGGGTACGCAGCGGACACGCTGGAGGAGTGTGTGGCGGAGGGCCGCGGTTGTTAATTTTAACTACTTGAGACTTAGTTTGGCGACGGCGGAGATTAGATTAAAGTTAAACACACAGACACGAGCACAACAAACGGCCAGGCAGCAGCAGCGACGCACGCAGCAGACGTCGTCGTCACCAAACAAAATATCTGTACGCGAATTAACCAACAACAAAACAATGCGAGAGCCAAAGCAAAAGCTGCACCGTCGCTTGTTGCGTCGTCACAACGCAAAGAGAGAGTCTATAGTTGTACTGCTCTGGTTCATGGGTTAGCCGGTTCGTGCAGTAGCGTTATCTCGCTCGCACTCGGAGCAGCTGCTTTGGATAGCGTGGCGGTGTGGTGTGGTGAGTTTGTTAGCTCTGGTGAGTTGAACTCAGGGCGCGCAATTCAAATGTGCGCAATCATATGCAAGACTTGCACAGAGGTTTCTAATTTGTTGTATGTTGTAAACGTGTTTAATATAAAATGCCAAGCCGACTAACAGTAAATGTAGTTTTCATTAGCATTATTTTTTGGCTTATTTGCTAACAATATATAACACGAATTATTAAAAAAATAAAAAAAAATTTATATATATAGAGTGTAGATGCATGTATGTATGTGAGTGTGTGTATGTGGGAGGGTGGGCATTAACTATTCCTTGCGCCTGGCACGCAGTCTTAGCGCCAAGTAGGCAAATCCTCGAAAGCTAACAATCAGCAGAACCAGCCCCACATAGTCGAGTGGGAGATCTGCCACAGAGAAGTTCAGCGTCTCCAATATGACCTTTCCAGAACCCGGACACGTGGTGTTCGATGAGGTGCACGTGATCTCCCCCGGCTCCACGTCGGCCCACTGATTGATCAGCAGACCCTCGTTGGCATAGCGGAACCAGGAAAGATACGACAGCCACTTCAGATAGACGGGCACAGATCCCGAGTTGAGGAAGAAGCCGCCGAAGAGCAAGAACGGAATAATGACCGGAGGACCCACCGACAGCGCCATCGAGGTGGACGAGCTGGCGCAGGAAATCAGATAGCCGAACGAGGTGGACACATTGGCCACCAGGGTGACCAGTGCGAGGGCGTTGAAGAAGTGATCCACTCCGGCACGCAGACCAATCATCGGATACGCGATGGCCGTGAACACAAAGGGAACGGTGAGGAAAAGCGGCAACTCCGCTATGGTCTTGCCCAGAAAGTAGGTGTCACATCGATAGAGGCGACTTCGAGCTTCCCGCATAAACACAGGCAACTCCGACGTGAAAACCTGAAGAAAATGAGAAAGAAAGATAGAAGTGAAAGGTGGTAAGGCATCCAAGACGGAGGCGACTCACGTTGATGGTGGCGAACACATTCTGGAAGGTCATGTTGGTCAGGAACAGAAAGATGGCTCCGTTGATGTTCATTACGCCCACCTGCGTTAGCTGCTGCCCCAGAAAGATGAGTCCAATGAGCACGGCCACCATCTGGAAAGAGGAAGAGAGGGGAAGACGTAAGGGATCTGCAGAGAAGTAACCTCAAATCCATCCTTGCTCACCGTGGTCTGAATGAGTCGCACTTTCACCAGCAGCGGCTCCTTGAGCACCGACAGCCAGGAGCGCCAGAGCACCGCACGGAACTGCATGAACCAGGTGGCCTTGTAGGTGTAACCGTTCTCGGGTTGCTCCAGTGCCTGCGTCTGCGCCTTGGCGGCCAGCAGCTGCTCCATGTCGCGTGCCACTTTGCTGGTCGCAAAGCTGTCGCAGATCTTGCCGATGCGTTCACGGGACTCCACCTCGCGGCCGGGCACGATGGCCAGCACCTGGACATAGAAGTCCGCCGGGTTGTAGTTCGTCGGGCACTGGGCGCCCACACTGCAAATGAGGCAAAAATAGGATCAACACTCTCGACACTTCCCTTTGTCCCACTTTACTCACTACGAAAAGAAATCCACTGCCTCGCTGGGCGTGCCCAGAAATGCCACACGACCCTCAGCAATGAGGAGGATCTTGTCGAAGAGCTCGAACAGCTCCGACGATGGCTGGTGAATGGTCAGAATGACAGTCTTGCCCTTCTGCGAGAGCTTCTTGAGTACCTGCACGACACTGTGCGCCGTAAAGGAGTCCAGACCCGAGGTGGGCTCATCGCAGATGAGCAGCGGCGGATCGGTTAGTGCCTCCGAGGCGAAAGCCAGTCGCTTGCGCTCGCCACCCGACAGACCCTTGACACGCCCAGGCACCCCGATGATTGTGTGCTGGCACTTGCTCAGCGACAGCTCCTGGATGACCTGATCGACCCGTGCCACACGCTGGCGATAGGTCAGCTGGCGCGGCATGCGCACCATGGCCTGGAAGATGAGATGCTCGCGTGCCGTCAGCGAGCCGATGAACAGATCGTCCTGCTGCACGTAGGCACAGCGTGCCTGCATCTCCTTGGCATCCACGGGGTGCCCGTTCAGCAGGCGCACGCTCGAGGGGGAGACCTGCACGCCCTGTGGCGAGCGGAAGGCCAGAGCATTCAGCAGCGTTGTCTTGCCAGCGCCAGAGCTGCCCATCACGGCGAGCAGCTCCCCGGGATAGGCCACGCCACAGACTGAAGAACAGAGAAAGCTGTTAAAGGAGCTGGGAACTTTGAGCTGGGAGGGACTTGCTTACCGTTCTTGAGGAGATGCTTGCGCGGCGCCGGAATATGCCGTTCGTTGCAGAAGATGCCGCGCGTGCGATTGACCAGCTGGC
Organism: Zaprionus africanus; assembly: GCA_018151435.1. Taxonomy (NCBI): domain Eukaryota; kingdom Metazoa; phylum Arthropoda; class Insecta; order Diptera; family Drosophilidae; genus Zaprionus; species Zaprionus africanus. The sequence continues at coordinate 1,461,903 of JAECXB010000096.1, forward strand.
GCCAGTTGGAGCCTGGTTGATGCACTGCACCGAAGATGTCCACGTTGTGCCAGGCGTAGGTCAGAGTCTCGGGTTGCTCCGTCGGGCTGCTGAGTGTGCCGTAGTTCTTGCTCTGGCCAAAGCTCTGGCTGATGCAGCTCTGCGCTGTGGCCGTCGCTGCTGGCGCGGTCTCGCCCTGCTGTGGGGAAGGAAGGAGGGAAAAACGAGTGAGAGAGAGTGCGAGAGAGAGAGAGGGGTTTCGAAACTTTTCAATTTCAGGCAAATCGCCAGCACTCGCTGCCATAAAAAAGGTCGACGACGCGTAAATCTTTTCGCCGTGCTAATCCCGGCGCCTACTTACGACCATTTCGACAGCGTCAGGGGTCGAGGGGCAGGGCGGGGACGGGGCGTGGCGTTGGGGGGACTGCTTAAGTTTTCATAAAAATGCTGCGCGGCTGCAAGGGACCGCGACACCAAGGCCGGACCATTTAAAATGTGCAAATTAGGGTGGCCATAAGCCGCAGACGGCACGGCGTCGAGCTGGGGCAGAGGCAGAGGCAGAGAAAGAGGCAGGCGGCCGTGTTGCCACTTCGTAAGACAATTGCCCCGGCGTAAATGTAAATCGCCGGATTCGGATTGGGACTCTGTTTGCGCCTCGCATTTTGGGTTGTGCCCAAGGCCAATGGGCAGGGGGTAGAGGGGGAGGCTTGCTGCTGTGAGGGTTAGGGTTCGCTTCATATTGAAGGTGACTCGTCTTCGAGTGGACTGAATCAGTTTGTGTGCTCCAGTGAGTCTCTTAGTGTCGAGTGATTGAGCAATTGCGCAACACGACACTTTCCAACACACATTGCGTACCCAGCACACTGTGCACACTGGCTCCCGATATGGATCTGATCTTGTTGACGAGCTGTCAGCGGGTCCTAACCTCAAATCTCAGTGGGCGACACTGGAGGGTCAATAGAAGAGTTCGTAGGGTTGTCTTAGGGAAGCTGTGAAAGGTATAAAGGCTGAGAGTTATTGGGGGCGTAAACTTCACAAAGAATCTTTAGAAGAAACGATTCTTCTTGAGCTAAGTCCAGGAGACCCTATAAAGTATACATATTATATATTCTCAGTCAGCATCACCAGGAGAGTCAATCCAGCTATGTCTGTCCGTCTCTCTCTCTGTTTCAGAGCTACCTTGATGAAATTTGGCACACATGCTTCTTATTGTTGCACGCCGTATATAAGTTGGAACGAGCCGCATCGGAACGATATATCGCATAGCTGCCATACAAACTATCGGCTGATTGTTGATATTTGTCAAGATTAAGCAACCAAATTTACTACATCGAACTTTCCTTATATATATAATATGACTACGAAATTTTATTCATATCGGATCACTATAACATATAGCTGCTATAGGAACAATCGGCAAAAAAGAAAGTTTTTGTATGAAGACTAGTTTGAACTTTAGGTTTAATTATTTACTTATGATATTTATTTAATTCTGCATTATTTTTCAATTTTTGGCTTGAAATCGACACATTTATTCAGCTTATAAAATGATTACAATAACACTCACTCTTCTTATATTAATTATTAATTGATTATTTCACTTGCAATATTTAAAAGCATTAATCCACCAACCCTTTGCAATGTATCTTCATATTTCGCATCGTGACTCTCGCCACAACTTTCCCAACTTTCGTAACTTTTTCCATTTTCCCTCGCGCTTTATCGAGTTACTTTTCTTCGCAAACTTGCACTAATTATTTTTTATATTCCTCTCCCTTTCGCACTTCATCAGCATAATAGTGTTTTCGCTCTCTATAAACATATACCAGATATCTGGCAATATTTCTGAGGGGACACTAGCGCCATCTGGCGGCCAAGGGCGCTCACCGCTGCGACTGGCCAGAGTTTATTTTATAAGTTATTCAAAAATGGCAGACAAAGTAAAAAGTACGAAAAATTAAATAAATATGAAATGTAAAATACAAGCCAAGGTAAACAGAAAGAGAGAGAGAGAGCTAGGGGAGGGGATGGGAGGCACAGACAAGCAGATAATACAGCAACACACACTTAAGAAACGTCAAAGAAGACGTGAACAACAGCGAAGTAAGGGAGAAGAGAAGGAGGGAGGAGCTGGGGGAGGGGGATGGCGAACACAGCGCAGGCAAATAAATACAGGAAAAACTTTTTAATAACATTTTTCGGCCTCATTTGTTGTAAAAACAATTTCGCTGGGGCCGTGTGGACCGCACGGTACCGCAGTGTCGTGCAACGTCCTCTAGTTGGCTACTTTCTCCAGCACTCCGCCACTCCCCCTCCCTTCTGGTCGCACCACCTACAGCGTCTGCCACATGTAACGGATATTAAATTTTTCGCGTTTACCTCGACGTCGCCATCTCCAATTTCTACGGCCAAATTGAAATGCAGCAGACAAGAAGAAGCAGAAGAAAAGAGCAAGAGAGAGAGAGTAAGAAAGAGAGAGAGAGAGCACTGAGAGAACTGGAGACAATTGAACAGGGCTCAAACTGGCCGTATTATTAATAACCTACGCGACATTTTCTGCATCGAGTGTGGCCAATCTTCGTGCAATTGCTCAATACTCGCGACTTCCCCTGCAGCTGCTTCAGCTTTATTCTTGTGATTACTATATTCATATATAAATAATGATATATAATGATTACGTCAGTTATAAACCAAAGTACTGCGCCGTCAATCAGCGGCCTCGATAGCACCTTAGGCCCTTAGAAACCCTTCACTAGCTGGAAGGAGGTAAGACAACTAAGTGAGCAACAGGGAGAGAATAAGGGAAGGCGAGGGAGAGCTAGGAGAAGTGAGGGAGAGCGAGGTAGCGCCCAAGACAACCACAATGGACGTTAGCTGGCGCACAGCTCGGGTTTCGCCATCTGGAAGCCCCACGCATGGGTCAATTGTGCCGACACAGTCGCCTCAGTCCAGCAGCAACAATGAACAGGATCAATTTCCAAGAATCGACGGTTAAACGTTCCAATTTCCATTCAGGCGAAATTCAACCGATACTCAGTGCCCCGTTAGGTTCAAAGAGTAAAAGGGATGGCGATAGTTATCCCTATTCAAGCAATTTCCCAGAAAAAGCATCGCCTTTAATGAACTTAAGGCGCACTTTGTGAGAGATCTCACGAATGATAAAAGATACGAGTGACTTTATCTACTCTGAGTACTTTCAAGGTATTTACTATGCGATTGTGTGGATTAAGATAAGCCAGAAGGAGAAGAGAGTGAACTAGAATAACATGTAATGCAGCTCTCTATGAATCATTAGTGAATACATCTCTTTACTTGTTGTGCATAAGTATTCGATATGGCAGTTGAATTTGCCGAGTTCTTCCTGCCCCATTAGAATAGACTGTCGAGTCGAGTAGCGCAAACAAACGAGTGAGTGGAGGCCAGGTAAACTGATATATCCTCATATACAATCGTATATACTTGTATACGTGCGTGTGTGTGTGAGTGGGCAGTCACATAATGACCCAGATAAGCGCAGATTATATATGTATGTATACAACATCAATAAAGCAACAGACTGAGAAACGTAAAACGCGAAGCAGAAGCAGACAAGACAATAACGATGAGTAAACAAGCATAAAACATGCGTTGAGATATAGATACGCGACTTAAGCTGCAGATACAGATACGTAGATACGCAGGTACCTAGATACAACGCAGCTAGCTGGCAAGAAACAAGCTGCAAACGATGTGTTATGCGACACCGACTCTGACTCGCTGCACTTGCCATGGAGTCAAGCGCCCACAGCTCCCCCGCTCCCTTCTCTCTCCTCTATGCTTGCTACGAGGCTATCAATCTTCATATAGCAAAATCCAGTTGAATTTATTATCAAGTTTAAGTAACAACTCAACTAGCTGCGAATTGGCTGCTAAGCTGGGTGTCAACTGTGAGTCAAAGTAGGGTAGAAAGATACTTCGATTTTAGAAGATATAGAGAGGTGTATTAATTGTAGATATATGTTGACGAAGAAGAGAAGATAAAGATAGAAAGATTGAAGGTATATGATAAGTAAGAAGAGAAGTAATGGATCGATACATTGTAGATAACTAATCAAAAAGAAGAAAATATGATAGCAATAGACAGATATGTATGATAAGAAAAGGACAATTACAAATCGGTAGATTGAAGATATAAGAAAAAAGACAGATTGAAGATATAACATGATGAAAAAGAAGAGAAGATATAGACAGATGAATTTGTATATATAATGATATGTAAAAAGAGAAGTTATAGATCGATGGATTGAAAGTATAAGAATAAAGGAAAATACGAAGAGACGATACAGCTCAAGAGATTGATGATAACATATAAAGAAGTAGAGAAACCATAAATAAATTATACACATAAGATAAAGAAAAGATCACCGAAATCAGTTAAAGCACACGAGGCAACTTGCATCTCTGGCATGACGCCATATAGCGATCTATCGGCAACCTCGTGGGGTCACTATTCTTAATAGACCTCATTGTTGTTAACTGGGCTAGTGGTGCAAATACTTCGAACAGAACCCGACACTGTTCGGATCGAAGTATGCAGTATGCAGTATGCTCGAGTGCGCCTCAATCGTCGATCGTCGTTGGATCGTTGTTCTATAGTTGCTCAGCGAGTTGTGCACTCCGATTACATAGATTGCAACATTTGCCTCGCATAATGCGCTGCACTGTCTGTCCGTGTAAGTCTCTCTCTGTGTGTGGTTGTGTGTTTTTATGTGTCTGTGTGTGTGTGTGTGCCAGATCATTTCTACAGTTACAACGCGTCTGTTTCATGTGCAAAACGTGCATTTCGGGCTGATGCAATGCGGTTGAGGTCGCCAAGGGTAATGGAGGGGGAGCACAGTGGGGAGAGGGAGGGGGTGGTGGTTCTGCTTGCTTTGCGGTCGCCTCGCCAAATACTTGAAATATCGTTTTGGGTTCTCACGCTGTCGCCTGTAAGTATGCTGCGGTTTTCACTCTACTCTACTCACTTCGTGCAGCTGCTCCGCCGAGGGATGCTTGCTGGCACCGCCGCCGCGTATCAAGAGCTCCTGATCTTCCTGGCCCATCTTGCTGCCGAGACGAAGACACTGACTAACTGACTAACACACTCACGCACACGCACACACACGCACGCACACACACACGCACGCACGCTAAGGAATTCGCGTCGAACTTTTCGCAGAATTTGTTCGTCGAAATTTTTCGTTCTCTTTTATTTTTTGGTTTTGTTTTTTTTTATAATTTTCTGTTTTTGAACTCTTGTTGAATTTCGATTCTTGTATTTTTCTTTCGGTTTTTTTCGCTACTTCGTGACGAACGCGCTGACAAAACGCAACTGGCGCTGCTGCCCGACTGAGCTGCGGCCATTGACGCTGACGTTGGCAGTGGCGGTGGCGGCAGCTGCGGCGGCGACGCGTCGCTTTGCTTGCGGTGCGCGGCTGATGAGTGAAATTTGATGAGTGCAAGAGATTAAAGGCAGCAACAACAAGACCAGCTAAAGGAGGTGGAAGAGAAGGAGGAGCAGCTAGAGGAAGCAACAAGAACAACAACTGCTGCGTCTATTTGCATACGCTGATTAGAGAGCGAACCTACGCGCTCTGCGCTTCACTCTCTTTTCTCTCTTCTCTTTCTTTCTCGCTCTTCTTCGCTTTCGCTCTTATTCTCGCTTATCAGTTTACTTTTTACCTTTGTTTGTTCTGCTGCTGCTCTTGCAGTGTTTCTTCCCAACGGATTCTTCACGGAGTCTTCACGCGTTTGCCTCCTGCTATCGTTCTTCTTTGTCATCTAAGAGATCTCCGGAGTGAAGCTCTGATATCGACGGCAATAAAAGTTTTTTTTTTTTTTATTTATTTTCTTTTTTTATTTCTTTTCTTTTCTTATATTGACTATGTTGCAGTTATCGATTTGCAGTTTGCTTAAGTCAAGAATGATTCTATACAATATATAATACGAATAGGATATATATTTTGAAAGGCAAGCAAGTCAAGTAAAGTCTTTGATCTTTGATCATCATAGAAGGGTATTACAACTTGTGTGCCAACCGATAATGTATGTAACAAGCAAAAGGAGGCGTGGCAGACCCCAGCTCAAAAACATTCAATGTCCAAATAAAATGGGATTAGTATAGATTAAAAGTTACTGATGCCAACTGCTCCCCAAAGTATCACAAAATACGCTGAAATTAAAAGTTCTATATATATATGAAAAGTTGTTATGTTCATGAAAACAATATTATCATTTCATTTTCTTGGCTTAAGTGTGAAATTAGTTATTTTAATCGAAAATAATAAATAATAAAGCAAAAAGAAATAAAAATGAAATATCAAAAAGTTATAAACAAATGTATAGTTATTTATAAATTTATTATTTATAATTACTTTGAATTTACATTGATTTATATAAAATATAAAAGTGCACTTCTTGATTTATTACAGGGTATTTATCGGTCGCACTTTCCCATTGCGCACTCTCGTCTCTTGTCAATATGTTTCTTTGGCTGCGATCTGAGCTCTGCGTGCTTATCTCAATCTGTGGGCAGTTGCCACGCCCACAACGTATGGCTGAACGTACACAGTGTCTTTTGTTGTTGTGTCTCTTGTTGCTTTTGCCGTGAGCTGCTGTCGCTGTCGCCGCTACCTCTGCTGCTGCTGCTGAGGCACCTCTAGGGCTTCTGGCTTTGATCGGCGAACTGCGCTGCAAGTTTGAGTTGAACTCAAAGCGAAGTCGACTTTCACGCAAGGCGACTCGAGCGCTTTAAAGTGTCGCAAATTTGGTGCAAGTGGCATGTGGTGCGTGCCGCAGTTGCAGCAACTACAGCTGCCGCTGCTGCTGCTGCTGCTCCGGGGCAGAGCACTAAATCCGTCTTGAACTTTCGCTAAGCCGCGCCAGGCCACACCCGGGACGGAGGCGGGACGGAGGCGAGTCCGGGCCAGGGCAGCCCCAGTCGGATGCCATCATTTACTCACTCAAATGCTATAAACTTTTTACACTTAACAATTTATTGTCACTCTGCTGCCGCTGACGCCGGCTGAGACGCCGACGTCGACGCTGGCTGAGTTTTGTTTGTGCGCTGCAAGTTGCAGAGGGAGAAAAGTGCGGAAAAAAGTGCAAAGAAGTAAGTCGAGCAAAAACGTAGAAAGTTTCGCTAACACGCTTTTACACTCTCTCCCACGCACACACACACACACAGCCTTACACACACACACGCACACCCATACACAGACACACACAGGTGGCGCTTTAGCCAAACGGCCATTGACACTTGGAATCAAGTTGGGCGAGTTGTTTGCAGTTCAGTTTGTCCCTGGTGCCTGACTGAAGCCGTAAACCCCCCCCCCCCCCCACACACCTCAACTCCCCCGCCATGCATGCCTCGTCAGCCTGCAGCCGCACCTCCTGCCTGTGCAACACCCGTTGCCGTGTCACGCTCCTCACTCCGCCCTCATTCGTCTCCGCGCGTTAACCCATGCAAATTATTGACGCGGACAGTGGCTTCAATAAATCTGTGAGTGTGCGTGTGTGAACAGCAAAGAGAGGAGGCAGGGGGGGAAGCAAGGTAAGAAGGGATCCGCTCGGGGCTGGCGTTGTGTGGCAACTTTAGCTGTGCCTGCGCCTCGTGCTAACTTTATGCCAAGCGCCACGCTAATCAGACAGCTTTCTAGTTCATTGCATTGAACGAGCGCCCGCCATGCCACGCCCACATGCCGAGCCTGCCTACGGTCTACCATCTCCCCTCTGTTCCCCTCTTCATTTTGGCCTGCTCTGCTCTGCGCCTCGTCCGTCAAGCAGCCACTCAACTGGCTGTAATTGCCAAGTAAATCAGTGCTGCCACTTGCCATGCCCGAAAAGTATGTTCTCCAAGGCGGGGGAAGGCGGAAGAAGGGAAGGGGAAGTGGAATTGGTTTTGGAGTTTGGGTGTGTAGAAGTGGGGAGGGGGAGGGGTGGTTTGGAACTTCGCTTGTGCTAAACTTTTGCGAAGTTTTAAAGAGGAATGCTTCATGGGCTAGATTCATAGTTAGTTAGTTAGTTGCCAGCGAGGGACGCGGCAAGGTGAGGGCGGCGGGGGGTAGGTGTTCAAAAAGTTTAAAGGGGTTACCCAGGCGCAGAAGGCAAGATGTGGGAGTCGCGGGGCGTGGCTCGTTGGGTTAATGTCGGTTGTCTGTGCAGCATAGAAACGCGTACTTCAATTGGTATTGGGCAACGCACATAATTCATGCTTGGAGACGCGAGGCAAGCACAAGGGGGCGGGGTAGGGATGGAGGAGGGAGACAATTAAAGCGGGAGAACATACATATATATTATAGGCTTAGCTAAGTAGATGTTTATTAAGGAACTATAACTAGATACATTTAGATAAGAGAGTTTTGGGGACTAAGAAAGCCTTTAGAAAGCTCTGCCAGATATCAGAGAAGGTATGGTGATCAGCTTGATATATGTATATATATTTATAAGTGTGTACATATGTACCTAGGTATGTATACACTACACATGTATGTAGGCAACATATATATCTAGTAAGAATTCTTGACTTTTACAAAGGGATAATGAAGGTGAAGATCGCTTAGAACAGTTCTTGCTTCGAACCTCAACGTGGCAATCAATTTAAGCCTTGAATTCAACACTCGCCTTAGCTCAACACAATTTCAGTCAGCTTCTTGCAATATTTAAATCATCCACGCTGCTTTAAAGAGGCCACACCCACTAGCGCCGCCCACTGGGAACTCTTTCAATTGTTTGCTGCGCTGCGTAAATTGTTTTTTTTTGTGTGAATTGAACAAGTGCGGAGAGCAGTCTCTATCACTTTCCGCAGGCTCATCTTTGAAAAGAAAGAAAAGAGTAAAAAGAAGGTTAAGGAAAGTGGGAGGAAAAGGGGTAGGTAAAGGGAAATATGCATAAAAATTGTTGTCATCAAATTGTTGATGAATTTTCCAACGCATAATAAGCTTGCTTCCCTCTTCGATTGTTTGTTGTCTGTGCAAAAGGGTTCACTGGAGGAAGAAAGAGAGAGGAAGGAAGGAAGGGAGGGAGGAGGGGCAAGGGGTTAGCTGGTTAACCAGTTGTATGCGTGCTACGTCGACTGCAATAAAACCCAATGGCAGCGGCATATTTTTCTATTAAAGCGCATCAGGCGAATGCTCCATCTCGGTGATAAGATAGACAACGAGATGGCTGGCAGGAGTGTGAGAGGGCCAGGGCAAGGGGGGAGTGGGGAAAGCAGGGGCAGCGGGTTGCTGGGTTGCAAGTAAGATGGAGAATCGCCTACGAGTTTGCCGCTTACAGCACGCGCGCGTCTCATAAAAACGTATCAAAACATCCGTTGGGAGTAATAAAAATTTTGCACTTTGCTCCGCCCGCACGATGCAGGCCAAAGGCAACTTTTGTCTTCGGCAGACGCGGCGTATGTGTAATCTAATAAAATGTGCTGTTTATGTGGCAACAGGCTCGCATACAGTACCACTTCCAGAGGGCAGGGGGAGGGGGAGGTGGTTAGCCAGAGCCATGGCTGCTAGTTAGCCGCAACTAGCTTCCAAGTGGCTTCCGCCTTCAGTTGCGCAACAGTTGCGCTGCTTTATGGCTGCCCCGGCGGCCGCATTGTGGCGGCCATAATGCGGCACACTCCTCCAACGGCAACAGCCAGAGCAGCCGGCAGGCCAACTTAACTGCAACTTATGTACCGCCACGTCATGTGAATGCGAATGCGATGGCGAAGAAGGCGATGCAGCAGCCGCCTCGTTGTCTGGGAAGGAGCCAAGCCAGGATTGAAGATCTTTTCGAAATCTGTTTGCACCTCAGGGAGAAGAAAGTGCACGAAAGCGCGGGAGAATCAAGAACTGAATTGATTAACAGATATACGAGCATGTGAATACCCTTGCAGTGGGTGTATTCATTTCAGACTGAAGTTTGCGACGCACCTTGGGAGGCATCTTCGACCCCAGTAAGAATACTTTGTATATTCTGCCTCAGCATCACCAGGGGAGCTTTTCTAGTCATGTCTTCCTCTATAAAACTTGGTATACGTGCTTCTTAATACTGTAGGCTGTATATAAGTCGAATAGAGGCAGATCAGACCGATATATCGTACAAACTATCGGCCAATTTTTGTTATTTGTCGGGATATTGCAACCAAATTAACTACATTGGAGTTTTTCTATGTATATAATATGGTTATGAAATTTCATTAAGTTCGGACCACTATACCATATAGCTGCCTTAGGAACAATCGGTCGCAATGAGGGCTTTTGTGAAGAACACTTCTGATTTTAAAAATAATTTATCTTATCATCTGCCAAGCAAAGTGAAACATAAAATTGAATATACATCAACCAATATATTTCTGCTTTATTATATAACAAATATTGGAACAATCGGAGCACATAAGAATCTGCAAAGGTGTTAAACCTAGGGCATGCCTAAGGAAGCCTTTCCTCTTCGTTGACGATTCAAAACTGAAAAGTTATTTTAATATATATTTATTAATATATCTATATACAAATCTGTGTATATCTTATTATATATTCTAGCATACTTAGGTTCTTATATTACTCTAGTAAATTTGTTGTATTACTTTTTAAATAACTTAATTATTTGCATCTTAAAATGCACCACAAAATGAGAATGAATCAATCGAATGAATCTGATAATTTGTAAAAAAGTTATGAATGCTGGAAATGAAAATCAAATTGAAAATATTCCTACCAATTTTATAAGCTTTGTTTACCGCAAATAAAAGTCAAGTGTAGTTTGCACTGCATTAAGAGGAGAATGTGCAGAGCTAAACACGACTCTGGAATACCCTGTAAAGGGAATAAAGCAAAGTTAACTATAATTAAGTTTTAATTAGATTTCGTCCAATTTTAATTCATTTTCTTTTGATTTTAATTAATTTTTACTCTGCCTCTTTTGCATCTTTTCCTCTCTCTCTCTTAACTTTCTTTCTCCCCCTCTCTTTCATAGTGAGCTGTGCGGGGTATTAAAAACAACATTCCAATGCTATTGATGAAGATTATCGGAATTAAGTCGGGCAGCTTAAGTGAAATTCACGCGGGCTGCGAGTGAATGCGAATGAATGAACGCATTTGCGCATCGTTTTCCATGTCGCAGCTTTTCTTTATTGCTGTAAATTATTTACATGATTATTACTGCGGTACAGGGGCACGGGCAGGGGCAGGGGCAGGGGTGCGGCCATGGATACGTGCAGTGGGCGTGGCAGCTCGAGAGAGATTGCGGCAGATTTGTAATTAAAAATGCATTTAATTCATCAAAATGGGATACGAGTTGTCACACGACATAAGCCGACGAGCAAGACAAAGCAGGTGCCCCCACTCTCTCCACTTTCTCCCTCTCTTCCCATGCCTCGCTCCCTTTCGCTCTGTCGGTTCTAATTGGGATTGGAAATAAAATAATTAAATTGCATTAAAAATAAGTGAATATGCATATGAAAGGCGAGTGGAACTGAACTGAAAATGCGCTGCTAATTAGCAAACTGACAGCGCACACAAAGTGACAAGGCGCCCGGAAGGAGGAGGAGGAGGAGCTGGAGGCTGGTTGGAAAAATAAAGCATACGCACCGTTAGACAAGCCAATGAATTATGCAAAATAGCAAACGACAATGAGCCAAATGAAAGTTGTCGCACAGCCAAGCCAGGCTGAGTTTCGCTTTTGTTATTACATTTTTTAACATTTGACGGGACTCCCCCGTCCCCTGTCTCCTGTCTCCCATCTCCCACCTTCTCCAGCACCTGCCACCCCGGGGCAACACGTGATTGTTTGAAGCCCTTTCTGGGCACTAATATGCCAGCTAATTTGTTATTCATGTGATTTAAGCGCGTCAAAGAAGATTAATGACTAAAGCAAACTAAAGCAGACGAGAAAAGTGACAGCAGAGAAAAGAAACGAAGAAGGAGAAAGAGAGAGAGGCGAGAAAAATTACAAAAAAAGGCGGAAGAAATTCAAGCAAACCGACAGGCGGCACCAAACATAATACCAAGGGCAACGCGTCGTCGGGGGGATCAGGCTCAGGCTTTGGGCCAAGGGACAATTCAATAAAGTCCCAACAACAACAACAACAGCTGCAAAACGGGCCCAGCGACCCGACGGCCAAGGTGCCGTCTGGAAATAGAAAGGAGAAATCGAAAATAAACCTGAGCAAAGGATGAAAAAAGTCACGACTTGACTGCGAGACTACAAAGGCAGCAACACTAATTGCAGCAGGTGGGGGCCGGTTGCCAGGGGCTGCAAAGGGATGCCCAGCTAAGGCAGCCCAGGCAGCTGCCGAGCTGCTCAAAACAAATTAGCGCGCCAGCAAAGCTGCAAAAGCTACTTTACTATCGGTTTAACTATCGTTTGACCATTGTGATGGGATTGAAGGTTTGAAATATGCTTGGAGAGTGCTTGAAAGTAATAAACAATGAAAATGAAATGGAAATAGTTTGCAGTCTTCAACACTTAAGCTGATTTGACTGGCAATACTATCGGTTAAACTATCGTTTAACAGTTTAACTAAGCTTAAAATGTTAGGCAACAATAACTAAATTTTTAATGACTCCGCGATAGTTCCCCATGCCAATGAATTACGCTGGCGAAACTATCGTTTAAATACTGCAGAAACCTATAGAGCATAACATACCCAGTAGAAAGGTTTTTCTCTTTAAATTTCTACATCCATACACATTTACACACACTCAGACACCCACACACATCCTCCCACACCCTCCTGCACACCCACACACATGTTTTCGTTGTATCTTAATCTTATGCAATTTGCATAATTTGCCGTTGTTGCTTGTGCTGCCTGCGCCGCCACATCACGCCCTTCTCTTGCCGTGTGTTGTCCATGTAGGGGTGTGGCCAGCCCCCTTGCGGTCACTGCAGACACACGCATACAGGCACGCCCACACGGCAAGCCGCAGCAAAGTGATTATCTTTCACTTAGTTGGCGTTTTTAATTGACTTTCGCTCTTGGCTTATTAGCGCGACAATTTTGCCAGGGCGCAAAGAAAATGCGAAATGCCAAAGATACCAAAACAGTGTGCGGCATGCCGCTAACTGTAGCTGCCAGCTTTTGTCTGCCTACGCAAATTGCTAGGGCCAGGGCGCGTTGCTAGCAGCTCACTTTGATGCGGTTGGGCGGCAAAAGTTGTGAGTTTGCCACGCCGCAAATTAAAGTGCACAAATGGAAAGTTACGCTCCAAATATGCCTCTGTGTGTATCTCTCTGTGTGTGTGTGTGTGTGTGAGTGTGTACTGGGGTTAGGTTTTAGCCAAGAAACCAGTCCCTTTGCTCTGGCATAGCATTCACCGTTGAAAAATCGCCTTTCAGCGGCAACTTTCCAATAACAAAATGGCCAGAGCTCGTTCTACCTCACTCTCTCTCCTTCTATCTCTCTCCCTTTCTCCCGCTGGCTTGTTCTGCGGTTTGTGCCAGAGCAACAGCTCAGAAATTGCAGCCTGCATCGAAGAAGCTAAGCAAAACATTCCTGAAACGCCGAGGAAGCGAGCAACCAAGCTGGGCGATCCACCTCATCATCCTCAACGTCCTCAGCGTCCTCGTCGTCGTCCTCGTCCACATCCTCGACTTCGTCTTCTTTCGAGCTGCCTGAGAAAATGTGCGGTTCCTGCGGTTTACTTGAGAAATCTAATTAAACGAATAACAAAGACTGGAGGCGAGCCTGAGCCAGAGCCGGGACTCAACAGGCGCCCTGGCAAGCAGGACAGTGCACGCAGTCTTTCCATCGCCTCCTGACCCTCTGGCTCCCTCTGGGCCATTGCTGCGGCCAAGGCGAATGTCGAAAGTCAACTGGAATGCTTGCTACTTCAGCTGCCTACGTTATCATCGATTCCTCAAGCTGCTGGCTCAATATCAGACAATAGAAGCGCATTAATTGCCTGCAAGCGTGCCACATATTGATAGCGCTAATACCCTATAAACCATGCGTGGATCCTCTTCAACTTATCTTATGCGAAATTACGGTCAGAAGAGGCTGTGGTCACTGCGTGTGGTCGTGTGCAACTTACTTGGCGCATTGTTTTACAATTCGCGGGTTATGAGAAACAACAATAGAGGACATCGATGTGGAGGGGATTAGTTGCAAGCTCGAATGGTTCTTTACTTTGCAAGCAGTTCCAAGTCACCTTGAAGGTGTCTGCAATGAGACTGATAAGAGCTGTAGGAATTCCATTGTTATTCACAGTCATGCAGTACAGTTAAATAGGACTGTATTGTATTGAACAAATTTATCTCCTCTGAAGTTACCAGTTGGAGAGTGTGCGACAAGGAGAGTTTTGCTGTACATCCATTTACAATACAGAAACACGTTCAATTCTTTGGGAAAGGCAGGTATTGAGTGTCCGGTCACTGTACAGCACTTCTATGCGCATATTACACTCTTAATTCATATTAAGAAGCAGTTAGTAGGTGTCTGGCCAAGAGAGATACAATGCAGAAACACATTCAATCCATTAGAAAAGATAAGTTTTGGATGTCCGCTCAAGGGAGGTATCACAGCACAGCAATCTATGCACTTGTGTGCGTTTGAAACAGTCTCAATCCATTTTAAGATGCTAGAGAAAGTCCGGCCAAGAGACTTTATACTGAACATCAATTTTAAATGTGGGAACACTTTTAATTCCTTAAAAGAGATAGAAGTTGAGTGTCCGGTCAAAAGAAGAGTGTTTGTACAGCAGTCTATGCACTTGTATGTGCGTGAAACAGCCTCAATCCATTTCAAGAGGCAGTTAGTAGGTGTCCGCTCAAGAGAGGTGTCACTGTACAGCAATCTATGCACTATGTGTGCACAGTCTGCAATGCTGAAACACTCCTTATCCTTAAGAAGAGGTAAGTGTTGGGTGTTCGCACAAGAGAGGTGTCACTGTACATCAATTAATGTATGTACAGTCTGCAATCAAGAAACACTTTCAATCCTTTTTAAACAGCTTTCTTTATATATGCCAAGTAGGTGATGAAATGAGCTAGTAAAGCATTTCCTTCTTCCAGAGTATAAAAGCGCATTTACAGGGTATACGCACTCATAAAAATACACAGTGAAATGGCGAAAAGTAAAGTTGCTCAATCGATCTATAAAACAAACAAATTCCATTTCTGTTTCTATTCCTAACTGCCACTATCTCTCTCTCTCTCTTCCTCTCGCTTTGCCCATTACTTGTGGAAGTCACTGTCACTGACGGGATAATAGAATTGTCAGTGGATGGAATTGGCAAGGGGAGAGCGGAGGGGAGGGAGCGAGCGGAGCCATTAAGAGCTGCATGCGGCACTCGTTAAGTTTTGCGTTGCCTTTGCTCTCTATCTCTCTCTCTCCCTCGAGCTTCGACAGACGGCCGTTAGGTGTCGCTTTATGATGCCTGCAGTAGTTCGAAGCTGGCCTCATGTTGCAATTTCATTTTCATTTTCCTCTTCGTTTTTGGGGGCCCCGAAGAGGCTGTAAAAGCCGAAAATGGCGCAACAAAAATGAGAAATGAAGAATGACAACATCAAATTAGCTTCATAAAAATGTCGCTTTCCCCACACATGTGTGTGTGTGTGCGGAATGTGTGTGTGTGTTGTGGTGGGTGTGAAACAAAACAGTTTATAAAAATGCGAGTACAAAATATTTTTATGATAAATGACTGTAAACGAGCACGTGAAGCAACAGCGGAGACCGAGAGAGACCAGAGACATAAACGTGCTGCTGCTAACCACACACGCACATGTCACCCCCCTCCCCCCACACACACCACAGCACACACTCACACACACTCACGCGCGCAGGGAATCACGCACACACACACAAAGACGAGTGTCTGCCAGAAATTTTGGCGTCGACGTTGACATTGACGCCATTTCCGGCCGCCGCAACCGAGACATGACGACGCAGCAATGCCAACAGCAACAGCAACAGCAGCGCTGGCAGCAGCAACAGTTGTGCTTTGTCCTCAGCAGCAGCGTGGCGACATGTGTCACACACACACACACCCACACACACAGAGACATACACACTCGCTGAGGAATTTGCAGGAAATACATTTTGAGGCATTTACAGCGCCAAATTAGTTAATTTCTTTTTATGCCCAGACAAGGGCAACAACATTTCCACTGCTTTGTGCATTAAGTTATTAAATTTGTAATAATCATAGACTGCCTTGCCTCGTTGTTGTTGCTCCTTTTCATTATGACATTGTTAGTTAGTTATTCTCATAGTAACTCGAGAAAGATGAGCTAATTGCCTTTGCATGGGCAACTCTTCAATGCATTCTCGTTTTCAATTTGTGGCATTTTCTGAGCATTAAGAGCAGTTGAAATACTCTCGCTGCTCATCGTATGGGGAGTGAAGGGGGCACAGTCACAGAGTGGATCAGTGCGAACAATGCTGATTGGGTTATTAAGATGCCTTTCGGCTGCTTACTTGCTGACTAAATCCCTGGCAGTAGCCACTTAAACGAATCGCTAGAAAGGCGCTAGAGAAGCCAGACCCGAAACAACAACAACTAAGAGGGGATAGGGAGGGGGGTACCGAGCTTGGCTGCGCACTTGTGCATCTCATTTTTATAAGAGAATGTCACACACACACAAACACACACACAGACACACGCACGGGCAGAGGGACTCGTGTAAGAGCCGCGCTGAGGAATATAAAAACGACTTCCTCTTAGACGACGCTTTTAGCTAAATTGCGACAAAAGTGAACAGCGGATGCGGGCGCAGGCGGTGGGTGTTAGTGGGCGTGGCATGGCAAGGCATGGCGTAGCGGGGCGGGGCGGGGCGGGGCGTGTGACAAGACGGCGACTAAAATAATAAAAGAACGTCAAAAGAAGCAGGCACATAAATAAACTGCCCCACTCCGACTGTGTGTGCGACTGTGTGTGTGTGAGTGTGTGTGTGATTAGGATAAATGTGCACGCGCCCAAATTGATGTGGCCTTTTCTGTGTGTGCGTGTGTGTGTGCGTGTCTGTCTGTCCCTGGCCCTAGCTGGCTAAACCGGAAGCGGATATGCGCTGCAATTGTCATCCGCCTCTGGCACAACAACAAAAAGGAAAAAAATAAAGAAATATGCCAAGTGCGCAGCAATGGCTGCCACGCTGCCTCCCCAACCCTCCTCCTTTTCCCTCTCAGCTCTCTGTGCCTGCTTCGTGCCACGCTCGTCTAGGTGGGCATCTTCATAAAGCGTGTCCTTTATCCGTGTGTTTGTCATGTGCGTCATTTACTTGTACATTTTCATTTTATCTTTTTCTCTTTGAGCCACTTAAAGGCACTCACTGACACGCAAACACACTCGCAGACACACACTCACACACTCACACACGCACACTCTCGCACACACATTTGTTGGGCATATGTCGCATCTGATGTTTGTCTAATTTGGCGTTCCGTTATTATTAAGTGGCTTCGCCCCCGGCCCCGCCCCCCACTGCTGGTGCTGCACAGTGTCAGGGCGAGTCAGAGATGCGGCATGAATCATTCACTTGATTAAGAACTCCACTCGAACGCACTCATGGCAGCGTGAAGAGACACTCTGAGTACAAATGATCTGTGTAATAAAAATGGGCAACGCTGAGGAAAGCTTTGAAATCAGGGGAAATCCTCAATCGGATCACGATTTCGATATAGAAAGGTTAATGCAGCTCGAAGAAAGTTTGAATATAAACTGTTTATTGATGAATAACTACGAATACAAGTGCAATATTTAGGCAGTAAATCGATCAACGAGTAAGACACGAAAACAGTTTAAGATCCCTTGAATATGATTCGTGAATAAAGCTCCAAATGAGCTGAGCCGCCTAACTGCAAGTTAATCAGTGATTGGCTGCTTACTCCCTATATATGCATATATTCGTGAGTATATTTTATGTGGCACTCATCACTCATCGTTCATCATTCACCGAGCATATCAATCATGCCATGAGGCATGGGGCGACGCGCTGCATTGATTGGCTGTGGCAGCAGATCGTCGCTGCGGCTGCCGTTGCCAGGCGTCGGCGGCATCGGCGTCAATTCCAGTTTCCTGTCAGCTGGAGACAGACAGAGTTGCCACCCTGCCCACCCTGCGAGTGACACCTCTCTCTCGCTCTCGCTCTGCACAGACACGGGTTGCCAACAGTTCTGTATTTCCGCCTGTTCACAGTTAATTGCGGCTCAGCCGCAGTTAATCGCATGTTACGCTTGGAGACATAGCATAAGACAGTCAGAGAGGGAGGTAGAGTGTGAGCGAGGGGGGAGGGGTGGGGGGGAATGCCTGCTAGGTACCCTATTGCTATGGGCTCCTTGGGGGCATATCAGTTACAGACAGCCGGGTCGCAGCTCTGTCATGCCGTTTGTCTGTTTGCGGTTTCAATTGTCACTTGATGTGTTGTGATTATGATGCACACACACACACACACACACACACACACACACGCACACCAGTTGGGGGTGTGCATGGCACTTTGATGCGGTAATTTGTGTAAATGCGCTTGTCGAATACGCCCGATTATGTTTGGTCCGCTTTGACAGAGATTTTCTTCTTCTTTTTTGCGTTGCGCATACGCCACGTCGCACCGAGGCAAAGCTCGCTGGACGAAGCCAATTACAATAACTTGCTTTAATGTGCCAAATTTATGCTCTCACCTGCTGCCAGTGGCTGAAACACCACTTACTGTGCCTCTGTGTGTGTGAGTGTGCGTGTGTGTGTGCTTGTATTTTGAAACTTTTTCGACAAAAGTCAAACGAGCTCGGCGCCTCTGACTGCGACAGCAGGTGCTCTAGATGCGCGACAGCGACAACTTTAACAGTGCCGAAAAGGGAAAGCCAACAACAACAGCTAACACTCCCCCCTCCAGTACTCTCCCCCGGAGAATTTTATAACAACTTATAAATAATGAATTTTTTTTTTTCTTTTTTTGGCGGCGAAGCGCAACGCGGAAAGACTTTTAAAGGCGACAGCAAGTTGAGGCTGTAGGGGAAGCACAGGGGAAGGGGTAGGGGGGGCTATCTGTGGCACAGACTAGCATGTGCATATTTGAATAGCAACATGGCTCGCATTCAACTAATTAGGCGAGTTTCGCAAATACATTTTCATTATTGTAATTTCAGGCCGGAATGAAAAAAGGCAACCGCGGGAGTCAGTCGCAGCCAAGAAACGAGCGCAAAAAAAAACTAGGCGATGTGCGGGCAAACACAGGGGGAGGAGGGCACTGAACCGAAGTGCAAGTAAGGAGGGGGAAGGGGTGGAGGGAGAGAGGGTGCAGCAACAGCGACACATGTAGGCCGAGGCATTTGCATATGCAGCTTACACATGCATGCGGAAAACCTGCAGCTAATATGCAAGCGCTACAACAGTGCGCAAAAAAAGTCAACGCACACAGCCACACACACCTCCCTCCCCCTCACACACACACACAGAGAGAGAGCGAACATACGTACGTGTTTGAAAAACTAACGCCTGCTGCGGAAAGCCGCAACTAAAGCGCACTCGAACGTTGCCAAAAATCGAAGGCGGCTAAAGAAAAGCTGAAGGAAAATGCATGCGTGGGAAATGGGAAAAACTGGGGGAAAAACTGGGGAAAAACTGGGGAAAAAGGTTGGGCAAATGCACATTTAATGGGCATGTGTGCGTGGGGCGGCAGCTCAGCTTAGGCTGCAGCTTAAGCCGCTGTCAGTGTGTCTCTCTCTCTATCTCGCTCTCTATCTGTCTCTCTCTCGCTCTCTCTCTGTGTGTGTCCCTCATCACCGAGTGACACATGACGAGCAAAAGCTGACTGCTATGACAGCCTGTCAGCTTGTCGCTTGACAATGCGCTTCGTGCTTGAAATTTCAAAGCATTTCTCGGTATATACCAAAAATACCAAGCTGACTGCGCTCTCTTGGCTTCGAGTCCAATTTAAATACGATATTCAAAATCTTAAATATGCTTTTCAACTTTTAATCGCATCGATGCGGCCAGGCAGCAGCAACTGTTGCCAGCGCCAGCCAGCAACTCACTAAGCTTCACTTCTGCTCTTTCACTCTCCCTCTCTCTCTCTCTCACACTCTCTCTGCCTCTGCCCCCCTCTTCATGCACTTTTTCTGCTCTTTTTTGTGCTGTCTTTCGCTCTGGCTTTTTTTCTGCCTCGCTTTGAGCCTAAAACCCAAAACCATTAACACTTGTTTCTGTCATTTTACATGAAAAGCGGAAGCGCTTTTGTTTCTGTGCAACAAACAAGTTTCCTTCTGCCCCCCCTCCTTTCCCCCTCACTCACATGCACCTGCCTCCGGCCTGGGCCTATCGCCCACTCACCTAGAAACGCGAATGTGTGCCTGTGTGTGTGTGTGTGAGGGGAAGTGGGGGGGGAGGAGAGTTTGCAGGACTTTTATATTTTGACATGGGTATCCGTATCCTAGATTCATTTGTAGCTTCGCCTGTTTGCAGCAGCAGCAGCAGGCGCTCGTTTATTTGCTTGTTTTTCACTTAGACGCGAACCCCCCGCACTACCCCGCCGTGCACAGGGTAAAGCCAACCCAATCCCGAAACCCGGCAGCAATGTTAAATACTTGTATGTACATTATAACTCGAGCGGGCCTGGCCGGGCCAGGCATGTCAGCCAGCTGGATGAGGGTGCCGCTTGCATGTTGGCCGGAAAACTTTTCTATTCTGTGTGCGGCTGTCAACGTCAAGGCGTGGCTACGTTGCCTACTCGCCCACTCCCCGCGCCCATTCACCGTTTACCATTCGGCATGCCCCGGGCCCATGGCCATGAAGACTGGAAGTCGGCCCGGTCGCTTTAAAGGTGCCTGCATGCGAACCTCATTGCAACAGTACCAGAGTTCTATGTGCCATAAATACACTTGTATGAAAAGTAGTCGATGGTGCCAGCAATATCTAGTTCATACTACTGCGAAACACGGCAAAGGTCTCCGAAAATACCAATAAACTACTGAAAATTCTGTAAGTCTTAAGAAATACCAATAAACTACTGCAGGACTGTACAAAATATAGTAGAAAAAATTGGTTGCAATGCAAAAACAAAAGTAGAAAACATGATATCTTTTAAAAACATGCAACAAATACTTTAATATACAAAAAAAATACTGAAAAATACCAAAATTAGAAAAAATTCTTATTTACTAGAAAAATATCAAAGATACATGGGAGCCATACAAAATTGTACAAGACATGATATACTAAATACATACTAAATGTAGTGTACAAGAAAATACTTAAGTAAATACTGAAAAATACCAAAATAAGTAGAAAAATGCTACTTAATTAAAATTATATGAAATATAAAAAGGAGTAGTAAAATATTAATTCAGACATGATTTACACAATACATACTAAAAGCAATTTACCGGAAAATACTTTGATCAATACTAAAAAATTTCAAAATAAGGAGAAAAAATGCTTCTTAACTACAAAAGTATCAAATATAAATAGGACTAATAAAACAATAGTTAAAGATATGAAATACTTTATACATTCTACTAGTAATATATCGGAACATATTTATATTGTTACTTAAAATACCAAAATTAGTGGGCAAATTTTACCTCTATCACAAAAATATAAAACTAAAAATTGAAGTATTAAACAATAGTAAAAGACATTAAATACTCAATAAATGATATAAGTTGTATACCGGAAAATACCTAAATAAAAACTGAAAAATACCAAAACCTGGCAGAAAACCTTACTCAAATTTCGCACAGTACAAAACCTTAAATATACCAAATGTTTGCAAACAAATTCACATGACAGTACCAAAAACCACCTTTAAATTACTTGAATAAATACTACAAAAATACCACACACTGTAAAACGAATAGCACCAACCGTTGCAACTAGTTAAAATACTCATCTACCCACCTATCGGTGCATTATACCCATCAACCACAGCACTATCGAGGGTATTTTTGACTTTTTCGTCTCGAATTTCGCTTTGCAATGGGGGAATTGTTTTAAACTCGTTTCGGCTTGCGGTTACATTCTATCCTTCCTTCTTCCGTCTCTACTGAATACCTTACTCGCCCTCTCTTTCTCACTCTCTCTTACTGTCACTCGCACTGTCGTTGTCCCTGTCTCGCTCGCTCTGCTGCGCCTCTTTCGGGGAATAAATTTGCTCATCTTTTAACCTGACGCGTCTATGCGTAAACTCTGATGCTTTATCATGCATACACGAACGGCCACTCCCCCAAAAATGAATGAGCATTCATGTGCTACGTGATTCAATGGAGTCCATTGGTGCCCGACTTCGTCTGCGATGCGATTCGAATCCTTTCCAAGACACACGCTGCACAATTCGTTGCGAAGGTGTTTCGCAAGTTGCGCAACAAAATTAATTTATAAATTTATCATAAAGCGGCGATACTGAAATCCAATGCACGCACACACATCGTTAGGCACAGACACACATACATACATACACAGACACACACATACGCACACACACACACACATCTAGATCAAAAATGAATCGAAGACATCGAAGAAATTTGAGTTGGGCGAACTCATCGACACCGGACCAGGATGATATGTGAATGCGAATAAGGGAGAAGGAGTTGGGACAGCCGGATGGGACAAGGGAAGGGTAAAGAGGAAGGGAGAGTGGGGCGGAGGCCGATGCGGATGCGTATGATGATAACCAGTCGAACGCTACAGTCAGGTGCTGACTGTATTAGGCCATGGATTATCATGGTATACCGTATATAATTTATTTTCCTTATTTATAATGACAATTTTGGTTTGTTTGAATTATTATTAAGCATTTAAAATATTATTTAATTCGAACGACACGCACAAATTCAATTGACAGACAGAAGAAGAAGAACGCATAAACAATGCAAAACCGAATAGAGAAGAATTATAAGCATTAGGTAGGGCGAGAGGGCAATAAGTTGGTGTATGCACTTTTGCGTAATGCCAAATAGAAGTGACAGCAGCGCGAGGTATACAGTAGCTTAGCGGAGTGCGTGCCGTTTTCCAAGACCAATGGTGTTGGCAGTGTTTCGGGTTCGACTGCTGCCGCGATCAATATGTGTGACATCTCTTTCTTTTTTCTTCCTTTTCTATTAAATAATTTAAAAGCTTAACAAACAATAATTTTTAAATTTTTTGGTACTCAACATATTTAATTAGAACACTTTTATAAACTTTGCCGAATATTGCATAAATCTGACAGTTGCGTATGTGCGCCGAACACGGCAATTGATGCGTGTTAGAGCGGGACGCCGAAATATAAATGTGCAAATGCAGACATGCATGTATCGGCGTCCCGCTCTAACATTCGTGTACATTGATTGTCTTAACTATTGCATTAAAATATGAAATTAATTTTGGGAAAATATTTTTATTGATATTTAATTAAATAATTTAGGATTTAGGTAGCCGGTGTAGTTTTCGACTGTTGTTTTCCTTTTAGTTTATAATAATAAAAAAAACCAAAAAAAAAGTAATTAATATAAAAAGTTGCACCCGGCCGCGCATGGGACTCGAACTCACGCACGCAGGACCGCTGTCCGCCACTCTAACCACTAAGCCACCACCTCATTTTTCGTTAGATCGGCAAATTTGCATTCTGAGCTAATTCTGTTACCATTACCATATATGCAAATAAAAAGTTTTGTTAAATGCTTTGTGTCCGACACTAGATTCGAACTTCGGTATTATGCGTAAATTAGGTCTTAATATGCGCATAAGTATACGTTCGAATTGAGTTTAATTCGGATCATATCTCACTTATTTTTAGTCCGATTTAAATGAAATTTTCAGAAAGCACCCGTGGCAAGGCATTTGTCATGTGAGATGTATAACTTTGGTTGTTGGGTGTATATTGTGTATATTAAATTGTTATAACTGATTTACAGAGGCGGGAAGGGGCGTGGCCAAATTTCAAAAAAACATTGAGACACCTGGATATACACGTATGTTGTCACAAAATTTTATTGCTCTAGCTCTTATAGTTGCTGAGATCCAGGCGTTCATACAGACGGACAGACGGACAGACGGACAGACGGACAGACGGACAGACGGACAGACGGACAGACAGACATGGCTCAATCGACTCGGCTGTTGATACTGATTCAGAATATATATAGTTTATGGGGTCGGAGATGCCTCCTTCTGCCTGTTACGCACATTTGCGTTCCGACAAACACAGTAGTCCATGAATTTTTTTAAAATCCATGGCCTAACAATAATGATGACGCCGGCGCCAATGCTGATGATTCTGATGAGGTTGATGACGATGATGATGATGATGATGACTGAGCTTGCATAAACGAGTTTGCCCTTAAGTGTGTGGGCCGCCAGGAGTGTGTTAGACTTGGTGTCTGCCTGTGCGAGTGTGTGTGCAAGTGTGTGTGTGTGTGCGAGGCAGTTTCGAATCAATGCGTGAGCAGCATTTTCAATGCTTTCGACCATTCGCCAGGCCTCCTCACTCCCGCTCCGGCACATCCTTCATATCCAGCCGTATCCAGGCATATCCTGCACATTCACCTCATGCTCATCGAGATTCGCATTCAAGTTATTTATGCAGACTCACACACAAAGCATGCAAAGATTTTCACAATTTGCCGACTCGCCTGGGCGCTCTGCCAAGCGGCGCCACGGACGGAGGCAGACACGGAAGGAAGCCTCGCCTAGAGCATCTGCCCCGGTCCGCATACAATTAGCTGCAACTGTAATTAAAACAATTGTACTATAAATCTTTTGCCAATTTTATGGCAAATACTGCGGGTCGGGGCAAAAAGATGGGCAGGCAGCTGGCGGAGGCGTGTGTGCCAAGTAATTGTAGACGAAAAAAGCAACAACAACAACAATAGTTGAAAAAATATCAAATTAATATAAATTTAATAGTTGCCTGGCATTTAAGGCCCACAGAAAGAGAGAGAGAGAGAGATAATGAGCGAAAGAGGCAGATAGAATGCGAGGAGGCTGCTCTGCCATCGTAAAATGCATACTCTCGTATAATAGTAGTAGTAAAGCACAGGAATATACCCTGTAAAAAGAGGTACACATTGTGGCAAACTCTTTTAAGTTAACATAGAAAATATAAAGAAGAGGAAGAAGAAAGGTTACCTTAGGAACGCCGAAAGTTCTATACAAGTTTAGGTGCTTATATTCTGATTGTTTCTACAATCCTAGTTTGATTCCTATGCTGATGCTGATTCAGAATATATACCTCATAGAGTAGGAGATGTCTAAAACGGATTTAGCAACTAATCTACCTCTTTCTTCCTCGCTCAAACTACTCGGGTAGTTCAACTTGGCAGGCGTTCAAAAGCAGTTGGAGACTGTTTCCAAACGGGATAACTGTTGATGAGGCGCAGCAGGCCGTAAGTCGAGTAGGCCTACATCAGACAAATTCCGAAAATAGTTAAGTATAAATTGTACCCTGACCAGACAAGCGAATACAGTTGGAACCGCGTGGACCAGCTTCGAAAGAAAGTAGAAAGCATAGATCAGAAGAATCATCATCATCATCGTCATCACCATCCAAGCAGAGCATCATCCATAGCACCGAGCATGTCGCAGCCAAAGCAGAGATCCCCGCGTGGCAAGTCCAAGTCAAAGTCGAAGCTCGCCTCGCCACGGCTGTACGACTTGGACGGCTTGCCCCACTTCATGCAGACCTACAATACGCCGGGAGATCATACTTTCCAACGCCGTCGCCCCCAGTCGGAGATTGTGCGCGAACTGCGCCGCCTGAGCTCGCTGCCAATACCCGTCGATGAGGACGAGATTGCCAAACAGCCTCCGCCCAGCAAGCCCATAGAGAGCCTGGAGCTACTGGACCCACTGCGTTTGACCCGGCATCGTATCGAGCAGCTGCTGCAGTGCGACAAGTTCGAGGACACGGTGCGCAACTGCTTCGTGCGCCTCAACGTCAATGAGGCCGACAACCCGACGCCCGATTACCGCATTGCCGAGATAATGAGCGTGGAGCGACTGTCGGAGGGCTACTACGTGGGCAAGACGCCAACGAACATAGCACTGCATCTGCGCTTCGAGGATCTGCTGGAGCGGCGCGAACTGAACGACATCTCCAACATGCCGTTCACACAGGAGGAGTTCGACCTGTGGCACGACAACTGCATCTGCCAGGCCATCGACTTCCCAACCACAGAGCTGGTCACACGCAAGAAGCTCGAGATCTACAACGCCCTCAACAGCGGCTTCAAGGTGTCGCCTCTGCTAGCTGGAGCTAAGGCCATTCCCATTCGACCGCCTCCGCGTGGCAGTCTGCCCGAGCGCATTGGCGGCGTCTATCCGTGGAAGCTGAAACTTCCAGCACGGCTGACAACACCGCCACCGATGCCGCCGCTGCCAGCATTGAACCCTGATCCCATAACTCAACTCGAGACACCCACTCAGTCGCTAGAGCCAGAGCAAACAGAGAATCCTGCCATCTAAGTTTTTAATTCAAATAGTTCCCTTGTTTATTCGAAATTCCGAAACGAGTTATTCAATTTTTGATTTAATTGCAGCAATAAAAAATAAATAAAAAATCAGCAAAGAATTTTTTTACTTTTCTTCCTAAGAACTTTTACTATTGTAAACATTTAAGTAGAGGGTATATGTTAGTGATGAAAACCCACTTCCTCAGAAGGGTATTATAGCTGTGTGCTAATCTAATCTGTGAAAATCTGTACTACAGACAGAAGGAGGCGTGGCAGACCTCTGTTTTTCTGTCTGTCTGTCTGCCTGTCTGTCCGTTTATCCGTCTGTCTCTCTGTCTGTCCGTCTGTCCGTGCGTTTGTCTGTCTGTCTGTTTCTCTGTCTGTCTTTCTCTCAGTCTATCTGACTGTCTGTCTGTCTGTCTGTCTGTCCGTCTGTTTGTCTGTCTGTCTGTCTGTATGTCTGTCTGTCTCTCTGTCTGTCTATCTGTCTATCTGTATGTGTGTCTGTCCGTTTGTCTTTCTGTCTTAAAGGTCTTTTTTTAGATCTTTCCCAGAATGAGAACTCAAGAAATATATAAAGAATGATAAAGAAATTGATATTCCAATAAATTGATAAACCCTTAGCAATTCCCGCTTAGCGGTGAATCTTATTCAGTTGGATGTACCTATGGAATTGCATTGATCCTTAAACGATTAAATAAATTTAAAATTAAATTTATTTCGAATTTTCAAACACGCTAACTTTGCAAAAGTTTCACAAAGCACGCTTGTAGTTAAAGCTCAAGTCGTTTGTCATCATTAAAAGTCACTCGATATTTTATTTCTTGGCCTGACTATAGTCGATACACCTACACTAATATACAAATAGAATACGCACATATTTTTTTTTATTTTGGTGCATTGAAATTGCAAAAGAACTAAGTGAAATTTGGAAAATAGCTAAGTACTTTCAAAATCAATACCAATAACCAATATCAAACAATATCAATAAATCCGAAAAGAAAATAAAATTTGTATAAATACACTATCGAAATTTCGTAGTTTTAAGCGATAACAGTGACTGCCATGGAAGGTGACGATATCAACAACCTCTTCGCTCTGCTGTACAATGTGATGTCATCCAACGAGAGCGTCAAGTTCAAGGCCAGGGAGGAGCTAAAGAGAACCTTCAACGACGGCGAGAGCACAGTGCAACTATGCGCGGTGCTGTCCAACAACCAGTTGCCGATGCAGTTGCGCAGGTGTGCGGCCAATGAGCTGAAGGGCCGCCTCAGCGATCGAGAGAATTGGCAGCAGCTCAAGGAGCGGCACCAGATGGAGATTCAGTCGGAAATGTTCGCCGCCCTCAACTCGCTGCGTACTCACGACAAGCAGACACTGCAAGCGGACATTGTGCGGACTGTGGGCTATGTGATGGCTCATCCGGGATCTGCGGACTGGAACGAGCTGATCTTCCACCACATCAAGACACAGTGCGAGTCTGCGGATGCAATGAGACAAGCATATGGTGCGTTGCTCTTTAAGTTTCTCGCAAAGACGTCGCAGCAAATGCTCGAGAAGAATCTGGACCAGGCGCAGCAGATATTCACGGCAGCCATGCAGACGGCCAAGGAGCAGGGAGATCTGGCCACGCCAGCCATGGAGCATCTGCTGGCCGGATGGACACTGACCATACCGTTGTTCCAGCCGAACTCAGTGCTGCGGAAGGAGCTTGTGTTCACGTTGCCCACCATAATGTGCATAACCAAGGAGTTCGCACACAATTCTGATCCGCAGCTGAAATGTCACGGATTCAATGTTATCAATCGACTAAACAAGCATCTGCCCGAGTTGGTGCTGCCGCATCTGAAGCTTGTGATGGAGGACCTCTTTGCGCTGGCCACCGACAGCAGTGTGGCCAATTGCCATCGGGTGGAGGCCATCGCGGCCATTAAGAGTTGCGTGCGCTCGATGAAACGCCAGATCATACGGCTTAGGCTGATGGACAAGTTGCTGATGACACTGTACACGCTGTTGGCCGTCGAGCCGGCAAGGGATGCCAACGGGGAGGAGCTGTACCTGCAGCAGCCAGACGAGGAGAACTCGCCTCTTGAGGAGGCTGTGCAAACGCTTCAATTTGTGGCGGGCCACACAGACACCAATCGCGTGGCGATGCGAACATTGCGTCTGATGCAGCCGCAGGTGGAACAGACAGAGTCGGCACCGCATCGACTGGCGGTTCAGCTGTTCCTGGCCCAAATGGCCCAGGGATTTACGGATTTGCTGTCAACTCAGCCGCTCGACCGCTTCCTGGACCTGGTCAAAAGAGGCTTCCACGACACGGACGTCATGGTGCAGCATGGTGCCCACTACGCCCTCACCATTATGGCCGAAAATCTGCAGCCAGAGATTACGCGGCTGGTGCCTGTGGTTCTGCCACTGTTCAACAAATACTTCGACGAACTCACGCCCGCCCAGCGACTGGCGAACTGCGAGAGCGAGGCGAACAACCGCATGTTCTGCGCCCTCGAGATCTACTGCGAGAGCGTGCGCCAGGAAGTGCTGCAATACTACTTGGAGGACCTTATGCGGCGATTGCTGCTGCTCGCCCAGCCACATTGCAACTCCCTAATCATGCGCCAATTGGCGCTGAGCAGCATCCGTTGTCTGGCCAAGACTTCAACGAATTATTTCAAGCCGTACTACGATGCCGTCATAGACATCATTATGCCGCTGCTGCAACACGCGCCCAATGAGGGACAGCTGCTGCTGCGCACATACGCTATACAGGTAGGTCTTCTTAAAAGAGACTAGAGTCGACTAAAGCAGCTTGCTATACACAAAAAACTTTGCTATATAGTACTTTATAAATTGGTTAAAAATGTATATATTCATTCGTGGTTTACACAATATAAAATACATGCAACATAGAGAGAGTAGAGTGGAGAATAAAACTAAACTAAATACTCAATTAATAGCACATTGTATTATAGTGCTATAAATTGAATATTTACATTTTATGCCTTATTATATGGAATGTTTAATACAATTCTTTGCTATGACACTAATCAAGGCAATAGTATTTTAAGCATTTACCATATTGTTCTATCCTATAAACAATAATAATATATTGCTATAGCTAGAAACATACATACTTATCTTGGAGTCATGTATGCTATACAATACTAAGCTTTGGTAAATCACACCTTGCCTTTTTTTTACACGACATTATAGGATAAAATATATATATATATATATATATATATATACGAGGATCGTTTGATAAGTCCGTGACTTTTGTATTTGCCGCGCACCTGCTCTAAATACAACACTGCTCCTGTCAGCAGTTATCGATTAACAGCTGACTGTAAAATTTTGAGAAAGCTGCGTTTTTTGGTTTGCGTTTTATAGGCATTGAAAGCAGACGATCTCGATCTCCATTTTCGTTAAAATTCACGAGATCGTCTGCTTTCAATGCCTATAAAACGCAAACCAAAAAAACGCAAACAGCTGTTAAGCGATAACTGCTGACAGGAGAGTGTTGTATTTAGAGCAGGTGGGGGCAAATACAAAAGTCACGGACTTATCAAACGACCCTCGTATTTTGAGGGCCTTGAGATCGTCTGCTTTCAATGCCTATAAAACGCAAACC
Source organism: Zaprionus africanus (assembly GCA_018151435.1). NCBI lineage: Eukaryota > Metazoa > Arthropoda > Insecta > Diptera > Drosophilidae > Zaprionus > Zaprionus africanus. The sequence continues at coordinate 1,491,869 of JAECXB010000096.1, forward strand.
AAAAAACGCAGCTTTCTCAAAATTTTACAGTCAGCTGTTAATCGATAACTGCTGACAGGAGCAGTGTTGTATTTAGAGCAGGTGCGCGGCAAATACAAAAAGTCACGGACTTATCAAACGACCCTCGTAACATACATTAATATATACCATAACATCGATATTCTACAAGGAAGTAAACTATACTCTATTCATATTACATTAGGTTAATTAACTAAACTGTCAAAACTACTGAACATTACCATACTCATTATAATATAATATAGTATACCATAATAATATTCTGCTATAAACTAGATTTGTTATGGTACATGACATGACATAGAATATAAATATACTATATTATATGCCAAGTGCTTTTACTTGTAAATACTGAACTTCACTATACTACTACTGCATAGTATACTCATAATAACATATTGCCATAAACTATTTTTCTTATAATTTAATAATGCATCTATAATCAGACTATGGAATCATCTATCCTTATTTTACAATACTTAGCTCTACTTATATAACATTGGATGATTAGAATATGAATATATATTACTATATACCAAGTACTGTTATCGACAAATTCTTCCTCACGTCATCATACTTCTACTATAAAGTTTAGCAAAATAACATTGTGCTATAAACTAGATTATAAAGATTCTATGGAATCATTTATACCATACTATAAACATTACTTACAAAGCAAAGGCTGACATAGAATATAAATTTATGGTAGTACAATAGTCTGCTATAAACTATACACACATGATATAAAATGCATGATTCATAATACCTTTGTATTATACTACCTTTGTGCCATAAATTTGCAGGCGATCAACTCGCTGAGTGTGGTGGACAGCGACAAGTTCGCTCAGCAGGCGCCGCAGCTCATGGGCTGCTGCATGGAGATAATGACCCAAATGTCGGGGGCGCAGATCTTCTCGTTCGAGCTGCTGGGCGTGCTGGCCTGCTTTGTGCCCTCTCAGATCGTGGAGCACCTGCCGGGCATTATGAATTCCCTGATGTCATCCATCAATCAGACGGGCCAAGCGCCCAAAGAGAGCACCGAGACTGGAGAGAGCGCTGACACCCCAGAGGGCAGCGATGACAAGAGCGATGCCGAGACTGTTGAGGATAGCGGCGATGCAGACACAGATGAAGACGACTTGGATGGCATCGATGGGGGCACGGCCGATGAGTCCGACGATGGGGACGAGATCGAAGAGCTTGACAGCGAAGGCGCCCCGGAGCAGTTGGAATCGGGAGTGCCAGTGAGTGTCGATGTTGTTGAGGAACTCGAGGACGGTCACGGAGATCAGAGGGTGCTAGGTTCGGAGAGTAGCGTCAGCAGCCACGAGATCAAAGACTTGATGGGCGGTCACGAGGAGGCGTTGGTGTGCCTGAAAGCGTTTGCCATTCATCTGCCCGCCGCTCTGATGCCTTACATGCCCAGCCTACTGAATTTGGTGAGCACTGCTGCCGAGCAGCTCCACGCGATGGACAAGTGGTCGGCATACGAGACACTCACCCAGCTGGTGGTGCTGCAGTGGCAGTATGGGGACAAGCGGTCGGCCAAGCAGGTGTGCATCGACAAGCTGCCGGCCATGATCTACTTTGTGCAGACGTCAAAGGAGACCTGCAATGTGGTCAACATGATGAACTGCATCCAGTTGCTGTTGCTGCATCTCAAATCGGAGGCCCTCGAGTCGGAGGGCTATGCAGACATGGTCTTCAGCATGATCAGTCGCGCGCTGCGCCGCAAATTGGCTTGTCAATTCGACATTGGTGTCGAGACCGAGACCGACAGTTTCCAGGACTGGAGCCAGGCACTGTACACCGAGAGCCAGGTAATGGAGGCCGCCAGCGAACTGTTGCCCGTCTTTGGATATGCCCTACGCAAGCGCCAGTTCGCCTCGTACTTCCAGATGATTAGCTCTCGCTTTGTGAAGAGTCTGCGCCATGCTCAGGTCAATGGACAAGTGTCGCGGACTCGCTTCTTTCTCTACAACCTGACGGCGCGCTGCATGGAGCCACTCGGTGTCCTGGCCGAGCAATACTACGAGATTCTCTGCTACAGCATTGTCGACTGCATTCTCGACGAGAAGCAGAGCGTGCGACAGTTCGCCCTCGAGTTGTTCCACTGGCTGCTGCCCAACGCCATCGAGCGCGAGCACACGGAGGTCATCATCAGGTCCATCTGTCCCGTCTTCTGTGAGTCCCTCAGCAGCGACTCTCCGCTGACGCTGGACGAGCGTGAAGATGTGTGCGGCATCTTGGCGAGCATGATCTGTGCCGACTGCAAGTCCGTCAATCTGAAGGAGGTGCTGCCGTGTCTCTTCAACCAGGTGCCACTGCAGCGCAACCTCGATGCCTACGTGCAGCTGGTGCGAGCTCTGCGCTTCATATACCGCGAGCAGAAGGATATGCCGGCGGATCATGTGGCAAAGGCAGTGCAGACGCTGCTCGAGTTCTTGGACAGCCAGCAATTGAAGGCCCATCAGTATGAGGAGGCGCGCACAGCTGCCAACGAGTTTCTGGACCTCATCAAGCTGGAACATCCAGAAATCTACACTGCTGTTAGCCAGCCAGCTCCGACCGTCTTGCCAATGGCAGAGGAGGCGCAAACAAAGACGGAGACCGCGTCCGAGTCGGAGATAATTGTTGAACATACATACGATGCTGATTAAGGGTCCACAATCGATGTGTTCTAGTGCGTAAACATTCTCAGAAAATCAATATTTTTGTATAATAAATTTCCAAATTTTCTGTTAAATTAAACTTTGTTTATTCTCTCGATAAAGGTGCTGGGAAGATACGCCAAGAGAGGATTGATTGAGGTACTCCAAAGCATAAAGAGATAACTTAATTGGTTAATCAAATTCCAATGAATATCGATATGTCGCATCCTGACTTGATTGTCGTAAGGGTTTCCTATAGTTAGAGTTTCCGGTAACCAGGCAGTGCTTATCCAGAGTAAACCTTCCTTATGAATACCCTCTCTCTCACTCCAATTGCTCTCTGGCACTTTTAGCCACTTTAATCGATTAAAGTGTATCGATTTCCTTCTGCTTCCTCGTGCAATCTATCAATGTGAAACGTCAAGGCACTGTTTAAGTGCCTCGAAATTTATTTAGCCGCCCTGTCAGCGGGCTAATCGGCAATGAAACTATGCCTAGTCAGTGCCACAGATTGATGGATTGCCCGAGACAGTGGAGGAGTGGGGTCAAATGAGACTGAATGCAATTAGCAGGCAAGGCGAAACGGAAAGGGGAAGTGGGAAAGATAGGGAGAGCGGACAGTCAACTTGTGCTATTAAAGAGCAAAGCAAGAGAAGAAAAAGGAGGTTGGGAGACACAAGAGGTTACTTGCAGCATTCCAATGTGAACTTTATTTGTGGAGGGGAGGCAACAAAGTTGGGCAACTTTTACGGCACAGGGCGAAATGAAGTGGCAACAAAATATCGTCAATAAGGCGGGAAAATGAAATAAAATGCAATTAACCAAATAAATGAGCACGTGCAGGGGTGAAGCAAGGGGAAGGAGACGGAGAAGAGGGGCGGGGCTGGTCATGTAACAATCAAGTAGCTGATGAGCAATTAGAAAATGCAAAATTAGCAATGCGACGCAGGGCAAGACGAGGCGGGACGAGACGTGTCCGGCAGCCTTGAAGCCAACGGACGACGAGGGGAGAAGGGGGTGCAGACATGCAGACAGACATGCCAATTAATTAATATTTAATTTATAGCCCGAGCAATTCTGCCAACAATTTCATTAGGTGCTGCTTGTCTTTGCGCTGCTGTTGCTCTTGTTGTTGCCATTTCTTTGCATACTTTGCAGCGGCTCTTCATATTTCTTTTCTGCGTTGCTTCATCGCAGGCTCGTCTAATTAACTTGAAATGAGTTTTTCGCTGCCTCTCCCTCCATCTCTCCCAGCTCTCCTCTAGTGCCGTCGATCTTCCGCTTCGTCAGAGTGTGTCAGTGTGACCAACGAATGTTATTATAAGTTTTTGTTTTTGTTTTTGTACTTTTGCGGGGCCCTCACAAAATGTCACTTAATAAATTTGACGACTGTTTTACGTTGTCGCTTTGGCCCTTAAAATAAAAAAGCAACAACAAAAACGGGCCCAAAAAACAGACAAGCCGAAACCAACACGCCCATTACAACACGTAGTGGCCATAAATATAAAAGCCAGCCACGCCCACCAAACATAATAAAAGTGTGAGGGAAGGCGGGGAGGGAACGAGTCTAATGCGGCCTATTCATATGCAGAGTTTGGGCAGGGTTAACCTTGACCCCTCGTCAGGTTAGGGCGACACATGTGTGTGAGTGGGTGTGTGAGAGTGTGTGTAAGGGTTGGTGTGAGTGTGTGTGCGTGTGGGTGTGTGTGCACGCACAGGCAGGATCAAATGCCTGTAGACGAGTTCTGGTTACCAGGGAATGTCTCATGATTTGCCATATTAATTGCTCATCAGTTGGCAGTGTGTGGGGAGAAGAACAGTGGGAGCAGGAAGTGGAGTGGAAGGCGAGGGAATGAATCCGACCAGGAGCAGCAGGTTGAATTAATTAAAAAGCAAAGACTTTATACCTTCGACGCTGTGAGCTGTGATCCCAAATACTCAAGTCTCCTGCCCCTTTCCCCCATTGTGTTCAAGCAACAGATTTGCATTTGGGTTTTACTTATCAGAATTCTTTAATGATTTGCATTAAATGATTGTACAACAGTCTCATTCAATATCTTTAGTATAATAGTTGGGTATAACAGTTTAGTATAACAGTTTAGTACAACAGTTTTTTATAGCTGTTTAATATAACAGTTAAGTATGACAGTTTAGTATTACAGTTTTATGTAACAGTTCAGTATAACTCTTTAATATAACAGTTAAGTATGACAATTTATAACAGTTTAATATAACAGTTTAATAACAGTTTTATAAAAGAGTAATCTGTAACAATTAAGTAAAACAGTTAAGTAAAATAGATAGGTATAAAAGTTGAGTATAACAGTTAACTATAACAGTTTTAGTATTACACTTTAGTATGACAGTAGAGTATAACACTTAAGTATAACAGTTATGTATAACAGTTTATATAACAGTATTAGGAATATTTCTATACTTATTCCTGATCAAACAAATGTAGATCTGTCATACAATCGCCATGTTACAGATAATTCCTCAAACTTGTTTACTTGTGAGTGGAGCGAGAACGGCAGGGCCAGAAGGGGAGGGAGGGAGGTAGAAGGAGCAAAGCAGGTTACTTTTTATTGGGCCACGCGGCGTATGAGTTACACACACAGAAATTCGAATAAGTTCAAGTGAAAGTCATTTTCATTGTGAACAGGGGCAAACCGCAACAGAGGGATAAGCAGGCGAGGGGAGGCGAGGCGAGGCGGGGAATGCGGCAAGCGGCACATGTAACACACACGAGCTTGCCTCCGACTGCCGCTGCCTGTGGCGCCTCTCCCGAACTTTTGACTTTTACAAGTGCCTGGCGGGCATCGCATGTTGCCGTCGTCGTCCTCCGTCCTGCCCCACTGTACCGCCGTCGTGCAACGTCCACAGGACCGATGTCTGACGTTTGGCTGTTGATGTTGCGACTTTTGGTCGGATTAAATGCGCAGCTACACCTGGTGACATATCTTCGAAAACAAGTGTGCAGATGGGCGATGGCAATCAACGAACATCAAAATTCAACGTTCAACTTTGCCCATGCAGCAGCAGCAGCAACAACAAGGGGAACGACTGAGAGAGAGAGAGAGAGAGAGAGAGGAGGTGGGCAAACAGAGAGCACGTCACAAGGACATCGTGGCAGCATCAGCATCAGTCAAAACTTTGCCAGCAACTGAATTATGTCATTTGCCTGGTTGACGGGGCGCGCACAGATGCAGATGCCTGGGCTCACCTAGAAGGGGGGTAGGGCAGGGCAGGGAGCGGGAGGGGAGAGGGATAGGGAGGGGAGAGGTTGTTGGTGGCCAGTGGATGGTATATGCTAGCATAGCAATGGATCTAGATTCTGAGGTAAACGACGCCACATGCACTGCAACATGCCAGGGTGCAAAGCAGAACGAGATGTTGAGGTTGCCGCACACAGCGCACTGTGGAGCAAAGTTTATGTGCACTGTGACAGAAATATTGCAATGGAACAGTTATTGATATAGTTAAATATTTGTAGATATTTTTCAGTGTCCATTTGCTGTTACTTCTTCATATATTTCTGCGATCTGGTTCGTTGTTCCTGGTGGATTTTAGTATTTGTTGTCGGGAGTCTTTAAATAAGCTCGTTCTTTATTTTAGAAAGTTTTCTTTATTTTTTTATTAGTTGTTTATCCAATAGTTATTCTGAAGTTTCTTTTGTTGCTTTTTTCAGCAATTTTAGATTCTTTTATACTTAATTCCTTGTGCAATGCAAACTAAGCACAGTTACCTTTTTTATGCCTTAACTTTTTTGTTATTTATCCAAATCGAAACATTATAAAAAGATATATTGCCATCATAGGAACAATGAATTTCATATGCAATTATCATTCATATATTTTAATCTATTTCATTAATTCGGACAATTTTTCTTATAGTTTTCATATAAGAATTGAAACTTAAAAGTAAGTACAATTCCCAAAGGCTTTAACCAAAACATGAATAATGCTAAAAATATATTGAACTCCTATATGAATATATATGTAGAATAGTAGTAATCGATAAGAACTGTAGCTCAATGATATCTTTTCAGCTGATACTTCCCTTAAATGTTGGTTTATTTTGCTGATGTTATATTCCTTCTAATATTCATATTTTACTTGGAAAACATTCTTTGCCCAGTTTATTCCCTATGTCGCTGCTGTTCCACTGTGCCTTGCAGCCCGGCTTTTGGAGGCCCTCATTACATGCCGCACATTTTTGCGTTTTCCATTTACCGACTTTCCAGCTTTTCTTTCTTTTTTTGATTTGTCTTGCCTGCTTCTGCTTCTTCTCTGCTCCTTCCTTTCTGCTGGCTTTCGTTGTTGTTGTTTTGTTGCTTGCCGCCGCCGCCTTGAATATATTTCTTCAATTTTATTAAAATTATGGAAATGAATGAAATACTTATCCGCTGCTGTGCACTCCACCTGCAACCACTCCCCCCTCCCCACCTTCCCCGGCCTGCGACATCTTTTGAACGAACGAATTTATCGAAAATTGCAGCAGGCGTGCCCCTCCCCCTCTCGTTCCCCCAATCCTACGCCAGCACAATGCGAGGCAGCTCCTTGTCCACCAACTTGCTGCATGCAACGCCTCGCCTGTGGCAAGTTGAGTAATCCGTTTCGCTGATGCGAATTCAATCGCTGCGCCGAGTGTTACCTGCGGATCCCATCGAACTGCTGCCTGCAAATTCCGTTTCGATTCCGTTTCGATTTCGCCTTTCCACAGCGATTCGTTTCTCGCTTTGCGGTTCCCCTTTGTTGCTCTGCTTTTTTGTTGTTGTTGCTTTTTGTTGCTAATTTTGCATTCATCGCGCATTTAGTTGTTTTTAATTGCGTTTCATTTAATTTCTTTGTTGCCATTTCGCGTCGCTCCCTCTCTCTCCCTTTCTCTCCTTCCGTCCTCTTTCCGGCCACGCCCGCTGCTGTAAAACTTGTTCAAGTTTGTTGTTCATTAGCGCAAAAACTTGACACCGACAACGTCGTGCAGCTGGCGCCACCTGGCGGCGTATTTAGCAGTCTGTCACTAATTGCATCGAGAAGGTTTTTCCGTTTTTATTTTTAATAGCAACGAAATTCGCCTGGCTCACCTGCATGCAATGCGTTTGTCAGCATCCCCCTTTCCCCTTCCCTCCTCTTTTGCCTACGTTGCCCGGAAATTTGATTTGTCGCAATATTTTTCGCATTTCGCACATCAATCACAGCCGTGGCCGAGCAGTTCCGCATCTAATTCGATTTAGTTCCATTTTGCAAATGATAAATGCATGTTTCTCTCAGCGGAATCACTTTCGCACGCATTTCGCCACAGATTGTTGCCTACTTTTGGGCGGCATTCGGATATTCGAGGCAGTCAATCTGAAATTGCTCACACTTTTAATGTTTTTAAATGGCGAATTGCAATTGAAATTGTTCAGTGGATAAAATAATCTGAACTCGGTGTGTATTGCCTGTTGAGGTGCATCGATGGGTTATGTCAGTGAAAGATATTGCTGTTTTCCGGAACAGCTTCCTCTTCCTCCCCCCCACTGCAATGGGCATAGTTTTTGGCTGACAATTAGCGACATGGACTGCGTCTCTTTGTGCGTTGTCTGCAGTTGACAGCTTAGAAAAATCACCGCCGGAACTGCCACCGGAAAACAGTGCGAGGCCAGCTTGCCCCCGCTCAAGCTCCCTCTCCCCCCCCCCCTCTCTCTCTTGGGGAAGTTTGAAGTGCTCGTCGCTGCGGCCGGCTGTCAGTAGACAAATGTGACATATTTGCGGCATGCCGCCATCTCGCTTGCACCCACACGACACAGACAGAGACAGAGAGGGGAATAGGGAGAGGGGAAGAGAGGGAAAGGGCCCGGGCTGAGGATATCATTAGTCATCTTCAAGTGGGCGTTGAGTGGAATTATGCAAAAGTTGCCTCAAAGTGACCAAAATCACGCGCACAACAACAAGCACTACGTGATGGGGAAGAGGAAGGGGAAGAGGAAGAGGCACGGGAAAGGGAAAGGGGAAGGGGAAGGGGGAACGGGAAATTCCATTAGAAGTGCGACTGCAACTCACTTGGCCGCTGCGCAGCTGCCCCGGCTTGGACTCAACTGAACCGCACGGAAACTGGGACGGGGATGCAGGGGAGGGAGAGAGAGAAGGGAGGCCTCTTCAGTTGGGGCAGGCAAATTAATCTTATTTAATTTGAATTTTTATATAAATAATGGAGAGCCCCTTAAAAGGCCGCCCCAAAAGTTTTGTTCAAATTTTTATTATTAAATGGCTGCGGACAGCGACAAAGCGACACGGCAACAGGGCGAGAGGGCAACAGGGCGAGCGGCGCCAGCAATGAGCGATGGGAGGCGGCAACACGACAACGGCTGGCCTGGAATTTGTGTGGCACGTGCAGCGGCTACTTGTGAACACTTTCCAATTTGTTGAATCCTCGGCAGCAAAACAATTTGTGACCTCCAAAAAGTGCAAACAACGCGACTAGTCAAAGGGGGGTGGAGTGGTGTGCGTGGGGGAGGGGGAGGGGAAGGATGACGGTGGCACCTGCTGCTGGCCAAGGGCCGCACCGGGTCGAATCGCCCAGACCCGCTGTCCGGGCGTGTGTCATTCTGCGGCAACGCGGCACGAAAATGATTTATGACAAAGTCGCGCGCCGGACGCCTGCCCCAGCATCGCCATCAACGTGGGGCATGTGGCGCAACCCAAACCTAACGCAGGAGGGGGGCGAGGGGCAGGTTGATCGGTGTCCTGACCGTGTCGCATTTGTCGCATAAATGCAAAGTGTTTTAAAGTTGTTGTTGATTTTGGCAGAGCGCGTCACCGAGATTGAGCTGACTGTGGCGAAGCAGGTGAAGCAGCAGCGAGATGAAATATGCATGAGGTGAGTACACAAGGGTAGCCGAGGGGCACCGGGGAATGGGAGGGGGGGTACAGTTCACACAGGTGACACCCACTTGACGAGGCCAAGATAGATGGGCCCGGGATTGCGTGGCACAAGTAAAACAAAACTAAAGCTGATTTCAGTTTTTATTGCGGAAAATTGATGCGATTTCCAATGGGATCGGGGCAGAGTGATGGATATATATAGAATAGATATATGACATAACGATATATTCTAAACAGCTGGAAATAGAATGAGGTGGGAATATTAAGAGAAAGGGGGAGGTACAAAAGAACAGATAGAAAGTGAGCGCATGAAAATAAGGGAAGCAGACAGTCAGTGATATTAATATATGTATTTATATCCTTAACTATAGAGATTGAGAAGGAACTATGGGAATAAGATAAGTTATCTATAGACAAGAAACTCATGTAGTAGTCATAAAAGTGTCCTCAATGGGTGAAGTACGATCACTGCCAGGATGAAGTGACTGCATTGAATAAACTTTGTTGTCATTGTCGGATCCGAACTTCCGCCTGATTCCTACAAACCCAAACAAGAATTGCAACACTAAAGCTTCTTTTGCTCTTCATATATCAGACATTTTCCTTAGATCATCCAAAATAGAATCATACAAGTATAACACGCGTATTTCACATCTTTAAGCTGCCACTTCAAGTGTTTCATCTAATGGCCATGGAGTGGGGGCTGCTGAGTTGCCACAGTGCCTCAGGGGCTCTGCTAGGCCCGATGGGACCGCGGTAAAAGCATTTTTAATTTCATTTCGTCTCTTTGTGACTCGCGCTGCCTCCTGACAGGTGGCCGAAGATTCATTGTCCTGCCTGAGCCGACTTTTTAATTGTATTAACACGCTAATGTAAATCGCATAATGCCAGCATCAGAGAGCCACCCAGACAGGGAGGAGGGTGCCTTCCCCCATTCCCTATCCCCCCTCCACGTTTCGACCTCGTCTCGATGTCGCTTATTACGTATTTATGTTTATATTTTCTTCGGTCGCGCTTTTAAGAGCGTTGAATAAATTTTAATTGTCTTCGGATGTCGCAATGTTTTCCATGTTGTTATTGTGCGCCTCTCCTTCTCTCTCCTGCCTCCTCCGTGCCCATTTATGCCCCCGGCAGGGACATTAAAAAATATTGCAGCATAAGGCCGCGCACCCAAAAAAAAAAAAAAAAAAAACAAAAAAATAAAACAGAGACAACGAAATAACAACGAAATATAACAACAAAAAGTGTAGAAAAACAGAAAGAATGAAGGAAAGAAAGCAGACAAACCGTATGGCCGACATTATGCCCGTACTTACGCTTATACACGCTCCACCCCCCTCCCCCTCCAGCACTGCCCGCTCCGCTATGTCTATGTGGCGGCTCTCTGCGGCCCTTGGCCTTTGGCCGGGCAATAGTAAAAGCGAAATTAGCCGAACGCAGGAGGACAACAAATTTTCTACCTGTTGGCCATAAAATAAATTCCATTATATTGTGACAAAACAGAGAGAGAGAGGGAGAGAGAGGGAGAGTGAAGAGCGAAGAGCACAGTAAACGGGACAGACTGAATGAAAGAACAGAGAGAGAAAAACGCGCTCGTAAAAATAATAATAATAAAAGCCAAGCCAAATGACGCAGCGCAGCAGAGACAGAGAGCAGAAGCAACCGAAGCCAAAGCCGAAGACAAAGGCAGATGGCAAACAAAACAACAATCGGCCAAGAGATCGACGTTCCAAGAAACCGTTACTCCCGCGTGCGGCAACAAGTAAGAAAAGTACAACTAGAAAATTAATAGAAGCCAAAGAAATAACCAATGGCAAAAAACTGTTGCCTACTTTCAGGCAGTCACGTATTAATCCAAAGCTTGCCTTGTGGCGCAGAGACTGCGATCTGCAGAGGTGACAATCATTGCCAAATTTTTATCTTATAAAATTTATATAATAGTTGAATATAATAGTATATTTGTTTCTGAGAACACCTTGAACTGTTCCCAGTCTGCGAAAGCATCTAAATGGTGCCAGCAAATCAGGCAACAACTATAAAAGACACACAGAGCAGACAGGCGGGCGGGCGCTCACAACAAAGCACAGGGCAGCCGCGGCGGGCAGGTGAAGCTGGCACAACTAAAACAAAACACATCCAGCGTCAAATACCTGCCTTTTCCCCCACTCCTCCCCCTGTTGCCCCTTGCCTGGGGCGCAAATTTTTGAACAGACAATGCCAGATGAAAAATTGTGAGGCCTAAGGGACGATAACAGCGACAACAACAACAACGAAGGCCTTGCGAATGATGGCGACCTTTGTTTAAATATTAACAAAATCTCATTCGAAGACACTCACACACACACACAACACACAGACAGACACACGACCGCGCGTAACGGAACAGCAAACAAAACAAAGAAAACTTTTTACCGACCTAAAGTTGAGTTTTCTTTTTTCCTTTTCGCATGATTTTAATTTTATCTGCGTCTTGGGCGAAACAAATATCGTCTCGCACACACACACAGACACGCTAACACTGTTTGTGTGTGTGTGTGTGCCGGCTAGACCTCGTGCACTGGACAATCATAAAGCGTCTGAGCTCCTCCTTCCCTTGGCTCCATGCAGCGAAATCCGAACTTAGCAGCGGATTTGTTGGACAAGCGATGCGTGCTATTAAAGCAGCTCAGCGCAGAGCTGCCACCCCACCCCCTCTCATCCAGTCTTCCTCCCCTTCTCTGCCTGCTCTGCGCGATGTCAACGGAATGCTTAGCCACTATTCGGTCAATTTTGGCGCAGTCGAAGCAGTCGAAGCAGGCGCCGAGGCGCTGCATAGCTGCGTAGCACGTTGCCACTTGCAGCACGCCGGGGGAAGGAGAGAGTGGAGTAAGAGGGGAGTGTGGAGCAAGAGGGGAGTTGTGTAGAGTAAGAGGGTATGTGAACGAGTTAAGCTGACTACAAAGAATGTCCAGTGCATGCCAGTTCGGCGCATAGACAGTATGGACTGCGTCTGAAGACTTCGCCCCGCCGCCTGCAGCTGCCGCAAGGTGGCGAACCGCAGCGAGAAGGCTGCAGAATCTGCAGAATGTGCAACAAATTCTCACGCACAAGCAGCAAAACGCAACATCAGCTTGCCGGCTGCTGCCGCAGCAGCTTGTGTGCTCTCCATTCGAGAGTTATGGCAAAGAATCCTTGACGAAGCAGCCCCGAATCGTGTTTACTTTATGAGCGTGGAAGATTGCAAATTCCACAGATTGTGCAGGCAACTCAAAGTGAATCGATAAACAATATGAATACAGGTAGAACGATAAAAATTCACTTTATATATTCGCAAGAGAAACGATGAAGGAAGCACGTGAAGACTTTACCTATCAGAGCGGGTACGGTATTTTGGCAACATTACAGTTGCGATATAATGAATGCGTATTTCGTTCGGTATTATGCTGCATAATTGATTATTTTTCGATAGTTAATATCAGCAATTCTCCACTCTCGACTGTTAAATACCCCACAAATTGATAAAGAATATCAATGCAACAGTTTTTGAAACTTTGAACCTTGTTTGTTATATTTAATGTAGAGTTTATTGGGTATATCGATAGTATTAATTGTTGAAATCAATAGGGGTCAATATCGATATCACTTTATAAAGATATCATTGTCCATTCTATATGTATACCAAGGCAGAGGGTATATAGGGGTCTTTATAGTTGGTATTGGGCAAGTCTCCTTGTAAGCGAAGCAATTGGGATGTTACATCTTAAAACGAAAAGCTTTCTCAAATATAAATATAGGTATTCCCAATCAATCATCAAAAAAGGCATCGAGAATTGATAGGAGAAGAATTGCAAAATTGATTAACCAATTGAAACAGAATGCAAGATAATCACAATGCTGACATGATCATGCTAAGGATCCACACAGTCGATCAATAAGCCGAGCTAGCGAGCAACTTGAAAAGGATTTTCACAAAATTAAAGCAGCACAAATGTTTGCTGCAGTTGAACATTTCGCTTGGCCAAAGTCAGGTGCTGCCCACACGCACACCAACACATGCAAGTGTACAGGACGAGGACGAGGGGGAGGGGATGGTGCCATCAGTACTTGGCATTTGTATTTAATTTTCGTTTTGCATTTGAACTTTTTGCTCTGGCCAAACCGCTGGGCAAACATGGCACAGCGAAAGCTTTGGGGCGTATTAAGGCACGTAGCAACCGCATGTGTGGGTGTTGGAGTGTGGGCGTGGCACAATTGTTGCCATGTAACAGTTGATGTGTCATAAAAACTAGTTGGCAATGAAAGTGCCCGCCAGGGGGTGGGGACAAGCCCAAGAAGCCAAAGCTCACCTGGGGCAGTTCAGCAGAGCGAGAGGAAGCCAGGCGCAGGCCAGATAAGAGACAGAGAGAGAGGGAGGGGGAGAGGGAGTAATCAGCTGATGCTTGCTCAAACGACACTCGGACAAATTGCAGGCGAGTGTGTGGGAGTCGAGGGCGAGGCAGAGGGGGCGGCGCTGCGAAGTCGGGCCAGACATGTCCGGGCATGCAAAGCATTTGAAAATGTTAATTAAATTGTTTCGTGCATTCCGAAACTAATTGGGCGCAGCAGAAAGCACGTGCCGGGGCAGAATACGGCGTGGTCTGCTGCCCCTTCTCTGCCCGGCACCTCGGCTGCAGCTCCTTGCTCGAGCAATTGTTGTTGCTGCCGCTGCTGTTGCTGTTGCTGCTGTCGTTGCTCCATGCGGAAATTCGCTTGCAGCATGCGATTAATTTATTGGCATAATTTACTTTCGGAATTTATTGCGATTGCCTCCCCCAACCCCCGGGCTCTAACGAAGTCTTATTAAAATTAACAACTGTTATTATTATTATTATTGTTGCCGCTGCAGCAGTTGTTGCTGTTGTTGCTATTCAATTGGCCGGCGGCAGGCGTGTTGCAACATTATTTGCAACTAGCACTGCGATAGGCGAATCTGCATAAATTAAACGCAATTTATGCCAAAAGTTCAATTGTTGGCCAAGAAATGTCGGCCAAGTGGGCGTACGAACAGGCAGCAGCAGCAGTACAAGCCACTCCCCCTCCACTGCCCACAACAGCCTCAAGCCAAGCAGCAGCTCAACTATCGAAGCGATTTAACTAATTGCCTTAGTATGCCAAACTAAGGTAAACAGAAAGATCTCTCCAGCTGCTCGACTGCATTGCAAGTTGCAACATAACTGCAGTGCAACGTGGCGTATGATTGATATTGTTTGCATTATTCTTTATATATATAGTTCACTGTGAAGTTGCATAGGTAAATCACATGCAAACTGAATGTAAGCGAGTAGATCTACTACTATCACTCGGAGATATTGATCAAGTTAGAGTGATTTATTGTTCTCCTTATTTTTACTTTACAGAGGATGTAATTGTTTACAGAGCAAGGTTTCTAACAGCATGTGGATTACAGATGTATACGCAGTATGTTGATGTTATTTACAGATATGGTTCATAATGTTTTAGTGCTCAACTGATACATTTAAATCTTCTATTTTGCCTTTTTTTCTTCCTCACTCACTTCCTTCTCTTTGCAGACCTTCTTCCTCTCTATATAGACAGTTTATACATATGAATCTCTCACTCTCTCTCTCTCTCCACTCTTCTTTAACCCTTTACATATTTATACATCTTAATATCTCTCTCTCTCACTCTTCTTTTCCCCCTCTCCACTCATATACTTAAGCACATTAAACCCCTGTAAAGATTTTCCCAGCTTGACTTTTTGATTTTCGACTGCTTTCCATTGCGTGTTGCTCAGCCCCTGCCTCCTCTGCCCCTGCGTTACGACTATTCCCGTTCAGCCCGAACATGAAATCATTCTTCGTTTGCACTTTCCGTTCCGTTTGTCTTTCGGAGCCATCAACAGCTTCGCCGGCTCTGCAATTAGCCAACATTTTACACTAAAAGTTAATTATTTTTATGATCGGAAGTTTCGTTGACTTCAATTAGAACGAGTGGCCCGCGCTGCAGCTGAGATGTTGCTCACCCACAGCACACAGTCGATGGCGACGGAGTCGTCATTAGGCCAGCGCCAGGTGAGCAACAATTCAATGGGGGCGGAGGGTGTTCGGTTCCGGGTCTCAGACTGCTTCCATAATGGGCAAGCTCCATATTTGCGCTAGCCATGTTTGTGTTTTCTGTTCACAATGTGCTCGTTGTTGTTGCTGCTGGTCAAAGGCTTTTTATTATTTTTTCGTTTATTCGCCAGCTGCTTTAACTTTTCCGGTGTGTGTGTGCCAGGCAGCTCCTTCTGCCACCCGCGTGTAATTTCTTTATATTTGTGGCTTTTATTACAGCCAAGCCAAACACTCGGCTGCCTGCCTTCCCTCCCCCACTCCTCTCCCCTTCTATCGTCTGCCATGTTGTTTACTTCGCCAGTTGTTGGTTTTGCTAATTTTTATTTATGTTCTTAAATGTTGCCTGTCGTGCCAGCGGGCCACGCATTTTTATTAATTTTATTTCTGTGTGATTATTGTGATTAGTTTGTTGGTCACCGCACCAGATGACCCCCCTCCCTTCTCTCTCCCCCTCTCTTCCCTGCCAAACTCTTTCCAAACGAACACCTTTCTTTTTGTAGCTGTAACTGTAACTGCCAGCTTAGCTTTATTCTCCCTCTCCCTCTCTCGTTCCTCTGTGTGTTTGCTGTTGGTTTATTTATTTGGGCGACGACTTGAGCAAAGTAATTTTCATAAATTTCGGCACAAGTTTTCGGCTCTTTTCGGCTGTTTCTGGCTGTTTTGTTGCACGGAAATTGGCGTCTATAAAACAGACGACGCTTAATTAAGTGAAATTTGTTGAAAAGCTCCAAACGGACGTGACGAACTGCAGACGGACAACGAAATGCGCTTTGCACCGAATACGAAAAGTATTTTGAGTTCTGCAAAAGCTTCTTACGCTGTGAAACCTCTTAAGTTACTTTTGATATTATATTTTAACAACTTATTTGTAGTCAGAAGAGAGATAATAATGATTTGACAGCTGATTGAAGCTGTCGAGCCTTCATTTACGCCCACAACAAAGTTGATTTCTTTATAAAGGTTTTCAATTATTGAAATAATTCGATAAAAACCGAATAACAAGTGTAATATAAATGCAGAACAATTCAAATTTGGTATAATACAACACTCTTTACCCCGCAAATGATTTCTGTAAATTTTGTTGCAATCGGAATATTAATAAATAAGTTATTTAAGAAATAATTTTAAGAGTTACTGATTTTCAAGCCGCCCCCTACAGCATGCAGCAGAAAATATTAAGTTATCGTTTTGGTCAGGTAAGTAAATTATACAGTCAAGCCCACTCGACTAAAGTTTTCGAGCTTGTTTCATTTAGTTTTCATCAAATTTTCCACGCATTTCTGCTACTTATAAACTTTAAAACCCCAGAAATGCTTTCTAACAAGCGTTTAATTAATCATATATGTTTTGCACTCTCTTAGAAGCATTAAAAAAGTTAGCTAGCGCAACTTTATGTTTAGAAAATCCATTTAGTTGCATTACAAAAATTCATCTCACTGAGATTATTTCATTTTGATTAAAACTAATGTTGGAATACATTTTCAACAAGTTTTCAAAATTATATAATATGTGATGCACTGAAAATTGTAGTTCCTGTTTGCGGAGACAGTTTCAGACACTCTACCCCCTTTGCTGGCTATTTAGCTACGACTCTGCTCTGATGATGAATAAATAATGCCTAAGTCGACGCTCCAGGTGGGAATCGCCCCGCTGGCTCGACCCTTTCGCCTGTTAATTCCCGCAAATTCTCTGCTCATCTGTCAGACGAAAAGGTGCAGCTGGGTGCGTGTGTTTGTATGCGTATGTGTGTGTGTGTGTCTGTGTGTGTTGGTGTACTAACTGTATATGTGCACAGATTTACAGTCGGTCAATTTGAATGTCGTTCAGTCAGTTAGTTGAGTCATTTCCTCAATCATTGGCTCATCAAATGATGCATGTGTGTGTGTGAGAGAGAGTGCGTGTGTTTGTCCCCAGTGTGTGTGTGTATCCCTGTGTGTGTGTGTGTGTGTCCCTGTGTGTGTGTGTAAAGTGCATAAAACCTGCGAGGGGGTCTGAGCTAAGCAGCCTATTTCAAAAGTAAATCGCTTCAATTTCCACCTATCAACATGTCTGCCATCTGCCACCCCCTCTTCCCCCTACCCACTCTCCGCCCTTTCTTGGCTTGCAGATAGTTGCGTGCGTTCGTGCGTGCGTCTGTGTGTGTGTATGTGCAAGCAAATGTATGTGCGTGTGCGAGCATGCTGAGTCGACTCTTGAGCCGCACAACACTTCCGGTTGCCACTTGTGAGCGAAAAAGCCTTTCAGCCTTTGAGTGTTTGTTGTGGCAATGCCTCAGCAGACGCGCACACACACACACACGAGCTCACACAAACACACACACAGAAGCACAGTGGCAGATAACGTGTTTGTCGCTGTGCCTCCCGAAAAAATGTGAAAAAGGGAAGGAAGAAGAGGGTAAAGGAAGAAGGAAGGCGGAAGGCAAACGTGCCATGCGAACTGCAGTTACCTCTTGGCCACAGCTGGGGCTGCTCTCTTGCAGCCGCACTTACCCCATGTCGCAGCTAATGCATGCAGGGTATGGCAACAAGAAACATGACGGGTCCAACATGTTTCTGTCTTCCGCTCTGATCGCATGCGCGTCGCTCCGACGACTAATGCCAGCCCCACACGCTGCACTCGACCCTCGACCGCTGGCAACAATAAACTAGACTCGCACACACACACACACACACACTCACACACAAACAAACTAACTCACACACACAAACCAACTCACACTCACACACACACGTTCAAGGGGCAATGTTTGCTTTGACGTCCATTGCAACAAATTCAACACTTTGGCCGAGCACGGTGAGCGAAGGGAGGAGGGCGGAGAGCACGGAGGTCGTACGGTTTGGAAACTGAACCATTTACTCGACCATTTGCCAGCAGCAGCGGCAGCAGCAACTTGCAGGAACTCAGTCAAATCTCAGTTGGGCCAAACTATGCGAGTACCTTCAGTCAGTCAGAAATTCAACAAATTCGAAAATCTTCAAAAACTTTTCAACGAGCCAGCAATGCCCAGTGGCCTGATACCCTGTGCGGCGCACACTCCCACACTCCACTATCGACGACGTTATCCTTCCCCCTCCCTGCCTCCAATTTGCCGAGTTTCATTGACCACCAGGTGGCGGCGCTGCCAATGCCAGACATCGATGCCAGTCAACGAGACGATTTGGCCAAACAGTTTTCGAAACGGATTTCCTGGCATCCGAGCGTATTCATTATGTGCTGACATTAGGCACGCACTTGCCGTGCGCCAGACACGGTCTCTCTCTTCCCGGATACCCCCCCCCCCTTCTGTTTCTGCCCGTCTGTTGGGCCTTCTCTCAAAGTTTGATTACCATCACCGATACAGCGCCAGCCCAATCTGAGCTGGGGCTCAGTTCCAGCACGGCAAATGATGTGCTCTCAGGATTTGACATAATCGATTGCATTGAGTACTTCTGCCCTGCTCCTTCTCTTCTCCTTCTGTCTTTCGATCAAGCACCTTGCTCGCTTGAAGAGCCTAAGCCGAAGTCTGTGCACTTTTCAGCTCATTTTGTCGAATGTTTAAGGATTTTCAGCAAAACTTGACTGTGCGAACTGTTGCCAAACTTCACTCGAGAGAGCATTGTCAAGGTTTAGTAAGCTGACTATATTTTTGTGTATTCACTATGAGAAATGTTGCCAAACTTCACTGAAGCAAACTGTTGCCAAACTTCACTCGAGAGAGCATTGCAATGTTAATGCATAGTGACCTGCTCCATTTTTATTGACTGTAGGGTGTTGCCAAATTTCACTGTGCAAACTGTTGCCAAACTTCACTGTGCAAACTGTTGCCAAACTTCACTCGCGATAGCATTGTCAAGGCTTCGTAAGCTGACTATATTCTTGTGTTTTCGCTATGCAAAGTGTTGCCAAACTTCAAGGCACAAACTGTTGCCAAACTTCACTCGTGAGAGCATTGCAATTTTAAGGCATAGTAAGATTATTTTCTTTCTTATGTATTTACAATGCAAACTATTGCCAAACTTCACAAGACTTTACACGAGAGAGAGCATTTAAATCTCGTTGCACTGCAAACTGATTTCCCCCCTTTGCGTATTCTATTTCTAAGTTTCCTCTTCTCCCGTTGTTCCTGTTGTATTTTTGCCTATCGTTCATTTTGTTTGCTGTGCGCTTCGTTTTTATTGTGGGCTTAAGCGTTTTTATGGCCAATTTGACGAATGACCCCCTTAAATGGGTTAAGCGGGAATAAGCCCGAGGCGGCCAACTAAACAACCAAATAACCAAACGCACGTTTTGCCCCACATGTGTGTGCGTGTCTGCATGTGTGTGTATGTATTAGTGTGTGTGTGAGCATTAGGAGACCGATAAGCGGTCTGTGGAACGGCTGCCTGTGCCTAATTTATTCGCTTGTATCGCTCATAAATAAACCAAAATTGGCCGAGCGACAGAAACTTGAACTTGACTTATTGAATTTGCAAGGCTCAGACTGAAGCTGAGACTGAGCCAGAGTCCGAGTCGGAGTTGGAGTTGGACCTGGAGACTTCTTCAATTGCGTTGAGGGGCCGTTTGCCACGCCTCCCTCCAGCCACACACGCTCACTCTATTGCCTTTTGCGTCGTTTGCCCCTTTCACTGCGTGCGCCTAATAACAGCTAACTGAGCAGCAGCCAGAAGCTGACCGACTAGTGCATACCCTATGGGAAATGTCTGAGTTGATAGATAACCTATCGGAGGTACATTTCTAGTGATCTTTATATATACTTATATATATCTATAAATAGATATTTATTAACCTGGAGATCAGTTGATCGCGAGTTTATGCACAGTCTGAGCTACCCACTGTGCACTGCAGTTACTGGATATCTCTCAGCATACAAGGCTGCATAATCATTGAGCTCATGACTCGTTGGGATAGGGGAAGGGGGTTGGCAGGGCACTGGGCGTGGCTGCTGGCGCTGAGGGGCCGCCTCTAATGCGCGTCTAATGGCGCAAATAAATTTCAACTAAGGAATTTTTATAGAGAGCGCCATAAAACCAAATGGCTGCCAATGGTTGCCTCGCTCTCTTCCACTCTTCCACTCTCCCCCTCTCTCTCCCTCCCACACTCTTATTGTGTCGCTGCTGCAGGGACTGCCCTGGCAGTCGTCCGTCGCCCTGTCCGCGTGTACGTGTGTGTATGCGTCCTTGTAACGTTAATAGCCTTAATTGAGCGTCTGTTTTACGCCTGCCACGCCCACTTATTTGTTTATTAGCGCCCGTCAGTCGCCGCCCCGCACAGCACAGCATAAAAAACGTCACCGTGGAATTTTCATTTGGCTTTTGGGATAATAAAAACGAAACGCGAAACGTGAAACGTGAAACTGGAATCGTGAATCGTGAATCGTGCACCGTGAGCACCTCAATTACACACACACACACACACACACAGAGAGAGGGACCGTGAGCCACACGCACTGTGGGCACAGTTCACGTGATGCCGTCGCCACCAGCCAGCACCAGGCTTAATGTGCCCATTGAGATTCCGCGATGCAACTGACAATTTCCCAGAGAGACCCTCGAAGTCTCCAAGTCGCATTTAGTTTCCAGCGACAATAAATTCCATTCCGCGAGCTCTTAACGATCATTTCTGTCGACCTGCGAGCTTAATGAGTTGCGCCGCCAGCAATGTGCTGCAGTGGTGAGGGGGAGCGGAGGAATCAAAATACAAGTACTCATATTGCACAAGCTTAGCTGGGCATTATTGCGACACACTTGTCGGCAAACGCTGAGTTAGCTCGTTTCCGGCTAGATGATGTGCATTGCTTTGATGAGCTCTAGGTTTATAAGGTTTATTTATTTCAGATAAAATGAAAAGGTTTTCTTATATAGTTTTTTTTTGGCTTTAAACATACTTATAAGCAATATTAATTTAACTTTCTTCTGTTCTCTTGATTATTTAATAACTTTCCTAATCCTTTTTTTAATTTCAAATCCGTCGCGACAGCAACTCTTCGAATTCTCCTTTGCAACTCTTGTCTCTACTCTTCCTACGACTTATGTATCCACTCTTTACTTTAATTTAAGCCCTGCCCACCTAGTAGAATCCTGCACACTTATTTTCGGCCTACTAACTCCATTTTAACTAGCTCACATTTATTTATTTTCCAATCCTGACTGACTGTTTGCTTTTTCCACTTGACATATGACATATTTTTGAATAGTTGAATACTTCTACAAGTATTGACAATCAAAGGAATCTTAGCATATATTTGTTGTTGTCAATCAGAAATATCGCAATTTACAGCTTTATTGAACGAATTTATTAGGAAAATTCCAGCAGTTTTACTGTTTTACTTTGCACACTGTTGCCACACTTCACTTCACAGCAATTCATTTGAAAAGGGATTAAAATCTCGTTGCATACAATGAATTCAATAACAGAAATATTTTATTAAAGGGTGCATGTGATTTTATAATACTATATTCATTTCTCTTATCTATCCCTATCAGATTTCATACATCGCATCCAAAAAGCGCTTCCTCTTCCCCTTGACCAGCTGAAGAAATGAAACGTGCAGCCAAAACCATTAAAATTCTTAAACGCAGCGTCTGCACTTTTTGCACTAATTTCTCAGCGCTGCGCACACGCTAAAGAGACAGAGACAGGCAGGGACAGGGAGAAAGAGAGAGAGAGGAAGGGAGAGGAGTGTGTGTGTGTGAGTGTTTGTTGTTGGTCAGGTATAACGACGTCGCTGGGGTATGGCGCAGCAATTTGCTAGTGAGTCAAATGGATTTGACCTTAGCCACAAAGACGGAAAGAGACAGCGACAACAAGGGTGGTAGAGAGGAGAGGGAGAGAGAGCGAGGCAGACAGCAAGCTGGGACATTGCTGGGACTGGCCAGGAACAGCAGCCAAGCTGCACTAATGCTTAAGCTGATTTTAGTACACACACAGAGACCCCAGCACACACACACGTACGCACAAATGGAGTCAGCGGACAGACTTCATTTGCAGACACGACAGAGAGAGAAAGAGAGGGAGAGAGAGGGAGAGAGAGGGAGACTAGGCGAGGAGGAGAGCCGCTGGGCAAGTGTCACGTAATGCAGCGCGGCAAGCGCATTAACACATTTACACAACGCACACACATACCCTCGGAGCAAGAGAGAGATACAAAGAGAGGAGGAGAGGGAGGGAGGCGGAAACGAGACAGGTAAAAAGACAAACAACAACAAAAAACGCGACACGCTTAAAAATCTTTGCAACTTTCTTTTGCGACAAAGCAGCAAATTTCATTTAACATCCAAAGCTCCAGAGACAGAGAGAGACAGACTGTTAGAGGGAGAGAGAGAGACAAGGAAAGAGAGAGCTGGGAGAGGGGCTGTAAAGCGACAAACCCGGCGGGACAGGTAGAAACTGTGCGAAAAGTGCATGGCCGCGAATTAAAAAGGTCATTTGGTTGCACTTTGGGCATTCCCGCTTTGCCCCAAAGCGTGTGCGTGTGTGTGTTGGTCAAGGGAGTGTGTGGTAAGGAAACAGGGGAGAGAGGGGGAATAGTTGGGGCGCAAATGAAATTACGCTAGAGCGCTGCCAACGCTTTTTGGCGCTGCTCCAAATGAGCAGCAGCCCAACGGCGCGTGCCGAATGCGAAACTGTTGCCTGGCACAACAGGGGCGGGGAGGGAATGCTGTAGAGTGTGGGGTGTGACAAGGTGATTGCGCCTGCTGCTGATGCTGCTGCTGCTGCTGTGGCAAGCGAACATTGTTGCGGCAACTAAGCCACTGCTAAAATGTTGCCTAAGAAAGCGTCCGCCCAAAATCAAGTCGAAAATTTGCCAAGAAGTCTGCGCAGAATGTGCTCTCGAGGAGGCCGAGGCGATTTGCCAGCGGAAAATGGCTGCCAGAATGGCCAAGCAAATTGCATATGAAGTACAAATAAAAAATAACGCATAAAAGTATGCTGCAATTATTTTTAATGATGATGCGTTCCCTTACGAAGGCAGCACCAAAAAGTAGGCAACACCTTTTTAAAACTGATTTGCCAGCTTAGTTCCGACTCGAAATCGGTGCTGTTTTGGGCTTTTCTCTTGGGTATATACACCCATTTAACATGTAATACACTAATACATATAATACGTACATGCAAAGTAGCTTTCCCGCCGCGTGGTGCCTGCTGCGCCGATAAGCAGCTGGGCCAGTTAATAAACTAATTGAAAGGCGATTGCCGAAATGCGGTTGCTTCGCGGCTAAACGGAGGCTTATCCTTATCGCTGCTGCAACAGACCCAGACTCCCCGACAGGCAACAGCAACAGCAGCAACAACAACAACAGCAGCAGCAGCCACAGCACTTTGCGATCCATGCAAATTCAAGCTTGCGGCCCATTTGCATTCGGAGCCAAAGCCAAAGCCAGCGCGTTGACTTTTGCCGGACAAAGGCAAAAAAATGAAAGCACAAGGAAGCAGAAGCAGAAGGAATGCGGCAAATGGCAAAGTAAATGAAAAGCAAACAATTTTCCAGCTGGCAAACAAAAATTAGCAAAAGCAACGACAATTGTTAAGCTGATGAGCCCAGCAGCTCAGTAAGCCAGGGGAAAAAAAACGAAGCCAGGCAGGATGAGTAATTAAGTATACGCCCCCCAGCTGTAGGCATCTTAGTGGCTGTAATTAACATATGTTTGCCAGATCTCAAGAGATTTCTACGCATTTTTCAATTATCATTTTACGTTGAATTCTGTGCAGGCATCAACACAAAATTTCTTGGCTTCTTTCAATGCAATTAACGACATATATCTTTTATATATTTAAATACGTAAAGCATAGAACCTTCCAGCAGCTGTTGCTCTTTATCTGCTTTGCCAAGCTCTCTCGTTTGCCGTAAATTGAATTGCTGCTCGAGGTAAAGTCAACGGTTTCGGCATTCAAACACTTTATAGTTCATTTTTTGCCTCTTCTCTTTTGGTTTTACTTTTAGCCAAGTGTTTGCCTTTGCCTCTCCCCACACACACTCACACGCACATGCCCATCATAATTTATTTGCGTATGTGTGCTAAGCAAAAGTGTTAAGTTGGCAACAAGAAAAATAAGCGCACCGCAAGACTTTGGTTTGCCCTTTACCCAGTCCTCCCTTTGCCACAACACTCTCCCTGCCAGCTCAGGCTTAGGCGCACAGTGAAGCGAGAGCAGTTGAAAAGGGGGGAAAAATAATAACACAACCGGAACTAGAACTGGAACCGGAACCGGTATCGGAACACTTGGCAGTAAAAACAAATTTGTATAGTGTAAATTTGGAAAGTTTTTGGCAGTTCCCTCGAACAACTTAGCCTGGAAGAATGTGGGCAACCTTGTCCCCAAATGAACCTGGGCTGAAGACGTTATCTGGGCCAGAAACTTGTAATCCCCGTACTAATGCGCCTCTTTGATGGCTCTAACGATGTGTGTGTGTGTGTGTGAGTGTGTGTGTGTGTGACTGCAAATAGTTTTGCCACACTGTGCCTGCGGCATAAGTGGATTACCGTATTAAGTTTTTATTATTAGTCTAACTGGCGAAGGCGTCGTTGACTTTGGGCCACGTCAACGCACTTGACAGTTAACAAGTGCCTGTGTGTGTGCGAGTGTGTGCGTGTGGTATGTGGTGTAGTGTGTGTGTGTGTGTGTGTGTGTGGCATAAGCTTCTTACGGCTGCAAATTAAGTGAAAATAAGAAAATTAGCTTAAAATATTTGCTGCGGCCCTTCAATTTCATTTGCCAGCTGAGCCTGATCCTGAGCGGATTATTGCTGCTTTGCGTTGTGGTGTGTGTGTGTGTGTGTGTGGTAGTCATAGTTACTGCCAGTTAATAATTACAAACGACAGGCTATAGTCATAGTCAGTTGGGGCCAGCTCGCTGCTCTCACTCCCAGTTCGAATCCCAATCCCAATCGCAGTCCCAATCGCAATCGCAATTCCAATCTCGCATACTCAACCAGAGGCCCATTAACTTTGGCGCGTCTTGCACTCTCTTTACCCCCTCCTTCTTTCTCTCCTTCCCCCTCTCTCCCTCCATCTTTCGCTGCTCAACTCTCAAGACGTTCATTTTCTGGCCAAGGCATAACTTTCATTTATGAGGCGGCCCCAGTTCGCATATTATGAGATGTATGCGCTGCTTCTCAGTCCCCTCCCCTCACTTCCCCCTTCCCTTCCCTTCATCACGCTTTCTCCCACTCCAGAGCTGCTCGGCATGCATGTGCATAAAGTTTATGAGGCACTGGCGATTGCAAAACTTTTCAACAATGGCGACAAAAGTTTCGCTTCCTGCTGATGTCCCAGCATCAGCTTCGGCTTCAGCTTCAGCTTCAGGCTGAGCTTCAGTTCCAGCAGCAACTCGACTTCCTGCTCCCTCAGTGGGCACGGAGCCGAGCGCGTTTAGCTAATGACAAATTGCAATCAAAGTTGAGTGAGAGAAATGTCAAGTGCAGCGCATGGCTCCGCTTCGCCTTGTAATTCCCAAAGAGTTCTGCTTGAACTCGCTTTGCCCTCTCGAAAATGACCTCACCGACATGGCCAGCACACTGACCCACAGTCGACACACTCGCACACACACAGGCAGTCAGGCAGCCCGTTTTTCAGGACACTACTTTGGCCGTGCTGCGGTGGGGCTGTCATATGTCTTGGCTTTGTTCTAGAGTCCTTTAAGGACGTCGGCAATGCAGAGCCGGGCTAAGTGGCATGCAGACATTGAGGCAGCTTCAGTTTTTGGGCCTGACCATTAGCAACACACACACACACACACAGCCCACACATACCGCACTCACACACACACTGACACGAGAACGTGAGCTTAAAGTTGTCAACTAAGCTGCTAAGTTGTCGAGCCAACCGCCCCTCCTCCCTCACGTCCCTGCTGCGTTGTCATTTGTTTGCAGCTTCTCTATTAGCCGCATTTTAATTCAGTTACTTAAGTTTAGTGTGAACACAACAATTTCATACTTGACGAAACACACACACACACACACACACACACTCGGAAAGGGACAAGCACAGAGTGAGAGGGAGAGAGAGAGGGAGACAGGCTGGGCAATGCGGCGTATGCGCAATGTCCAAAAACTGCTGCTGCAATTTGAAAATTTGCCTTTGCTCTCAGTGCCTGTGTGTGTGCGTGTGTGTGTGCGTGTGTGAGTGTGTGTGACTGTCTGTCAGTCGCTTGCCGCATTGACCTCACATTGTAGCTCACATTGTCACAGCTTTGAGACCACGCCCACACAGCTGCTGCCTGCC
This sequence comes from Zaprionus africanus, assembly GCA_018151435.1. Taxonomy (NCBI): domain Eukaryota; kingdom Metazoa; phylum Arthropoda; class Insecta; order Diptera; family Drosophilidae; genus Zaprionus; species Zaprionus africanus. The sequence continues at coordinate 1,518,694 of JAECXB010000096.1, forward strand.
CCAAACCACCGCCCTCCTTGCCTTGCTTGTGGTCAAAGGTAAAAAGTTTTGTCAAATTGAAAATGTTTACTGCCTCGCACGGCACAGCAGCAGGCAGAGGCATGCGGGGGAGGGGGGAGAGTGTCAGTCGCTCGGGCGGCAAAAACATCTTAAATTAGATACATTTTATCGCTACACATGAGCTGCTCTCCACACACACACGCACACACACGCATACACGCACATAGTGAGCAGTTCTCCGCACAGTTGGAGAAGCTCAACAAAGTTCTGAGAAATATTTATTACAGGACACTTCATGTGCAGTCGCACAGCCGCATTCCCAGCAAGGACATTCATTGCCAGCACCAGAGTGAAGAGTGAGTACGGGAGAGGGGATGGAGGGGGAGAGGGGAGAGGAGGTGCGGTCTACTATCCATGTAGCATGTCAACAAGCATTTAATTTGATTTTAAATCTCACTCCCGAGCATCCTTCAAGTTTTCTGGCAACTTTAATGAGCAAGACGCGTGGGCAGTTGCACAATGCCTTGTCCCCTTAACGGATATTCCTTCTCTTGCTCCTGCTCCTCCTTCTCCTCCTGCTGCAAGTCGAGTGCACTTGCTTATCCAGCAATTGTACATACTTTATATGTAACATATTCATGCTCAGTCTGTCAATTGGGTTTGACTTATGGCTAAGCTTTGAGCTCGTTAAACAATCGGAAACAGGATTGAAAGGGGGAAGAAGTAAAGTTAAAGATATAGAAAGAGAGGGGGAGAGTACAAGTAAGGAGTACAAGGAGCCTAAAGAGAGACTTTAATTCTGTAAGATATATGTGCAAGAATGGTTTTCTATATTTTTTACTATATAGATTACTGGGAAATCATTTCTCAAACAACTGAATTGTGTTTTTATTTTCCCTTCGCACTCAAATTAAGAATCATTTGGACTGTGCTAATTATTATGCACTCAAAACATGAATGTTTTTTTCTCTTAAAAGACGCCTACAGTCTTATGAATTTAAGGAGGCGTGGCTGGATAATTTACCTAACTTAATCTGCTTGCAATAATAGACAAGCACTAAAGCATCCGCTAGCCACTTAACCAAATGCATGATGTGTTGCATACTTTCGGGTGCGACTTGGAAGTCAATTGAATTTCTTAAATAACTTTTGTGTTAATTATCCGATTGCAAACAAATTAACACAACTTAGGTGTACTAAAAATGAAATGTTCGGTAGTTGAATTTAGCATGGAATCCAGTTTCTATCGCATTGCGGGTGTGAAAAGGGGCGTGAGATAAGATATGCATGCAATAATAATACATATCAAAAGCAAGTATGTGAGACAAACGAACAGACTGGCAGGCGAACAGACAGAAAGACAAAGACATTTAGTCGGACAGATCTGGTTAAATACTGTTATGTTTATATTGCTGATCAAGAACAGGTAAGCCCTCATCTGCCTGTTACATGCACGCAAAGCATTTTAAAAAACCCTTCTACCCTAAGAGTAATGGCTGCATTTAACTCCCCAAATAACTTATCTAATTCAGATTTTCTTTCATGTGCTCCTTTACATAAAGGTTTCTCCAAGTCGATCCCACTATCGTTCATATGTTACATCTATTGTTACGTCGGCCACATTTCAGCGTCAGCATTAAAAAGGCCCCGGCCCCAAGTTGTTTAAATGTCATTTGCAGTGAGTGTGCACAACACACGCACACACACACACATGCACACACTCATATGGTACAGTTGTGTCACATCAACGTCAACAGGCAAAACCAAAGTCGGCGACATAAGCAGCCCACGTGGCACGCAGGCAGGCAGGCAACATCGCCATTGGATTCCTCGTCGCTGTCGTCATCCGCGTCCTGCTCCATGGGCGTCAATCAAACGCAGAAGTTTAACTGCAATTGGCAATTGTATTGGAAATTGAACGCGCGTGTCCTCGGCCAAGTGTGCCCGTGTGTGTGTGTGCCAGTGTGTGTGTGATGAGAAGAAATTGCCAAGAAATTGCAGCTGAATCCTTGCAGCCTTGCAGCACTATGAAGATGAGTATAACAGCCACAGCGAGGCGCATGCAATGCTAGAAAAAAACAAATTTATATTTCGAATATGCAAAAAAAAACATTTTCAAAAAGTCGAAATTGCTATGGAAATCGCTCGAGCTCCAGAAAAGCTTTATGGGAAATGGTAATACGTGATGAAAGTTGGGTTTGAATTTAAAGATATTGAGAGAAAGGGAAATGGGAAATAGTTCTTAATTTGTTGCCAGCTAATAAGGGCACCCCTTGACGAACAGAAAGATATTCCCACTAGAAATCTAGAAGATGTCACTGACGTTCATCGATTTTGCTAATAGTTTTTCAGCACTGCATCGATTGCAAACATAATATAAAGTGTTATCGATTGTTCCATTGATTGCTATTATTCGCACTCGACTGCTTGCTACCCTGCAACAGTGCCTACTGCCTCACAGAGCATACCCATTCTACAGCTCGTGTTGCATTCTCGATATGCAAATTGAACTGCGTAGCACGTGGAGGGGGAAGGGGAACTGTTGCGAAATTTGCGCGCTTGAATGCGGCTGCCGACGCGGCGACACTTGAGCGGCACTGACTACTCAAGTGGCAAGTGCAGGTGCTTGCCGCATGCCGCATGCCGCATGCCTTGGCAGCCTCTTGTTGCTTGAGACAAAACAAAATGCGCGCGCGTTGTCAGCAGAAAACTTCATCGACACGTGTGTGTGCAGCGAGTGCCACCGAGCCGGAGGTGCACTATAAAAATGGCGAAATTATATAGCCTGCTTTCGTGCGGGGCAGGAGGCAGGAGGCAGGAGGCACGCAATGCCGCAAACTCATCAGCAGCAGCAGCAGCAAGCTGAGAACCGTCGCCTGCACGTACACTCGACTCATATAGTATATATCACGACACAGGCGTAGCTGCCTGGGGGGATAGCAACTGCACTGCGAGCCCGAAGGGGGAGGGGGCAGGGGGGGAGGTTGAGAGCTCTGGCAAGTGGCAAACTGAAGAGGATTATGCTGAGAGGTAAATAAAACTACAGCAAGCAAATGATAATCCCAGCTGACAGCCAGGTACCAGGCACCTCGCCTGCCCTTGCAGCTCGACTCATTTAATAATGCGATTTTCTATACCCAGCTACCTCTGCTACTCTGTTTCTCTCTGCCTCCCTCTCTCTCTCTCTCTTTTCTCTCTCTCTCAGGGTATCGAGTGCACAAAAATTGACATGTTTATAGGAACATGCTCTGAATTTGCAACGTCTCGATGCGATGCGATAAACTAAACTTCTTGGCATTGTTTCGATAATGGAATTCCGGCTTCGTTCGCTGGCAAATTTGAAATTAAATCCCAATTTGAATCTTCAACAAGGCTTAAAGCTAGCACAAACTGTATAGAATTATATATCCATCATTATATAAACTTAATATAGCAAAGTAGACAAGAGACTGAAGAGATAAATGTCTCGTCTGAACAGGGAAAGATTTGCAACTTGAATAGTTGAGCGAACTGTTCAAACTATTTATGAAATACAAATTGCTTATTTAACACAATAAACTGAGCTGAAACTACATCAATTTGAAAATCTCTAACCGTACTTAAAAGATTCCTAGATTATGTTTGAAGATTACAATTTATAGCTGCCTTGGAGAAGTTTCTGTGGAACAAGTTGACATATTGGCAAAGTTTCGGCATTGTTTTGCTGCAGCAACATGCTAACCAATTCATCATCGTAAAGCATTCACACAGACACACACGCACACACACACGCACGCACTTAGAGCAAAGTCCTTGGAATACCCTGTAATCTGGGCTGAGCTCAACACAGTTTATGAGGACTTGTAAGATCTCGTTTGGGCTCTGTAAAAGTTGTAAGCCAGGCTAATGTATTCACACTTTATGTTGTGACAGGGCTCTGTGACCTCGCTCAGTGTGCACCTGCAGCAACACAGCCCGCACACACACCCTTCACACACACACACACACCCACACACAGAGACGACGTCGAGCGAGGTTGGCGCGAAAGAGAAAGTTAAATTAAAAATGTCAAATTGCATACATTTAGGAGCTAATGAAATAAGTTAAGCGACAACAACAACAACAACAACAACAGCGCATTAAGCACACTACAGCACTGCACATGTCTCCTTTTGTGTGTGTGTGTGTGAGTGTGTGCACCCACATGCATCTCTCTCTGTCTCTCTCTCTCTCTTTCTCCCCCGGCTGAATGCGAGTTTCGTTTGCATTGCAATTTGAATTAATTTGACTTTTTTATGAACTTTAAGTGTGCCAACGTCAGCAGCGTTGCCAGATGTGTCTATACCCTTGCCAGCAGCGTACTGTACACTGTACACTGCCGTCACCTGGCACATCTAATCCCTTGTGCCACATAGATTGACACAGAAACTACGAATTGATTAAGTATGGTACATTTGTGTGGATTGAATTTGATTCGTGCATAACTATTTTGTTGCTTCGAATATCATTGAGTAACTTGGCCAACTTGAGCCTTAATATAGTCTCAGTGGAGTGACAGAAGTATCTTAAGGCCACATAAAGCGTATCTCACATTCGGCATACCCTGCTGCTGCCACTTCATGACTGTTCTAGCGTGTTGTTGTTGCTGCTGCCGGGGTTGTGTCATGCTGTGTTATTCATTTAGTTAGTATTCAGCTTGTGGCAAGCAATACGCCAAGCGGCAACTGCCAACTGGCAACTCGGCAAGTGAATGGGAATGAGTACCCGAACCACACACAACGAATGCCGCACTCTGCTAATCAAAAGGCCCAAAACTGAAAGCAAACTGGAAGGATGATGAAGACAGCAGCCTCGTCTTATGCGAGTATCGAACGGAAACTGCGATATATATCGCACTTATGTACGTGCCTATCGGGCAATCTCGCAATGCTGTCTTATCTAGTCCAGCCCGCTGCTCTGCTCTCTCCTCTCTCCCGCGGGGGCCATTCAGGCTGTCGTCTTGCAATCTTTCTATAACAATCTGTCTATCAATCTATCTTATACATACGAGCATAAAAGACACGATGATGACGATGACGATGATGACGCTGGTCAACAATGTCTGCGAGCGATGCATGCATGCATTATCCCCACACACACACACACACATACTAAAAAGACAGTAGTCTATGTGTGTGTGTGTGTGTGTGTGTGGCTTTTTTATGATGTATTCTGGTGTTGAGGTCGCTCCGTCTTAAACTGCTTTTTTCGCACGCTTCTGTTGACAGCATTCGCCTTCGATTGGCGTTGATTGTTGTTGACTTTGATTTTTGCAATCTGCTTTCGATTTATTCTCCTGCACGTGAGTGTGCGTGTGTGTGCGAGTGTGTGTGTGTCTGGTATGCACACATCTTCCAGGTCAGCGACACTGACCCGTCCGCACTTGCCGCATGCCGTTCAAATTCTAATTTGGTTCATTGGCTTAGCTCCCCATCCATCCGTCCATGTTCGACCCTGTCAATGCGTCCTTGTTGCACGAAATTTGAGTAAATATCACAAAATATATTGACACATGCGGGCTGCCCATCTAACAGTGTGTGTGTGTGTGTGTGTGTGTGTGCGTGTGTGTGTTTTGTGTGAGCTGTGGCATGCGACAGGCGTCACGGAGCGAAGCCGATTGCACATTTAACATTTTGTTGGCACCCGCATTTCATCTCTGCTCCTCCGGCATTCGCGTCGAATATTCCTCATTATTTTCATGCGTTGCCATACCCTGCAGCCGAGCAGCACATGGGGTTGCTTTGTCAAGGTCACAGTGGGTAACGAATTGTGCTGCCATTGAGCTGACAATGTGGAGAAAAGTTTATTTGTTTAGTTGAAGAGGTTCTCGTGTTTTCCTTCGCTCCACCTCTCTCTGTCTTTTTGGGTTCTATCTTTAATTCACTTCGCCAGTCCCTTCTTACCCCTGTCTCTCTCTTTATTTTTCTCTCTCTCACTCTTTCTCTCCCACTCTCTTTCCCTTTCTACATCTCCATCTGCATCTTGTTCCCTCCTTGAAAGAATATCTTTGCCTTTACCTTCTCTCTTCTCTTTATTCAAGCCCAATCAAAGCTCTTCTTCCAGTCTTTTTCTACCCATACTTCATTCACAACTCACCTAGGGTATCCGTTAGTCGAGTATGCTGCTGCTATCTAACATTTTTCTTTGTTAATGACAGCACTTCATAAGTCTCACCGCATGGAAATGTTTACAAAATGCAAACGATGCAAACTTTTCGTGCTGTTGTTGCTGCTGCTCCCCTTGTTGTTTTTGCTGCTAGTGTTGCTGCTGTTGCTGCTGCTGCTGTTGTCGCTGTTGCTGTTGTTGTTGCTGGCTGGCTCGCAACATAAGCAGGTCAACAGCTTTTGGCTAGCGGCAGTTGCTGAAATCTAACATTGAGTTGTCAATCATCTGACAAATGCTAAAACGAATCCGCAGTGGACTCTGCTTGGTCAGCAGATGTGCAGGGGCCAAGGAGAGAGGAAATGGAGCTGAAACTGAGCAAATGTGTGAGAGAGTGTGTGAGTGTGTGTGTATGGACAGTGTTAATATAAAATGCAATCAAAATCAAATCAAATGAAAATTATTTTGAGTTGTTTTGTGTGCTGACAACTTCATTATGTTTGCATTGCTTTGGCGTATTCTCGATCTGTGGCCAGCAATATGGCCAATGCCCACACACACACATACACACACATGCACAGAGTGTGCGAGTGAAAGGAGGAGAGAGAGTGTGGGGGGAAAGAGGCAACACCAGGCTGACCGCACATTAAAAGCTGCCAGAACACCCGCAAATAGAACTAATTTGATGTGTGAAGAGGAGGGAGGGTTAAGAGAGAACAGCTACAGGGCGGAGGGGCAGAAGGGCGGGTAGAAGAGAGGGGGCAGTGTGAAGAGGCAAGCCTCAGGACTGACAGCTTGGGCTGAATTGTTTCTTTAATGCGAGCAAGTCCTGAGAGAAGACGAACTGATGAACTGCGATTTGATTGGCAGACGGCGAGACAAAATCACAAATTGTGTGTAAGTGTGCGTGTGTGTGTGTGCGACAGTGTGCGTGTGTTTGTGTGTATGTGTTATGATTTTGTGATATATGCCGCATTAATTCAATTTGATAAGAACAGGCGACAGGCAGACAGGCGATGCCAGCTGAATTTCACTGGAATTTCGATAAACTCGAAAAGCTGTCGCACTACGTTGCACAAACACAGTGATCCCCTCTGCTTGCTCCTTCCCCCCCTTCCTTGCCACCCTGCTCCCTCCCCAGTAATCACTCACAATATGGCCAATTCACAGCCAATGACAACAGCAACAACACAACAACAACAATGTATACAGCGCATGTTTAAAGCAGCGCGATATTGTAATCGATTTAAATCGAATATGTTACGTAAAGTGGAATTGAATGACGCGTGAGTGCAGGCAGGTTTATGTATTATGAGTTAGGAGAGGGTACATATCGATTCTTGTCATGATAATCTATCGATAAATTATGATTGATTTGATTTTCACTCTTAACTCGATTTTATAGACTCTATCGACAGTCACGTTGATAAGAGAATGACATCTATCTGAGATATAGGTATATCTATTAATTAGAGAATGATATCTATCGATTTTTAGGTAATACATAATCTATGGACAAATCCGTATGATATGATTTGCACCGTTAATATATCGATTCTTCGAACTATCGATTAAAGAATGATATTTATCGGTTTATCAAATTTTTTTATCAATTATTCCATATTTGATTTTTATCAATAACACTTTTAAATAAACTCTATCGATAATCACATCGATATAAAAACGATATTTATTGAATATAATCTATTGATAAATGCATTTAATGTGACTTGCACTGAGGGTCCATCAATTCTTAACACTCATTCGATAGTCTTATCGATAAGAGTATGATGTCTATCGATTTTTTTGATAATAATCTGTCAAAAAATCCATATAATAAGCTTTGCACCGATAACATATCGACTCTTTAAACTCTATGATAGTCCTATCGATTAGAGAATGATATATATCGATTTTTGTAGTGAAAATTTATCGATAAGCCCATCGAACTTTCTTCAGAATTTAACAAACTTTAAACAATTATAAACCTGCTTTGAAGCATCTGGTTGATAGCATTTGCACTAATTGCTCGTCGATTCTATAGATTTCATCTATAATCTTCTGACTCGCTGCACAATACAGTTCATTTCCAAGCGTTTCTAAGCATTTGCCCAGCACTGTCCACGCTGCACGCGTGCTGCTTCTGCTTCTACTGCAGCAGCTGCTTCTGCTGCGACATAAACAAGGCATCAGAATGAGTTATCCTTGTGCTCATTACAAGCGGATTAACATGTTAATAATATGAGTAGACGTGCGACAGTCTATTTGTGAGAAGAAGCACGTGTGTGTGTGTGTGTATGTGTGTGTGTGCGTGTGTGTGCGTGTGTGAATTGTGACTGCAGCCATTTTGTGGTCTATCTGAGATACAGATCAATGTGGGCAGAAACATGTGCTGCATGTGTGTGCGAGTGTCTCTGTGTTAGAGTGTGTGTGTGTGTGTGTGTGTGAGTGAGTGTTATAATTGTGTGTTTGGCAATCTTCATAACTGTCAATTAAATTGGCATCGGACTGCCAAGTCTTCCGTGCCCCCTTCACCTTGCCATTGCCGGCACTCTGCCTAATGTAATTGTTTAACACACTGCTGCGCTTTATTATAAACAAATACCAATGTGCGCACACACATGGAGAAACAGAAAGAGAGAGAGAGGGAGACAAAGAGGAAGAGAGGGAGACACTGAGAGAGAGAGAAACAGACAGAGGGACAGAGAGACAATCAGACAAGCAACATGATTGCTCCGATTTTATTGACTGCAGTGCGATAAAGCAGCCGGAGTGTGCAAGTATGCGTGTGTGTGTATGTATGTGTGCGTGTGTGTGTGCATGCCAACAAGCTGCCAATTTGCATATGTCTGGCCAGCCGAGTCGAGGCAGCTGTTTTGATTTATATTACATACATACAATAGTTAGATAGGATACATATGTATGTGCCTCTGTATGTGTGTCTCTGTATGTGTGTGTGTGTGTGTGTGTGTGCGTCAGTGTCCGTGCAGCAAGAGTCGGTGAACCAAATCAATTTGTAGGCCAATTCGCACAGTCCGAAGCTGCCACAGCTCGCATGCAAAATGCAAACGGCAAATGACAAACTGCAAAATGTTTAATGCCAAATGTCAAATTCCAAATTCGAAATGCGAATTGTAAAATGCGAAATCTGAAAGTCAAATGGCTTAAGCAGGTGTGGGGAAGGGTTGGCAAGGGAGGAGGGGTTGGGGTACTCCTGGCGTAATCATTAAGCCACTAGAGTTTCGCATTTTCAATATCGTAAGTTTCCTAAGCCTATTAAAAGCTGAGAGTCCATCAAAGGCCCGAGCATTAACTCTCGATTCCCTGACTGATTTATGCGAAAGTCGCTTTGAAAGTGTCAATTTATATGCCATAAAGGAATGTGTGTGCGTGTATGTGTGTGTAAGTATGTATATATAGTACAGTATATGTATGTATAGGTCGTTTATCAAACTTCTTTCGACTATGCCAAATGTGACAGTGCAACATTTGCAAGAGCAAGGAACCTACTAAGAGGGAGAGGGGGAAGGAAAGGGAGAGGGGCAGAGAGAGAGAGAGAAGGGAAGAGAGAGAGATAGAGGCACCTTCTTGCCTGCTGCTCTACAGCTGGCATTTTATTTTGTGCACGGCCAAAAGGGATGCGAAAATGGTCGCAAAGCCAAAGCCAACAAGGCATAATGCATAATTACAACAATGGACGAAGCAGGACGAAGCCAAGGACGAAAGCCAACGAAATGAAGCATGCTCAGCCGCCTGACTAGCTGGCAAAGTTAGCCACGAGCCGGAGGAGGGGGAAAGAGAGAAGGGGAACCAAGAGGAGAATGGCCCGTCGCTGGGGTCTGGCAACTTTATCAGGACATCCGCTTTCAGCGATTTTTAATTGCTATTGTTGCAGTTTATTGTTTTATTATGGAGGCCAAGTGAATGAATGGCCACGCCAAGACAGCCACAGACAGGGCAAGAGACAGAGAAAGAGACAGAGAAAGAGAGGGAGAGACGGAGAGAGAGGGAGGGGGGAAGCAGAGCCCCTTTCAATATGATTCGCCTCGACAAGTTTTGCGTTTAAAACAAATAAGCAAACAATTAGCGCATTTAAATTCAGCTGCAAGTCGCATTTAATTTGTGTGTGTGTGAGTGCGAATACCAATGTATATGCAGCTGTAGTGGTATGCGTGCTCATGCCATTACTCGGCCAGCCTAATGAGTGGGCTTAGTCCTTTTGTCCGGCCCGAGGACTCTCGAGAATCACGTCACAAATGACAGAAACAAATTGATATGTTCAGCTTTGCATGCCTCCGTCTGTGTGCGACTGTGTGTGGCTGTGTGTGTGTGTGTGGGTGTGAAGTGGCTTGTTAGTACCGACTAGTTACACGTGTAGCCTGTGGTCAGCATATTCGCCTGCCCCTCTCGCCCCCACCACCCAGAGCCACTGCCCTTTCAGCTGACAGCAGAAGAAAAAATGCGACGAGAAAAGTTTTTGCGTGTCAAGCGAAAAGTCGAAATACCCTTTAGCAGTGACAAAGGGGAGTTGCACAAAGCGACAGGCAGGGAGAGAAGGGGGACAAAGCGATCAAGAGTGAAAGAGAGAGAGAATGGAAGAGAGACAGTAAGAGAAACAAAGGAACAGGCTTTATTGGACTCTATCTTCTTTCCATTCAGTGCCGAACTGCCTTACTTGGACTGTGAGCCAAGCAACTCGCTCTGCCCGCTCGCTTGCAGGGTAGCAGATAAGCTCTAGCACTGAGGAGTACTGGCGGGGCATATGTAAATAAAAATATGCTTAACAAATGTATATACAGTACATAGTGAATGAAATGAAACAGCAAAGTGCACTTCAAAGGCAACAACTGCGGCGGCAACGACAGCGAGAGCCATAAGAGCCCAAAACATAAGCATAAGTGCCTGCAACAACAACAACAACAGCAACAGCAAGCTGAGCAACCAGCAACAGCAGCAACAACAGCAGCAACAACAACAGGGATAAGGACAGGGACAGGAACAGAGACAGGGACAACTCTGGCGAGGACGATGCCAAGTGTGCCACTACAATAATCATAAAAGCGCAAAACAACAGCCACAACAACAGCAACAACAACAACGCAGACAACAAACAACATCAGCAGCTACAGCAACAACAACAACAGTAGCAACAACAACAACAACACGAAGAACAGCAAGAACCCAAAACAGAAACAACAAATGGCAACAAATGCCTGAGCTGAGGATTTGCAGTTGTCGCAGTCGAAGTCCTCACGCACACACACGCACACACATGCACTAGCATACAAGGTGCCTTTTTGTGGCTTCACCTGCTCCCGCTGCCACTCCCCGCTTGTCTTCAACGCCCGCCCTTCGCTGCTGCTGTTGCTGCCTCCCTGCGCTGCAATGCAAAAGCGGAAATAATGTATTAATCCTGTTGAGGCCATATTTTTATTGCCATTGCGCCTTGCTGTACTTAGTCGGTAGCGGTACCAAGCCACGCCCCTCACTCCACTCCACGCCCTTCCCCTCTTCCCCCTACAAGCAGCTCAGCAATAAACCATCTTGACAAATGTATGAGAATCAGCTTTCACATGTGCGAGCAGAACGAGAGAGAAAGAGAGAGAGAGAGAGAGGGATGTACAGATGGGAGGTGAGGGGAGGAGGGGAGAGGAAGTGGGGGGCACACGCATTAACAGTTATTTCAGTTAGCTGCTGATACAAAGTCTCCTACTGCGCATATAATATGCCGCCAACATATGAGCATAATCCCACTCCCTCTCTCTCTCTCTCTCTCCCTCTCCCTCACTCTTTTTCTAACTCTCCCAGGGATCGCAGTCTTGCCTAGCAGAACAGCTTGGAGGAGTGGGGGTCCACAATCATTTTAAAGCGTGTTCATAAATATTTCGGTAACCTAAGCGAAGCGACGCGACTCGTAATTATTATTGCGTATACGCCCCGTTGGCCGCACCAGCGCACACTGAAAGTGTGTACAATCAATAAGGTATGCACACCCTAACCCCTCTCCTCAAAGAACACTTGGAATGTACCCTTGGCCAAGCACTTAATCTACACTCACTGTACAGACTGTTCCCCCGCCCTTCCCCGCCTTGCTGACCAGTGTCCTAAGCTGCACACAACACTACAGGAAGTGGAAGAAGGCAGCAAAGAGAGAGGGTAGAGGAGGGGGGACCAGGAAAAGCAGTCTGTCAGCGCTGGCGACAATTATGCGCATGTTGCCGGCTTAAGCAGCCTTTGTCCCTTTGCTGCTTTTTCATAAATTTAAATACGAAACATATTAAGTTTTATTGCATGCGGCTTAAGTTGTTCCCCCTGTTATGACTGTTGTTTTTGTTGTTTTCGTTGTTTTTAGGGCGTTTTGTAGCACTGATCCCCGCACACACACACACACACAGAGACACACACACACATACATATACCGCACACATATGCTCGCAATCCAGTGCGATATTTACTAACCCGCATGTGTTATATGAACTGCCACCAAATGGGGGAGTACTTAAGGGGGCGGGGCAGGGCAAGTTTGCGAGAAAAAGAGAGAAAGAGAGGGAGAGCTTAAATTTATACTCTCGGCGAGAGTACTATAATTATGTGTCATAAAGTAAAGAGGGAAATCTCCATGCCTGGAATACCCCAAAGTAGAGTAGAGCTTCACAAGGTGCGTGAGTTGCTCTTCAGGAAACTGAGAGTGAGCGAAATTAAGCAACTAAACCAAGTGAGAAGGAGGCAGAGAGAGTGCTCGACTGTTGAACAGACTCAACAAAGTATTTATGTTCTTGATCTCTAGCCAAGTCAATGAAGCCATCGCACTCCACAGCTCTGTGCGTCCATCTAACTGTCCATTGAATAACAAAGAGTTTGTTTCAATTGAACTTAGAATCTTATCCACTTTTTGCAAGACACCCCTTTGCTGCAACTCTAGCCTAGTATCCAAGTACCAAGTATTCTATTTACAGCTTCCAACTCATGCTGTTCCATCAGGACATAAATGTTTATGGCATCAAAGAAACGAGGGACTGCTGCATGTGACGAACTTCCCGCAGACTTGATAGTTTTCGTTTATGCAGTGCAGTTCAGTAAAGAAGTGCAGGGCTACTTCATGTTCATGGTAGTGTCAGAACACACTTCTATTATAGAAAGGCACCAAAATTGAAATAATGATTTAACCATGCGCAGATGAAGCTTACTTATTAGGATGGCAGCCTCTGTAAAGATATAATAAAAAACATTTAATTTGATCTGTTCAAGACATATAAAAAAGACAACTTACTCCTTTGACACAGAGCAAGCTGTTTCGAATATGAATCTGTACTCCAAATGACACAACTCATTGTAGTCACAATTGTTCATAATGTGGAAGCTTGATTATTTCACACACAACGGTTCAAAACTTCCTCTTTATTCGACAGGCCAAGACAGGATGCCTCTCTTCGAGAGAACCTCTCAATCTTATTTTTAGTTAACATAGGTTAAACAAAGTCTTCGTCTTTTATAAGTATCGATATATCAGTGTGACCCTCTAACAGCCTACTACAATAGTTCCAAACAACATTAGAAGGTTATCTACTCTCTTTCTTACTTTCCTTTCTTCGATTTACGGAGAAGAGTCCTGTTGCCATGAAAATTGCATTTCTCTTCCGTCGCCTTGCATTGTGAGAGTCTTCTAATGATCTTTTAAATGTATTTCATTCAGAAATCACTTTGAACTTATCTGTATAACTCTTTCAATCCTTCTTTTTACGGAGATACTCCAGGTACACTAGCTAACACGCTGAAAGCAAACGGAAATCTTTAGAATAAATGGAAAATTAATTTCATGCTCTCATGCTTTCTTACGCTGTCGTCGAGCTTCACCCTTAACCCTTCACGTATTCCTTGACCATTCCGGTGGCTTGTGCCCCATTTTTGGGGAGTATCGCATCCTTTGTGGCTGTCCGCTTTGACAGCAGTTGATAATGCGAGCTGCCTTTGGCTTATGCAACTCCGATTCGAGCTATACAAATGGGAGAGCGAATAAAGGGCAAGTCCGAATGCGAATGTGAATGCGAATACATTCAATGAAATTCGACTACCCACACACCTGCACACACACACACATGGCACACACACACATGGCACACACACATGGCGCACAGTCAGTCATACACACAGAGAAATACTTGCAGGTTGAATTGCCAAAAGCATTTGGAATGCGATGCAAACTGAATAATTCAATTCGAAGCTATCTTAACTCACATTTAGCTGGATATCCGCTAGATGCCGTTGGCAGTTGTCGTCCTTCTCCCTTTTTATCTGTGTGTTGTGGAGTATATGAATTATGTTTAAAGTCAGCGCCTTAACTTTTAATGCCGCTCGGAATGGCGCAGTGATATTTTATTTGGAAACAAATCAATTAACTTAATGGCGATTCGAACAAAAGCCCAGTCAATCAGCGACAGCGAGGCAGCTAAACAAAATGGCGGCCATGTTTGCAATACACATGCAGCACACACATATGCATTGTATATAGCATGCTATATATGAGTTATAGAAACAAGCGCCCATTTGTATATCGTGTGTAGATAAATAAATGGATAAATGGAAATGCCGATGCCGATGTCGATGTCGATGCAGATGGCAGATGGATAAAGCGGACAAACGTTTAGTGCACCGTGCTGTGAGCTGTGTGAGGGGCCGGGGGGGTCAGCGGGGGATCGCTTGCATATCCGGGTACAAGCATTATTTATGTTTGCCAATATTTTGCCCCTCCCTCTGCCACTTCGACTGCATGTTCTTCATTATTTATCTATCGATTCACTCAGTTAAATATTGTTTGTCTTTGCGCGACTCTCTAACGGGATTCCAGCTAGATTTCAGCTGGGACCCCAAAGTCCCCGTGTGAATGGGAGACTGTGAATGAGAGATTGTGAATGTGAATGAGAGATTGTGAGTGTGAATGAGTGAATGTGAATGTTACTTGTAATCGTTTGGCGAATCAAATTTTCATTAGAGTTTTTGCAGTTTGTTAATTTTGCAGTGCACTAATTGCAGCATTGCGTCGGTCTGGCAACGCTCACTCCACTGGTCACCTCATTGAGTGGCCACGTTGTTCATAGAAACAAAACTTCGTGGGAAGAAGGGCAGCGGGCAGGCGGAAGGTGGTCAGGCGTATTATCTTGGTTCCTGCTGTGTTTTTGCTCTTGCCGTGAAGTTTCTTTTGCCTCCTCCACTTGTCACATTTCATTAATTAGCTTCACTCACACAAAATCACTCGCTGGCACTCGTATTCCTGTCTCTCTCTCTTCCCCCGCTCCCCCTCTCTCTCTATCTCACTCACAATCTCTCTCTCTCTCTACCTCCTGCTCTGCTTGCAGTCACACTCGGCTATAAAAGTTCATTTCCGTTTGCAAAAAAATTAAGACTGTTAAAAACATGTGTGTGTGTGTGAGTGTGTGTGTAAGTATGTGTGTAGAAGAGAGGAACATTTCTTTGTTCCTGTCTGTGTGTGTTGGTGCAGCAAGTTGCAGGCGTGCTTAGTTAGTTAGGCGACGTTGCAACTAAGCTACGGCGAGGCAGGCATGAGATTGGGGGTGCAGCTGAATATGGGGAATGTGGCAGGCCAGGAGGGGGGAGGTAGAAGAGATGCAAGGAGAGAGGAGAAGAGAGGTGCAGAGGGGAGTGAGCACTCCTAGTCTGGTCATTTGGTTGTCGTGGTCAGCGCTTGGCTCGTTGGCTCTGCAAAATATTTTAAAATTCTTTTGTGCTGCGTTTAGTTCTCGCTTTTTGTCCCCTTCCCACACTGTCTCCCACTCTCTCTCTCCCACTGTCTCTTCCACCCTCTCTCTCTCCCACTCTTTCTCTCTCTCTCTCTCTCTTTCTCTCTCTCTCTCTCTCTCTTTCTCTCTCTCTCTCTCTCACTCTTTTCCCCCTCTTGTTGCAGTTCACATTGTGGTTTTGTTCGTTTTCGCTTGTTCTTGCCGCATTTTCATTTAGTTTGCATTATGCTTTAAATTGCCGCACTTGGCGCAGGTCACACACACACATACACACACACACACACCCAAAACATACACATACCCACACACAAGCGGGCAAACTTAATGAGCTTGAGCCGAACGTGTTGCGCTTTGTGCTCTTCGTTCATTTTTTGCCTTTCGCCGCAGTCCGTCTGTGTTTTTGGCGCTGCCCTCGCTGCAAGCTCGAACAACACACACACAGTCACACACACACAGTCACCCACATACACTCACACACACACGCAGACACACAGACACAATAATAACATGGCGTGCTCCCCCCTCTGCGCGCCCCTTGAAGCACTTTCATTTGCTTACTAAGGATTTTAAATTGTTGTCTGTGTCCTTCGCTCGACTTGGTTCCCCCTTCCTTCCTTTCGACTCCCCTCGCCTTCTGCTGCCTCCCCATGTTGTTTAAGTCGCTGGAATCCTTTCAGAGCAGCCAGCTTATGTCAACATGCGTGAAAACGTACTACAAGCACCGCCAGCATATCATCAAATAAACAAACAATAACTTCGACGCACAATCCCAGATCCGAGAGTGGATTAAGCGAACGATATAAATTCCCATAGAAGTGCAGCAACTTGGAAAACTAGGGGGAGCAAACAACAGACAAACATATAACACAGAGAGGGAGGGGCAGAGGCAGAGAGGGGGCAGAGTGGCTGACTTTGTAGAGTATAAATTTTAATTCGAAAACTGTTTCCATGTCGCAAAAGATGCGATTAAAGATGACTTTGTCAAAGGAAAAAGCGCAGTGCAAATAGCAGCGAAAACAAAAGAAAAAATAAACCAGGGAGGGGGAGCAGAAAACGCATAATACTCATAATACTAAGCAGGGGCTTAGCAAAGGTCTAGAATGGCCCCTATTGTAATTCCCTTATTTAAAAATAAAAACTGATTAGTTCATAAAACATTTCACAAAATGAAGAAACTTTACATATATTACTTCGACTCTATTCTGCAATTGGCCAATTCTTTAACGAATTTTAGAAAATATATTTTTATATTTATGAAATTATATTCTTGTTCAGTATTAATAGCGGTTAATTTAGTTAGTTCGTTTGAAAATCATAAACTTTGCTTTATAGAAACTAAAGAAACCAAATTTGACTTGAAACACTGTGCATTAGTTTAGTCTACTTGTTCCCTTTGTTTTGTCGGTAGTTCGGGGCCCTTGGCAGACGGGGCCCCCCTCGCTAAGGGCCTGATACGAAGGACTCTTTGTGAAGTTTTTTATGTGCGCACTTAAAGCAATTACGATATTGACAGTACAATGACAAATGCAACTCTGCACACACGATATTTGAAGTACTTATGACATTTCAAGTTGATTTGCAACTGCGACTCTTCTATCCATATCGTACAACATCTGCTTAGTCTTATAAGCTGTGACATACGATACACATACATACGATGTAAACTGTGTCATACGATACACATATGCACATACGATATTTAATGATCGTAACTGGCAGTTTCGCAGTGCATTATGGACAGAAATCTCTTGCTCTGCTCTGCTTGACTCTCAGCTGAGCTTTCCCACACACAGCAGCATTTACGGACACACCCACAACAAACACACCCGCAACACACACACCCGTCACACACACACACACACACACACAGTTAACGTAGCGGAAGTCATAAACAATTTTTATGTTTTCACATTTCAAGTGAAATTCATTTCGCGTTTTTGTTATGGCTGCTGCGCTTTATGGATTCCTTCTTCGGCTTCAGATTCTTCTGCTGCTGCTGCTCCTCCCTCTGCTACTGCTGCTGCCTTTTCTTACATGACCACAATATATGACCATCCATGGGCCATATACATAACGGCCTGGCAGCACTCGTATCTGGCCTGGCAAGGTGTGTGTGCTGCTACAAAGTACCTCGGCTTGAAGCACCTCCTGCTTCACCGGCGCACTTCAAAATTGAATTTAATTGTGA
Organism: Zaprionus africanus; assembly: GCA_018151435.1. Lineage (NCBI taxonomy): Eukaryota > Metazoa > Arthropoda > Insecta > Diptera > Drosophilidae > Zaprionus > Zaprionus africanus. Next base: position 1,536,757 of record JAECXB010000096.1, read on the forward strand.
GACACAACAGAAATCCTTATGCCCCCTCCTTTTCCCCTTACACCCCTCTCAACCCTTCTCGAAAGCGGGCAGGCAAACTCCTTCCCCTTCATCGTCAAGCATTAAAATCTCCTTTGCATTTTTGATCCGCCTCCCATTGTCGGTTGACCAGCAACACCTGCCCACAAACAGGCAGCGGCAAGGTGGGCAGAGGCCAAGGGGGCGTGGCTGACAGATGTGCGAAATGCATTTTAAGCCAAATGAGAAATAAAAACGCTGAGCCGCGACAACTTTTGCCTGCTTTGGCAACGCGCGCAAGTGGCTTAAAATTAACAATTTACCACTTTTTTGCGCTCACAAGCAGATTTGTTGTGCCCCCTTTCCCCCTTGCCCGCCCTCTCGAGTCCTACCTCGTTCATTCCTTCGCCCTCGAGAAGCAAGCTCCAGTTGGTGCTGCAAGTGGCAGCCACTTAAGGTTAGAGCATAATTTTTGCGTCCCAAATTGATGCCCGTAATGAGCTTAAATGGCTCATGACACATATTCGCCGTTGCGATGGCTCCCTGCCCCATGCCACATGCCACATGCCCCCCCCTACTCTCAGCGCGACACGGCATTTGCCTACAGTTGTGCACAGTTTTTGGGGATTGGCTCCAGCGACAGCAGCGTCGTCCCGATGATTGTTGTTGCTGCTGTGCCACTTTTCCGGCTGCCCCTTGTAGTCCGTTTAATACGTATTCACATTCACCTGCCATGCCCTGCCCCGCCTTGCCTTGCCACGCCTCCTGCCCTCAACACACACTTTACACCTTCAGCATTTGCCATTTAAAGCTCGAATTTTTTATCGCCCCTGCTTTTTGGCTGGCTCAGCATTTGAGCGGCATTAATTTGAATACCCTACAGTCGAGTGGGCCTGCTGCCTCAGCCATGCAGTTGGCACAGTTGCCTGAGCTGCGTTCACAATATGATGCCAGTTTAGTTCGCGGATTAAGGGCTGAACTTACGGCTTTGGCCTCATTTATTCAAGTTTTCAATTATTCAGAACTATTTCACGGCTAAATGAGTTTTCCACCACAGCAACAAGCACAACAAAACACACCACAGCATAAACACACTCGTATCGATAGTTGTGGATCGATGTGCAATGCGATAGCGATGCTTAACTGCTTCCATGTAGTGCTGCCAGGCTTTTTGAACGACGGAGAGCCTCATTAGATTGAAGAAAAGAACTGAAGGTATAGAGTTATATATAATAAAATTTAAGTTTATTCGGCTAATAAAAAACTAGATGTAGCAGTATTTTCGTTTTTTAAAAAAGTTAGATTTCACAGAAATAAAGTTGGCAGCACTGCACGAATAACAAACAATCAAACGATACCTATCGCAATCAATTTTTTATAATAGATATTTAACATTGCTTAATAATTATCATATTATATTAGATAAATATTTTAATGTATATTTTTTTTTTATCTGTAATCCGTATACTCATTAAAAGACATATCTTCTCTTGCGTTAATAACAAATTCAAGGCAAACGGATATGCTGGCAACCCTAAGAAACTCTCACAGAACTCTCACTGCATATCGATAGACTAAGAATATATCGAGTTCAATGCAGCGCTGTCACCAGTTTATTTCAATTTAAATAGTGCAAAGTTTAAGAGTATTTCGTAGTCTGCGATCTTCAGCACATTTGGTGCTTCATTTCATTTTTGTTGCTCGGCTCTGCGCTGCGCTGGCTGCGATAAGACGCTCTTCTGCTGCTGCCAGTCTTAATTTTCTTTCCCTTTCGTGCTGCTCCACACAACACTCACACACACGCACACAGGGAAAGGGGCTGAAGTCAACACACACACAGGCAAACATATTTCCGTCTAATTGGTTTTGCTTGCGTTCGATTTGAAATTCGATTAAAAGCCGCGCGACACGATTACCAATTCCTGCTCCTATTCCCCGAGCCAATTACACTGGCTGCCGATGCGGACGGACGCGGAGGCGGAGGGCGTGCCGTGGCGAGGCGAGCCAGAGCCAAACCGATAGACAACAGAGCAGACAATGCGTCTTTTTGGAGCCAGCAAATAAGAGTCGAGCTTAACGGAGTCGGGATGCTACAAGAGGCAGAATGGCAGGCAGAACGAGGCGCAGCCAGGACAATGCGGTCCTCCTCGCATGGTCTGCGTATCTCTTCGCGGCAAGCGCAGGCGGCATTTTAGGCTTAAACGTTTCGCCTGAGCCGACAAGGATATAGTCGAGGCCACGGTCGAGGAGCTGGAGCTGGCGGAAAGGAAGGAAGGAAGCCTGTTAAGAGGCGTGTGGCGTGCGGCATGCGGCATGCTGCGTGCAGCTGGCGAAATACCTGGCGCATTATTTCGATTTCATTGCCAGGACAACGGACAACGGGACATGCGACATTGGCCACTTGCGGTCGCTGCACGGCCGCATCGTTGCCGTAATCAATTGCATGCGGCTATTTTGGGGACGTCGCGTGGCAGCAGCAACAGGCGGAGGCAGAGGCGACGGCGGCGGCGGTGCCGGAGAAACAGCAGGAGCAGAAGGTGGATGTGGAGGATGAGCATCAGGAAAAAGGACATTGTGTGCTGCAACATTGTAATGACGCTGACAATGGCCGCCCACCGCACCCCCCGCACAGGTGGCCACCCGCTGATGCGGCCTTTAATGAAACATTCAACGATGCAAATTGCAATAAGCTGCCGCAAAAAACAACAGCAACAACAACGAGGAGGAGCAGATAACTGCGACGGGGTCGAACAAGGCTGTGCAGGGCGCGACAGGTCCGTGCAGGAGGATAATGCGAGCCACGTCACAAACACTTGTCCTGCGACTGCGAAGTGTAATTAAAGAAAACGCGCTCGCAGCTGCGCCCCTCTCTCTCTTTCTCTCCCTCTCTCGCTCTGTTTGTGGCAGGTTTATTGAATCGGACGGACATGCGAGGCATAATGTCAACTCAAGGACACGCAATCAGTCGATCGTGCATTAAAGGCTTTCCCTATCGAGAATATCACAAGTTTTCATCTTGTGCACCCTACAGTTTTCCAAACAGGCTGATCACATTTACATCCCTCTTCCCGTTCTGGGAATTTTGTCAAAAATCTTTATTTTGACATAATTAAATACTAACGTGTCATTGCAATTTTGTGAATTCAAATGTAATTTAACACTTAGAATGGAAAATGCAACAATAATATAAATTATCATATTGACAAATAACGATTCCAACTACCCTTTGACCCCGATCCAGTTGTAAAATGGAATTTATTTTGCATACCAGAGAGTATCAAATGTTACTGACGTGGCAACCTCTGAATTAAAATGTTGAATTGGTATAAAAGCACATTCTGCCTTGATTTGTAAAATACTCGTTATATAACAGTTTGAGGTTACAGGATAATTGTTTATATTTTTGTAAATTCATTAATATTATAGCCACCATTTTCAATTGTCTAAATGCAGGCCCGTAGCCAGACCTAACTGGTAGTAAGAGCGTAAAGTAATAAAGGACGGGCAGGATTATAAATTCACAATAAATGATTACAAGAATGATACGTGAAAAACGTTCGTGCTATGTATTCTTGAAATTATGTTTTTCAAAAATATACAGAAATATATTTGAGTAGTTTTAAAAAGTTCAGTAATTGATATTTAAATAAATATAAATTTTTGTTACAGTTAAAAATATCTCATTTTATTAAGCATAAATGTTATATAATTAACATTTAAATATTTTTCTTTGCTTTGTCACTTATTTTGGCACTCGAATGTATTCAAACATAAACCCGCATACCCGTTCAATGAACTCAATTCTCAAGCTCATTATATTAAACTCAATTCATTTTTAGTAGAGAGTATTCAAAATATAGATTTTATGTTTATTTATTGTCTTTATTTATTTATTTACAAATTAATCGAACAAGTTTTGTGTCTATTTCTTACTTAAGTATATCTCATTATAACTGTATATTATTTTGAACTAATATTTTAAGTAGAGCAATATTGAAACTCCTTTGGATGGTCATCTTTTGAGTTTTCTTATTGGGAAACCTGTATAAAGAGGCAGAAAGATGAATGTCATTTTCTTCTGTTTGCCCTTGATTCACCAATTTGTGGGCACACAGCCAAAGGAGCTAGAGACCTTTGCGCTGACATTGGTATTCGCGGGCGTTGTGAATGCACTCACAGCAAGCAGGCTGTGCATTCTCAGAGCGCATTCAAAGTCAGGCCGCGGGGCAGATGCGACTGCTCTATAATGAATCCATTCATGCAGCGTGTGGTGGCATGCGACTTGTTCATGTCTTTCTCTTTTCTAAAAGGCGTGTTTATCCTTGACATTTATTTTAATTAAATTTATATAAACAACACTTGCCCACACACTATTACTTTGTGTGTGTGAGTGCGTGTGGCAGGTGTAAGTCCATCCAAGCTCAGTCTGATGACACACTGCAACGAGACGACGTCGATAAAGCGCCCACAAATCAGACAATGCTGATAGAGAGCGTAGGAGTGGGACAAGAAGGCTAACTGGAAGCCAGCGCTGGAACGCGGTGGAATCGAAACACCCTGCAACGAAACGGAAGTGATGATGGCGATGGCACAAGTTGCAGTCTCATAAATTAATCAGCGACGCTTTCGCAGCCACCGCGCGTAATCGTAACAAATTGTTATTAATTTTCTTGCCGTTTTTGCTCATAATTAAAATAGGTGTGTACGTTTATGTGTGTGTGTGTGCGTGTGTGTGTGTGCGTGAGAGTAAGTGTCGCTTAAGCGATGCAATTGGAGGCAATCAATGCGCAGGCAAAGCCATAAACTGCCGTCGAAGCAAGGTAATGCACGGCAGGAAGTGTGCGCCACACACAGGTGTAGTGAGCGATAGAGAAAGGGCGAAAGAGAGAGAGGGGAGAGAGCGAGACAGAGCAAGCAAGCCGCACAGCATACAAATGTAATTAAGATCGATTATATGCCTACCACGGCTGGCGTCGAACTTAAATTGAATTAGTGTGTCTACTCTAAAAATAATAAAGCAACGGCCGCAGATTTTTATTAACTGTCTGGCAACGACAGAGAGCGAGAAAGAGGGAAGGAGCAACACACACACAGTTGCTGGCCCGAAAGGATGTGCGTGGGAGGCACGACCTCATCGACAGACGATGCCACAGTGAAGCTGCCCTCGTCGTGCGGTGAAGATAAAGATTAAAAATGAATAAACATGTCGCTAAATAGATATATTTTCTCTGCAAATGTGTCCATTCAGCTGTCATTCTCAACTAAATCGGTCTGCCCACACAATAAACTATTCTTGGCACAGATTTCAACCTTTTGTGGTTTTGCAGTTTCTCTCACTGTTTCCATTAGCAGATCCACGCTGAAAAGCGGGTAGCCACGTCGAATCTTAAATAAACTATGCATAAGTTATACAAGAACGTTGCTAAATGGAATAAACTGTATAAGAACCTTAAGAAATGAACTAGGAAATAGTAACCCATGTTCATTGAGTGTCACTTTTAGGTCGAAAAAGGGTTAAACTATTGATGGCCCTCTAATTATCGATAGATCAAAATAATTTCCCATAAGAAGAAAACGAGGAAGCCATAATAACCCACAGCAACTTAAAAATCTCTGAATTTCATCGTTCATAAGCAACACAGGTTCATCCACAATCACTTCCAGTGTTGCCAGCATTTTAAACCAAAAAAAGGCTAAATGTGAATGAATGTATTTACTTGCAGTCAAATAAAGCTAACTGAGCAATGTTTTCCTTAATTTACCGCTAAAATACTTTGATTGTCGGAAAAAGGCTGAGTTGGCTGGCAAATCAAATTCTGTTTTAAAGGGAAAAGGGAACCAAATATAAATAAAGCGATGATGGCATAGGTCATAGCCACAGCCACAGTCAGCAGGCTGCTGGGGGATAAACAAATTGGGAACTTGGCAAATGAATTAGAACAAATCGAAAGCGTTGAGTCGTTACAACTTTGGCAATCAAATGATGCGCCGCATGGCGAAACCGCAAAATTAATGGAAAAGCGATGAGCTGCGCGGGTAGAGTATAAACAATTGCTAGTTCTCTATGACTCTGCGACTGTTATGCGCTGTGGTCACAGGAGACATGCCGTGTGGCTGGGCGTGCGTGGGGAGAGAGGGGGTTGGTGCTACGTGAGTTGTGGGGAGCGTGGAGTGCGGCGGTTGCAAACGTAACGACCATCATTTGTTGCAAAATGATGTATAATTTAATACCCGCAAAGCCAACTCCCAAATGACTCTGTGTGTGTGGGTGTGCGGGGATACATATGTATGACTGTGTGTGTGTGTGTGTGTGTGTGTGTGGTGACCTCCAAAACAAGCCAAAGCCAAGCAAAGTCAACGCTGCTCCCACACTTATCCACAGTGCACACAATACTCTCAGTCTGAGTCCGCACTGAGAGTCGTCAGCCCGCATCCGGCGTCTATGCCTGCTGCCTCCTCCGAGCTGAGCCCGGCCACGGACCACTAACGCGTCCCCAATGGGCAGCCAACAAAAACGAGCATGTGAGAGCAGCGAGTGTATAAAAAAGCGTCGTAACGGCAACAACAACAACAACAGTGGCAGCGAACGACAACAAAAGCTAAAAAGAACTCTGAGTACTCGTGCATTTAGTAGGAAGCCGTCGACGTCGTCGCTCTTTGTTTGCTGCCGTCGCTGCGTACTAAACTGGAAGCTAAGAGCTGCGGGAGACGGCGGTCGGGAGAGTTGAGAGAGCCCAGTGGAGAGTGGAGTACGGAGAGGGCGGAGCGGCGGCCCGGCGGTTGTTTAACTCGAGTGCTGCACATAATTCATGTGTCCACTTGCAATTTTTCGTTGCCTGCTGCCGCTGCTACTGTTGTTGTTCGTGTTGTTGCCACTGCCACTGCCACTGCTGTTGGCGGTGTGGGGCGACATTGTTATGCTGGCCGTGTTGTAAAAACGCCAAAAACAAAAGCGAAGCCCAAAAGCAAACGCGAAGCCCGAGGAACCTTCTTCTTCCGCCTGCTGACACGAAGCCAGAAACGTGGCGCAGAACGTGCGAGTTTATATGCCACTATTAGTAAGCGGCAGCTAGAGCGAGAGGGCAGAGCTGCGACGGCACTCTGTATGTGTGCCTGCGTGTGTGTTTGTGTGTGTGTGTGCGGAGTGTCATACGCCCGGACACGAAATAGATTACTCAGTGTCGCGGCACTCTATCACATTGAGGCGACGGCAACTTGAACTTGCAAGGTGCCCGGCCAAAAGACGCGGCAAAGGCAAAGCGACGACAACAACAACAACGAGAACAGAAGCAGCGACGGCAGCAAAAGACGCGCCAATGCACAAGCGAATTGCATTGTTGCAACGGGCTGACCAGCATGAGGTTGCCAGATCAGCCGGAAAGTGCGAACGCGCTCTAAACCGTGACTTGTCACTGCTATTTAAATTCCAATTTATTTATACAACATTTTCAGTGATTTAAGATGAAAGAAACATCGATGTTTACCAATTTGAGGTTTTCGATTGTTTTTAAAAAAAAACACCTCAATAATTTGCGAAACATCGGCATAATACATTGCACTTTATATTGACCTTTAATTTATCAAAATAAAACGTTAAAAGGGACTTCGTCAGCATTGACTCTGTTAAATTAACTAATGAAAATATCGTTTGACTTAAAATATTTCAATATATAATTTATTTTTATATTTATTTTTAATTTGATGATAGATAGTGTCAGATTCTTACTCTGTGCACTATCAAAACATCAAATATTTAAACATCGATAGGTGGAACCTCGCTAATATCGATAGTGCTTTGATGTTTTAACATCACGATTTCAAAATATTATCACCAAACATCCAACATCGATGCTCAGTGGGATTACCAAGTTAACAAAGTTACTTCGTTTGCGCAGTTAAAACCATTCGAAAGTGTTCACTGTTCACAATTTGTAGAGTGAAACACCTTAAATAAAATATAAGAGTTAACGTTTTCGGCGTGTTCCAAAGCGAATGCGAATACGAATAATTTTCCTGCTGCAGACCTGGTCGGGGAGGGGCGGGCAGGGAGGATATTGCTGGCGATTCAGTAATCTTTTGTCGTTCTCATCGCTATGCAGCAGCAGCGGGCATCTACATAATTTAAGAGGTTCCTTTGCAATTGCGACCCGGCCATGGTAGGTCGCCGTCGCTGCTGACAAACCGCCAAATGGACAAACGCGAAAATAAATAAATTTCATTGCAAAAGGCAGCGCCAACGTATGTTGAGGGGGATATTAAGTCTAGGTGGGGTGGGGTGCGACGTTTGCTTGCTGATGCTGCAGCTGCAACCCTACACGAGGCGCCCTGCACTACCCTGCCCCCTTCGGTGGAGTAACTATCGACTGTCAGCAGCCACGGCCAAAACAGTCAAGTGACAGTAAAGTGCATTTTCACACATGTCACACAAGCGAATCTCGCCCGTGGCCCCTCGCTGTCCGCTGCTGCCACAGCATGGGCCCAGGACCCTCCTTCTGCTCATCCTCTCCCTTCTGTGGGCAGCATAATTTATGGCTTGGCGTTTATGGCTTTATAGCATGCGTTTGTCCATCGCCCCGCTGCCACTGCCCCCCTCACCGCCATGCACCGCCCGCTGTTTACTAATAGGCGTCTCCATTTGCAGAGCGACCTCTCGCCACGTCAGCACCTAACCAGTGTACTGCCTGCCCAGCCCAGCCCAGCCCCCCGACCTAGTCGCCGAGCCAGGCCAATCAATAATATTTTTATGTAGTGTCGCGCTTTGTCTAAAACTCTTGCTGCAATATTTTTGGCAGCTGACTTTTAAGCTATTACTCTTCTATTTTTTCATCCTCTTTGCCCGGCAATTTATGACGCAGCACAACAGCAACAACAGCAAGAGCAATGGCAAACAAACTGTGTCCAGCGTGTGTGTGAGTGTATTAGTGTGAGTGATGCACCTCTCGCCAGCTGATATCTTTTGTGGCAGCTCATTAAGCGCGTCCGCTTTGTGCATATCGAAATTGTTATCGAAAAGTAACACGTTTTCGCTTTGCCACCTTCGTTGCAGTACAGTGTTACCAACTCATACATTTCGCCATCAAATCAGGTTCTTTAAAGCTCAACAGTGATATTGATTGGTCTATCTAGAATATATACTTATGATTTGCAATCATTAAATTAAAGTTAAGAACGTTTCTGTAATAAAGGACTAACAAAATAATGTTTGATGTGTCCCCCAATAAGCATAATCCGATATAAATTGAGTATTTTTGATATATTTTAATATAGTTGAAATTTAAATCCAAATACATATGTTAAATACCAATTTTTCGATATGTTTAAACGTTATTTAAGCTCTTATTGAATAATCTTCCCTCGCAAGAATTCTAAATCGTTAAGTAAACAAAATAAAAAGTATTTTTAGTAATATCATCGATATTTTTGTAGGTATCACTTTAATAAATTTAATTTTTAACTTGCTTTAAAGTACTTTTTATTGTCTTTTTTATTTCCGCCATGAATGATGGTGTGTTTAAACAGAAGTCTAAAGGAGAACGAGCAAAAAAACAAACGACAAACTGCCTGCGAAATTATTCGAACAGTCAGTCAATTATCTAGTCAATCACATGATAAATGGAACATGGACGTTGCTGGTGACCTCAAGGGGAGCTTCCACTCTCGCCCACTACACGCCGTTGCGAAAGGGATAACGGACACAGGCAGTCATCACATTAGTCGAGGCGTTCGCCCTTCAATGTGTTTGAGAACGGTTCAGTTCGGTTCGGTTCGGCTTCGGATTTGGGTTGGGAAAATGGTGGCAAAGAGGAAATGGAGGAGCAGAGCAAGGAGCCGAGTTTGGACACTCGTTTACCCTTTTTAAGTGCCAAATTACCTTTGTGCCGGGGATTCCTTGTGCTACATGGAGTCGTCGCCATTGTTGCATCATTTGCTTGATTAATTGCACGGCCGATGGCGCCCGGTCACGTGTCATGTGTCAGGCTAATGCTAATGGCGACACATTGCTGCCGACCTGTCACCCGCTCCACGCGTACTCGCCCCCTTCCCCTCTCTGGCCCTTGATAGATGCTTTGCGGACACGTGCATAGATTTTTGCGCTAAATTAATGTTGACATTTATAATAAATTTACAAATTGAAAATGAACATTTGCATTAAATGCGACTCGTTGGCGTCGCCTGTCAAACGTATGCGAAATTGAAAACTGTCACTTGGCCTGTTGCCCCACCCCCTCCCCCAACAGCAAAACACTCTCATCTCCCTCTTCGCGGCCATTAAGGCGCATCGAACTGGAAAATTATTTGGTCATTATGTCAGTTTAGTGGGGAGCGAGTGAAGTGACCCAATCCGAAGTGAGTGCCAGGCCGCATTGTAAAATTAATTAAATTTGCAATTTGTTTTTGCTTTCTGCCCACTGTTGTTGTTGCCATTGTATCGGCTTGGCCATTAAACATTTATGCATATTGCATTTTCAATTGCAATTTGAACAATTCACAAGTGAAACGCACATCGAAATGAGATACGGACTAAGCTCTTTAAATCGATCATTTTCCAGCAATAAAATGTTGCCAGACAATTTGCCACACACGCACACACACAGGCAAACTGTACCCCCTCTCCCTCTGCGACAGCCCTTTGACAGCAAACTGGCAGGCCCGCGCGCCTGTGGCCCTGTTCGCTTGGCCAGCGGCCAATGGCAACTTCCGCTTCCGTTCACAAATTTGCACAGTATTCGACGACAATTGGCAGCCAGCAACCGGCACAGGCTCCGCACCCGCCTGCGACCCCCTCCCAGTGGACTACTTGGTGATTGGACGCTCCTCTTCCTTAAGCTGCGCCGCTTCAAACAGCTGTTGGGCAACTCCGTGCAAGCTGTTGCAGCGGATAAAAAAATCGATGAAAAATTCTAATTAAATTTATTTATTTTGCAATTAAAATTAGTGGCGCACAGTGCGACCTGCATATATTGAACTTGCATCTGCATTTCTTTATCTCCTTTTTAAGGTTTTCAAATAAAGAAAAAACAGTTCCTTTACCCAATCGAATTCACTTTAGCGAGGCTCGACTGTGCCGCTCTAATTCAATTTCGGTTAACTAAACGCGACTTCTGCTTGCCGATGCTGCCCTCCCTTGCCAGCGACCATCCTGTATGGGGGCGTGGCAACTTTCAGCGCATTACCAGAAAACACATTTCAATTTTCCACATGGGAAATGCTGCTCGCCGAACCAATTTATGATATCCGCCCAAAGTGGCAAAAAACCAGAACTCGAAACGACAACAACAACAACAGCAGCAGCAACGGCAAATTGGAAGGCGAAAAAAGAGGGAGGAACGGAGGAAACGAGACGAAACAAAACAAACCAAAATAGAGCGCCAGACAAACACTGGGACAGAGGGTGCTCGGCTAGCAGGCGGGTGCGGTGTGGGCGTGACATGGCGGCGTCTCCTGCGGAACGTTGACAGCGCGTATAATAAAAAATAAGGCACAAAAAATGGCAAAAATATCAACAGCCAAAACAAGAATGTGGATGACAATACAGAAATGTTGCCGAAAATGGCGAACGAATTGGCGAATTCGAAATGCACTTTAAGGAAGAAGAACGAAACGGAAATGAAAGCGAATGAAGCAAAAGAGAAGAATGTTGAATATGCGCAAGAAACTCTTTGCTGATCTGGCAGCTTCTGCTCGATACTTGGCACATCGATAACTATCGCGTGGCAGCTCACGCTAGAGTTTAAGAAATTACAAACTGAACAAGTTATGTGCTTGCAGAGTTGTTTATTAGCTAAGAGATCAAATATATTAATTAAACTATTTATTTTAGTTCATGAGCAAGGTCACTTTCTAGTCGATACACCCATTATCGCAGATGTATCGACACCTCGTCGATTTTCTTTCAAACTCTAGCCTTCGCTGCCTTCTCCATTTTCACTCGTTGCTCTTAGAAAATTTTGAATAATTCTTCGCTTGTAGGCATCTCTTATTTTCTTCTGCGACTCTCTCTCTCCCTCTGCCACAGCCTGTCAACGTGTGTGAGCTAAAAAATCGGCATAAATAAGTTGCAAATAAACTGAGGTGTATTGGCAATAATTTTAAAATTTATGTTTATTTACAATTACAGTTTATTTGCCCGTCCTCGCTCGTACACAAGCAAGCAAGCAAACAAACAAACAAACAGTCATGCGAACACAAACACAGCCGCACATGCTGCCACGCCCCACGCCCCGCCATGCCTTCCCTTGCGGTGTTGTTTAATGCGTTCGCATTGATTACCTAAAGAAATTTATTGTAATTGAAATTCGATTAATTGCGCGCATCTTTCATTGCGCTTGGGAAATTACTTAAGTGCGGGGGGAAATTGTGGGGAAAATGCTCTCGCCGGAGTAGAGCGATAGTCGTGACAAATATGCGGTAGGCTGTGACTGCCAAATATCGGCTTGCAATGGAATCGAGCTGTAAAATGATCACTGTTGACTATTGTCTCAGTCACAGCACATTAAAAACTTTGATTTCCAATGAAATTTGATGTAAATATGATTTTTTCGCTACAAATTTCTTCAAAGCGTGACAACAGTTATCGATATCGGTCTTGCAGTGTTGTAAAGTGTACACAAAAGCTTCTATTTTGCACCCGTAGGGCAACACTTGAATGCACGCGGCACGCGGTGGTGAACGCGAAAATCAAAAACGAATTGAGTTGCTGGCAACTGTATTACGACTTTAAAGGAAGTAGATTACGACTTTAAGCTAAGTTCACAATTCTATCGGTAATTCTCGGTTAATAATTGTGTAAACTCTTAACTGTTACAAAAACAAACTATTTGAAACTGTTCACAATGGAAAAGCTTGAAGGAAATTCAAACAATTCGAATGGGTAAGTCCAAGAGCACTTGAGCAAGCTTCACTGTAATTCACTGTAAATAATGCCATTTTCTGAGCATGTTCAGTAAAAACAAAGCTGCAGTGGGGCCTCATTCAGTGTCGGAGGATTCGCGCATGCGCGCAGTCTCCGCTACTACACAGTGGAACAAGGTCGACGAAACGCAGCACGAGGAGAGGTGAGCAATATTTTTATTTCACTTGAGCTGTATTAAAGATGTGTTATCATAGTAGCGAGTTTCCTATTGAGAAGATGGATTTATTGAAGAAGAAATCTGCTGAGAAGCCCGGCGAAGTGTTCGATAATGCTGACATAATTATATTGAGCGCTAGTGATGAGCCGAAAACCGATAAAGAAGTGCAGCATGAAAGGTGAGCAATGTTTACTGCTCCAATTTCAATTTCAATTGTTTCTATTATATGAAGTATGTATGACCTTAGTGCTGGCAGTCTTGTGCAGAATATTGATCAACTGCAGGGGCACGTAAATGAGAAGGCGACCGATAAAAAGTTTGACAATGCCGACAAAAACAGCACGAGCTTAAGCGACCAATCGCAAATCGACTTGGAGTTGGAACTATTCTGCGATGAGGAGGAGAGCGACACAGATGTGGATGTCGAAGAACTCTCAACGCCAAGTTCGACGCCACTGCCCCCAGTTGATCTGGCACCCTTGTGGACCGAGGGGCCCATAGTGCTGAATGTGTTGGAAATGTACGATCAGCAGCCGGAGGACGTCATCCGCACGCTGGACTTGTTGCATCGCCTGATGCCCGAGTACAAGTATTACGATGCTGACTTCTTCGACACTGAGTGAGGAGGCTTCTATGATTTTTATTTCTCTTTTTGAATATGTATATTTGGTAATTTTGGATTATTGAAGAGGCTTCTATGATTTTTAATTCTTTTTTTGAATATGTATATTTGGTAATTTTTGTTTATTTTTTCATTTATGCTTTGTCTCTTTTAATTATATACACATTTCTATAGCGAAACAACTCAATTTGCATTATTTTTATGTTTATTAATTAAGTTTTTTTGTTTTTTTTCGCAATTATTCAACAACTTTCGAACAGAACTTGGCGATTAAAGTAGCATATGAAATGGAATAATTCCGCATGTGATCTCGTTGAGCGGTGGAGAAGGGGGAGGGGTGGGACAGGGGAGCGGGCAAAGGGAAGCATAATAAATGTTTATTAATTATATTTATAAACAAGCGGCAATTGCGCACCATTTGTGCGTCTTTATTTATTTATGCTATTAAACATTTCACTCTGCTCCCTCCCTCCCCCCTCCAGTCTCCACATGCGCGGCATTAATTCAGCTTTGCGTTTAACAATTTTATTATTGAATTTTAATTAATTCAACAAATAACGAGCAAAAAATGACAAAAACAAATTTCAATATTATTTCCCCCGTTGCGAGGCGACAAAAGACGAGGCGATGCGCTGCGAATTCGCCGTATTTTGTATTTCTGGCATTGACTACAAACGATTTCAACTGCAGTTGGTGGCATTGTTTTGCCTTCTAACGGTTCACATGCATACGTGTCTGTATGTATGTATGTAAACTCTGCACATGGTATAGCCCGATATATGTACTTTATATATATTATATATGCCGATAAAATATTCACTCTTATTTCGCGACAAAGCGAGGATTGTGCGCAGTCGGGCAATGAGTTTCGTAAGTAAGGAAACTAATTTGGGATTTATATAAAAAATATTTGAGTAATTTTTTTTTTATTTGTCATTGCAATAAATAAATGTAAATCAATGGGAATTCTTTAAAGAAATCCCCACTTATCTTATTCCCCTTGCAACTTGCAAATGCCTTCCCGAGCGTTTGCTATAAAGTGCCTTAAAGCTCTATAAGTCATCGATTTTTGCAGATTTTCATTTGTGGCGCAACGTGAATTCTTAACAATTATAAAGTTAATAATGTTGTTAATGTTATTTTCCTTTGTTATTCAGATTTTCCGGGCCAAACGATGCGCCGCAGTTGATATGCCTCGGCCACGCCCATAAAATTGCGATGCTTCTTGTGGGCTGTGCGAAACAATAATAACAAAGAGACAAAAATTCATAAAAAATGTATGACACTGCGCTGGAAAGGGACACGCAAGAGAGTGAGAGAGATGTACATAGAGAGATAGCGAAAGAGACAGAGAGGGCAGAAAGAGCGAGCGAGAGAGCTGTAATTGATATTTGCTTTATGTGCACACACATCGGAATTGAAACTGTAAACATATTTTAACAGATGTACAAGCATGTGTGTGTGTGTGTGTGTGTGTGTGTGTGTGTGTGTGTGTGTGTGTGTGTGTGTGTGTGTGTGTGTGTGTGTGTGTGTGTGTGTTCTGGCCAGGCACACACGCATGAGATGTGCACATGTGTGTGTTTACTTTTATGAGTCCTGTCCAAGTGGGAGCACCCGCTGCGACTCAAGCATCTCGGAATCAATATATTAATTAGCGCCAAAGTGAAATAATGCGTTTTTAAAATTGAAACCAACAACAACAACAACAACAGCATGAGCAACAACATGAGAACTTACGATGTTTGTCGATTTCGAGTGCCATTGACGTGCTGAAATGTGAAAAGTTTGTCGAAACAAAGGCGAATGGCAATGGGAAAGCGAGTGCGGGAAAGTGAGATGAAGTTGAAATGCGCTAGAAAAGAGAGGAAATAAAGTAAAAGGATGAAGATTAAAAATATAAGAAAGAGAAAAGTAGAAAGTACGTATAGTGTAGTTTTAATATATTGAGTATAGAATAAAAAATATATTAGATTATCGACGACAGTATAAAGATGTATTGATATATGTAAAAAGAAGGAAGATGAGGATGATATGCACAATGATCATTGTTGGCAGATTGTACAGAGTTTATAGACGATTTTTATTGTAAAGTGCAAATATATGCGGATAATATATTTTATATATTATAATAAATATATTAATAGAGAATCTAATTTGCAGATAATAAACATACATACATATATATTCAATATCTAGTTGAGATATTGATTAATAATTCATAAGGCATGGAGTGTTTATGAATGTATATAGAGTGCGATCTGTGTAGAGTGTTAAATATTTAATCATCATCCGATCTTTAGTTCATAGCTGTAATATGACACATCGGCTAATAAATATCAATCAAATTCTATAGCTGATTCCCAAAGATCTCTAGCTACTCTGCCTGCCTAGTCCTCTCTCTGCAGGGTAGCAGCAACCCAGGTGGGCATTCTGTGATGCTTCATTTGGCTTGTTGTGGAAGCAACAGCAGCAGCAGCAGTAGTTGCTGTTGCCGATTCCTCCTTGAAACGTGAATAATGTTGAAATTTAATTATACATGATTCCAACACAATTCGAAATGGTGAATCTGCTGCATGCTACGAAGCGGCAAGCGCACGACTCAATGAACCACCCAGCCAGCCAGGCAGCCGCACAGCATTAGCGCCAACACACAGCAGCAGCACCAGCAGCAGCAACTGCAGCAGTTGCAGCAGCGGCAAATCCTCCCTCCCCCTCATTCCATCATACTCTTTAATTAGTTAAGCGAAGCGTGGGCAGCGAGCGGCTTTTGGGAAGCGATTGCTATGGTTTTCAATGTATGTGTGGGTGAGCAATGTGCTCGTGCGTGTGTGTGTGTGTGTGTGTGTGTGTGTGTAAGCTGTGGCAGTGGTTGCATCTTTTGTTAGCGCGGCGCACTCAACGTGTTGCCGGCGTAACAGCGCAAGCGAAGTAAAAAATTTTATGCGATTTTCCTTTTATTTGCACAATAATCATGACAACAGCAGCAACAACAACAGCAGCAGCAGCAGCAACAACAACAACAGCAATAATAGCTACAGCAACAAGAACAAACAGCTGGCAAACAGCGTGTAGAATTGCTCGACAACGGCATAATCTGTAGACGCGAATCCGAATGCGAATGCGAATGCGGACGCAGCTCACTCACTCGAGAGTTGCCCAAAAGGCGAACAATGCACGGCAAATGGACACGGGAATCGGGAATCGAGTGAAGTACAGATGTCGCTGCTATATATAGAACATATGCATAATGGGGTATGTGAGGAAGAGCAAAAGAAATTAATTTATTACTGAAGAACTTTGAATTAAATTGAATTTTGAAAACTGCTTTTCACTTCCAACACTTTCTCTTGAATTGAAGCTCTGATCTCATTTTGGCGCTGTTCAACACTGGTCAATCCACATATGCCCCGCTCGCCACATTTGCTGGCTCTAGGGTAGCAAATAGCGGTATACAGCGCTCGATTTTCCAGCTGCCCAACTGGCCGGCTCAGTTATATTTCAAAACTGTGTGCGGCCCGCTGATTTTCCTTGTTTCCATACCCTTCCTTCGCAGAGAGCATGAGCATGCAGGACTCGTGAGTCAGTGTGGAGAAACTCTTTGGTCTTGGCATCCTCGTTAGAACTTCAGTCTCACACGACGTATGTGATGAGTCTGTGTGCGTTTCTCCTGGAATATTGCAGTGCATCAGAGCTTCGGCATGACGTTCATACTTTCCCAGCTGCTTTTTGCTCTTTTTTTGGTTTTGGCATCGGGCAGCCTGGACTGCTGTGCATCTACGTGAATGTATCTGTATCTTTGCAACGGTAATTAAATTGCAACTGCCTTTTGTTGCTGCTGCTGCTGTTCCTGCCGTTGGGCATGAATCAGGCGCCTGCCTAAAAGTAGGCAATGCATTTTTTGCTGCCTCCAGCTGGCTGCCAATTGCCGTCGCTCTCCCTCTCTCTCTCTCTCTCAGGAGAGGGCTGCCACTTGCTCTGTGCGGGTGTGGGTATATGTGTTAGTGTGAGTGTCTGTGTGTGTGTTTGTGTGCATGCGTATATTTTTATATATATGTGCAGCAGGGGCGCCTGGGCAAGCTGCAGTTTTGACAATGCATATCGAATTTGCAGAGGCCAATTTCTCCCAGCTGAATTCAAGAGAGAGAAAGAGGGAGCGAAAGGTAGAGCGAGAAGGAGATAGAGCGAGAGAGGGAGAGAAAGAGTCCTGTTCTCTGCCTGGCAATAGTTTTTGGCAGCTTAATGCCAGAGTGCGTGTGCATTTCTTAAAAACTTGCAGTGAGGAAAAAAGAGACAAGAAGGGTGATAGAGGGAGATAGAGGGAGATACAGGAAGAGAACGGGAGATAGAGGGAGCGTGAGGGAGAGATGGGGAGATAAATGTTGATGCATTTGCTTAAGCGTCAATTTCCCCCAATGCCCACAAAAGTGTGCTGCAAATATGTGTGTTCCTGTGTGTGGGTGCCTGTATGTGTGTGTGTCAGTCCCTATGTGTGTGTGTGTGTGACTGTGTAATGCTCTGCTGAAAGCGATTTTTGGAAATTCGCATGCATTTAGTCTGTGTAAAATGTAGCCAACATTTCGAATGTTTATCTTGGCGAATTGCACTTGAGATTTGCACTAATGGACGACGACTCTCAGTTCCCCTTCCCTCCCCTCTCCTGCCTCTGCCCCTGCCCGCACCCTTTGCCTACCCAGGCTGCCTATTGCTGGCCAGCTGCCAAATCAGTCAGCTCAATTGCCCAAGCTAGCGCACTGGTGCATAATTTGAATGCATTGTCGGAACGATAATTACGAGTATCAACGTTAATTTCAGAACAGCAGAAGAGCTGCACAAAACGACGTCAGTCTCCATACAGAGAGATAGAAAGAGAGTGAGGGAGACAGAGACAAAGAGAGAGAAATAATGAAAGGGAATTCCAGCGAATTGGCAAGCTAAGGCAACAAATGGAATTATTATTTAGCTGGAAAACAGACTTCAATGAGACTAGCGGAAGTTCCAACTGTGCGAAGGGTAAAAGAGAGAGATAGAAGGAGAGAGAGGAGAGGGGGAGGGGGTACTGCGGCTAGTTACGGTTACAGTGCTACTTAGGAATCCCGCAAGCTGTTGACAGCATTTGACCAGCTGAGGGACAGGCAAGCGGGAGGGCAAATGCGACAAGCTGACTTGATCGGCTTTGTAAGCCGACGAGTGTTAACCATTTTAATTGCAGGCATTAATTTGGACTTGGCTGCAACTTGCTCTGCCAGTTGGCAGTTGTTGTTGCAGCTGCAACAGTTGTTGTTGCAGTTGCAGCACCTGCCAGCCATTTGCGCCGTCAAGAAAGATGCGTAATCAAAAGTGCCTGGGCATAATAAATAATTCCTTTATTCCCTGCCAAAGCTGCCGACTTAACGGCACCGACAGGCACAAAGCACTTGGCCGGCTTCACAGATGTCAGACAGGCGGACAGGTGGACAGACACGGTGAGGGGGGAGAAGGGGGACGGCACAACCTGAAAGTGTATTTGTTGCAACAGCATTTGTCTCATTTTGTTGGCATTTAATTAAAACGCTGGCAATTTGTGCACCCTACGCAGTGCACAGCGGTTGCATACTTTCAGGCGACAGTGGAATATTTCAACTATTTGCCACACTTGCTGCTCAACATCATTTGAACTTATGTTTGATATCAATTTCAGTGTGGGACTACCTTCTAAATTCATCAGCTAATCATGTGCAAGGCGGAAGACCTTCTCTCTGTTCCCCTCTCCCTCCTCCCTGGCCCCCTTTACAAAGTCATTAACCCTACACCAGAGAGGGTAGCACTCAGTCGACTACGAGGGGCTGCAGTCATCATATTAGAATGCAATTATGCAATTGCTTTTGTATTGCCGGGACAACAGAGCAGGGCAGAACACACACCCACACACAGACACACACACATGTACACACACAGGCACAGACGCGTACACAGAGCTCGTTGCAGGAGAGTTGGCTGTCTCGTGCATAATTTATAATGTGTGTTCACTTATATATGAGTATTTTATATATGCATTTAATGTGCATTGACAAATGCGATGCCACGCCCACGGCGCCCACATCGATGCATTGTGATGGCATTTACAATTTATTATACTCCGCTCATGTGTGTGTGTGTGTGCACGCTTGTTGTGTGTGCCATTTCAATTGAGTTTATTTAGGCATTAAATGATGATTTAGTTGGCGCCAGCGGGCCATAGGTGGCGCCACTGCAGTGAGCCGCTTAACATGCTGCCTAAAAGTAGGCAACACTTTTGCGCACGATGCAAGTTCGCGGGACATGCGAGCTGAGAAAAGCTAGATACGCCTCAGTTCGCTGTTCTCGTGTTTGTTTTTGGTGAAAAAAGCTAGATTTGACGAGGAAATAGCTAAGCTGCCAGCACTGAACTGAAGTCGCACAAAAGCAGCAACGGCAACTTCCTACTGCTTCCCCCTGACTTCAAGAAGACGCCGCATAGTCGCATAAATGTCGAGTTGTCCTTTTGCAAGGCATACTTAACCTAGCCCCGTTGAGGGAGGGGAAAGCAAGCCCTCTTCCCACCCCTCCTGCGCTGGTCATGCACCTGGTTGCCGGCGCCTTAACTCTTGCCTCGGCCGAAATGCTTTTACAAAAACTTAGAATCGCCTGGCTCGAGCGTTCTTTACGTCCTTGTGGCACCCTCCCCTGGCTTTACCTTTGCCTGCCTGCCCCTTCGCTTCCTGCTCCCGTCCAGCGTCGTCGTCATCGTCGTCGTTGTCGTTGCCTTTGTGCAACTTGACAAACTAAAAATGAAAAAAGTTTTCTATGCCGTCGTGTTGCAAGCGGCGCCTTTTTCAATATCCTTTTGCCAGTTTTACCGCAGCTCGCTCTCGCTTCCCCTCTGCCCCCGCTCACGTTCTCAGACTGTGGCAACTTCAAGCAAGCCGAACGGAGCAGGAAGCAACGAGGAAGGCGACGCAGCAATGGCTCGACATATTGATTTTGCTTTGCCCCTCAATGACTCTCTTTCTCTCAGTCTCTGTTCCCTTCCCTTGGTCTGCAGGACAATAAAATTGAAGCGAGCCATGCCCGCTGCCGATACCCAAGTCAAGTCAAGTCAAGGTGAGTCTGCGAAGATTAAGCTGTGAAAGAGAGAAGATACGAAGTGAGCGAGAGGGAAGAGAGGCGAATAAAGGCAGCAAGTTAAAGCGCAAGTGAAAGAGTAGATCAGAAATGAGGCCGAAAAATGAATTCCAAATAGAAATCGAATGAGGTTATTTAAAGAACTTTAAGACAGATTAATGGATAGATAGATAAATATTTTATACATACACGTATGTATGTATATGTATATATATTTATGTGTATTTACATATGTCTTACATAGTTATGTTTATCACTTTTTCCACTTTAAGCTTAGCGATTTCTTTTCTTTTCTCTTCTTCTCGTCAATTCGTCTTCGCGATTCTTGACATTATCAATGCGCGGCCGATCTCTGCGATGGCTTGGCCAGTTGAGTGACTTCTTGACCTCTGCGGGGGTCAAGCGTCAATCGCTTGAGAAAACTGGTTTGTGGATTTTGTTCGTAACGCTTTATTGCTCCGTCGAACGTCGCCACGCTGATCTGTTGGGGCGAACATTAATTTTCGCTCATGACAGCAGGTCGCAAAGGGGTGGGGCAGCAAGACAAATAAAGAGAGAGGGGTAAAGGGGGAGGGCAGGGGGGTTGGGTGCGACCAATTCCCCTGCAGCTGCTGCTGTTGTGCGTCTCGCTGTTAATGCGTAATTTGCCAATTTACACAAATTCTTTTGGCCTTATTGGATTGAAACGCAAAGAGCAACGCAAACCTTTTGCGTGCCTGGGCCAGTTGGCCGCCATTGCCTTTGCCTCCCTAACTCTTCTCCCCTCCCCCTTCCCACCTTGCTTGGGTGTCAGTTAACGGTTACAGTTACGGGTTCACGAACGCCAGACATCCTTGAACTTGCCACGGCCACGGCCAGGATATCATGTTCGCCCCACATATATTTCGTCTGCCCTTCGCACGTATTTATATAAATCGTGCGCCAAGTCGTTGACTCTCCCCCTCTCCACCCCGCACCCTCTCTCGGACTGAGGCTGCCACGCTGCCAGTTATCAATTGTTTTCGCACACCGTCAAAGGATTTGTCGAGACGTGCAACTCGCGGCGCATGAAATCGGCCTTGAAACGGCCTGATGAATTAGTCGCAACTTTAAGGACGCCACCTTGCCGTGAAGGTGCCACCTGAAGGTGCTTCGAGCACAGCACGCAGTGCTATAAAAAGAAGGTAAGCCATGCAGAAGAGCAAAGAGGAATCTTCTTTAAATCAATTTGCTCATTAATCTCTCGATTATTAAAGTTGCAGCAATAAATTGCAATTGGAAATTATTTCATTTCCGTTCGTGGTTTAAATTTAAATTATGGCATTTCATTTGATGCCAGTTTGATGCTTCAGTGTTAGAGAGTTCGATAGTTTTTTTCCTTCTTTTTGGAAACTAGAAAAATATATTTTTACAATTTATCGCTATCTGCTCTTAGAGTTCTTCATTTTTTTGGCTCCATTTATTCTCTTGATTTATTTGCCAAGTTCGACAAACATAAAAATTATTTCAAATTTATTTGCACTCTCTCTGCGTGTGTGCGCGTGTGTGTGTGTGTGTGAAGTACTAAATTAGTTTATGGTTTATGTCAACACGGTAAAAAAATTGCGAGAAAAAACCATTTGCAGTTCGCACAAATTGTTATTTACTTTAATTACGTCACATAAATCAAATAACGCACAGAAAAAAAACATATTGAGAAAAAAAATGTAGAAATAAATTAAATAAATAATTCTTAAATAATACAAATATCTAATGGGTGGCAGAGTTCCTTGTCGTGGCCTTAGTGGCTGTGTCGCCGGCTCGACCGCGCTGGCCTCGTGCCGCGGAGCTTGTGGTAGCTGCCAAAGAAGTCACGCGGCAGCAGCGCTGCCTCAGCCTCAGCTTCATCTGCTGCCTCCGCTGTTGCCCTCATCTCTGGCTACCTTCTCTGCCTCCATCATTACGTCCATCTCTGCCTCCTTCTCTACCTCCCTCTCTGCCTCCATCTCTGCTTCCCTCTCTGCCTCCTCTGCTGCGAGCGCTTTGAGCAGCTGTCGCTGCTTTCTTTGCTGCTTCTTCTGCTTCTGCTGCTGCTGTTGGCGCTGTCGCTGTCGCGTGTTTTTCTGGCGCGGTTGCGTCTTGTTCTTCTGCTTCTTCTGCCTCTTCTGCTGCTGCCTCTTGCTGGCCTTACGTAGCTGTCCATGCTGGGATCTCTTCCTGGAATTGGGTCGCGGCCTGCGGCGCTTGCGAGCACGCGTGGCCTGCAACGTGTCACATCATCATCATCATCATCATCATCATCGCTTGCTAGCAGCGTTGGCATTGTGGGCGTGGCCAGTTCCGGCAGATCCTCCACATTCTTAACATCCCCATCCTCCAGATTACGCCAGCTGCCGATCGACCTGCTGGTGCTGTTGGTTATGGTGAATGTTGTTGTTGTTGTTGAGGGCGTTATGGTCGTTGTGAAGGTCGGAGAGGGCGGCGATATGACGATGACATTGTCCTGCGGCGGGGGCGGGGGCGGGAAGAGGTTGCGGAACAGCATGAACTTCTTGAGCAGATCTCGCCCGCTGCCGACATCCGATGCACTGCGTCCCTGGTGTCGAGGGAGACGGTAGCCTGGCGAGGGTGGTGAGGAGTGTACATATTTATAGCAAGTGTAGGGATTATAGCAAGTATTTTTGACAGATTCTTTGTCATAGAGCGGGTGCAGAGTGAATGGCAAGTACATTAGGATTTATAGGAACTGCATTAGTATTTATAGGAAGTGCATATATTATAGCATGTGTGTAGATTACGGCAAGTGTGTAATTATGGTAAGTGTCTATAACGTGGGAGTCGTAAATGGCTAAATATATAATAGCAGTGTAAGTATATAAAGATGGAGGGTTAGAGCTATAATTATATATATGTACATATATTATAGCAAATGTAGTGATTATGGCAAGTGTATGTATTGTAGCGTGTGTATATATTATAGCAGCTACATATGTTTAGATAGAATATTTATATGTGTATATTATAGTAAGTTTGAATGTACATATATTATAGCAAGATTATGGCAAGTGTATATATTGTGGGAAGTGTACATATTATAGCAAGTACCAATGGTATACCAAATGCATATAAAAGGAAGTGTTGATTATATATTATAGGAGCAAGTATATAAATATTATAGCAAAGGTAAGATTATAGCAATTAAAGTTTATCAAAAACTTTTTATACCAAATATATTAAGGTTTCGCTGGTAAATCAATTAAAAGAAAAACTCATGCATGTTTTATAGCACAGCCAATTAGTTTAGTATAATTAAATCGTTTATGGCAAGCTAATCAAATGATGGCAAAGTATAGCAAGTTTCTTTATATCAGCTTGCAAAACGGGTTAGAGCAAAGGAAACATTTAAATTATAGCAAGTGTATTAGTTGTAGTTATTCCATAGATTATAGCAAGTATTTCGAGTATAGGAAGTTGATCAACTGGTTACGCTTACGCTTCGACTCGGCACTAGCCGCCAGCAACAGCAGCAGCAACAGCAGCGACGCGAGCTGCAGACAAGGCTGCATTCGCAGACAGACCCGGAATCGGGATCGGGAACGGGATCCAAGCGGGCGTCGGGGTGGGAGTTCGCTTGTTGAGCCTGCTGTCATCGTCATCGTTGGTGTCGATGGTGTCGATGGTGTCGATGGCACTGTGTGTCATCCGATGTTGGTGGAATGTGGCTTTTATAGTCAAAGCGATTGCAATTAAAAAGTTTCTCCCCAATTCTAATTGCGAACTTGCGTGCGCTGCGACGTGTGGCACGCGTGACGCACGCCTTGACACGGTATCATTAGACGCGCCGAAGAGCTCTGGCTGTTCTTCCAACTAGAATGTGTCTAGGAGAAAGCGAGGAGCAGGGAGGGCAGAAAGAGATAGCAAGTGAGTGCTGTAGGCACAGTAAATCAAATCTAATAAACTCGACAATAAACATGCGCACATAAATCTCGGCAGGCGGCACGAACCAACAAAAAACTGGCAAATCAAGTTGCAGCCCAGACACACACACACACACGCACGCACACAAAGAGAACTATGCACACTCGCACACACATG
The DNA here is from genome assembly GCA_018151435.1 of Zaprionus africanus. Taxonomy (NCBI): domain Eukaryota; kingdom Metazoa; phylum Arthropoda; class Insecta; order Diptera; family Drosophilidae; genus Zaprionus; species Zaprionus africanus. Next base: position 1,561,618 of record JAECXB010000096.1, read on the forward strand.
TGTCTGAGAGATACAATACTTATGGCCGGCTAAGGCAAACAGCCCCAGCGTGTTGTATAAATAAATAAACGAATTTATGTTTTTCCACAGCTCGACTCCGGCTCCAGCTCCGTCTCCAGCTACGTCTTGGTCTCGGGATGTATGTGTATGTGTGTGTGTGTGTGGTCTGCCATCCGATACTATATACACTGAGTGTGGCATATTTTTTTATGCACATATTTATGTTACTTGACGAGCAGCTTTGCGGCCGTATCCCTCGGCCTGATAGTGTCAGTGCGTGAGCCGCACAGGCAAATAACTTTAACATAATTCACTTAAATCTTTTCGGTTTAATCTTGAAAAGTGTTTCACATGCCTGGCAAACACACACACACACACACGCACACGCACACAGCGGGACAGCTGGACGGACAGTTGACAGTCGGATATGGCAAGTACATTGCAGCACTTGCCTCCCTCGCCCCATGCCACACGCAGTGTCCCTAACGATATCCCTAACGGTATCTCACTCTGATGTTGCTGCTGTTGCCGTTGCTGTTGCTGCTGTATCTGCAACTATATATCTGCAACAGTGTGTAGCAAGTGCAGCTTCAACTTTTGGCGCCCCAGTCAAAATGTTTTCTTGTAATTTCCCAAAGTGTTGCGTCAATAGCAGCAAGTGTCCTCCCCTTGCCACGCACCCCTTTGAGTGGGAGAACAACACAAGAGAGCGAATCATAATAGCAACATCACTCTGGCATCACTGTGGCCTGATGCGTTAATAATAAAGTTAATTAAACGAGTTACGATATTCGATTTCCTAGGGAAATGGGGCTGCAAGTTACAATTTGATTGACAACTGTAGTAGTATATATAGTATGTATAGAGTATCTATTAGGTATGTGTCTGGCAAAGTCATAAACACTTGTGCTCGCCAATATAGGCCTAGTATTTTTTGGAATAAGTAAGCAACTTTATTCAACTTTTAATTTCTAATTTATTCATTATAGTTTGTGCTTCATTTAATATACATTTTGTAAATAAATGTGTATAATATATATATTTCAATTTAAAATTAATATAAGTGCTTAGTTGTGCACTCTTATTATTTTAATAACAATCGTTCCCCCTTAAGTTTCCTTCACGCCTTTCACACTCTTCACATTTATTCATTCTGTATTTCTTCATCTTGTATTCATAGTCGTCTTAGGCATTTAATATCAACATCATTTTAATACATTTACACACTCAAATATTTCTCAAGTAATTTATATTATTTATTCCCCTATTTTCTGCTTATTATCACCCACTTCCCCCCGCGCGTCTAGCCACAAAGAACTGAGAAAGTTTGGCAATCAATTTGGGATTTTGTTTGTTTTTGAATTGCTGCGAAAAGCCAAAACAAAATTAACGAAACTCCATTATTTTGTTCAATGAAAAGGTCTTTAATAATTTGATTATGAATTTCTCATTTCGTGTTTGCCTTTGCCTTTGACTGTGCCTCGATTGAAGTCAGCATCAAATATGCAGCACATTTTGCTGTTGCTGCTGCTCTTACTCTTCTTGCGGTGATTCCTGCTGTTGTTGTTGTTGCAGCTCTAAATCCAATTATAAAATTTTGCATTAACTTAAAAGCTTCTTGTATTTATTTAATTTGTTATTGCGGCTCGGCCTGGCTTGGCTTAGCTTGAGCGAGCCTTGAGTCGGCACTCGTTACTCGGCATTGTTATTCTTGTAATTTGCTATGTTGTTAGTTTTCCCGTTCGCCTTGCCAATTATTAATGCCGTTATTGACACATACTCACACACACACACACACAAAGAGAGACTCGCGCACATGTGAGTGTTGCCAGCAATTAGGAAGTTCTGGCAGCGCCGTCACTGTCGTCGCCATGGCAGCCCCAGCTACGCACAAATCATAATTGACACATTACTATCAAATTCCTTGTGCCTCTTCCCCCTCCCCCTCTCTCCTGCTGTCTGACTGTCTGTCAGATTGGCGGATTGGCACGCAAATGCATTGCCTTTATCGGACTATCTATTTCTCCATCTAAACATATTTCAATATTCATCAGCACGCCTCGAATTCGATTCCTCCTTCAGTCCCCGCAAGACTTGCTAAGGCAACTGCCGAATTTCTTTAGCTTCCTTGCATTATTCGCATAGTTGTTGTTGCTGCAAGCAATATTGCATTAAGCCAGAGCCGGGCACAGCCGGGCGTATGCTTAATAATTTCATTTGCCCGGCTTCATTTACTTGCACAAACACAAGAAAGAGAGGGGAATGGTCAGAGAGAGAGAGAGAGAGAGAGAGGGAGCAAGTTGCACTTGGACTTAGACCCGAGAAACAATTCGAATTTCAATGCGATAATAATTTACTGGAGACTTCTCGGCAATTGTGCGAATTGTTGCATCAGGGACGGACTTCGATCTCGAATACCTCCAAATGCCTTTATAATCGGGCATTGTTCATGCTGCTTCGGCTAATCTCGTCGGCCTCAGTTGACCCCCAAAGTGTGTGGTCAATCATATGTTATAATCTCCAGACGAATCTGCACTTTACAAAGCTTTCCACTTCTGCTCTTTGAGGAACTCAAGCAACATTCGCTTGCACATTTGACAATGAATGGCAAATGTATTCGATATGGCAATGCACAGCGTGCGCCGAACTCCCTCAACAATTTAATACGCACTTTATCACACATCCAGCTGTGGCTCTCCATACTCGATTCTCTTTTTTATGCATTGCAGACTTGATTAAATTGTATTTTGCACACTTGCTCTCTCTCAGTCTCTCTCTTTCTTTATCGCCTGCTGCAGTCTCTGCATGATGATTCACTCGTTACTCACTCTGCATATTTGCTTTTATGATCCGCATCAGTTCGATGAATCTATTCGAGGTGTGCAAATCAAGTGCAATGAATATTGCCAGCAATGGAAGAAGATCCAGAGATTCCCAGCTTGGATTGGCAAACAAAGTTGGAATAATTGCAACTATGTCAAGCATTTTGTCTGCGCTTTGTGGCAGCTGAGTTGAGCTGATGAGTTGCCTGGTCTGACTGATTTGCTTGCAATGAAAGGCTTTCTAATGAACAGCTCTCTTCATTGTTATTGGCTTATGCTGTTTATCAAGCTGAGCCATATTTCTTGAGTTTAACAGTTATAATTCCCAACAGCAAACTCGCACTCAACTAATGTCTTCCTTTCCCTTAGCTTCTTTGCTTGTTGCTTGCTGGTTTGAGATTGATATGATTCTACAGTTTGAGCAGACATATGATATGCTTGCAGTATATATGATATGTGCTATAAAATGCATGTTATATATTACGATATATAATTTTTTTTTTTTTTTTTAACGTTGAATACAATAACTGGTCCAACGACACCAAGCCGATGCTTGTTGCGCCATGTATATTCCTACATTTCCTCTAGAGACAATCATCTACAGATCTTCAACTGTTTTATTTGCATTTTCAGAATAAATTAGAATAAATAAAAAAAAAAAATTGATAGAAGGAATCGAAAGTGACTTAGTCTACATGGACGAGTTCGGGGGTCGGGGAGTTGGCAACGTTGTTGGGCAGTGCGGTGCAGACTTAAACGTACTGCACGCGACGCAGGTTCCTGAACGGCAAGAAGGAATTCCTGATGGCGTACTCGGTGGGAACGTTGGAGCCTGTGGCGGCGGCGACGGCGGGGGCAACGGAGACCACGGGACGCTGTCTGAGGCGCTGGGCAAAGAGCTGGAAGCGCGAGCCGGCTGCCTTCTGCGCTGCTGGAGCAGCATCTCCGCTGATCTCTGGCTCTGACTCCAGCTCAGGCTCGACGATGGCCTCCACGGGCAGAGCAGCGCCACTGGCGGTCACAGCATCGTCCTCACTCTCTCGGATTGGCTGAGCAGCGCCATCGATCAGCTGGCGGAACATGCGCAGATTCAGTGGCACATAGCCGACGGCATTGTTGCCCAGCGTGACGGGCACCAGGGGCACAGCACCGCCAGCGTATCCGCCAGTGTATCCGCCAGCATATCCGCCAGTGTAGCTACCTGCGCCGAGTGCAGCCTGATTGAAATCCATCACATTGTAGGGCAGCTGCAGACCAGCGCCGGCGTTCAAGGCCATCAGATTGGCACCTGCATCCTGGCCCTGACGCGTCTGGAAGTACTGCAGCGGCAATCCCTGAGTGCGCAGCGAGTCGATGGGCACGAAGCGGGTGGTGGTGCCGGTGGTGGTGCTGGAGCTGGCAGGCTCTGTGCTGTTCTGTATGTTCGTGTTGGTGGTGTTGATGATGACGGTCTTGTTCTCGCTTCCCGCACTGTTGTTGCCACCGCCAACTGGCAGCACAAACACAAATGTCTTGCCCAGGAAGCGTCCCTCGCCCGCCTGCTCATTGCCTGCGCCCAGCAGACGCATCTGTTCGGCATTGGCAGTGGCAGCAGGAGCGCCGAGCAGCAGCTGCTGCAGCTGTGCGGGCGTAACCTCGGCCGCGGGCAACAGGTCGAAGAGATCAAGACCTTGTGCACTGCGTGGAGAGTTCTCGGCCAGCTGTGGCTCCTGCTGCTGGTGGCTGCGTGGTGCGATGGTCTCGACCCGCTTGAAGGGCGTCTCGATGTACTCGTCGTTGCTGGCGAATGTGGCATGCCACAGTGGCAGCCCGAAGCCGGCCAGCTGGGCTGCACTGGCACCAGTGCTGGTGCTGGTGGCGCTGGTGTGCACACGGCGCTGCCGGCCCACATTGCCTGCCTGGCTGCTGGCCAGGAGCAGCATCGACACGATGAGAGTTGCGCTAGGCTTTTGCATGTTTTGCTGGGAACTGGGTTGGCTCGGGTTGCTCTTGCTCTTGACTGGAAGGGCTCAAGGTGCTGAGTATGCTGAGTTGGGCAGCCGCCCGGGCTTATATACCTCGCTGGGCTGCTCCAGTTGGAGTGCTCCGCTAATGAGCATCATTTATCCGCCGCTTATCGCACGCGCTTATCGCTGCTCCCCGAAGAACAACGCGATTTCATCGCGATAGCTGCAGAGTCCAAGTCGGAGTCGGAGTCGGCGCTGAACCCATTAATCTTGGCCAACTAGTGCGCGATCTTCGCGTCGGGTTCGGGTTCGTGGAACATGACGTTAATTACGCCAGTTGGCCGTGCAGACTATCCCGGCTATCCAGAGCTTGCCTGCAGTTGATTGACATTCTGCACTTGCTGTTTGACTCATTTGAGCCGCTATTCACACAATTTTCGGGTACTCACTGTGGCCCACAGCTGGCTCTTCCCCCTCCTCGGGGGGCTTGGCTCGTCACATTGCGGCACATTTTGTTTGTCAGTTTGGCCCAAATCGGCGACGGCGATTCCATTTCCAAGACAAATAAATATTTTGTTGCATTGCTCGTGCCCCCCCTTCTCCCGTCACTCCCTTCCCGCCCCTTGCTGCTTGGTTTCTGCACTTTCTTCGGCTTGCCCGACAATTTTGTTATGTCATTTTCATGCAAGAGCGAACGGAGTGTGGGGGGAAGGGAGCAGAGTGGAGGCAGTTAGAGGTGTGGTTAGTCCGGATCTCCCTGCCTCCCTCTCGCTCCCTCTCTCTCTCTCTTTCACTCTCTCTCGGCTGCTTCGTTCTGTCTGTTTGTCTTGGCCCAATGTGTCAAAGTCAACTTGGTAAAAAGTTTGCTTTTTATTATTTCGTTGCCTTCATCGTCGGCATCGTTGGCACTTTTTGAACTTGCCACTTGCCTACCCTACCCCCTCCACCTCTCCTACTCACTCTCTCCCCTCGTCTGGCAGTGAGCGCGCAAGCGAGTACGAAAATATTATAGCATACTTTCCGGCGCTGGGCAAAATATGTACGAAAACAGTGCGCAGTGGGCAAAATTGGGCAGCGAGTGAACTAAAAACATAAGATGAAGAACAGGAAAAAACGGGAAAATGAGCAGACACAGGGTATGCACGACTAGCAGTTGCCCAGCAGCAGTTGCGAGCTGCCGAGCCTGTGACAGCTGAGAGGAAGTCTCTTCAAAGTCTTTTTTCCTCTGCTGACTTTGTGCATTGGTGTTGCCCACTCGGCAGGGGGCACTTTACAGGGTATTCTATTCATTTCGGTTCGGGGTATCAACATAAACGTGTTTGTTAGACCAGAGAGCGAACAACAACAGCGCAAAAAGCAGCCCTGCCATAATGCGATTTTGCCAGCGTCCTCGACTGCATTTACAAACCGCGCTGCCCGCGACCAGCCAGCCCCCCGTCCCCTCTCCTCTCTCTCTTTCTCTTCCCCCTGCAGAGCTGTCCCGAAAGCGGCTTTCGCAACTGCGCTTGCACTTTGCGTTGCGAGCGCGTTTCTTTTCACTTGCCAAACAGTTTTTTGTCGCAATAAAAATTTAAGTCGATTTTATGGGCACAAAAAAGCAAGTCGAGAATGGAGAGTCGCCGTCTCAGTCGCCGTCGCAGTCGCAGTCGAGAGTCGAAGTCTTCGTTCTTGAGTTGAGTTTCGAGTCCTGCTCTGCCCCGCCCCCCGCACCTGCCCCCGCGATGCTTGAGTCGCAGCGTCAACTCTGAAATGCAAAGTGAAGGCAAAAATTACAATTCTCTGGCAAAAAGTTTCCATTTCTCTGGCGATTTTGTTGTCTCAACTTGGCATTCATATGCGGACAAAGGGAAAGGGAACGGGGGGCAGGGGGAAAAGGCGAGCCGAGGGCGGGGTCGGGGCGGTGTCGTCAAAAATTGGAAGGTTTATTTAAATTTCAACTTGTTTCGAAAACGTTTAAAAAGTTTCCGCTACTAACTGACTGCTGATAACACAAAGTATTCCCCGCCCCCAGCCACCCCCTTGCCTTCTTCTTCAGTCCCTCCCCCTACTCCACTGCTCACTGCGCCTTCCTTTTGCGCGCCGCCTCTGGCTAAGTTGAACAACTGACGCAAAAGTTGACTCGTCTTGGCCTTAGCGCAAAGCTGGAAAGTAGCAGCAGATGAAGTGGGCGGGTGGTGGGGTAGGCGTGGCAGCTGGTCTGGCGGAGCAAGCGGGGGGGGATGCGTGACGAAATTAGCACAAAATATTTTATACATTTTTTGTTTTTCAGTTTCTATTTTCATTCCATTTGGTTTCGCAATGAGCCGCGGCTTCGTTAGGACTTGTCAGCCAGGTAGAGTTACTGCTCCCTCTCCTTCCCTCCTCCCTCTCTCTCTCCTCTTCCTTCCCTTTTCCTCTCCTCCCCCTTGTGAGACTAAAATAAGATTTGTGCTGCGCTGAAAATAGACACGAGATGTCAGACTCAAGCTGACACATGTGGTGACTGCCAAGTCAATCAGAGAGACAAAACCCGAGCTCCGGATGTGGGTCGCCAGGTATCAAAGAAGGGCGCTGGCGAGGGGAGGGAGGGAGTGGGGTATGAGTGTGTCATGACAGAGGTGCGACAGCAGGAGAGGGAGTGCAACTCCACGTTGATTGTGTTTGAAATTTGGAAATCAAGCTGCCTTTAAAGTTGTTCCAGCTAATGAGGCAAAGGGGGAGACAGAGAGGGAGAAAAGGATATTCGAGTCATTAATCGGCTGTTTATATATAAACAAAGCCTGGGCTATATATATATAGGCAGCAGATATTTGTGGACAGTAAAGATTGCAGCGGAAATTGAGTTTTAAATTGCAAGAAGGCAAGACGAGCAAAGGTTACAAAACTCGCTAAGAGATCAGAACAAGTTGAGGTTAAAGAGAGTATATATAGGTTGTCTATGTTATATATGATATATAGATAATGCAAGTATATTTATACTATATATTTTTTATATATAACATACCTATGCGATTCACGACTATCCCCTGCTAAGGCTCTCTCTGCAAATGGAAGAATGTCTGACGAGTCTTTTCGTTTGACAGTTATCTGTTGTTGAGAGGAGGAAAGGAAAAGGTATAGAGAGAGAGAGAGGGGGAGGAAGGTGGGGAGGTAGGCAGGACTGGAGTGTAGAGCTGACCATGTGCCATGGTCATTAGCAGCCACTTTGGGCTTGACACATTCACCAGCACTGCCAACGAGCATGAAGATGAAGATGAAGATGGAAATGGAGACGCGAACGTGGACTCGGACAAAGACAAAGACGAGGTCGAAGACGAGGACGAACACGCAGAGAAGACGAGACGAGACGAGGAGCAGGGTGCGGGGTGCGGCAAGTGAGTTGCAACTAATTTCAGTTTAATTTGTGTCAGTTTTTGTCTTAGCGACGCTTTTCTTTTCACACTTTGCCCGGCAACCCGCGACGTCTCGTTACTTATTATCCTTTGGCTCCTTCGCGCTGTGCGACGTGTAAATGCTGCTAATGACGTCGTCGCCAGTGCACACAAAAGGCGCCCCCTGGCGGGCAGCAGCAGTGGCGGCAGCAGCGGGAACAGCTTTCTTCGGTGCTTAACTCTCGCTTGGCGCTGCTCAATGTGCCGTGAGCAGGCCTCATCCGCAGGCCTGTCTCTCTATCGCTCTGTCTTCCTCCTCCCTCTCCTCCCCCCCTCTCTCTCTCTTGCTCTTCCTCTGTCGTCTCGCCTTTAATGACTTCCTTCTTTAATTTAGCGAATTTATTATTTTAATTTGCGCGCTTTTCGTTTCTCGGCGCAAATTCGCCGGAGAGAATTTTCGGTTTCGATTTCGATTTCATAATTAGGGGACCGGCTTGGAAGTCATTTTTAGGTTGCCATGGGGGCGCCAAGCCCTTAAACCAGCCACCCACTCCCCGAAGGAGTGCAAAGGGGGGAGGGGGAGGAGGGGGGTTGCCCCCATCATTCATGGCGCACATAAACCGCCGGCATCCATGATGTTAATGCGCTTATTTTCATGTTAATTACCAACAGACAAGGAGGCCTCATCAAGGCATAGTTTGGCCGCCCGCTGGCAGCAGCAGCAGCAGCAGCGAGAGGGGAGCGGTGGGGAGGGGGTTGCAGGAGGAGCAGCTCGGGCACGCTGCCATCACTTAAGCCGCCTGCGGGCTCAGGGACCTGCTCAGATTTTTGCCAGGCGATTTAAATAATTGACAGATTTTCGCGTTTTGGGCAAACGCCGTCGGGCGCCTTTGTTTATGTTGTTGTTGCTGTTGTTGCTGTTCCTGGCCGCCATCTTGTCTGGGCAGAACAGCACTACCCCCCCCCCCCCTACTTGCTCTCTCTGCGTGCACGGCAGGGGGTCAATGAGGTGCTTGAAGCAACGAGCCAAGCATCTCTATCAGCATCTTCATTTTCATCTGCTGCGCTCGCTTTGTTCGCTGCGACATTAAACTGTTTTATCTTTATGCGATTATGTCTGCCCCCCTTCACCCCCTCCCTTCTTCTCTCTCCCTGCCACTGCCTCCCTCCTGCTGCCGTCCCTGTCCAATGTGCATGCGTATGCCAACGAACTCTTTGCGCCCAAAGGATTTGTGTTTGACAAAGCTAAACGCAGCACGCGCCCAGGCACGTAAACCTAACCCCTCTCCCCGTTGCCACTCCCCCTTCCCTACCCAACTTGCCAAACTTCCCCCACCCCGAGTGGGCCCATTCAATATTGGTTTATTGGCCAGTTGAGCTTTTCACAGCGATTTCAGCCGTTTAGTCCGAAAGCAGTTAACGGTTACAGTTATTGATACACCTGCTGCATCGGTTCCCACAGCGGGAGGGGGGACGGGGGTGCGGGGAGTGTGGTGCGGTGTGCTACGCATCGCTTGTCTTAATGCGCGTGTACCTATCGTGAACATGAACATATACATTTGCCTATGTCTAAGCACATAAAGGCGCCAAATGGTTATGATAGCGACAGAGATAAAGACAGAGACAGAGACAGACATATGTGAGGGACCCTAAAGGCGAATCGGGCCTGGGGCGATTCCACTTAACCATCGATTTGCTGGCAGTAGGCAAAAGAGAATGAGATAGCCGGACAAGAGAGAAGAAAGGCAAATAAACAAAGATGAAGCAAGAAGAAATGCAGATAAATAACGATGAAGCAAGAAGAAATGCAAGGAAGTAAAGATCAGAAATATTTGATAAAAACTCTTCAAATACTTCAGTAAACTTCAGCTAACTGAAACAGAAAACAATAAACATATCAATTCAAGAAAACATATATAATATGAACGAATCTAAATAATGAAGAATGAAGAAAAGAAAAACAAAAGTAAAGATGAATAAAAAAGAGAAACAAATAAGAAGAAATGGAACTTACTTCTTTTCACCTGATTACAAATAAATTAAATTCCAATAGCAATCTATGATAAAGATAATAAACACAAAATTAATATGAAGGAATCTAAACAAGTTAGAACAAAGAAGAAATACAAATAAATAAAGTTTATGGAAGAAAACTAAGAACAAATAGAAAAAAAGTATTGGAAACTCTTCAAATACTTCTGTGATATATATAATATATATAATATATTTATATTTTTTTATAGAGTTTTGTATACATATGCCTTGTTGGGTATTTTCCAGTTGATCATTCTGCACATTAGTACAAAATGAAATGTCAGACTTGGGCTCAAAGGTTACCAAGGCTAAACCTGAACTTAACTTAGTTCTGTAAAGTTTAAACAGTAATTAGGAAAATAATAGGATACCATTTGCTGAATAGAGAAATCTATTTTAGAAGTATAATTAGTATATATTGAGTATATTCCCCTGAGTAATACTTATAAGCACAAATCAGACTTTACTTCGATTTAATAACATTCAATGTAATCAACGTTAGCAGTCAACCTATTTTCTCTTAGCTCGGCAACTGGATCTCGAACAACAATTTAAGCATAATATTTGTACATTATGTTGATAAATTATACTTATTTACAGAGTGTATGCATACTATAAACATACCCTGTTGCCTACACCACTACTAAATGATATCCTAGAAAAAACTATGGAAAGTAATTCCAGCTCTGCCCAAATCGAACTTCATCAAAATCGACTTCTCTCTCTCCCCTCTCTCTCTGTGTCGACAATTTGATCGCTTTGCAAGCAGTTTGCAACACAGTCTGGCAACGCTTGCCCACCTAGCTCACTGGCTGACTGGCTAAAAGATGGCGCCACAGTGCTCTTGTGTGATGTTCTCGAATTTGTTTATGCATTTTATGACAGAGCTTGCAACTTCGGCGCGGGGTCGTCATTGCCACATTTGAGTGGCTGCAGCTGCAGGTGCGATGCCACATGGCGCAGTCAGCGATAAAAGTCGTGCACGACTAACAACAACAACAACAACAGTCAACAGCAAGGGGAGGGGAGCGAGGGGAAGCTGCTAAGCAGAGGCGACGACAATGAGCTCTAGCCCCGACGTGCAAAAACAATGAGGTGATAAACTTGCAGGCTCAACGCACAGCAACAACAAAAGCCACAGCAAGGGGAGGCAACAGCAACAACAACAACAACAGCAATAACAGCAACAACAACAGCAACATCGTCAACGCGGCGCACGTCGTTGATGGCGCTTTGGAGTGGCGAAGCTCGTGCAGCGCAGATAGAAGTGCAGCAGCAGTTGCTGGCCAGGATCGCAAGGGGTGGCCAAGGGCAGGAGCAGGGCAGAGGAGGGGAGGGGGAGGCTGAGGGAGGGTCTTGGCTGGTGCTAGTCCTAGTCCTGGTTGGGGCATTCGTGTGCATGCAAACAACAAAGGAAAATCAGCAGGCGACTTGCACTTGTTGTTGTTTCCCCCCATTGTTGTTGTTGTTGTTGCTGCCTTACAAGTTTTCATGTAGCCCCCTGACGTTACGTTATAGTACAGCCACACACACATACACACACACATAGACACACACACGTGTGTGTGTGTGAGTTTCTTTTTTCTGCTCTTTAACGTGTTTCAAAAGAAGAAAGTTGGTTGACTTTTGAATGACTTTCTTGTGCTCTCTCGCTGCTGGGGTTCACTCTTCTTCTTGCCACATCCCATGACTACCCCTCCCCCCTCCACCACTACCCCTTACTCAACTCCTTACTCTGGCGCTTGTCTTGCCATTCTAGCTGTCGTTGTTGCTGTATTTTGTATTTGCTTTATGTGTTAAGTGCGCTGGGCCCAAGCGCGCAAATTTCATCTCCAGCTCCTTCGGCGCCTGCTGCTCCTGCTGTGCTGCCCCCGCCCCCCTCTTGCTGCTGCGCCACTGCTTCATGCTCGTCTTCTTCTACTCCTTCTTCTTCCCCTTGTTCCTCTTCTTCATCCAGCTGCTTGTAACTGACGCTGACATCGCAGCCCAAAATGCCATAACCCGCAGCCCGCACATCACTTCCGGCCCCGCTGCGCACCTCTCTTGTCTTCTCAATCCCCCCCCCTCTCTCTCACTCTATCTCTCTTTCTATCTTCCTCTCCCTTCTGCATACTCAACTGTCCTCTCGCAAAATTGTTGCACAAAAAGTCAAGTCAAGTCGAGTCGACTCGAAAATCTAGTTACAATTAAAGTGACAAACTGCGGAAGAGAGGGAGAGAAACAAAGACACAGAGTGAGAGAGAGAGAGGAGGGGGACGGGGAGAGAATAGGAGATAGGGAGTAGTGTCAAGGGAAGAGGCAGATGCAGGTGAAGGAGGTGAATCCAAGACGACTTGCAGCTGTACATTTGTTTTTCGAATGGGATCCCCAAACAGGAAACAGTGCAGAGAATGAGAATAGACGTAAGGCAGAAAGAGGGAGAAAGAGAGGGAGAGAGAGAGGGAAGAGGAAGAGTGTGCGTGTATGCTGTGCATATGGGCGAGCAACAACTGCAAAGTGTAAAGTACTCCAGCTCCATTATGCGATTAGTAATCCAAAACTGCAGTGAAACTTTCCCCATTGCAGGTCGTCATTGCTAAGCGATCGATGGAAAGAGAAGTTGAATTACTTTGCGAAGAAATAAACAATTGGGAGAAAGAGAGACAGAGAGAGAAAGAGGGAAGGAAGGGGAGAGAGAGAAGCAGAGAGTCAAATGGCATGCATAGATAATTTCGAAGAGGAGATATACTATACAGAAGTTAAACACATAATGATGGAATAAACAAAGAAAGAGAGAAAACAGAGCTGGGGCAGAGAAAGAAGAGTGGGTACAAGAGATGAATAAAGAAAAAAGCTATAGTTGAGTGAGCGCGACTGTGATGTGACAATAAGTTACTTTTATGTTTTGCGTATTTTGTGTTGCATACTTTGGGGAGCTACTTCAAAAGTGGCTTCAGAAAAACGACTTCTTTAATAACTTCTAGATTAATGATCCGATTTAATTTTTTAATTAATAATTTTTAGGAAACATTTAACCGTTGCTTATTATTATGTTTACCAAAAATGAAATGTCCTGCATTCAAACTACGCTTGGAATTCGTTTTTTATCTATTTATAGAGGCGTAAAGAGGGCGTGGTCAAATTTTAAAATATGCTTGTTCTACGTACAATGATAACACATATTGGTGCCAAGTTTGGTAGCCATTGCTATTAAAATCTCTGAGATCTAGGTATTTATACGGATAGACAGAGAGACAGAAAGGAAAAGAGAGACAGACAGACCGATGGACTATATCGACTGATGCTGTTAAAGAACACATATATAAAGTAAGTTCTGTCTGCCAAATCTCCTTCTTTGGGTAAAGGGTATAAATAAGAAAGACAAACAAAAAGAAAGAAACATTGGCAGAGAGGCAGAGAAATGCTACAGAAAACATAACCAAGAAAAATTGAAACGGGCATAGAAAGGGAGTTTAAAAGTCTTAAGCCCATTTACAGGGTATGTACGGGTCGTTGTTATGCCTTCCTTGCCCGAAAATAAAACGAACTCGAGTCTTTTTGATTCTTATGGTTAACATTTTATTCGTTCATCATCGTTTTGGGGGCTAGCAGAGAGTGCAGGGGCAGAGGGTGCGGGCTGCCTTGCAGATCTGCTTGGTTGCGCATCTACCCTGTTACCGTTTACTGCTCCTCCGCCTCGTCTTCCTCGCGGACGCGCTGACTCAGACGGCGACGTTGCTGCTGTGGCTGCTGGCGACGACGCTGTTGCTGACGACGGCGCTGCTGCTGACGACGTCGCTGCTGCTGCTGTTGCTGCTGCCTGTTGGCGGGGCGACGCTGTCCGTTGCCGTTGCCGTTTTGCTGGCCGCGACGCTGGTTGGGGCGACGGCGGCGCTGCACCACGCGACGGTTGCCATTGCCGTTGCCGTTGCCATTGCCATTGCCATTGCGGATGCGGTTGCCATTGTTGCCATTGTTGCCGTTGCGAACAGTGTAGCGGCGCCTCACCACGCCGCTGCCGTTGCCATTGCGAACTCCGTTGCGGTTGCTATTGCCGCGGCGGCGCTGCTGCTGACCAGGACGACGACGGCGACGACGATTGACGCCCTGCTGACGCGGCGTGTTGTGGCCACTGCCATTGCTGCTGCTGCCGTTGTTGTCGCTGTTGCTGTCCTCCACATTGCTGTCCTGCTGCGACTCCTCGGGCTGCTGCTCGACGTCATCGGCGGCGGGGGTAGAGCTCTGCTGCGACTGCTGCTTCAGCGGCTGCACTTGACCCACCTTGACGCTGGTCACCTCGTCGCAGGGCACGTCGCTGTAGATGACCACGTTGCCGTAGTTGCACACAATCTGCTGATCGTCCTCGCCCTCGCCCGCATCGTCGGCCTGGCGGGGCTCGATGCGACCGATGCCGCGCTTGTCCTCGATCTCGTAGATGTTGCCCGACTTGGTGATGAACCCGGTCACCTGCAGTGGCTTCGCGTCCTGCACCTTCAGCGAGGACTTGAGCTGCTGTGGCTGCTGCAGCTGCTGCTGCTGAGCGGGAGCTGCCTGCTCCGCTGTGGCCTGTGGCTGTGCTGGCGTCTCGACGCTGACGGGCACCAGATGCTTCTGCTTCATGGGCGGCGCATTGATGATCATCAGTGGCTTGGTGGGCTTGCTCTCCGTTTTGGCTGCACTTGTTGGCTTCGCCGTGGAGCTGAGCAGCGGCGCTGCCGTTGGACGCAGCTCGTCGCGTGCTGGAAGGTGGCAGGAGTGGAGGTGGGAGGGTGGAACAGTTGTTTAGTGGTGCGGGTTCGAGTGCAGGAAGAGAGATCAAAAAAATTTACCGCTCACCAGTGCGAGGCCGCCGACCAACAGGGTCAGGACCAGGAGCAGCTGCTGCAGCTGCATCGACTGCGATCCGCGTACGATCGATAACATATTCCACTTCATTGCTTGCTGTGCGGTGTGTGCCAACTGAATCGGGAGTCCGACCCGCTGCCCGCTTATATTAACTCCGCTAGCAACTGCCCGATCGGTGCATAAATCATTAGCCCTAACGGCGCTTTTTCGGCCAACATCTTCTGGCTGGAAGTTGTTCTTGGGGCTGCATAATTAGCCAGCGGATTGGCCAAGCGACTGCGAGACGAGACGAGGCCGAGTTCAAAGCACGTCTAATGCCGGCTCGACCCATTTAGACGCCGTCCGCTGTCCGACGATGCTTGGCCTCTTTCGGGCATCCCTCGTGCCCTGCTGGGCTTTCTATTGGCCACGTTGATACGTTGGTGTGCAGAGTTCATTGCCTGAACTCTGGCTTCATTAACATTTTGCCACAATATTTTGAACATTCTTCTTTGTTCGTTTCTGCTCTTTCGCATATGTAAATTAGTCTCCAGGGAGGGGAAGAGGGTCGAGAAGGGGAGCGGGCATCGATAGATCGATTGCCGAACAACGATCGCGTGTAATTTCTGCGCAGCTTCTTGCTTCGAGCGTGAAATATTTGACCTGAGAGGGCAGCACATACTATACACATACATATATATATATAGACATATATATAAACACCTTCCCGATCGGTTTCTATTTACTTGCCCGGGGTTTCAACTGTTCTTTCGGCTGTTAATCATCTTTCTGCTGCTGGCTTCGGCTTCGGTTTCTTGTTCTGTTTATTCACGACTTACGGCGCAAATGAATTCCTATAAATCGCGCATAATTGTTATGGCAAATATGAGAAATGTTTCAATAAATCAACAATTGATTTGCGCTCTCTACCACACAGTCCATACCCCTTCCCCCCTGCCCCTTGCCCCTTAAGAATTTGGTACTCTAGACATGAAGCTAGGCAAACCAGTTTGGTCAGTCGCACCGTCGCAAGACATGGGCGCCGAGAACTGGTTACATAATTGCTGTAATGTTCTGAGATTAGCTCGAACTACTGATGAAATTATGGCCATGATTTCCCTATTATTTGCCCATAATTTGCTATAATTCAATATGACTGCACAGTGGAGAGGGGGGAGGCAAACTAATGCACTAAAGTAATGAGGAACCAGCAACGGTGTCGAACGATGTTCAGCTAATTGCATAGCATATGCCATGCATGCTGCGCTACTGCAGTATTATTTGTTAGTATTTTGGTATTCTAGTATTTCGGTATTTTGTGGTAACACGCAATGTCACATCTCAATTAGTTTTGCCCAAATTTGATGCCAGCTCACGCCAATTTGGGCAAACAAAACTCTTTTCGAATTCCAGGAAATTGATGAAATGCCAAGATGCGAATGATGTGTGTGTGAGAGAGAGTGTGTGTGTGAGTGTATGTATAAGTGTGTGTGTGTGTTTGTGTATGAGTGTGTATGTGTGTTTGTGTGCGATCCAATTGGATATTGTTGATATTTGACCTACGAATTAGCAGAGAAATCTAGCCGTAAATGCGTCAACTCACCAACTAGGTCACAGTCTGCCTCTCTTGCCCTATCCCCATCTTCCTCACACTCCCCTTTCTACTCCCCCTCTCTGCCACTGGTTTATATTAACTGACTGTCAACTTTATTGCAGGCTCAAACACGTTTATTCTCATTGAATTTCGATTTAGATTTCATAAATATATAAAAAAATAACAAAAAAAAGAAGGGAAGAGCAGCTGCCTCAACCAATCTGCCCGATCCGAGCAGGTTTAGTGGGACAGCTGCTTCTGCTTCTCGCTGTAGGCGCGCAGTGCATCCGCCAGCTCCTTGAGGCTCTGGCCTTGGTCCTTGTTCTCCTGCTGCTTGCGCAGCTTCTTGCACATCTTCTTCAGCTTCTTGCGCTCCTTCTTCTGCGACTTGCGCTCCGAGCTGTCGTCATCCTCCTCGGAAGAGTTGGAGCTGTCGCGCTTCTTGCGCTTCTTCAGCTCGTCACATTTCTGCAGCAGCTGCTGCAGTTCTTCCTCGTTCTCCTTGGCCGATGCAGCTGTGGTGCTGGGTGCTGCCGTCGTGGATGTGCTCGAGCTGCTGCTGCTGCTGCTGCTGCTCTCGGCTGGGGTCGAGGTTGTTGCCGGCGTGGTGGTGGTGCTGCTGCTACTCTCGCTGGTGCTGCCAGGTGTCGTGCTTGTTGTTGTGCTTGTCGACTTGGCCTCGTCCGCTGCCTTGGCCTCTGTCGTGCTGCTGCTGCTCTCGGGTGCGCTGGTGCTGCTGCTGGTGCTGCTGCTGCTGCTGTCATCCTTGGCCTGCTCTGTCGTAGTCGAAGTTGTTGCTGGCGTTGTGCTGCTGGTGGAGCTGCTCTCTGCCACCTGGGGATAGCCAGTGCTGGACCAGCAGCAGCAGCTGGCCAGGATCAGGCCAAGAAATAAGATCTCCCTGCGCATTGTCTATGTTAATTTGCCTATGGCGGTTCAATCGACACTAAGCCCAGCGACGCCTAATGCATTTATTTATATATTCAACGCTCTGCGAAGACATGATCCCCCGTCTCCCCCTGTCTCGTTCGCCCCCACCCATCCACGGTGTATAGGCTACCTCCCTCCCACTCCCATGCGGCGGCGGGGGTAACTGGTTTTCGTTGGGCGAAGCTCGGCGAGTTGTGTACGGTGATTTTTCTTATGCATACGCTACGCGAGAATTGATGGCGTCCATGGGCAAAAACTCCAAACTCTTAACTCTTAACCGGTACCGCATACTAATGACTCGTCTGTCCCATGTTTTCTATGGTGTCTCTATTTGTTTTTCTCTCCACTCTTCAGTGGGCACAAAAAACGTGGCCAAGTCCATTAAAAATCTATTAGAATGCTAACACCCAAAACAAAAGCCCAAAATATTGAAGACGGGGGTTTTTTTTTGGGCCTACAAGTGCCAGCCTTGAGGGCACGTGACAAGCGGCTTTGGCAGAAGCTTTAACAAGCTCGAAGATTCAGTTGAAGAGAGGTCGAAAATGAATACCCAAGAGCTTTGAAAGCACAGTGAAGTGAGGATCAAAAGTGTCAAGTAGAGTAGGATAGATAAAGTGCCCGCTAAAGCTTTAAATGATTGAAATAATACAAAGCTTGAAACGCAAAGCTTTGAAAGCACATTGAAATTTCATGAGTTGAAGTGCAGCTAATTTAACCTGTAAATTTGCAAGCTCAATTGAAGCACTTTGATTGGTCATAATTGGCAGAAACTTCGCGCAAATTGAATTATGATAAAGCTGATAACGCTGTTTTAAGCTTTTTTAATTGACTTCCAGTGCACTAAGAGCTGAAAGCTTAGCTGTGGCTACCCAGCTCACTCTTTGTCTACCTCCCTCATTTATAATTTAAGTGCAGCAGCTTTAAAGTTGCTCGAAGTGCCGTCGATGTCTGCGCTCGCTTGGCCCACTTCGATTGGGGCTGGCGCTGTTCGAGCTTAATGATTTGTTTATATATTATATTTATGAGCCGAGGCGAGGCGAGTAGAGTTTTCTGTATTATTTACACTGTTATTTTTATGCTTCTCGTCTCTCATTCCGTGTTTGCATTTCTGATTAACGATTCGATTCCGTTCGATTCGTTTCGTTTCGATTGCTCAGCTCCGATGTGGCGCGGGCAGGCCGTGTTCCGAAACTATACGTATACATAATGCATATATCTGCCCAATTAGGCTACCAAATGTGAATGAATTAAAGTATTCTTTTGCCAGAAGTTTTGTGAACTATTTTTGATTCGCGTGTGGGGCGTGTATACCCTGAAAGTATTTCTATGTGAGTCAGCGATGTGTTGCAGTCTGTGGACCACTCACACACACACTCTCTCACACACACACACACATCTGTTTGACTCTCTTTCGGAGCCTGTGGCTTACTCATATTGCCGCTAATTGTTTATCAATTGTTAATTGTTTAATGCGACTGCAAAGTGATGCGGCATTAATGCAAATTGCAACAATTTTAACATTTGGCAGATTGTCAGTGAGCTGCCGTTGAGCCTGCATATTATCCCCGCCCTCCGCCCCCTCTTCGAGTCACAATTACAACCCCCACGCGACCCCAACTGGAATTAAAGCTGCGATGGGGCAGGGCAGTAGCTGCCCATCTCGGACTTGCCCCATGGACATTAAGTTGCTCTTTTGCGGGCTAGCGAGAGTCTTTATATGTGTCTGTGTCTATGTGGGTGTGTCTATGTGTGTGTGTGCAAGTAATTGAATAAAAAGCGAAAAACAAATAATTAAAAAAGGCGTACGTGTAGAAAGGAGAACTGAATAAAGCACATCAGCTTGTCGGAATCCTGATCCGCTGCAAGTTCGTGTGTGGTGCGGGTGGAAGGGGTCTATGTGGTTCAAGGGAAGCAGTGGCAGGCTGTGGGGGGGGGGTAGATGCTGGGGTTGCAGGCCCAGCTCGGTCGTAACCCTTCAGCAAATGCAACAATTTTAATGAAACAGAGAGAATATGTTAATTGCGTGTGAAACCGCTGCGTCGAGTTGCCACTCGCAGCGAGTCGCTTTTATTTATTATTATAATTTTCTCCCCTTTTTTGCAGTTTTTTTTTTTTTTTTTGGTTTCTCCCCGCCCCGCTCTTCCAAGCCCCCTTCCCTTCCCTTCCCTGCGTTCGCTCTCGTTTCGCATTTACACAGCGCAAATAATGCAGCGCAGCAAGGTACTCCTACGTCGCTGTCTCTGTGTGTGTGTGTGTGTAAGTGAAATAACATGTGTATCTTGCTGCATGTGTGTGTGTGTGCGTGCAACTACTTTGACTGCTCGCGCTGGCAACCGAGCCACATCTAAATGGGAGCAGTTTTCGCAGTTTCGCTGGCTCTGCAAAGTAAATGCAAATCTTTCGCCTCCTCAGCCGAGAGCATTCAAATTATGTTAATTAGACAAATGAATTGTCAGATGGAAGAAACAAGAAAAAAACCCACACTGAGGAGCATCTCTCCCTCTCTCTCTCTCTGTCCCCCTTCTTCATCTGCGCTCACGCTCTAGAGCTGAAGTGGTGCCAGGCCCTTAGTAAGCCAGTGATATCAGGCAACTTGTGCGTGTGTTTGTGTGTGTGTGAGAGTGTATATGTATCCCCCTCTTCTGCAGAGAAGTAATTAAATCACTTGTCACTGTTTACTCGGGCGGGTCTCATATATATTATGGTTGGTCGCGGTGATAAACATTTATTACATTTGTTTTATTTAAGAATATTTATTATTATAGTTATTGCTACAGTTGTTAGGACTTCATTTATTATTTTTTATTTAATTAATTCATTAATACTGCATTTTGCATTTCTATTTTTATGTTTAGTATTTATGTCATTAAAAGTGTAATTGCTATTATTATTAATATTATTTTTTAAATTATTATTTATATTATATTTTATATTATTGTTGTTATTAGTATTATTATTATTATTATTATTATTATTATTATTATTATTATTATTATTATTATTATTATTATTATTATTATTATTATTATTATTATTATTATTATTATTATTATTATTATTATTATTATTATTATTATTATTATTATTATTATTTTTATTATATTTTATATTATTGTTGTTATTATTATTATTATTATTATTATTATTATTATTATTATTATTATTATTATTATTATTATTATTATTATTATTATTATTATTATTATTATTATTATTATTATTATTATTATTATTATTATTATTATTATTATTATTATTATTATTATTATTATTATTATTATTATTATTATTATTATTATTATTATTATTATTATTATTATTATTATTATTATTATTATTATTATTATTATTATTATTATTATTATTATTATTATTATTATTATTATTATTATTATTATTATTATTATTATTTTTATTATTATTATTTTTATTATTATTATAATTTTTTTAATTATTACTATTGTTATTATCATAATTGCAATTGTAAATAACTGAACATAACAAATAAGGCATTTTTATTGCAGAAGAATAAAGAAAAGCTCATCATGCAAGCAAGGGAACTCATTCAGTATATTTTTTAAATGCTTAAGTTCTTTTACATCTATCAGAAAGAGCAACTTTTGAAGAAGTTTATTCCTGTAGATGTTCTAATAGTTACAACAACCATTGCTTATTTCAAACCAAACCTCCAGAATATCCCCTTTAATCAACTTCAATGTATTTAAGGGAACTTCTCCGCTACCTTTACTTTGCTTTAAGCAACATTTTCAGGTTCTGTTGGCTGAGCTGTAGTCGGAGCAAGTGCAAATCGATAAAGCGATGCTTGCGCTTTGTTTACGAGTCTAATTGGCAGAGAAATCGAGCATTTATTTTATTTAATTATGCCCGGCGAGACTCGAACCGGATGAACCGATTCCGCTAGCCAGTTTGAAGAGTTCTCCCGGCGAGTTCTTTGCGCAATTCAAATTGAAATTGAAATTGAATTTGAATTGTGAATTGCGTTTGCGAATGCGATTGAACCTGATGCCGGGAATTCATGTTTACTAAAATGCAGAGGCAGGGGGCAGCTCCTTCCGCTCCTTCCGCTTCTGCCGCTTCCTAAACCCTTGCCCACTGTGGCCCACCTGTCTTGGCAACAAATGTCGGGGCTTAATCCAAATTATCATCATAAGCGCTGCACTAATGAGCACAACTCAACATAAACAGCGAACTGCTGACGGAGGACGCAGGACTGTGGATGGAGGAGCGAGGACTGAGGAGTGAGGACTGAGGACAAACGACTGATAGCTGACGACTGTTGGTTGATGACTGACGGGCTGACGAGCTGTCGGGCGAGTGGGGCTGCGACTGGGCTGGCTGACATGGCTTGTTGGCAAAGAAGACAAAGTTGGCAGTTTCTTTTTTTCAAGTGGCAGCCCGTTGTACCCCTCCCTCCCCTGCCCGCCCCTCCCAACCCTCTGCCACTGGCAGCCTTGTCGGGAAGTGCATTTTCATCAGCATAATCGCAGCGTAATTTCGCCACAAATAATCTCGCACTTTTCGCCCGCGTGACTTCGACGTGACACTTGGCGCACGCAAATCGCGCATACGCCGCGTGATGCGACCACAGCCAAGGGCTGCAAGCAGCTGAATGTCCTGGTTTTGCCTGTCTGCCTGATTGCCTGCCGTGTGCTAAAAACGAAAGGCTCGCAAGAAAAAAACAACACTGAAACTGATCTAAATCCCTCGTGTCTGTGCTAAAAACGAGGCAAGCCGAGCGTTGCAGCACAGGCGCAGGCGCAGGCAGCGACGGCGACGTCGACAGCGACGCCAGCGCCAATGTTTTTGTGTAGTAAGAGCAGCTTAACAGCAGCGCAACAGCGACGCAACAGTCGCTTCACAGCAACTGGGAACAGTTTGTGAGCGGAGCCAACGAACGAGGCTGGCTACGTTTGCCTGAGTGGATGGAGCAGCGGAGGGTGGAGAGGGGGAGAGAGAGAGAGCTGAGTATTTGCTGCTTCCTCTTTTTATTATAATTTTTTGTTGTTCTCGGTTTATTTGGCACTCGTGTTGCTGCTCGTGCTTTTTTATGCCGCGTGTGTTTTGCTTGTGTTTTCGGTCTTTGCAGCATTTTCGCTTTGATGCGTGTGGCATGTTTAACGGCACTTGATGCCAGCACCAGCACCAGCAACAACAACAACAGCAACAACAACATCAGCAGAGGCAGCAGCAGCAACTGTTCCGCTGTGATTTGTGCGTTGTCGTCGAAGTCGAAGTGGAAGTGGAAGTGGAAGACGGCGTCGTCAGGTGCGGCGCCTGAAAGCGGGCAATGCATTTCAATTGCTTCGTCGCTCGTTGCACTTCATTAAACCCAACATCGACAGCGGCTGCCAGTGCATTTCGTGTGCTGCCTGTCGCAGTGTGCTCGGCGTGCGCCACGTGACCTTCACACACACACTCACGCACACACACACGCACGCACACTAAGGACACATCACGTAGCCGTCACGTAGCGCAGGCATAAAAGCCAAAGCAAACGAATGAGCTCGCCCCAAAATCGTTGGCAGCACACACACACACACACTCGTACACTCGCATGCTAAACTACTTAAAATCCTGAGATTGTCAGACACATTTCGCAATGGGAAAGGCAACCTCCCCACAAATTGCAGGAATTGCAGTCGGAGGCAAATCAGAAGCAGAAAATTTCAAAAATAACTTTCGCAATTTGTTTTAAATATTTATCATATTTCGAAAAGGAAAACGACGCTTAAATGACCCGAAATAAATTTCACAAATTTAATTTTAATTATTTAATTCGAGGAAGCGTGGAAAAGTATCTCCACCTGGCAACAGATAAAAAATTTGGCAAGCTGCCGCTTTGAATTCCGACTCTCTTTCTCTCACCTCTGCCTCTTTCTGGCTCTGGCGCAGTGTGCCAGGCAAATCCTTTGCATTTGTCTATTTTAATCAACACAAAGCGAAGGCAAAAAACGAGAAACAGCCAACTGAAGTGTGGCAAATAGAAAGGGACTGAAGAGAAGGAGAGAGAGATGAAGGAAGGAGCGAGAAAACAAAATGATTAGGTAATGTAATTTCGCAAACCGTTTGCCGTGCGGCTCTGTTTTTTTGGTTATTCAGTCCGGCTCCGGTTTCTCCTTCTCTTGACATTCCCATTCCCACTCGCTCTCTCTTTCCCCTTCCCATTCTCACTGCCGTTCCCACTCCATGGCATGCCATTTTTGGCTGTCGTTGACTTCGTCTAACTGTCCAAGCCAAATGTCCATTTCAGCTGTCCATTGTTTTGTCACTTAAAAACACTTCACCTGGCAAAAGCTGCCGAAAAATAACATAACAGAACAAAACTGAACTGGGCAGGAAAATTATCCATGCCAACGCTTGCCAGCTCACACACGCGCCTCGTTCCTCTTTCTCTGCTTCCCCCACTCTCTCCCCTTCGCACGGTCACTTTATGCCACTCTCTCTCCAGTTATTTGCAGCATACTTATGGGCAGTTGACAAAACTGTGTGTGGCAGCTATTTCACGGTTGAATAGTCGAGCGCAGCAATCTTGGTCAGAACTCAGCCACTTATTGGAGTCCGGAAAGTGAGGCAATGCCAGGCTGTACAGAGTGGAGTGAGAGAGGGGAGGGTGGGGGTCGACAGGTGCCACCCGCATGTTTTGAGTTTAGTTTGAAAAGTAATCGAATGTTATAATTTCCATTAAACTGATTTCCCATGAGGAATGCAAGCCAAACAAGCCAAGCCAAGCCAAGCCACACCGAGTCGCGTCGAGTCGAGTCGAAGCACAAGCGCAGGCAAAAGCCAAAGCAGAAGCAAAAGCCGAAGCCGAAGCCAGGGCCAAAGCCAACCAGTGTGGGGCAACAAACGTTGCAATCTTGATAAGTGTGGGAGCTGCCTGAAGCTGCGCCTGGATGCTGTGCAGGAGTGTGTGGCCAGGGGGAGGCTCGCCTGCCCCTGCCCCTGTCCCTGCCCCGTCCCCACCCCCGTGTGACACTAATGTACTGCGCGCCAGCTCAAAGGAATCGCAATCGAAAGGCAGCCAGGCAACCAGG
Source organism: Zaprionus africanus (assembly GCA_018151435.1). Classification (NCBI taxonomy): domain Eukaryota; kingdom Metazoa; phylum Arthropoda; class Insecta; order Diptera; family Drosophilidae; genus Zaprionus; species Zaprionus africanus. Next base: position 1,586,152 of record JAECXB010000096.1, read on the forward strand.
CAACCAGGCAGCCCAGTTAATGGTGACATGCATAAAAAGCTGCCCCAGCCAGTGCTCTCTCAACGGGCGCCATGCAACTGGTCAGGGACTGCACTCCCCCCTCGCCACTCTCCCTCCTGCCACTCTCGTCTCGCAAATGAAATATAAATTAAATTAAATTCCAGAAGCGCAAGACGCTTGCCCAGCACATGCATAAATCAAGAGTTCAAAGTGCAGGCCAAATGTCATGTCGGGCGCTCTCGATATTCGTCGATGGTTTTTGCAGGGCATCAAAAGAACAACAACAACAGCAACAACAGCAACAGCAGCAACAAGCAGCGCACAGAACGCACGACGCACAGAATGCATTGCATACTTTTAGGCGACGCTGATCAACTGGGACCAAAGCAACAGCAGCAGCGGCAGCAACTGTTCCCACAGGAACAGCTGGCAGTGCGCAGCGCATAAATCGGAAGTGAGCACGATTTATTGTAATAGATAAATAATTACGAATTCTAATTCATTCATTTCAAATAGTTCGGAATACTTTTCTTTTTTTTAATTTGTCACGTTTAGTTGCATTGAATATTCTAATCGATAACTGCAATGCAACCTGCGCTTCCAGCCTTCTGTAGAGTGTCAATTTAGAGCGCCTATCCCCACCCAACTACTCAGCTTGTATCAGTTTTTTGTCGATCGTCGCTGAGCACATAGCAAAAATAAACAAGACAAGCTGGGAAGGCTACGGACGAGTGCAGTATCGGCAATAAGATACCCCTCAGTCAGTCAATCACTTCAGCAAATCGATGAAGAGGTAAAGTGAAACCATGCAGTGTTTGTGTCTTTGTGGAGGCAGTTGCCAGTATATGTTTGAATCTGTTTGCATTATATTCTATTATTATTATTCAAGAATTCCACATTTGTCTGTTCTAAGTTATCATTATTTTAAGCATTGGCTTCGCAAACTTCCATACTTATTATGTTATGAAGTTATATTGGCGCAGAGCCAAGTCTCTCATTTCCCAACTCCTTCATTTGCGCAACGTTAGCAAACCCGTTGTTGAGCACTGTCAATAGACAAGGAGTACAGAAGTTTGATGGACAAATAAAAAAGCAGTCGAGAAGTCGCAACGATGGGTATCGTATGTCTTGTTGCACTGTTCCCAGTCCCGCTGCAGACTGGCCACCAGTTGAGGCTTGCCAAGTGCAGTAGGAGTCGGGTAAGCTGTCACCTGCGTCTTATGCAAATCACAGTTGGAAACGCCAACAACAACAACAGCAGACAGCAATGGCAACAACTAAGGGGCAGGGGGGGGAAGGAGGGGTAAACACAAACAAACAACTGGCAATAATTTGCACATTTCCGTTACAAATAAAAACCTATTCACTTGGCTAATATGGCCGCAGCGATTCATCCGGTGCTGGGTGCGTTTCAACTTCAACTCCAGCTCCGACTCTGACTCCGACTCTGACTCCAACTCCGGCTGCGCTGGGTGCTTCAAAACTTTCCGCACGCAATGCAATAATTTGCCCAACGCCCGAGCTAAACTCAACGGTCAACAACGATGCCCTGCAATGGGTCTGAGTGGGGTATATCGATGGCACTGCTCAGAGAATGAGTGAGGAAAGAAGATATCAAATTAAAGGTAGCTTAGGCGACTGTTCCCAGTGGGAATAGCTGCTCTGCACTTGGCTTGATTCCCTCTAAATTGCATTTTCATATTTCCTTTGCAATTTGCGAATTCGATTTTTGTTTAGCGCATCTGATGCGGCGACTCATTGCACGTTGCTCGTTGCCCACCTTGCCCCGCCCAGCAAACGCATTTGTTTATATGTCAGTTAGTCAGTCAGTTGGACGTTCAAAAACAGACAGAGCGAGTGAGTGAGAGTGGGAGAGAGACAGGGAGGGAGGGAGAGACGGTTTGGTTGGCTGCATTTGCAAGTCGTTAAATGCTTTTGTTGCTCCGCATTCTCTCTGCGCTCACTTGCAGCTGCAACACACTTTTCGCTGCCAGTTGTTGTTCTGCTGTTGTTGCTGTTGCTAGTGTCGTGTTGCTGTTGTGCTGGTGCTGTTGCTGTTTGTTTCGTGTCGCTGGCATTGTCAATGCTTCGACTTCCTTCCGCTTTGGCTAACAAATTTGCGTCGTGCATGCAGGCCAGGCAAACATAATCATCATTATTGCTGCAATCAGCATATTTGGCAGGCTTTAAGTGCTCCCCTGGCGTCGCCCCCAGTCCCCCCAGTCCCCCCCTTCTCCCTTTTCGTGCTTCCCTTCAGCAACTATTCTTATATTGTTCATCCTCTAGAGGGAGGAGAGGCAGGAGAAAAAACAGCGGCACACGGAAGTATTGTAAATTTTATGCTCCGCGCTGACGTTGGCTACACTTACGGCAACAACAGCCACAACAACAGCAACAACAACAGCCAGAACAGCAACAACAACGAGCAGGTACGCCATAGTTGCCGCCATAGTTGTGGTTATGCTTAATATCCGTCATTAAAATTGTTGTTTGTGCGCTGCAACGTGCCCTGCCCGCCACACGGCTCGGCTAGCAACAGCAACAGCAATGGCAACAGCAACAACAACAGCAATGGCAACAACAGCAACTGCAGCAACAACAGCGAGGTGGCAACCCTCAAGTGCGTGGGTGCCTCATTGACTACTCCGCGTGCCGTGGCCGCTTAGGCGCATCCTGCTACTCAGCTGACTTCGAGTCGCCCCTCGGCTTGGGCGCTGTCTCTCTCCCTTTCCTCCCCCCTTTCTCTACACACACATTGACGTTCATGTATGAAGTATGCAAATATCGTATGTTTGCTCGACTGCGGCGCCGCGCGGTGCATTGCACGATAAGAATCCATTGGGCAAAAATTAATTAGTCAATTTGCATGAAATTTATGTACAAAGCGCGAACAAACGAAACGAATTTTGATGTATTAGGCACACATGCCTCACCAGCAGACACCCTGTGTGTGTACTCCGCTGCCCCAGGTGGCTCAAGAGTGCCAGTAAGTGAGGCCACTGTGCTTAGCTGGCTCGCCAAGTTGCACCTCCAGATGGAACTAACAGGAACACGGCTTGTATACATGTATTTTATTTATATATTTATGCATTATATATACTCGTAGTATATAATTAAACTTAGAGAGAGAGTGTGGTATAGCTACCAACATAAGGTTTTCCTGCAGAAGAAGAGGGCGTGGCATTAATTTAAAATTAGCTTTGTTTTTATGCCATAATAAGACATATCATACTCCAATTTCTCAGTCGTGGCTCATATAAGATCTGAGTTATTTTTGTTCATACGCACAAATTTCCATTGCCTGGGCTGCTTTCATTTAAAAGCTCCATGGAATGCATTACAACAAGTTAAATAATATATAGGAGTGCTTACGTTGTCTTCCTTTGACACATCTACAACCTTCTCCAGTTTTAAATGCTTTCGATAGTGCCGACCTTGTACACATTATACTCCTGAGCATTATACTTCTGACAGATGAACTGCCTGTGCACAGTAGGCTATACGTTGTAGACTGTAGTTTGTGGCATTTCTCGTCTAGAATCAAACCGATACAACGTCGTATCACAGTCTCAAAAAAAGCATAGGAAAAAAAAAAGAAAAACTCGCTGAGTAAGTGCAACGCCATTTAAGAAAGGCGCGGGGAACAGGCTTGAGAGTTGGGCTGGGGTTAAGTTTATTTCGAAAAGATGATACTTACTAATGCTGTGCTGCTCTCGCCCTGGCAGGACATGGCTATGCACTGGGATGTGAAGTGTGACGGATGCGAGAAGATCAACCTGGTCTACTATCGCTACAAGTGTCTGCGTTGTGCCAACTACGACCTCTGCGACGTGTGCTACGAGAACAAGGTGGAGACGGGCCGCCACAGCAACAGTCACCCGTTCCAATGTCTGCTGGACCGTGCTGCCCGTGAGTTGTTCTTCAGCGGCGAGGAGATACCCGATCTGTGTGCCGACAGCTTCACTTGCCCGTTCTGCGGCAAAATGGGGCACACCGTCAAGGAGCTGGTGAAGCATGTGCAGGCCAAGCATCGCGGCGACACCACGCCCGTCATCTGCCCCCTCTGTGTGGCTGTGCCCTCGGCCAGCTCGGTGCGCCTGAGCAATCTGGTCAGCCATGTCTCGCTAATGCACGGCATGGGCATTCTACGCTTTGGTGGCGGTGCCGGTGCTGGTGCCGGTGCCGGAGCCGGCAGCAGTCCATTGCGCAACACTGGCTTCGACCTGCCAGCCCTGGCACGTGGCCATGGACGCGGGCACCTCACGGCCCATGTCACTGGCACGCCCAGTGCCAGCCCAAGCGCCAGTGGCGGGGCCAGCGCCAGTGCCGGCGCCGGGGCAGCAGCGGTTGCTCATGGACACCGCAATCGCAGTCCGCCGCCGGAGGCAGCTCGTTGCGGCGGCTTTCAGTGGCCACCGCGTGGACATGGTTTGGGCAGCAGCGCCTCGCAGGAGGAGGAATTCTACTCGGAGTCGTGGCTGCCAGAGCAAAGTTCGCTGAGCGGCAGCATGCACACCATGCGGGACACTGATCTCGATTTGGGCCACGAGCATGGATCGCCGCAGGCGCGTCGAGTAACGCCGATTGTTCTGTTCCAGCAGGACGTTCCGCCACTGCGCCCGACTCCTAGCCGCGCCGAGCCAGTGCATGGCGTCGAGGAGGACTTCAGCGACATCGAAACCGACGACGTTGCTGCACACGAGCCGACCTCCTCCATATAGAGGGTGTCCAAAGAGCGGGGGCAGGACACGGGACAACACGCTTCTAGTTTTGTTCAAAATTCATGTCTTCTCGCATTGGCAGCGAGCAATTAGCCTGATGCTTGTAACAACTAGTATAAGCGTCTACACATACATATGAAATCGAAACCGATGTAACATACCGAATGCAACATACATCAACATACACACAACATACATACAACATACATACAGCATACATGCAACATATGCTCAGAGGATATTGGTAGAGGTGCGGGTGGAATAGGAGTAGGCTTTGCAAGTGTCAAACGGCTATACTCATCGATCCTTCTTCAGGGAAATACTTTACACAAATGGCGCAAAGATGCACACACTCGATAATACACCGAATAAATGAATTATAATGCATCTCAGCTTTTGTTTGTGTAGGGGGAGAAAGGGTGCTGGGTAGCCTAGGCCTGATACCGATTACTCAAAGGGGGTAACTGTCTTAAAGGCTTCTTGACTATTGAGAGATCGAGCATTGTCTGGCCAAAGGAGTTAAGTTTCTCTATACTCTGCTTCTGCTGAAGATTTACTTAAGGTATCCGCGTATGCCCTGAAGAAGAAAGTTGCTTTGGGGACTCAGCTTGATTTCGATAACTCCAAGGGGATAATGAGTTCAAGGGTTTCTCGATTGTAAAGAGGTCGAGCCTAATGAAGCTTAGGTTTGCAGAGACTTAACGCATTTTAAACTCCTCCTCCGCTGAAGATTGCTGAACACATGAAGATTATTAGTGTCAAATATAATAAAATAGAGAATACAATAGAGAGTGTGATATCGATATAATATCGATGGTTGCCAGGGCTGCTGGGAATTAGTAAGACCTAACTCCATTACGACTCCCTTTCAGTGGCAGATTACTTTGAGGTTTCTGCACATACACTGCGTTACTTATACCCCATAAATACCTTATCTATATGCCATTAGCATGAGATTACTCATAGGTATTCACGCCGTGGGGATGACCGTACTATCGGTGTTTTTTAGTGCTTTTGCCACAGTTACTTTTCGTACGCTCGAGTGGAAACTAATTACAAAAGTAAGCGCCGCATTCGGGAAACTTTCAAATGCGCTTTCGCCTGCGTCTCCCTCAAATCTCTTTTGCTCTCTCCTCTCTCTCTCTCTCTCTCTCTCTCTTTGCCTTCCTTCTTGCTGTGCCTTATGAGCAGGTGCCTGAAAGTATGCTCTGTCTCCGGCCAGGGAAGTGTTGCCCCCCCAATGTCTCCGTAACTGTAATCGGCTTAGAGGTGAAACCTTTTGTCATTATAAAAGGATTTCAAGCTTGACAAAATTTCCATTTGTTGCGATTTGGCCCCAGCGCACACACACACACTCACACAGAGGCAGGAAGGAAAATACACTTACACACACACACACAGAGGTACAGTGGGGCCAGCTTAGTTAACTTTTAGCTGGCAGCATCGTCGGCTCTTTGATTCTGTTCAAAGAAATTAAGATTCAAAAACCGATACGATGTTTGTTCCCAGGCCCAATTATAAACCGGTCCTCGGCTCTCGGTCCTCGGTGCTCGGTCCCCTCGATGCTCGGCTGGAGAGGCCTAAGCTAGGGGCCGGCACTCGCTGCTCGAGGTTAGCCCCTCAGGTGGGGCCGACTGTGTCTGTCAGTGGGAAATAAATTGCCAATCGAACTAGATAAAATCAGCTGTGTAAATAGTGGAAAGGCGCAGATAGGCCACGTTGTACCTCCCCCCCTCTCCTCCCCCGCACCCTGCATCCCCTTCAACTATGCCAAACTGGAGTGAACCACATCAAATCAAATCAAATCACAACAGAGCAGAACAAAACAAAACAAAGCCGGAGCCGATGTCGATGTCGATGTCGTTGCCGTTGCCGTTGCCGTTGCCCTGTCGGAGCACAGGTCTACGCGCACGACCACCTCCTCCTGCTCCTTCCATCTGGCTTTGATCTGTGCGCTGCGTGCGTGGCTGATGGGCTGCTAGATACATAGGCTGGCTCCTAGACAGCCATACAGACCAGGTGAACGGGCAGGCAGGCAGGGCCAAGAGAGGACAGGGGGAAGGGGGGACGCAGCTGCCTGCAGGTCGTTATAGCTAATGAGTATTACGAGTCATGCAGACAGGCCAAGTACTGCGAAAGGGTTGCCCGCTCCAGAGTACTGCGCGCCGTCGAGTGGGCAGTCGTGCGTGTCGTGTCGTGTCACGGTGCAGCATGTGCTGCGAGTGCAAAGCGTATGTTGGATCGTGTCACGCAGTGAGGAAACTTATGAGTCGCGTAGAGTGAATTCGTGTCACGCGTGAGTCTGTCGGCCTGAGTATTTAGCTTCAACATGCGTATTCGTGCGTGTCGTGTCACGACGGAAAATTTGCTGCAAATTTAAAGTGAAGTTAAGTTCGTGTCACGCAGTGAGTTAAATTTATTAGTCATGTAAGGTAAGTGTCGTGTCACGCGTGAGTCTGTTGGCGTGAGTATTTTGCTTGTATATGAAAGCGCAATCTGACTTTCTTAAAAATCAGCTATAAACTAGCGAAGTCAACTAAGACTACTTAAAGAATCGTGTCACGCGTGAGTCTCCTTGCGTGTTTATTACGTTTAGAGTTGAATAGTAAGCCTATTGGCTTATTTTATGTAGCTAATCGGATTATAGATTGTTTCTTAGCTACAATAGTTCCTTAAGTCGTGTCACGCGTGACCCAGCTCACGTGAATGTCGTGCTCCGTTTGGGTTCCCTTTATAGGTTTCTTCTTAAGCTTTAGTCAGCCGTCTTTATGCTGCTCATTCCTAACAACTTTCATCTCCATCACGTGCTCATCTCTGATTGAACCCGACGCATCCCCTCGCACTCCCCGCACCCCCTGCTCCCCCTCGTGCTGGCACTTGCAATGTTACGCATTGATATGACAATAAAAACGAACGACTTTGGTTTTGGATTTTGCGACTTTGCCTTTATGTCTATGCGCAGCCCCCTCCGCCCCTCCCACTCCGCACTCCTGCCACTTTCAACTTGGCATTCTCCACTTGCCACGCCCTTCGGGTACGCTTCACTTCGGTCAGCTCCCCCGTCCACTTCAGCCCAGCCGGCGAACGCTTGCACAATTTTTAATCATGCCATAGACCTGCTGGCAGCAGCAGCAGCAGCTCCTGATCCCGTCCTGGCTCTGGTGCTGTTGCTGGTCCTGGTGCTGGTCCTGGTCGTTGCCGTGGTCTGTCGTGGACATTGTTTGTGCCAGCGACACACATAAACATGCATGCCCAGCCTCTGGCTGCGACTCGGGCTGCCGCTTCAACTCAGCTCTATCTGGCTCAGGCTGCGGCTCGGGCTGCCATTGCTAAAGGGTTGTCAGGCGGGTTAGGCAAAGAGAGGGAGAGGAGAGTGGGGGAGGTAAGCCTGACCGGTTTATTGTTGCCGTTCGTTGTATGGCTTTTAGTCCTTTATCTTGTTTCTAACTCATTGGATCGCAAAAACGGTCTCGTGCTCACCTTAATTGGGGTAAACATAAGTTCTGATTGCCCGCCAGGGCGGCCGCTTTTGTATCGCCGCCGCCTGCGCACAACCCTAGTCCGACTCCTACTCCTACTCCTGCTCCGACTCCGACCTCGACTCCTACTTCCACTCTGGCTCCGGCTGAAGCCCGAGTTCAGGCTGAGCATACCAAAGAGTTGCGCCAGCGACATTTTCCCAGCGTACTTTCTATTCCACTCCTGCCCCAACCTTTTTCTTTCCTCTTTTTTGGTTATTCTTTTCAGCTTCTTTTTAGCCTCTTTTTAGCTTCTTTTTCAATCTGCCCAGCGCGTCTTCTATTGCTTGGAAGGAGCAAGATTGGCAATCCCCAAAGTCGCAAGTCGCTAGTCGAAGACGACAACACTGCGAACATATCCAATTAGATGGGCCAGTCAGACAGCAGTTTGAGAGAGTTCTCCCAGTCGCAGTCCCTTCCCCTACTCCCCCTCCCTCTCCTCCTCCCCTGTGCTGCTCCATTGTTGCTGGTGGAGATCACAAAAGCGAGATAAAAATTGTTGAACGTGTAATTTTTATTTATTGCATACAATTTTTAGAACAAATGACAGACAAAAGGTTGCCGAAAGCGGCAGGCGAGGCTGGCCGGGGGCGGAGGCGGGGGCAGGGGCTTTGGCGGGTCGAAAGGCTTGCCTACTTTCGAGCGCGCGCTACGTAATGTATGCAAGCTCGCACTGCGTGTGCCTGTCTGCCTGTGTGTGACTGTGTTTGTTTGTGTGTGTGTGTGTGTGTCGGGTGTGTGTCTGCGAGTGTCTGTATGAAAATTAAATTTTCTACTTCAAAAGCTAAGCGCACTGAGGGCGTGGGGGGGACGGGGAGCGGGAACGGCAGCCACAGACCGCAGTGCCTAAGCGAGCACCCCCCTCAAAAACCGAATTGAAAAAGCGTTTAGGCCATTGTGTGCCTGCCTGTGTGCCGATGTGTGTGTGTGTGTGTGTGTGTGTGTGCTTAGCTGCGAGTGAGGGCAACTAAATGATGGGGAAACTATAAAAATTTACATAACAATAATAAAAGCAAAGGCAAAAACGGCGCTGGAGCCAAAGAAACGAAAGACATTTATTCATTTCTGTTTTGAAATTAGCATAAAAGTAAAACTCGCTCGCTCGCACAGACACAGACACAGCACACATGCACACACGCACACAGACTAACAAATATTTACATATGTATATGGAAGAGCAGGGAACAGGGAGGCGGAACAAGGGTGTGTTTGGGGGGGGGACTGGGACTAAGGCTACGCACAATCAAAGCGTCGACTTCGGCTTTGGCTTCCCCGTCGTTTGATAAGCGTGAAAAACGTGCAAATTTTAATAAAAGCAAATGAGCCGCAAAATCATACAAAGCAGCAGCAGCAGCAGCAGCAACAACGAATAACAAAGCAGAGGGAGCAGTGACAACAAAGAGCGGCAGCAGCAGCAGCAGCAAATCAGCGAAAAAGTATGCTACACTTTCTGTCTGCTAATGTCTCAACTTTGTCACGATGATTGTACACCCCCACACACGCATGGGGAGTGAAAGAGAAAGAGATAGAGAGAAAGAGAGTCAGACACCCACACTTGCACAATGTAAGACAATGCGGTTTAGTGCTGTAATGTGCGCCACATTTGTCGACTTCTTTGCCGCGCATTCCCCCACGCAAGACGAATGAAGAAACAAGTAGGCGAATGTGACACTCACACAGACACACTCGCACACACTCACACTGACGCACGTCTGTGCGCCAAGGTGTGCCTTAGGCTAATGGCAATTGTCAACTGTTTAGCTGCCCTATTCATCAGCATTATTCACCATCAACCCCACTGTGCACAATGGCATTCAACTTCAATTGAAGTGACAGAAATGCAATTAAAATTAACTGCGGCTTATAGTAATGCATGTGAGAAATACATGTTCATACATATGTATGTGTGTGCATACAAACAGCAGATGAAGCGCCTGTTCATTATATCTTTTATCTTGCAAAGGTTTTAGCTCAGCTTTATTAGGGTTGTTTGATCAAAGGAAATACAATAAATGATTCATTCTACAGTTTCAAATTCTATTGTATTTATTGTTCTTCAACTTTTTAACGATTCTTTGCGTACGAAAAGCTTTATACATTTACCAAGTCTGTTCTTTTCTCTTCGATTGCTATACGACTTATCGATAACACTTCTTGCATTAACTTTTCATGGTTTCATCTCCATGCTTACCTAAGTAAATGCTTTTGCAGCTCTTTAAGGCACATTCTCTTCTGCAAACTCACTCTCGCATATTGTTTTACCAAACATCGTTCGATTTGGTGTGCGAGTGTGTGTTTGTGTGTGTATTTGCTCTTGGTGTGTCGTTCCGTTCTCAGCGCTGAGGTGTAACCCAACTTTTTCCCAATTACTTAACTATTCAATCGCATTCCGGGGTGTCCATTCGCATTTCCAATTTGCATGCAGTTTCCCCCCGTTTCCCCGTTTTTCCGTTTCCCATCTCCGACTTCGACTGCCATCTCATTTCACTTCCGCTTCCCCACGCTCTCTTCTTGTCCATCTAACTATCTATATGTCTGTCTCTGTCTCGCCTGCCTTTAGCCGCTCAATAAATTTCATGGCAGTTGTTGCTCCGTCGTTGTTGGCCCCTAAACAGCTCCACCGGCAGCTGTTGTGCTCTGTGTCCTGTTCCAAAATATGTTGCATGTGTTTTCCCCTCCCCTCTCCTCTCCTCCTCTCTTCTCTTCTGCTGTGTTTTCTACTCTGTGTTCTTGTTGCTCTTTCAGCTGGTGTTGCTGCCGCTGGCCACGATGTCAAGGGCACAAACTAACCCGAAATAAGGCGAGGCCGGACCTGGTGTCGTGGCCAGCAAAGGGGGGCGCGGGGAGCAACTTTTGGTGGGCACACACGCACCTTTTTCCACTGCTTTTTTGTGTGTGTGTTGTTCTCTTTTTATTTATTATTTTTTATCCCCCTTTCGGCTGTTACTGTTGTTGTTGCTGTTGTTGTTGTTGTTGTTAACCCGCACACGGATCTGGACTGGAAATGCTGCCTCGCAGTCTTTCTCTGTGTGCTTTGCGGCAAGTTGTTAAATGGCACTGACACTTGTCCCCACCACCACCACTCGCCCGCCCCTGCTGCCCGCCCATTTATAAATATTTATATGCTCTGCATGCCCGTGTGTGTGTGAGTGTGCGTCGGTATATTTTTTCAGAGCTGTCCTTCAGCTCATAATCCTTTTTTATTGCAAATGACCACGCTAACTCGATGCTCCGCAGCAGTTAAGGTGAGCAGGGCGAGTTGGTGGAATTAGAGGGGGGAGGGAGAGCAGAAGGCAGCCCAGGAGAGGGCAGGCAGGAGGTGCGCCAGGTCGGCAGCTCATAAGGCTCATCAACAAGTTCATTTTACGGTCAATTCATTAAAAAAGTTTTTCACTTTTTTGACCATTTTTATTACAATATTTAGTTTGTCACATCGTGGGTTAGTGTTAGTATGTGTGTGTGCATGTGTGCGTGTGTGTGTGTGTGTGTGCTTGTGTCTCGGTATGTGTGTGGGCGTGTGACCCTCATTTGCTGACATTTAGTGGCAGTTTTCAACAACAATGTCAACGTCCATGCGTCATGCTAAGCATTCTGCTTGCCAGGGAAACGGAGTTGGAAAGAGAGGGGCAGAGAAAGGGACAGGGGGAGGGGGAGGGAGCGCATTATGTATATAATAATTTTTTTGTGTTTTGCCTTTTTATTTATTTATTTAATTTACGCCTGTCCTCCTTTTTTGCCCCGTTTATTTATTTTATTTGTTTGTGTGCTGTGTTGGCTTTAATTTTATGATTATTGTTCCATTCTCTTTTCTCTCTTTCGCCTCGGCTAGTTGCCTCTCTTTTCCTCTCTCTTCTCTCTCTCCCTCTCTCTGCTTTGGTTTTTCTGTTTTTTTTGGTTGGTCGCTTTTGTTCATTTCTTAAGTGGCGCTTTATAATGTTGACAGTTTTATTGGGGCGCAAAATGTTGGTCATTTCGGGGCTCTGAATGTGCCTGGAACAGGGAACAGGGCATGGCCACGGGCAAAGGCACGGGCACGGGCACAGGCACTGCCTCTGGCATTGGCATTGGCAATGGCAATGGACGAACAGCCCAAGAGGGCCCTCCATAACCGCCCCCTTTCTTCAACCCCGCCCCCTGTAGCGTGTAATTTGTAAGTCAACCTTTGTCTAGCAACTCTTTTGCATGCCTCATAACTTTTAGGACTCCCCTGCTCCTTCTCCTCCTCCTCCTTTCATTTTAATCACTCAATATGGCTAAAGCTGAGCTCCTTCTCTGATTTGTTGGCTTTATTCTCTATAACTGGACAGCCTTGGTATGGAAAAGGAGGAGAAACCTGCAGGGGAAACCTAAGTCCCAGCATTGATCGCTATCTCCTCAATGACGGATCTGGAAGCAGAACAACCTTTGTCAGGCAAGGAAAGGATCTTCAGTTACAGGTACAAAGACAGCCTCTGGTCGTACCTTTGTACCTTTTTCTCCCATGGGAGAACAAAAATTCTTGTGCTGTTCATTTTTATAAATCATTCAAATTTTGTAATGAAAATTTATTCTACTTAGACTATTTAGTTGGTATAACCTTAATTGCTGATCTGTTAGGAGTTTGTTGCTTTTCTCACTATCCAAAATTTGTTTAAAGTCAGTGCGAAAGAGAGAGAGACAGCAGAGAGAGCAACAAGCTGCGTGGAATGGTCGATAGAAAATTCTATCAGAATCAATAAATGTAGCAGCATCGCTAAGTCAATGAGCAGCATAAGGCTTAGAGGAAACAGCAGCCTCAACGGGCAAGGAAGGGGCAAGGCAGGAGAGTTCTCTTTCTCTCCCACACTCTGGAGAAAGGGCAGAAGCGTGACGAGGGAGGGGGGGGGGGTTTTGCACTATCCGGTTTCATTGCATTTGCTCGCAGTTAAAAGATAAATGCTCCAACAGAAACTTGTACTCGGCCATAGAGAAATCCCAGCGACGGCAGTTGCTTAAAACTTTGCAGTCAAGTGGGGGCGCGGGCGGGGGCGGATTCGGGGGTAGCAGGTTAAGGAGGAGGCAAAGGGCTCGTGTGCACCGTAGCTTGCATCCACCTGCAGGCCTAGCCGCACCTGAGCTGCCGCTCTGCAGTCATTTTCCGGACCGAAAGTGCAGGCAAACTTTAACAAGCAGCTAATGTGAGGCGGCTCAAGGGGCGTGCCAACTATCATATGTGTGTGTTCGTATGTGTGTTGGTGTGTGTGTGCCAGTGTTTGTGCCCAAACTTGTAGTTATAGTTGTGGTCGTCAGTGTTGCTGTTGTTGCCGCTCGTGCGTGCCTGCACTTCGAGTCTGTTGCAACTTTCTGCCATACATCACCGCAACGTTGTAAAATGTTGTTGAATATTTTTCTATTATTGAAACGCCGATAAAGCCGCCCGCCCACGCCGCTGTCTAGGCCTAGACCCGTCTCTCCCCTTCACCTTTCCCCTGCCCTGGCCCTTGCTGCGCTTTGATTTTCACTGAAGTTGAGCAACTCACACAATTTTCTTTTTAATTTTACAAAATGCCTAGCGACGTCAACGTCGCTTTCGCTGTCGCTGTCGACGCCTGCCGGATGTTTAGTGCAACTTGCCGCCGTGCCCCAGCCATGCCATGAAAACTTTTACATGCCCCCTCCCCTCGCCATGCCCTTTGCCGTCTCAACCTCAACTTTCAATCGGGTCTGTCGTGTATTATTATTTTATTTCATTTTTTTCTTTTATTTTCACCTCTTTTGCTTGCAAATTTGTTGCTCTGTCTAGTGAGCACGGCAGCGGGGCAAAGCTGCACGAGCAGATACCCTGTAGAAGACTTGGAGATGCCTCGCAGATACCCTGTAGCTGCCCTACATAAACTTAAGAGGGAAGAGCAAGCAATTGAACTTCAGGCGGCGTCTCCACTGCACATGGCTTTGCTGGAGGTGCGAGGTGTGCACTAGTCGAGCATACCCGCTTTCCCGAGTGCACCACGAGTCCCCAGCAACAATATAAATACAATGAGTTTTATGACTTTGCCGTGTTTCGAGATTTTATTGGTGCAGCACGCATCCAACTGCCTCTTCCCTCCCTCCCCTCTCTCTCTCTCTCTCTGGCCATCTTCCTGTCCAGTTTGGCCGGCAAGTTCCACAGAAAGTTGCAGTTAAAGGCTCAAGCCGGCGAATTCTGTTAATAAGTTAAGCGAGTGGTGAACTGAGAAGGGCGAGGGAGTGTGCGGGGAGAGGGGGAAAGGGAAGCGGGGCAACTGCTTTGTTTATCCCGTTGAGCAGATGATTTAGTTGAAGAAGCTGCTCGGCAATTTCCTGGCTTACTTGACCCCCTCCTCTTGCCTTGCCCGCCTCGCCATCGACATGTGGCGCCGCCTTTTGGCCGAAAGTTGAACGAAAGTTTTTCCCTCTCCTTGCTGAGAATTCACTTTGCACTTGCAAACTCTTTGATTCACGTTCGTGCGGCACGCAGTGACGCAGCGACAGCCTGCGAAAGGCGCAAGCGAAAAAAATTTGATGGCTGTCATTAATTTTGTGCAGTTTGCAGTTGCCACTGCTGCTGCTTATGCTGCTGCTGCTGGAGTGGCCCACGGGGCGTATGAGTGGCCTGCGACGCGGACTGGCTCAGTCACTCGTCAGCGCTGGCTTAGCATATTAATTACAAAACCTAAAGACATCGGACAGACGAAACCACAGTCGGAGTTGGCGCTCAACTTGCCACTTGCCACTTGCCACTTGCCACTTGCCACTTGGCACTCAAAGGGCGCGCGTCCACATCTGGCGAGTGTCACTTGAGTGGGCTGTCGCCTGTCGGCGACTTTGTGGCTGCCGATGGAGGCGAAATCAAACATGCTCGGTAATTATAAGCAGAGCACTCTGACGCCTGTCACCATCAATGTCCAGAAACAGCAGATGACGAAGGCGCAGGCGGAGGCGGAGTCTGCTGTGGCTCAACTTATTTGTTTGCGCTGCCTTTGACGAGTTGCCAGCTGACTGAGGGACTGCCCGATTGACTGACTGACTGCTTGAGTGAGTGACTGACTGAGCCTGCCTGCGCGGTCGCCTGAAGTTGATTAATGAGCAGCGCGCGCGTCGCGGCCATCGATTCATTTGTTTTGCGGCTTGACGTAATGCGACACAGGCGAGCGTCGCATACAAAGCAAAGGCAGCAGCGACAGCTGGAGAACCACAGAGAAAAACAAGCCGAAATGAGGACAGAGACAGCGATAACGATAACGATAGCGACAGGAGACAGGAGACATCAAACAGCAGACGATGGAGATACGAGAAGCAGACGTTGCCACACTATAAACACTTATCGGCTATTTAATGCTCTGCCCCCTCCCCCAATCCCTGCTCACATCTGTCTTGCATTCCCGGGGGAGCAGTTGAGTGGCAGCGAGGCATGAGATACTTTTGTATCTGATGGAGTACATTGAATGAAGATCTTTATCCGACAGCGCAAAGACCGCAAGTATATCATGGCAGATCTTAAAGTTCAACTGCACAAACAGAGAAACAGATACTTCTCTCACTCTTCCACTATCTCCTTCTCTCTCTCGCTCTCTCCATCTCTCCACAAGACTTTGGCTAATTGAGGAAGGATCCACTGGACAGCCTGAGCTACAGCCGAGGGCACTTGGTGCGCTCAACTAACTTTGAGTGTGCAACGTCTCCTTGTGTCTGTGTGTGTGCGTGGTGGAGGTGTTGAGGGTGGCGAGGGGAGGCTAGGCGGCTGTATTTGTTGGTTGAAATGCGGCAAAACATGTTATGTCCTTGCTCGAGTTGTTTGCCACCTGCTGCGGCGTTCTCAACGTCGTCGCATTTCAACATTTTGCCGCAGGCCAATAGAGGCAGAGAGGCAGAGGGGGGGAGGGGCGAGACTAAGAGACAGTGGGTGTGCGTGTGTCTGTGTGTGTGTGTGCGAGAGTATTTGCCTTGGCAACTTCACGCTGAGGTTTCGTTTTAATAAGTTTAACAAGTTTCTTGGCATAATTTGCGGCCACGACTTGACGGCAAAGTCGCGAGAAACGCGCAACGCGCAACGCGAGACGCGAAACCAAACGAAATGCGTTGCATAAGCCGCGGCGGAGGCAACACAGGCGGGTGCAGCACAGTGGATGTTGTTGCTCGGTTGCTGTTGCTGCTGCTGCTCCTCGGCCCAGTCAGCATCGGCAGCAACGGCGTCTGCAACAGGTTCAGCCAAACATTCACATGGCAAGAACTCACGTTGCCAGCAACGTTGCCGACCCCCTCCCGCGCATTGTTCCCTGGCGCGCTTTGATATACGATGCCAGCGACGTGCACAGTGGAGCAAATGTCATTTGCAAGGTGCTGAATTCATTTAATTTAATTGGGCGCTGATTGTGTGCAGACAGTGGACACTCGGTTAGGGGAACAGATTTTAATGAGGAGCTTGCATATGCCAGTTGAGAGAGGTGTCCGTTTGAGAGAGGTGCCCAGTTGAGAGAGGGGTCCAGTTGAGAGAGGTGCCCAGTTGAGAGAGGTGTCCGTTTGAGAGAGGTGTCCGTTTGAGAGAGGTGTCGGTTTGAAAGAGGTTCCTAGTTGAGAGAGGTGTCCGTTTGAGAGAGGTGTCCGTTCGGGAGAGGTGTCCGTTTGAGAGAGGTGTCCGCTTGAGAGATTTGTCCGAGAGTTGGGAGAGGTGTGCGCTTGAGAGAAATGTTTGCTTGAGAGATGTTTGCTTGAAAGAGGTGACCGCTTAAAAGAGAGGTTCTTACTTGAAAAGAGGTGTCCGCTTGATAGAGGCTACCAGTTAATAGAGATGCGTAGGTGAAAATGGTGCCCAGTTAAGTGAGGCACCCACTAGAGAGATTCGTCCGTTGGAGAGAGGTGTTTCTTGAGAGAGATGCTGGGGTGACCGCTTGGAAGAGAGGTACTTACTCAAGAGAGGTGTCCGCATGACAGAGGTTACCAGTTAAGAAAGGTGCGCGGCTTTGAGAAGTGCAAACTTTATAAAGGTGTCCGCTAGAGAGAGAGTCTATTTAACAGCGGTGTCCGTTTGGGAGAGGTGTATTTATATTTTTTAATTTGCCATATAATTTCTGTACATATTCTTATTGAATTGACAACATTTACCAAGGCACCTCACTAACCAACAACATATATTATATGCCAGCAATTTGAAGTGCCTATCCCACTGTACCAAAGTTGCCATTTTCTAATTTAGGTGCCCGGAACTGCTGAGAAATTCCACGCGGCAACATACATACTTTTGTTCTTATCAGCAGCGCTTTGAAGTTGCCCACCTCAGGCCCGATCTCGAACTGGCTCTGCCACGCCCCCATCCCTCACTCACCCACTCCTTCCTACCCTCACACTAGGTGGCCTCGGGTCTGTGCTTGGCCGCGCTATAATTCAATTAAATTGGCAGCCAGAATAGCGAAGACTTTAAGACTTTAAGTGGACGTCGCAGTGGTGCAGGGTGCTCGGCGAGAAACAGGGTGCCGGGCACCGGTAAACGGTGACACAGCCTGGAAGTGCCTCTCCAGCAACAGTTGGACGAGAGAAAGTGGGAGGGACGGGGGCAGGGGCAGGACTGAGGAGACTTGCTGCAGGCTGCTTGAATTTACATGCAAACAATGACATGCATAAACAAGTAACAAACGATGATAACGACGCCGTATCCCTGCTGTTCCTCCCCTTCCCTACTCACTGAGTAGGCCAAGTGGGAGGCCTGACTGAGCTCGAGGCTGGGCGGGCAGGCGGGCAGGCGGACGGACAGTCAGCTGTGCCCTGGGCACGGTCATCACGTTTATGCATATGGCCATAGATCTGCTCGGACACATCAACAACATGGCGCTTATCGGACGCCCCGCCGCACTCGGACGCACAGATTAGTTGGATGACGGATGGCAATGCCAACAGTCACGATGCGGCCGAGGAACGAGACTAAGGAGAGGGTCAGAGAGAGGAGGGAGGGAAGGGGGGCAGTGGAGACGCATTCGAGCAGACAGTGGCAGCTGCAGCTGCATTGTTCTCGGGCGTTATTGCAGCTTACCCAGGCGGCACCTTTTGCCATTCTCCCTGCCGCCTGGTCCCTCCCACAGCTCAGGAGTCTAAAGAGCCTGCTCGACACCAGGCGGCAGGGGACTGGCCAAAAGGTAATGGAACAGTTAATCGGACTGCAAATATCCTCCGAAATATGACAATATGAAAGGCCACTAGTGGCTACTCGCATTTGTCGCTGCTTCAATGAAACAAGGCTGAGGTAAATATGAAATATATATGCAGATCGATTAATAATCGATTCTATATCGATTAATTTATGTGGTTCAACTAGTTGCAGTTAAGATATTAAAAAAGTATTTGAAAATCCGTTTAATATTTCACGCCGAATTAATGTTCCATTCTATGGTCAACGTATTTTCTGTTGCATACTTGCAGGCAGCAGCAGGAATTCGCTCACTGAAGTTATTTCTTCAAGAACTAAATTGTTAATTACCAGAAATGATTTGGAGGATGAAAATGACTGTGCACATTAGAAAAAAATATTTCTAGTTTAAAAAAAAAAACTTAAAACGCGATTTTTTATCAACTTATGCGCAAAAATAACAGAAAATTTGGTAAGTCTGGCTTTAATAGTCTCTCAGAGTTAGTTTTGCATACGTATAAACAGTTGGATACGAGGGTCGTTTGATAAGGCCTGATTTTTAAATAAAATATATTTTTTTAAAAAAAAAACTTTTATTTAACACCCAAATCCCCTTTTTCCTTTAAACATTTACCCCTTCCCTTTTTTTTTTTTTTTTTTTTTAAAAAAATTTTTTTTTTTAAACCCAAAAAAATATTTTTTTTTTTTTTTTTTTCCTTTTTTTTTTTTCCACCCTAACCCCCCACCCCCTTTTTCAAAATATTTAAATAAAAAAAAAAAAAAAAGGGAAAAATGTAGAAAAAAAAAAAAAAATGTTGAGAATTTTTCAAACTCAAAAAATTAAAATACACCCTTCTAAAAACCCCTCCCCCCTTCCCTTTTTTAAAAAAACTTTTTTTTCTCCCCAAACGCTTTTCTTTTTTTTATAAAAAAAACTTTTAAAAAAAATTTTTAAAATATTTTCCCCCTTTTTTTTTTTCCCTTTTTTTAAATGAATATAAATAAAAATTTCTCAACCCCCCAAAAAAGCCCTCCCCATCTTTTTTTTCCGAAAAAACCCCCCCCCCTTTTTTTTAACTTTCCCCCGGAAAAACCCACTTTTTTGTTTTTGGGGGTGGGGGGGGGGGATTTTTTTTCATCGAAACGAACCAAAAAAAAAATTATTTTGTTTGGGGTGTAAAACTCCAAAACCCCCCCTTTAAAAAGTGGTACCGGTTTTTTTTGGGGTTTTTTGAAGAACCCCCCCCCCCCCAACCGGGAAATTTGTCCAAAATTCATTTAAAAATTTAAAACCTCTTTTTCTTGAAACCCCACACCCAACCCCCACCCCTCTCCCCCACCACCACCTTCGTTTTTTTGACCATTTTTTTCACTTAACCATTCTTTTTGGGCACCCCAAACCTACTTTTAACATTTAAAACAAAAACAAACAAAAATTAAATTTTAATTAATGTCAATTTCTTAATTTTAAAAAAAAAAAATAATAAAAAAAAAAAAAACAAAAAAAAAAAAAAAAAAAAATAAATATACATAGAAACGGATATATCTGTTAAATTCAAGTAGTAGTGCTAAACGATCTTAAGATTTAAATCTAATATTCATAAGATACTCATTTCAGCTCCTAACTTTTGGGTCTTAATTGATTGTTATACATTTCATATGTAGATATTTAGTCGCTTTGATGGAATTCCTTCTTTCGAGAGCACTTGAAGTTCGTCTTGAAGTTCCTTAAAGTTCCTTATAAGCAAAGGAAAGAGAGCGCTACTCTAAAGCACTACTCTTTGGCGCTACATAAGGTTACCCCGTGAGAAGGAGCAGCTCACTTGGGTCAAGGCAATCAAGATTCGCATTCCTCACCTTCGAGTGCAATTGAATTCAATTAGAGCAGCTCGCAAGTTATTCACGAGTTGCGTGCGAACATTGCGGGGAGGTGATGAGTGTGGCGAGCAAAAAGGGAAGGGAGGTGCTGGGACTGGTTGGCCGCTTAGTCGAGTGGGCGTGGTGCGGCGCTGCACAGCAGGTGGGAAGATGGAAACGTTTTGATGAAAAACCGCAACGTGCTGTGAAATTTAAATATGCACAATGCACAGTTTTGGGCGAAATATGCAAACAATGCGCACAGTGGGCGACGCAAGTGGGCAAACACACACACACGCACACGGAAGAGGGAGGAGGGGGCAGGGGGTAGGCAGGCGCGTGTTGCAGGTGCTGAATGGGGCATAACGCAATGTTTTTCGCATTAGACAGCGCCGTTCTGCTGCGTTGTTGCTGTTGTTGTAATTTTCAAATCAATTGGCAAACAAAACAACAAAAGCGCAAACACAAACAGCCGCTTGCCAGTGCCCCTGTGTGTGTGTGTGTGTGTGTGTAAGTTGTGCTTTGGCGGCATTTACTTGGTGCAGTAACATAAATTACCACAGCGGCGACCACGGCCGACCAGCAACTGCAGCACGCCAGCAACAGCAACAGCAGCAACAACAACTATGGCACAACAACAACAGCAGCAACAGCAACATAAGCAGAGACAACGGTAACATAATAAACGGGGCATGGCTCGCCAAGCGGATCCGGCCTCGTGTCCAGCACCGGGTACGGCAGTCGCAGCTGCAGCTGGGAGCGGGAACTGGCCTCGGTGCCGGTGCCGGTGCAGGAGCTGAGAGAGCGGAGACCGCAGACGGAACGTCCCTGCCGCGACCATTGCAACGTTTGTGGCCTGCAAATTATTTACTTAATTGCCAACGAATGTGTCTAATGAGCCAAATTGCGATGCCAATGAACGTGAATGCGAATGTGAATGTGAATGCGAATGTGAGTGCGGGTCAGCGGAACGTGACTTTGGGAGGGAAGACCGGTGAAGGGTGTTGGCAAGCTGCGTAGAAGAGGGCGCAGACAGGCGTAGAAAGAGAGGGAAGAGCGCTCAGGGATCCTCCAAAGAGAGGGGGCTAAAAAAGCTTTCAACTTTTGCTTATACAAACCTTGAGCAGGGGTTCATTTGCAATGAGATCTGTTTACCTTGAAGTTGTTATATACACAGATCAACATTAAATTAAGGCAACAGATTTGAGACTACAGCTAGCCTTAACTACTTTGAATTACTCGCAAGATGTCTCTAGTTATTCATTAGAGTATAAAAGGTGAACTAAGGATTCCTATTAGAAAAACGCGTAGGTTGCATTCTCTTGCAGTTTCTTATTTCCTATATCCTATATCCCTATCCATATCGTTCCAATAAAAGTTATATAAAGTTGTGCTCAGTTGAATTATATTCTATATATTCAATATTATATATCGCTTTAGTTATTTCGAAAGTCAGAGTAAGATCTAAACTCTCAAGTAAATGTTGAATTGAGGATTCCTTCAAGAGTTTTATAAAACTTTCACATGAATTAATCCAAGTATCGGAGTTTGTCGCAGATTTTTCCATAATATATATCTAAAAGCCTCATATTTTATTACACCATTGATCATCTGTTGCTCTTTACTGTATATATATCATCAAACACTGCTTGCCAGACGGAGAGGAGCAACTTAGTGAGAGCATTCGTGGTGCGTTGTTCACAAAAATCTACGCTGGAATTTGCCTTCTCACAGTCGCCGTCGCCGTTGCCGTCGCTGTTGTTGTTGCTCTTCTTGTTGTTGTTGCTGTTGTTGTTGCTCTTCGTGTCGCCCATTGTTGTTGGCATTGTTGTTGCTGCTGATGTTGCCGCTGCTCTTGGTCAGCTGGAAATAATTTCCGGTAGACAATGAAATGGAATTGGATGACGAAGGACGTTGAAATTGGCGTGTTTGCATATGTCGCTAGAGGGCGCTGTACGGGGCGTGTAGGTGTGTGTGTGTGTGTGTGTGTGTGTGTGCCTGTATTGTTTGGGCGCCGCACATGTGTCGCTGTGGGCGTGGCATATTGAGCATTAGCTAAAATTCAAGTGAGCCGCAACGAATCGAGTTGAATCG
Source organism: Zaprionus africanus (assembly GCA_018151435.1). Lineage (NCBI taxonomy): Eukaryota > Metazoa > Arthropoda > Insecta > Diptera > Drosophilidae > Zaprionus > Zaprionus africanus. The sequence goes on from JAECXB010000096.1 coordinate 1,608,435, forward strand.
AAACGAATCGAATCGAATTTCCAGCGTACCTAAGGCTTGCCAGTGTCCGTGTGTGTGTGTGTGAGAGAGTGTGACCATGTGTGTGTGTGTGTGCCAAGGGGGGCGCAGCATTTTGCGGCGTGTTTGTGCAGTGACAGCAACAGCGACAAAGTTGATTTATCAGTTTGGTGGCCATTAATCATCGCAGCGACAAGTTGGACAGCCAACGGACCAGCTGGGGTCAACAATGTTGTTGGTAACGCTTCGGCCGAGCCAGGACAGGCCAGGACAGGCTTGGACAGGACGGCACAGGATAACGTGGCGCACAGCAGACAGACAGAGAGAGAGACAGAGAGAGAGGGAGAAGGAGGAGGACTTGGGCCAGAAATGTCGCTTACGCTTCAGCGCGCCGAGCAATTTCTTTATTGTTGTTTTGCCCCAGATGGAGCGGCAGCTGCAGAGAGAAAGGGAGAAGGAATGGGGAAATAGAGAGACAGAGAGGGGTAGGGAAAGAGAGAAAGGGGAGCGAGCGCTTAAAATACGAGCATTAGCCAGTGCCGCCTAATAACCCACAGGACGACAATGTGCGACAGGATGGCCATGGCAAGTGGCTTTACGTCAGGTGATACACGCCCACCCCGCACACCCCTCCACCCAGGTAGCCCCTCTTCTAGCTGCGCATTCAGTGGCCGCCAGCTGGATTCGATTTGTTTTGCATTAGAGCCTCGTGCGGAGCCGAGCTGAACGGGGCCAGCATCGACTGAAATTTCTTGGCTGCATTTCAATTCACAGCACATAAACCGACAAATCGCCGTTGGTGAAAGTTTTCCACAGCTCTCTCTCTCCCCCTCTCTCTCTCTATCTCACACTCTTCCCATCTCTGCTCCTTCTGCTGCTCCTCTTGTGCTTTTCAAGCCGGCGCCGGGGCGCTCGTTGTGGGGCGATTTATCTGGGCAGCGCAGGTGACACGCAGTGCAAAATGTGCAAAATTGCTGGCCATATATATTGGCCGGAGTCATTAGAGAGCAGCAGCAGCAGCAGCAGGAGCTGGAGCAGTTTGGGGCGATAAATGTTAAACGGCCAAATCGATGGCAACACATGCGCTGCCTTCCACTCTCCTTCCTCCACTCGCCGAGCTTCAGCCGGAGTCGAAGAGCAAAGTCCGGAGACAGAGCTAAGTGCGCGCTGTCTTTAAAGGCTCAGCTTAAGTCCACCTACCTCCCACCCCTTCCACTGCTGCTCTTGAGCCAAGTGAATGCAAACAAGTCGGCGAAAGGCTTTGCAGGATTTGGCCATGGCTTGTGTGAGTCCGACGACTGAGCCGAAAGCCCGCTTAAGGCCAATTAATTCGAGTCAATAGCCAAAGAATGGCAACACCGAAGCGACGTGATAAAGTCAGCAATGCCCGGCAAGATGCACACGTGCTCTCGATCTGTGAGAGAGGTAAATATCCTGTGCAGGCAAAGGGGTTAGGACTGATCTGCATTGAGTAAAGTGATCTGACTATGGGGGAGCTTAGAGACAAAGAGTGCAAATAAAGTGCATATCTAAGCTGCCTTTTTGAGACTGCAATGACGTCACGGTTTGCTCAGAATGTTGTATCTTTTATAAGTCGCTCACAAATCAGATTGACAGATTAAATTATTGATTTGCGGGGGTGGTGGGCGTGGCACCCAACATTTTAAATAAGCTTGAGCTGCGCCAGGTAAACAGAAACCTTCATACCAAATTTGCTGTCTCTAACTTTTATAATAGCTGAGATCTATGTGTTTATCTGGAGATCCGGACAGCTGGACTTCCGGACAGACAGACAGACATGGCTTAATCGCCTCCTTCTGCCTATTACATACATTTGCACAAAGTTAGTATACCCTTTTCAATTGCCGAAGGGTATAATTAACAATTATCTGCCACGAAGACGCTCAATATTCATCAGTTCTGTCATGACAAGGTGCTGGCCATTTCTAGCTTCTGCTTTTCAGCTTCGTAATGACATCAGTCTCCATTCTATCTGATAATAAGAGTATTATTATTAAGAGTATTAAGGTAAGCTGTTAAGTTATGCAAGATCTCAATTCACAAAAGTACTAGACGAGCTCCTCTACAGCAGCAACTGCTGGCAGCTTGAGCAATCCATTGTATCGATTGCCTTATCGATTGTTGAATGACATTTTGCAGTCACGAAATGTTTGCCAAAGTAATAAGTCAGAAATATGTTTACAGCACTGAGCAGAGACTCTCTTCATACTCTGTTCCCTTCCACCTTTCACCTTTTCTCTTTTAGGCCAGCTTAATGCATGGTTCCTCCGATATCGGCGCTCATTATTGTCTGCTATGCACGCACAATCGCATCGGAAAAGATTGGCCAAATCATTCGTTGGCTGCGCACGAGTTAATTGCTCGCGTCAATTGTTTGAGCAGACGCGGCCAATTACCCAGCTAGCTATCCAGCCTGGCCAGCCTGCTGCGAAATTTGAGCTATCGCATACCTGGCCGCGCTCGCCGGGGACTCGCCGGGGACCCGCCAGGGACAGGCGGACACGCCTTATCGCCCACTGCATTGGGCCGGCGTTGGCTCAAGTTGCGCCTCGTCGAGCGCGCTGTTTGTGTTGTGTCTGGGCATAAATAGCATATGGCTGTGGTTATCTCTTTGCCGTGAGTTCCACTGGGAGTGTGCCAGTGTGCCACTGTGAGTGTGCCAGTGTGTGTGTGCCAGTGTGTGTGTGTGTGTGTGTGTGTGTGTGTGCCGCGTGCTGTGCGTGCTGTGGCGAACGTGTTTGCACAGCGCTTTGCTAAACGCACGAAATGCAAAGATTGAAGTGGCACAGCAAGCCAAACACACACACACAAACACACACACACACACACACATGCAAACACACACACCCTTGCATGTGTGTACTGTGTGTGGTGTAATTTCAGCTAATTGTTTAATCAATATACGCTTGCAACTGCGAACATAGTTCAATTACTTTTATGACGCGTCACTTGGACAGGTGTCTGTGTGTGTGTGGCTGGGAGGTGTAAGAGAGCAGGTGATGGAAGGGGAAGGGGGAAGAGGGGAGCAGGGAACCTGGCCACGTGGGGCAGATCACTCGCTTGGGCAAGCGCAACGTTGATCCTTCTGCCAATCTTTGCTGAGCTGCAATTTTCCACATCTCTTCAAGCTGTTTGCAAATGCCTTCCCCCCCCTCTCCCCTTCCCCATCTCTATCTCAGTTGTTGTTGTTCTTGTTGTAGTTGGGAGACTTTTTTTGTTGATGATGCCGGAAGCTTTGGTCAAGCTAAGCCGCTTAAAATTGCTGGCCGCGTCAAATTGCCGCCATCAACGCAGCTTTGCGCCTTCTCCCGACAGCAGGTTGTCCTCCTTTCCCCTCCTTGCCTCTTCCTGCACCCGCTACAAACTTGAGTTAGATGTCAATTCGGCAACAATCGTTCCAGCTGCCCCTGACCTCCCTCCCCCCTCCTCCTCCGCCTGCGAGTGTGATCAGAGAAAAACCCAATTAAAAAGTTTGCATTTTTATGCCGCCGCCCAATGGAGGACACTAAAATTGCTACAGAATAACGAGATTTTGTGCCAGATTGGCAGGCCCAAGCTGGTCAGAAGGGAGAGGGAGGTGTGGCGGGGGTTGGGCCAAAGAAAATGGGCGCTGTGAAAAGCGTGTGGAAAACTGTTTGTCAAATAATTTTTCACAGCATTTGCCCAACACGAAGCAGCGAAAGCAAAGGCAAAAGAAATGGCAGAAGAAAGGCGCAGAAAAAACACTTTGAGGGGGGAGGAAAAAAATGCTGATGCGACAAGTTAAAGGGCACAGCAGGGGGAGGTAGGTGGGCGGGTGTGTGGCAGTAGGCGTGGCCAGTCGAACGAAACATAAATACGGAAAATGCGAGTAAATGGAAATGTGACATTTACGCGTTTTGCGAGCTTAGATCGAGTTAATACCACGGCACGTAGCACCGACTCCCTCCACAGCAGGCATAGCAATTAGAAAGGGAGATACACAGAGAGAGGGAGAAAGAGAAAATGAGAGAGAGGGAGAGCAGTTGCTGGCAGCTGTCGCAGCAACAGCGAAAACATTTTCAAGTTACTTTTCGAATTTTAATTATTTCTGTCGCCAGTTACCATCGCTCTGTTTCTCTCTCTCCCCCTCTCTTTCTCTTTCTTTTCTCTCTTTCTCTGTCCTCTCTGCCAGCTGTACCCCTATCTGGCAGCGTTTCTCTGTGCTTTATTTTTACATTTTAGTTAAAACGCAATTTGCACTTACTTAGAAAATCATTTCGTTTGGCTGCGTATTTATCTTTTGGCTTTTGGTTTTGGCTTTGAGTTCGCCTCGTCTCGTTGTTGTTCTTGTTGTTTATCTGTCTGTCTGCTTGTCTGTCTGTCCGTTAGTTGACCAGTTGTCAGTTGTCAGTCGAGCTGAGTCGGAGCAGTTCATCATTTTGCCAGCAAAAACAGAAGTCAAGCAGATCGAAATCAAAGAGCAGCGCGAAAACGAAGCAGGGAACTGCGAGAGGAGGACAGGCAGAAGGAAATACACAGCCAGGGGCATGGAGAGAGGGGAAGGGGTAGGGGATGGGGAAAGGGAGAAGGGGGCTGGCGAAATCGAGCAGTGCTCAAAGCAATAATCACAAAAGCCAACAACAATTTAATCGACACAACTTTGCAGCTATTCCAAAATAGTCGATATTGTTCCCCCTACACCCCCCCCCCCATTCCCCCATCTCCTGTGCCCCCCTCGACACCCTCGCTCTAGGGCAGAGCTAATTGTTCGTTTGCCAAAATTATGACAATGCTCTCGGACCGGTCGATGGCACAAAACCAGCGAGCCCGACTGAATAATTAATATCGAGCAAGTGGCGGACAACTTCCAACAATATCTACTGCCAGGCATAGACACTGCTCCTCCCCCTCCCCTCCCCCCTCTCTCTCTCTTTCCATCTCTCTCTCATTGTCTGTTGTCGCAGCGAGCATAATAAAATATATTTTATCATTGATCTGTACAACAGCGAGCAAACATAAACAGGCCGATGGCAAACACGGCCAACGCACAAAATGACCGAATTATGAGCTAGACAAGGGGAGAGGGGGCAGCCAGAGGGGTGCAGGGGGGGGGGCACTGTGACAGAGATAACTCTGTGCTGCGAGCCATTGGAGAGCGCATGTTGGCCGAAATGCGAAAGCTGCTTGAAAATTAAATAAAACTCGTGTGAAAATTGCAGAAAAAGTCTCGAAAAGTATCGAATTCGAAATGAACTCAAATGAATGAATTTAAGAGGCGAGAGCAGTAGAGGGGCTGACCTTTGAACCCTTTGAAGTTAGGCGTGAAGTTTGAGCTATCCAAGCAGAGGCTGTTGCTGAAGCTGATACTGTTGATGGCATATCTTGTGGAGGGGGAAGTTGCGACAGCTACGAGTTCAACTCGGGTCAGCGTTCAGCGCAAGCAACAGACCGATTAATTTCCAAACTGATTAGAACAGTTTGCAACACTGCAAATACATTTCACTATCGATTCAATGCAAGTAGAGGGAAGGGATTGAGATACATTTATCGCATTCAAAGACACTCCAATTGCAGTGTTGATGCTTTGTGCCAAAGTGATGAGTGATAAAAGGTCAAGGTGCAATGTACACATGCACACTCACATACAATGACTGCACACATATATGCACACACACTATACACTTCTATTTATATAATACATTTCTTTGCTGAAAGTCTTCAAATGTCTCAAAGTGATAAAAGTCTTTGCGACTCCTTAAAGCGGTTCAATTAAAGTGCAATTTTTATCAATTTGCAAACGAAGCACACACACTCTGTGCTGCTCCATAAGGGGCAACTGTGAAATATAGTAATATATCAGATTTATCATAATTTGGGCATCTCCCACTAAGCGCACAAAGTCGCGATGTTGATTATAAAGTATTTTTTTTCAGCGCTTATGCTTTGTTCTCCTTCGCATCCCGTGGCCACGCCCCCCGTTTGTGGCTGCTAATGATAATGAGGCAGCAAAGTAATGCGCTGTCAAGGGAATGGAGGGAGGGGTAGGAGCAGGGGTAGGTGTCGCACAGTCTGTGGCGCCGCCATGTAAATGTAAAGCTAAAGTCAAATTATGATCCAGAGGCAGCTGTCGGTGTGGACGTCAAGTGCATCATCCACTCTTGATTTTCACACCTTCGTTTGCACAGAGAACACAACCCAAGGCGACAACAACAACAGCAGTAGCAACAACAGCAGTAGCAACAACAACAAGTGCAACAACAGCAGCAGCAACAACAACTGCGACAAACCGCTTGATTTTGGTATCTGTTTCGCAATGGCCGCTGAAGGGAAAGCAGTGTGAGCAGAGAGGAAAGAGGAATGCAGAGGAGAAGAGGGGAATGTAGAGGAGAAGAGTAAGGGAAGGGGCAGCAGGAAGGGTAGAGGAAGGGGAATGAAGAGCAAGAGGTGCCGCAGCAAGTGGCTCAGCGCTGGAAAACAATTTAATTAAAATATGCATGTCCCCCACGTGGCTAGGGCGGTTGAGGTAGAGCGGTCTCTCTGACTGACTCTCTCTCTGTCTGTCTGTTGGTCTGTCTGTCTGTTACTGTATATCTGCCTGCTTGGTGTGGGCAGCTGCCCAACAACAACAGCAACAGCAGCAGCAGCAATAACAACGGGGCGAGCAACAAACAACAATTGTCGTCGTCAGCAGTTGACAAAAGTGGGCAAAGATGCCAAATTGAAACATTTGCACTGACAGTTGCCCACAGCCCATAACAGTGACACGCCCCGCTGCCGCTCCACCTTCGGCTCATCTACGTTACAGCCACGCCCTCCGCCCGCTGCCCCTGCTTGTGCCCACGCTCGGGCGCGTCAAAAGCGATGTTGATGTTGTCATTGCCATAAAACTTCTTGCCACTTGCTCTACATTCCGAGCTGACTCATCCTCTCTCTCCCCCTCTCTCTCTTTCTCTCTTCCTTGGTCTCCTGTACTCTGCTTTCTTTCCTTCTCTCTGCCCGCACATTGCTCTCTATCCTTGCCTGGCTTGAAGCTCCGCTTGTCGCTATCTCTTTGCCGGTTTGTTTTTGCGTTTTTAATTTCGCTTTGTGACAATTTTTTGCAATTGTCAACTGTCTCGCGCCCCCACTTGCTGCCGCCCCCTCTCCCCTTTCCGTTCTCCTTCCCATCTCATTTCCCCCTCCCTTTCTCTCTCCGTCTCTCTTTTTCGCCCCTGTCTCTGCAATTCTTTTTCGCGCTGCCATTTGATAAGTTTGACAGCGGCTACTCTACATCTTTGTCTGCCTGCCTGTCTCCTTTACCTCCCCTTCATCTCCTCGCTGTCTCATTCACTATATCTTGCCTTCTCCCTCCCCCTCGCGCACTCTGTCTCCGTCTCTGTCTCGTGCTTGCTGTGTGCAAATAAGCAGCGTCAGGGCGTCAAACTGAAAATAAATGAGCCAAAACGTGCAGACTGAAGCTGCGGGTTGCAGAAACTCAGCTGCGCTAAGGACAAACCAAGGCGCACTTGGGGCGGGGGCAGTGGGGGGCGTGGCAAGGATGCTTGGACAGCTGGAAGCTGGTGGCTGGTGGTGGCAAGTGTTGGGCTGCCGCCTGCCTGCCTGCCTGGTTGGATAGCTGGGGATATTGTTGCTGAAGTGAAAACAAATTAACTATCTCACGCTGAGTTTTTATGCTGCAGTTGTCCTCGCTGTCACCGGGACAAACAAAGAAGGACGCGACGCTAGGCGCAGGCAAACACTTCAAGTCCCCCGAGCTGAGCGAGCTGAGGCAACTTTGTTGTGGCTACCCTAACCAGCAGCGAGGTAAGTTCGCCACGAGATTGCCTTTGCTGTATGCTAGCAAGAGAGAAGTAAGATTGGCAGAAAACTGTAGCATACTTTTGGGTGGCGCACTAAAATGTACTGCGAATACGCAGTGTGAACAGCTCGTTGAATACAATTAAAGCAGATAACTTCTTCCGATTTAATGCATATCTATAATATAGAAATATTAAATACATATGTATATAGCATTCCTCGATCTTGAGATCTAAGATCTTTCATAGACATAACTCATCCTTCTTTAGCGCAACTCGCATTCGACTTGGCTTCTTTGCCGTCTTTCACTTTCATTTTGTTGTCTTTGGCAATTCGCTTCGTGCGCTTCATTCGCTTCATTCATTGCTGCTGCTGCTGCTGTCGTCGCGCTGTCGGCGTTGTTGATGCCGTCGTTTGTTGTCATCGTCTTTGGCTTTTATTTGTGTAACAATTTCGCTTTATGGGACACTGTTCTGGAGTTGGTCAACACAACTTGGTCCTTGTACCGAAGCTCCCTCCCTCCCTCTCTCTCTGTCTGTCGCTGCCTTGCACCTGTTGATGAGCTGTAAATGAGAGAAGAGCGTTTTTATGAACGCGTTTTATGCTAATGCTGCCTGCCCCCTCCTGCCCTGCCGTGTGTCATTAACTGTCGAATCCAGCGACGAATATGAAGCATACGCGCCGTGTGACAACTTTCGATCACCAGTGGCAAGTGGGAGAGGGAGAGGGGCCACCACTCCAGCTGCAGTTCCATATTCATCTACATCTCCATCACCAGCTGCCACTGCCAACGAGCTGTCGGCTTCTTCAATTTCTTACTATCTATCTCCGTCTCAGTCTCCGCTGTCTCTCTCTCTCTCTCTCTCTCTCTCCTTCTCTGTCTGCCACTTGGGTTGACTCGCTAAGCCAGTTGGCAGCAGTCGCCATAACTTAGAAACGCAAACAAGCTGAATTTGCTGACGAGCCAAGCTGTTCGAAGGGCGTCGCCGGGCAGGGGGCGGGTGGCGGGTGTCGGCAGTAAGCAGCTCCTTGTCGTCGTCTGAGACTGCTCGCCCCCCTCCCCCCATCCGACCCAGCTCTCACTGGGCGACCTCTGGTGCTGCTCCTTTGGCTTGCACTATGCTGGCTGTTACATTTCAATTGAAAGGATTTACATTTTGTTGTTATGTTTCAGCATTTTTGTTTTACAGTTAGGTCGCTTGTCGAGGGTCGTGCCCCACACAAAAACAGCAACAACAACAACAACACAAGCACAGCAAGCTGAGGGGCAACCCAAGCGAGCTAGCAAATTTTATAATGCCACGCACGAAGCTGGCGCCGCCCGAGAAGACACGTCATAATTGTGTGGTTTGGCAACATAACGGGACACTCTGAGCCACTGCCTCGAGTGTGTTCTCTCACTTGCCCCCCTTCCCCTCACTCTCTCCCTTTCTCTCTCTCTAGCGAGTGTGTCAACATCTCTGGCTGCCGCACTGTGATTGTGGATGTCACATTCTAAATAATACAAATAACGCATTCACTCTCCCTAATAGTGCTGCCTGAGTGTGCGAGTGTATGAATGTTTGAGTGTGAGTGTGTGCGTGAGCGTGTGTGAGTGCATGTTAGTAAGTACTTATGATTTGTTATACCATTCACAAGTGAGAGCGATTTACATGCAAGATTCACAAATTGCGGTTGCATTTGTTAGGTGTAAAGTGTTGATTTGGCGAATGAAAACAAATGGTGAATACACTCATGACTATACCCATGAATGCACTCATGAGTATAGACAACTAAAGAAACGTAGTGATTGGCGAATCAAAATAAAAGATGAATACACTCATGAGTACACTCATGAATACACTCATGAATATACTCACTCATTAAAAAACGAAGTGATTTGTCATAAAAAAACAGATGGTGAATGCACTCATGAGTACACCCATGAATTAACTCATGAGTGTATGTAGATATTCAAGAAAAATAAAGTTTTCCTTATTATTAATCCTTATTTATGCTATTTATTCGATTATTCGTGAATATTTGAGAGATTACTTACGAGTATATTTGTGACTACACTCATGAATGCATTCACACATCAATATTCTTGTGATTAATTGCTCCCTGGTATATTAGGACCTTCTATTAAATTTTGTTGCGAATGAATATTGTGAATACTCACGAGTATAATCGTGAATAAACTCATAAGTCCCCTCATTTATTCATGTGTTCGTCTTGAATTACAAACATGAGTATTACAAATATAACTTAAATTATTTGCGAAGAGATCGCTATGAATATACTCATGAATCTATACTCAAATCTCTTCTCCACTTCTCTTGAATAGACATGAAGTCAAATGGCGGAACCCTTTGCAACTCTGTAGTAAACACTTCTCTAATGTACTGCACCGTGGATGTACTCACTGTACTGTAGCAAATATATTCACTTGCACTCATTCACTCATAACTCATTCGAGCCATAAAATATGATGTTACTTCCATGTGGCATGTAACGCCGCGAGCACTGTGCACACTGCGGCACACCCACACTCGCACACACACACACACACACACCTGCATACACATCTGCACACTCAGGTGTGTCGTGCTGGCACTCATTCTATTCACTTAGGTATTCAAACGACCGCGTGCTAAACGACCTTTTAATTGTCATGTGTCTTTGGTGCGCTGCGCAGCTCAGCGAGTTAACTGCGGCGCCATCTAGCGGACAGAGCACACACACACACATTCTCACAAAATTGTCGAATATTCACCACAAGCGGGAGGTGCCTGGAGTGGGCGGGGCGGGGGTGGTTGGGGAACTCAGAAATAAACTCATTTTAAATACTTTCAACAACAATTTGTCATAATTTGGCTCATTTCGCTGGCAACACACGATGCGGCGGCTTTTGTCATTGCAACAAGGTTCTCCGCCAGGCAAAAGTTTTGCGTGTGCTGGGCGTGGCAGCGCCTTGGCTCCCCTTCTCTTCCCTGGCCTTCCCCCTCCACCCTTTCTCATCCTTTGCCTCGCATTGTGTGTTAAGTTCTTAAGCGCTGCCAAAAACTTCGAGCCGAGGCAGAGGCAGGCGAAGCGCTCAAAAAGTGCCTCCTATGCAGTTACACTTGCCCCGGGCCAGGCAAGAGTAGAAGTAGCAAAGGGGCGTGGCAGTGTGTAGTGCGAGGGGAGGTGTCATTTGATACTTTATTACGTGCACAAACACGACATGAAGGCAGCAGCGCGCTGCGCTCTGCTTTTTTTGGGGGCTCTTTGCATAATTTTCTAAAGCGATGCAACAAATGAGCTGAGCGTAGGTAAGCGGAGGGGTGCAGGGGGGAGGGAGGCAGGTGCTGAGGGGCAACACTGTTGGAGCTGCCTTTTGTTGCAATGTATCGAACCGGCGGCAGTGGCAGCTTCGTTGCACAGACAGTTGCATAAGGGCTCGTCAAAGCGACGATGGGGAAGGGAAGAGAGAGGGGGATGGCAGTGCCTGGTGAAGCAGACAATGAGGCAGGGAGCATGTGTGTGTGTGTGGTGTGTGTGTGGGTGTTGGTGGGCTGAGCCTGTCTTCAAAAATTACATTGAAGTTACTAAAATTACAATACAAAATTGAAATATCTCATTTCAACATGCAGCTGAAGCAATTTTTCATGCGTATTAAACAGCGCCTGAGGGGGGAGGGGAGGGGTGCAGAATGGGTGCAAAAAGGAGCTGCAATTACGGGAGAGTCGTGTGAGACAGACAGCGACAGTGACAGAGGGGGAGGGGAAGAGGGAGAGAGGGAGACAGACTGGCAGACAGAAGAGACTGACAGGCTGAGCAGGGACAGCAGATAGCGAAGCCGCAAAAGGGATATGTTTGTGTGGCATGCAGCAGAGGGAGTGGGGAGAGAGAGAGTCTCTGCATGTGTGTAGTGTGTGGGGGGGAGGAGGGGGGTAGGCATGGCTAAGGAAAGTCAGCCGGGAACTGGCAGCTAACGAGCGAGCCGCCTGCCGACAACAAGGCAGACTAAACTTTGCGAAATTTATCAACGAGTTCTACGAGTGTGAGTGTGTGTGTGTGCACGCGTGTGTGTGCTTTTGCATTTATGAAAATGTAATAATAACAAAAGACGCAATGCAGACGCGGCACCAGCGACGGCGACGAAGGCAGCAAACTCAAAACAAACACAAGGAGAGACACCAAACAAGCAGACAAGCCAAAGGATTGTCTATGGCCAACGAGACGTAGCCGCAACTGGTGAGAGTGAGCATGAGGGGCGAGTGTGTGGGAGAGGCAGAGTGAGAGAAAGGCAGAAAGAGGGGGAGAGCACAAAGACTGCAGGAGCTGGTGGAGATGTGCAGCATAAGTAGTCGCAGATAGGCAAACAGATGCCGCACAGCATGCAAAATGTAATTGTAGCCAGTGTGTGTGCGTGTGTGTGTGCCTGTGTGTGTGCGAATGTGTGTGTGCGTGTGTGTGCATGCGTGTGTGCATCGGCAGTGCCTGAGCAAAATTTGTAAATTTGCAAGTGAACACAAAAAAGAAGAAATTGTCAAAACAAATTATCATCAAATGATCATCAGAAGTAGCACGATGAAGGCAGACCCAACAAAAGAGCACACAAGGCACACACACACTCACACACACCCCACACAGTCACACACATACAAGCACACACAGACGCACACAGACATGTTGCATATGCCACTGATACCGCTACAATTGAGTGAAGCCAATGAAGTGACAAAGGAAAAAGGGGCAAAACGCAACTTGTTCAACTGGTTGAGGAAGAAAGACACAGAGGGGAAAGCACGGAGGGGGGGAGAAGGAGAGGGACAGAGAAAGGCTGCTGCTATTGTTATGGCCATTTTGTGCTTGAAACAATTATAAAGCACAAACAAAAGAGACAAACAAAGTCAGCTCGAAGATGGAGAAGAAGAATCAGAGAGAGAGAGAAAGACAACAAAATCAAATGAAATACTAATCATTGTTAATGAAATGATAGCTGAGAATTGCTTATAAACAATAAATATATATATAATAAAGATCTCTCTAATGACAAGCTGCACCCGCCTTCAATCGCTTATAGATTGAATACGCGATTGAATGTCGAAGAATTGTTGATAATTTCATTATTTGCAAAGTTGCGAGTCTCCTCTGGCGAACCAGTCGCATCGGGATTCACCTGCCTCAGCTCCAGCCCCCATAACAGTTCTCCCGAGCCCGAGCGAATAAAACTTCAATTAGCAGCGCAAATCAAAGTCTGAGCCCCGCTAATACCGTCAGACAACGGCGGACAGGCGAAAACCCGAAACCGAAGCTGAAACAGAAACAGAAAGAGAAGCTGAAATAGAACCTGAAACAGAAACAGAAACAGAACCAGAATCCAAATCCAAATCCGAATCCAAATCAGAAGCTAAAAACCGGAGCAGCGTTCAAGTGGCCGCCAAAATAAAAAACCTTGACTGCTCCCTTGTTGGCTCAACTTGTCCCGAAAACAGCAACAGCAACAACAACAACAAGAACAGTGGAATAGAAGAAAAACAATGTATAAAAAACAGAAACAGAATCGGAAAAAATGAAAGCAAGTTGAGGGAAAAGTTAAAGCCGCGTGTCCAGCGACGATGCGGGACGTTAAATTGATAGAGAGCCCGGCATAAACAACGAAATTGTTGTTGCCCAGCTAATGGTTGATTGCGAGGTGGTGGACGGGGGTGCTGGTTGTGCAGAGTAGGCTGGCAGAGAGGGGAAGTGGGGGGACTGGGGGCAGAGCACAGCGTGCTGCGATTTTTTGCCTTTGATAGAAAAACAATTTTTCTACTCCATTTCACGCGTTCAAGGCAGCCTCAGCAGCACAAACAGCACAAACAGCGGAGCAGGGCTTAGCATAAAATTGTTGTAACCGAGCACCGTGAGGTGCAGAGGGGAGGGGGGAGATTCTCGAAGCGCTCGTCAGCGTAAAGATGCCACCAGACCAGATAAGCGTTCGAAATGAAATAACAATAAAAAACAATTTTTTCTATATCGAAAAGAGCTAACCCAAAAGCACGCAACGTCTGTCTGGCCCTTCCCCCCTTTCCCCTCTTCTTCTCTCTCTTCTCTCTCTATCAGTGGCATCTCTTTCTATCTGGCGAAAGTTTTGCTGTATGTGACCCAGTTATGTTCTCGTTGCTGCTACCTTCTTGCAATGATGTTTTCTAGTTTTGATTTGCAAATTGCGCTGAGGAATCAGAAACCAAATTTGAAATTCATCATTGAGGATTGAGAATTTCCATCATTAGATATAGATATGAAGATATAGCTACAGATAATGTTAGCTATGCTGCTTTGCCGTGTCCAAGTTAGAAGTTATTCACTGATTTCTCACACAGAGCAGCGCTTTGTTCTTCTTCTTCTTCTTCTTCTTCGTTCTGTGCGTTTGCTAAAATCTTTTGTCAACACTGGACAAGTTTCGCTTTGTTTGTTCGCCGTTTAATGACTAATTCGAATAACGCATAATGAATAACGAATAACATGGCTAAACGAGTCTCGTGCGATCTCCAGATCGCGAGAGTGACCTACAGTGAGTGCGTTGACGCCAAGTTGGGGGGAGGGGGTAGTTCGTGGTAGTTCCAACTCTTGGAAGTCGCACTGCGAGGTCAGACAATTCACATATTCACTATGAATATTCCCCTCGAATACAGTTTGATTTGGGTTCGAATTCGATGCTTCTTGATTGAATATGCCATATTGTTCTTTCAGTTTGATTTGAATTCAATTCGCGGCCTTTCTCTGCATCTGATCTATCGCTAGATTCGATTTCTAATTCAGTCAAGAAAAAATCCCCGTTCCAAGCTGGGCCCCAACAATGAAAACCACAAAGACGTCAACACGCTCGCCACACTGGGGGAAGCAGTTAGATGATCGTCAAAAAAGCAAATTGATAATGTCTGTTCATCTGTTGTACTAATGCGCACTGAGCTTGCAGAGGGTATATCGATTTTCTTGTAGAACATGTCGGGCAGCTTGGGATTAGAGAAAGATTTGAGATGTTTATCATGTTTCGGGCAATCTTGTTTACTTCTCAACTTTGGTTATTCGCTTATATTTTCTGTTTTTTTTTATCAAAAAAGAACAAAGTAAATCCTCAACTTTGTAGACTGATAAAAGTATTCAAGTGAAATTATATGTAACAGGCATCTTCGACCTCACTAGGTAAATATTTTTTCTATCAGTCTTCATAGTCTAGACTATATATCTGTCCGTATGAACCCCTTTATCTCAGTAACTGTACAATGTAGAGCATCCAGACTTGGTATATTTATTTCTTACTTTTTCACGCAGATAAATATTATTTCTTAAGTCAGCGACACCCTTTTGCACCCCTTTAAATATAAAACTAACTACTCTCTTTAATGAAATAATTGATAATGATATTAAGTCGAGTTAAAAATAGTTTCTTCCAAGCAAATTTAACTTTTTTCTATATTTATATTTATTTCTTAGTATGTTTAATATTATTGGGTAAAGCGTATCTACTCGTCGATATGCCAAACTGTTTATTGCTTTTGGGACTCGTGTGTTTTTTATGAACTCACCAAAAAGCAAACCCAGCCCCTTAGTTATTGTTGTTGTTGTTGCTGCCGTTGCTAGAAAACAAGTTAAACAAGAATTTGCCGGAGAGGAACTTTGTCAGCATCGGCAGCAGCAGCATCTGAGATGAGGCCCGAAAAAACACCATTAAAAACCTGTACAAAATTCAATTTCTTTTCAAATATAATAATAATAATCACAAGCTTGGCGCCGCAGCTGGCGTCGACTGCGACTGCGACGCAGGCAGCTAATCAATAAAGCGCGTTAATTATTGTTTGGTTTAAAGCTTGATTACAACACCAGTGAGCGGCTTAGAACGCCAGTGAGCGCTTAACGCTGAGCACACGCGCGTCTCCTCTGCCCCGAGACACACACAGGCACACGCCCGCACACACACACGCGCAGAAGAGACAACAAGAGCGAAAAAAGAGAGAAAAAACACAAGGCAAATTCGAAAAGTCGACAAAAACAGCGGACGATAAAAGTCGCCAGCGGCCAAAAACGCGCTCATTGCGTGCGCTGTTTTCGCAACGGTAAATTAGCCAGCGGAAGGCAGGACAAGGACAACGGGCAAGGATAGTAGAGCACAGCACAGCGAGCGAGGGATATCAGATACAGGTGCAGATACAGATACCGATACAGATACGGATACGGATACAGCGCCAGGATGGGGATGCGCTGCGCATTTGCTGGATTAATTGTGTGCTGCATGGCAGTTTGTCAACCGCAAGGTAAATATTTTTATGCCGCAGCGCAACAGCAGCAACAAAAACAAAGAGTAGACAGGATAATGAGAGTGATACGCACAGACACACCAGCACACACACACACACACACACACGGACACACACAGACAAACGCACTTTCCGGGACTTTGATATTACAGCAATAATTGCAAAATTATCGCTGGATTTTGCGCCTACGTGCGTCGCATATTGACAGACACACACACACGCACAGACACGCACACTGTGACAGGCAAAAGCACAACTACAACTACAAAAGAGCAGTCGAAAGGGATAATGAGTGCGACTGATGGTGGGGGAGGGGAAGGGGTTCACATTATGGCTCCAAGTCGAGTGTTATAACACGCTCATCGTTTATTTCCGGCACGACAATGCGCAATTTTGTGCAGCCCGCAGAAGAAAGGGCCCCATTTTATAATGTATATAATGCCGATTGTCCATCAATCAATCGGGGTATGACAGCAGCAGTTGCCGTGTTCTAACAAAAGATACACATGGAGATAATCATCCTGAATTGTGAACTGCAACTAAATCTATCGAAAGGCGAACTGACTGTGCATTTCAAATATCCAAAAGGATCAATCAGATATCAGTTTGTATTATCTGATATTTATCAGGGTCGTTTGAAGTCCGTGACTTTTTTGCCGACCTGCTCTAAATAACACTGCTCCTGTCAGCAGTTATCGATTAACAGCTGACTGTAAAATTTGAAAAGTGCGTTTTGTTTGCGTTTTATAGGCATTGAAAGCAGACGATCTCGTGAATTTTAACGAAAATGGAGATCGAGATCGTCTGCTTTCAATGCCTATAAAACGCAAACCAAAAACGCAGCTTTCTCAAATTTTACAGTCAGCTGTTAATCGATAACTGCTGACAGGAGCAGTGTTGTATTTAGAGCAGGTGCGCGGCAAATACAAAAAGTCACGGACTTATCAAACGACCCTCGTATATTTATACCTCTATCGAACTTGTGACGTTATCCCCCTCCCGTATACTCCCCTTCTATGTGCTGTTTCAACTATTAATCTCAGCTTGAAATATTCAAAATTTCCAATAAGAATTCAGCAAGGGGAATAGACCGTCAATAAAAACGAAATTTCTGGTTCTCGAAACCAGTTTCGAAATGAATTCGCCATAAAAGATCCGACAAACAGGGCTAATTGGAGACTTACTGATAGAGATATCAAGTTTCAGCTCGGGCACGTCCTGTGACAGCGACAATAACTAATTATCCACATTATTCGGCTGTGTTCTTTTTTTGTGCAATTCGAAGAGTCTCTAAACAGCTTTGGCGAAAACAAACAGCGAACAAAATACGAAATACGAAATATAAGAATAATACGAAAGATGAAGAAGAACATTTAATGATATTCAAATTAGAAACAGCAAAATGTGAAAAAAAAACACACACAATAATTTGGCGGGTGGAACAAGTTTGAGGAGTTCCACGAGGCAGGAGCATGATGAATGAGGGAAGGCATGGAGGGGCAGGGGGTGGATGGATTATGAATGCATAAAGCTCTGTGATATGTTTACCTTTAATATCGCGCAACAAACAACAAAGTTTCGCCAGCTGGGCGAAAACTTTTCCATTTACCTTTTGGCCAACCAAGCCTGTCTGCCCTCTCTCACTCTCTCTCTTTCTCGCTCGCACACTGAATTGTTGTTTCCATCTCCTTCTCTCTCTGTAGCTCAGGCACAGTTCTTGGGCTTCGGGCAGCAGCCTGGCTTCGGCCCACAAGGAGGCTTCGGTCCCCAGGCGGGCTTCGCCCGTCGCCAGGGCCAGGGATCCGTGTCGAGAGCCAACACAAACACCTACGAGCGCCAAGTGGATCTCGGCAACAACTTGGAGTACACACAGGGTCTGTCAAACTCGCGCGCTGTCACCCGCCAGAACGGACAGCGCGTCGTCTCCGACAGCCAGGCACGCACACGTGACGTGGATCTGGGAGGCCTGCAGATTGGCAACACCTTGACACGCACGCGCACCAATGCCAATGGAGCCGTCAGCGGAGGCATTGCGGATCAGTTCCGTGTGGGCAACGTGGGCCTTGGCGCCTCTCTCTCCCCGGACAATCTGCGCCAGGGATTCGGACTGCAGCGCGGCGCCGACGGTGATGTGCGTCTGGGCCTGGGTCTGCTCAGCTTCGACCTGGACAACAATGTGCAGAACAACAACCAGCTGAGTCAGGCCTCGGTCAATGCGCAGGGACGTGGCGCCCAGGCCGGCTCCAACAGCAGGACCAACACGAACACCCAGCAGATCGGTGGCTTCAATGTGCGCGACACGGTGACCAACTCGAATGCCTACGGACGCACCCGCAACGGACAGACATCGGCCCAGGCCGGCGGCTTCGGTGGCAATGCCGTGTCGCAGGGTTCTCCCTTTGGCGGCTTCGGCTTCCAGCGTCGCCGTCGCGCTCCTGCCCCGGCGCAACAGCTCGTGTATCGCCAGCCAGTCGCGGTTGCTGCCCAGCCCAATCGTCGCCTCGTGCGGCCCAAGCGTCGCGCACAGTTTGTGCCTTTCGGTTACCCACAGCCTCAGTTCCAGCCTCAGCCCCAGCCTCAGCCAGGCTTTGGCGGCTATGATGGCTTTAATTTCTTTGAGCGCCCACGTCGCCAGTTCGGTGGTGGATTCGGCGGCTTTGGTGGCGGCGGATTCGGGGGTTTCGGCGGCCCAGGAGGTTTCGGCGGCGGCGGTTGGGGCGATCCCTATGCTCAGCAACAGGCACAGCCACAGCCCGGCTTCCAGCAGCAGGGACACAAGAAGCGCAGGCCGGGTGGTCAGGTGCAGTCGACGGGCAATGCCGGCGCCCAAGGTGGACCTGGCTTCAATCAGCAGGCGGCCAGCAACAACTTCGCTCACCAGAACGCCGACGGATCACAGAACTCGGGCAGCAGCAGCATTGGCTCCAACCTGGCGGCAGATGGCAGCAGTGGCCAGGTGAGCTCGGCCAACACAAACCATCAGAGCAGTGCCAACCAGCAGACAAACGATGCACAGTCGCAGGCGCTGAACTTCAGGCCGGGAGAGCAGCAGGCGTCCAGCTCGAATGCGCACACGGAGCACACCAGGGATGGCAACCGTGAGACCATCGGCTCGAACAGCGGCTCCACCTCGACCAACAACAATCAGTTCGGCAGCGCAACGAACACCGCCAACACCGACACGAAGGTGGTGCGCGACGGCGACCAGGAGTCCATCAACTCCGACGCCAACAGCCAGTCCATCTTCCAGGGCAACCAGGGACAGGGCAACTCTGCAGCGAACACCAATGCCAATGTCAGCTCTCAGCGCGGACCCAATGGCTCCGTGACCAACTCGGCCTCCAGCAGCGCCTCTGCCACCGCCCAGAATGGACAGTCGGCCAATGCCGATGCCAATGCTGCGGCTGGTGGCTTCGGCGATGGCGCCGGAGCAGGTGCCAATGCCAATGGTGGCGGCTTCGACGGCGCCGGCGGTGCCAACTCGAACAGCAATGCCTTCGGCGGATTCAATCCCGAATACGGATTCGGCTTCGGACGTTAGTTGAGCTCGGCACCCTATGGCCTGCCTTCTTCTTCTTCTTACGATGGTCACACTTATCTTCGCGTAACATTATTCATAATATTTTATTTTCTTTTTTTTTTGAGAACGAATCACTTTAAGCACCCGAATAAAATGCATTTGTTAATTTTAGTCGTTGTGGCACATGTTTCGCACGCAGGTGGCTCTTCTTCTGCACGATTATTCACGGGTGTTTATGAATCATTTGCTTTGGCACTCCCGCACTTTGTTCTGCCCTCACGAATGTATTCACTGCTTTGTTTGTCCTTCTTGTGATTGTGATTTATTCGTTTTATTCACAGCGTGCAGTCGATGTGCATAACTTGCAGTCTTTGTGCCCACTGGCCTGTCATACTTGCCATATGTAGATAATGTGTGGCATATGACAAGCCAATGGAAACAGAAAATAACTTGTGTGTCTGGAATTGCTCCCGCTGCTGATCATAATCATTTGTTAATGTGTTCCCACTGTGATTCGTGTCCAGACAGATGCCTGTGCTGCACGTTATTGCAATGATATCTGCCATCTTGTTTGTGTCATACGCATGACAAGACAGTGGAGCTCACAAGCACTAATGAGTTTTTACATATTTTTGAATATTTGCACTGTGTTTCTCTGCACATTTAAAAATAACATGTCTGTGGCACTATCATCAATATATTAAACTTATAGTATGGTGCCATATATATCTGTCAGTACTCGTTATGTTGTTATTTGTGGTTTCATGGCCAATGCTATGGTATTCAATGCCTTCTTCTTGGTATTGCATCTCCTTACTCGACTGTATGGTACTCCTATCTGTTGCCAGTTATTAAAGTATGGCACAGATACCTACCATACAAACAGTCAGTCAAGTTAGTCTTTACACGTATGCACCTAATACTAACAAATACATATTATAGTTACTTGACTAACTGTATCTGGCACGCTTCGTCATACTGCAGTCACACATTTCATGCTGTCATATTTATTCGACAGATCGGTAAGGCAGCTTACTGCATTTGTGCCATACAAATGAAGCATAAGACTCAGTCGATGTCATATTCCCTTTTATTCCAAGCTTCATTAATATTTGCAGTATATGTTTTGCCTTCACTAACAGCCTCAGCATGAGTTTGCCACATCAAATATGACACACAATTGCCAAGGCCATATATTTATATATTTATACTCTTGCAAAGGGTATATAAATTTTCCCCAGAAGTTTGCAACGCACCTTAGGAGACAACTCCGACCCTATAAAGTATATATTTTATGTTTTTAATCAACATCAAAAGAGGAATTGAGCTTCGTTCTCTTCATATTTGAAAGCATACTTTTAGCTGTTTCAAAAATGAAGCCTAACCTATTTCCTTCAAGTTTACCTTAAGATAACTTAGTTTTCCTCCAATCTTTCCAACCAATTCAGAACATATTCTACCTTAAAAAGTCCAAGTCATTTTTTGCCATGAAACCATCGAATCATATTTTTGCACAGTGTAGACTTTCATTTCAAGATCGCTTGGCACGAATGGAATTCGCACATTTTGTACTGGGAGATCGCCACACAATGTCTGCATACTTTTAGGCAGTTACTGTAAAAACTTTCATCTGTTTCCACTGTCGCCCTACTTAGTTCGATATCGCGCACAGCGACAGGTGCGTCTGCAGCGCTGGCGTCCCCGATCCCTGAACCTGAGCTCGGAGCAAATCGAGAATTTCTACATCAATCGCTCGTCGCAGCTAGAGGACTTTCAGCCGGGTGTGAACACCTCCATTGATGCCTTCGGCGCCTACGATGTGACGCAGCGTCAGGGCCGCACCTTCAGCTTGATATCGGACTTCATCAGCGGCCTGTTCGGCGGCTCGTGTGTCTCCCCCTGCACGCTGGAAGCCTTTCAGCAGAATCGCTGCTGTGAAACCTATGTCATTGGACCGCCGCAGACATGCTGTCCCATAGCCGGACAGCTTCCGCCGCCCCCTGCCCCACTGCCTCCGGTGCCTCCGCCGCCAGTGCCAGCTCCACCGCGCTATCCCCCTTATCAACCTTATCCCTATCCAGGGCCGGGTCTGCCTAATAGCAAGACGCCTGTCATGGTGATTGCCACGCCCATTAATTGTTGTACAGTCTGCACGTATACGTACTATGGGCCGCCTCCGTGCGGCCGCTACAACAGCAACGGGAACAACAACAACAACAACAACGACAGCAACAACAATAAGCGAGTCACCATCTACATCCCGCCACCGTACTACGGACGCTGACTTCGTGCAGGCACTGTAGCCTATTAAGCGCCTAGTGTTAAGGCCCACGTAGACTCTAGCTAGCTCTATCTCCTCTCTCTCCTTCTCTACCTCCCTCTCAATCACCCCTCTTGGGTGCTCCTTTGTTAGCCTGTTCTCCGGGAGTGCTTTGTGTCAGTTTCTGGTTTTGGGGCTGTCATAAATGCGGCAAATAAGAGAAACATAAACATGCACTGAGTCGGGGAATGAGAATGGGAACAGGAACAGCGACGGGGCCAACAACTCCTGTGCCAGACAGACACATATGTGTGCATGCACAGACATGCTCACAACTAGCACTGACACCGGCGACCCAACTTGATATGCGAATGAAGTTCTTGTGCTCCGTGTAAACAGTATGACAAGCGCAGCGCAGAAGCCTGCCTTTAATTGGGGAAGCTATCAAATAAGAAATATTATAAATAATAATATAATATAAAAGATGGCTGACCCCAACTAGAGATTCTGGATTTCATCTACAGTAAATTACTCTGTCTTCAATCTTTAGCTTTCTCTTTCATTATCTTTGCCTTTGGCAGTATCTTTCTTTGGTTTCCCCTTTTTTAACTTTTTCTTTCTTTTCTTTTTCGTCACAATTTTTTTTTTTTAATTTTAAGATTAATAAAAGGTAAATTGTTTTTATTTCAATGGCTCAAGCTGTTAAATTTATTTTATAATTGATCAATTTGAGCTATTATGGGCACCCTAATGATATTTTCAATTTATGATCAACTGCATTTAGGTTTCTCTTTTTCATTTAACTCATTTATATAGGATAATAAATTATATTCAAATTGCACCTGGGAGAACCCATTTACTTGGATACCTCGATTGTCCAACTACAGGGTATCCGATTGTGCGGACAATCACAGATTTTTCAGCCGAGTTGTCTTTTCGTGCTGCTGCTTCTTGTTCTTCTAGTTGGCTTTTGTTGTTGGCCATTTTGGCGATATTCTTTTCTTTGTTGTCCTTTTATTTTCATGCCTTGCGGAACAGTTCTCTTTCTACACATGAGTGTGTGTGAGTGTGTGTGTGTGAGCTTCAGCTAGTGTGTTTTTGTCGGCTTTGTGTGAATGGGAGGACACTGGAAATTTATAACAGACCGTGCCCCAGCACATGAGTTCCTCACAAAGTCGCCATGCCACGCCACGCCACGCGAGACAAGACGAGACGAGACGACACCAGGCGACAGAAGGAGCAGCAGCAGGTGGAGGCGCAGATGGGGGAGCCGGCACACGGGACACAGACACAGGATACGTCACGTCAGCGGCACAACAAAGCTGATAACTGCAGGCACTGCGCCACGTCAGATTGTGATAAGCAGCGCAGCGCACAGAAAGGCGGCCCACAATGCCACGTTCTGGAAGCGCAAACCTGCTCCCCTTCCCCCGTCCCCTTCCCCTTACTTTCCCTCCACACATCACGGACGCCTTTGTCATTTCTCATAATGTTAATTTATATTCAGTTCAGTCTAAGCAAATAGCACAAAAAAAAAATGAAGTCATCCACACAGATTGAGCAAGGAGGCAGGTGGAGCAGGCTGGAACGAAGTGAGGGATCGGAAGAAGTTGTCAGCTGAAGAAGCCGGCACGGGGTGCGGTGCTGGCTTAGTAGTAGAACTGCCGCTGGTGGTGACGGCGACGGGCAACGGGCGTGGCAGCCACATAGCGACGCTCGCCGAACACTTCCTGGCCAGGCGCAGCGCCATCTGTGGCCGAGTAGAGCAGCAGGGGAATCTCCTCCACGCTGGTCTGCTGCAGCTGAGCAGAGTTGCGGACGCCGGAGCGAACCAGCTCGTTGGACGACAGACGACGCGTGCTGGCACCAACAGGGGCAGCAGCAGCGGGAACTGGCACAGTGACGCCCTCTAGCAGCTGGCTGTCATCGTTCTCGTTCTGCTGCAGAGGTGCATCCTCCTCCTCCAGCTGGGGCACGGCAATGGTGTTGCCCACGGGGCTGGCGCCATCATCGCCCTCAGTTGCATCGCCCGAGATGGAACTGGCCTGCAGCAGAGCCTCGATGTTCTCGATGTTGGAGAGTCCGTTGATCTGGAGCTGATCGTGCAGCTCGCTGGGGATGGCGATAGCCTGGACATCCTTGTGGCCCGAGATGCCGTTGGGGGTGGGAATGAACTGGACGTTCTCGGGAATCTGGTCTGTGGGGTAGACGGGCACCAGCTCAGCCTCGCCGTCGTTCTTCGAGCGCAGGAGGATCAGCGAGATGGGCACGATCTTCTTGAACTTCAGCAGAACCAGCTTCTTGATGGCCACGGCGCCGGGGAAGACACGTGTCTGGGCGCCCACGTGTGGCTTGGCTACCAAGGCGCGCTGCTGATAGCGATTGCCTGATTGTCCGCGCACACGGTGGCCAGGCACATGGCGAGCTGCAGAAGGAGAGGGAGAGAGAGAGAAGACACACGCTTGAGGCACGAAGTTAATGAGCAATTGGCAGTGCTAACTCACCTTGGCTGAGTGCGATCAGTGCCAGACCGATGGCCAGAAGGGTGAACAGTTTGATTGCCATGCTTGGTGGGTTGCCAACTCCAGTTGCTGCGACGGATCTGTGTGTGTTGTGTTGTGGTCGCCGTTGAGCGAGTCTATAAAATGGTTTAGCAGGTGCCCTAGCAAAGACATTTTATACGGGGAGACCCAGAGGCAGACGCCCTCCTCCTCCTCCGTGGCCCGCACCCCGTTGCCGACTTGCCAGCGTCTCTTTCACTTCGTCGCTCGTAAAATCGCAGCGGCACAAAAGACATTAGCCAAAAATTAGCGCCAAGAACTAAATGAAAATGGCCAAAAAACAAAAAAGAAACATGAAGAAACAGAGAAATAGAATGGATGATCGTGCTATCTGGCTATCGAGCTATCTGTATCTGTCTCCCAATCTCTGTCTGGCTGTGCCAAATTATTAAACTATGCAAATGCCCGCGCCCGTCTAGTGCCATTTCTGCTTCTTCTTCTTCGGCGACGCGTCTTGGACTGATTACCCGGCTAGTGAATGTGCTGGGATTGACCCTGCAGTCAAGTTGTTGACCACGCCTGCTGCAGCTCAGTTGGGGGCGGGGAACCACAGAGCGGACCAAACTCAGAGCTGCCCGAATGGATCCCACACTCACACACACACTCACACACACCTTCAATTCCCTTACGCCCTCTGCAAGCTGAGGCGGCGCAAATTTGCATTTGAGGTCGACGCCATCGGAAAGTTACCAACCAAGCTGAGCCAATTTTTAGGTCAAAAGTGAGATTCTCAATAGGTCGGCCCGCAATTTTTATCCGCATCCACACACAGGCTGCGCTCTGCACGGGCCACTGCTGGTGGTATTTATCATTGTCTGAGACTGGCAGACTGGAGTCGTGGCTGTGGTCCAGCGATAGTCGGACGACCCCAATACCGAAAAAGCCCAAAGCTCATGTCAAAGTTCGTGGCAAGCCCGGCTAGAGCCTCCCCCCTCACTCAGTTGCCGCAGCCACTGACATATCTTTTGTTCTTTTATCTTTATTCTTAGCCCATGTTCTCATTTGGCACATCGCACAATACACATGTCTCGCCCCGGCCATATTAATTCGAGTCGGACTTGCGGCCCACACGCCGCGGGAATCCGGTGAAATGGCGAACTGAATAAGATACTTGCCATTTGTTAAAGCTCTTGTGGATTTTGTTTTTTGTCTCTTGCGACTTTATTAGATGCTGATATTTTCGATTAGCAGAGACAATAGAAAGTCGCACACTCTCCACCTGCCGGCAAGAAAGTAGTCCTATTTATCATGCAAAACATCCATCGGGAGGCGACTCGCATTGGGTTCTTTAAAAGACCGACTTTACGGTTGAGTTACGAGTACAGTTGCAGGGCCCGAGTGCTGCGTTTTGGTCAGATAAAGCTGAGTGTGGAATAAGAAGGGATATAGTAATAAAACTAAACTGTGTCCTGCACTTACTGCGAAAGAGTAGCATCAATGATAGTTTTCTAGGCCTCTTCAAGTTGTATTACCTTAGGTCGGGTAGATAGACATGAGTTCTTTTGGCGATAAGCTAAGCTCGTAAGCCAATTAACACTTTGTGTGGACAACAAAAGGGTATTATCAATCCGAACTTTCCATAGTCCGATAATAACTTAAGAACTGTTTGGCTTTGGGTCTTTTGTCAAGATCATTTTGCCAATAATAAATGACACAGGGCGAAGAAAAGATGGGTAAGAAATCAGCTTAAGTGAGGCAATCTTGGCATGCGCATCTTGAGGGCTCTGCTGGAATTGATCGATCCTCATTTGTAATGATCTTAGACAATGGGGTGTCTTTCGGTAGTTGGAGAATTCGAAGCTTATCGATTGAAAATAGAATTCGGGCACATTGTTCGATATGAAAACAGTTCGATTGATCTATGTGCAAAGGTTAACAGGTTGCGAAGGTGCGATGGCCCCATGTGGAGTGGGGTGTGGTTGCTCCTGCTTTAACTCCCCCCTCCAACTGCGTCGTGCTTCATTTGTGTTTATGAGCTAATCTATTTCGCTTTAGTCTCTTGTTAGGGCCGCTTTCTGCGAGCGCAGGCCACGTTGATAATTTACGTTCTTTTTCTACCGCTACCGGTTCGTCCCTCTTGGTGCAGAGCGGTAACTAGGTCCAACAGGGGCCACGGGGTGGGCGAGCTCGCAGCTGGTGGCTCGCATCTGGGCAAATACTTGTGGCCCATTACGAGCGACATAAACCAATTTTTTAATAACCAAATTATGCAAAAGAAAACCAAGAGCAGAGCAGAGAAAAAAAACAATAACAAAACAAGGAGAACACGACGGAGCCGGGGCGATGGAGGCAATATGTTCATTAGGCCAGGTTGGACCAGGTTGAAGCAGGTTGGGCCTGGGCTGGGCTTAGCCCTCGCCCTGGGCTTGGGCCGGGAATTGCAAATAGGTTCCAGCCTTATGCTATGCTAATGGAAATCCATAAAAAGAGCACATAAATACTCATTAGCAATGTGCCACAGCGTGTGTGTGTTGGTGTGTGTGTGTGTTAGGTGTGTGTGTGTGCGAGAGTTTGCTTGTCTAGCT
The DNA here is from genome assembly GCA_018151435.1 of Zaprionus africanus. NCBI lineage: Eukaryota > Metazoa > Arthropoda > Insecta > Diptera > Drosophilidae > Zaprionus > Zaprionus africanus. Next base: position 1,635,344 of record JAECXB010000096.1, read on the forward strand.
GCCGGCAGAAGAAAGTTTCTTTGCGGAATGTCGCAGCCAGGTCACTCGGGGGTCAAAGTGTTAGAAAGTTATTGGAAAGTTTTATTTATCCAAATTATTCTTTGGGTTTTATATTTGGCAACATTGCGAAGAATAGTTCGAAACTGGAACAAGCGATCATCATCTTCATCAAAGTCGAAACTTCATTGGAATTTGTCCCAGATGAACCAATAAACCTATTCCCCAATTCCTCAAAATTGGGCTTTCAGAGAGCCAAGCTAACCGATTTAAGTATAGGTAGAGATAACTTGTACTAGTTTATTTGAACCACAACGCAATATTTTGCCTTCCGATTTTATTTTTTTGCAGAGCTTAATGAACTTAATTGAATTATGTGCATTACGCATAACCTAAATTTATTATGACTGGTTCATTTAGCAAAATTTAACAGTTTTGCAGAATTATGGTCAAGGATTTTTAGCCAAGGAAGCTGCTGGTACATAAAATCCTGAATTAAAAATATCCAAATAAATAATCTGAAGCAAACAAATTAAAGACAAGTGTAAATTGATTAAGGATTTTTTTACTCATATGAACCAGATCAATGAACTAGCTACAAAATCTTGATTGATATACATAAAAACATATTACATATAGAAATAAGTGAATTGAAATTCATAATGATATTATGCCATTAAATAAACTGAAGCAGGCAAATAAAAGAAAAGTTAAGGTTGAATTCCGAATTTTTAATCATATCAACCATTTTAATGAACGAGATCCAAACTATTGATAATATTTATACATTTGATTGCTTATGAATAATAATATGCTTAATAGATATGAATGAATAATATTTCGAATATATACATCCATTTAATGATATCCAGATAATATTTTTCCATTAAATAAACTGAAGCAAACAAATATAAGAAAAGTCTAAATTGAATTGAGTTTTTTTTTTCTCAAATGAACCAGTTCAATGAACTAGCTCCAAAGTTTTAGTAGTCTTTGTACATTAAAACACTTTGCATATAGAAAAAGTGAATTGCAATTCATAAAATATTTTAATATTTTAATCATCTTTTGAACTATCTCAAATGATTTTATGATTTTTTATATGATATTTTGCCATTAAATAAACTGATGCAAACAAATTAAATAAAAGTGTTAATTAAATATAGATTTTTTACTCTCATATGGACCAGTTTAATGAACTAGTTCCAATGTTTAGGTTCTTTATGTACAAAATATTGAAAAAAAAAAGTGAATTTAAATTCGTATAAAGTTTTAATGAATCACCTTTGCTCAAATTTATGAATTTAAATAAATAAAATATAAGTGTAAATTGATAAGAGAGTCTTTTACTCATATGAACCAGTTCAGAGAACCAGTGAACGACATGTGATAGTGATGATGGGAAGAGGGGAAGCAGGCAAAAGCCGATGGCTCCGAAACTAGTTCCAGTTCAGCTGAGGTCAGCCGCCGGCCAACGCATGACCCGACGACCTGCGGTCAACACGAGCTAAGCTAATCGGCAGCCCCAGCGGCAAGCGGATCGGGCCAAGCCGCTAGAACACACTCGCTCGCTCGCTCACTCACTCACTCACTCACTGGCTCGCTCACTCACCCGCTCATCGGCTCTCTCTCGCTCGGTCGCCCTCTCGCTCTGGCACGCACGCCCGCTCGGCACTCTCGCGGTCTCTCGCGACGCCGCTCCACTCGCTCTCGCGCCGGCTTCGCAAATTGTAGCTGGTACATAAAAAGCTCGGGTCGCCGCGCACGCTCAAACAGTTGGCCAAACGAGACGTCTGTCTGTGGACGAGCGACAAGCGAACGGAGACGCAAAGCAAACCGAGCAATAACAACAACAACAACATTATCAACAACGACAACAACAAGTGCAGAGTGTGCGTGTGCGTGAGAGTGTGCGAGTGAGTGAGTGTGCGAGAAGAGAAGAATGACCAAGCATCCGGCACTATGCCTGGCCCTGGTCCTGGCCCTGGCCATGTCGTGCCTCGTCCAGGCCGAGGCGCCGCCAAAGGAGCAGCCCAGCGAGCAGACAACGGAGTCGCCCATTGCGGACATGGCGCTGATTGGTAGGCAACACAAATCCCGACTAACTGCATCAGTTCGCGCAGCCAACTAATGTTCTTCTTTGTGTTCTATCCCCACCCCCCCCCCTCCCCCCTGTCCACTTCCAACGTTCCCCCGCTCCTGTTTTTTTTTCATGTGCTTTTTTTTGTCTGTGCTTGTGCTCGTGTATGTTTGTGTTCTCGGTGGACCACAGAGGATGCCCCCATGGTGCCCAAAACGCCCACAGATAAGCCGCCAGTGGCAGCGCCGTCGGCAGCAGCAGCAGCAGCAGTTGCTGCACCAGCCATGGCCACGGTCAAGGCCGAGCCTAGTGTGACTTCCGCTGCATCAGAGCAGGCACAAACGGACGAGAAATCCGCCCAGCCGCACACAGTGGCCGACTTCATCATTCATCCTCTGATTGCCTTCAAGCCGCGCCAGGCTAGCGCCGAGGAGTTGGCCCAGGGCAAGCAGGCATCGTCGACAGGCGGCTCGAGCACTTCCTCGACGCCAGGCGCCTGGCTGTTCGGCATGAATCCGGGCCAGAATATTGGCTCCTCATTCTCGACGCTGGCTGGTTCCGTTTCCGGTTGGTTCAATGATCGCTTGGCCGCTGCCGGCCAACAGCTGCCCTCCCTGCCCGGCCTGCCCGCCCTGGTCGATACGCCAGTGCGCAATGGTGAAAGCTCAACCACCACCACCAGCACCACCACCCAGCGCCCCGACATCGTCGTACGCCTACAGCAGCGTCCCAACCGAAGACGCACTGGCAATGGCAACGGCAACGGTAACGGCAATGGAAATGGCAACGGAAATGGCAATCGCAATGGCAACCGCAATGGGAACCGCAAGGGAAATGGCAATGGCAACGGTAATGGCAACGGTAATCGCGTCCAGCGTCCGAACCGCTTCAACAATCGCCTAGACTCGCTGGAGTCGGATGAGTATGACGATGATTACTTCAACGACACCCGCTTCGACGAGGAGGAGTTCGATGACGACGAGGAGGAGCAGGAGGAGGCTGTGGAGGCCAACGACAGCGATCTGTCGCAGGAGCAGGCCGAAGATGCTGAGGATGACGAGGATGTCGAGCAGTCGGCCGAGCAGCAGCCACTGAAGCCACAGCAGCAGCAGAAGCGCCGTCGCGTCAACCAAACTCAGGCGCCAATACGCCGCAAGACACAGTCTCAATCGACGTCACAGCGTCGTCAGCTGTCGCAGAACACACGCCGCGGACAACCGCTGGCAGTGCTGGAGCAGGCCGAGGATGAGGAGGAGGATGATGATGATGTGGAAGAGGAGGAGGACGATGACGATGCGGAGAATGTGGAGGACAGCGAGGAGCGTTACGATCCGGTGATCTACTCGCAATCCTCACGCCGCTCCCAGAGCCAGCCCGGCTTCATTCAGAACAGCCAGCAGAGTCTGATCAACCAGCTGCGTCGCTTCACCTTTGGCCAGACGCCCGCCGAGCTGGGCAACAAGCTGCGCAAGTCGCAGAGCAGCAGCCAAAGCCCCAACCGCAACGGATCCCGTCGTCCCCAACAGCAGCAGGCAACGCTGCTGATCAATCGCAACGGACAGCCCGTCTATGTGGCACCCGAGCTGCTCGATCTGGCCGCCAACTACCCCAACTACGGCTACGTGGCTGCGCCCACCAAGAAGCAGCAGGTGCAGCGTCAGCCTGCCGCCTCCGCCTTTCCCCAACCGCCACTGACTGTGCCCGTACGCCGCAAGGGACGCCCCACGCAGTACATCACCATCCCGTGGAGCCAGTTGGGTCTGTCGCCCCCGGATCGCCAGTCAGTGGTAGCCCTGGGCGAGGGTCTGCAGTCGCAACCACTGATCTTGAACATTCCCGAGAGCGCCATCACCTCTTCGCCCGTCCGCGGTACCGTGACCACCACAACACACAAGAAGAAGAAGCCCACACGTCCCTCACTGACGGCAGCTGCGGTGCCCCTGCTGGCCGATGCTTCGCTCATGAACATCTTCCAGCCACCCCAGATCCCTCCATCGCGCACCGGCGCCACCGCCAAGCCGAACCCCAAGCCCGTGTTGATTGCCGCCAAGCCGGTCACAGCCGGCGGTGCATCCGGTCTGCTGCCCACTCGCATTCGCCCCGGCACCATTGTGGAGAAGGCACCCGCCATGGAGGCTGCCGAGAAGCCTCAGTCGCCAGCACCAATGGCTGAGCAGCAGCAACAGCAGCAGCAGAAGCAGGAAATTGCTGAGCCCATGTCCGTTGCTGGTCAGATGACTGGAGCCACCGTGGCCGCTGCTGGTGGCGCTGCCGGCAACGCAGAGATGCCGCTAGAGTCCGCTCAGCCAACGCCCGAGCAGGAGTACATTCTTGTGGGCGAGGACAACGAGCCCGGTCTGTCGCGCCACGTGCAGCCTGTCTACGGTGATGCTCGCTTCGTGTCCTACGGCGACTTCCATCCCTACTTCGATCTGCTGCACCAGAACCGCCGCTTTGCCCTGCGCAAGGTCGGACGTGCTCTGCAGCCAGAGTCGGAATTGGAGGCGGAGGTGGAAGGCGAAGGCGGACTCCGTTTCCGATTCGCCCATTGTCCGAGTTTAGTTATACGAAATGAGAGCGCAAACTGAGTAACGAATGAAGAAGAAAAATGAAGAAAATACGAAAAATAACCCAAAAATTGATTTTCAATCCAAAACGAGTGCAAAAATCCGAGAAAAAATAAATATTTTTTTGATTTTTTTTTCCTGTTGTGTGTGTGTGCGTGTGTGTGTGCGCGCCGAGACCCTAAACATGACCCAGACCCAACTCAGATAACTGTAAATTATTGCAGAATCTGAATTAAGTTTTTTTTTCTTTTTTTTAATGTGATTTCTATGCACGATTAATTTATGCGTGCGTTGACCCGATCGACCGATCGACCGATCTCGCATACTAATGAGACTCTCGTGCGCTTTGACCGATCTTCACCCGAATGTGAGCAAAGCAGATGCCGAAGAAAGCCATCGCACAATGTGTCGCGGGTCATGTATATTAATGCGAGAGAAGAGCAGCTTGAGCATCTATTGTTTATAACTTTATTCTATATTCTTTGCCGACTTAGTTCAAGGAACTAGTTCAACGCCTAACGGTGCTTAGCATCTGCATTTGCATAGTTCGAGAGAAGCTTATCCCAATCTTCCTTTACAACTGTTATGCAGCGTTGCTAAAGCTGACACATTTTGTATTGAGTGTCATAACATTTTGCTTTTTGTAGAGCACACTGAAAGTCAAGGATCGTCGACTGATAAAGCTTTCCCGTGTATAGCAGGCAGCTTAGAGATGCACCTTGAGTAGGCTAGTGCCGTAGCAGGCAGCTTCCAATGCACAGGCTGCACTGCCAAATGTGAGGTTAGGCACGACACGTCGCAAAGCAAAGCTCGAAGTTCATTTTCAAGTTCGTAATTAGCCGCAAAGCTCATTGCACAGTTCCAGGGGCCCTTCTATCATCGGGATAATCACTTTCCACTTAGAGCTCGCTGCGGTCTCTCGCCACTCGACACTTAGTCGCACACACAAACACACACATACACACAGAGTCGCACACAGATGAAACAACAATAACTCTCAGCTTTATCACCCGGGGCAACTGGCAGAGAAGCATTCAATCACTCGCACCCACTTGCCACTTGCCGCATGATAATGTAAAATGGAACGAGAAGCTGCCGCAGATTGTCGGCACTCGACTCGCCTCCAAGTCGGACGTGGACGTCTTGGACTCGGTCTTGCACTTACTTGGACCCGGGGCCATTTGAGCATGGCTAAGGTGCTGCCCGATGAGAATTTGCATAATCATGCTAAGTGCGGCAAATTGTTGCCAGCAATCAATGGGGACAGTATTAGGCCAACATGCGAGCGCACTTCGCTTGGCGTCCCTAAGACGCCGTTGACAACATCATTCGTCACGGACAGTTGTCAAGAGTTAAAGTCACTCCGAACGGTCCGGAGCGGACCGAGTTGAGCAGAGCCAAGCCAAGCCAAGTTGATGATAGCCTCAGCCTGTCCATCAGGCCTCCGTCCGCCCGTCCGTCCGTCTGTCCGTGGGGATGACGACAGCTCTGCCCCTGGGCCACATTCTTGCACGACAATTAATTATGCCGTGTGGCCGCGCGGGGTGAATGATCAGTTAAGTGGCAGCAAGTGGCCAGAGAGGCGAAATAATTCAAATTCGTTAAATAGAAAATGGAGAAAAGAAGAAAGAAAACAGCAAACAGAAACGGCAGAGCCAGCTTCCATCGATTAACAGTAAATAATATAGAAATTCATAATTCAAATTAATTTCTCAACTTTGCATCTGCTTAAAGTTCAACTTTTGGCCTGTCTGCCCGCTCCGCTGTATTTCCATTCGTTTTGTAAGTTAGCCCCAACCTGCTAAGCCAAATTAGCTAGCCAAGTCCATGGCTAATTTCCATGCTGCGAACAAGAACCAAGCAGCCAAAGAAAGAAACAAAAGGAAAGAAAGACCCGAGAGTAACAACAACAACAACAATATAACCGATAGCAATAACTAAAAACTTTGCCCATTGTTTGGGCCCATCTTCTTGGCCGTCTTGGTGCGTTGAACTTTCAACTCGGCCCGAGCCAAGTTGAGGTCTTATTCCGATTTCTCCCAAAGCTGAATCAATTTATTAGCCATTGCCCATAGATGGACCGAGAGGCCGAGCTTGCCCGAGCAGCTCTCTGGTCTGCTTGGTCTGTCTTTCGAATTGGCCATTTGGCCATTCGCATCTATTCTGATTACCATTCACGGCATGTGTTTTGCAGTTCTCTTTGACATTTGACACCGTTGAACTTTTGTCTCCCCTCGGCTCCGTCATCCTTCCGCTCCAGCCCGTGAGGTGGAGCCGAGCAGCTGCGGCACATTTTTATGCTAATTTCTTTTAGAAATTTTTCACAGTTTTCTTCAGGTTCCATTGGGGTTTGCTGTTGTCATGCGGATTTCGTTACTGTCAACCGGCCACACTGATATCTGGCCCCCTTTCTGGAGTAATGCAGCCTCGTGATTTCTTAAGAGATTCAACATAATAAAAATATGCACATACTTAAGCATTCTTTTTGTTTTCTTTCCTTTATTTTTGGCAGCTTCTTTTTATTTTGATTATGAATTTCAGGAATTGTCAATAAATTTTGCAGCTCTTAAAGGAATTTCGCACGGATTTCACTTCAATGAGAAGTTATGGATGGAGTCGAAATGTTTCTCTGCAAAAGCATTTTAGCTTTCATAAAATTTTACCTGAGCTTTGTCGAAAAATATGAAACTTAAGTTTTTAAATATGCAATTGGGTAGTTTGAGTACCTTAAGATTTAGTTGGGTAGAGGTTTTTCTTGATAGAAATCTATTAAAAAACAATACTTTGAGTAATGTTTACAATAGATAAGTATAAATATATAAAGTTGTTTGCTTATGGAAGCTGAAGACCTCATAAATATTCAATCAGACCTATTTGTAGATTATTAATAAAGCTATAAAACCCTCAAGCCTAAGATAAAAATTGGTACATTAATAGACTTAAAAACGAATTATGCAAAACTAGAGGGAATAGAATAATAGAATATTCTACCGAATGATTCATAAACATATCAAAAAAAGATTTGAGGGAGATTGTACAGACAAAGAAGTTATCGCGGATTATTTACATGACAGTAAAACATATTTTTATGCATTCTCTCGAATAACTCATAAACATATCATAAAACGATTTAGAGGGAGATTGTTCAGACAAAGAAGTTAAATTTATCGCAGATTATTTACATGACAGTTAAACATATTTTTATGCGTGTTTAACGAAACTTAAATGGCGCAGTTTCAACTGAAGAATGGAGTTGTAGAACAACTTGTAATATAATATAATATAATACTATATAATGTTGTTATAATACACAGGCTCTGTGTCACAGAGAGCTCTTTGATCTAAGTAGCTTGTATCAAATCTGTTATTTATTCAAAAGAATTTGTACACAAAGGAAGTTTGTAGTTGTTTACACATCAGACATGTACATATATATACATACAGGATACAGAAACAGTTTACAGCAAGCAGGCAATTTATGGACAGTGTAAATGGGCGATCGCAGCATAAGTTGGACAACAGAAGCGAGTTCGAGGTCACAGCCAATGCCACCAACGACGTTGTGGAGGGATTCGCATTCCCCAAGATGACGGAGTGGTTCTTCTACCACATCCGCGTTTTCGTTGCCAACATCCTCATCATCTACATCACAGTGAAGGTGACGCGCAAGTGTCTCGAGCTGAAGATGCTGCGCAGTGCACACCACGCGTGCTACTGCATCATCGCCGGACTGATGTGCATGAGCGAGACCCTGTTGTTCTACTACCACATTGTGCTGCACCCCTTCTTCGGCCTGGTCACCCTCGGCCTGGGCTGGATGGGCATTGGGGTGCAGATCATCAACCAGTGGAACCAGCACGAGGCTCGCTACATCAGCAAGCATGCGATCTTCGGCTTCACTGGCAGTGTCATGTTGTTCATGCTCGCCGGCAGCGGCATAGTCATTCTATCGAGTCCGCTGTCTCCGACTGCGTTTAGCTTCATGATGGGCGGCCATAGGTTCTTCGGCTTGGTCAGCTATGTGATTGTGATGACTGCGATCTCGTTCAGCTACAACACAGGATTCGCTCGACGCAACTGGCCTCCGCACCACATTGACTTGCTCAAGCGCTGCACATTCGTATTGGCTGTCACCACCTGCTCGCACGAGATCAGTCGCCTTGTCGTGTTCATTGTTAACAACATGCCCAAGGTATTCTACGAGAAACTTCACATACTCGAGCATGAGCATCGTGAGTAAGCCAGCCCTGGCACCCTGTCAACACTCCCAGACAACTTTCATCATGCAGAAGCGATAAACCAAAAGCAAATTGCGATAATTTGAATAGCAACACAATTCCAATGGGCAACTTAATTAGGGAACAATGGCAGCATCGAAAACTAGAGTTATGTGCTTGTAAATATGTAAATAAAGTAATTATATACACAGTTTGTTGCTCAATTACTTCGGCAGTTTGTTCGTTCTCGCTTAGGTCTTTTCTTTTTCTTCCAATGGCAAGAGGAATCTGCAAAGGGGCTTGACCCAAGACATGGCCGGCTAAGCATCTTTGTATCCATCATGCATTGGAAATGGCAATATTTTATTTACGGGCAAACATTATACAGAAAGTAGAGGTTAGAGGTGAATAGGGAGAAAGTAGTTTGAAGTCTAGTGAATATGCACGAGCTAAGAACCTTAGCTCTGAGAAGAAAGAAAGATAGAAAGAAGCCTCAACTGGGTAAGAATTGTAAAGGCATAGTGAATGCGGAGTAGCTAAGTGGAGCATAGAACCTTAACTGTGAGAAGATAACGAAGCAACATCTGGTTGCTTATAGTGAGAGTCGTAGGCTATCTAGATATCCCACCCCAGTGGAAAGATCTTACAGGGCACACAGCAGTCGTGCACGCCCTTCAAGATAGCTCAGGCCTGGGGTTCAACTGGGCCACGATCAGCCCTACACGAGTCACGAGTGGCGTGCGAAACACTTCGTCGGCCCGGTTAGGCTCCCACTTGACTCGGTATATGACCGCGCGAACTCGCCGCGTCCCAAGCAGTTGCCATGCATCGCTGGCTGACTCGGCACTCGGCACTCGGCACTAGGCACTCGGCAGTCGGGTGTGCTCGTTAGGTTGAGGCTGCTCCGGCAGTGAAGCTCATGGATGTCGTTGATTGTTTTGTCATTAGGCCGTGACCAGGCTGGGCTTACAATTTTGCGTGTCGGCAGTTGCGTGCGCTCTGCAGATCATCGCTGGGTCGATCGATCAGTCGGTCGCTTGGTTCTCGCATTTGGTTCTGTTGTGGTTCTCATTTGAGCTCTGTTATTTGCTTGTTTCAGCGGCCTTTGTTCCTGCTGGGGTCAGTGAACCGAGCTCGCCATTTGACCATCTTTTCATCACGTCTCTGCGGCACTTGAATTTATGCCAACTCGAAATCGAAATAGATGCCGCAGCCGCAGAAGCAGCCGCTTGGCATCGTTCTCTATGGGCGTAATTATGTCAATCTCTTCCCGTCTCGCTTCTCGCATTTCTCGATGGCACCGGCTCTAGGCGCGCTGATCTCCAGAATGATTCTTTAGCCAGCTCTCACAGTTTTCTACGCTGTTCCGTTCTGTTCTGTTCTGTTGTTTTGTTCTTTTCTTTTTCTGTGCCCACTCTTTATTTATTTGTTTAGCTTGTGGCTTTTGGCTGCGGCCGCGACGACTTTTTGCATAAAAACCTAGCAGCATGCGGTCAATCTGTACAGTTCTCTGGAACTTTGCTTACAATTAAGTAGGACGCAGAGATCGCCAACGAGCCCAGCGATTGTCCGCTCAGGATCATTACAAACAAGTACAGCAAACAGCGAAAAGAATGTCCAAGCTAAGCGCCCTGTTCGTGCTCAGCTGCCTCTTGGCCCTGGCCATGGCTGTGCCAGGTGAGTGACACCTGCAACTGTCTCCCCCACGTTGCCATAATCTATTCTCTCTCTCTCCCTCTTTCTTCCGATCTGCGCAGAGCCACGCCTGCAGCAGCGTCAGTTGCGACAGCAGCAGCAGCTGCTGCAGCAGAAGCAGCATCATCCCTATCTGTTCCTTACCGTGCCACAGGGACGCGCCAATGCTGGCGCCGTGGTGCAGGGCTTCGAAATTGTCGAGGAGGCTGACGATGATGATGAAGATGATTACAACGATTCGCCGCTGCGTCGCCACCAGCACGCCGACGACGACGCAGATGATGATGATGACGACAATGAGAGGGCCAACGATGATGACGACGACGATGCCGACGATGACATCGATGAGTTGCCAGCAAAGCGCGGTCTCAGCCTGGCTCGCAATGGCCAACTGGTGCTGCTCGGCAACAACGACATGGACGACGAACAGGACGATGATCAGGACGATGACGAGCCGCTGCCCAAGTCCGTTGCAAGCCGCAAGGCAGCCCCCGTCCCGGCCGTGCACGGCCAGCCTCTGCTGAAGACCGCCAAGCCCACCCAGATGATGGTCGCGCGCGATCAGGCTGGCGCCATCATGGTGCCCGACGGCATTGTTGAGATCGAGGGTCAGAGCGTGGTGGACGAGAAAACCGGCAAGGCTGCCCTGCTGGTGCCACGTGCCGCGCTCGATGCCATTCCCGACGGCGCCGTTGTCGCTCTCATGGAACGCTCGGCCGGCGATGTGCCCGCCATTGAGCAGGAGCGTGCCAATCGTGTCATTGTCCGCCGACGCAAGAACAACGGACGCCGCAATGCACAGCGTCGTCGTCGCGGCGGTCGTCCCGTCCAGCGTCGTCGCGTGAATGCTGGCAACCAGCGCAGACGCCGCATCAACCCGAACAACAACAGGCAACGTGGCAACCCCAATGTGCGTGTTGTGCGCCCCGGCAACCGTCGACGTGGCAACGCGCAGCGTCGCCGTGGCGGCCAAGTCGCCCTGCAGGGCTAAGCCCGGGCTGCGCTCGCAGGCGAACATTCTTCTAGTATTATAGTTAAGAGCTAACAACGACCTTCCTCCCAGTATGACAACCCACAACGATGCGAAAATAAATCTGAAATGTGATATGAAAACCCCAACTGCTTTTCCTCTTGTTTCAAAACATCATTTGTTTATTACAGAAATATTTAACAGAAATCTATATAACTATTTTAAGAATCATCCTTCTCGTTTACGAACTTGACTAGGCAACGGTAGTAGCTTGGCTGGAATTTCCCATTCTCATCTTGCCTTGGCTGCTGTGAAGCACAAGAACTCAACAACATTTGGGAATTGATTTCATTAAGCCCGCAACGAGTTATTTGCGGACTCATCTCAAGCTCTTTCTACGCAGCTTCTACACACGTTCTTCTGTTGCCACTTGTTACTTACTACGCCAGTTCTGCGTTCTTCCTTTTGGCAAAGCTGTTCAAACTCGTTTCTTGTTCTCTCTTGACCCAAATTCGAGCTCAGCAGGCGACTACGTTGCGTATGCGCAATGTGCCAGACAAATTACTTTTTTTTTGCTGTGGTTCTGAATCAACTTTGGCTTGCGTGGCATGCAAAGAAAATAAAAAATGGAAATAATAACTCGAGTTTAATGGGCCAAGCTGATCACGATAGATTCGACCCGATCAATAACTGTCTGAGAAAATGTACGCGGAATAAATACGAAAAATACGAAAATGTTTCTCCATTTTTGGCCAAGATTTATTTATAGTCTCTTGTGTTCTTTAATATTTGCGTTCTTCTTTCTATTTGACTGAAGATCTGTGCAAGTGTTGTGAGGGAATCAATGAAGATTCCACTACACATAGGATTAGTGATTTGATTTTGCACTGAAAGGAACAAGGTCACATCACGAAAATCTAAAACTATTATATTTTATGTATAATAAAGACTTATCTTCAATATAAATGTATGTTTTACTTAAGGAAATCTAATCTAATAAATTCCGAAATGTTGTCTATATTGCACAGATGAACAGATTGTTTTAAAAGTGTTCCAGGATTGATAAATATAGAAGTAAAGATAAGTAAGTTAAGTATATTGAGGAAAGAATTACAATATCCAATAAGTTCCATTTGTATTCTAACATATTGCTATAAAAGAAAATGAACGAAAGAGAGCTTCGATTGAGGCTGGACTACAGAAAAAAAAGAACGAAATGTAATAAAAATAGAAATAAAATAAAAATATCTTGTAAAAAAACTAAAAAATATCAACAAGATTAGAGAATTCTACAACAAGTCGAGACTGGGGAAAAAGAAAAAAGAAAACTATTAAGGTAGCTGGAGCAGAAGTCAGGCAAGTTCGGCAACTGTGCAAATTACTTCGCAGCTGGGGGCGCAGCTTAGATGGGGTTCTGAGTTTGGCACAGTTAAGAGTTGAGAGTTCAAGAACTGATGCCGATAATCAATCACTGGAGTCAATTATATGACGGGCTCCCTGTGTGAAGAAGACTGTAGGAGTGAAGGAGAGATGGCTAGAACTTGGCTTCTAGGTTCGGTGTTTTGGTGTTTGGGGCTCAGGCGAAAATAGTTTCGTGTTCTGCAATTTAGCATTAGCATAACATTTTGGCTGAGAACGAAACGCAACGGAATTGCGGCAATCAATGGCCTCTTCTCTTTGACCTGCCCGAGGCAGCAGTCAGATTAATCACACCATATATATATGTAATTGGAGGCCGAGACTAGGAGAATGTAGAGAGTGAGGGAGAAAGGAGGAGCTGGCTGGCCGTGGAGGGAGTTAGGCCGAGTGACAGCTATCCATCAACCATCCTGACCAGAGGCCGGCTGATTCGCAATCTTGATGGGGTATATAATCGGCGAGCTGCCTACTAAGGTCAGTCAGTGGCGAGTGCAAGCTCAGAGCCAACAAGTGCCCAGTCCAGTCAAGTCCGCCAGTTCAGTCTATCTGCCCATCTTAGCCAGGAGCTGTTCGAGTTCCTTATCAGTCACTCAAGAATGCGTTGCGTACCCCAATTGATTCTGGCGCTAGCGCTTTGTGCGCTTATCTCGCCGCCAGAGACATTAGGTAAGTTGACGGAGCTTGCAGCTCGGGCCGAGGCACCACTAACTTCTGTGATCTTCTCTTTCCCATCTCCACAGCCAATGGCCAGCGCAATGGCCGTGGCAATGGCAGCTACCGCGTCGGCCTGCGCTCGGTTGGCCGGGAGGAGAATGTGCTTCCAGAGGGCCGCTTCACCTCGTCGATTCTAAACAAGCTGAAGGGCTCAAGCTCAAGCTCACCCGACACTTCTACAAGCACTTCTACCACGCCCACCTACACCTACACCTATACAACCACGCAGACAACGCCAACGTCGGCCAGCACACCGTCCACGACCAGCTCAACCACAACAGCCCGTGCCGCCGGCGTCGATGCTCCGGCAGATGCTGGCGAGGAGGAGGATGACGATCAACTGTACAATCCCGTTGCTCGTGCCTACGACGACGATGACGATGACGAGGATGACGATGAAAATGTGGAGGACAACGATGTGAATGACGGCGATGATGATGAAGACGATGCTGATTACTTTGTGCTCGCCAACGCTGGCAATGCGGCCGCACCTGCTGCCGTTCCAGCTGCCCTGACCGTCAATGCTGCCAGTCTGCTAAGTCGCCCCACGGAGCAACAGTGGCGCCAGTACCAGTTGCAACAACGCAATCGCCGTCGTGTCAATCGCCTGCAGCGCCAGCACAACCAGCGTGTCCGTGAGCTGCTGCGCCGCCAGCGCGTCTCGCAGCGCCGCAACGAGCAGCGCATCCAGCAGCTGCAGGAGCAGAATCGCCGCCAGGCTGCCAAGCGCAATCGCCGCAACAGGAACCGTACCAATGCACAGCGCCAGCGTCGTCGCCGCAACAATCGCGAACGTCGCCGCCGACTAAGGGCTCAGCGCCAGCGTCAGCAACAGCGTCAGCAACAGCGTCGCCGTCTGCGTCAGCTGCTGCGTCGTCGTCGCAACCGCAACCGCGGACGCGGTCGTGTCATTGCCGTCTGAGCGCCAACCCCCCAAGGATTGTAATTCACTCCTGACCCCCTGAATGAAACACCCTGTATCGAACACAAAACGCAATGGCCGCACAAAGGGCCTAAAATAAATCTAACATATTTTTTTTCCAACAAACTGCAAAGTCTTCATTTGTTAAATAGTGCACAATGTGTTGGCTTTATATACTCGCATATAATACTGGATATACGAGTATATCCCTGAATACAACACCGGGCTGGCTTATCTAAAGTACAGAGTTGCTTTCTTGACTAAATTTATGTTTCCATTGAGATCTGCGAGGAACGACCTTAGTGTCTGAAGAGATTAACCGACAGTTGTCAGTAAAATGTTTATGGAGAATTAATTCAGATCAAGGTTGCTCTTTTAAAGTACGAATATTAATTTAGAACCTGTGTATCAGCTACTGCTTCTTATGAAGGCATTGCTCCGGCTGACAATTAGATATTTTTGAATTCACAACCTTACATCATGGCTTTTGATTCAAGCTGAATGCACAATCCTAATAAGGATCCTTCAGAATGTGACTTCATAGAGTAATCACCATATCATTTAAACTATGCATTGTATTATTACGTTGTATCGATCACTTGAACTTGCGGTTCATTGACTTGGCTTACACTTTCGCCCTTAGGTGAGGCTTCTTTCCATCGAGAATCTGTTAGACTAGAACAATAGCAGCGACCAATATGAATATGCTAATGTCCGATCGATCGCAGATACAACTGATGCTATGCAAATGCGCAAAGGAGAGAGAGATAGAAAGAGAGAGAGGAAGAGAAAGACGGAGAGGTTATCGGGTTGTTGTGCCGGGTCAACGGCGCTGATTATTTATGGGATTATGCTAAATCGCTTACAACGCGACGCGATGGCTGTGACTAGTCGCCGGCTGCGTGAGTGACTTAGGCCTCGCCTCGTTGGCCGCAGCCCAGTGGGGCCCTATGCCAATGTGGCCATTTCTTTTGCCGATGTAACTTTGTTGGGCCTACTAATTAGCAAAAATGTTACAGGCCCACGACCTGTAACTCGGACGGGGCGTATAAATATGCCGTGTAGCAGCGTTGTAAGTCAGTCAGGCAGCGATCCGCATCCAAGCGCGACATTACAAGATCCAATCCAATAGATTCCCCCATTACAAACCAGAGCCAAGGACATGTATATGCTTAAGGGTTTCATACTCGTGGTCTGCCTAGCAGCCATCGCAGTGCAGGCTAGCGGTAAGTAGAGGCACACTCAGCCCACTCGGATCGTTACTCATTCGCCTCTTCGGGTCACTTACAGCCAAGCCACAACATGGTCGACGCGCCCACCAGTATCAGGTGTTCAAGCGTTACCAGCCAGAGGTTGAGGAGGTTGAGCTACCAGCTGAGGGCCGCATCAGTCCCACCAAGTTGGCTGCACTGCTGAGCGCATTCACCAACAACAGCAGCAGCTCACCCGTTACCACCACCACCACAATCACCCCCACACCAACCACTTCCACCGGCACCTCGACCACAACGACAACTCCATCTGCGACCTCCACCTCACCCACGGACACCAGTACGGCACGTGCTTACAACGAGGTGGATGATGACGACGAGGACGACGTGAACTTCCAGCTGCAGCAGCAGAACGATGACAGCGATGATGATGTCGAGGAAATCCCCTACAAGCGCAGCCGCAACGACGACCTTGAGCGCCAACGTCGCCAGTTCAGACGCCAGCAGAAGGCACAACGTCGCCGCCAGAAGCAGAACCAACAGCGCCGTCGCCGTCAGCGTCGCCAGCAACAGCAGCGTCGTCGTCAACGTCAGCAGCAGCAGCAGCGTCGTCGCAACCGTCGCCGCAACAACCGTGTGATCAACCGTTTCCGTCGCGGCAACAGGAACGGCAACAGACGCGTTATCCGCATCCAGGCATAGAAAGTCTAAGCAAGATACCTCTGTAAACCTTTCGACCGACCAATAAACATGAACTTGAAATAACTGTATTTCTCTCCTGGGTTGGGACTAGGCTGCACAACCTATATATATATATATATATATATATATATATATATATATATATAGAACATATATAATGTTATATGTCTATGCATCAGCTTGATGAACAATGATCTCTCACTCATCTTGCCCTATCGATCATTATTCCTCAGGGAGTGCAAGTTTACTAACGGGTTAGGCTGTTCTGTCTTCAGCTTCACTTCAAAATATAATGAATTAAATGTTAGGAATCTTGAAGGATGAATTGTTCCTGCAGATAGAGATATGATCAAGATGTAATCAAGGTCAGGGTTAGCCCTTCCTTTACAATGTGATCAATGTAACTTGAACAGTTAAAGCCTAACCCCATGAACAACCTGTAGGCCACCCTTGGGCAATCAGTTTCGCCTTCTTTTGTGGAAGATTGACAATCAGTGATTAAGTGACTCAGGTTCCTGAGACAATACAGCCAAATAGTGTGATATATTGGGCGATGCCGCTACCGCTGTCGCTGAGCAGAAGAATAGAGAGTAGAAGAGCAGAAGAGTGTGAGGAGCATTCCAGCTGTTTTCGTTGCGAACTTTGGCGTTGGGTCAATCTAGGTTATTCGCGAATCGCGTAAACCGGTGGCGAACGGGTCGCGGGGCTTGCCCGCTGTGTGTCGAATGTGGCTCTAGTTCTAACTCCCCGTCGATAGAAATGTCGCAAAAATTTATGCGAAAATTTGCAAATTCGCAAAAATGATAATGAGAATTATAAGTTAGTCGCGAGCGTTGGGTCTCGCCCTGTGCTTGTTGTTGCTGCAGCCAACGGCAACTGGAGCGTTGCCCCGGCTATATAATCTTGCCCTGAGCAGAGGTAGAGGCACAGTCAACCAGCGATATTCCCTAAGGCAGCAGCCAGCAAAGCACAAGCAGCACAGCTAGGAGCCAACAGCCACAGATCCTCGAGGATATCGCGAATCATCAGAGCTACAAGCAACCAACTAACCAATCATGAGGTCCATCACTTCCGTCGTACTGCTGCTCGCAGCCGTTGCAATCGCTCAGGCTGCAGGTAAGTGAACACACATAGCGATTATTGCACCCTTCGGGAATGGTAATGAACTCTTCGCTTGCAGTTGGCCGCCGAGAGGATGCCGAGTCGTCGCGTTTGCGTCTCTTCAAGCGCAGAGATGAGCCGGCTGCCGAGGGCAGAGTACTATCTATTTTCAACAAGGGCGGCTGTCCCGAAACCTCGACAACAACAACAACCATGCCTGGCCCCACCTACACCGACACGTACACAGTGACAGAGACAGAGCCCGTCGATGACACTTCATCCTCGTCTCGAGCATTTGGCGATGATGAGGACGATCACGATGTGGTCGATGAGCTGGAGAACAATCACGATGACGACTTCGAGCTGGAAGATGACGACGATGAGGAGAACTCCGTTGAAGGCGCCGCCTTGGTCAACTACCGTCGTGGCAGCACCGGCCTTGCCCGCCCCTCGGACAGCACCCGCCAGTACGACTATGAGCTGCGCCGCCAGGAGGATGAGAACAAGCAGCTGCGTCAACGCATCAAGCAGCTCCGCAGACAGAACAAGCAGAACCAGCGCCGTGCTCAGCGTGCCCGCGCCCAGCAGCGTCGTCGCCAGCAGGCCGCACGTCGCCGTGCCGCCAGGAGGAGCCAACAGGAGCGTCGTCGCTTGGCCCGCGTCAACCGTCGCAACCGTCGCAGGGCAAACCGTCGTCGTGGTAACCGTCGCAACTAGACGAGTGCCCCCCATCAATCAATTCCCAGCAGCAACATGGATGATCGAATAACTCAAAAAATCGAATATAAAATCAAAGCAAGGGTTCTTACTCAGTCAGTCACGGGGTTACCTTTGAGTAGCAGAAGGAGAGTAAGGAGAGTCTTAAATGCAGCTATACTATACAGTCTCTACGGTTCTAAGTGTTCTTGGCTAGCTTCCTTTCCACATTTGGCAACGGTTCAAGTGCCTTGACATGTGAGGCACACTGCGGGTTTGCAAGATTTAGCTCTTACATTGATTAGGCCTCTAAACATTTCCCTATTAACAGTTGCAAAGAATATAAAGATCAATCAGTTAGATATTGAAGATACACGAACTCTATAAAACGTCAGCAAGAAAGTTATTGAAGTTTTTTTAAAGGTAGAAAAATATATGGTAGACATATCTGGTATAGGTCATCATATACTCAGCACAATGTATCTTTTATAGAAGAGACCTAATGGCATTCCAAATTTAGAATAAACTTTTTCTGCGTAAGGTACGTGTGAATCTTTATGCCAAATTTGCTGTCTCTAGCTCTTAAAATAGCTGAGATCTGTGTGTTCACACAGACATGCAGACAAACTGATAGACAGTTGGTTAGACAGACAAGGCTCAACTGATTCTGATTAAAAATATATGTGCTTTGTGGCATCTGTAACGCCTGCTTCTGTCTGTTGCTTAACTTTATTTTCTCAAATGAAATTGATTCATTCTAAACTATGCAACAGAAGATATCTCTAAGTTCAAAGCTGCTTATAGATATATGTTGCTGATACGGATATTTGTTGCAGTTGGGATATGCATTGAATCCTACTGCCTGCTCAATACATTTGCACGAAGATCGACCTTCGATTAGCTGCAGGGTGAACACATTCCAAAGGTTCTCGACTCCAGCTCTGTGCGAGTTGTCGATTCATCTAGGCATATGTGTGCCACTGACTGGCCCGCAGCATCTGTTGCTCACCTCTGACCCTTGTTGTCAATAAGAAACCCAATTCAAATTGGCAAACCGGCAACCGAATCGGTTTTCACTTTTTCTAGCCACGCGGCGGCAACTTTGAATCGCACTCGACAATGCGAGGGGCCCGACGATGACAGCTGAGAGCGGAGAAGGAGCCATGGTATGTCGAGGGGCAACCGAGAGAGGGGAGTGAGGGGTGCTGCGGCTCATTGCCAAGTGCGCGAAAGTAGTTGAAAAGTAGGCAAAGAAGCAGCGCGCGCACAATTGAATCTTCGGTTGAACGGTTGAACGGTTGCCGTCCACGGAACGCCCGTTCGCGCGACGATGATATGCAGAACGCAAGAGGCAGTCGGACAGATGGATGACGGACGGACTTGCCATGACGGTGAAGAACCTTTTGCCTCGAATAGCTGCAAGCGTTTCTTTTCTTTGGCCCAAGAGCCCAAGGTGCCGTTCGATGTCCACGAATTCAATTCGAATCAATTGTGAATTGTGCGCAGATTGCGGATTGCGGACTCGGTAGGCATGTCAGCATCGGGCAACGAGCAATGGGCAAGTACGAGTGAGAGTGGCCGAGCAAGTACCCGTTCCCTAGGCCATTTACAGTTTACAGTTAGCATGGAATTCGGGTACTCTGAAGTGACCATTTGCATAATTCGTGTACGCTTTCTGCAGCCCGTTGCGAGTATAAAAGGCTCTCGGCCGAGGCGATAATGTATCACACATCGATTACCGATCAGTGCGCGCAGTCACATCGACACTTCGACTCGCCCCCACACGGACCACCACCACAAAGGTTGACAGAAAAGTTCTCGCTGCCCCGCCCACAGTCCGAGTAGTTTCGTCCAACAATCAGGATGAAGTGCCAAATATCCCTGCTGCTGCTGCTGCTGCTGGCCAGCATCGTCTGCCTGGCGCAGGCACGCCGCGCCCCCTCCTACTTCAACGAGCCCGCCGCCCTGGCCCGCTCCAGCGACGCTGCACTGGCCCTCGACCCGATTGCCGATCAGGATAAGCTCGGCGCGGGTGCTGCAGCTGCTTCGGCTGCTGGCGTTTCAGGCAACACGGGCATCAAAGACGCCTCCAGTGGCCGCCTGTTCCTCAAGAAGTTCCTCAAGTTCAAGAACATGTTCAGCAGCAATAGCCAACCCGTGATACCCATCATCATCACGGGCGGCGGCACCACCACCTCAGGCACCACACCGACCAGTCCCACCGTGACAGTGACCTCCACGGGCAGCATCCCCTCGGCCACTGGTACCATTACCACGTCGCCAACAACGCCAACGTCGCCAACAACGACCACTGCCCGCGGCTACAATGTGATGCAGGATGACCAGGAACAGGCCGATGATGATGAGGCTGAGCAGGATCTCGAGCTGGAACACGAACCGGCAGCAGCTGTGGCAATGGCCGCCAATGCTGAACTGCTCGACGAGCAGGCTCTGCAGTCGGCCCTTGCGGCCGGAGCACAGGAGTACGAAGTGTTCAACGCGGGCGATCAGGCGGACGAGTCCAAGGCATCTCAGAACAATCGCATCAGTCTGCGCCGCAAGGGCGGCAGGCGCGGCCAGAAGGGGGAGGTGATCAGTGTGCGTGTGCCACCACGGTATCGTCGCTACTTCAAGAACGGCCAGAAGGTCATGCTGAACACCAAAAACGGCCCCGCCAAGCGTCGTGTTGTCAGGAAGCGCATCCAGGGCGGCGGCAACAAGAACAAGAACAAGAAGCGCTTCAACAACCGTCGTCGCGGCAACAAGAACAAGAACAAGAAGAACAAGAACAAGAATAAGAACAAGCGCACACGCATCCCCGTCGTTTAGGGGGGAGTCACCACCAGAAGCAGCATCATCTCCAGGCCGAGGGTGTCGCTGGCTTCGCCAACGATCAACGATCAACGATCAACACAGAGCAAACATTTTTTTTTTCTAATTTATTGTAGCTAATCTTAAATTGAAGTGCCACACTCTTTTTGGGCACACAGAATAAATGAAATCTTTCGACAAGTACTCGACCCACTTTCGACCAAGTCCACTTGAGCTAGCGCTGAGCTTGCCCCACGGCCAAATGCTATTTAAGGCACCCCATTCAGTTTCCAGCCTAAAGAGTCCAACATGAACCGCGCACTGAGCTGGACGCTGCTATTGCTGGCACTGCTGGAACTGCTGGCCATCGAACCATCGAGCAGCGCTGCCTGCGGCGGCCATAACCCGCAACGGTTGCGCGTTCGTTTGCACAGCGTCTCCAGCGATGAGGCTGACGACGATGAGGATGATGCCCCGCAGATGCCGCACATCGATCTCAGCCAGTTGAGCGAACAGCAACTGAAGCAGCTACTGCAGCAGCTGAACGTGGCACAGGCGGCCGATGTGGCAGCGGCTGAGGAGGAGCCCAACTACGACGAGGATCATCGCGGCAGCAGTCGCCCCTGGAACAAGGTGCAGCGCATCATCAGGCGTCAGCTGGTGCGCATTCCCAAGCGTTACCTGAAGAAGCTGCTGCGCCAGTTCGGCCTCGCACGCAGCTCCAGCGCCAGTCGGCGCAGCGGAGCTTCTTCAGTTGCCGCCCCAGCGGGATGTGCAGCCCCAGCTTTACTATCTGATACCGTTGGAATGAATTAAATAAAGCAGAAATTATCACTATTGAGTAGGTGTTCTTGTTTTAGTCTCCTTTTCTCTCGCACTTTCCTTTTGTGCATTTTGCACGGTATAATGAGGTACTGCCAACACTTTTCAAACTTCCATTAGAGGGACAAACAAGAGAAAAGAGGGCAGTAGGAAATCAATGTCTAGAGCAGCGCTGCCAATTTAGATTTCGTGAATCAGACACATCCAGGACACAAATGGGATCGTGTCTTGGAAAACAGTGTTCTGTTAGCCAAAAAAACAAAAAGTTTTTCATTTGGAATAACAGCAGTTTATTTTATTTTCAATTTGATATTGCAAAAGCAGAAAAGAAGGGGACTGCGAAATTTTTTTTTTATTATTAAGATATTTATATAGGCAAACGGGGAAATCCATTCACTCCTTTGCGTCCTTCTCAGCTATTAATTCAGCCCATTCAGAAAAACTAACATTTCACTGTAAACTCACTGTAAACACTGCATACTTTCGAGCTTTGCTGAAAATCACAACTGCTGCAGCAGCTGATCGCCCACAGTGAAACTGAAAGATGAGTTGGCAACGCTGGGTCTTAACAGAGAGAAAAGAGGAAAGAGTAAGAAATAAATAGATAAACAAAATAAACGAATTAAATTCATAAAATAATAAAATAAGTATAATATAATAAGCATATTATACTTTTATTAATAATTGTATAAAATAAGTATAGTTTATATATGATATTACTAATAATAAGTGTAATAAATTTTATAAATAACAACAAATCACAGCAGCAACGGCGCGTTTCACTTTGCTTCAACGATCAATTGCGGATCTTTGGCTCTCCCGACTCTGGGCACACTGCGTGGAGTTGCTTATCTCAAGTTTCGCTGCTGGTGGCGTGTTGTTTGTTTTTTGGCAGCGAATCTTTCGTCTGCTTCTCTGATTAGATTTAAATCCCAGCCACAGCTGTAGGCAGACAGGCACAGTCACAGTCACGCACACGCACTCCCCTCCCCCACACACACACACAGACACACACACGCAATGGCAAGCAGTGGAATACTCGCTGGAAAGGTGGCATTTGTGACAGGTGCGTTTGGTGTCGCATGATTCGGGCTGTGAACTTTGAACTCAGTGCTAGTGTCACTTGCAGGTGCCGGCTCGGGCATCGGACGCGCCACTTGTCGCCTTCTGGCACGTGATGGCGCCCAGGTGATTGCAGCCGATCGCAATCTGCAGTCGGCCCAGGAGACGGCGGCGCAGCTGGGTGCAAGTGGCGCCGCCATCGAGGTGGATGTCTCGTCGTCAAAGAGTGTGCAGAGCGCTGTGGCCGCAGCGCAGAAACAGTTCCAGCAGACACCCAGCATTGTGGTCAACTCGGCGGGCATCACACGCGACGGTTACCTGCTGAAGATGCAGGAGCACGACTTCGACGACGTGTACAGTGTGAATCTAAAGGGCACGTTTCTGGTGACGCAACTCTTTGCCAGGGCAATGATCGAGCAGCAGCTGAGTGGGGGCAGCATTGTGAATCTGTCCAGCATTGTGGCGCGCCTGAGCAATGTGGGTCAGGCCAATTATGCCGCCACCAAGGCAGGCGTCATGTCGTTCACCGAGGTGGCCTCCAGAGAGTTCGGCAAGTTTGGCATTCGGGTCAACTGCATCCTGCCCGGCTACATAGACACGCCCATGGTGGCTGTGGTGCCCGACAAGATCAAGCAGCAGGTGCTGCAGCGCTGCCCGCTTGGTCGTCTCGGCCAGCCCGAGGAAATTGCCGAGGTAATTGCCTTCCTGGCCTCCCCCAAGGCAGGCTACATCAACGGCGCAGCCATTGACGTCTCCGGCGGACTGAAGTAGTTGGCAACAGCTGCCGATTGATATGTGCATTTATTTGTTGTAGTGTTACGATTAAAGGTTTTTTTTTGTTTGTTTATCAGGGCTTTATGCGTATTTATTTATTTAATTGTTTGTATGTATTGTTGTTGCTGCCATGTTCACTGCAGGCGAGCGCCACCTATTGGCAGTGCTTTCCAACTTCAGGCAGCGCAAGAAGTGATGCATACTTTTCAGCGCAGCGCTGAATTTCCATTTGGTGCGCACCCTGAAAGTATGCCAGCGTTTTTGCTGCAGAAATTACACTATTTAATAAAAATAAAAATTTGCTAATGGGAAAATATTTTTTATTGCGGTATTTATTATTTGATTTCTATGATTTTAAGCTTGATTAAATTTTAATTAAATGGTTTTTAAGTATTTATTTTTAAGTTTTGTTTTGGATATACCTAGATGTATAAAATTGAGGTCAAATTAAAAATATGCAGCAGGTATAATACTAAAATCAAATATATTTATTTATATAATGCCGAACTATGGTTAGTCGACTGTTTGAAAGTAAAAACTATTCATAATCCATATTGTTTCAACATTTTGAATGGAAGATATAAAAATACGAATAATTTGAAATTGATGGTAAAACCTTAAATGAGAAGAAAAAATTTTAAATAAAATCTATTCGTTTTAATTAGTAAAACAGAAAAGAAAACTAGAGCTGCAATATTTCATTTTATTTTTATGGAATAGACAAAAATAAATGCATGGTTGGGAAAATCCCCTTGAAAGCTTATTTTCAACGTTCAAAACCTTTTTTTTTTCTTTTTATAAATGTTGAAAAACGTGGAATACCAGTGTGCGTTTGAGGCATGACTGCAGAAGATCATTTCTAGAGTTCTGTTACACAGTGTAATTATTTAATTCCCTTAAAATTATTCTGCACTTCAATTCTCTCCCCCATCCCCACCAATTGCCATAGAAAACCATCGATTTTAATTGCAGCAGCGGCAACTGAAGATGGCCCACTCGTCTGACCACTCCAGCCCGGCTGCCATTGTCGTCCCAGTGCGGTCACAAAGGGAAACAGTGTCGCGCGCTCTCTCTCTCTCTGTGTCTGTGAGTATGCCAGGGTGGGGGGATTGAGTGTTGCTGCGGTGCGGTGCAGCGTGGGGAGCTTGTGCTACCAAAGTGTACAATATTAATATATTTCACAATTCCCCAGCTGCTAATTAACTTGGCCGCACCAGCACACACACACACACACACACACACACAGCAGAGCGACAAACGACCAGCACATATGTATGGCACACACACAGACAAAGTGTAAGAGAGAGGGAGAGAGACATACACATGTTGGTGGGTTTATTTGTGCACCGCATTTGGGTGGGCTTCGCCTGTGGTCGTGCGTGCAATTTAAATAATGAAGACATTTTATTAATTCAAGAAATTCAACTCGCCCGCCTCGAATATGAGCCACACTCACACTCGCACTCGCACACACTCACACTCTTACTCGCACGCGCACACACACTGACACACATGCGAGCAATTACACAGAGCGGGTCGCCAGGACATTAAGCAACATCACCCCAAGCCCAAAGTTTCGGTTATGGTCCCGTTACCCTCCCTCGCCCCTCCCTCCACCTAATTCCGCTGCGGTCTACTTTGCGTGCGTGTGTGTGCGGCAGAGGGAGCTTGCGTATGTGTGTGTGTGAGTGTGAGTGTGTGGGTTACGCTTTGGCCATTTCGTTTTTAGTGCATAGTGAAAAACAAAACATTTCCTAATCATATGGCCAAAGTCGCAACCCTCCAGCACACACACACAAAGCAGTTGGAGAAAGAGGAGTAGAGGGCGGGGCAGAAGCAGGGGAGGGACAGTGGGTGAGTGCTGCCCCACTACAGCGTTAACAATTAACAACGCAACGCACGGCGAAGGCGACAACCCAAGCTCGCCCGCTCGGCAGCCACTTGAGCCATAAAACAGCCCAGCGCGACCCTGCGACGACCCCAATCAACTCACACCACACACACACAAGCACACACACACACACTAGCAGGCAGGCAGTCGCAAACACCCACACACACAGACACACACACGCCCGGCCGGCACTCGCCATATCTCATGTTAATGAAATCGTAACTCTTCGTGCGACTTGTGTCCGTTTTTTGTCTCTTGTTGGCGTTGTCGATGACGTGCGTCAGGCTCCGCCTCGAGGGGCGTGGGAGGGGGCACGGCGCCTCGAGATGCGCACTGCAGCCGGCAATTGTTCATAAAAAAGACGGGGTATTTGACGGGCCGAAGCAGCGGCGGGGGATGCCAGACGGATTAACGAAGTGCTGCGCCAAGGAACTCTGCCCAGAACGTGACCGAAACAGCAAAAAGCGAACTGCAGTGCACACTTGGGAACTGTTGCTCAACCCTGAGATACCCTGTAAATTGGTTGATAAAAGGGTAACATGGATTCAGAAGAGGATGCATGATAGTACAGCAATACTATCGGAAGAACTATCGTATAAGTGTAACATGTGTTGTGCAGGAATATAATTGAACATAATGTCATCTTTCTCTGTCTTACTTAGCAGCTGCTTGTGCTTGCTACGATAGCTATGCCGATAGTTCGGCATGGCATGACAGTTAAAGATTGCCAGCACATTCTTTA
Source organism: Zaprionus africanus (assembly GCA_018151435.1). Lineage (NCBI taxonomy): Eukaryota > Metazoa > Arthropoda > Insecta > Diptera > Drosophilidae > Zaprionus > Zaprionus africanus. The sequence goes on from JAECXB010000096.1 coordinate 1,661,737, forward strand.
TTAAACAAATTCAATAGTTATGCCGATAACAAGATAAAGCGTAAGAGTTGAAGAAAGTGTGAGCCTTTTCTACTTAAGAGACTCCAATAAATAATAATGCAATTGATTACTGCCTTATAAGCTTTCATCTGAACTAACTAAAGTTGTAAGCTTACCGGCAACGATAGTAATACAGATAGTACCACACAGCGTGACAGTTAAGTATTTTGAGAACATTCTTCATTAAGCAAAGTCAATCTGCAATGGGAAAATAGAATATAAGAATATCTTCAATGTTTCTATTCAACCCAACAGCAGCTACGCCCCATACTAGCACCGATAGTCATGCCGATAGTACGACTCAGTGACTGTTAAACATTGTGTGAGCTCTTTTATTAAGTTCTCTTAAGTTAGCAGTGATAGTTTTAACAAGTCCTCTGCCAATTACAGGGTATCGCAAGGCGATAATAAAAGCCAAGTCGAATGCGACAGAATTGACTGCATTGCCAGGCAGTTTGTCAACGTGAGGCAAGCCACTGGCGGGCAGTTGGCTGGAAAGGAGGTGCAAGGTGGCTAGGTGGGCTGCATGGTGGCATGTTGCAAGTATGTAGGCTGCGATGGATATCGCCCGGGCTGATCCCGACGAGCATCGTCGTCGTGCGTGCGCCTGCAACTTGCGATAGTTGCCGCAACAATGTCATGCCAATTAACACAGTAAACCGCAATTGCAACTTCCGACGACTAAGTGCACGTAGTATATGTAGTTATAACCAGCTAACCTACACCCCCTCCCCTCCCCCCCTCACTAACCACATGCCAGGAGTGTGTGTGCGTGTGTGTGTGTGTGTGTGGTGACAGGTTGCCAGCTGCTCGGGTGGCAGCTCGAGGGTCGTTTGTGACAAAGGCAACTAATTTCGTTTAATGTGCGTCGTGCGCGATGCCGCAAAATTTCTTGCGGATCATGCGGACAAGAGGGAGAGAAAGAAAGAGAGAGAGGGAAAGTGAGAGAGAGAGGGAGATGGAGACCCATGGGGGTGTGTGGTTGGGGGGCGACCCTTACGCACTCATTAAGCATTTTTAGTCGAGCTTAGCGAGCCGTTTGTTTGCATTGTCAACGGGCTCTGCCGACTCCGCCCTCACTGGCCCACTCCGCCCGCACTGCACCCCCTCCGCACACTTCCTGCTCCCTCCCTCGCCGTTATTTCATTTGATTCCATTTCCGTTGCCCGCTACAGTTCTTACCATAAATTCACGCACACACACATGGCCCCCTTTCAGTGCTTGGAAGTGTGGAGTGCGAGGGGGTTGTACAGGCTGCTGGGGGTGCCGGGGGTGCAGTTTTAATTTGCCCTCTGTTTGTTTGATTTTTAGCTTTTACAGCTGACGGCTCTGCTCAACGTGGAGCGTGGCACTTTGACACCAGCAGCAGCAGCGAGTCTGGACCTGGACCTGAAGCTAGATGGAGCTGGGGACGAAGGGCGCAAATTAAAAATGTTGCGCCGCCTTATTTGACTTTTGGCGCAGCTGCACCCGGCGGCGGCTAATGATGTCGACCGCCTGCACTTTGATCTAGCACTGTTTCCATCTTCCCCTTTGCCCTCCCCTTTCACTTTTCCCTCCTTCCCTTGCTCCCTTTCGATTTCCCAATGGAAAACTCTTTTCTGTTTTTTTTTGCAATACATTTTTATTTATTTATTTTGCTTTTCTTTTTGTTGTTGTTGTTTACTTCGTATATGTATGTAAGTGTATTTATTTGCTCTTGTAATTTGCCCTTAACGGTTGTCGTTGTTGCTGTTGTTGTTGTTGTTGTGTACATAAAACATTTGTTCATTTCGCTTAATTACTGACAAAAAATATCGACAGCTAAAAATTCCGTTAAATCGTTAAAGAGGCGCAAAAAACAAACGTGTGGGGGGGGAAATACTTGATGTGATTTCCGGCTATAAGAAATACGTTACACATATCAAAATATATCTATGTAAATGTATATATATTCAATATATTTTATATAGGGAGCAACTCGAACGAACGAAGCTACGAGTCTAGGCTATGTAGAATAGAAAAAAAATTGTTAATCTTTAGACCTAAATACAGCTGTGTATATATATATATAGAACTATATATCGTATGTATATCATATATCTATGCTATATGTATGTTTGTATTGTATATGTAACGTATGTTAATGGCATACTACAGCTAGGATAGACGCGTATGTGTATGAATTACCGTTACACACTTAGAAGTACACTTAGAACAATTGAACTGATGCTTTCGAACTCGCTGGCTTGGCTAATGTTGTGTGGGCGTGTCATAAGTTAAGGCGACTGTTAAGGAGTATTGAGTATTTAGCTACTACGTGCACACATGCAAATACGCTCTCTCTCTATCTCTCTTTCACTCTTATGCTCTACAATTATGTTTAAGAAAAAAAAAAAAAAGAAAACTCTTTCTCGGCTTAAATACTATCAGGTACTTTGGCATAATTTTCTTAAGCAATACGCATACACGTGCATGTGTGCATGTGTGTGTGTGTGTGTGTGTGTGTGAGCATGCTATGTAAATGTTTATTTGCTAGATTTTCGTTTGTTTTCGTTTGTTGTTTTCGCTTGTGTTTGCTGTTGCGTGTGCGGCGCACGCAAAATGTGCTGCCTACTTTTCAGCGCGCCTCGATATGCCTGCGATATGTGGATGAAAGGCGTCGCTGGCCACGCAATAATGCCAGCGGGTGTCAGTGTATGTGTGAGCGTGTATACTATGTAGTTTCTATATCTATATTTAGCTTATATCTTCTCTTTTTCTAGCAATTGGTGTTTTTTTTGTCGTTTTCTTTTGCTTTTGTTTTAATAAATAATCTTTGTAAGGCTTCTTCTTAACTGGCTTAGTAGTCTATATGTATGCGTGTATATATATATATATACATGTATGTGTATATATAAATCTGCTTACAACTAGCGAAAAAAATTGAATTCGTTACGCTAAAGCTAAGCAGCAGAGATTACCTTCAACTGACTGTTGCACTAGGCTAGAGAAATGAACGAACAAAAAAAAAGGAATACCATAATCGATAAATATGCAGTATCGAATATCGAGTATCGAGTACGAGTATCGAGTGTGTGTGTGTAGTAGCTGCTGACCCTAAGGAGTATGCCTAAGCTAGCCTAGTTCAGACGTGGCATGAGCTACGCGCAAATCTTTAAGTTACACAATGCGAATTTTTGGTTGATAAAAAACGTTGCAAGATCGAACGCACTTACCCCCTCGCCTCGCCCCGCGTGGCGCCTCGCCTCAGCTCTGTCTTTGCCCAATTGAGATCAGTCTTACGAGTGCTTGTCTTGCTTGCTGTGGCAGCCGTTGAAGCGAGGGCGGCGTGGGCGAGGGCGAGGGCGGGTGAGGCCGCCGCTTAGACCGCCGTGGGAGGTGGCAGCAGCGAGGAGTTGGAGGTGCGCAGATAGGGATTGCCATAGATGGCGCTGTAGCGCGGATCCACACTCAGTGCCATCGAGTTGGGCACAACCACGTGGGTGCTGGTCGCAGTGCTCTGGTTGCTGCAGCTGCCGTTGGGCGACGAACTCACCACGGAGGCCGTTGTCGACTGCAGGCTGGGCAGGCCGTTCTCCTGGCGAATCTCGCGGGCGCCAATGATGCTGCCGGTCAGGCTGCCGCCGCTGCTGTTGGTCAGAAAGGTCATGGGAACACTCTGCACGGCGTTCGGCTGCTGCTGCTGCTGTTGCTGGTGCTGGTGATGATGTTGCTGCTGTTGCTGTTGCTGCTGCAGTTGCAGCTGATTCTGATGGTTGTTCTGCAGAATGGTGGAGCTGCCATTGGACTTGGTCGAACAGGAGGTCAGGTATTGCGGGGGCGGACTGTAGTGTGTGCTGTAGTCGCCGTAGGGCACGTAGCCGCCCGAGATGTCCACCTTGAGGTCGCTGTAGTTGGAGGTGCGGTCGCCGGCCTCAAGTTTGCAGCTGACGCCGCCGTTCTTGGTGATCTGGTGCTCGCTGATGACGTCGGCGGGCGGCAGCTTGGTGCGCTTCTTGCGCATGAAGAAGATGATCAGGCTGATGATCAGCATGATGAGAATGGCCACAACGGTCGTGCCGCCCACGATGGTCATCAGCAGGGGAATGCTCTCTGCAAGGGAAACAATCAGAAGGGGCAACAACGTGCGGGGTTAGCTCGCTCCCTTTCTCTTTCTCTCCCACTTCCTCTCAGTACTTACCCTTTGCCTGCAGCAGAATCTCGGCCACGTCGTTGCCATAGTCGTTCACCACGGTGCAGTTGTACTTGCCATAGTGATAGGCCTGGCTGTCGCGTATGATGAGCGTGCTCTTCACGCCCCCCGGCACCGGATCCACCAGTATGGAATAGTCGTGCCCCGACTCGGAGCTGATCTCCTGGCCATTGAATGTCCACGACACATGGCGGGCACGTGGCACACTGCTGGCGAAGCATTCGATGCGCGCGGTATCCCCCACCAGACCGTACTGCGAGCGCGGCGAGCTGATGCTGGGCGAACCCTTCAGGTAGACATAGGCGTCGGCCGAGATCTCCGCGTAGCCGGGCACATTGGCCTTGCAGTAGTAACGGCCGGCGGTCTCGTTGCTCACGCTGAAGGTCAGATTGGAGCTGGTGCCCACCACGCGATCACTGGGATGCTGTATCCAGACGATCTCTGGCTGTGGGTTGCTGTCCACCTCGCAGTTCAGCGAGACAACGCTGCCGACGTCGGCCTCCATGGACTGTGGTCGCTGCCGGAAGCTGGGTGCATCTATGGACGAGGTCAAGGAGGGGTAACAAGGCAGTGGGTTATTGCTTGGCCAAGGAGTGGGGGGGGAAGGTATCTCCTTTTATACTTACAGCTTATGTCGAGGGTTTCGCTGTCCTCGCTCTTACCCACCGAGTTCTGCACTTCACACTTGACAATGGCGTCGTGGAATTTGCGCGTCACATTGCGGATGACCTGCAAGATGAAGAGAAGGGGGGAGAAGGGAAGCACGTTGAGATTGGACTCGAGTTGGAGTTGCCTGTGGGAACGTTAGCGCTTTCCGGGCAATCAAGCTGTAACTGGTTCTCGCTGCGATGCGATCGGCAGAAATAACCACCCCCCCTCCCGCTGCCTTGTAATTGCTTAGACTTGCCGCACTCCCCCTGCGCCCTCCCCCGTTGCAGCATTATACAACAACATTTTTATCGCGACGGTAGCAGCAAAGTTGCTCTAATTATGCGACTCGCTGAAGGAATGTGGACCTGCTGCTCGCTAGCTTGGCAGCCTTCTCCCTCTCCCTCTGCCTCTTTTTCTCTGACCCGCTAGCTTGGCATCTCTCTCCCTCTACCCCTCCCTCTTTCACTCCCTCTCCCTCTCTTACACAATAGGCGCACTCACCATCTCAGTTTTTTGACCGCCAATAATTGGCTCGTCGTTGATGTACCAGCGATAACGGACATCGCTCGGATTGGCATCGGCCCGACACTCGAGTCGCACCTGGGCATGTTCCACAATGCGCTGCAGCGTGTTGGATCCAACGGCGAGGCCAGCTGTGGCGCTGCTGCTGCTGCTGCTGCCGGACAAGCCGATGACATTCACCTTGACTTTGGGTGCGTATTTGACCTGAGTGAGAGGAAGAAACAGAAGAGAAAGAGCGAATTAGTCAGGCAGAAACAGGCAGGAAAGAAAGCAGGGAAGAGGGTAGGAAAGAGGGTAGAAAAGGAGGCAAGGAACGGTGTAGGGAAGAGAGCCGGCAAGAAGGCAGGCAAGGGAGCAGTGAGGGTGTCGAGGCTAGCTGGCATAATTAAGAGCGCGTTATGAATTTGGCAGGTCAGTCAGTGGACGCCAACTGTGCGGGCAATTGACAGCAGAACAGCAAGAAGAAGCAGCAGGAAGAGGGAGGAGAAGACGGGTGAGGTGGCGCAGAGATGAAGCATGACAGCTGACAGGCAGGTGGAGGCACAGGTGGCAGCAGCAGCCCCTGTTCCTCTGCCAATTCCAGTCCCAGCTCGTGCTCGTGTTCCACTCCGAATTAGCCCATCACTGTCAGAGGCGTGCCTGGACTCGAGAGGGGATTGGAGGCAGACTCTGCTATTGCCACTGCCTCTGCCTCTGCCACTGCTCTTCCGGCTCGTGCCCAAACTGCAATATTGATAGTGGGCTCAAGCGTTGACTGCGACGCGTCAGCGCATTGTGCATTGGACGCCGTAGATAAAGCCGGGCCAGACCTGAAATTGCAACGGACCCGGCAGAAGGAGAGGGGGAAGGGGGGAAAGGAGAGAGGCTAGTTGGTTACGGCACTGTTGGCATTGCTTACCTCGACACGTATTTTGGCCGAGCGATATGTGCGGTCGGCCGTGTTCTGTGCCTGGCACGTGAAATTCGTGTTGTGGTGCTCCTTTTTGGGCGTGAGGCGCAGCAGCGATTTGGCCGTGAAGCGACGCTGATCGGGCAGCGGAATGATGGTGTTCTCAATGTTATCCGTTAGAACGTTGCCCAGCCCATCAATCCATGTAATCTGCGAAAGAGACGAGAGCAGAGGGGGAGAAGGAGGTGGGGGTTGACCCGGTTAGAGCTTCCGCTGTGTTTGTTTGATTAGTTTCGAGCCGAGCTCGTCATGCTGCGGTTTGACTCGCTCTCACTCGTACACTCACCTCGGCTGCCGGCTTGCCACCAATGGACACACACTCAATCTCCACCTTGCGATCCTCGGTGGCATAGATGACATCGCCCTGTGTGATTTTCGGTGCCTCCGGCGGCACCAGCACAGTGAGCCCCGCAAATGTCGAACGGATTGCCGGCTGGCCCTCTGGACCGGGGCTGACCTGGCACTGATAGCGCGCATCGTCGTCCAGCATCACGGGGTATATGTCCAGCGAGTAGTCGCCCTCCTCGTCGCTGCCCACCATGGCGTACCGTTCGAATCCGCTCAGATCCCGCGCTGTGCCCAGGCCGAAGTCATCCTTGGTCCATTGCAGGGTGCCCTGTTTGTTGATCACGCGACACGGCAGCGTTACCCGTGCACCCACCACGGCCGTCTGATCCTGCGGCTCCATGGCGAAGCGTTGGTTCTGATAGCTTGTGTACAGCGAGGGTGTGCCGCTGGCCACGCCCACGGCCAGCCAGAGCAGCAGGGCGTGCAAGGCTTTTCGCTTCGTGGTCATTTTCAAGATCTGCAATCGAAGGGGAGAGAAAATTCAGATTAAATTGAATTTCAGCGTGCACCTGAAAGTATGCAACATTTCAAGGCTGCGCTCGCCCCAAGCTTCGTTCAGTTCGCTCTTTCTTTCTTTCTCGCTCTGCGAACAATCGCCGCAGGCCCTGGCAAAGTATTGTGTTATTGTTATTGGGCCTTTGCGTTATTGTTTATTGCTTATTGTTGCTGCGCGTCGTGTGCGCTGTTTTCATTGCGTTTTATTTATGTTTTTCGGCGTGCGCGAAAAGGTACAACGAAACAAGGTCGCCCACAGGGACAGACAGAGAAAGAGAGAAAGCAAAAGTAAGCAAAGGAATTACATTCAAATTAGCCGCGGCCGCATGTGGCATGTCTGCGACGCCATAGGCCGTGACGAGCCTCTTGTAGACTTAACGACAAACCCAAGAAGGTGCCTCCCCCTCCTGCCTCCCCAGTGGGGGGTGTGGCACGACTCGCAGAGTGGAAATGTGTGTGCGCGTTAAGAACGCATAAAACGCGAGAGATAAAAGCTTGCATCATAAAAGCAGGGTTCCCAGACAGACAGATGGCAACCCTATTCGGCACATTTTATGACCACAAGGTCGGCTGCATCAAGACATCTTCTGCTATCATTTGTCTTTTGCTTACTAGACTAAGAAGCGGGTGCAACTCTATGACAGGCAAGAAGATACTTATACTAACGATTGGGTAACCAGTTGGCAACCCTGGCAGCAATTCCACGGCAATTAAAATGTTTCTCGGCTGACACAAGGTTGAACTGAAGTATTATTTATTTGACAGCGAAACGCGCAGCGAACTTCAGCTCAACTATCGATTATCATATCGATTGTCTGGCGACGCGAATTCATTGAACCACACACACACACACACACGCATGTGTAGGGTTGCTGTGTTTCACAAATTGCAGTTAGAAGAACACACAGAAACACACGCACAGCTCGCTCGACACATGTCGCCGATATCTGCGGGCGCAATCGGCCCAATCAGCTGTGGTGCGTCGCCCTCTGGCGAGTTCCACACCTTCCCCCACCCACCGCCACTTAACCCTCCACCTCTAGCAAGTGCTGCACTTTAGAGACTTTAAGTGCAGCTCCCTCCCAGCTCGACTGTGACTTCTCTAACGAGTAGGTTTGGATTCGGATTCGGGTTCAGGTTCGGGCTCGGGGTTAGGCACCTGTTCAGCTGTCGCCAGCTGCGCCCTGTGCTCCGATTTTCTCACGCATTTTTCCTCACATATTCTATACACAGTCTATAAATGCGAATGTGTGTGTATACTTTTGGTAAGCAGTGCGCTTCCGCCACTTGGCGTCTATCGCTTTTCGACTAATTTTGTTTTCTTGTAGTTGGAGGTTGTTATTTGTTTTTATTGCATTTATACGGAAATTGGCGCGCGGGACTGAGAAAATTATAGCAGAGCATTAAAAGTGACGACGCCAAAGTAACGAAGAAGCAGACGAAGAAGAAGAAGACGAACTGGCAGAGGGAGAAACAGACTCGGGCATCCATAAAACCGAAGAGAATCCAAAGAAAACAAAACAAAACAAAACCCAAAAATAAAATAAAAGAAAAGAAAGATTACCGCGTTTGCTTCCGTTCGAGGCGACAGCGGGGAGTCGTGGAAGAGCAAGGGAAGGGAAGGGAAGAGGGAAAGGTAGGAGGGGGCATTGTAAGGGGGTTACCAGATCAGCAGGGCTCGGGAAATTACTCAAAATTGTAGTTTGGGGAACAATTTCGAGCATCGCGATGCGCGCTAATTAAAAGTGATTATAGACACGCTCGTCCGCTTATCGCCCCATCCACACTTGCCATATGTGTGTGTGTGTGTGATGAAGTTGGTAAGTGTCTATGGCATGGCAGATCTTCACTACTCTCTGGGGCACTCTAAATGGCCTGACCACAGTTGGATTTCACTTTCAATGCGACGAAACTTGCCGAATTGCGGAACATAAAAACGGAATTCGAGATCTTACGCATGCTGCGGGTTTCACTTTAATAACTCTGTAAAGCGAAGCAGAGCAATAACTGAACGATTATAATAAAGTCTACCAACTTCAGAGAGACAGAGAGAGAGAGAGAGGGAGGGAGAGAGGGAGAGCGGGGGAAGGAAAGCAATAACTCCACGATAATAATTATTTTTAGCAACTGTGACGAAGAATCAATAAGCCAAACAAGATCTTGCTTTGTCTATCCCCCTCGCACTCTCTCTGTCTTCCTCTCTTTCTGTCTGCCTATTTCCCTCTCCCTCTCTCTCTCTGCTTGCGCTTCCTTGTCTTGAGTGATGGCCATGGGGTCTGCTCACAACCAAAATGCCAATCACTCTGCAAACAAAAACATTTCCGTTCCGTTCGCTTTCCGCTCCAGTTTTCAATTTTCGCTGCCTGCTGCCGGTTGCAAGTTGCCTGCTGCTGCTGCTGTTGCTGTTGCAAGTTGCTTGCTTCAAGCTGCCCCAACTGGCGGCAGATACAGTAATTATTTTCAGGCGACGCTTATCACACATAAATCTCTAGCTGGCTCTGGTCAACCAATCGATACGCCGGCAGCAGCAGCAGCAGCATCGATGAGGGCAGAGTGAGAGAGAGAGAGGGAGGGAGAGGTGGCAGAGAGAGAGAGAGAGAGGGAGAAGGAAGGCAGCTTGTTTTGTCAGCGTCACTTCCCTGCCAATGGGCTTCCTTTGCAGGCAGGTGCTGCCGTCGCTGTTGCCGTCGCTGTTGCTGTTGCTGCTGTTGTTGCTGTTGCTGCTGTTGTCGTGGCCAGTGGCCACAAGATGTTGTTTTGCAGCTGCAGCTTGCTGCATGCGTGCAGCATCCTTTACGCAGCATGCCAAACATCTTTGCGATATTTATAGTCTGGGGAACAGGTGCTGCGGCAACGCCCGATCCCCACACAGAGTCCAGGCGAAAGCTCGCGCCCGATCCCGACTTCGAGTCGGGGCTGCCTCCGTGTCCAATGAAGTTATTTCTCTGATGAATGTGAGTGGAGAGAACTCAGCGCCCATCGCCCCATGCTAATTATTTGCCGAACCAGTTTCCAACTGTCTTCGGCAGCAGCCCCAGCACCAGTCCCAGTCCCAGTCCCACAAACCCAACTGGCTGCCCGTCCGCGCTCGCATTATTATCATCTTTTAGTTATTAGATGCAAGCTGCAGCGGATGTCGAGCTTCCTTCGCTCGACGGTCTCTCGACGGTTTTGTCATTTACAGTTTTGGCCTCATTGGCAACGTGGCACGTAGCGACGACGACGACGGGGCAGCTGACCAACGTCTAAGCCAACGTGCGCCCCCTCTCCTTCTCCCCCCATCGACGTATCATAAATCAATAAAAGGCCCACCTGGTACAAATAACTTTGAGAAATTTATATTGAATGCTCGGAATCGGAGCAAAGTTTTTTGGCCGCGAGTTTGGCTTGAGTTGCGGCACTTTCTAGGCCAATTTCTTGGCCATGATTTAAGGCCAGAATGGCAGCTGCGCGCTCTTTCTTCTCACTAGTGTGTTCTTTCTCTGTCTTTCCTGCGAAGCAATTAGCTTTTGTCCAAGTGCTGTTGGCAGGCAGCTTTTGTTGGCAATCCAATTTGAATGTCAGCTGTGGCTAAAGCTAATTGCTTTGATCGGAAGAGGAAGAAAGAAAGGCAGGGGAGGAGGGGAGAGGAAGAGAGAAAGGAAGAGAGAATAAAAGAGTGAAAAGGTGAATGGGGACAGACAAGCAGAGAGAGAGAGAGAGACAGCGAGAAAGAGACAAAGAGAAGCAGAAGGTGAAAGGCAGCAGGACGAACAGTTTTTTGTCACTGCTCGCAGCAAGCAGCTTTTGTGCAGCTGCTGAAGTTGAGCAAGGATAATCACCAGACAAAGCAAAGAATTATTGAGAGAGACAAGTGGAAGAAGAGAGGAAGAGAGGGGGGAGGGGAGAGGAGAGGAAACAAATCAGGCTCAATCTTAAATGGGACATTAACTAGCAGTTCAAGTGTCAACTGTACCTTAAGACGAGTCGACTGCTTCAGCTTGGATTTGAGTTGTACACGCACACACACACATACACACACACTTAGGCGCACACACACGCACACATAGGCGCACGCACAAAGGCGGGCAATGGCCCTCAGGGACCGGTTAACCCTTTGCAAAAAGGGGCTACTTAAAGGACTTTTGCTGACAAAATGAAAATGGCAACAGAGCGAGAGAGAGAAGGAGTAAGAAAGAGAGAGAGGGACAGAGACAGAGCGAGCAAGCAGTGCCGGACAGATGGCAGCGAGTTAAGGTAAAGGATATTGGCAAGCTCGGACTTAGGCAGAGATTAGGACAATTATAAAAGGGAATGCTTAACAATTAAAATCAATTTGTGTGCGAGTGTGTGTGTGTGTGTGAGTGGCAGTTGCAGTTGTCAATTTGTTTGTTTGGCAAATCAAGCAAAAAGGCAGCAGAAGAAGTGAGTGCCAAGGCCAAAGCAAGAGGCAGAAAGGCACAAGAGAGAGCGAGAAAGAGAGGGAGAGAGAGGAGGAAAGCAGTTTAGGCCAGTGTCAATAAAAAAGTCGGGGCCAACGGGCAAAAAATAAACTTAAATCGCCTATTAATGGCACGCAGACACACACACACATACACACAGGCTGGGAGTGCGAGAGGGAGAGAGAGGGGAAGAGGGAGCGAGAGGGGCGTCCTTTCAAGTTTTGTCGGACTATCTACAAAGTCAGCAAAAGTTAAGTTTCGTCCTGCGCGCACAGGAAACTCGAGATAAAAAGGGCTACTCACTTGTACATGTATTTGTTATGTGGGTGCCCAAGGGGGGCAGGGCAGAAGGGAGGGGAGTGGGGCTGCTTGGGACTGCTGCTGGCATTTGCCAGCTTATCGTTTTGACATTTAATCAGTTCACTTTGCAGTTCTTTTCTCATTGTTGTTGTTCTTCTTCTTGTTGTTGTTGCTGCCTCTGAAATTGCGCAAAGTTTTTGCTGATGGTTCGCACAGCTTAGCAAGGCAGGCAAGAGAGAGATAGCGAGAGTAGGAGAGAGAGAGATAGAGCCCGTTGCTGGTCGCTAAACTCGTGTTGACCGCGCATAATTAAAGCATCTCTCGCTTAGATGAGGCCCCTCGGGCTCATTAGCATAATTCGAACATAATTCCCGACATGCTACAAACGTTCGGGGCATCAAATTATGAAACGAAATCATATGTGGTCTCTTCCCTCCCCACTCCCCTGTACACCCCTTCCTATGTTCCCCCACCCCCTCGGCTGAGGAAAGTAAAGTCGCTCGATGCGCATCTTAACAAGCAGAAAATCAGAAAATACCAAAAAATTAACAAAAAAGAACGTTGACAGGCGAAGAAGAACACGCAGAAGAAGAAGGAGAAGGAGAAGCAGCTGAGCCAGAGGAAGCAGAGCAGCAACAACAACAGCAACAACACCAAACTGGACGCACCACACCAAAGTTGCTCGTCCACATCGAAGCTGAATTTCAATCAGTAAATTGAACACCTGAACTTAACTGATTTCGTGCTGTGGGTTCGAGAGCGGCCGAGCTGTGGAGCTGGGGAGCTGGAGTTCTGGTGGATCACTGGCTGGGGAGAAGCAGCGTGCGAAGGCGAAACGGAGATAAGCAAAGAAAAGAAGATGTTGCCGCCAACAACGAGAGCAGCAACAACAACAAAAAACAGAGAGCCCAAAAACACGAACAGGGGCGCAGCAGGAAATTAAGCCAGGCAAAAGAAGAGACGGAGAGAGAGAGGAAGACAGAGAGAGAAGGGAATAGAGAGAAGGAGAGCCAGACATCCCTGCTCGTATCCCTGCAATCTGGCAGCCCCCAAAAAATGACACGCAACTTGCAACTCGAAGCCATCATGCCAGCTGTCAGTTGCAGCCTCAGTCTCTCTTCTCTTCTCTCGCTTCTTCTCCAGCTTCCACTGCACTGCTGTCAAAATCTTTTACAGAAATTCCATGTTTATGGGTTTTGTATTACAACAAAACTACAACAACAACGAGAACAACAATGCGATCGGTCAGTTTGCGGCTCCACTTGGAGATTTGGTATAACTTAAGGCCTTATTAACATATTTCATGACTCTCCCCGCCTCTCTCACTCCCTCTCTCCCCCCTCTCCCTCTCTCTCTGTCTCTCCTCCCTCTCCCTTTCGATCTATACGATCTATGCCCAAGCTCGCTCGCCCACACACAAAACATAAAACGAGTAGAAACCGTTTGTCGAGCCACACTTTTGCCATAAGACATTGACGTGGAAAGGCCCCGTGTGGGCCGCGCTAAGATCGATCCATACCAATTCATTTTACAACAGCAACAGCAACAACAACAGCAGCAATAGAGACGAGACGCGCATGTTGAAATCTCTTGTGAAATGGGCAGCAAACTGGATTCTAGTTTCGATAGTTTCGATTGCCTGCAGCCAACGCAGCCTCGTCTGCCATATACCTTATAATAAATTGTAGTATACTTTATCGGAGTGTGGCATATACCCTGTGATATTTGCATATTCCCGATTAGCTGCGACAGTCGAGCTGATTAAGTCATGTCCGTGTGATAAACGTGTGAAGCACACCGTGAAAAGATGCACCAAGTGCTCTGTGAGCTTTCCTTCCTTTTGCATTCGTCATGTTCGTCATCTACAGAGAGCAGACAATAACATCTAACTGTTGCAACTAACTAGCTCGATCGGAGCTTGCTATATCTTCTCCGTGCTGCTCTAATCTGCTGACAATTGTCATGTTTTCTGATAAATCAATTTCAGTTGTTCCCACAGTCTCGCCTCGCCTCGCATCGAACAGAGTCGAACTCTCTTTCCACTGTCTCTACTTGCAGCTCCTTTGTGCGGCAGCTGTGTCACTGTTCTCGTTCTGCCCCAAAGTTGGCTGCTTTTGCTGGCTCACTCCCTCCCCGCTCCCCCCTTGGTTGCCACAGCGATGTGCAGCTAATTGAGTTATATACGGAAAGTCGGTGGCAAAGCCACATGACGCAGCATTCGGATGCGGAAAGTGCAACCAAACGGGGCACAGGTGAACGTCGAAGCCAAGAGAAAAACTATTTAAAATCGAAAAGGAATACAAAAAAAAGAAAAAAAAACAAATCAATTCAAGCGATTTAGTAGAGAAAGAGAGAGAGAAGGAGAGAGAAGGAGAGAGAGAGAGAGAGTAGGAGGGAGAGCGAGAAAGGGAGGGAGGGAAAATCGACTTTTCTATACAGGTTTTTATTATTATTATTTTTCGGGTTTCGCTTTGGGTTTCGGTCGCGCTGTGCGGCCAATCCCCCCAGCTCCTGCTCCAGCTGTCCCCCACCCCCCTCCTCCGTCTTCCCCCTTCCCTCGCTGAGTGGGGCCTGGCTTAGTTAGTGCATTGAGCTAACGAATCGAATCAAAACGTGTTAGAAAAGAGCATAATAATGAACTGCCAGTCGCCGTGGACAAAGGCAACAACAGCGCGACAACAACAGCAGCAGCAACAACAACGCGACAACAACAACAGCAACAACAACAGCAACAACGACCCACTCACTTGACAGGCGCGTTCGAGTTTTTCTTTATGGTTTTTCATTTCGTTTGTGGTCGGTCCAGTTTCAGCTGCAGCTCCAGCTCCAGCTCATGTCTCAGTCTGCCTGTCTATGTGTGTGTGTGTGTGTGTGTGTGTGTGTGTGTGTGTGTGGGCGTGTTTGCAATAGACGAAACACCATGCAGCAATACCATACGACACCTTCGACATCGCCATCGCCATCGCCATCGCCATCAACGTCCAACAAAATCCGATTATAACTAATTATTATGAACGCCAAACTGGAGGTAACTTGCTGCGCTGCCTCTGTCGCTGTCGATGTCGCAGCACAGCCAAGGGCTTGGCGTGGGCAGCGTCCAACAATGTTGTTATTGTTGTTTATACCCGTTATACCTAGCGTGGAAGGGTATTATGATTTTGTGCCAATCGAAAATGTATGTAACAGGCAGAAGGAGGCGTGGCAGATCACGCAAATTATATATATTCTTCATCTGCATCAATAGGCGAGTCGATCTAGGCATGTCTACTATTAGTCTGTCGAATAAAAACCTAGATCTCAGAGACTAGAATAGCTACAGTTACTAAATCTGATGTCAATATGAGTTTTCGAGTTTAATTTCGACTTCTACCACGCCCCTTAAATCGATAAAAACCGATTCTAAGTTTGATTAAACTGCAAGACAGTTTATATTTCGTAAACCCACTAACTATCAAGGCTTTTATCAGATCTGCAAATATGGTTGCGATCGGATAATTAGCATAGAAGTTATTTAAGAAATAATATTAAGAGCTACTGATTTCTAACCCACACCCCAAAGTATACTACACACATACAAATATAAGTAATATATATCATATATAGTTTCGCTCACTTGGGTAGCGGATATATCACAGTCGGGCACACTCCACTGTAGCTTTTGTGCTTGTTTTCTTTTTTTTTTTTTCTTGAGTTGTTGCTGCAATGCAAAGTCGCAGCTAGTTATAAGCTTGCTAGACAACTGTGCCTTGCTACATATGTATTCACATGACAAACACAATGCTGCTGCTGCTGCTGTTGTAGTAGTAGTTGTTGTTGTTGCAAATGTCAAACACAAGACTTTTAAATAATTTATAAGGCTCAGATGAGACCAATTGCGGTTGATTTCAGGTCAGTTCGATCTGTTCGAATCGGTTGCGTGCCGTTAGATTTGAAGAAAACTGAGAGAAAATATTTACTATAATTTATAATAAAAATAATATAATTAATTATTATTTCGTTATTATATTATTTTTTTAATTTTGATATGTACTTCAACAATTCTGTTTTCTCTAGAAATTGTCTCCCCATAAAATAAAAAAATAAATGAATATTTTTTAAAACTTGAAAGATCTTTACAGAATTCTATTATGTTATATTATACATATGTATATTGTATTTTTCTATGTATATACATACATATCATACATATCAAAAATGATTGCTTTTTAAATCGCATCTCACCAGTCTTGCATTATAATCCTCAATTCCAAATATATATCTTCAATATTTTCATTTCTTTTTAGAGAACAATTATTTTTTGACATTGGTTAATCCAAGAACAGACATTGAGCTGACCCCACCCTGGGGCTTATTTTAAGTGCAGGTCGGAACAGGAAAACAACAAACGAAAACAATAATGCATAACCTGAACAATTTGTCGGCTCAGTTCGGTTAAGTGGAGAGGGAGAGGGACGAGGGGAATGAGAGACAAAGGCATTAAAGCACTTTATGCGCCTTGCTCGGAGTGATAAACGAAATTGTCGCATAATATTTTACGATGTATTTTTCTTGGCTGCGCAATAATCGTAGAATAATACGATAGTTAGGATTATACGAGCGCCGTTCAGTTCGTTCAAGTTCATCAAGTCGCATTGAGTGCTCCGAATACACTCGAGTACACTCGTCCCATATTGTTTACGGCCGCCATTGCGAGAGTACGAGAATATATATTGTGTGCATATATTTGTCAAGTTGACTTACCGTTTGGCCCCCGCGCCTCCTTTGCAAGGCTCTCTCCTTAGACGTCTCTGTCTCTTGTCTCTGTTTCTCCTTCCTTCTCTGCTTCTTCTTCTTCTTAAGCGTTTCTACGAATGTGGCAACAAAACGCTGCAAGTGGAAAGAGTGAAACAGAAATATTCAATAAAACGTCGGCTTATTAATTTAAGGTTCTCTTGTGTACGTATTAATTGTTGTTATTGTGCGCTATTGATGTTGCTGTTGTTGTTGCTGTTCTTGTTGTTGCTGCTGTTGTTGTTGCTGTTGTTGCCCGGTCATAAACACGCACGAGTCGTGTTAGGTCGCGCCGGCTTCCGCATTCGCTCGCCACCGCAGAGAGGCCTTTGGCCTTTGCCCAAGGAGCGTGCAGTGCCGCAGACAGTGTGCCTCGCTGGGGGGAGGGGGAACAGAGGGGGAGGGGCGTATCGCAAAATGTTTATTAGACATAATACGAGCTCGGCTCGTATAGCTAGTCTAGTACTAGCACTGGCTCCATATACCTCGACGGGGGCACGCATTTTTCGCATAAAATCGACATTTTTATGCAGTTCTCATAATTACGAGTGGGCCACAGGGCAGCACAGGGGTGTAGAGGGGGGGTGGTAAAAGGGGGTGCCTTGCGAAGGTGCTTGGAACTTTGTTATGATCATAATTGTTGCAGTTTTAATGCTTGTCTATTGAAAATTGATTATCGACGAGCAGAAGGGGCAGCACACACACACACACACACGCACTCATGGACACAGATTAATTGCCTGAGCTAAAGAGAAAGAGAGGGAGAGGTAGCTAGCATATCGTCGACTGGCCGATTGAATCGGATTTCGTACTCAAGCCGAACTTCCTTGGGCAATCAACTTGACCACAACTCAAAATTGCAAATGGTTGCCGAGGCAGCCGCAAAAAGCCGCAGCTGGTCAAGATGCAGAGATGCAGAGGCAAGTCAAGCGAGGCAGTTGGAAAATAGCATGGCAAACATGCTGGGGAAATAGTTTTTCCAGCTCGGAAATTCTTGTTTTATGCTGCTAATGCAAGTTTTTAATTGAATTACGCAAGCTGGAGACAAATGTGCAGGAAAGAAGCTCAGGTTGAGCGAGAGAGCAACAGCAAGAGAGAGAGGGAGGAGAGAGAGAGAGAGAGGAACAGACAGAGATACATTGAGGGAAAGACACAATGAGGCAAAGAGTGGGAGAGTGGGAGAGGGGCAGCAATTGTTGGTAATATTTTCACAAAAATTTGCTGCATTGTCTCTTGTTGCAAGTGCAGACAGTGAGCAGTAAGCTCGGTGGGGTATGCACGACTAGAGTGGCATGCAAATAGTACATAAATTGTTCTTTTTACTGGGTATAACGCAGTCTAGCACAGCCTGCACTGGCCATGGCTTGCAGCTTGTTTGCCTGCCACAAACGTAACAAATTGAAAAATTGACATATTTGTGGGGCGGAGGAGCCTATAAGTAACCACAGATAGGGTGGTTCCACCCCCTACAGCACTCCCCCCTGCCGACGGAGAGTGCCCGCTTCCTGCTGTGCCTGCAGTCGTTTACCCGATTGCATTTGATAAACAGCAGGCCATGATTCATGAGCCCGGCTCTATTATCCTTTTGCATGCGCCGAGCCTAACGAAAATGCATGAGAGAGGGGGGAGAGAGGAGGGGGGAGGGAAAGGTACCGAGGGTGGCATAAAAGTGAAATATATGCGACGTATTCATAAGAAAACATGCGATGCAATAAAAAACCTAGGGAAATAATAAAAATAAAAACAGAGAAAACTGAAAACAAAAACAGAAACAGAACAGAACAGAAAACAACGAGGTACAAAACGTGCGGCACGAAAGCGAAGCGAACCAAATGGAAACCAAACGTTGTTGAATGAATCAGTCGACTGTCTGTCTGACTGTCTCTGCATGCCCGTGCGTGTGTGTGGGAGTGTGTATGGGAGGGGGGAGGCAAAAAACGCACTTCAGGACAAGAGACAGGAACAAAATGGATGAACGTGGCAACAAGCGTTAAGTGGTTGCTTGTTGTCCTTTGAAATGTTTTACAAATTCAACAGAAATTTTATTGAAACAAAAACAAAAAACAGAGACAGAGAGAGAGAGGGAGAGAGAGAGCGAGAGAGATAGGGAGAGGGAGAGAGGGATATAGAGTGCATATAAAATAAGAAATAAAGTAGGCGAAACTGATTGCGAGTCCGAGTTTACGATGCCGATTCGCCTCGCCGGGGGTGACTTCGACGAGTGACAACCCTGCGATCAGTTGAGCAGAGGGAGGGGCAAGGGAATGGGGCTGGTGGTGGCTGCTGTCAGCTGTGCCAGTCAGCTGGCCAATGTGCTAATTTCCAGCCCTGCGGGGGCGGACAACGAAACAACAGAAAAAACTGAAGGGAAAACAATAACAAACAAATACAAATAGGCAAAGCGAACGAAACGAGACAAGGCATGACTCATCGGCCAGGGGTGGCAGTGCGTGGGTCCAGCGAGGGTTGCGTTTCTAATTTTTTTTCTTTCTTTTTTTTTGGTGAGTGTGTCAGGATTGTGTGTGTGTGGGAGGGAGTGTGGGAGGGAGAGTGGCTTACTGATTGTGCAACTACAACTACAACTGGAGCAGCGCAAGGCACAAAGCAGCAAAGGGGCGAGGGGGCGCAGATAAAGAACAGCTGGAGTTGCACTTGGGATGGGGTTGCCAGCTGGCAACTTGGCACTTAGGGGGAAGCGGACGTGGCAGTGGGAGAACTTTTCAGGGTTAGCAGAGCATGGAAATGAGTCATGCAGCAGTCGAGCAGCTGTGCAGGGAGATGGGGAATTTCCAAAGCAAATCGATTTGAAGAGCGCAACATTTCCCAATTTGAAGAAAGCTTTAAGCAACTGGAGGCTTGCAAGACTAAGCAAGACAATGCTCATCTTTCCCTCTTCCCTTCCTCTCCCCTCCCCCTGCTGTTGCAAAGACCCTTTGAGCTTCGCTTAAGCCGAGGCGAGTAATAATTGATAAGGCCGTGCGGACTATCTAAATCGCAAATTTAGTTGGCATTTCCTTTTACGGTTCGCAATTATCTGTTAGCTGCGCCTGGGAATCGTTGCCAGTCGGCACTTGCCACTCGCCACTTGCCACTTGCCATTCTCCCCTCGCCCAGTGACCACAAATATTTTCCGAGTATCTTGGGCACATCTTGTGGCCGCATTAGCCTTCGACTCGCACTCACAGTTGGCCTTATCTAAATGCCATTTGGCCGCAGGGTTGCCCGCTTAGAGTTGCCATCTCTACCTCCCCCCCCCCCAAGCCATACTCTTAAGATATTTAGATGCGAAAGACATTGCGGTCAGTCCAACGAACTTGCTACGCAGTCACTTCAACTATCGCTCCGTCGGTTCCACTGTCTCCCTCTTTGTCTGTCTGTCTGTTCCTCTGTCTGTCTGCCTGACTCCGCCTCTATTTGTCTGTCTCTCTGTCGAGCTGTCTGTCTGCCTTTCCGTCTGTCTATCTGACTCCCTCTCTGTCTGTCTGTCTCCCAGTGCGTCTCTCTGTCCTCACTGTCAGTCTCTCTGCCTGTCTGTCTCTGTGTCTGTTCCTCTGTCTGTCTATACCTCTATCTGTTTCTCTTCCTCTCTCTCTCTATCTCTCTCTCTCTCTTTCTGTCTCTTTGTCTGTCACTATGTCTCCTTGTCAGTCTCTGTGTCTGTCCGTCTGTCTGCTTAACAGTTGCCTTAGTTCAGTTGATAAAACCGACTGGGCAAGCCGAGAATGGCGTGAAATCCACTTGGTTTCAATGTAAATATTAAATTTGTGCATAAAAATAATATGGCAAGTGATGCGAAGGAGTACGGACAGAGGGAGAGAGAGAGAGAAGGGGGGGGGGGATAGAGAGAGAGGAGGAGAAATGCTAAATGGCAGCGGGGCTTCAGTTGCAGCTGAAAGTATTGAAATGCTCAAGACAAGCCACAAGTGAAGCCAGAACCAATCGCCGCTTGAAATCGCACACACACACACACGCACACACACACAGCGAAGGCAATTGAAAATGCTGCCTGTCAGAGGAGTGGAAGGGCAGGGGGTGGGAGGGTGAAGGGCAGTACTATGAAGTGCTAGCCAAAGGTCCTGGCGCAATTGACGCGCCGGCAACGTCAACGACAACGTTGAAGTGAAAAAACCAGAGAGAGAGAGAGAGAGAGAAAGAGAGAGAGAGGGAAAGAGAGGGGGGAAGACGAGTTAAGAGATAGAGCGAGAGGCAAAATGGAAGACGACTCCATAATAATTTTATGCGCTTCCAAAAAACTTCCGCTCCGTCATAGCGTTGTGTTTCCGGCAAGGAGCGCCACGAAGACATCGCCAACACACACACACACACACACACACACACACACACACACACACACACACACTGAGAGTGACGCACACATGCCGCCAAATTGCCATAGAATTTTTGCTTTACTTGGCCCGTCAAGCTTTTCCTTTATGTGCGCCTTCGTCTTCTGGCTTGATTTTTGCCTCCTTCTCGCTTGGCGCGCGTCTTGGCGGGCACAGGCAGGCAGTGCAGGGGGAAGGGGGAAGGGGATTGGGGCTGGTAAGGAGCCAAGCCATGGCAAGCCGGCACTGTGAACTGGGCATGGCTTGAGTGAATGAATGAGCGCATGAATGAATGAATGTTCAACTGTCACTTCCGTTTGCCGCGCCACCCGCCGCACGCATTCGAGGACAGCAGCAGCAGCAACAACAGAGGGACAACAGCAACAACAACACGAGTGACAACAACAACAACACGAGCGACAACAACGACAACGACATATCAGCATACATTCTTGCTGACGAGCCTCAGCCGGCGTCGCAGCCGCAGCAGGACGAGGCGTCGACATTGTTGCTGCCACAGCCGCTGCCGGCTCTGCTGCTCTTGTTATTGTTGCGGGCTGAGGAAGCGAGTAGGGGCAAGCAGTAGAGTAGCCTAGCAAGGGCAGAGGAAGGGAAAGAGAGGGAGAGGGGGAGTTGAGGGCAAGGGGGACGTCGACGAGTAATGACATATTCAAACGCAGCGCGAACTTGTCGACGGGCGAAGGCGTCAACCTACACACAGAGCGTGGCATATAAAAGCAGCAAAAAGAGTAGAGCAGCAACAAGAAAAGAAACCAAAACACACACACACACACACGGGGGCGCACTCACTGGCAGAGTGAGCGAGCAAAGCGTTGCCAGACATTTTGACAAAGCTGGCGACAAGGACGTACACTTGTAATAACATAAAAAGGATATTGTAAAACATTTTCATAAGTTCTGTCGCAGACGACGGTTAGAAAATCGCCCCAAGCAGCGAGCGATAAAGAAAGAAGCAGAAAAAGAAAGAGGAAGAGAGGGAGAGGGAGAGAGGGGTGGCCAAAACTGTGACTGAGTGCGATTCATGAATGAATAGGTAGATGTGCGAGTGTAGTACGTGTCCCAACATCGCCAACTTGTTTGTGCAACTATCGATCACTCGGCACAGGAAATTGGCAATATTCTGCCACATGAGCGATATAGTTGGTGGGGTATTTATAGATTCCTGTGTAGTATAGATAAAGTAACTGGTATGTACTAGTAACTACTATATTTTTAATATATATATTGCATATCTAGAAGAGTTATGTGCATAGGTTCCCCTGAGGTTGAGAATGTTTTGCGAGATAAAGGAGAAATATGAGAGGAACTTATGATAAAACTTATCTATTGTATATAAGATCTAAGATAAATATATCTACAGTATATGTAAGATTCATGTCTGCATGGTATATGCTATATATTCATACATTTGTCTGGGTCCAAGCAGATTTAGTTGTTCTACTTAAATGTATTGAAGTTATTTCAAATAAAGTTAGACTTTAATGGGTTAAGGGAGCTATGCATTTGTTACAACATATTAAACAGTATATTAGAATTAATATACAAGCATATAGTATTATAATCTTATATCGATATATATCGATATCTTTATATCTCTATATTGCTCTAGGTATTTTCGATAATGAGAGTGGAACTGTAAAGAAAATGCCACCATATGGCACATTTATTTGCCAAGCTTTCCGTGCTCCATCAATCACTTTCGTTGTCCTCTATCCCCCTTGCTCTCTCTCTCCTCTCTCTCTCACTCCCCCTGCCTCGCTCCCTCTCCGTTTTGGCTGAAATAAGCAAATTTTACAGCTATTCGCAAGCCACATTTGGCTTGCGCTATTTGCCATTCGGATTTGGACTAATTTGACAGCGTCGCTTGGGCGGAATGCCAACCCTCGATGTGCACACACGCACACACAGGCACACACATACACACAGGCACACTCAGGCACACACAAGGCACACACACGAGGCAGGCAAGGCAGCTGGCAACCCTCAAGATAGCCCAAAAAGCGGGGCACACTTCAACTTGAATGGGCTCCGCTTCGACTTTTCCATCAATGGGTATTAATTGGCGTGCTCTTTATAGATGCAGAGGGTGTAGGGGGATGCAGAGGCTAGGCGGGGGCGAGGCGGGGCAGCTGGAAAATGGAAATGGACGCTTCAGTTGCATTAAGGCGGCGCCCATTAAAGCTCATCACAAATGCAGGCCAGTGCCTTGGGGAACTGCACTTGCTACACTCGTGCTGCAATATCTGCAAGCGAAGCGCCTTGAAACGACGCCCCCAAGAAGGCAGCGAGCAAGAGGGCAGGGGGAGGTGCAGGGGGGTCACTTAAAAAGTGCCGCTCGTCGATTCTCATTTTCGTTTTCATTTTCATGAGTTCGTTTTCATTCAGCGCTCATCGTGTTGTTGTTCTCGTTCTTCTTCTTGTTGTTGTTGTCCATTTCCATTTGGCATATTCCGAAGTGGCTTCCCCACTTTGGGGTCGCCTCTGCCATCGCCATCGCTGTCGTTGTCGTTGTCGTTGTCGTCTAATGATGATAGCTTGACAAATATTTATTGCTTAAGCATTTGAGTGCAAATATTTTAATTAGTCTGACGACGAGAGTGGCACGAGGGGAGGGGAATGCGTGCGGCAACACGCTCGTAAAACGCATGAGACTCGCAGAGGAGATGCTGCCAGCCTGCTCCCACTCCCCCTGCCACTGTGATGAGGCTTAATGAACTGCAAAGCGGCTTTCAATTGCCTCCAATTAACCAAATTAACAATGGACGACGTCGTCCCTACTTAAAGATATGAGAACTTATTGAACGACAGCAACAGCAGCAACAACAGCAACAACAACAACAGAAGACGACGACGACAACTGGCTGCAGCTGCGCAAGAAATCAGTGAAGGGCAGCGGAGAGGGGGGAGTGGCGGCGGGCAGAGGCAGGGGGGCAACCACGTCAACCTGCAGCATCGATCGCATAACGAGCGACTGTCAGATTCGTTGCAAGATTGACAGGCAGCACGTAGTGTGAGGCAGCAACATCAGCAGCGGCAGCAGCATAATTTGTGGCATGCAAAGAGCTAACAAAGCGACAGGATGGCTCATAAATGCAACAAAAACAACAGCAGCAGCAGCAACAGTGCAACTCGAGCTGAAACTGAAACAACAAAAGCAACAAGCAACAAAAACTTTCGACAAGCTGACGAGGACGCGTCAAAGCGATCGAACGAGTGTTGCCACCGATTCGAGGGTTCCGCCTGGCGTCGATGTGGCAGCAACACCACCAGCAACAGCAGCAGAGGCAGCAGTAACTGTAACTCGAGCATGTTGCACTTCCGCCGGCTGTCGTTGCCAGACATTTTTGCAATTTGCAGCGCCAGCAAATTGGGGCAAATTATGAAGAGAAGCTACCCAAATCGTGCAGCGCCAGGTGTGGCAGGGGGCAAGCGAAAGAGTGAGAAAGAGAGACAGAGAGAAGAACTATGAAGATTCGTTTGCTGTGCGAGAATTAATCGTCTCTGCGGCAGCAACAACAACTGCAACAACAACAGCGACAAATCCATGCCGAATGCTTAAACAATGATAATCGTTTTCAGGTTTTTTCATCTTCTGCTTCCTCTTCATCTGCTTTTCTATTTCTTGCTTTCGGTAGTCATAAATCATTTCCAGACTGTGGAGAGGGGAAAGAGAGAGAGGAAGGGAGGGAGAGGGAGCCCGAAGAACACCCAAAACGCTTTGAATTGTAATCATAATATTTAAGTAGTCGCCGATTCTGCGACGAATTCACTTCGGGCTGACAGCACTAAGCAGCCCAACAGGCAAGTCGAGAAGCCAAAAACAGTCGTCGAAGTCGACGAGAAGATTGAGAAACATTTAAAGACCCTAAGAGGCTCACTTAGCGACTGAAAGGGCTAAGCTAACTAAGGTACGGTTAGCCTGAAGAGTTGAGCAAGACGAGGGATCCAAGATCGGTTAGTTTAGTGGGGTATACTAGGCTGAGGTTGAATAGGAACAGATAAAACAATGAATTGGCAGTTTGTAGACTAAGTTAAGCATATACTATGTTATAACTGAAGGATAAAGACTGTAGAAAAGTCTGGCAACTCTTTACTTTACTTTTAAGATGTTTCAATCGAACTAAAGTTAGACTAGGTAGAAAATAATTTAGGCTGAGTCGCCATAGTGTGCTATACTCTCTTTTTATTCTGTTATGAAAGAGTAACATGTAAAAGAAGTTTCTTGAAATTGTATAAAAATACTGCACATACTCGTATATTTATTATAATAGAACTGATCATGTATATATATATGTATCATTATGAAGGAATATCTCAAATTAAAATTTCTTCTTACTCTCAACTATTTTAGATGTTTTGCCAGCACAGATTCGGAACGATCAAAGAAATGTTTAGAAATCTAGCTAGTATACTATATAGTTCAATATAAATATAGTAAATATATATATATACAAGTTTTATACTAGAAATCTAAATATTTTACATCTCTCCTGTCGGCTTGCTCAGCACATGCTGAGTTAGATATCAAATTCTAAGATATTGCAAATGAAATACTTTGCAGATCTTAAGTTTCGCTGAATCTGCTCGTGTGCTGAAAAGGCTAAGCTGCTCGTGCTTGGAAAACCCACAACATATAAACAGATTTATGGTACATGGTATATACTTTATACTTTATATATCTTTGTGTGGTATCCAAGCTCGAGTTTCTCTGCCTCAATCTCGGCTAATTTCGAAGGCGTCGCTCGACTTGCTGCCGCCGAATCGAAATGTCAACCGCAGCTCGGGGGCACAGCCCACTCAATTGGCGACCAACTGACGAATCGGCGAACTGGCAAGGCTCGCGGAGGAGTGGAAGCAATGGGCAGAGGCAGAGGTAGCAGCAAAGGCAGCAAAGGCAGAGAAGTGGAAAACAACTTTGGCGGCAACTGTTTTGGGTAAACAAAGCGCAAAGGTCAAAGTGCATGCGGCGGGCGCGTGTTACGCTTCACCAGAGCCCCAAGCAGAGCCACGAGCAGGGAAGGAAGAGGGTGCATTGCCATAAAACGGGGCTTTGCGCCCATAAATCGGAGATGCGAGTCGCCTCCGCGTGTGCGAGTCGCGAGTTGCACTTGCAATTTTAACGCACATGTTGAGCAACCTTTCGAAACTTTTGTTGTTTCTTTTGGCTTTTCCGTGGCAGCCAAATAAAAAGGTAAATAAACAAGGGCCAGGGACGGGTGGGATGAGGGGCTGTGGTAATGGGGTTCAGGAACAGGCCAAAAGCGGTTTATGGCTCTTTTTGCAGTACTCACATTTTTTAGCTGCTTCGATTTGTTGTCTTTGTTTTGTTTTGTTTTGTTATTTCTTGTTTCGTTTTCCCTCTCTGTTTTGGGGCACTTTCAGTGTGGCACGTTGCAACTGCGGATGCTGCAAGTGAGGCGCCAGCGCATGCACTTCATAGCTCTCAAGATATCCGTTATATCAGCAGATTTCACACTGGTAATCCAATCGGCACTTGGCTCTGCTCAATTTGAAAACTAACAATTCTCAACTTTTCTTTTCATTTGTTTTTTATTTCTATTTTTTATTTTGATTTTTTCGAATTCTTTGAACTTTTCGAATTTGTTTGCTCACTTCAAAAAAAAATATATTGCATGTTTGTTAAATATTTCATTTGATTTTCTTATGTTTTTCTCTCATTTCTTTTTGTTTTTCTTTTATTTCTTGTTTAGGAAACTTCAAAAAAATTCAACGCACGTTGTCAGTTTTGTTTGTGATTCTTTCTCTTATTTTGTTTTGTTTTTGGGAAATGTTTTGCGGGAACTGAACACGACGACGCTCGTCGTTTGGCTGATGGAGTCTCGACTTCTCGATTCTCGGTCGGGTTCGGGCTGAGAGTCCGCGGACACGAAACGCACGCCACGAGCTAACGAAACGCAATGCGAGCAGCAGGTGAGGGTGCAGATGCGGCCACAGCTAGAAGCGACTCGCGGCGGTTGGCCATGCAACACGAACATGTTCGAACGTGTTGCGCGCTACACTGTTACGCCGCTGTTACCCCGCTGTTACGGAGCTGTTAGCTCGAGTGTGGCTTCTCTTCGCGACGCTGTTAGGCATGTGTGAAGAGAGTGAACGCGACTCAGACCGAGACGACTTGGGGGGAGCACTGCGAGGGCAATGCATGTTGTACTTGGCGTACTAAGCGAACTTATGAGGGGATAATGTGCTGGAAAAGTGGATGGAAACGCTGTCTAACATCGCTCGAACACAAGCAAACAACTTCAGGCTGGCTCTGTTAGTACCCGAAGCAGTTTAATAAGACTGGATCAATATAGTTTAATCGATTTGTCTGTTAAATTTCAAGATGATTGTTTAGTAAAAGTAAGAAACAACTCAGTTCGATCTGCACTACTTTGAAGTGTGTCTGCACTTCACTTTAGATTATCAACCAGTCGATTATTAACTGCCCAAAAGTAAATTGCCTACCCTGCTCCTTCTCATTGATAGTTTTATCGGTCCTGTTGAGTCAACTTGTGGCTTGGCCGACTGACCTGGACAGAGATATAGTCGTATGCATGTTAGTTTAATTGAACGGAGCTGCAATGAGCTGAGCTGTGGTTCGATAACATGCCTCATTACCACTCATTAGGGTTACTCACTGTGGCAGGAAGTCTTAGTGTTTCTGCAACTCCGTGTGCAACTTTGTGTGCTGCCTTCTACTGCTGCTGCCGCTGCTGCTGTTCATCATTAAAATGATTGCTTGCATTCCATTTGGCTTGCGTCTCCTATAATTTTGCCTGCCAGTAAGTAAGCCTGCCCCTTCGGGCCTCTACCCCCAGCTGGGGGGCCTGCCTAGAGCTGGTATCATTGCACTTGCAGCCTAATTGTGAGTCTAAAGCGGCAACTATGGCAACTGTGGCAACTGCAACAGTTGCACAAATCAGGGAAGCGCGCTGAATTCGCCTGAGGTCAGCGCTGTCATGACACTCAGATCGCTTCCCTGACTCCACGCAGCTGTTGCAGAGAGCGCCAATGCGCCGAGAAGATTTGGGAGAAAGAAGCAGCAAAGTGGCACTTGAAGACTTGCAGGCAATCAGAGCTAGCCATTGGCAACATGCTGCTTGAGGCCGCGGCATATGGCCTGATCGCCAAAAAAAAGAAACCAAAGTGTAGGAACTTAGGAAGCAGACAAAAAAAAGGAATCAAAAGTAGAGAAGAGAGGAGAGAAGAGCAGAGATTAGAGATAGGAGAGTGAAGGGAGCAACGAGCAATGAGGAAGAGGAAGCGATACTCAACAAACACTGTGGGAGCCGCTTGGCAAGCGACGTGTTAATCAGTTGGCTGCATGATGCGCCGATTCTGAGACGATGCATAATTGAATCGATACACAGACGGACGGGGAGAGAGACATTATCCGAAGCCCAAAAAAACACAGAGAGAGAGAGAGAAAGGGAGAGCAAGAGAGAGGGGAAAAGAGATGTTTATTTAAAATTTTTTCTTGTGTCTGGAAAATTTATGGCACGACACATCGAACGCAATTTAAACTACGCGTGTGAGTGTGCGAGGTGTGAGATGCACACAGAGAGCGAGGGGCAGAGAGAGAAAGAGTGAGAGCGAGTGAGAGGAAAGGGGAGAGAGAACACTGCGGCTGTGGCTGGGGCTGCATTCAGCCTAAAATCGGTACTTGCATTGGCATCTTCAGCTGGAGCCAGAGTGATGAAGTGTTCGCCACATTGCGCCTTTTCCAATTTGGTCTATGCGTGAGAGGGTGTGCCAGTTTGTGTGTGTGTGCGTGTGTGAGAGAGAGAGTGCCAGTGTGTGTGCTACTCGTGGTTTCTTCTGCTGCTGCTGCTGGGTAATTGTCGTGTAATTTATGGTCCACGCATGGGAATATCAATGTTTTCTGGTCTAAATTTACACAAACGCATAGTCGATAGACGAATGGCTGGGGGTGAAGAAAAGATAGAGAGAAAGAGAGAGAGAGGAAGAAGAAATTTTAAAAGAGAAGAAAAGTATGTGATAGCTGCTGATAGCGCTGGCAGTTCGGAAAGGGCCTCAATCGATTTTCGTTCGAGTTACGATTATCGCAATTGTTTATAAACAATGCACAATCTCAACGAAAGCGATCGCGTTGGTTCAGTTCGAGTAGAGTCGGGTAGGTCACGAAGCGAGTTCATGGGAGAACAAGAGAAAAAATATGGAAACTATGGAAGTGCTGTTATTGAGAAACGATTGATAGGAATTCCAGAAACGAAATTGGAGAAAAACGCATGCTGAAGTCCTTTCAGCTTTCTGCACTCTACTTTGAATGCAACTCTTAGTTCAACTTATACTACCAATTATCTTAAACTAGTCAGCTACTATTCCCTAACTACTGTTTCTCATATCACTTCTTTTACTTCTTCCAACTTCTTCTATTACAAGTTCTTTCACCTCTTTCTTCTTATACTTTCACTTCTTTTTTTCTGAAACAACTTCCTTTTACTACTTCTTCTATTGCGATTCGCCTTCAACTTCCCCTACATCTACTCTTATAATTACTATTTCATCTAATACTTTTAGTGCTACTTTTTCTTTTACTACTACAAATATTACTACTATTTCTATTACTACTACTGCCGAACTACTCCAACTTCTTCTTCTACTTCTGTTTCTACTACTATTTCAACTTCTTCTACTACGACTTCTACTTCTACTTATATTACTACTTCTACTACTACTTCTTCTTATATTACTACTTCTACTACTACTTCTACTACTACTTCTACTACTACTACTACTTCTACTACTACTACTACTTCTACTA
The DNA here is from genome assembly GCA_018151435.1 of Zaprionus africanus. Lineage (NCBI taxonomy): Eukaryota > Metazoa > Arthropoda > Insecta > Diptera > Drosophilidae > Zaprionus > Zaprionus africanus. The sequence goes on from JAECXB010000096.1 coordinate 1,691,537, forward strand.
CTACTACTACTTCTACTACTACTTCTACTACTACTTCTACTACTACTACTTACTACTACTCTACTACTACTTCTACTACTACTTCTACTCCACTCACTACTCTACTACTACTTCTACTACTACTACTACTCTTCTACTACTACTACTACTTCTACTACTACTTCTACTACTACTTCTACTACTACTTCTACTACTACTTCTACTACTACTTCTACTACTACTTCTACTACTACTTCTACTACTACCTCTACTACTACTTCTACTACTACTTCTACTACTACTTCTACTACTACTTCTACTACTACTTCTACTTCTACTTCAACTACTACTACTGTTTCTACTACTACTCGTACTACAATTTTTTTTTAATACTTTTACTTCTACTACTTTGACTACTCCACATACTACTACAACTTCTTCTACTCCTACTACTTCTTCTTTTACTTCATTTTCTTTTTCTACTGTTTCTACTTCTACTTAGTCTACTACTACTTATATTCCTACTTTTACTACTACTTCTTTTAGTCCTACTTCTTCTACTTTTAAAACTACTTCTATTTCCTCTACCTCTCGCCAGTAGTTGGTCCCTCCTTCCCCCTTGTTTTTCCTGGTCTCTTCCCCTTTATTCTTGTCGCCTTCATATGCAGCCACCATTTTTTCTACTCCGCTTTCTCATTTCCCTAGAATTGTCTAGCCTTTCCTGCGGTTGAGCGACAACTTCAGCTACATTTCGAACAAAGTTGACACCCTCAGCGCGATTACGCGCTTCCCCCGCGACACTTTCCCCCAGCACATCCTCCCGTTGTACCTCAAGTGAAACTATTTATAAATTTGTATTTTATTTTTCTCCGCTCCCTTTTCTCTTCGATCTTCCCCCGCTTGCCAGCAGCGCACATCACGTTGGGCTAATGAATTCAATTCCGTCAGCTCAAATCAGATCTAATGTAATCCTGTTCTCTGCTCGAATCGACCCACCCACGCCACTCCATTGCACTCCAGTCCACACCACACGACGTCGTGTCTAGTTGACAGTTTTGCTGTTCATTAGCGAAACACCCTGTACAGGCAATGGGGTAGCACGTCCAGGGTAGCCAGGCAGCCGAGTCAATGTCAAAGTCATTTGCGAAACTCGTGCCGCAAGCTGCGGCTGTCGCCAATGCGCTCCCCTTCAGCGCTGCCACGCAGTCAGCAACGGATGCAACGTTGCTAAAAATATCCGACATTTGGGGTGGCCAACGCACTTGATGCGAATCCCAATCCCAATCCCAATCCCCGATCCCAGTCCCGATCCCAGTCCCTTTCTCCAGTTCCAGTTGCCGTCGCCGGACAGCTGTATTTCATTCAGACGGCGGCGGTTGGCATTTGGCACGCTTCATCCGCAGCAACAACAATAAGAAAGGAAACAACGGGCACGGGAATGGGAGCAACAACAACAACAGGGGCAGATGAGCTGTGCCAAATTCAAGGGCGTGCGGCGCATTTCGTGGCAGCAAACCTAAGACGCCGCCCATATAAACCGATGCAACGCAAGGCAGTCCCCAGGCGCAGTCGTAGTCGTTGCACTATTTCTGAACGTCCGCCGGATTTGGTTACCCTGCATTGTATACGCCTATGAATACCCTGTAAAAACACTGAGCAGGCAACTCCAGTAGCCTCGATTAACTTGGCAATCCTAAGAGATGCGCTGAGTCAAATCAATTCGAGTTGAATTGCAGCCATTACAGGGTATAGCCTAGACGAGTCGTGCTGCGCATACACTGCCCTGCCTGTTTATTATCTGCAGGCAGCAGTGAAGCCCCTGAAAACCATCAGCGTCTCTTTTTATGTATGTTTACTGTGAAATTTATTTTTAATTTAAACGACGCGCGATGCCTGCAACTCGAGTGACTGTAAAAAAGAACAGAGGGACGAGAGATGGGAGGATGGGAGAGGAAGGTGGCTGGAGAAGGGAAACATTTAAACAGGATGCAGCACTAGCAGCAATCCGACACAAGTCTCCAGTCGCCCGATCCGGCCCATCCCCCAATGCAGCCACCCCAAAACAGCAAAGGAAGGCGGCGCAAGGCGAGCCAAGTCAGGCAGCCGAGCTGAAATTGCTTAAAAATTGCCAGACAGTGCAAATATGTTCCGGGGGAGAAATGGCCCGGGGCCATGGTCGGGACAGGGGCGCCGACTCCATGGAAAGGGGTTGTCAAGAGGTAAAGGGGGTGAGGAGGGGGGAGGAGGAGAGGGCGAAGTGCGCCCGAGTCGAGTTGACAGCGGCAGCAACAAATAGTTTTGGGCCAAACAAACGTAAAACGTAAAAATCGCACAAAGATCAACTTGCCGGGCTGCCTAGCAGGACTCCACCTCCCCCCCTCCCCTCTGTCGCATCACAACAGCCCGACGCGACGTCATGGGGCCAGCTGTCAGTCTGGGGCGCATTAAAATGCAAAAGCATTTCATTTGCCGCCTCGCAGACAAAATTCAAAATCAGCAAATTACGTGCCAGCGGTATAACGGCCATGTAACTAACACTCGCACAGCTCCAGCTGCATCAGTAGCACTAGGAATAACAGCAACAACAACAACATCTAGAGTAACAATAACAACAACAAGAGCAACTGACAGGGCCTGCTTACCAACAGCAGCAGAGACAGCAGGCACAGAACTCAGTGCATGCTCCCTTTCGCAGCCAGCGGCAGATCCCGTTCCCCACATCTCTCCTCTCTCGCTCTCTCTATCTCTCTCTTTCTCTTGACTCCCTGTTCTCTTCTTTTTCACTCCTTCAACCCTTGCACTGCTTCTTCTTGTGCCTTGTGCTCCTCCGCCTGCCGCTTAAGACGACATGTAATTATCGTTTGGCAAAGAGGGAATTCGCAGTGTGAATGTCGCCTACGTTGCCGGCGATGAGGCAAACTGTGATCGCAGCACAGTCACGGCTGGTCACGGGAAGTAGACAGTCAATGAATTCGTGACTCAGTGATGACTTGTACTACTTCTACTACTTCTACTACTTCTACTACTTCAACTACTTCTACTACTTCTACTACTTCTACTACTTCTACTACTTCTACTACTTCTACTACTTCTACTACTTCTACTACTTCTACTTCTTCTACTACTTCTACTACTTCTACTACTTCTACTACTTCTACCACTACCACTCTACTACTCTACTACTTCTACTAGCTTCTACTATTCTACCACTTACTACTTACTACCTACTTCTACTACTTCTGCTACTACTCTACTAATTCTTCTACTTCTACTACTTCTACTACTTCTACTACACCCTACTACTTCTACTACTTCTACTAGCTTCTACTACTTCTACTACTTCTACTACTTCTACTTCTTCTACTCTGCTACTTCTGCTACTTCTACTACTATTAATACTACTACTTCTACTTCTCATACTATTACTATTGTACTTCTACTTCTTATAAATCTTATACTACTACTACTTCTACTTCTTCTACTACTTCTACTACTTCTGCTACTTCTACTACTATTAATACTACTACTTCTACTTCTCCTACTATTACTATTGTACTTCTACTTCTTATAAATCTTATACTACTACTACAAATACTACTTATGCAACTACTACTCCTCTTACAACTTCTTCTTCTACTCCTACTACTTCTACTTGTCCTACAGTTCCTACTACTCGTACCCTTACTACTTTTCCTACTACTACTCCTTCTACAACTTCTACTCCTTTTCTCGCTGCCTTTTCTAATTCAATTATGATTTCACATTCAGCTCGAAAACGGCTGCAATTCAAGCCAGTTTTCTTTCTGCTGACCGCATGAAATAACACCTTACAATCTCATTGCTTTCGCAGTAGTTTGTGCAGCTGAAGCAGGCCCAGAATTATGTGATTAATTTGCACATTAGTCCCCCTGTTGGGTTGACAGGGTGCACTTGGCCAAACAGTCTGCAGGCTGCTTTCGCCTCCAGCTCCAGCGCCAGCTCTCAATCCACTGCCAATTGTCCCTTAATGAAGTCAGTTCCACTCTTAGTGCTTCCCCCGCCGGCTACAGGGGTGCATGGAGTGGTTGAGTGGTTGGCCGGTGGGGGTGAACGGACGAGGGGTTGGCTGTGGATTGGGTTTGCAGGGGGCTTTCCACCCACACTAGCTGGTCTCGGTATCAGTCTCGCACACACACGTGTAGGTATTTTGCACTCACTACGGGTTTATTTAAATTTTTTTCCGCTGCCTTTCCAGTCCAGTACGCCTGTCCCTCACTCTCACTGTCCGCCTGTCCGTTCGCCTGTCTGTCCGCTTGTCCGGCCATCCGATTACTTTCGCTGTCTAAATAAATTCGCAAACGGTTTCGGGTTATTTGAGCTGCGCTTTGGGGCCGCCTCAAGGTGAATGGCAAGCGAGCGGGCGAACGGTAATTACTTAAAAAGCAGCCACGCCGAGCCTGCCTACCGCCTCCGCCTCCTCCACCCGCCCCTGACAACCCACTCCAGCTTCGTCTCCGACTCCAAATCGGACGAAGGCCGAGCTGACAGGCGACTTCTTGTGCGTGCGACTCCGGTTTATAGCACGTTTGGGAGTTACGCGAGCTCTAACAGGGTGTTGCACAGTGGGGCAAATGCCACGTTCATTGGAAAATGTCAAGCATTGATGAGAGTTTCCCTGCTATTCTTGTTCATCAATGCACAGATAACCTTGCAGTTCTTTTTATTAGATTAATAAAATCTCTATTTCACACCACTGTGCCGGGCCCACTGTGCTGGGGCTCTGCACTTGCGCGGCTGCCGCCCAGCTTGAAAAGTGAAATGAAAGTAATTAAAATTGCCAGCATTTCGTCTCGTAACTTGCGACTCTTAACTCGTAATGCGAGTCCCCCAATGCCAGAGTGGAAACCCAAGACTGCACCGACAAATGTGGGCGATAGTTTTGCAGCAGAGTGAGGGGGGAGGGGGTGCAAGGTGATGGGGGTGATCCTTGTTGATTAGGCAAAACAATACTCAGCTCAGGCAGTTTTCATTAACGCATTTCGTCTTGGCCTGTCACTGCGACTCCGTTGAGCAGGTAGGTTCGCACGACTTACCTAAGCCCCTACTCCCTTCCCCCCCTCTCATCCTATCTCTCTACCCATTCCCTACTGCACGGCACGCCCATGTCAAGCCCAGTCGCATCGCATTGGGCTTCGACTTCGATTGGGGCATTGTTTGCTGGAAATTTTCTCGCTTCGACTTCAGCTCTGCCCCGTCCCTCTTCCCTCCTCTCATCTCGTCTATATTACGTGTATTATTTTTTGGTTGTTTGTTTTTTCAGGCAACGTCGGGAGGGGGGGGAGGTGCGACAGGGACTGTCGAAGAGAGGCTGCAAAAACGCCGAAAAGGCACGTAGCTCATTGCTGGAGAGGCAGACGGAGCCGTGGCCATGGCACTTTACCACGTTGTCTGGCACTTTGCTTTCATTTCATTTCGTTTCGTTTCGATTTTCCATTTCTTTATGAAAATTGCTGATAATCACACGGAGCAGCAGCAGCAACAACAACAGCAGCAGCAACAACAGCAGCAACGTGCAGCAGCAGGCGCTGTCATGCCAAGTGCGAAGCACTTGCCGCAGATCACTCGATATATACTTATTTTCCAGGCGGGTGGGGAGGGAGAAGGAGCAACTCGAGCTAAGTGGATGTACTGGGAGGGAGGAGGGTGGGGTGGGGCAACGAAAGTGATTTAAAAGTGGCACTCGCTGGGGCATGCGGCACACGAGATGCAAATGAATAAGGCGAGTGAGCAAAACTTGCAAGTTGATTTCTAGATTCGAAAGTTGCGCAAGTGCGAGTGAGTTTCGTGAGTTGTGTGAGTGCATTCGAACTACACTCACGCGGCAAAACAGAATCCCATTTCGAGTTCCAGCAAATTGGCCCCGACGACTGACAGCGCGACGATGTCGTCGCGTAATGAAGATGTTGCTGCAGTTGCACGAGATGTTGCAAGCTGACAATGACAATGTTCATGTTGCAGTTGCTGTTGTTGCTGCTGCTGCTGTTGTTGCTGCTGTTGCCATGCAGTGCGCTGCGCTATATTGAGAATATATCGAGCTGAAAAATCAGTTGGTCTCTCAGTCGCTCCCCCCTTTCCCCCTTCTTCTGCTTTGCTTGTGCTTTATCATTGACGCTGTGTGTGAGTATATTCTCGTAATTATTACAAGCAGGCTGCATTATCATTATGACTATGACTGACTGATAAAAATAATGTACGACTTTCAGTCCCCAGTATCGTGTTGAGCCCCGTTCCTCTCTGCCTGCAACCCTAACCTCGCCCCAGTCAGAGTTGCCAGCGCTTTGGGGGAGCCTTGCACAAAGCACTTCGTCGCCAACTTCAACTTTAGCTTCATCGCGTCTGTCGCCATCAACTTCGTCACCGTCTTCAGCTTCATCTCCATCTCCATCACCATCACCATCTCCCTGTCCGTCTGCGTCTTTGGTCTCCATCTCCCCATCTGTGTCTCCAACTCTATCTTCATTCAGACATTATTTTCATTGAATTGCTTCATGCTCGAAAATTTATTATTATTATTGGAGCGGGGGAGGGGAGGGGACTGTGCTCGACACTCTACACAAGCTATTTTCATAATTCGAACTCGCGTTCGCTTTCGTGTTCGGGTTCGTTCGGGTTCGGGTTCGAGTTCGGGGCTCGGGTTGAGTAGAAATTTATGTGAAAATTCATAATTGGATTATGGCTTTTTTCAGCTCTCGTCGCGGTCGTTGGCGTCGCCTTCGCCATCGTCTTCGCCTCACTTAGAGGGGGTCGCCGCGCTATCTGTGACTGCAGCCAAACTTGTAGCTGTAGCTGTAGCTGTATCTGTATCTTTTTCTGTTGCTGAGTGTCTCCATCTCCTTCTGCATCTGCATCTGTCTCCGCTGTCGATCTGGCTGCGGCAATGAACTTGAAAAGCGCAAGTCTCTGTATCTCTCTCTCTCTCTCTTTGTCTCTCTTTCGCTCTGGGTTTGTTTTCGATTGCAATTTGGCAGCATCAATTAAGCGGTTAGGTCCTTGAGTTGTCGCACAACTCGCGCACCATAGTGTGTCAAGGACGCGTCATGCGAATTTGCTGCGCATAGATACAAAAAAAGACCTTTAAAACTCAATTGAAACACTTGAAGAGCATCGCACATGTGCATCAAATCGATTTTGAGTTCAAGCTTGAGCCACAGTTGAAATAAACTAAGGTTTGCCTGCCGTCAGCTAAGGTGAAGTAGTTGTGGTACCATATAATTTCGTTGTTTCTTATGAGCACAGAAATTCAAAAGAATTCTAAAGCTGAAACTGTTCTTTATATAGTTTAAAGACATTTCACCAAGGTGCAACAGTTCAAATGGGGAAGAAAGTCGTGCTGTCTCCTATTTACTCCGATTACTAGTCATATAAATGCTGCAGATTTGATTGATATTGTATATATTCAATGTTATGTCACACTTTGATTGACATTGATAAGGAAAAATAATAAATTTGTACAAAAATCTTCATTCAAGCCGATTGTTCCTTTGGCAGCTATATGTTATAGTGATCCGATTTTGTTGAAAATTTATATGCATATTATATATGTAGCAACAGTCTGATTCAGTAAATTTGCTTGTAATACCTTGACAAATAACAAAAATCAGCCGATAGTTTGTATGGCAGCCATACGATATATCGGTTCGATGCGGCTCGTTCTCACTTATATATAGCGTGCAGCAATAGGAAACATTTGTGACAAGTTTCATCAAGATAACTTTGAAACGGACAAGGAAACATAGCTAGTTGGACTTTACTGTCGATGCTGATTGAGAATATATATACTTAATGGGCTCAAAGATGTCTCCTAAGACGCCTAGCAAACTCCTATCCATAATTAATATACTGTAAGGGAATCATTTAAATGTATCAAATAATAAAAAGTACTTTATAATACTGTACCTTCTTTAATTCAACCTGAAATCAAAGCATTTATTTCTTCCCAAATCGAATATATATTCTATAGTCTGTTATACAGTTTCCAATTGCAGGTGATGCACCGGAAAAACGATGTTCAACCTTATCGCATTTCATGCTGCAGAGCAAAGTGCAGCGAATCGACGAGATGAGATGAGATGAAGGGAGATGAGATCGATGGGGATTCGGAATCAGAGTGAGACTCGTTCAGTTCAGTTCAGTTTTATAGATGAAATATGCATGTATTTAAATGCGTTACAATAAATTTTTGATTTATTTGCGACGCCATTGACTGAATTTTAAATTACGGCGATTTATTTCCGATTTTTATATGTGAGCAGCAGCAACAACAACAACAAGAGCAGCAAACACTGAAGCGCTGAAAAAACATAAACAAGAGCGGTAAAAACAACAAAGCAGCTGCCATGCAAATTGAGTGGGATATGGATGCGATTCTGATTCCGATTCCGATTCCGAATTGGCGGAGAGTCTGAATGCGAATGCGAACGGCTCTTAGGATCTGTTTTGCTCGATTCGAATACATCTAGAACAACAACAACAACAGACTCTGTTTGTTGCTAGACAATTTTGCAGTGTTTTCTGTTGTCTCTGTTGCCTCCTCTCGACCCTTACCCTCCCGACTCTACAGAGATGGTGCACTCACAGATATGTACGCTATGTCTGTATATATGTTGATATAGTTTGAGGCTTGATATGTTTGTATTTTATGATTGCCGTTTTGCAGTTATTTTAGATGTCCCGTCGCTTTTGTTGTGGTCCTGTTTCGCTGCAAATTGCCAAATGAAAAATATGAAACCATTTTTCACAGTTTCGTTGTCGTCGTCATGGACGCACTTTTTGATACCCTGCATAGTACATAGAAGCGGGTCTACTAGACATGTGGCAGGCAGTAGCAGACTATAATGGTTCTATGTGAAAAGATTCTTTTAAGATTTCCTTCAAATCATTCACTGAAATCCCTTTCTTATAGGAAACTCTGAACTGCACACTCTTTTCAGCTGCTTACAGGGTATACCGCTACTGGCAGTACTCTATACTGAGTCGCTAGTTACTCTATACTCCTTGCCAGCTTACAGGGTATCCGGCAGTCGAGTGCACTCGCTGCTGCTGCTCTTCACTTGTTTTCATTTGATTTAATTCGCTGCAATTCAATTTATTTGTTATCCCCTTTAGTGAAGTTGCTGCTGTTGTTGTTGTTGTTGCTGCCACGTAACCAGCTAAAACCTACGAAAAATAACAACAGCAACAACAACAACAAATGGAAAATTGACGCCTGCACAATCTGGCAGAACTTGACAAACGAAAAGCGAAAAACAACAAACAACAAGATGAGTAAAAACGAAAACAGAAACAAAAACAAAAACAAAAACTCTTTGTACCAATTTCTTTTCCAAAATGAAAACCCCTTTCCTGCCCTCCCCCTCCGCCCCTGCTCCGCTGTGAAATTGCTCAAGTTGTGGCTGGGCTGGCAACTTAATTAAGTCGTCGCTCTCTCGTGTTGGCCTAAGCGCAGCTTTTACTTTGGCCTGGGAAATTGCGCTCCGCGGTGTCTTTAAATGAAAAGCGAAGCGCGCCCAGCGACAAAGGCACAACAAGGCGGTATAAACGCCAACAAATTATCAAAGGCCAAAACAAAAGGGAAAAACGAAGTAGCAGAGAGAGAGAGAGAGAAAGAGACAGGGAGAGAGGAGAGGGGAGGAGGCAGCTCAACTTAAATAGTTGAGGCTGTTAATTATGCCGTTTGTGCGGCGTCTTCTTCGTAGTTCACATGGCTTCAAGTGGAATTACAACGCGGTTTTCGGGTTGAGCGCTGTCTAGTGTACTTCTCGTACTTGTTGTTGTTGCTGTACTTGTTGTTGTTACTATACTTGTTGTTGCTGTGCTTGTTGTACTTGTAACTCGCCTAAGAGTTTAATCTTTGCAACTAACTGTGCATCTGCTTATCTAAGCATCTCACTGCCAAACTATTTATGCAGAATACTTTGCCATCGTCATGTTGTAGCTTGTTTCACGCTGCCTAGGCAACCCTGGCAAGCCTGGCAACCCTGACAAGCCTGACAATTGCTGTCTAAATATAGGAACCTCCCTTAGTAATCGTAAGCGGAGCTTGTTTGTCACAAATCATCGCCAAATGCGAGTCCCAACTCAAGTACTTTGCTCCCTCCATCTCTTCCTCTGCCTCTGCCCTCTCCACTTTCCTCTCTTGTCTGCCAGCAGAGTGGGGCATTTCGTAGAGCCGCAAGTATCCAGAAATAGCTGCTAACAGTCTAAAATTTCAAAAATCTTTCGCTGTTGAGTAATTCAAACGAAATGTCGCCTGGGAACAGCCCGACGGCCATTAAAGACGATCTAATGAGCATCATTAGTATGTGGAAATCCCTGCGAGTTCCAGCTGAGTGTGTGAGAGAGTCGAGGCGGACAAGTCGGGACTATCAACCACAAGCGCGACCTGCGGCTGAGCAGCAGAGATAAGATAGGCAGGCCAGGCCAGGTTGTGCGTGATCGTGCGAGTCAAAAAGGATCCGCTTGCCTGACTTCTGTCTGCCTGACATCGTCTGCCTGCCTGCCTGCCTGCCTGCCTTCCTATTACGATCTCGTCTCGTTGAGCCCCGCCAGCTGCCGAGTCCCACATCCCCGAGCTGACCCCAAGTCACATGACTTTGATCGAAAGTGTTGCTCGTTTGTTTTTTCTCTCGGTTATTGGTTTCTTTTTTCATGTTCTTCTCTCTGTCGAGGGGGGAATGTGTCAATCTAAAAGTCCAATTTTGAATGATGATCAATGCCTGCGCGTTCGAAGCATTTGGAGCCTGGTGTGGGCGGGTTTACTGAACTCCAAACCGAACTCCAGAACTCTCCCTCTCTGTCTCGCCTCTCTCTGTCTCTCGCTGTCTCCCTCTTTGAGCTGCCGCTGCAATATTCTGGCATTTTTATGTGCGCCCATTTCGGTTCTGTCAGCTTTATTGTTTCTTTGGGTCACTTCCCGATCCTGACATTTTCATTTTACCTACGTGGTAATTAAATAAAATTTATAATAATTTCTTATGCACTCTTTCGCTCTCTCTCTGTCTCTCTTTGGCTTGCCCCTTTGCTCATTAAGTCGCTGTTGCTGTTGTTTTCTTTTCTGTTCTCTTTGGCTCTTCGGTTCGTCCACAGATTTTTTCTCACAGCGCCTCGTCTCAGGAGGGCTATTAAATAGCATGTCCAGTGCCCCGTTTGTAGTTCTGCTATTATTATTATTATTATTATTGTTACAACACACACACACACTCACACACACATGCACACACGCACACTCGTGTGTATTTTTATATCTACCTTTCGGTATTTTGTGTCATTTTCGTATTGCGTGCCCAGAAAAGAAACAACAACTAAACGCACAATAAACACCTCAGCATCAGCCTCAGTCTCTGCCCCAGCCTCAGCCTCTGCCTAGTCGCAGTCTTTGCCCCGTTCGCATTCTTCCTCTTCGTCTTCTGTCTCTGCCCCTGCGTTTCTTTGGCAGCTTCCGCCTCAGTTAAAAATAATGACAATTGAAACTTGGACATTCACGTATTCGTGAAAGGAAATCCAGAGATTACATGCACTCATTATGCCAGCCATTATCTCCACAGCTAGTCTAACTCGTCTATGTATGTCTATGAGTATGTCCGAAAACGGGTTTCCTCCCCAATTGCTTGGGCATTTCACATATGTCATTTATCGCATTGTCGTCGCTCGAGATGCGAGGAGTCAAGTAAAGTCGCCTCTTCTCTGCGAGTGCATTGTTATCTCTTGCAGGGAATTCTTTGCTGAATTCTGAGAACTCAATATCTGAATATCACTGGATAAAGTATTGGGAATGTAGAGAGATGCCAAGAAGAAATACATGAATAACTGTAAGCTGTATATCTAGAATTATTTAGAGATATAATAAGTATTTTTATCTGTAGATGTTTCTTATCTCTTTGCCTTTTCTTCGTATTTGCATTTAACATAACTTATCAAACTTATTTTGTATGTCTGTTCTGTTTTGCAAGTTATCTAGTCTTTCTATCTACTAAGCTGTAGATCTTTCCGACAGTATAGCCCCTTTATATATCTTTAATAACCTTACATTCATTGCATCATTTCATATATATATTTATCTATAAAGAGCTGCTTTCTTTTATACCTTCGCCTTGCGCTTTTAAAAACCATAATCCGACTATATAAAAAAACCTATTTTCCTGCCTTTGGTAGCTTGCTCTATCTTTATATATATATATCTTGCTCTTTCCTTTCCCCCCTCTCTCTCTCTCCTCCCTCTATTTCTTCTCTGCTCTTCGACTGGCCCAGTTCATAATCCGCCATAGCCGCAGGCCAGCGATTGTTGTGCGAATTCTTTATCTAATGCCTTGGTATATTTTATAATTTTCCATTTTATTTACCATATTACACTCGCTTTAGCTGCCCGCCAAGCTGTGAAAGAGTTCCTCCCCCCTTACCCCTTTCCCCCCCAAACCTCTCATGCTCTTGCTCTTAGCTTCGTTGTTGTTGTAGTTGTTGTTGTCTGCCCTTTGGGCGCCCGCAATTCGCTAGGTAAATCGCTGGGGCCGCACAATGGGGTTTCGCAGTCAATTGGCAACCTTGTGCCGCTTGAGAATGGTAACACTGTTGCCAGGTGAGCAAGCGGGAGAGGAGGAGAGAGGGACAGTTACAGGGGAAAAGGGGTAAAATTTGTGCATAATTTGTAGGGCAGGAAAAGTGGCTCAGCTCAGCAAAGTGATAATAACCTTGGCCGGGTGTCCGCAGTCGGCAGAGAAGTCGGAAAAGATGTCAGTGGCATGTGGGAAAATGCAGCAGCTGAGTTTCCCTCTCACTCTCCCTATCTCTCCCTCTGCCTCTCTCTTCCCCTCTCCCGCTGCCTGTGCCTGTTGTTGTCTTAGCTAATTGCAGGCGCAGATTTCGCCATCGTCGGGGTGTCAATTAAATGCACTTAGTAGGTGCAACAACGACGACTGTGCCACATGTGCCGCGCAGCTGCCGCTGACTGTCTATCCGTCGTCTCTCTTGCTGCTGAAGCTGTCTCAAAGGTCAGCTGTGGGGGCCACGGCGGGAACAAGTGCAACTGCAGCAGGAGGCAGCTTCTTGTGGCATGTCACGAATGCGCCTTATTTCATTTCAGCTTGCCACATTATGTTGCGCTCGGCTGGGAAAAATGCCGCCCAGCGACAATTTGTAATGCGATTAATCCGACTGATTAAGTTGGGCTTTGGCCAAGGCCAACATTGTGGCAGCCACAGCACAGTGGGCAACATCGTATGCTCAGCAAATTGGCCCACTGTGCAGGGCAGGGCAGGGCAGAGCTGGAGGCCTGGGCAGGCCTATGAGCAGCTGCTGCTGAGAGTTGAAGCGAGTGCAGCAGCACGCACTGCGCTGTCTGCTTCTCTCCACTATCCCTCTTCTCTGCTTCTCCCCCCCGCTGCCCTTCCCTGCTTCTCTCTCTCTCTCTCTAGGTTCTGTCTGTGAAATGCGCTGCATTTCCGGTAGCAGACAGTGCAGGCGGCGGTGGAACAGGGTTACGCACAAAGGGACTGACAGAATGAGACGCAGACACAGACAGAGACAGTGAGAGAGAGAGGCGTAGAGAGTGAGTGAGAGAGCGACAGCGAGGTCTCATTCATCTCGCATGTGGTGAATGTGGAACGCCGTCGAGCCGAGCCCAGTTGGACGCGGACGTGTCTTTTCGCCTGCAATTGATTTCTTTGAATTTTTTGCTCGTTTGTTTTGTGCACATTTTATTTATCTAGTTTTGTGTGAAGTCATTTTGTACCTGCCTCCTGCCGTGGCACGAAAATATTTTTGTATCACTTGCCAGCCTCCGAGACTGGCTCACTCGCTCCCACTCGCTCTTCTCTCTCTCTCTCTTTCTCTGCATCTCCGTTGACTTCCTGTGAAGCCATCGCCGCCGCCGCCGCCGCCGTCAGATCCTGTGAAAATTACACACACAAAGTGTAATTAACAAACAGAAATGAGGCTGCCGTTCGGGGATTAGACGTGCCAGCAGCGTCTTTAGCATCTTTGGCATCGCTGGCAGCTCGCCCTCCCTCCCTCCCTCTCCCTCTCTCTTGGACAGGGTTGCCTGCTGGCTGTTCCCACACGGCAACAATCATAATTTGTTAGTTGTGTGATTTGTGTACGCCAGCAGTCGCCAGGGTCCTGCAGGCGCGGGGCGTGGCATATGCGTGCGACCTTGCACGGCAATTAGCGCGTCGCAGTCCGAGCTCAACTCGGGAGTTGAAGTTAAAGACGGAGACGGAGACGGGGATGCAGACGGCGACGCAGACTGGGACGCTTGTTAACGACTTGAGTACCTGTTGCCAGTTGTGCAACATTTTTATAACCCTCGCTCTCATTATGACAACAAGCCAGCAACAACAACAACAGCAGCAGCAACAATTATAATCAGAATAATAAGTATAAGAAAGGCAACGGCAAGGGAAAAGGAGCTGAGGCAAATCAAAGTGTTGCATGCCGCCAACAAGTGCTCGGGTAATTGACCAAATGAGCCGGCAAATTTTTCACTCCTAAATCATTTCGATAGCCGCAGCAAGTGGTAAACTAAGGGGTGACTAGGTCTGGAATTTACTGTTGGTAAAAGAAGGAATCGAATTGAAGTAAAGAAGTAAGCCGAGTTCCAAAAAGGTACAGACAGGCCTCCATTACTCCATCACCCTTGAGTTTCCCTTGATTCCCTCGATCGGATGATATTGAAAGTGTTTCGAGCTTACATCAAACCGTTTGCACAGAACTGAATCAGATTTTCAATTTAGAATCGAGCAAAGTTCGGCTCGGCGAGGGATTAACGAGCTTTGTGCACAAACAACAATTTGAACTAGTTCCGAAAATTGTAAATACTCGATTCGATTCGAGTTTCGATTGGAATTTCAACTTCTGACCCGCCGTGGTTGCCCATAAAGCCGACTGTTTTTCGACTATTCGATATTATTGGTTTGCCGCACCAGGCATTAGGTCGAGCTCATAAATTGCCGAGCACAAAGTAGGCCCTACTCTCTCCCTCTCTCGCATGCAATAAATTAATATCGCCTGCAATATTCGGTCCGCATTTCATTAGCTCAAATATTTCCCTCACTAATTAAGCGCGGATTCCGGTGCGTAGGCGAGGGGCGGGTCAGCGGGCTAGTGTGGGCAGCCTCCCTAACCGATTTACAATTTCGGTATCCTGTGCACACCTATGCACACCTGGCTAGCTGACCCAGCCACCGTTTCAATTGATTTCCATTTGCGTCTCTAATCGCCGTCATCGGCATCAGAGCAAAAACACAAATGCGCAGCATTATCGATATATTTTCAAAAGGGGGATTGATTTCAATTGAAATTTGCATTGCAGATCAAGTTGTGTGAATGACGAATTCTATGTTTTCTAAAAATATATTTCGTACTAGTTGCTGGCAACACTTTGAAGCAACCAAGTTCTTTAGCTTTCTAAATTGGGATCGTATTTTGTTAGTCCCTAAGTACCGAGTGTGGCCCTTTTCGCTCGAGTGCTGTCCCTGCCACACACTCATAACGAACCCTTATTGGATTTCACTTAAAAATAATTCACCTTAAATTTAATGGAAATTTTATTTGTTACTTACGGCATACCCTGTGCGCCAGATAGCCTGACGAGGGGGTAGTCATTGTTAACAAGGGAACTGGATAAAATATTGGATGAATATATTGATACTATATCTTTTTGTGGCACATATATGTGTAAGTTCTCTTGACTTATATATATAATATATATCTTATATATATTCCCTCATCTGCTTCACACTCACAGGGCATGTGCCCGTCGAGCATGCTGTCGCTTCTGGCTGCCTCTGCTGCTGATCATTTTCGGACGACATTCAATCAGTTTCGCATTACTCTGGCGGCGATTCGGTTACCGTTACCTGTCGCCGTCGCCGTCGCCGTCGCTGCTGCTGCTGTCGCCAATGTTGTCGCAGGCGTCACGTGCGCTGCAATTAGCCTGCGCTCGGACGGACTAAGCAGGACACGCTTGGCGACAAGGGGGCGCGACAGGGAAAGGCGACTGACGGAGAAGAAGAACCATTTGCAATGCTTCAGTGGGCAGCCCGTCAAGTGCAGGGGACACTGTTGTTTTTGTTGCTGCTTTGCTTTGCATAACTTGTGCTTATCACACCAGACAGCACACACACACACACACACACACACACCCGCACCCACACACACAGTCAAGCAGACACAGAAAAAAAGGTTCGCCTTCGATTTGACGACAACTTTCGCTTAGCTGAGTCAGACCGGGGAGATACCCCGTACCCGTGGCCGTGCTGGGCACTTGGTATTTGGTATTCGGTATTTGGTATTCGGTATTTAGTATTCAGTATTCTGGCTGCACAGTCGGTTAGTCGCGTGCCCGTCGCAGGTGCACTGATTACGCGCGCCTGGCTGACTCATTTCCACCCTCCTTCACTAAGAGAAAGAGAGAGAGAGAGAGAGTTCCTGGTCAGGTTTTTTTCTTGCGGCGTCTCCTCTGTCCCTTGTCCTCCTCCTCCTGTGCTCTGCCCTCCCCTTGAGCTGCCTTGTCTCGCTGCCGGTTCCGCTCCCGGTGCGGAGCATTTGTCAACGTCACGTCACGGCGTGGGCGGCTCTTAACTGCGTTTCTAAGGATTTCTTTTCTTTTCTATTTTCTCCTCTGTCTCTTTTTGTCTCCTTCCCCCCTTGCATCAAGTATCGCCCGTGTGTTTGTTTGTGTGCTGTGCTTGCTGCCTGCTGCCTTTTTCTGCATCATTCGCTTCCGGTGGCCGCCGCCGCCAACGACGACAACGACGACGGCAACGTGACTCACTGACGGACCCGGCAAATGGGGGAAACCCTTTTGCGTTTTTCGACTTTCGACTATTTTTAGTTAGCGAGGATGGAAGGGGGTGCAAAGGGGCTCGTTGGCTGCTGCTGCTGCTCTATAATGCCAAATGCTAATTGGCCACGCCCACATTGCAAAACGTTAGCAGCACCTCGCAGCAACCGCCCAGGCAGTCTGGGCCGTCGGGCACTCGAAAGTTCGAGCACATGTCACACGGGTTGTTGCCCCCACCGCGCCACACAATGCAAATGACACTGCACGACGAGATTGCGGACAAAGAGGAGCAGGTTTACAGCATCAGCTGCTAATTGGAATCAGTCAAAGAAGGAGAGAGGGACAGAGAGAAAGGGGGAGAGGTGTGGGGAAAGCGAAGAATAAATAGATAACTTCTTGGAACATCTTCCTCTCGCACTTCGTCCAATAATAGGAACAGCGCAACGAAACTTGACAGTTCATTTATTCACTTATTTGCCCACGTGCGGACAAAGTTTGAGCCAGATCAGAGTACTATAACTTATGGGAATGTCTAAATACAGTTAGGTACACTTGAAATAAGACTGGTATGAATGTTAACTTGGAGTTAACTTTCTTTAAAATGTTATATCAACTGTCGATTACTTTTATAACAATATCGATGGCAGATTATCGATATACTGTAAGTCGATTTATCAATAATGTGCAATAAAATACAAAAGGTTACATTAAATTTATGAAAATATCGATGTTGACATATTATCGATAAATAACATATCGATAAAATTATCGGTTGATTAATAATAAGTCATAAAATACATACAGCTACATTATATTTATTAAAATATCGATTGAAATCGATTACAAACTATCGATACACAACATATCGATTAATCGATAACACGCTATTAGGTACATAATGTCAAATTCCATTGAAAAATACCGGTTAGAACTTAAAACATATTATCGATAGACTGCTCATCGATTAATTGATAAAATTATATGTATATATCTTCAATCTTCAATATTCGATAACAAGTCGATGACACTATTACCACCTGCTCGTCATTGGAGCTGAGCTTGTAGCCGAGTGTAAGCTTAAAGAAAAGGAGAACCAGCGAGAGGCAACAGGAAGAGGAGGGGAGGGGAGGAGGGGGTCAGGAGGATGCCGGGTGGATGCTGCAAGGATGTGGATGATGCTGCCGTTGCCGTTGCCGTTGCCGTTGCCGTAGCTGCTGCTGTACTCAGAAAAATGCAAAGCACGCTTGATTTAGCGTCATTAAAGAGGTCGCTCGCTGAGAGGGCGTGGGTGTGGATGGTGGGTGGAAGGGAGTAGGGGGTGTGGAAAGCAAGCTAGACAGGGCTACGGGCTGTGTGCGGCCAGCCACGCCTCCAACATCTAGTGCGTCCACACACACACACACTCGCACACATAGCGACACATTTGCCTGGCGGTGGCATTTTAATTGGCAGCCAGGATGGCGACAACAACAACGACGGCGACGGCGACGACGACAGGCAGCGAGGACTGCGACGAGGCAGGACAACGTCAGCATTCCAGTTGGGCTAAAGACGGAAGCATATCCTTGTGGCAGTGGCAGGCACTCATAATAGGCGCATGCCGTTGCATGCCCCGCCGCTGCAGGACCTGTGGCGTAGTACGGCCGTAGTAGTGACTGACTGACTGACTGAATGCAGGAACGAATGAACGGAATGAATGAATGAATTGTGAGTTCATTCATAAAATAAATCACAGCAGCCACAAGACGCAGTCGAGATCCCGAGATAAGTTCTCAATGAAATGGATTAGTCAGCACAAGGGATGCAGTCAGAGAGAGAGAAGACAGGCGCAGGAGAAGCAGCAGGAGAAGGAGTAGGAGCAGGAGTTGGAACAGGAGCAGAAGTAGGAGTGGGAGTAGGAGCAGGAGCTAGAGCAGGAGTTGAAGACGGAGCTGGAGCAGCACAAAGGCCCAGCCAAGCAGGAAGTTGTTGTTGGCTGCGAGCAGAACTCAGAAGTCGTCAGGAGTGGAGAGAGAGGAGAGGGCAGCAGGGAGTAGAAAGTAAGGAGTGGAGAGCAGGGAGTAGGTAGTGAGGAACGAGGATTGGAGCATAGGGATTGAGGAGCAGGGAGTGGGGAGTCGGAACTCGGGACTCATTAGCGTTGGTTGGCCAAGGTGCTAGACGAAGCTGTCAGCTGTGAGGGTAGGAGAGGGGAGCAGAAGGGACTGCTGCTGCTGCTAACGTTGCAGTTTTGTTTGTCTACTTCATCTACAGCAGCAACAGTCGCAATGGTAACAGCAGCAACACCAGCAGCAGCAACAGCAACAGTAACAACGGCGACAACAGCCGCATCAAATTCATTCTTTTTGCCGGCGTTTGTAAACAGGGTGAGAAAGAGAGAGAGAGAGAGGAGAGAGTGGGAGAGGAAAGAAGAGAGATACAGTGTGAGAAAAGAAAGGCGGGTTAGAGGGAGAGGGCTAGAAAAGTGAGCGAAAGAAAGGGGGAAAAATGTTGTACACTCTATTGACAGTTCACTGCACGACACTTGACTGTTTGAGTTGGCATTCAAAACAACACCAAACGCACACACACACACTCACACTCACGCACACACACATGCACTAGCAGCTGCCGAGAGCAACACTTTCAAGCAAACAAACACACACACACAGACACAGACACACAAATACAAATACAAACACAAACACAAACATTGCCCCAACGGACACAGCGCACTTTCTTCAGCCGCAGCAAGAACCTAGAGAGAGATTGCTCCAGGGACACCCCTGCAGGGGAGAGGGGGGGGGGAGAGCGGGTTGAGGCATGGGCTATCGCTGCACTTGCAGTTGCTGCTGCTGCTGCTGCTGCTGTTGCACGTAGTCGCTTTCAACAATGCAAGTTAATTAAAGCGCAATTAAACACAGACCAAGCAGCCAGCCATGAGCCGCTTCAGCCGTAAACAGCTACACTGAGCGAAAAGGCCCCCTTTGGGGGTAACAAATTGAAATGCACCTCAGTAAAAGTGCATATTAAATGACAGCTAAGTTCCAGGAGACAACAACAGCAACAAGGGAACTTTATCATAAAATGCACAAGACAATTTGATTCTCTTTGGCTCGTTCTTGTAGCACAGTGTAGCTGGAAACTGGCGGAGCTGAACTCTCATTTCATACTCCTCAACTCTTGAGGCTGTCCAATAACCGATAAAAACGTGTCCGGCAAATAGAGTTGTTTCCGAATTAAGTGAAATAAACGAATTCCGCGAAATTCGATTCGGTCTGCAGTCACAAGAGGCGCTTGCCACGCCCACCCGCACTGAGTGTGTCTATAGATTAAAGACGGATATCAATTTAAATCGTAAATGAAACTGCTTGCGGCAGTGTTATTGAAGAAACTACTTAAAAAATTAAATTTCCCTTAGAATTTAATTATAAGTAAATAATATTTAAATTTTAACTAGTGGAACTGATGCCGTAAGGTCGTGTTATCATATTATATATAGCTAGTATTGAAACGATCGGAAGAGATAGTAACCTGCTAGTGTGGACATCTTTCGGGGTGCCAACTGTCCGTACTGTCCGTACAGTCTTACTCATCTTATTTTTAACTCTGTAGTACAAAGTGTAACTATAAGAACTGAAGCCTTTGGTTTATTTATAATATGACTCTAAACATGATTGTCATAAAAGAAGAAGTAAAATATATCAGGTAATTGTTTCATAAGTTCCTTAAAAAACTCTTATAGTTGGAAAAATTTTCTTATTCAAGTCACAATAAAAATTAGAGGCTGATACAATTCATTCCATCGATATAGTTAGCCATGGATATGCATTGGGACTATCGTCATTGACATTTTCTCCTATTATAACAGTGGAACATACATATGTACATATGTATATAAATTGATATGTTTATATTCCCGATTTACTATACTTATGTCTCACCCATTTCGCCTCCTTCCTTGCCCTAAAGTCATCGCTTTGCACCTTTCGATTTTCGATTACAGTGCTGTCTTATGTCATTTCTTTGCCGCGATATTAATAGAAACTATAGAGTAAGACTGTCCGACTGGATGTCCGTCGCATTAGCATACCGTGAGTCGTATCTGGCTGGCTGGCCGCGATTGCCACGCCATCTGCCGTCGAAGATTAGCAACAATTTATCAAATGGGCGACTTTGGCGGGGCTGTTGGCGTGCCGCAGATTGTTGGCCACATTTTCAGCTGGCTACCAAAGACAAGTTCAAGCTGCTGACCGCACTATTTGACCAGTAGTGGGCAGTGCTGGCCCTAGCCGGAGATGGGAGGGGAGTGGCAGAGGGGGGGCGAATTGCAGTGCTGGGCAAGTTCTGCATAGTCGGGCGATAGTTTCGTGCGAAACTTTTCAGCTGCTTGTAATTATTTATAGCACCTCGAAGAGGAAGCTCTTAGCCACAGTTTTGGCCCCCTCCCCCCCTTCCCCTTCCCCTCGCTCCATTGTATAATTGTTTGCAGTTGCTTTGATTTTGCTGGCAAGGGGCAACAAAAAACAGAAAAGAGTTGCATGTAAATCTGGCCAGACCAATGTTGTGCATTCTGCGGGTGTCAGAATGGGGTGGCCAGAGGAAGGGGGACGGGGGCAGGCGCTGGGAAGTTGCTGCTGAAGTTGGTCAGCCCAAAAACAAAGGCTCAAAGTTTGCTGCAAAATATTTGCAACAAAAGAAAAATGCCGCAACAAAAACGAAAAGAAAAACAAGTTAAATGCAGCCGGAAATAAATTCTAATCTTTTGCAAGGAACTTTTCCTACGCAGCTGAGGCAGTTGAGGGGGTGTGAAGGGGGGGTATGGTTGACTGGCAGGTGCATGCGTCATCACTGAAAAGGTTAAAGTGTGTGCTGCACACACACACACACACAGAGGCAGAGCAGAAACGAAACCGAAACAGAAACTTGTAAATAATTTCGGGTTTGGCTGCCTCAAAAAGTTGCCAGGCAACCTGTGCAAATATCAAACGTGCATCGAAGATGTGGAAAAACTGAGAAAACGGCTTTTCATTGTTTTGCCTGTTTGCTTTTCTCGTTGTTGTTGTTGTTACTCTTGTTGTTGTTGTTGATATTTCTTGGGAGTGGAAGCGAACGAAGCCTGCCACGCCCCCTCCCTCAGTGGCCACTGTGGCAATTAGTGGCCGCGACTTGCAACTGCCTGTGTCTCCTTCTCTCTTTCTCCATCTATGGCACTCGCTGTCTGTCCCGCTCTGCGCCTTGACAGGAGGTGCTTGGAAATTAGTGGGCCAACGCGGCAAATAAAACCAACGCGAGTAAAGAGTCGCGAGTCGATCCGAGTCGGAATCGAGGTTGGGTCTCTGGTCTGTGGCCAAGTGGATTTGGCGACTGTTAAACCAGTTTTGGCGCCAAAAGCTCCACAAAAACTTTCAATTTCGAAACGAAACGAAACGAAGCGAACGCGCAAAAAGGTTAAATGTGACTGCAAAGAGAGGAGCGCGCACGGGCCCCTGGCGGCCGACATCGGCTACAGTTACCACTGTAACTATATAGAGACAATGGGCAAGGCATTTCTTAAGCCACCAACGAGGCAGGAGTGCAGGGAGGGGAGGGGGGAGCTGGCTGGCAGGCCTGACAAGCCACTGATAAGCCGCCGCTTGTGCAAAATTCGAAATAGGTTTTTGGGTTCGGCTTCGGTTTTGGTTTCTGTCTCTGTTTCTGTTTGGGGTTTGCTGCCTGTTTACGCTTCTGTCGAGTGATAAACATTTTCATATATCTTTCCCGTTTTACGTTTTTCTTTGTCGTATTCTTTCTTTCTTTTTTGAATAAGCGTAACAAATGATGCAAGAGTGCGAGGCAATGGTGGAAGGGGGCGACAGATAACACTGCGGCAGTGAGTCAAGGTAAGACAAATTGCCAGGACCGACGGCCCGATGGACAATCGATGTGCTCCGATAGCAGGCAGAACTCGGGAACTAGAGAACAGGAAGTCAGAGTGCAGAGTGGAAGATAATCGAAACTGAAGACAAGAATGCTAAGAATATCATTGAGAGCTGTATGAAGTTATTGCCTGAGAGTTATTAGAATTGGAAAGGATTTTCATGTTTATGTGTTTAATATTTAACATGTTTTTGTAAGCAATGAGGTAGTTTCCGGATTGCAGTTGACAAAAATAATTGAGCAGTGAAGTCAATTAGTTGAAGTTTAGAGTTTAAGTTAAACTTGTCAGATGAGGAGTGACGAGAAGTTGTTGAAGGAAGTCTTCAATGAAGTTATTGAGAAGGAAGAAGTTCAGTTGCGAGAATTAATCTAAGGTTGATGGATGAATATATCAATATTTATGAATATGTCTATCATATGTGTATGAACATTTGCAAAATATACATATATATGGGCATTGCATCTGTTTTTATATGTATGTATATCTGTCAATATCTGTCATATATATATAAACATATCTGTCATTTATATATGTGCATATCTCCCATATATCTATGTGCAAATCCATCATATATACATATGAATAGAAATCCATCCTACACCCTCTTCCCTCTTCTTGCTCCTTTCAGTCACCTGTGCCACATCTCCCCCCAATTTCTGGCAGTGTAATGCCGTCAAGGTGTTAGGCGCGCTTGCGCAGCTGCCCCACAATAGGCAGCACGACTATTTGTTATTAGGCTGCCCCCCAACGTCGCTGTTGGGAGTCGGCTACAAAAACAACACGGGAAATTAGTCAATGTTCGAATTTGGCAAACACATCGTAAATCATTTGCAATGGTAACTCCACACACACAGACACACACATACACACACACAGATACCCTGCGATGCTGCATGCAAATGATGTTTCCGTGATTTGTGCCTCGTTGCCGAAAGCGAAACCGAAGCTCAAACCAAAAGCCAGAAAAGCGTCAAAGCGTCATCATCAATTCGTTGTTTACAGTTGTTGCTGTTGTTGTTGTTGCTTTGATTTCTACTAATGTTGTTGTTGTTGTGACTGCCCTTTTTTCTTGTGATAATCAAAAAGAAGACACATATTTTATGGCCACGCCAAGCGATGATAATATTTCTGTTTCCATTGTCTTCTGCCTTGCTTGTGTTGTTGTTGCTGTGAAATATTTAAAGCTCATATTTAACACATATTTTATAAGGCACTTTAAGATGACTTTAAGATATATTTTAGTGTACCATTTAAAGTAGCACAGCAATTTGTTACAGCACAACTCGCACGTCACATTGCTCAAGCTGAGTCTCCGTCTCGCTCGCTCTCTCTCTCTCTCTCTCTGTCTGTCTGTTTGTTTTCGGTATGTGGGAATCTTCTGGTATGCCAAGGTGTTGCTGCTGCCCCTTGTACACACACACACACGCACACACACATTCACAAGCTTGTGTCTTCGATAAATGCATCGCATTGTCCTGTGCGAGGGCAGCCTTGTGCAATCCGTGTGCAATCCTTGAACTGAAAACAGAATCGAATTCAAGCAGGACACAGTTTAGCACAAACTTAAAGATACACACACAGGCATGTCTGTGTGCCTGTATGTGTGTGTGTGTGTGTGTGTTTATAAATTATGCGATTTGTGTTGTATTTGAAATGCGAGTGAAAATATTGTTGCATGGCAGATACATTAGTTGCTGTTGTTGCCGTTGTTGTTGCTGTTGCTGTTGCTGTTGCTCTGCAGATAGTTACAATGTTCAGTGACAGGCATCGATATCGATTCTTGCAGCGCATAGATACATTAGTATTTTGTAGATATTATTGTCCTACGCAGTTGCCGTCCATGACTTTAAAATACTCTTGCATCACGCCGAGGAAAGTGTGATTTCTTGTAGTTTACTTTCTACTTTTTAATGCATAATCAAATTGCTTTGCTTCTTTAACTGTATCAGTAATTGTATCTTGCAGATAATTGTGTATCTTTGATATCTTGTTACTTAAGTTCTATTACTTCTATATTGCACAGATTGTTTTGTATCTTGCGGCTATATTGAAGCCTGCAAATACTTTACACGGATTTATTAATACTTTCCTTTATATATATCTTAGAGATAACTTTGTATCTTAATAATGTAACTTAGTAAGATGTAATTACACCTTTTAGAGATACCATTGTATCTTAAAGTTATCTATGTAACTAAGTTTCCTTTATATCATAGAGATACCTAAGTATCTTAGAGGCACTAACAGGTTAGATTTTGCTCCACAGTTAGCCAACTCATTCCCTTGCCCCCAGATGTTGTATCTTACAGATACATGTCGGCAACTGATGCGCACAAGGCCTGCAAGCTCTACGATAATTTTGATTAATAGCCTCGCCAACTTATCGCCGCTTCAAATGTATCTCATGCTCTCTCGCATGTGTTTTCATTCGCCTAATTGACAACAAATATTTCCAGACCGAGAATGTGAGCTTGTTTAATTACACAAAACGCTTGTCTAAGCAGTTGCTCGGCTCTATCTGCTTGCCAACTAGCGGGAAGATTCCACTCTGCTTGTCAGTCTATCTCTCTATCTGTCTCGCTGTCTGTCTCCCTGTCTCTCTCTCTGTCTGTCTGTCTGTCTGTCTTTAACTGCGTTTGCACTGTCGACAATTGAATAACTTGAACTCGTTTTGTTCTGTTTGACTTGCAGTTCGGTTCTGTCTCTCTGGCCGCACCTTTTGGCCAAGCCGCCTGAGAGACTTAGTTCGCTAAAGCTGCCCGCTATTTTATCCTCACCTATCCCCCCATCCCCCCTTGTCCTCATGCTGCTGCCGCAAGGCCGCAACAAACTGCAGTTTTTTCTTTGAGTGGCAGTTGCAGTTGCAGCAGCGCAAAGGAAGTGCACAATTAATCTGCAGCTTAATTAGAATGCAAGTGAAGAGGCTGAATGGCAGGCAAGAGGGGAAATAAAGGGGTAGGGGGTAGAAGGGGGGAGGGAAAGGCAGCTGAAGACGTACTTGGTCTTTGGGCAAAGAAACTTTCGACGTGCCCGAAAAAGTTTTCCTTTGTCTGCTGCAATCGCAGTTGACTCGCGTCGTGCCTGCTCCCTCCTTTCTTCTCCCTTCCACTCTCACTCACTCCCGTCTCTCTCTGTGTCTCCCTCTCTGCCTGCCAGCTCTCCCTGTCTTCCTTTGCCGCACTTAGTGCTTGCAGCGTGCTGTAAGTGGTGACAAGTGCACAACACTTTGTTGCACATCATCAAACGCAAATCAAATAGTCTGTGGCCAGCAACAACAGCAACAACAACGACAACATTAGCAACAGCAGCAAGCAGGACGAGGCAGCTGCAACAACAAAGCAACTCAAGCTGAATACAATTACAACAGCAACAACAAAATCAACAGCAACAACAGCAACAGCGACAACAACGCAATGTCGAAGGCTAACCAAATATTGAGTTGCATAAACTGAACTAAGCAAAGCAGATACCCTGTAAGCGCAGCAACAGCAGCGACAGTGGGGTATGCTCGATTGCTACTCAATGCTGTACAGGGTATGTGCCCAGTCAAACACTGCCGCTCTGTGCTCTGCCACTTGTTGTAACAAGATCAACATCTGCCCCGATGCGTGTCGTGGCAAATGAAGTTGCGAATGCAAATTGTGCGCTTATGCGAGCAACAACAACAGCAACAACAACTTACAACAACAGCAGAGCCAAGTGGAAGCTGGCAACAACAAAAAAAAACATATATGAAATAAAAACAAAATTAAGATTCACATGGTTATTTCAATTGCAGTTGGGACTGTTTGCCCAAGTTTATTTGGGTTTAGTTTACAGTTTGCTGAGCTTGTTGAGCAGGTTAGAGGGAGAGAGGGGCAGTGAGAGGGGAGGTGCAAGAGAGAGGGAAAGGGAGAGAGTTAAAGAGAGAAAGAGGGGTAGAAATGGAAAGAGACAGTCATACGCAAGTGAAAGTGCAACGGGGCGAATGAGTGACATGTGAAGAGCTGCAGAAGAGCGAAGGTTACAAAGGGAGAGAGAGGCACAGGGGGACAGGAGAGAAAGAGAAGAAGAGAGAGGTAGGAGAAAGGGAGAACAAGAGTGAAAAAGAGAGGGAAAGGCAGAACAAACAGGGGAACAGGTTAGAGAACAGGAGAGGGAGAGAAAAGAGTATATACTGCAAAGAGAGGAATACATAAAATTGATGCCATCAAACTGAAACCTTCAAGAAGAACTGAAATTCGAAGACTGCATTGATTAGTTTAGAAATCTGCAAGCAAGATACATTTAACTATGATATATGTTTAATAAACAATGCAAATTAGTTGCACAACACGATGTGCTGCAATTTGGCAGGGCATTCCCTGCGGCAATCTCCATGTGTGTCCATTTACGGCTACTACCGGCAACGCCTCAGTTCGCTGGGGTCCGCAGCAGATACATAAATCAGCGGCTACAACTCACTTTCACGACATATTCACGCCTTCGCCCGATAAATCAGTGAGGCAGAAATGCCATTCCGATTACAATGAATTAATTGATTTTCTTTATCGAAATGCCTCAAAGACGATTTATGACGATTTTCAATTCCCAAATAGTCGCAACGCGAAACGTTCAATGACAGAAGTTTTTTGACCAAAAACAGCAGCAGCAAATACAAATTTTTGAATTTCGAATGGGGGCGTCTACAGCAACAACAACAAATAACAACAACACGGAGGCACAACAAAAAGGCCAACAGAGACATGACAAAAAGCGCGAGAGAGCCAAGAAAGAAACCCGAGTGCAGCTGAATGTTTTGACTCTTTGTGCTTTGTTTGCCATCAAAATCAGGTAGTAAAGAAGCAGAACAACAATAAAAACAACAACAACAGCAGTCAAATTCAAATGAAATGCGCAAAAGAATAAATAAGAAATCATATTAAAAAACAAATCGAAACACGCAGAGCAGTAAATGAGAGAAAAGGAGACGGCGATGGCGACTTGATTAAAGTTGAAGCCGAAGCCGAAGCTGAAACTGAAGCTGATGCTGGCGACACAATAAAGTGTGCTTATAATTTCGTATTCATATTAAGCATTTCAAACAGTTTCAATACTGAAAAGAACAACAACAACAGCGAGAACAACAACAATAACAAGCGCAAATAGTGGACACGAGCTGGTCAAAAAGTTGGCCAACTGCGAGGCAGACAGAGGTGGGAGAGAGAGAACGACAGCTGCATACACTATGAAGAAGAAGTATTAAACGTATAAATCATAATATTCAAAATACTTGGCAGTGCTAAACCTGCAGTTAAATATAGCCTTAACCTTCAGTTAAGTTGTATGATTCTCTGGCTTAAGTTACGTTACCAGAGCGTTGTAAGAGCGAAGCTTGTGAAGGGACAGAAAAAGAAAGAAACTTGTTAGAGCACCAGCTTCTATCATGCGAGGCTCTCTCTGTTCCTGACCTGCAGTAAAATACAGCTATAGCTTGCAGTTAAAGCGGATAAATCTCTCTCTAAAGTCGCCTTACCTGAGCCTTGCTAGAGTAAAGCTAGTGAGAGAGAGAGAACCTTGCCAGAGCCCTCTCTCTCTCTTTCCATACTTCTTCCTTAACCTGCAGTTAAACACATCTATCTCTTTCTGCCTGCAGCCTCTTTCTCCTCCTTAACCAGCAGTTAAATACAGCTGTAACCTGCAGTTTAAAAGGATAATTCTTTCTCTTTTAAGTCGCCTTACCTGTGCCTTGCCAAATTGCAGCTAATGCTCTGACAAGGCTCTCTCTCTCATTTTCAAACTCCCTCTTCCTTAACCTGCAGTTAAACACAGCTGTAACCTGCAGTTCAATTGGATAAATCTCTCTCTAAACTCGCATTACCTGAGCCTTTCCAGATCAAAGCTAATGATAATGTTATGGTACCCAAGGTGTGTAGGGCATTATTGGACCAGAGTCGAGAAACTCGTTTCTGAATTGAAACGAAGCTTGGCCAAGCTGACACCCCCTGCCCCTTCCCCCTGGGTCCCCTTCCCCTCTTTGTCGCTTCCCCCAGTTCCATTTTATGTTTTTGTTATTGTTATTAGCATTTTTCTCAGTCATTGCTGCTGTTGTTTTTGTTGTTGTTGTTGCTGTTGTTATTATTGCAATAAAATAAAAACAAATCCAAAGTTATTGGCCAGAGTTGTGGGGCAGGTTTCGTGTCGTTATCTCGTCGCTGTCGCCGCTGAAGACGCGACGCCCACGCGACCAACATTTTTTCATGTCTGCAGTCGGCGCTGGCTGCTGCTGCTGCTGCCGAGTTGCGCATACGCCGCGTGCTCCGCACACACAGCGTCGCCTTTTGATTTCGTTTTCAAATCATAAAGACGCACAAAACCCGTTGCCAACACACACACACACGCACACACAGACAGAGACACACGCACACTTGGAACATGAATTCAAAGTGTTACATGACAATTCGTGCAGGTGTCATTGAGACTTGCGAATGATTTGGCGCCACTTTATGGCATTAAACGACAGTCGAGCAGCACGCACAACAACAACAGCAACAAACAATACAGCTAGCAATACAATCAAACCAACAACAACCATAGAAACAACAACAGCAACTACTTTAAAAGCTTAAGCAGCGCTAAATTTGTGTCGGACTTGAAGCTGTTGAATATATCGCGCAATGCAGTGCGAATCCAACTAGGAGAGCAACTTCAACTTGAAAGTATCTTGAACATGCTGTAGAATAGATAGATAATCCCAGAGATAAGCTCTCCGCTCGCTGGCTGTGTGTGTGTGTGTGTGTGCGCGAGAGTTTCTTCAGCTCGTCCCCAGCTCAGAGTTCTGTCTGCAGTTTTATGTTCTTTGGGCAATTTGTTTGCTCTTGCGCTGGCTTTGCGCGCTTTTGGGTCAAACTTTGGCACATCGTAAATTATATTCCGCAGCAACAGCAACAGCAGCAACAACAGCAACAAGAGCAACAGCAACAACAACAACTGCAGTGCAAACTTGGCGCCTCAAACAAAAACTCGTAAATTTTCATAATTGCATTGGCGAACGACTAGAGGGGAATGGAGGAGAGAGAGAGGGGGAGAGGGGTAGAAAAAGAGGGAGGGGAAGACAGGCAGGGGCGATGCGCACTTCTCGCAATAGATATATCGCTTTAAGGGTCGCTGCCGCTGCCGCCGGATTTCACTAAACACATTTCCGCCGCAGCCGGCCAACGTGTCGTATGAGTAATGTCTCGGTGCAAAACTTGCGCCGGATGTGTAATCATTTTATCATATTACCCACACCCGCTGCTCGCACTGGGCTCGGACTGGGCCAAAGCTCGACCTGGCTGGACAGCAGGGGGAAGGGGCGTGGCGGGTACACAGTTAGGGGCCAACGGGCCACGTTTCGCTCGTTAAGTTCGTCATCATCGCTGGCATCGTCGTCACCGTCGACAGTGGCGGCGTCGCAAATTCAATTAAATTAAATACATGGCAACAACGCTCTCTTACTACACCAGCCAGGCAAGGGGTGTGCCAGGGGGGAGGGGAGAGTGATAGCAAGCAACGACTATGTGAACATTTTCGCACAGCAAGCAGAAGCGGCGTCAGAGCCCACTTGTCTTGGTGGCTGCATTTAAATTTCCGCTGAATTGCGGGCTCTGCCTGCCTGCTCTGCTGCTGCTCTGCTTGTGCTGCTGCTGTGCTGCCTTGTGAGCCTGCTTATAAATCTTAATTAATTAAAGTGTACACACAACAATGAGCAACGCAAGAAAAAGAAGTTAAACAAATCGAAGTGATCGATAGACGAATGCGAGATGCGCTGAAAAGAAAGTTTAGCTTGGCATATGTAGATCACTTTCTGCCCGAAACATTCTGTAATTAACAGCTGACAATACTCTACTTTATACTCTGCCCTGGCAACTGACCAGCATAGCTAATGTACCCCACATTCTCTGACACTGTTGGCTTTGTCGGCTAAGCTGTTCTAAGCTTGTCCAGTCCGCTGTGCCACAAACTTCGTCAACTTCTCGACGAAGTTTGTCCGTTTGTCAACACCGCGTGAACCGCGACATTTGTGTCGTCATCATCTCTCTGGCTGCGTCCAGCTCCAGCTCCAACTTCAACTCCATCTGCAGCGTCCAACTTCATCTTCGTCTTTGTCTTTGTCGCTTGTTTTTGTCGCTTGTTTTTGTGTCGCTGTTCGGCTGATCATCAAACGGCCCAAGAACAGTTAGCAGCACTTCTCCTTCTCTCTCTCTTCCTCCCGCTCTTCCTCCCTCTTTTCCCTCTCTCTTCTTCCTCTCTCTCCTCCCTGCTTCTTCTACTTTTTCGCTTCTAATCGAAATGATTTTGCTTAATTCATCTTAATTAGACCCACGAAGGAGGAGCGCGCAAAGTTTGCTGACCGTTTGCGCGGCGCAGCTGAGCCAAAGAGTAAACACAAATAAGAAATGAAAATAATAAGAATAAGCAGATGTGCTGCTCGAGGAGGGGTATAAGTGTTTCTTGGAGGGGAAGGTAGGGAGGGGAGAGGGGGTTTTATTTAAGAGCGTATCATTGGCCTGGCTATTTATTTTAATTTTAATTTGCGCTTTTGCGCGCCTCTAACAGCCATTTGCCGTTAGTTAGCTCCGAATCCTCTTCTTCTTCCTCTTCTTGGTCTTCTTCCTCTTCTTCCGCCGCTTCTTCTTTATGTTCTGCGCCAGTTTTGTTTGTCTTCTATGCGAAGTTCGTGCTAAAACACGCAAAATGAAAGATGAAAGCGCTTGATGAGCTGCACTTGTGCCGCAAGCATCGCTCTCCCCTCCCCTCCTTTCCTTCCCCACTACTTTCCACTCCCCCTCTTCACCAGCCTCCTTCTCCTCCTGTGGCACGTCCAGTGCTGCCGACTTAAAGGCAATCTAAGCGCACTTAAGCAAACCGGAAAATAACCGAAATCTGCTGCTTAATTTGCCACAATGAGAGCAGCGTCTCATTGAAATGTCTCAATTGAGCACAGTCTGCTGGAGAGAAGGGGTGTACAAGGGAGGAGAGGGGAAGTGCAGCCACAGTTCCTCTAGTAATTAAGGTCGACGAGGGGAATAGAAGATGTGAGAGAATACACGAAACAGAGACATTGTAAAATTAAATCTAATCATTATACACTTGCAGAGGGTAAATTAATTCCAGCAAGGAGTTTGCAACGCATTTTAGAAGATATCTTCGACGCCATTAAGTATATATATTCTGGATCTGCATCGCTAGGGCAGTCGATATAGCCATGTCTGTCTTCAAGTCCCTCCACTTTGGAGCTGTCTTAATGAAACTTGCTTCTTATTGCTGCACGCTGTATAAAAGTCAGAATAAGCAGCATCGGGCCGATATATCGTATAGCTGCCATAGAAACTATCGGTCGATCGAAGTTATTTGTCAATATATTGCAACCAAATTTACTACATCAAAGTTTTCTACGTATATAATATGCATATTAAGTTTCATTCAAATTGGGCTACTATAACACAGGAACAATCGTTCGAAATGAAAGGGTTTGTATGAAGACCTGCGCTGATTTATACTTAATAACTTAATTTATTTATTGAACATTATGTAATAACTTAACTTAGTTTATGCTGAACAAAGTAAGACATAATATTGAACATACACATTATCATACAACGCTGCATCATTATTTATAACTAGTATTGCCACAATCAGAGGAGATAAGAAACTGTGAAGGTATAAAATTTCTGCCGTTCTTCCTCGATTTGAGATGTTTTCATGTTTTAAATAAATAAATCAAAATTTAGTTCAATAAATCTAAAGGGAATCAATGCTAGTTTCCACATTATTCTCTGTAGATTAATTAAATTTATTTCCTTATCTCTAATTGTGTTTACAACAATTAATTATTGAAGTTTATTCATTTCATCCCTTCTTTAGTAATTTAATATTCAATTTACTTACAAGCTTCAATTTTAAATTTATTTGTATTGCTTAGAGGAATATATTTAATCATAAAAACATATACTTAAATATGCTTTAATTAAATTTAATTATTTAATATTACTAGAACTTTAATTAAGATGCACCAGTTTGATTAATTATATTCAACTAAGATAAGACTGAAGTCAGTCTTCAATGAAGTCTGCTCTCCCCGCTCTCATGGCAAAGTCAGGTAAGATTTTAATGACTGAAGGAAAACAAATTGCTCAAAATGTTGCTTAAAGATTATTTCGAAATTTATTCAATTGCAGACTCTCGTGAAGACCAACACACACCCTCCCCACCCCTCCTACCCACGCCCGTGGCAGCAATCTTCAGCTTGCAGTATAATTTTCAGGTTTTGCCCCCTCGCGTTAGTCAGCGACGATGACGATGGCAGCAACAAGTGTTGCACTTAATTTGCATGCAACATGCGACAGTATTTGCAGCGCAATATACCGCTCAACGCAGGGTGCGACACCCCCCCCCCCTCTCCTCTTCCTCGCCTTCTACTCCTCTCCTGCTGCTGCTTGCAACCTCGCCCTCGCTTGTCCCTTGTCGCGCATTCTCAGCGCTCCCCAGCAAAGATTTGCATACAATCAAAGTGAAGCGAAATTGATTTGCCACTTTGCTGCTGTCGTCGTCGCCGCTGCTGCTGCTGCTGCTGGTCTTGCTGCCGCTGCTGGTGTTGCTGCCGCTGCTGCCGTTCCCGGTTTCAATTTAGCAAATGGCATCGCTCGCCTGCTCAATTATTAATTTTTGTCGCGTGCCGCCAACGCCAACAGCAGTGACGTCACAGCAGCAGCGACGGCAGCATCAGGATGAGCGGCAGCTGCTGCAAGTTTCTGTGGGCGGCAGGGGGCGTGGGCAGAGGTGGAGGAGGTGTGGAGGAGGAGGAGGCGCTGGCGTTGAACTTGAAAAATGATTGCGCATAATTGAAATCGAAATGAAGCGCAGCTTTTTTGTTAATGTCAGTCGGAAGCGGCAGGTAGCGACAGGCAACAATGCTGCACGGGGCAAGCCGAGCTGAGCCGCATCTGCAGCAGCTGCTGCTGCCAGGCAGCCAATTTGTGACTCGTTAGATACCCTGTAAACCCGGCAGCACAAAGGAAGTGAAGGAAGTGCCCATCCAGTTGGAGTTAAGCTTGTCATATTTGTTTGGCTCACTTGCAAGTATTTTTAGTATATATAAAGTACGTTTGGTATTTTCTTTTTTATTTTTGCTGCATTGTTGTCTAAAATACGAGTACTCACTCTACAGGGTATTTTACTCAATTAAAGTAAAAACTTAATTTTGATATCGTATTTCTTTGATATTTGTGTTTCTCTTCAGTCCAAATGTTCTTCACTTGCCTTTTATCTCTACTTGCCCTGGCACAGGGTATTTACAGGTCGTGCAGCAGCTGCTTAGCTGATTTTTATGATAAATGTGGGCGTTCAAGTTGCGACTTTTGGCAGCAGCGGCACCTGTACGAGTACCTGCGTGGGCGGGAGGCAGCGGGAATGTGGCAGGCGCAGGGACTGTGGCAGGGGTGGGGGCAGTGGCAGTGGCAACTTGGCGTCGTTGTGTTAGCAACCTCTGGTTAAGTATGTCAGCTCGGCTGCTCCACTCAATTTGTTAGATATGTCAGACACGGAGCGAGCCAAAAATAACGCATAGCACGCATTGTTATTATCGATTGCCCTGGCAGGCCAAGGAATTCGGCCTCTCGGGCTGCTCCAACTTGGATCAGGTATCTATGAATAGTTCCCGATTGTCCGACTCGGCCAGATGGCACATAATTATAATAAATATTTCACAAAAAGCAAGACAGACACACAAGATAGGGGAGAGAGAGAGAGAGAGAGGTATAGAGAGGGGGAGGGGGGGAGCGAAGGCGAGCATGTTAGCAGACAAGCGTGAGAATTTTCCGTTTGGGTCTCTCGAACGCCTTGCAATTATATAATTAATTATTTAATTCAAAAGAAAATTGTCTGTGGCATGCAACCCATGGACAGGCAATGGAGCCGCACCGGAAAGGGAGTGTAGTGCCCTGCAGACAGTGAGAGAAAGAGAGGGGAGTAGGTTGACTGTTCAGATATGCAAAGACAGAAAAATATAGTCTAGAAATTAAAGGGAATCTATCGAGACTTTAATAGCAATGCGAGGTGATCAATGTACCTGGCTATGCAGGTTATACTGGTTGTTATGGCCATTATGCAATCGTGCGCAAGGGAGAGCATGCTATCTCTATCTCCCTCTGGTCTGACCAGTGTACCCACAATGGGTGATACATTTGCAAAAGCCACACGGAAAACCGCATGAAATCACATAAATTAAAATAACTCTATTAACCTGAACAAATTTATATATTTTGACCAGAAGCATTTTTTGCACACACAAACACACACACACACACACGGCTTGTTGTGACAATAACGACAGAGAAGAGAGAGACAGAAAATGAGAGGGAAAGAGAGGCCTAGAGTAGTGGAAGGGAGAGAGAGAGGAAGCACGAGAGGAGGCGACGCTGCTTTGTATTTTTGGTTAAAGCAAGCGCAAATTTATTATCCTTGACTCCCGCTGTTCCCTAGCCTAGTGCGCCTCATACCCCACACTACTCCACCCTCCCCCTTCCCCAGCCACTTCGCTCTGCTGTCCTGCCTGCCAATTGTTGTTCACTGTTCGTTGTTGTTCCGGTGGCCCGTTAACTATGCGCCATTTAAGCACCTGCTGTGCGGCTGCCCCAAAGCTCTCACATCCGCCGCTATGCGAACTGCCCCTCAAATCAGTACCACTACCCACCACCCCTCTCCCTCTCCCTTGGCAACGTCATAGTGCGCCCTACCGCGCACCCTACACAGTCCCCCTACCACTCCATCCCCACGATGTATGTCCCCATACATCATTGCGCCGCAAATGTTTATTGGAACTCTGCACTGCGGGGCGTCTCTTCCTCGCTCCTCCTCGCTCTCCTTCTCACTCTCGCTCTTTCTCTCTCTTTTTCTGCTCTTCTCTTCGCCCCCGCACTTCACGTGCCAACTGCGACGAGCTTTTAATAGTTTTGTGCGCCAGTTCTCGTAATGCTTTATTTATTTTTAATCATAGAACAAATACGGGACGACGCCCGGAAAATATGGCCCGTCATTTGTTCGACGATATGTGCAAACAATTGGCGCATTAAAGCCAAGCACGATATAAATTAAAGCAATTTAAGCAGCGCGCCAGCGGAAACAGCATTCAACTAGAAATGAAATCAAATTGGATTGCGGTTTAAGAGTATTTAAAGCATTTCAGATATTTGAATGTAACTAACTAATTCATTTTAATAATGTTTTAGTATGTTTATTCCGTACTAATCAAGTCTCTTAAAGAAGGAACTTCGGGTTATTCATTTCTCTGTGAATTTTAGATGGTATGAAATGTTTATTTCTTATGAATAAGATCTTTAAGGAACTTCAGTATCAATACATTAATTTCCTTTAAGCTTTATACAATATGTTTATTTCTTTTAGTTGAGATCTTTAGTGTATATTCAGTATATTCATTATTATAACAATGATTTCTAAATGAGTAAATATTTAAAATAATTTTATAATCATTTGTAAGCGAATTTCAGTTAATATTATACGTTTATTCATTAATGATAAAATTTTTAAAGAACCTTCATTATCAGATATAAAAGATTGTTTATTCCTTACAAGTTAAATATTTAAAGGAACTTCACGTATTAATACGTATCAATCACGTTCCAAGTGAATTTCAGCTAATACAATATGATTATCATATCCTTATTCATCAGATCTTAAAAGGCATTTCTGTATATTCAGTGTGACCATTTCTCATTAAGTATATCTTAAAAGAAACTTCACTATCAAAACATTCATAAGTAAGTGAATTTAAGATAATACCTCAAGTTTTTTCCTTACTCATCAGATCTTTAAAGCAAATTCAGTATCTTAAGTATATTAATTTCTTATAAATAAACTTGCCCAAGCAATTTCAGTATCACTTTCCTCACTTCTTTACTGACTAGCTTTCGAGTGATAA
This sequence comes from Zaprionus africanus, assembly GCA_018151435.1. Taxonomy (NCBI): domain Eukaryota; kingdom Metazoa; phylum Arthropoda; class Insecta; order Diptera; family Drosophilidae; genus Zaprionus; species Zaprionus africanus. The sequence continues at coordinate 1,728,164 of JAECXB010000096.1, forward strand.
AGCACGATGTTGTAGAGAGAAAGAGAGAATGAGAGCTCTTTAATTATGCAGATCCTCAGCACACGATTCGCAATGGCATCGCTTGGGATTCGCAATTGGTTTAAGCTCTTCGATTGAGTGAAAAAAACGAGCCATAATAACAGTCTTCTTCGCCGGTGTCTCATTTGCGCGAGTCGCGCGAGCTCTTTAATCGGACAGATCTTTATGGAGAAGCCGCTGCTTGCGACAGCCAGAGACTAGAGACGACTGGCAGGCTATAATTAAAATGTCCACTGAATTCAGTCGCGAATCATATTGGAAAATGTTGTGTGGCACTAATAATCAACTCGCTGACTCGCCATAGCGAAGCCAGCACATTAATTTGTCGAGCTACCCTCGCCGGCCATGAGCCTCTAATTTAGTAGCCGTTTTCTGGTAATATTGGAACAAGAGACCGCAGGCTGCCGCTTGACGGACGGACTGGCTAACCAGAGGGGGCAGCGGGTAGAAGGGGGAGGCAAGAGGAATCTCTGTTAGGTTCGATTCTGGTTCTTTGACGTAAGTTGAGCAAGGGCCGCAAGCGTTTGACAGTCACTGCGATTGTCGTCGTTGTCGTTGTCGACAAGGTTCTTGTTGTTGTTTCTATACATCGTGTAATCGTTATTAGCTTTGTTGTTGTTGCATTTAAATGACCATTTGATAGCACTAACAACTGCCCAACTGGCAGCAGTCAGCAACAGCAGCAGCAACTGCTCATCACCATGGCAATCATCAGACTTGGACTGCGACTTCGACTCCATTTCCATCTCCAACTCCAACTCCATCTCCAGCTCCAACTACGTCTACGATGACTCGAACTCGAGCTGGAACTTGGTCTGCGAGTCCCACTTGAAGTCTCGCCTCGACTCGTTCATTATTTCAAGTCAATTAATCAATCATTTTAGTAAATGCTTGAAATGCTCTTTAACATTTATTTTTTGACCACAATTTCGTTGGCTCGCGGCCCGGGCCCTGGATGACAGATGGCCAAGGAGGGGCACGGTCTATGCAGGGGGGAGGGGAAACGGGGGAGGACGGGTGCCCTGCAGCGAAAATTGTGTATCAAGTTTGCCATTAACTGAAAATGAAAATGGAAATGAAAACGAAGCGAGCAAGGCCAAGCGAAAGAGTTGAAAGCGCAAACGAAAACTTATTGAAATTAAATGGGAAAACATTCGTTTAACTAAGTCGAAAATACTGAATTATTCAGCCAACAGAATGAATAATTATTCTGAGTGTGGAAAGCGAATAATGTTGCACAGCTTTGGATATTTGCCAAATAGATGGGCAGCCAAAAAAAACATGTATCAAATCAACTACAGTGAATGAAGTTCCAATGTATGCGGCGCACAAATACCTCGCAGTTCATTCTGAAGAACTCTGGTTAATTATTTATTTAATTCTTTATTAATGAGTATTGAATAAAAAATGTTTTTGCGTAATTGATGTTTATGAAGTTTGGAAGTTAGAGAAAAGGGAATAAAGAATCTACAAAAAATTAACTCATTGAACCTTCATAATTGTATTTCCTGTCCAGTTTTGTGCTAATTTCTAATCACCTTTCTACAAAGTGCATATACCCTTGTTCCCCTAGCTTAAAGGGTACATAAATTATGCAGAAAATTGAGCGAAAATCAAATGTGATCAAATTTGAAATTGAGTGTGAAATTGCGGGAATTCGATATGGTCACTGGGGGCAGGGCGATAAATCAAATGCCATCAGCAAATACTTGTCTGTATACAGTTATTATCAATTCCAACTGGCCAAACTGTTTATGGGGAATGCAGAAATCGCACTATATAGCGAGACTAGGCAGAGCAGAGCGAGCTCGCTTCTAATTGCATCAAGTCAATCACAAAGCGCGATAAGTTAGGGCAGGTTCCTTCCTCCCTCACCCCCTCCCACATCCACCCACTTTGCTTGCACAACTGTGCAGATCTTTCTTTCTATAACCAACTAACTGCAATGACCCATTTTTGCAAATTAACTGCTGCTGCTGCCGTTGCCGTTGCTTCTGCCGCCAGCTGCCACACGCCTTGCCCCAAAAAACTTTTACATGCAGCGAACCTCTAATCAGTCTACACAGTTCTCGCCAGTCGCCCCCCCCCCTCCGCTCACCCGCCATTTTTGCACCTTGTTGTTGCAGCTTCCGCATCCGCTGTGCGGCAACTCTCCTTCTCTCTCTCACTCTCGTTCTCTCTCTGTTTGGCACGCCTTCGACTTGCACTTCGAGTGCGAGCTGCAAGTTTGCGCTTTCTAATTAAGCGAGTACGCAATCTTTTTTATTGTTGCTGCTGTAATTTGTCCTCCAATTCCCGCCCACCCCGCTCCCTTCCTACCCCCTTCCCCCTTGCTGCAAACATGTGGAAAACGTTAATGGCGTTTTGGGGCAGTTTCGAAAGTTGGCAACAGTTGGCGGCGCCGTCGACAACTCTGCAATCATTTCAAAATACGTTGATAGTTTCAGATTTGCGTTTACACTCGTGTGAGTGTGTGAGTGTGTGAGTGTGTGACTACTAATGCCATGCGACTATCAAAGCAACGGCAGACAACAATATTTAATCACAACTTCCTGTACGCAGTTTGAGTTTCTTTCTTATAATTTTATTTTGTGTCTTTTTTGTATGTTTTGTTTTGTGTTTTTTTTCTGACTTTTGATTTGCTGGCCAGCTGGGCGTGGGAAAAAGCTTAAGGCGTCTGGGTGTGCACAGATTAAGGCAGAGTCAAGAGACTCCAACTAGCGCCAAATGAGCCGCGAATATACGCCCAGAGAGAGACACAGAAGGAGGGAGAGAGAGAGGGAGATCTGTGAACGTTTTATGGGCCAAGGCGAGGCTGACTGACTGAATTGGAATTTCCGTCATTGAATCTTCTGTCACTGTGCGAAATGAAGTCGAAGACTTTAGAATTCTGTGAAACTGTTAACCTCCCTCTCTCTCTCTCTCACTCTCTCTCTCTCTTTCTCTCTCTTTCTCTTCTGGCTGTGTCTCTCTTTCTTTTTCGGCCATAAATTATGATTGAAATATTATCGAGCTTGTAGTTCGCTTATCTTTTAATGAGAATTTCACAACCAAGGGAGCTACGCATGAACGTGTTATATATAGCATACATATACATAAATATATATATGTATTTATCTGAGGCCTATCCGCGATTTGCATATTTTCTCGTTATTCGTATTTCGAGTGGCCTGCATCAATCGCTGTCACCAGAAAAGAGAAGAAGATAAACTAAATGTGAAGTTAGAAAACAGAACGAGAATAGACAAAGCTACCTTCGGCATGCCGATAGTTTTATACTCTAGCAGGTTCTTAGCTGCTCCGATTTTTCCTATACTAGTGCCATATAATGCTGCAGAGTTGAATATCATGTTTTATATTCCGATTTTTATGTCTTAGTTTGATTAATTGTGATAAAAAAGTGAATTCTGAAATCAAAACTGTTTTTCTTACAAAAACTTTAATTTTAGTCAATAGTTACTATGGCAGCTATATGTTAAAGTGGTCCGATTTTAATGCAATTTTATTCACATAATTTTTATAAAGAAATAGTCCAATTTAGTAATTTTGGTTGCAATATCTTTACGAATAACAAAAATCAGCCGATAGTTTGTATGACAGCTACACGATATATTAGTCCCAGACTTCTCGCTCCGACCTATATACTGCGCTTAGCAATAAAAAGCATGTGTGCCAAGTTTCATCAAGATATCTCTACAACTGAGAGACTAGTTTACATTTGCAACAGACAGACGGATGGACAGACTGATATACGGACACACGGACGGACGGACAGGGCAAAGTCGCTTACTCTGGTGATGCTGATTCACAAAATAAATACTTTATAGGGTCGAAAGCAAGCTCGTGCATTGCAAGCTTCTATCAGTATCTGATAACCAAATGAGTTACCAGTCAGTCAGTCTTCACTGGGTATCTCCTGGGTCTGCACACCCCACAGATGGAACAACACACAGTGCAGTCGAAGTGTTTCAGAAATTGACAGGAAATTAATGCGAAATTGTCAGATCGAAGACATCGGCGATCGAGTCGAACTGGCAGATACAAAGATACAACTTGCCAGCTAGTCGAGTATCTTTCAGATACTCCTACAGACGTTCCGACACTCGACTCGACGCGAACTTGTTCTGCGCACGCGTTAAACACGCGCGCTAATTTCTGCGCGTTAATTATGCGACGAGTTATACGGTCGACCCCAGCTCCCCCCTCTCTCCTTCTTCACTCCCCTCTCGGAGATGTTGGCGAACAATATCGGAATCATATCAATATTCAAATGAGCCAGCTGCCCCGCCTCGCCCCCCGCGGCGCCAGGCCTCTTTTGGCCGTGTGCGTTTTGTTTTGATTGCTCGGGCCTTTTGTTAGCAAATTTATGGGCATCACCCCCTCCCTCCCCCCTCAATCTTGAGCTTTTGTAGAGCGAAGCGACAGTCAGACACGCTCGATTGCCGATTGCCAAAGTGGAATCGATTCCGTTGTCGATTTCGGGCCAAGAACTGCGGCTGCCTTGGTTACCCCTTTTGCTGGAGAACTCGTTTGCACGGGGTATTGCCAAATATGCGAATGCGACACCCCGAAAGCGAAGCTATTGAAATTTAGAAAGCTACTGAATTTCAATTTCAATCTCGATTAATCGGCAAATTCATTCGATATTCGCAATACACTCACAGCAAATATGTTTGACCCCGTGCAGAGGCTCGATTTAATGCGAATCTGACTTTAGTTATTATTATTAATGTGTTATGGGGTTAAGTGGGAGGTAGAGAGAGAGGGAGGAAGAGAGAGAGAGAGAGGGATAATGGGAGGGAGAGGGAGAGCACAACTGAGAGTTGTTTTCTGGCTGCAAGCTCAGCGTCTAATGCCACCATAAGCAGCAGCTTTTCCAACTCTTATCTATGTTGCCATTCGCAGTTGTTTTCACTTAACTTCAATATAGAACTGCCCCCTTTCCCCTTCCCCCTCTTTGCACATCCTCTACGCCAGTGGCAACCCCATACAAATCCCAGAGTATTTCATATTTCGTATTCGATTGCAGCGCGTTGTGCACATTTTTATTTACGATATTCACACTCACATTCACACACACACACACACACACACACACACACACACACACACACACACACACACACACACACACTACTTAATCTGCGCTTAAGCTTAGGCCAGCGATTTAAACTGTTGAAGCAGTGTGGAAGCTTTGTCAGGGGCGTAGCTGGCGAAGGGGGCCCAAGGGGTGTGCAGAGACTTCTCGAGCCATGAGCGGATTTTGTGCATGTTGCCTGTCGGCTTTAAACGTCAAACTCAACTCAGTTCCTAGAGGGGGTGGCTACTGTATTTGCCATAGTTGTTGCTGTTGTTGTTGCTGTTGTTGGCCAAAACTGTTGGTTAATAAATTGTTGGCTAAGCGTCGATTCTATTTTTGCCCATCGCAGCCTCCTCTCAAATTGTATTTTATTTATTTATTTGTTTGTTTGTTATTTTTCAACAACAATTCGCTTGTTGATGTTTTGCCTGCGCCAGTGTCGCTGCTGTTGTTGTTGTTGTTGTTGTTGCTTTGTGGTTGTTTGTGTTGTTGCGATTGTTGTCGCTGTCTAATGTTCATTAAACGCTTCCGCCTTTGAAGGCAAATGATGAACAAGATGAATTTGATGAGAGAGAGCAGAAATACTTCAAAAGCTGTTGGACAAATTTATCAGAAGACCGACAAAAGAAACACGATGAACATGTTGAAGAGAAATCGCAGCACACATCTGAATTGTAGATACCCTCACAAGTAACATATTTTTATATTTATATATATATATGATTATGTTTGTATATTTGTGTGTGTGTTTTTTAATCCCAGTAGTTTCCTTATTGTTTTTTTTTAAAATAATTATTATTAATATTATCTTACATATTCTTCTGTCTCCTGATTACTTCACAACTTTTAATCAACTGACTTTGACGTCTCTCTTCGACAACTCTTGCCCCGATTCTTCCTGCGACTCTTGTTGCGACTTTCTACTTCACTTTTAGCCCAGCCAACCTTAGGCAATACTGGCAACATATCTTTGATCTGGCAACTCTCTTCTTGATTATTTGTTTTCCATTCCTGATTGACTATTTGCCCTTCACATATTTAATGAGCAACTTATTACTTCTTTTAAAGTGTTTTAAGGAAGGTCTAATCTTGTATTATGAATGTATAATGAATAGGAACATATATACATATATACACGAGTTGTATAGTTGAATTGAACATCCTCACTTAATCAATGACTTCCCTGCGCTGCTGATATGCCTCCACTTTTGTAGGGGGCAAATGCCAATGTCAAAAGGCAAAAGGAAAACGCAAATGAGCGCGAAAGGGCGTAGGCGAGGCAGTGTACGATAAACGGCTTTGCATAAGAGGGGATGGATGGCGAAGGGGGAGAGAGAGAGAGAGCAGTTGGGGAAGCCAATGGAGCCAACAGACTGGCAATTGGGCATAAATTTCTGGCACAATTACAACGCAATCAACTTAATTACATTGAATAATTAGAGATGAGGCTGCTGCTGAGCCGTAAAGGGGGCGGGCAAGGGGGAGAGCAGGTCAGTTGGACAGAGAGCAGCAACAGGAACAGAAGCAGCAGCAGCAGCAATGCTGGCGCCAGTCAAGATGCTAAGCTGTCCAGCTGCCCGACTGCTTCATATAGCGTTGATCTTGACAGGATCGACAACCGCCTGAATGTAAACATTTGTGTGGGCGTGGCCAGAGGGGGGAGGGCAAACAAAGGAGCAAACAAACAAAGAGACGCACAGAAGGAGTGAAAGAGAGAAGGAGCGAAGGAGAGATCAATGCGAGGCAACATGAATGACTTAGACAGCAAAAAAGGGGACCATACAAGGGCAGAGGTTGCGAGGAGAGTAAAGGGGGAAGGGGTAAGGCAACTAGGCTGGGGGAGGTACCAGCAGAAGAAGCTGCCATTGTGTGGGTGCGCTTCAATTGAAATGCTAAGGGGCAAAGCGACTCGCATTGTTGTTGCTGCTGCTGGTGCTGCTGCTGCTTCTGCTCTTGCTGCTGCTGTTGTGGCATGCAAATTAAAAGGCAACCTCGCCTTCCATTCAGCGGCCCACAATGCGATGCGGTACTACAATAGTCCAGGCAAATCGCTCTGAATCAAAGAGCTCTTCCTGTTTTTCGATCATTGTTGAGTGCTTGCATTGTGGAGAGTCCCTCTCGCCCAAATTGGAGTACAGAAAACAGTCGATTGAAGTTAATTAATCCATTTGGCTGATTAGACAGTTTACCCAACCTCAATGACGAATACTATGAGTGCATTCGTGAATGAGTTCCTTAACCCGGCGCGTGGGCAACCCACAGAGCAGCATTGTATGCGAAGAACCAAAGATCACAGAATGATCATAGAATGATCTCCTCTGTTCTATTCTATTCTATTCCATTCTTCTTCTTAGCTCATTCACTCGCGTAGAATTTGACAGGTTTATGATCCATAAATCGCAGCCTTCGACTGCAGTGACAACTCTATTCATATTTCTGTAATCTATGCCACATGGCCTGACTATTATAAAACATTTAAGACCTCAGAGCCATTGAGCTCTGATTCCGAGCAGGTGCCGTAAAATGCCCCCGAGTGAGAGATGTGGAGAGGGGCAGACGGATGTGGTGGCAACGTTGGGTCCGTTAAAATGTTAACGGATTCGTGGAAGGGCGGCAGCGCTCGTAAATGCGCTCGAACTGGAACTGCGACAGCGAATGGCACAGAAAGGGGTCTCCCAGGGTTGGGGAGGGGGTGAGCTTGAAGTTATTAAACAGCATCTTGTGGCTATCAGGCCACAGATTCATTGCTAAATAGACAGATAAAGAGATGGATGGCCAGGCTGCCTCTGCGTGGCTGAATAAATGAAAATTAGTCGAAAATATTTTCGTTTTAATTGGACGTCAGCCTTTGTGCCATAAACTTTACGGTGCCTCAAAACGAACCCAACCGGTTCGGCTCGCGCACCAAATTGGGCAAGCAACGCCAGTCGAGGCGCCACCACCAGCAGCACTAGCAGCAGCAGCAGCCTCCAACTGTTCAATCGGTCAATCGCTCAACCGCTCAACTGTTCAACCGCTCAACTATTCAGGCCAAAGTTTTTGCGATCCGGTTGGTTCTCGGCGGCGCTCGGTTCTCATGACAGCGCGCCAAAGTTGGTAGCCAGAGATTAGCTGTAACCAGAGACGCGCCAACATGCGACTAATAGAACTATTACACATTATCGAAGTGCAGTCTACAGTGCGATGGGGGGGGGGGTCTCTTCTAAGCGTAGGCCGTTCGACATTGGCGTTCCCATGGTCCCACGTCTGTCCAGCTACCTGGCAGCGGACACCAGCTGCCAGCTCCAGCCTCAGCTACAGTTCCAGCTTTGGCTTCGGCACCGGCTCTGGCTCTGTCGCTGTCGCTGGCTCTGGCTCAGGTGTGGCTGCCTCTTTGCGGCCTGCGCGTGTTGAAAATTGTTAAGCACTCAACTGGAAAGTTGTCTACAGATTTATGGCCAGCAATGGAGCTGGAGCTGGAGCTGCTGCTGCTGCTGCTGCTGTCGATGTTGTCGGTGTTGCAGTCGAGTCTCATATTTGGTCGCCTGTCTGCGCCTAACTGGGCCGCGCACAGGTGTCTCGGGCTGGCAAAGAAAAGAGCGCAAAAAAGGCTAAATCTAGCGGGCACTACAAATTATTGTGAGAAAAATCAGCTGTATGGGAGTTTTGGTTCTGTCAGCGAATCTGTTACCAGGCCGAAGCGAAGCCGAGTCCGATTGATTGACGGCCCAGCGTCGGCGCCACTTGCCACTTGCCACTTGTTGTTGCCCAAGTTGGCAAACTTGGCGAGTCGGCAACAATTTGTGTTATTCAAGAGTGCCTAAGTGGACACATTTCCAGTTATTGAAAGGGGCATTTGCAAAGTAGAATGCAGATAAGATTGCAAATAAAGTTGAAAATAATGAACATATTAGCGAAAATTATAAATGCAAATGGTGCTGAGAATAATGATGAATTAGTGATGGGAATAATAATGAAATTATTAATGAAAAATGTAATGCGACTACTAATTAAAATATTAATGGAAACGTAGGGAAAATATTAATGAAAAACTAATGCAAGTATTAATGAAAATGCTAATGAAAGAATCAATGAATGCAAAGAGCAATAAATATTGTAATCGAAATAAAATGAAGACAAGATTGCAAATAATGTGTTAAATAATAAACATATTAACGAAAATTATAAATGGAAAAAGTGATAAAAATAATAATGAAATCATCAATGAAAATTGTATTAACATTAGTAATTAAAATATAAATATGGAAGCGATGATACATAAAAAGTGATGAAAATAATAAATAAATTCCAATGTAATAAAATGAGAATACTAATGAAAAATTATTAGGACACATAAGGAAAATATAATTGAAATGAGTAATAAAGGACTTAATGAAAGTGGTAATGGAAGTTTCAATGCATGCTTACACTAATTAAAAATTTGAATGAAAATACTTTTCAGAAAAATAATGAAAATAGTAATGCTAATATCATTAAATTGAGAAATTATTCATAAATAGTGATTGTCAATAATAATAAAAGAGACCAGATAATTCGTAACAAAGAAAACAATCAAAAGATAATTTAAAATATTTATTTACAATACTGAAAACCGTTTTAAACATCTATGTAGCCAATTAAACAAGCAATAAAATAATTTAATACGAATGACAATGCAAAACTTTGTCAGCCATTTCTTAGAAGCCCATTCACAGGTATTCCAGCTTCCTTAACCAACACTGAAGCAACTAATTATAGAATGACTTCCATGTGGTAGCATTGCAGCGATCGAATGTCGCGCATATCGATAACAATCGAGCTAAAAATGTTGTCGCTCTCTTTCTCTCTGTCTCCCGACTAACCGCACATAATGCGCCACTTCCAGCGAGCTTATGCTCTAAAATTCTCGGTAGACAAAGCCCCCCCTCCCTTGAAGTTCCCCTTCTATCAGTCTCTACTGCCCCCCTCCGGCACACTGCTGCCCGGGGCAACTCGTTGGCTGTCTTCGGCTGGCATTTTTAGGGCTACACGCCACAAAAACCGCAAGAAATCAATTCCAAGAAATTGTTTGTCTTCCGCTGCTGCGACGCAAAGGGCGCCGCATCGCTTGTTGCATGGCCACCGATTTTGATACTATATATTAACATACACACACACCATACACAAGACATAGAGTGTGTATAGAAAATAAATCGGCGCATTTGCCACGCTTCATTGGAGTCCAAGTTGGAGCCGGAGTTGGAGTCCGATTCCGTTTTCGATTTCGATTCTGCGTCCGATTCCGAATCCAAATGCGCGCCAGCTGCCGAGTGGCTTCATTATTGATGGTTTATTAACACGGCATGAGGTGTTGACTGCTGTCCCATTTAGCCCCAGACCCAGCGCCAACCCTTCCCCTCAGTTCGGGCACCGCCCTTGCACATGACTCTCTTTCCCCACATGAGTATGGAAACCCGTTGCGGCTTGCTGCAATTTTGCGCGCTTACTTTGTTTCTGTATTTTCTTTTCTCTCTTTTTGTTTTGTTTTTGGGTTAATTTTATCGGCTACAAAAAGTATGATGATAAAACTGAAACTAAGTGGCGAAAGGAAGTGAAAAGCGGAGAAGCTCGAGAGGCGTCGAAGAAGCCCGAATGGGCACAGCAGCGACTTCAGCATCGGCTGCAACTTCCACTCTTCCGCGACCCATCACGATGACGCCAAGACAAACTCTACCTTTGCTACTCTCTCTTTCTCTCTCACTACATCTCTCTTTCTCTCTGCCTGCCAAACGATCATCGAAAATGAAACCAAAACAAACACATTTATAAGGTGCGAAAGTGCGAGGAGCGACATTAGCTATGCGGAGAGACCTCAAATACCGCTCGCTCCGCTAATGACAGCGAATTTAAACATACACTCTGATAGTGTGTGTATGTGAGTGTGCGTGTGAGTGTGTGCTGCATTATTATCTTAACAAACACATCGCACATTAACGCCATGCTCAATTTGGCCGCGACAAGGCAACGAGATGCGGGCAGCGAACGGAAACAAAAAGGTAGCACATATGCGTTATATGATCTATAGAATTGGTGAGGACAAGGCGAGAAGAGCAATGAGAGAGAAGAAATAGAAGAAGAGAGAGGAAGAAGGTAGCTGTGGGCGGGAGGGAAACAGTTATCTAAGCCGGATTGCATCATCACCTCTTACCCACTCAGAAACTTTATTGATATCAAAGTTTTCTCACATTGATCGCTGCAATTCAAGCCATATAAATAATGCAATTAGTGCAAACTTTGGTGAAAACTTTTACGGGCATAAAACTCTAAACTTTGACAGGTTGGCTGCCTTAGAAGTGACCCCTGCCCTCTGGTACTGGCACTTAACCCTCGCAAATCGCCATCAGTTTGGTTTTTTGTTGCCCTGAATTATGCAAAACATTTAACAGATTGCAAAAATATCTGAACATTCACTGGCAGGTTTCAATTAAAGTGGTTTAATTAGATGCAGACAGACAGACAGAAAGGCAGAAAAACTGACAGAGAAAGCAACGGACTTGTCTCCTGGCCCAAGGGCAGTTGCCGCTGCGACTGGCGAATGCGGTGCAAACTAATTAAAAACAAGCGCTTGGCCACTTGAGCAGCATGTAAAATAATTTCCAGGCTATTTTGGCAAACACACACACACACACTAACGCACACACACATGTGGCAAAGGCAGGTAGCGCCGGCACAAGTGAATACTGCGGTCCCAGGAAGCTATTTATAATTACCGTATGCGGACTTAGTTGTCCCAAACTTTTGCCGAGCAGCCGAGCTAAAATCCAATTTTCACACACACAAAAAAAGGACAAAAGTCGCAAGTGAACGAGCAAACAGTTGCAGCACATCTTGCGACAACACGCGGCATATGAGTCGAAGAAACAAGTTGAGAGAGTGGGAAAAGTGGGAAGGAGCGGGGAAGATGCTGCATTAGCAGTCAAGACTTATCAGATCGAACAGTTTGGCGACAGCTTCTAAGTATCGAGGGACGTTGAAATCCGTTAACAGAGAGTATATGTAGATATAAAGGATGTGGCTAGGTTAGCTATGATATATGGCATATAGATTCCTGTTCAATATTAATATCAACAGTAAAGTTAGATTATTTACAAAAGTTTAGCGACAGTTCGTACCCATCGAAAGCAGTAGGCACCCAATCATGAGCTATGTGATATATGGTGTAGCTATGCTATTGTGGGGCATATATATTCCTGATCAATATCAATGTCAACAAGTCACACTGGCCTGATTCGTTTGCCTCGATTGATCAAACTCGTCATAGAAACTATGTCTTATTTCTTGAATCGGAATGATACAGAATGCTCAAATATATGTATATATTGTGATATAGAAAAGATCGCCCTAAACTTGTTAGCTATCAAGATATTATACAGCCAAACACAGTAGCACCTTTAGTTGTGGTTAATTAAAAATGTGAAGCTTGTTCCGAGTTTTCCTTTGGCCATTTGCTGAAATTCTTTTCGTGAATAAATTATCGCCGCAGTTGCCTCAGCCTGGCAGTGCGGCCAATTCGCCTGCTCCAACTGTCAGTCAAAAGTCAAGCAGTCAATCAAACCGGGCAGGGTAGGGGTGTGAGTTGAAGGAGTGGGGGAGTGAGTTGATGTACCCAATAGCCTGGGGCAGCTTGTGGTTCGTCTGCCGACTGACTGCGACTAAATACTTCATTTATTTTATGAATAAAGCCAAACAAGCAAGTCGCAACTAGAGAGGAAACGTCGGGACAATGGCAATGTACACGATACAAGGGGACACACCCGCTGCACACACACACACACCAACACACACACATAGTGTCGAACGACTCTGGGCACTCAGCACAACACCCAGAAGCCACCCACTCGACACACAGCTTGAAGTGTTGGCAGCGACGATGACTTCCTGTTTATCTGCGTCTGGACGACGGCTCTGGCTGGCTGTGCTGCTGCTGCCTCGGCTGCTGTTGCCTCCAAGTGGCGTCCGTGCATGCTGAAGCATCCACTTTGGTGCCATTCACATGGCCTGCAACAGCCAAGGGGGCGGGGGAAAGCTGTGGTTAGGCGTGTTATATTCCAGCCTCAAGATGCAGCGGCAGCTGCTGAGTTGCTGAACTGCACCGCAGCCACGACAACAACCTGAGCTGGATCCGCTGTCTGCCTGTGCGCGTTGCTTGTGCTGCATGTGGTCGAGATGCCTTTGCACCGCACACACACTCACACACACACTCGCACACACAGCAAGCACGACAACGTTTATGGGCTGCTTTATTTATTTTTAATAAATTTTAATGCTGAAATAGAAGAACTTCATAAGGGCCAACAAACCCCGTTGTTGTTGCTGTTGTTGCTGCTGCTGATGCTCTGTGGGGTTTCTTGCCGCAAAATTATAATTTTTATGCCACATACTTAAAGATAAGATTACAAATAATTCATAATTGGGTTCATGCTAAACAGAAGCCGTCCAGGCCGGAGGAGAAGCCGGCAAAGAAAACCAACACCGGCTACAACAATCTAACAACAGCCGGAAGCATTGTATTGTACATTGTTGCTGTTGTTGTCGTTGTTGTTGCCCCTCTTAGACCGTTGTTGTGGAAAGTGCGCCATGGGATCCCCAGCCCAGACTCAATTATTAACTTGAGCAACAGCAACAACGCACAAAAGTCTTCCAAATTTCAGAAAAAAAAGGAGTCAATTATAAAAATAATGCAAAATAATAAACTGTTGTTTACTATACAATACACGTACGTTATGCAATAAATACTGTTACAAATGTTTGCATACAAGGAACAGTTGTGGAATCGTTGGGGGGTGTTAAGTATAACAGTATAATAGTATAAAATAGAGCAATTGAATAGTTTAATAATGTAACGATACAATAATTCAACAGTAGAACAATATAGCAATATGACAGTATAACAGTTTCATGGTATAACAGTATAACAGTTTCATGGTATAACAGTATAACAGTTGATGACAGTATAACAGTAAAACAGTATAGCAGTGTAGCAGTAAAACAGTATAACGGTATACCAGGAGAACTGTATATATACCTGTATAATGGTATAAAAGTATATTAGTATAACAGAGCACTATAATAGAGTAGAACAAAACAATATTTTAACAGTATAACAGTATATTTAACAATATGATGGTAAAATAGTGTAGTGGTATAACACTATGATAGTATAACAGTACAATTGTATAACAATATATGCGTATAATAGTATAATACGTATAATAGTAAACTAGTATAACAGAAGTACACTAGTATAAGATACTACAGTATAACACTGAAACAGTATAAGAGTTAAACAGTAAGAAGTTTACTTAAAACGTAAATCTCACCTAGCCGCGCTGCTCTTCGCCATCGCGCATACGGTCTGCCCGATTGGGGTGACCAGTTACGCGTTGAAGCAGCGCGTGTAGTAAGCTTTAAAGTCAGCAATAATAAAGACACACACACAGACGCACAGACACACACATACGCGCCAGGCAAGTGCAATCGAAACAACAACAACAACAACAACAACGGCAGCAGGAGGCGCTGCGCCAAAAAGTATGCTAGCAAAATTGTTGCTTCTTTTGCATAAATATGAATAAATTAAAATCAGAATCAACATTTTTGATATGCGAACAGTTCGGCGGAGCAAGCGACGGCCGAAGAGGGGTGTAGGGAGGGGAGGTCATGGATGGCAGCAGGTCAGCGAGGGGCGCTTGTGTTGGCCGGAGATGGACATGAATCCGGACACGGACACCGACACCGACACGGACAGGGACACAGACAGAGCAAAGCGAGAGAGGCAGAGAAAGACAGAGAGAGACTGAAAGAGAGAGAGAGCGAGGGGTGCACGGACGGAGGGGAAGGTGTGTCAGCGACGACGCACTTTTTGCGGCCTGCAATTAAAAATTGCGCGCTGTTGCACATTTAATTATTGGGAATCGGCTTTCAGGTAATCATTGTTAATGGCAACTGTGCTGTGCATTTAATCTTAACGGTAATACGGCCATCTCCCTCACACACACACACAGACACACACACACACACGCACTGCACGTCGTCGCCTTTAAGTTTGGCGAATTGGCAAACAAATTAATTGCAGACCGCTATAAAGTCCGATTTTTATATACAGTCAGTACGTGTGCGTATGTGAGTGTGTGTGTGTGTAGGGTATGCGGATGTGCGTGCATACCCGTCACCAATAAATAAACATTATCCATAATTTGGTGCATTGGCCGCAGTCCAAGCAGAAATTTCCCATTTGAGCGCGCAATGGCGATAAAAGAAAAGCCCCGCGATAACCCAATCGGATGCGGATGAGTTTCTCAATAGAAAGAGAAAAAGAAGAAGAGAGAAGCAGAAGAAGAAGAGGCAATAAGACAGCAAAGTTGCGGCGAGGCAAAGCGAGGCAGGGCAGCAGCGGCAATTTGCCACACTTCGCGGCGGGTCAAAGCGGCGTTGAAAATCCACTTGTAAAAGGCATTTCAAATATTTATGCCTTTAAATTGCATCAACTGCAGCCAAGGGCGTTTACTCGGCGTATGCGTAATACGATGAGCAATGGCAGTGTCAGTGCCAGTGGGCGGCAAAGAGGTGTGGCAGCTGCAACTTTGATGCAATTTTCATTAAACTTCAATAAAAAATAAATATGCATGAAAATGAAATTACTTTTTTCACTCCAGCACAAGCACACACAGAGAGAGAGACAGAGAGAAAGAGTGAGTGAGAGGGAGAGAAGAGAGTGGGAGAGAGAGGGAAAATATGAAAGAGTGGCAGCACTCGAAAATTGGCCAGCAAGTGCTGCCCCTCGAATTACATAATTACCACGAACTGTGCACCTCATCAGCCTTAATTGATTCTCTATGTCGGCAGAGAGAAGTGGCTGCGCTTCTGGCATATCGCATATCGTATATCGTAAATTGCATATCGTATATAGTGACTGTATCAGCAAGTAATCCGCTCATTATAAACGATTGCGACAACTGCACAAATCACAAGAGCTTCGGCTCAGGTGTATCGCATGTCAGAGAAGGCGGGGCAGCAATCAGTTTGATTTGAGTGCTCGTATGACACAGACTAACGGTACACTATGTCACATACTGCACACACACACACACATACATGTTGTATTTATGTGCATTATATGTACCTGTTCTTAGGGGTGGCGTATTCAATACACTGGCAATGCCTGCAAAAAATGAATGATAATAATAATAATGAAAACCTTAAAAACTGCACACGATGCACAGCAACAACAGCGGCATAACGGGAATAAGGACAACAACAACAACAACACGAAGAAAGAGAGAGAGATAAGGAGTAGAAGGATAAGAAGAAGGAGACGACGAAGGAGCCTCGCTATGGCAACCTCGATAAAAGTAAGCAAAATCGCAGCAGAGCGCAGACTGCAAAGACGCCTTTTGCCTGGTTGGATTAAAGTATCAGGCTGGAAATTTAAAACCTCTTCAACAACAACAAGGAGCTGGCGGCAGCAGCAGAAGCAGCAGCAGCAGGCACAGCCAAGGCAGCTGGCTGAGGCTGAGGCTGAGCGCGGAGCACAAAAACCAAACTGAAACCAACTGAAAAATTAAACAACAACCAAGAAAACGACGACGATGAAGCGGTCTTCAAAAAGAACAAGGCGAAAGTATAATGTTGCACTGCCTGCCTGCCAGCCTTGCCTGGAAAGGAATGGGGATAAGGATGGCAAGGGGTTGAGGGGTTACGGGGCAAGTGCGGCGGGTTGAGCGAGTTGAGCCGCGTCGAGGAGCAAAGAGGATTGCGAATTGAGGCTGGAGGATGCACAGCGGGTCGTGGCATCAATGTGACGTTGAGGTTGCGGTCTTCGCTGCTCCTTCTCCTCCTCCTTCTCCTTCTTCCCCCTCCTCCTTCCGCCCTTCGCCTTCCTTGCTGTTTTCTCTTCGCCTCCTCGCCGTGCGGCAGGTAAGGGCTACATTGCCTGCTGGTGGTGGCTGAACGACCCTGACCAGCTTTCCATCAGCGGCTGCAAAAATATTTTTAATAACGGCCGCGCGCATAAATAACATCGAAATGCGAGGCGACTCCCCGTCCCCGCGTCTCTCCGTCTCCCTGCCTCCCTCATCACCTGTCTCTGTGTCTCCTTCTCCGCTCGACGATCCTGCCATGTCCTTGGCCGGACGACGTCTTCGGCCATTAAGATATTGCGCTGGCCACTGCAATCACAGTTCGTGGGCATTTACATAATGCCGGCCAGCAGCGATAGCGCCCTGCCCTGCAAGGCAACGCTGCGCTGCAGTCCTGCAGTCCGGCAGTCCTGTAGTCCGGCTACCTGCTCCGACTGGTTGGGCAACTTCACGCGTTCCGCACACGTGTGCAGCACAACCCTGTGCAACCCTTCGGCGCGCTGCAAAGCAAAGCGAATAACTTGAGAGACGGACGCAAAGCCAAGCTCGATAAATACCCTGACCCTGAGTAGCCTCAGCTTTGGCCTAAGCTTGTCGCCGTTGCTAGTTCACGTTGCTAGTTAAATAAACTGTTCGGGTAATTCAAAAGCTCAGTTAGAGATTGTAACAATTATATAATTTTATCAGCTTTAATGAGTTTGGAAAGCTTCGCAGCTGTAGGTTGAAAGATAAATCCTGATTGGAACATATTCGTAATTAACTTAATGAGCTTGCATGGACAATAATATAATGCTTGCTTTTAGGTGAGACTAAATGCTTTAAAAGTGTGATAAAAGTTCTATTCAATATTTCTATTGAAATAGAACTTACAACGGAAATTATATGAAGATTGAGCTTTTAATGTGCTTTCGTGACAGTAATTCTTTTTGGAGAACGCTTTTTTAATAATGATTGAGCTTTTAATGTGTTTTTAATATATAAAATATTCCTGGACAAAGCTTTGCATATATCTTTTGAGCTTCAATGCGCTTTTAGTACAATAAATTACCATGGTCAAAACTTTTCATAAATCTAAAGAGCTTTTAAGTGCTTTCAGTTTTGTTCATATCCATGGGCAAAGCTTTTCATGTGATTGTTGAGCTTTCAATCTGCTTTCAGTACAGTAAATATTCCTAAACAAAGTTTTTACATGGTTTTTTAGCTTCTTTTCGGGCTTTCAGTTTAGTAAATGTACATGTACAAAGCTTCTTATATTTCTTTGCAGCTTTTAATGTGCTTTCAGATTAGTAAATGTTCTTGGACAAAGTTTTTTATATGACGATGCATCTTCTAATGTGCTTTCAGTGCATTAAATTCCATTCGCGAAGCTTTTCATCAGACTATTCAGATTCGCAAAGTTCACTTGATTTAGCTCGTTTTCATTGGTAGCTGCAGCTTAAGTATTCAAATAAGTTGTTGTACCACACAAAGCTCCACTAACGCTTTGGTATCACGCTGCTCCTGCAGAGCATTTGACATTCGTTGACACTGAAATCAAATCATATTGCTGCAATCAGTTTTTAGTGTTGCTTTTGCTGTTTTTTTCTCCTTAGCTGCTGTTACCCCCATTTGCCTTTCGCTTTGACTTAATCACCACATGACGCGGCAGCGTCATCCTCAACATCCTCATCTCCTCCTCTCTCTTCGCTCGCCACTTCATCCTTCCATCATCCTGCGACTGCGTGCCGCTTATCAATGAAAAGTGCTGACGACGACAAGGCGGCCCCAGGCCACTCCAGGCAGCAGCAGCACAAGCAGCAGCAGGACCAGGCACAGGACCCCTCGACAAGCAAACGAGTAGCAGATGAAAAGGAGGGACGGGAAGAGGTGGAGAAGGAGGAGGGGGGCAACTCAGGCGAGAGCCTGTTTATAGTTTGCCAGCAACTAAATTAAAATTATTTCAACTTGACTGACGTTCGGTGCGAGGCTTGCAATAACGGAGCCACAAACTGAACCGCAGTCCCAGCCCCAGCCCCAGCTCCGAGTGCAGCCCGAACCTGAGACGGGAGAGATCGCAGACTGCCGACTGGAGACTGGAGACTAGCGAGTGTAGATTGGGGTCTGGACTGCGTCGCTGCTGGGGTCTCTGGCTTGGCTCTGCTGGGGCCATTAAAACAAGTTTGTCCGGCGATTGCAGGGGAAGCGATTTGATTGCAGCAGCACTTGACTCGTTGTTGTTGCAGGTTGCAGGTTGCAAGTTGCTGCTGCTGCTGGTGCCGCTGCTGTTGTTGTCATCGTCATTGTCGTTCGACAGTATCAAATTATAAATACTTATGACCGGTCCTGCATCCCGCACTCCCTTCGCCTCTCTTCCTCTCTCCATCGCTGCCTCTAAGCCAACTAAATAAATATGACAAAAAGGGTAAACAATAACAACAGCAGCAACAACAACAACAACAACAACAAGAGCATGAAGAGCAACACCAACAGCAGCAGCAACAGCAGCAACTGGGAAGCAAAGTGAAGCGTGTCGCTGTTGCCATTCTGGGGGCAATTCCAGCGACACATCAAGACAAAAGGTCCGCAAAGTGTAAAGTCAAACAATTAAAAACTCAATTAGCGCCATATTGAAAAGCTGCCAATCATTTGGCCCACACACACACCAACACACATACACCTCTCACACGTGTGAATGTGTGTGTGTGTTTTTAGTGCTTGTTTGTTTGCATTGTGCGCCGCAAATTGGTCAAAAGTACAAAAATATCAAAGATTGCTCCGAAAAAAAAACACGAAACGAAAACGAAACGAAACGAAAACGAAAACAAAAACCAAATCAAACAAAAGGCAAAGGCAAATGGCAAACCTTACAAATAGAGCGTGAAATTGACAAAAAAAGACAGAAACAGAGAGGGCGAAAGAGAGGGAGAGGAGCGGGGAAGGAAGGTGGAATGGGAGACGATAGAAGGGAGCAGCAGCAAGAGGAACTGCAACAAATGCAAAATAGTAAACACTTTTTCACGAATTCAACTGCATAGATGTATCTGCATATGTCTGTGTGTGTGTGTGCGTGTGTGTGGCCGGAAGGATTGCCCATATGGTGAAGGCATATGGAGAACACACTCTGCATCGCAGGACAACAGCAGCGAATGCAAGAGCGAGAGCGAGAGCGACGATATGTGAATACGAATTAAGCTGTAAAAGATGGCTGAAAAGCGAAGAGAAACTGACAATAAACTCAGATAAAGAAGTAAAAGGAAAGGCAGCTCAGCCAAGGAGTGGCATTATGCCATTTAGATTGTTTAGTTCTCCCTGGAGTACAGCGAAAGAGAATAAATAATAGCGAAAGTGTGGTTAGGTACGAACTAAAAGCATCTTGTGCGATTACAACCATTGAGGTTCGCTTGTGAATCGAGCAGGAACTGAAGAAGCACAAAGATATAAGCGCTCTGTCAGTATTTATTGGAGCGTATTCTGTATAAATTATATGCATATACAAATAAATGAAAATCGGAACACTATAACTATATGTGCTGGCAAATGAACAATCGGATAAAAGATTTTGGATGAAGACTTGTTTTGATTTTGAGAAAAAAACTTTACTTTTCATTGTCAATCAAAATGAGATTTACTATTGAACATATACAATACAATTCAGCATGTATTATTATTGGTATAGGAACATTTGGAACAGACATGAACCTCCTAGGATACGATATATCGTACAACTTTCAGCATGCTGAATGCAGCCTCATTAAGATCTCCTCGCTGCCTTTTACTTCATGATAAATAATAAAGAAATATACTTTATATACCAATTTGTATATTGAAATGGAAATTAAAAAATATCAAGGTAATTCTACCAAAGTTAATTGAATTCTACTGTGGTAGCCTCCGCCCTCCTGCCCCGTCCCTCTGCTTTCTGCCGCTTCAACGGCGAAATTCTTGAAAAATACTTCAGCAATTTCAGATGTTTGCAGCGATTAAATAAAATCGATATTAAATTCCGCTGAGAGTCTCTTGGGCTGTGGCTGTTGCCATTATATCTGCATATCTGGGCGTACCGGCAGCCTCATCATTAGCCCAGCAATGCAATGCATGGTTCCGGCTCCCCTCCGCCCTTCCCCTTCCTTCCCTTGTCATTCCCTTCAGGTCTCTTTGAAGCCTTGGTAGCTGGAAGATGGGCCCGGGCTAATCGTTGCCAGCGCTGTCAGCGACAGTGACAACTTTCTGTCTAGACGTGGCCACGCCCACCACGCGGGCCGCCCATGTTGGCACACTCACACAGACACACACAGATACGGGCTTGGAAAGACGTCAGCAGAAAACGGAAAAGGCAACCGAATGCAATTATGAAAATTCATTTGATTTGTGTTTATGATTTCGCTCGACGTCCGCTTAAGCGTTTAAAATTTAATTTGCCCCGCAAGGGTGATGCACAAGAAGTAGCAGCAGGGCGGCGCGTTAACAGTCAACACTTTGCAACTGCAACTTGCAACTTGCGGCTAAAAGCGCAAATCATTCGCCTAAAGATCGCAGGCAGCCCAGCTTCGTCTCCAGCCTCAGCTTCAGCTTCAGCTCCGGCTGCAACTGCAGCAGCAGCAGCAAGTGGCATTTAGAGGAGCTTGCAGCAAGTGCCATTCTATGCCCATTGGCACCCCATGCAGATGCACGCAACAATTGTTGCAGCAGTCGCTGTTGATGTTGTTGATGTTGCTGATGTTGCTGCTGCTGCTGTTGCAAGCGTTTTGCTTTTACTCGACTCATTGCCGCGTAATTAGTGGAAATTACTTGTGCCGCTTCCCCCAAAATACGCAGCGAAAAAAGCGAAAAGACATACATACACACACACAAATACATATACACACACACACACACATACACACAGCTCTCCCCAGTTGGGGGATAAAAAAAAGTGCGGCTGCAGCTGAGAGTCGCTTGTAATTACCGTAGCGATCGCCGAACAGCGATCAACGTTTACTGTCGCTGCTTGCCACAGGTGCGTGGCACAAAAAAGGCGACAAGTGGCTGCTAGATGGCGCTAGCAGACCAACAAATGCTCTTGCTGGCTCGACTGGTAGAGAAATTTATAACAATTTGGAAACTTTTTTAAAGAAAAAATGAGAACTATAATATTTCCAGTTTAAGTAGCAGAATAAATATCAAATAAATAAGTTATTTAAATAGCTTAAATTTAAAAAAAAAATTCCATAACAGTCTTTTTTGGATATCTCATATTTTATACATACATTCAAATTATAAAAATATAATTGTTACATGGGGAAAAATTAAAAAAATCATGCAAAAATATCAAGAAAATTACGAAAGCTGCAGTCGAGTCTGTTCCACTTTCATATCCCACTACCTATCAAACCAAAAAAATTTCTCAAGTACTTTCTTAATCTTTTTTTGTTGCATACTTCGGGGAGCGGTTGGATATCAGTAACCTAAAAGTTGTTTCTTTAATAACTTCTATGTTAATTATCCGATTGCAAACAAATTTTCAGATATTGTTAAAGCTTTGATAATAAGTGTGTTGATCCAAAACGAACTGTTCTGCATTAAAATTACCCTTGGCATTCGGTTTTTGTTAGTTTACGTGGAATAAAAACATCATCTCCGTGCATTAGTAACATACATTGACAACAAATTTGGTAGTGACTGCTAATAAAGGCTGAGATCTTGATTTTTGAGCGCAGTAAGTAAAAGGCAAAATAAATATGAATATCTGAACTGATCAATGGTCAGTCAAGCATGCTCCAAGAACCCAAATTTCAAAAACATTTATACGCAAACATATGACTTGTAGACATTGTAGACTTGCCAACCACAGTGAGGCATCAGTGCCACAGTTGCCGTAAAAGACAATAACAATAACAGCAGAAAGAACCAAAAAGAACTGAAAGTTTTCAAGGTGTTGCTGTGTTGCACGCTGTGGTAAACCGCGCCACAAACTTATTATGCTCTTGCTGGCTGTGAGAGCAACTTTAATAAAAATAACAAAAAAAAAAAAACAAGAGAAAAAAAAGAAAAGAAAGAGGCAAAAACATGCAGAGGGAGAGGAGAAAAAGTGAGCTCTGGACATGACACGGCAATTTGTGTCGCCGGCGACGGCTTGCAAAATTAATTTGTGTCCGCTGTTATTATAAACTTTTTCTGTTTTTCTGTTTCTGTTGCTGTTATTGCTCCACGTTCGAGTTGCTGTCGCTGCTGTTGTTGTCGCTGCTGCTGCTGCTGCTGCTGCACAGGTAGTTGTTGTCGTTGTCGTCGTCGTTGTCTTTATTGAATTAAGCGTTTTTGTAACTCGATTTCAATTTGTGTCAAAAAGCCGCACGCCGAATCGCGTCGCCTTCGGCAAGGTGAGCCTCATTGTGTGGGGGCGCTGCCAGAGAGAGGCGTGGCAAGAGATGTGGGCGGCTGCAGTGCTTGATTGCTGCTGATGAGGCCGGCATTGCATTTGCACTTGACATTGACGGGCGACTGATGCCGCTGCCCGCTTCAACACTTTCTGCTTCATTTGGGGCGCAGGCAGCCAGCCGTGGCAGCAGCGCCAACGCCAACGCCTGCGCTGCTCAATCAATTGGAAAAGTAAACAACTAGCAGGGTAGTCCAAGGAGAGAGGGACACACAGAGGGGGGCAGGGCAGTGCTGGCACAAGAGGCCGCATATCAAATGTTTGCTCCAAGTGGCCTTCAAACAGCCTCAAGAAGTAACCCCTTTCGTGCCAGCTTCCGCATCTCCTCTCCCGCTCTCCCTCTCTTCCTTTCTCTCGTCTGCTCTCTCTCTCATTCTCTCTCTCTATTGCTGCCACTTGTCTTGCTCAACTTTCCTTGGCTCCTCTTGGCTTCCTTCCGTTCGTTTTTTCTTTGACAAACTTTGCCAGCAACTTGTGAGTTTGTTAAACTGCAAATTCTTCTTCTTCTTGGCCCCTGTCTAATTAATTAAGTTAAGCACACTAATGTCCTAGTTAGATCCTTGCTCAGGTAATGCCCAACCCACCTCCACTGCTCTTGGCTTGTTAAAATCACATGTTCGTCTAGTTGTTTCCACTTCATTTAGTTGCCGCAATTATTTATAGCGCAATCTCGCGATTTCTCAAGTTTCCCACTTGCAGTTCTGACATCAACAATCAAAGTTGCAATGGCTCGCCAGAGACCAACTTCACTAAAACTGGTTCACTTCGACTTTCACTTTATCGAAATTACTTAACAAATCGCCATTGCACAACGCAGACAGAATAAAAGGCGTGAGACAGCTGAGAAGAAAACAGGTAAGAGTCAAAGAAGAGGCAGGAAAGGTTGAAAGGAAGAAAGAGTATGGGGAAATGTTAGATCCTAGGGTGCTTAGCTCTTTACCTTATACAGCAGATCCTCTTACCTTATAGGGAACTGATTTTGACTCCAGCAAGCAAATAAACTTAAATATATCAATAGTTATCATTAGTCTTTGTAGTTGCTGAAACAATTCGGAAGGGAACAATTGATTACCTTGAATGGCTTAGGTTTTGCCTGCTCTGACTATGTTAATGCAATGAACTTCATGCATTCTTGAATAATTAAATTAATATTTGTAGAATCTACTCCATACAGACTCACATGAGCTTTATTTATATGCATTCATAATCTGCATTCAGGCTGACTTCATAACCATTCTATGGCCTGAGCTTCACAAGAACTCAGCAATACTCAAGTTGAAAGCCGCTTCAGTCTATTAAAACAGAATGTGAAGTAATGTGAAATAACATAAACTAATCATTTATCAATACTCGTGCTAATAACTATCAAATCTGCCTTGCAGCATCATGTAATTATAGAGAAATCTGTCAGAAAATTCTGTAAATCTGAATGAAATTGCCGTTTGAGTTTGCATTTGGTAATCTGCTTTCGATTTAGATGGACTCAATGCCAATCTCTGTCAATATATTATACGAGTGTATCCTACGGCACGATTCGATTAGTGTCATCAATTGGATTGATCCATTGAAATTCCATTGGCGATTAAAGTATGTAAATCATTTGCCTCGTATCTGTTGGACGCCCTCACGATTAGTTTGAGTTCTCACTTCACATGAGTGTCTGTGCGGGTGTGTGTGTGTGAGTGTGTAGGTTTTGGGCAGTCTGCGTGCTGCGCTGCCATTTGCAGTGAAGGCAGCGCCAATCAATTAGCCAAATTGTGCATAAATTTGCGACGCTTATCAATGTCAATATTATCATTATAAGAATAACTGCCTCTGCCTCTGCCTCTGCATTCGTCTCTGCCTCTGCCTCAGTCTCTGCCTCTGCCACTGCTTCTGCCTGCCTGTCTGGGTGGGCGTGACAGTGGCTCGAAATTAACACATATTTCACTTTATAGCCTAGAAATATTATTGAGAGACATTTCGCCCGCCGGGCTCGACAAGGTTTCATCTTCCATCCGCCCTGTTGCCCTGCTGGCGTCGCTCGTTTGCGGGCTAATACAATAAATTGCAATATCGATAAAATACACGAACGTCACGCGTCGCTCACGGGCTCACGGGCAATCGAGGAGGCACCCCCCACCCTCCAGACACCTCACCCTGCTCTCCTCACACGACTTGACGTTGTGTCAACCTAGGCGAGAGGAGTGTGGCAAGTGAGGTGAGTATGGAGCGTGATGGGGGGAGGGGACGGGGCTGCAACTGCTCCGCCCACTTCACTCATTAGATCGGCCTCATTTTATGGGCCGTGGGGGCGTTCAAGTGGGCGTGCCAGAATCAGTAACATGCGCCTACAGACATGAGCAGCGGCCTCTTGGTCTCCGTTTGCTTTCGGTTTTGGTTTCGGTTTCAGTTTCGGTTTCGGTTTTGGTTCTGGCTCCGGCTCCGGTTCAGGAGATTCGGCGAGGTCGCCTGTCTGCGCAAATGGCGCAGCAAATTGAATTTCGTTTATTGATTATCCTGGCATTTTATTTTATTTTCTCCTCAACGTTTCTCAGCCTGTTCCTTTGACTGGCAGCGGCTGAGGATGTAACCGTGAGACGGATAAGCAGACAGCTCGGCCAGGAGGAGGAGGAGCAGGCGGGGCTGCTACAATTTATGCAATTTATGGCCCGACAGATGTTAAATTAACTTTGCCAAAGCCTCTAAATAGATTCCACGGCAGCGCCAGACAGAGCGAAAGAGAGACAAAGAGAGAGAGGGAGAGGTGGAGAGGGACCATCTACCTATATCGATTGCCGCACATGGCACAAATATGAATCATATCATTAATGTTCCCAATCAGTGGGCAAATTGTCACTTGGCCACGGCACTCCCCCTCCTCGTCTTTCCTTCCTTGCCTGCCTGTCTGGCATTGCAATGGTCGCCTATCGGCTGACCTATCGACCTATCGATTGGCAGACCCGCTGCATACATATCTAACCAGCTGACTGCGTGAGCCAGCTTAGTGCCGGCCAAGACAGTTCCACAGCGGGCGTGGGCGGGGGGCGGACAGCTACCTAACTCTACCTATGAATGTCTGACCCCTCCCGCTCTCTAGTTTTGTGAGTGTGTGTGTGTGTGTGTGTGTGTGTGACTATTATAAAACCGGGGCACGTAGCCGTTGTCAATCATTATGACAACTTAACGCACTCACACACACACACACACTAAGCCTAACACAGCATGCGAGTCAGGCAAAAAATTCCAATGCTCGAAGCAAAAAGTGAAGTACACACACAAGACACACACACACACATGCAGACACACACACACATCGAGTTTAATACAATAATGATAAAGATAAATTACAATAGGCAAACGACTCGACGCGACGCGACTCGCCCCGCCCCGCCTCGAATCGAACCCAACTGAGGTGAAGCCGAGTAGCCAAGATGCATAAATTAAAATCAAAATAAAAATACAAATAAAAAGAAAAAGAAAGGAAGAGAGGAGAGAGAAGAGCAGAGAAATACAAATAAATAACGCATAACAAAAAGAACTCGATTTAAATAAAGTGCAGGTGTATAAGTCTTCGCTGTGTGTGTGTGTGTCTCCGAAAGAGAGTGTGTGCGTGTGTGCGATGTTGAGCAAGAGCAAGACGAGAAGGAAAGATTACGCTCGGCATGCCGATGGTTTAATGCCCTTGCAGAGTCTTATCTACTCCGATTGTTCCTATACTATTTATATATAATTCTGTAGAATTAATTGGCATTGTGGATACTCAATATTCAGTCTTATTTTAATAAAATACAATGGTAAAATATTATTTCACAGCACCAAAAGAGATTAATACCCCAGAAAGGGGATTCAAATAAAATCAAATAATATATAAGATCAGAAATATCATCCAGAGAAGGATCATTGCCTTAACCTACTTTATCTTTGGTACAGATAATATAACCTAATAACCTTAACTAAAGTTACAGACAATAGGTGCATTCGCATGAGTATATCTAATGGTAGAAGCACCCTGACTATCGTTAGTATATCTCTGATAAACCCTCTTTAGATAGAAACCTTTCGAATATTCCCTTCTCAATATTTTCTTTTCTTCTCATTACTTTGATTTTCCAACCAATTTTCAACTAAGTACTATGAGTGCCAGTTCTTTAACAGTTCCAAACTGTTCCCCAGCAAACTAAACTGTAAACCAACAACTAAGTGACTGCGAGTAAAGCCTTTCTTGCCACAGCTGCTGGGAAAGCTAAGATGCTTCAGCGAACATAGGGAATAATTGAGTCAAAGTCGAGGGCCGCACTCAGAAATTAACAAAGCGGCGCCCACACACGGCATGCCTCAGAAACGGGTAAGGGGCTTGCGGTCTGCGTCGCATGTGGCAGGTGGAAGGTGCGACGGGGCGACGGAGGTCGGCGGCTCTGGGGTTGCCCATTTCGTTTATGGTAAAAGTAAAGTTTTATCTGTTACTAAAAAAAGAAGAAGAATGAGGAATATATATATATAAAAGAGCAAGAGAAATGTGAAGTGAGGGGGGGGGGGGGGAGACTTCATTGAAATGCAGGAGAGGAGAACGTGGCAGAGAGACACAAAAATCGAATATGAAATTTAGTTGAGCCAAAGCATTTGACAGCCAAAGTTTTGGATTCACATTTAGATGCTAATGGAGCTGGGGACAGCACAGAGGCGGAACGATGAGGGGGCAGGGAGGGAGTCGGGTGGGAGAGGGGGGAGGGGGTACGTAGTGCAGCTCAAATGTAGCGCACGCTGACTGCATAATTGATAAAGCAAAGTCCAAAAGGGTGGAAACGGAGCAAGAGAGAGAGAGAGAGAGAGAGAGAGAGAGAGAGAGAGAGAGAGAGAGAATGGGGGAGAGCGAGGGGGAACGAGCGTGTGAATGCGAGAGCGATTAGGCCAAGTGCGAGGGAGACAAACAGAGGCAAATCGCAACAAATGCAGATAACCTTGTTAAGATGCCAATTACGAAAATTAACTTGCCCCTTGCAACGAATTTATTGATTTTGCATTGAAATTGAAGCCACTGAAAGGGAGAGCGAAAGAGAGAGGAGAAAGAGAGTGGAGAGAGAGAGAGAGAAATGTATTTAGAATGGATATGGAAATGGCGTCGCATTGCTCAATTGGCAAATGTGTGTGGCAAGTGCAGCAAAAAGTGGCAAGAAATGTAACTGGCGTAAGAAAAACTTTGCACCAAAAGGAAACCAATGAGGGGAAACCAATGCACAATGTAACGAAAAAAACAGCAAAGAAAGCACTGAGGAAAATGAGCAGCTCGTTGACAAAGGGGGCTGGAGGAGGGGAGGGAGAAGGGGGTTAACGGAAAGCAGCCAGAGGTTGGCAACGGAAGGAGCGCAGCGGCAGCCCAGAGACAGTTTGAAATAATTACATTGAGCTGAGCCGAGACATGCTGGAAGAGAGGTGGGTAGGGAGGGGGTTGAGAAGAAGAGAGAAGAAGAGTTGAAGAGTGAAGAGAAGGGGAAGGGTGGCGGAGAGGGGCGCTTTACCGCTGGGGCTGCAGCAACAACAAATTGCACTTTAAGCGCAATGCAAAAATCGAACAATCGCTGGGAGTATTCTGCGCAGCAGCAGCGCAGCCACGACGCCGACGTCAACGTCGACTAAGCAAAAGTACAAATAATTTTATTATAATGTTGTCTTTGGGTGCGGGGAGGGGGAACTGGGGTCAGGTGGAGTGGAAAATGCAGACAGTATCCAGCGTGCAGAGCGTGGGGACTCAACTGACAAAGCTGTCTATAAATAGCTGCGCAGTGCTGTGCTAAGTGGCACGAAGGCAGGGGGCAACTGTGGCAGACACAGCGTGTCAGTTGCAGCAGCAGCAGTGGCAGCAGCAGTGGCAGCACCAGTGACGACAGCAGCGACGCGTATTAATTGCGACAGCAGTTCGTCAACATTCCACAGGAGACAGGACCTTGCCCAGCCCCTGCCCGGCTAGCAGGGCAGACCCTAGAGCAGGGAGGAGGAAGGGAGGTTGGTCAACGCACACAGAGAGGGAGAGCCAGGCCGAAGAAGCAACATAATTAAAACTGCCAACATGGCGCGTGATCAGCGACTGCGATAAGCAAGAATCGCGAATCGCGACGCGAACTCGAACTGAGACCGAGACTGCAGACTGAACTAAGACTGACATTGAGAACTGACGCTGGTGACAAGCGATCGACGAGTCGCCATGCGAACTAGAAGAAGCACAGAAGAGGAAGGTAGCAAAGAAGAAGAAGGGAACTTAAGAGGTAGCTGCGGCAGAAGTCTCATGAAGCCATTAGAGAATAAGTTACAAACTCGGCCTTAATGAAAATGTAATACACATTTTGCATCTACAAGTAAGATAAATGAGACATCATTTTGCATCGCCGAGTGCAGATAAAGTGTATGCTGTGTATGCTGTGCCTCGCATACGTGGCGAGTGTCGATTGATAGATCGCTGCATGAGTCCCATGCATACATATGCAGCATTGTGCATATAAAGTGCGCTAATGAAGAGTGCAAGTGCCATTGATGGCACGAATGATAAATGATATGGCACACACTTGTGTTATTAATTGAGTTTGGTTAATTTTGGCAAAGGAGGAAGGGATCACGAGGAGATCTATATGTGCATCTATGAGTTATGTGGGGTTTATAGAAGAACTTAATTGGGATTAGAGAAGAGAAGAAGTTACATGTTTTGCAAGCTAGCAGAGCTTCAAACTTGTATCTATGTAACTGCTTAGGCATCTAGATAGATCTTAATGTACTCATATATACGATCTTTGAATCTATTAATCGATATTAAATCGATGTTTAATAAACATATTCTTTGCAGTATAAAATTCTGTTTCTGTCTTTCCATCTGCACACTTCTTCTCCCTCTTTCTCTTACTTTCAAGGCTGATCTAGTTTGTTTTCCCCAACGTATAAAACTGCTTGATTTTGTGCTAATAAAAGATACTTACAATGCTTACAGTGTTGTTAACTGGTTAGATGATTGCGGCACAGCCCTTAGATACAAATGTATCTGCAGGTGCGTCTGAGCTTAGATCCCCCAGAGGCCGCCAAATGGGCGCTGACCGGGGCTGGCATTCCCAAGTGCCTTTATTAGGCGAAATGACGTACAAAATTGGATCAACTTTTCGATCAAGCACGCGGCACGGACGTGGGGCAGCGAGGCAACGAGAGCGGCAATGCGGCATGAGGCATGCGGAAATCACAGCCTGCAGGCACAACGCAAGCGAGCAGCTGCACTCCCGTCCAAGCCAGTTCAGGCCAGGCCAGTCCAGAGGCCACAGCCGCATAGTTAATTGCACCTGTCGCCTCCTCCTACGATCCACAGCTTGTGGCGGGGGCGGGGGCAGAGCGGGGGCATGCAGCATAGACTAAGCCAGCGAGCGGAGCACACACAGCTGGCCCAGTCGAGGCGAGTCGAGTCGCGTCGAGTGGAGTCGCCATGGACTGGCGCTACACTCGCGTCCATATTTGGCGGCAGTTGGTCGCCGCTGCCTGCAAGTGTTGGTTCTGATTGAAGCCGAGACACAAACCAGGCAAGAAACACGGCCAGCGCCTGATTATGAGGCCGGCAATTTAGCTGGACCCGCTCTCAACCTGGGCATCAATAATAACAAGCAGCAGCAGCGGCAGCCATGGCAACTCTTCGGTGGTCCAGGGCTGCAGCCCGCGGCGCAACGGTCAGCGAATGCAACACGACGCGGGGCACGGCGAGGCTAGGCGAGGCGAGGCGAGAGAAGGCTTGCAACCAGTTGTAACAAGCTGCCACATCGCAGAGGTAACTGCAGAGCTGGAGCAGAAGCCGATGCCGATGCCGAGGCTGAAGCTGTTGCTGCAGATGATGCTGGGCCCTGCGCGTGGCCATCGCGCCGTGGCGTTTTATGACTTTGTTTGGCAGCGGCTGCCGCTTTGGCTTAGAAACAGGTGCACTTCACATCAAAAGACGAGGCCACAGTCAAACACTCGAAACACTTAATCAAGGCGTTGTCGCTGCCACAGTGGGGCAGGGGCAATCGAAAAGTTGAAGGGCAATTAAAAATGCATGAATGAATGGTAGCAACTTGTAGAGAGATGTAAGTTAAATGCTGACTAAGGGAATATAAATAGAATAAGAGAATAGAAAATAAAATTACTAATATCAAAGAAAATAAATAAGACAAGAAAATAAAATTTATACAATATAAGAAAATAAAACATAAAGAATAATTACAAATAAAAGAATTTCATGTATTCTTAAATTTAAGGTATTTTTGAAATTTATTTGTATATTTATAGATTTATAATAAATATTGTACATGATTATAAATAATATGATCAGGGCGGCCAGCTAGCCTCTTAAAATAATAGGATATATAACGAGGAAAAACCCAAAAAAATAAATGAACAGACAAGAAGGAAAAAGGTTGTCGACTAAATCAAAAGGTTAAGATATTATAAATTTGTGAATTTCTAATAATT
Organism: Zaprionus africanus; assembly: GCA_018151435.1. NCBI lineage: Eukaryota > Metazoa > Arthropoda > Insecta > Diptera > Drosophilidae > Zaprionus > Zaprionus africanus. The sequence goes on from JAECXB010000096.1 coordinate 1,760,001, forward strand.
TGTTGCTTGGACATGTTTCTTTTTATACTGTATAAATTTTTATGATTTAAAATCTATTAGTATAAATAGTATAACGATTTGTATAGAAATAATGTAGTTGAATGTGGAATTTAGGAACAACTTTTTTTCAATTATTACAAGAATACCTTAAATTTAAAGATTTATACAACTCTTCTTTAAATTGAAATTTGTATACAATTTAACACGTATTGCCCTGTTTTAAAATCCCTTTTCCCCCCTTCTTTAATGCCTAACAAGAAACTCTTATGCATGTTCCATGTTCACCAGCTTTGTCCCACTGTGCTTGGCCTGCCTCAACGTGGCATTCACGTCTAATTACCGGGAAGTCAAATGCAGTCAACATATTGCGCTTTGATTTGCGCTGGCAGCAAGATGCAGCAGCAGCAGCAGCAGCGGCAGTGGCAGCTCGAGTTGCAGCAACAGGCTCTGCCACGGCCTCAGCTCCAAGTCCAGCTGCCGTCTGAGGCGCAACGTCAGTCTCGAGCTGGGCCTGTCTTCGTGGCCATAGTTATGGTTTACTCGCCTGCCACACGATGGGAAAATGTGCTGCGTCTCTCTCGCGACGCGCTGTGGCAAGTGGTAGCCAAAGTGTGGAAACACGGGCAATTCTTTCTGCCTGCTGACTGCTGCATCGGCCCCGGGTTGGGCCTGGCTCGGCTCTGGCTGGCCATAAATCAGGCTCATTTTAATGACGCAAGCGAAATGCATCTGGAAACGTGTTCCGCTGCCCAATTGGCCGCCAGTTGCCCAGTCGCCCAGTTGCAGCCGCCGCTGTTGCAGTTGGGCTGTCGCCAGCAATTTGGCTCTCTGCATGCACTTGCTCCACTTGCCGCAGCCGCAGCCGCAGCCGGGTAGGCAGTACCCACTCGGCAGTACCCACTACTCGGCAATTAGAGCATCAATCTTCGAGGCATTAACAATTGAAAAATTGTCTTTGAAAAATTGAACAGCAATTAGAATTGGCCGATCGATTGTGCTCATATATAAGCGTAGTTCTATTTATCGACCCCCCCTTCCACCTCCCCTCCATCTCCTCATTCTACAATCATGGGATGATTGACCTGAACTGGAACTGGAACTAGAAATGGTAATGGGAATCGAACTGAAACGCTTTGTCCACACTGACCAAATAGAGCTCCATAAGGCGACGTAAATCAAGAGATTTGCACATATTTCGCAGCTACTCGATCGTGAGTCCATTCAAATGATTCACACTTTGCGATCTTAATGGCCAGAGCTGATTGAGTGATATGGGCGAAATACGAAAACGAAAACGAAAAGAGAAAAACTAGCTGCTAATTGATTTAAAAGACACATCTCGACGGCGACATTACATTAAGCTTATAAGGTGTTTACGCAGCCCCCTCCCCTTCCCCCCTGGCAAGCGACAAAGCGAATAATCGAAATGAAAAAAAAGCTAAAAAGGAAAAAACTTGAAACACTTTTATGGCCGCTTAGCAAGGCAAATTTTATGCTAAACTTATGCGAGGCGCTGGCCAAATCGATGGACAGAATTTAGATGCGCATAGATTTTCCCAAGCGGCTTAGGGCCACACTGGACCCTGGATCGATGGATGACCGAATGATGACGAGTAAAGCAGTTGCAGACAGAGAGAGAGAGAGAGAGAGAGAAGTGAAGAGGGCACAGAACAGAAGGCAAGAAGAAGATCCAGCTGAAACTGTTGTTAAACCTTTGAAGCATTTTTAACGAGCGTTTTTTATTAGTTTTATTAGGTTCTTGTCTGTTGTTAATTCCCATTCTGTTTCGTGTGTGGAAGGAGCGAGTGCAATAAAATTGATACGAATTTAAATGGAAATGACCCGGAAAACAAACAATGAACAAAACAGCCGAGACAATGCGTTGATCTTGAGATGAGAACGATGATGATTCTCCTTCTTTACTTTGTTCTATTTTTGTATTAAGTTTATATTGCCCTGTAAGCATCCCTCCTCAAAAACCGATCAGACGGGGGTGGGGTGGAGTTTTGTTAAGCTTCGTAAGTTTAACTTTTAAAGGGTATTTGCTAGTCGAAAAGATGTACTAGTTTACTGCCTATTTTATTGGCCTGTTTTATGTGTGATGTCTGTTCGGTTTTGGGCAGTTTCGACGATCTCGAAATGCGTGAAACATTTGTACAAAAACGACAGTAAATTGTTTAACATTTCATTAATTCTTTTACGCCACATGGGATCGTTAAATTAAGATACCCTCAAGCCTGCAAACTAGGGGGTGTTTCAGCATGATTCAAACCGTTTTTGCTGTACTCTATAGGTGGTTATTATACCTTTAACAGTCTACCAATTTAGCTTCGAAAAAGCTAGATAACAGAGGTTGTACGCTAAACGTTTGTTTTAGAATCCAACCACGCCCCTTTCCACCCCCTTGGATTGATAAAGACTGAATGCCAAGCTTAACAGTTTATTTTTGGTGAACACAATAATTAACAATGTCAAAATGATTTCTTAAAATTTGGTTGCGATGCGATAATTAACATAGAAGTTATTAAAGAAATAATTTGAAGGGCTGCTGATTTCTAAGCCACTCCCTAAGGTATGCAGCAAAAAAATAAGTTAAAATATTAAGTTCTGTATCATTTCAGTCACACTTGACTGTAGCTTTCATGCTTGTTTATATTATCTTCAGAATTGCAATGATATTATCGAATGATATATTTAATTATATTTCACTCGTTTGATTACTACTTTTAGAGAATATACCCTATAAAGTGCATTCTCATAGAGCATTGCAGCTTCGCTGTGAACTTTTGCTGCCCTCTTGCATTGGTTTTCTTTTCTCTCGTATAATTTGCATGCAAATAGAGCGCCGGGGTCAGGTCTCTCTCTCTGTCTCTGTCTCCGTTTCTGTCGCTGTCTCGGGTCTCTCTGACGGCCCTTTACGCTGACGGACAGCGAGTCGTTTGGCCTCTTCGCGTCATCGTTGTTGCTGTTGTTGTTGTTGTCATTGGAGGTGTTTGTTTTATTTTGACATCTTTCGGCTGGGCCTGGGCGCTGTTGGCTTTCGCCGTTAATTAAGGTTTATGGACAAATTATGCCCACAAATTGGCAATTAAAATTAGAACGCGCACATAAATTCAAAAGCGCCTATCTTGTTGCCCTCCCCACCACCTCCCCCCTCCAGCAGCGCTGCCCTATCACTCTACACTCCTTGTTGTTGTTGTTGTTGTTGTGATTGCGCTGACAAACTGTTGTCACTTGACTGGTTTCGAATTCGGTTGCATGTGTCGCAGTTGATAAGGTCGAAACGGGTTTGCAGTCAGAGTGTGTTGACTGCACGTGGGCGTCGTTGTTCAACACTGGCACGATAGCGAAATCGAAGGGAAATCTAATTATCAGCCGATAAGATAACAATTATGTTAAGCGATGCAGCGACCTTGCTACGATTTCGAAATCTCAGAGAGATATCGCCAACATACGATATCATCTTGTTGATTTGAGCTCTTTAGTTTGAGCTTCCGTTGATAGGTTTACTATTGTAGCTGTAAATGGGAAGCTAGCTGTCTCTTTCTCTCTCTCTCCCTCTCTGTCTGTTGCTGGAATTAGTTAGTCCGTAATTGAGCCGTTTTTTGCTCTCAAAGCCAAACCCGACGGACTGGCGAATTAATCTAATTCCAATCAAATCGTATCCGCACTCAGATATTCCAATTAATATTTTACAGCATCTGCGTCGTCGCCGTCGTCGTGTGCAGCTGGGCGAACTCGTTCCGTTGCTAATCTCGGGTTCTACTGGCAATATCGGGACGCGGCCTATGCGAGATGATATACATAACTTGTTTCGTTTACGATTTCGATGGGCTTCAGTGGCTGCCTAACTGGAGCTACCTGGCATGGAGCACTTTCCCAGCCTATCTCTATGACAGTACTATATGGCTCTACGTGAGATGGGGGAGGGGGAAGGAAGGGGGTGGTTTGCTCTGAAATAGAAGCACCTGCCCTGTCAATAATTACAACGAAAATATTTTTGCAGGCGCAGCTTAGTTCGCATTTTCCACAATCATTTACACTAAATCACTTAGGTGTACAAGTGTCTGCGGTACGCCCAAGACAACCCTGTGCCTGTCCCCACTCCCGGTCCCTCTTCCTGGCCCCCTTCCCCAACGTGCTTCCTCACCTGCCTAGACGAGCTGCTGTAACAACTATGAGGCCAGTTGAGGCTCGTAAACATTTACGCATATTGCAAATAAGCAAAGCAACAACAGCAGCAGCAGCAGCAGCATCTCCTCATCTGCCCCTCCTCTTCGGCTCCCCTGCTCAGCTCACTCCCTTGCCTCATCTGGTCCTGGCATGGAGGCCCCCACTAATTCACTTTGCTGCGCGCTGATTGGCCGAGAGCGCCAGGTGGTCGCAAGTCTAACGCGACCGCCGATGCTTAATCTGCCCTGCCCTGCCCTGCCCCGCCCTGGCAAGCCCCTGCCCCTCTCTGTCCCTCCCTGCTGTCGTGCAATCCCCCTGGCTGCGTAACATGTTTTCCACTTCGATTTGCCCGCACCTCTCTCTCTCTTTCCTTCTCTCTCCCTCTCTTTGCTGCGATCTGCGATAGCAAACTGGCAACGGGCACCGACTGAAGCGGCAGCATCCTGCGCAGCTCACTCACAATTCTTGGCGCTCGCCCGCTTCGTTCTCAGCTCAGAGCTCGGCTCGGAGCTCAGTGCGGCGTTTCAAAGCTGCTTGACTGCTCCACTTTGGCGGCGGACACTCGTCCGCACGTCCCAATCCATCCATCTCGCCGCTGGACGCGCTCTGCATAAACTGGTTCACTTCGCAGCCGGAGCAGGTAACATCCCCCCCTCCCCTCCTCTGGCCATGTCTTTGCTTGTGTTTCCCCCTCTTTGTGGCATAACGAGCTTTGCTTTTCGGCTTGATTTTTGCGCACAGGTGGCTCCTTCTGCGCCTCATGTTGTTCTTGTTGTTGTTGCTGTTGCTGTTTGTGGAGCGAGCGATCGCGCGTAATAAGCCGCGAAAACATTGTTCAGCTACGAGTATTGGCCATACCTGCTCCCCTCTCCCTCCTCTTCCCTCCCCCTTCATCTTTGCTTACCCCATCGTCAAGCTGCTTCCCTTCTGCGTGCGCAATCAGCAGTCAATGCTGCAGAACCGGTTCAAGCGGCACCTTGATTTCAACAAGGATGCCGATCGCAACTCCAGATAAACCCCCCTTACATCCCCCTTCCACCGTTCTCTCCCTGCTCCGCCTTTGAGCTGCAGCTCTGTCTCCGTCATGGTCCCCAAATCGCAACAGTCTCTGACTTTAGGGGAGCCAACTGGCAACTGCCAACTGCTTCGATCTGTAGGCAAATTATGCGAACAGTCAAAGGGAATCGAGGGGGCAAGGGGTTAGGCAGAAGGGGTGCGGAGTCAACAGTCAACACTTTGGCAGAGTTGCTTGTCGATATAAACATTTTGCCATTAATCATTGGCCGCCTGCAACAAGAGTCGCTGCACTCGCCCGATCTCATTATGCCACTTAATTGAAATGTCATAGAGGGCTGAGAATAGTTAGGAGAGGGGGGTAAAGGGCTGAAGGGGTGTGCAGAACCATACAACCATAAAATGTAAGTGTGCAATACGATAAGAGGCAGCATTTAAATAACTCAGAGGGTTGGGGCAAAGAAAGAAGAAATAGATTTTAAGATAAGCAACGATGCTGAGAAGAGTTTGCAGATTGAAAGAGAAATGTAAGTAGAGCAATGTAAATAGAGAATGAGAATAGAGAGAGAAAGAGAGAGAGAGAGAGAGAGAGAGAGAGAGAAGAGAGAGAGAGGAAGAATGACAAGTGAACAAGACTGCAAATGACAAAGTGCTGTAAAGAAGGTTAAATCAAAGGGGCGGGAATGGCAAGAAGGGAAAAAAAGTAAATAAAGAGAGACAGTTAGAGTAAGGAAAGAATAATAAAGAAGCAACTGAAGGATGGAAGAAGAGAGAGCCAAAGTCTAGGCTGCAGTCTTTAACTTATTATTGCTTTGTACATTATGCAAGACAAAGCAAAGTTGTTAAACATATTTTTGAGAGTGTAAGGGACGAAAAAAGTTCAAGAAACATAAAGAAGAAAAGAAGAAATACAAAAATAATTAAGGCTAGAGAAATAGAAATGAAGAATCGAATGGAACTAAACATGTCAGAGCTAGAAGAACCTGCACAGCTAAAGACATCTAAAGAAAGAGACACAGAGTGAAGGAAAGCAAAAGGGCATACTCGTACTTGGAGGAACTTCACTTTTGTGCAGCAACTAGTGCGCCATTGGATAATCAAATATAGCATTGGCTTGCAGAAATTATGTTCTTGACATATGGATGGGAAATTATATTTATTTTCCATTTGCCTGCGCTTATCCATTCGTCGATATTCGACGCAGTCAGCGCGTTTCCAGCTGCAGTTTGTGCCATGTTTGTGTTGCCGCCATCGATAAGTTAATAACGCGGTGCGCTCTAATCCAATTCAATTTGCTTCCCCCCCTCTGCACACTCCCTGTACACTGCCTGCAGTTTGTTGCAAGGTTGTTGTGAAGGGGAGTAAGGAGTGCAAGCGTGTTGTCATAAACGACGAACGTAATATTCGAGTTTGCCGATTGCCGCATCGATGCACAAGCAATTTAAAGGAGCACACACACACAGGGACACACACTCTCGCACACACACACGCACATGAAGTCGTTGTCCTTATTTGTGAAACTACCTCCGTATCCACATCCGCATCCCCATCCGCAGCCGCATCCGCATCTCCATCCGCAACTCTAACGTCGCATTTCGTTAGCCTTTGACTGCAGCTTCAAAACTGCCGCATGCCACACACAAAACCGCGACAGAAGCGCAAACAATTTGACAAGGCAGCAGGAAAAACCAAAACGCAAAGTGAGAGTGCAAGAAAGAGAGAGAGAGAGAGAGTGAGTAAAAGAGAGTGAGCAAGGGCCTTCGCCTTGGCCTCAAAGACAGCTCAGCTTAACCCTTGGCTGGCCCGGGGTCGTAACCAAACCGTGTGTCTCCGCGTCCCTCTCCTTCTCTCCCTCTCTCCCTCTCTCTTCCACTTAGCCCGTCGCTTTTTTCCATCAGTTTCTCCTCCTCCTGCTTCTGCTGGCAGCGACAAGTGGCAAAAACCTTTTGACAACTGCAGCGCAGCCGGCAGCAAAATGCGATGACATTTTAATCGACAGGCAGAAGGCGGCGAACGCCATCGTTGCCTCGCTGCCGCGGCCCAAAAGGCACATCCAACTCCAGCTCCAACTCCAACTCCAACTCCATCTGCAATTCCATCTGCAACTCCAGCTCCAGCAACTGCAACTTCAACATGAGTTTCAACTTCAACTTCAGCTTCAACTCTTGCCTCGACTTCAACTTTGAGTCGCAGCTTCAGCTCCTGTTTCTGTTTCTGATTCTGTTACTGTTTGTGCCTGCGTCTTCTCTTGCTTCTTCTGCTTCTCCTTCTCTTTCTCCCTCTCTTTCTTCTTCCCCTTCTCCTGCTCATCCTTCACTGCTGCCTGGCAATGTGTAATAACGCGCGCTTTGGCTCTCAACAGTTGTCTGCGCCGCCTTTTTTAAGGTTAGACCGGCGACCACAGAAGCCTCGTCGTCCTCCTCTGCGGCAGCAGCAGCGGCAGCAGCATCTTCCCCATTATCATCATCACCATCAACAACATCGTCATCAGCATCATCATCGACTTGTGCAGCATCACTGCCTCGTCAAAACGTCAATCGGTGTAATCAAGCGTTAAGTGATTCTGCGGAAGCGCAGCGAGGCCCAAGCTCAAGCTCAGGCCGAGGCCGAGGCCCAAACTGTAGATTCGGGCAGTGGATGCGAGGAGGGTCGCCCCAACTGACTTCACTGTGCTGCAGCTGCAGCACTTTTTGCTTTATGTTTTTTATATGTCGCCTGTTTTCACAGACGAGCAGGTAGCCCAATGCGATTGCGAATGCAAGCGAAGAGAAACGGAATAAATGGCGTCAGAGGAGAGAGTTATGGAAATAGGGACAGCAGGTTAAAATATATAGAGATGGGAATAGGGGAGGGGGAGAAAGGGAAAAACAAAGCAAGCTCGAAAGCTACTCGACTATCCACTTGACTAGAATGATTTCATAATTATATAACTTATATTTTAAGCCTATTTTGTGTTGCATACCTTGCAGAGTAAGTTCGGAAGCAGATTGGAACTTACGTTTTCTTAAATAACTTCTGGGTTAACAATTCGATCGCAACCAAATTTTAAGATATCATTGTAAAGGTAATAGTTATTGTGCTTACCAAAAATGAGATGTGCTGCATTAAAATAACGCTTGGCATTCGGTTTTTATCGATTTATGAGGGCAGAAGGAGGTGTGGCTCAATTCTAAAACAAACTTTAGCTGCGTAAAATAAAAACACATATTGATACTAAATTTGATAGTTCTAGCTGTTGTAGTTTCTGAGATATATGTAACTGCTCATACAGACGGACAGAATGAGAGACGGGCAGACAGACTGACGAACAGACAGGCAGTCAGACAGGCTGGACTATATCGATTTGGCTGTTGATACTGATTCAGCATATATGTATTTAGCTTGTTGGCTCTGCCACGCCTCCTTCTGTCATACATGAACTGGCCGTCAAAATACTTTACTTCTTCTTGCCATATATAAAATGCCCTCTCATGTCCTTAAACATTTCGCAGCCTGCTTATTGTAATAATCATAAATATGCAGCTTTCTTACTCACTTTTAACTCACTAAATGTTTAACAATAACTCCACATAACTCTTCATCGCATACATGTTCTGAATCAGCCCTTAAATGCTTCTTTACTCACATCGATCATTCGGTCGAGCGTCATCGAAGTTGCGGCAACAAATTGAAAGTTCTCAAAGTTGCCGAGGGGAAACTTCAGTCAGTTGTGCATTACGTTTTCCACATTGTCATCGGCTAATGGCAATGCCGATGCTAATTACCATATGCACATGTATGTATGCATGTGTGTACGTATGTTCAGTATAGCAAAGTTGAGTAACAATCGGCGAGTTAATCAGCCAAACAGAAAGTCGAAGCCGAAGTCGAATTCAATTAGAAATTGGCCTGAAATTGTTTCCCATCTGTCGCGGCATGTGCCGGAAGAGACACATCGCCCTAATGGAACAATGTGCCGCAATCAAAGCAATTACAGTTGCAGCAACAACAACAATAGCAGCAGCAGCAGCAACAACAACAACTATAACAATAACAATAAATAAACGTTGGGTTAACTGGGCAACTTGGCGACTTGGCAACTTGGCTGCTAAAACGGACATCAAATATGCAAATTACTTGGATATTTTTCACTTTGCTCACGCACAGACTGACACACACACATAGACAGGTGGAGGGGTAATTCGCTTTGCAATGTGCAGCGCAAACAAGTTGGGGCAACTTTGACATAGTTCCCAATGTGCGCTGCCACCGAGCGAATACATCAGCTAATCAACAACAACAGCAACAGCAACAGCCAGCACAGAGACAGCAACAACAACAGCAACAACAGTCAATGACATGCACAACAACAATTTGAGCATTATATTTATTATTTTGATTAGGTAATTGCTGCAACAGCAGCAAACGGGGAAAATCATTATCCTTAATCGATACATCGATTGTTCGCCTCGTTGCCGTTTTTTGTTGTTGTTGTTGTGCAGCATATTCCGCATGCAGAAAATGTACTTGTCTGTCCTGCTACTTATCCTTGTTCCCTTCCTACCTACATCCCTCTACTGCTCTTCGTTCTCGTCCTCGTCGTCTTCGTCGGCGTCGTCTTCGTGTCGAGTCAAAGTCAAATTTTTGCTGCTTCGAATCGCAGGCACAACAATTTTGTGGCCATTGCATATTTATGTAGCCAGAGAGGGGGGCAGGGGAAGATACGGGGAAGCAGAAGAGACAAGAAAAAAGGATAAGGGCAAATTTTTGGGCTTATTACCCGTTCTTTTACTGGTTCTGGTTCCGTTCGGTGCTGCTCACCTTTGTCAGGCAACAATTCGATTTTATTGTCCCCTCTCCTGCGCTCTCTCTCCCTCTCCCTGTCTCTTAGGGGCTACCACGACTTGGTAGCACTGCAGTTGGTAACACAACTTGAATATATTTTAAATATTTATATTTAATATGTTTGGAAGTGTATATCTTAGAACATTTAATGTGATCTCGGCACTAGCCTCATCCTAGTAAATCGTTCAATATATTCAAAATGATTGCTCATATCTTTGTGTAGAGCATTCACAGTTCGTTCTGTGTGCGCTGCGCAAATTACATTGCATTTTTTGCGTTTTGTGTGCCTTGTAACTTTTTGTTGTTTGCCGAAAGAAATGGGAGAGAGATATGCAACAAATTCGATTTGAATCGATTTCTTATTTTATTATGCATTCGATTGTGACTTTCAGCGACTTTTTGCTGTCAGTCATAAATACACATACACACACACACACAAGAACTGTGGCTGCTCTCTGTGTGTGTGTGTGTGTCTGCATATAATTGTGTGCGTGTGAGTGTGTGTGTGTGTGTGTGGAGTGTAACGAGTATATAAATATATTTCATTTATGCTCAAAGCAAATTGCCGCTGCCAAAAGCTGCCAAAAACCAATTGCAATTTTCCATGCGCCGTATGCATAAATAATACACACACGCACGCACATACACAGCACCCACACAAACGCACACACACACATACAGTGTGACATACTCACACACTTACAGAGCGACGCATGGCTGCAAATAAAACAAAATTACGCATACGCCGTGTATGTTGGCCAACGCGAATCGGCGACGGCTGAAGGGTTCCATGCAGAGGGGCACAGAAGGGGAGTAGAGAGAGTAGGGAGTAGTAGGGGGCGTGGCACGGCACTGAGCAGGAGTTCAGCTGTTGTTGGACTCCACTCGACTCGCTTCGACTCGACTCGACTCTCGAGCTCTGGTGACATCGACTGGCAATGCCATTGCCATGATACTCAGTTTGGCTAAATAATTTATGTATATGCCTTGGCAGCAACTCACACACACTGGCACACACACTCGCACACACACTCTGGCAGCACATTGGTTACATATGTTTCATTTGCGCGTCTGTTTGTGTAATTTACAGTTACACAAAACCGCAAATAAAGTTGCCAACATTACGATCCAGTCGAATGACAAGTGAGAGGGAGGGGAAGAGAGGGGGTAGGGGTAACAATAACAAAAACACGAAGCGAACAACAAGAAGACAAAACGCTAAAAAGTCAACGTTTGCGGCAAAAGGGTTTAAAAGCGCAACACACAGCAAATACCAGAGGCGTTCCGCTTGAAGGGGGAGCAGAGCGGGGCAACAATGGAGTGTAAGGGAATGACAGGAGGAGGGGGGCGGGAAGGAAGCGGCGAGGAACATTATGACAATAACATGTCGCAGTTGAAGTTGAATTTGAAGTGCTCAACGAGTTCGTGCCAAGGAAGTTACAGTTACAGCCATTCGTATTCGTATATCCACACAATTGTTGCCCGTAAACGTTGCAGTTGCTGCCAACTCGACTTCCTCTTCCCCCTGTATTCCTTCCCACTCTTGACACCGCGCTAACCCGCTAAGCGATTGCAAAGTAATTGAAAGCACTCACAAAACCGAACGCTTAGTTCGACGTTTCTTCAGTTATTGATTTTGTTCAGGCAACTCCGATGGCAGCAGGGAAGGTTCTGTGTTCCAGTTGCCCATCTCCCCAATTTCCCCCCTTTCCTGCTCCGCAGCAATAGTCGTGTGACAATAGCAGACATGCTTGCAACAGGCGATGTTATCGATAAATGCCATTACTGCTTATCGATAGCGAGCTCAACTTAACTAATCCAAATCACATTTCAAGCAATTCGTTCCCTTCGTTGCTTATAATTCGATTATGTTTTCTATAATTCGATTATTATCTCATTATGCTAAAGTTTATCTTTAATTTATTTTCATCATTCAACATTCTTATTCTCCTCCATCTTCTTTTCCTCCTCCTTATCTCCTTCTCTTGCTCAATTTAATTTTGTGGAAATTTGCTTGCTTGAGCTCGCGTTCTCTCTATAGACAGACAACTTAACCTCAACTCGGCTAATGCCAACTTTGAATTTAATATAGAAAATGCATCTCGAGGGTGTCGACTGCTTGTTGTGCTTACTTCAGGCACACAAACACACACAGACGCACACACACAGAGCTGGCACAAAAGATATAAACATTTTCAATAGATTTCCGCTAACAAGATAAATAGTTGGAGCCAAGTTGCCAGCGCGCACTTTAAGGATACAAAGGAACTGCAGAACAGACGTTCCGAATCGCCACTGTGTTTGGATAGCAACAACAACAGACAGAGCGAGACAGACATAGTACTAGAGAGCAAGAGAGAGAGAAAGAAGGGAGAGGAATATGTGGTTTTCTTGAGGTACTTGGGGCTGCTTGGGGTGCTTGGGGTGCTTGGGACTGGGGTTGCTCTTTGCTTATTATTGATATCAAATTGGAAAGTGTCTTGCGAGTAAGTGGCTTGGCGGGAGACGCTTTCATAATTTCGCAGACAAAGAGCAAAAGAGAATGGGATGGAGAGGGAGTGAAGGAGACAGAGGGAGAGAGAGAGATGGGGAGAGAGAAGGCACTGAAGAAGAAGCAAACCAAACTGAGGTTAAACTGGGCTAAGCTGCAGCTGCTCATATTAAATATCCTGCTTAAATATCCTCGCTCTGTTTTCTTTACCTTCCCTCAACCTCCCACCCTTCTCTCCCCTCCCCCACCTTGACGACCTGCTTCGTTCGATTTTCCCAACATTTTCATTTCCTATTGCAATGATTTTCCTTTTGCCGGCTATTTATTCTGCCTCAGCGATGCCACCAAAAGGAAGGAAAAAAACCTCCTGGATCGCTTCCCATCATCGTGAAGAAATTTGTAATAAAAATTCGGTAGCAAATGAGAAAAGCACACACACACACACACTGGCATACCTTGACTCCCCCTTTCTCTGCACTCTCTTCCAGTGCTTTTTAGATGCTTTCTCTTCTGTATTCTTTTTATTTGAAGCAGACAACGTGTCAGTTACCGTTACACGTGCAAAAAACTATGCCATTGCCTTTGTCTATCTTTGGCGCTTCCTCGGTTACAGGCATCCCCCGCCTCCCCCGCACCCCTTCCACTGCGCCACGTGTCGCCAGTCGCTCCCTGCTTCTGCCGGTGTGCACACAGGGTATATTTAATAGCAGATAGTACTTTTCATTGCCCTAGGCCCGGCGAGAGCACCTTCGAGTTCCTCAGCAGGTTTGTGAGGTTTGCACGGCGCCTTGGCTCAGGATTTTCAGCTGAACAGATATAAGCACATCCGTTACGAGCCCCAAAGGCAGAGACAGAGATTGAGACAGAGAGGGAGAGCAACGTTACTACAAGTGCAGCTGAAGCTCTGCACTGCAAGGACCCATCAAATATGCGCAGTCTAATGTGTTTTACTGCTAATCATAAGCTCGAGCTTTGCCCATATCATCATTACAACTGCACTTATAGATCCTTTATAGAGTAAGGTATACAAACTATGAGGAAACTGTGAAGTTCGAGGCATGTTTTTTAGTTATTATAAGGATTAAAGACAGTTTGAAACCTAAGCAATGAATGAATATATAAAATAATTACTTTATATTCATGATAAAGAGTTAAGATTCTACACTGAGTGTTGGCAAATAAAAACAATATATAAGTGAATTAATCTCTTTTAGAACACAGTGTATACACAGTTCGTTGTAGCCTGGTTGGATTGCAATTTCTTATACATATTGAAACATTTTCTGGTCGACAAAAAATGATGACCATGCTGAGGTCGCAAGTTCGCTGGGCAGCTCAGCTTGCAGTTCGCTCGGACTGGCGTCGCGTTCAGCATAAAGGACAAAATATTGAAGTATTTTAACGAAAATTGTCGCCAGCGGCATACCGTTAGTCCATGCGTGTGTATCTCTGTGTGTGTGTGTGAGTGTGTGTGTGTGCTGTAATGACAAACTGTAATGCAAGCCCAGCTGGAGGTGCGGCCCAGCATCGGGTTGAGCACAATCATCAGCCATAAATGAAAATAAAACTTAAATTACAGAAAAACATTGCATGGAAATTGCTATTTATTCAATTTTCAATGTGGCCAGAGTTGTTGCAGCTGCGCCAAATTACACGAGCAATGCAGTCTGGCAGGCAGGCAAGGGCAGAGACAGAGGCAGAGCCACAGGCGGAGGCAGGGACAGGGCCAGTGTCGTCGTCGGATTGTGCAGCTTTCTCTCCCCCTTCCTCCCCTTTTCTATGTGTCTCTCTTTCAGTATGTGAGAGAGAGAGTGCAGAAAAGAGAGAAAGAGAGAGAGCGAAGAGAGCCGTACTAATGCTATTAAATTAGCGCTCGGGCAAATCAATTGCAGCGAACGGAAATGGCAGGCGACGTCAAAGGAAGGCGAAACTCGGCGGGTTTTTCATTGTTCTGCGGCTGCCATAAAACATACCTACAATACAGGAAATGGATCTGGTCATGAGTCAGCCACACACACACACTCACTCGCACACGGAAGGCCACAAATCAACACGTAGCCATAAAAAGCTAGAAAAGCTCTTACCTTTCCCCGTCTATAAATAGCTAAAAAAAAGGGGAATAGAAGTATAATAAAAATACCAAAAAATACTCGCGTTTAAACCCTTTTTAGCAGGCGACTTCATTTGACGAACGACAGCAAAGTGTTTCCTTTCCATCCTTATAAAAACTTCTTTTTTTTGGCGGCTTTTTCATAGGAATAGGAATGTTTCTAATGCACTTTCCCGTTCGGTCGCGAAACGAATATAAAAACGCTAGTGAGTATTAAATTGTTTGTGAGGCTAAAGAGTCAATGAATCAAGCTGAGAAGACCCCAAAGTACTTACGAAATTGTCGCGAGAATATTGCTTGGCTTTTGCGAAATTTCCAATAAATTGATAGGGACAGTTTTATAAGTATATACCAGTCGATCAATTAGATAAGTTTGCTTAACAGTTAATTTCATAGTTAGCATATCAAACCCGAACTATATTTCAATCAGCATAAGTTTAGTGAGTCAATCACTGCCCCAATCGCTAGTTTGATTATAAACAAATTATATAATTATATTATTATCATTACTCCATCAATCATTGTTCATTGTAGTATAACTCAACAAAGAAGTGATTAAACCGGCAATCAATCATCCCTTAAATCAGTCAATCAATCAGTTAGTCAGTCAATCATTCAGCATATCTATCTGTGTTTCAATTAGAGACTGTATCATTAAATCAATCATTTAGTTTATTAGTCGCTCTTTCAATCATTTAGTCAGTCAGCTATCTAGGCTGTCAATCATTCAATCAAAAGCCTATCGTGACTTCGATGTCATTGTTCATTTAAGCAAGTGATTTGACAGGCAATGAATCATCTAATAAATCATTCAATCAATGAGTTAGTCAATCAATCAGTCAATCAATCAGTCGGCATATCTAGCTGTGTTCAATCAGACACGATATCAAGCAGTCACTCCTTTATTCATTTTGTCAGTCAGCCATCCAGGCAGTCAATCATTCAATCAATCAACCTGTGGGTCAGTCAATATTCAAGTTTCTGCGTACTTATCCAGCAACTACTCCAACTGTAACTCCCCAGAGAACTTTAAGGCTGTGAAGGAACTAGACAATGCCGGAACTGAGCACTACCCCAAAAACTTTCCACTTCTTCTCTAAGAGGTTCGTCGTGCCCTGATACCGGCACCGGTAAAAGCTAAGCCATGTTGACAATTATGAGATGGTTTGAGATGGTGTGGGACCCTCTAATGATGAAACAAAGCGTCAGCCAGACGGCACAAAGCAACAACAACAACAATAGCGCTGACAACTTCGAGTGTATCAAGAAGAAGGGGCGTGGAAGGAGGGAAGGGAACTGTTCTGGCACGAGAATAAAAATAAATAAAAGCGGAAATGACATAAAAAAAACATGTGGCAGCATTTTCTTCAAGCTGACCCCCAACCCGAATGCCTCACACTCCAGGCACACAATCTGCCCCTTCTACCCCCTTGTGTCGCCGTCTCTGCCTCCTCCACGCTCGACCCTTTCCACTTTATCTTAGCCACGCACGCAAAATGTGTTGCCTGCTTCTGGGCGATGCCGCACGATATCCCTTTACCGTGCTCATTCCGTTGGCTCAGCCGTTGTCCAAGGCATGCAAAGCTTTTCTAATATGTATAGAGGACTCTCCCCCCCCCTTCCACAACCCGCTTTGCTTCTCCTGCCCAATCTGCGTTGCCCCTTCCCGAATGCCACTCTAATATGCTGCTGAAAGCGTCAGCGAGACAAATATTAATAAAATATACAACTATTAGTCATTGGCTAGCCCTGTGTGTGTGTGTGCGAGTGTGTGTGTGTGTGTGCTTGGGCTTGTATTTTTAATATGAGAGACAAAATAAATATTCATAAAATGGCGGCCAGGCGAAAGCCAGAACGAAGACAGTCAGCGCCACTTGGCGTGTTCCAAAGAAGGTTTTCACTTGATATTCTTCGAGAAATAGAAGACAATTTGAAATCTCTCTCTCTCGCTGCACCTCTCTCTGTCTCAGTTTGCTCTGTTCCCTTTCTATTCACTGCTTAGTCACTCTCCTGCGTGAATTGTTGGCGGTTACCCTTCGCAGAACACTTTTGTCACTCTCGCTTATCCGGCCGCCTTCCGCATACCTCGCCACGCTGAGGTCCTTGAGCTGCCCCGCCTCAACTAACAATAAGACTGACGAATGTTGCGCCATAAAAATAAATACCTGCTGACATTTTTCATTGTAAATATTTTGTAGCTGCTGACGCGCGGCAAAGTCGACTCGCATCTGGGTGGCAGTCAGGCAGACACCAGACAGTCGACTCTGTGTGCGTAAGTGGGTGTGTGTGCTTGGGTGGGTGTGTCATGCCTCTACCTACCTCCCTTCCTCCCCCGTCTCTGCCTTCCCCAATGTGGTGCGTGAAAAAGGTTTTCACTCTCACGCACAACATACGACGATGGGCGTAGGGACTGAGCCAGGCGGACGGGGAGGAGGCGTGCTGGGTGGACTCTGGCAAGGTGTACTGCCCGTGGGGTGGGTCGGGTTAGACAAATGGACGTCGCAATAAACGCGCTTGTGTTTCAAGGGTGTGTGCGCTGATCAACAGCCAGCGGTGCAGAGTACCAAACTCTCCGTCTGCCCGTCTGCCTGTCTGCCTTTCCTCATGCCTATCATTGTCATTATAAACGTTATCATCATCATCGCCATCATCATCATCATCGCCATCGTCGGCGTGCTTGTCCTTGCTGGCCCGTCATTACGGGAAACACCAACACCAACACCAGCAACAGCACCAGCACCAGCACCAGCCCGATGATATGTGGGCGCTGCCCCGTAAGGTCTTGGCTTCTGCAGGGCTGGGCATTTATCAAGAGCAGCTGAAACTATTCCCAGTTCGTCGTAGGTCGCCAACAAACTGCAGGAATTATCTACGAGGCACGCACTTTAATAATAAGCCCAATGTATCGAAACACTTTAAACATAGATTATATTTGACTTATATGTAGATAGTATAAACATCGCGCCATATATCTAGGCCGTTGAGGTTTGATGAATATATAGACATAATGTATGAGAAGTTTTTTATATGGCAATTAAGGTGCTCTGTCTACATTCCATGTATACCCCGTAAATCAGAATGAAGGAAAAGGATAACATAACATTTAGAAGCATTTCATAAAGCATATCTGTTGCGAATCAACGTCCGCATATCCGTCTGTCTGTCTGTTGGTACGCAAATTAGTCGCTCAGTTGTTTTACTATCTTGATAGTACTTAGCACACATGCTTTTTATTGCTGCACGCTGTAAATAATTCAGAACGAGCTGAATTGGACCCATATATCTTATAGCTGCCATACAAACTATCAGCCGATTTTGATTATTTGTTAAGATATTGCAATCAAAATTTACTACATCGAACTCACTTGATATATATACTATTCAAATAAAAATTCATCAAAATCGAACCATTATAACATATAGCTGGCAAAGGAACAATCGGCCAAAATGAATTTTTTTTTATGAAGATTGGCTCCAATTTTAGAAACAACTTAACTAATTCGTATAAACATAATATTTTTTATATTTTTAATCAAAGGATATTACAGCCTGCAAGTGTATAAACCTTTGGCATGCCAAGTAGCCTCAGCTACAACTGCAACTACCCCATCTTTGGTATGTCAGCAAAGAATCCCAGGGTATTCCCATCGTTGCAGGGCGTAACAGTTTTCTGTTTTTTGCCTTGTCCAGAAGGGGGCGCCCACATCGTTTGCACAATAAATTAATGTGTGTTTAATATTTTTAACTACGCGCGCTGCATAAAAAATAAATATATGTTTATATAAAGTATTTATTACCGTGCAACGTGCAATTAAAAGTGACGGCAACGGCGACGGCGGCAACAAAATTCAAATTTGTTATAAAAATTCAATTGATTTATGCGTCGAGCGCCGTAAAGCGAACGCCCTCCATTAAAACCGTTAGGCGAAGCAATTGTTGCCATCATGTGTTGTTGTTGCTGTTGTTGCTGCTGTTTTATTATTATTTTTTCTATTAAACATAATGACTTTTAAATGAGACGCGTGCCGCGGTTGCTTCATGTGGACGTCGGTGGCAGACGAGCGGGTTTGATGGGAGGAAGAGGGGAGGGAGCGGCAGCAGCGGCCAACTGCGGTGGCGGCGGTGTTGGCTAATGAAGCCATCAAAGCGTTGCCAAAAAATATTTTGGTAAATTATTATTAATAATGGCAGCAACAATTAAAGCTCGTCAAGTTCCCACACACAGACACACGCAGTCGAGATGCGGGTGGCACTCGGTGCCAGCAGGGAGGGGAGAGGGTTGTCAAAAGGGGTGTTTTGTGGTGCCTATTCGAATTATGAACACTATTTAAAACGCGCACGCGCTTTTCAATTAAAACAATTAATATGCGAAACATTCAAAAAGCGCCGAAACAATGTTCAAAAAAGACAATGGAGACGCATAGACTGAGCAAAGACCGACTTGGCAATGCTCTAACGCAGCAAACTAAAGGGGTGAGTTCTGGGCGAGCATACTCATGATCCGAGTCAGTGAGACAACAAACACCCCCTTGCAATCTTTGGCAACCTCCTCTTATTGTTTGGCCAAAAGTCAAGCAAACTGAGAGCAACCTTGGGCAGGGTACCATGGGGAGCACTGACGTTCTAATAAATCGATTTAACGAGCGAGAGATGGATAGAGAAAGAGAGAGAGAGAGAGAGAGAGGGAAAATAAATAATTGGGTTGTTACGCTATGCGTTCAGCTCGAAATGCATGAATAAAATATAATATTATGCTTTGTCCAACGGCACAATAACGCAGCCTTGTTCTGCGCCGATGTTAATCAATTTCAGTTTGCAACTAAATGTTAAAAATACCGAATGAAGCGAATTTAATACACAGCTAAAAAATGTATTGGTAATTTAAATATATAATAAATTGTTTTTTTGTGTGTTTGATTTACAATATAACTAATAATAAATAAATTATAATATAACTATTTAACTGCGCTAGAAATGGAAGAGAAGTTTTTGCTTACTTTTGTATCACTTTGAGAAGGTCTTCAGCCGTTGACTAGTGTGCTTATTATTGTTCTATAGGAGTCTTAATAGCCTTAAGATATATGCACTTTAGATGAATCCTAGCAACACTCTTTCATTGGAAGGATTATTGACAGGGCTATTGTTAACTTAGGTCACAATTGAATAAGATAAGACTTAAGATAATAACACAAAACTTAACAATCAATCTAAAAATTCTTGTGCAAAACTCTTTTAGCCATGCGGGTCTCAAGACTCTTTTGGTATTGGTCATAATTCCTATGTTAATAACTGTAGAATCAGTAAAAACCTGCAAGTCGATACGTATATATTTTCTCTTTCAAGGAACCCCAACTCATGCTGCATTAGGAACGCTCAAATTTGGAAATACTTGATAAGCAAAGTAGCCAGTAAAGTTGCCTTCATACCTGCCTCTTATGGTATATGGGTAAACAGGGACTTGTTGTTGTTGCTGTTGTTGTTGTTGTAACACGCCTCCTGTGCGTAGTAAGTTGCGAAAAGTCTTTGGGTGCGAAGCAGGCCACATAACGCACTCGAGGAAAGTGCGGATAAATCTCAAGTGCAGCCGATGGAACGCGCTGCCCACCGCCATCGTTGTCGAGTGCCCTCGGCTTAATTACAAACGGGATCTCATTAGGCCTCCCGCTGGCCGTCAGTGTGGGTCTCCCTGCTCCCCTCTTCCCTCCGCCTTTCCCCTTTTCTGTGGAGCCATGAAGCAATTTGCGTGTAACCGTTTTTTAAGACTCAACACGGAGGCCCGTGAGGAGCCATTATCAATTTCATTGGCAGCTTCAAAAAGGTGGCAAGGCCGGAAAGCAGGAAAGCAAAGAGAGTGAGAGGGGGGGGAGGGGGCTGAATGAGAGCAGCACACATAAAAAGCAAAACAAAATATACATATAACGATTTAATTAAAAAGTTACATTAAATATAAGTTTCTTTCGTGTGCTTTTCTTCTTTTTTCGGTTTCTTGCTGCTACTTTTTTTTTGTTTTTTGCATAAAACAGCAAGACAAAGTCGCAATCACTTCCACTCACGCTCTCCATCTCCCTTTCTCCCTCTATCTCTCTCTCTGTCGTATCTTTCTTTCAGTTTCTTTGGGCCAAGCCCTGCAGCTCCCCAATGTGCTGTGTGTGGCCCAGACTGAGCCGAACCAAGCCAAAGTGAACTGAACTGGGCTGAACTGAGCTCTGCTCGAGTCGAGTTGAGTCGGCTGGAGCTATATCCATATCCAGCTATATCCCTGCTCATTAAGTCATCGTTGAGTCGAGTTATTCAATGGCGCTGCCAGCCGACGACCTTTTGATGGGTAGCTAAGGGGCGCATCGAGGCCGCATCGCATCGCATCGCATTTTATTTTCATAATTTAATGTGCGCGCCTTTTGTTTCTGCCGGTGCCCAAAACACTCGACAAAAACAACAGCAGCAGCAGCAGCAGCAACAACAACAACAAAGACGAGAAGCAGGCGGCAAAATGCGCGGAAAATCTGTGCTGCCAAAAAAAAAGAGAAAGAGGGAGAAAAGCTCGGAAAAAAATGCAAACAAAACAAAGTCAAAATGGGAATAGGAGAGGCAGGGAATACGAGAGGGGGAGGGAGGGGAGGAAATATGCGAAATGTGGCGTATGCGTGGCAGCCGCAGCAACGCCTGCTGCCTGCCACCTGCCCCATGCCCCGGCCCCAAGCCAGTCAACTCGGGGCACCTTCCCTGCCCGACTACAGCCCACCCACATATTGTTCCGCTGAACTTTCACTTGTGCCCAGAGCCTCAAGCAAAGCAGCAACAGCAGCAGCAGCATCAGCAGCAGCAACAACAACATTGGCCAAAATGAGTGGGGGAAAAAAATTAAGCAACGGCTGCAAAATGAGCGCCAAAACGTTTAGCGGGTTGTTTACGAAGCTGCCATTTTGTTTTTGCCTCTGCTGTTTTTTTCTTAGCGTTTCCTCGTTTTTTTTTTCTCGCTCGCTTTTTGCCCGTTTTTAGCCCAATGTGCCCGGCACAAATCCGACATCTGTTGAGTGCCATATGAAGAGCAAAGGAAACTTTCGCCGACTGCCAACCCAATTTTCAATTGAACTTTGGCTCCCTCGCGGCGCAGACCGATGAAGTAATAAAGCAGCTTCTGGCGCGCTAAAACCTTTAAATTAACTAAGGATGCGTGTAATGAACCCCCGGGCACAGCAGCAGATACAGGATGCCGCAGCGACAGATACGTGTATGTGTGGTGCGTAGGGGGGAGCGGATGTTCATGTGAATACGTATATGGGGAATACTCGTACTTGTGCGAATAACGATGCAGATGTGGCTGCAAATGTAGGTATTGGAAAATGTGAATATACATAGAAGTTAGTTTCAATTGGAGTATGTATGGTGTTAGTATAGGGAGCTGTATTAAAAAGTGTGTATAACTATGAAGACAGGTTGCAATACAATTAAACTAAGATTTTGTTAGGTATAAAAACATTAGCAAATATGTAAATACAGTCAGGGTTGCAGATGAAGTAGCGAGTGATGCAGTCAGTTATGAAGTTAGACTGGAAAGCGTAAAATTGAACTGGAAAGCAGAAGTTGCGAGTCACAGGGAAGTATAAAAGATCCTAATAACATTTTTTGAAGTTGTTTAAGGCAGCTAAGTTGCTCAGCCTTTTAGAAAGGTCAATTGTTCAAGTCAAACTGTCGTTGGAAGTAGACATTGTGTAGCAAGAATCAATTAGAGGTTATGAAAGTAAAACTGAGCATTGTGAAGTTCACTTACATCTATTATAACCACCAACTATATTCATTCAATTATATCAGTAAACAATTAACACATATTCAATATACAAAGATCACAAATATAATAAATTAAACTTATCTCTTTATCCTGTTTTTCATATCAAAGAAAATCTACAGTAGAATCTATTCTGTGAAGGTGCAGAAACATCGATGTTACATCGTTAAGCATCGATGTTTCATATGAAAAACCTCAGCAAAGTTTCTAAGTTTCTTCACCTCCACATACTGTACAGCTTGCGTATTTTCCTCAGTTTGTATTTGTACCAAGACAAGGTTGAACATGTAAGGCCTTAAAAGTACAGTGACCTCTTTGGAAGTTCCCTGATATAGAAAACCACAAAAAGTTTTATTGATTAATTTATTTAGTTATGTATTTATTTATTTATCTATTTACTTATTTATTCAACTGAAATATACATAGTTGTAGTCTGGGCGCAAATCAATATTCCCCTTTTACGTCACAGCTTGAATTAAGCAGTGCCAAAAATGAAAATTAAAATTCAGTTCGCCTTGAGGGCGTGGCAAATCGATAGCTTCGCCTTGCGATGCTTATGCTAATTGCCCGATAAGCCGCAGGCGGTCGTAGCATACAATCGGGCGCTGGCAGCGTACACGACACACATTAGAGCGAGAGGGTGCCAGATAAGGTGCAGCAGCCCCAATGCGGACACCATTCCCCCCACCCTCTCCCAGTTGCCCAAATAGCAAAATCTTATTTTGTATACCAGTTTGCTTCTTCTTTCCTGTACTCCCCGCGTTCCTCACTCCCCCTGCCTGACGTCGTTCGCCTTTTGGCGTTTATTAGATTCCTGCCAGGCGCGAAACTGGTGACTAACAAAGGAATTTTAAATTCCAATAAATCTGCCAGCTTCAATAAGTGCCGTCCAGTTGGAGATGCCAAGGCAGGGGATGTAGCAGGGAGGGGGAGTAGTCACATTAAAAAGCCGACAAGTGGCGCCGCTACAAAGGGGGAGGGGGAGCCCTTACTGACTGACTGATAGACGGGCGGGTCGGGGGGCGTAGCCAGGAACTGGGACGGACTGTTTGGCTTACAAGCCCCGAAACGCAGTTTGTGTCTGGCTTAGCCTTAGCCCGGCTCTGTCTGGTGGTTGTTTCTGCCAGGCGGGCCATAAAAATGCGAGCGCATTCACAGGGCGGCCCTCTTGGCAGTGCGTCCCCTGCCCGTCCGGCACAGTTAGAGCCTGCTGACAATACACAAATTTGATTGGCGCCACCCTAATGTGATTTGCGCCCGGCCTGAAGTTTGACAACAAACATTTTGGCTGGCAATTTATATGCTTTATAATTTTTATTGGTTTCACTCGGGCTAAATCGATTTCAGCCCTGGCTCAGTAGTAGGTAACAACCCCTCCGCCCTCTCTGCCTCAGCCTGTGCCTGCAGCTGCCTCCTTCGAATGCGACTCAGTGCTCAGAGCCCTTTTCCGGTTACCGTGCCACCAACTCGGCATCGCAGCCTCCTTCCATCGCATTTCCATCCTTTCGTTGTCTGCATTTTCGCATTTCAACTGGTTGCGGCGCGACAACGAGAGAGACAGAGAAAGAGAGAGAGAGAGGGGGGAGGAGAGAGAGACCGCACGACAACGAGGCCATTTGTTAGCCAATTTCGGAGCTGAGGGCCGTAAAATAGAATTTATTATTTGAATTATAACACGACGCGTTGCCCGCAGCATTCCGAAAAATGGCTTAGAATTCTGGCATTTTGGCGGTCAGGGTCCGCCGTGCTTTTTTTTTTTTTTTTTTTTTTTCATCATGCGACGCCTTTGCCAAGTTTTGTGCGACAGTTTTTTAATTAAAGTGTTGCCATGGCCAAAGAGACAAAGAATGAAGGCAGCAAAAAATAACAAAGAGCACACATATTAAGTGCAACCTGCTCTGAATACTGAGATATGCAGACTGCGGACTGCGGACTGCAGACAGAATAAACCCCCTCCCCCCACACACACACAGAACGCCTGCAAATCCCATTCAAGTTTATTACGATAATAAAGTTTGCTTTAAACTTGCAGTCAGTTGAGAGAAGCCAAAAGAATTTGGAGAATAACTAAGCAAGTGCTGAGCTCAACAAACAAACATATTTCTGTCTAGGAAAGTGCACAAATTTAAGAAGAACTTAGAACTAAGTCTCGATTCGACGCAGCGAATAATCTTTTTCAATCTTGTTTCTATTTCTCAATTATTAGTCAGCTAGGGGTCTAACTGGGAGCTCTGAAATATGTAATATGTTTTGAGAAACTTAGAGAAGTCAGCATGTTTTACATTGCTTCTGGCTTTTCCTTTTATATTATATATTATTTTTATAGAAACGTAAACGACAAGCTAAAGATTGCCGGAATTGTTTCAAGAAGCCACTGGTTTAATAGTTTTTAGTATCACAAATAATTAAGAGGAAAAAATAAAACAAAAATTAAATAAATAAAATTAACATTAAATTAAGTAGAATTAAAGTACAAATACAAATTAAGAAAAACCAAATTTAAATTAAGTCAAATAATCATGAACGAAGTATGTGTAAACGCTTACAGCACCCGCTTAACAGCAGCGCGCTGTAAACTTAACAGTGCCGGTTCGAACATGTTCGCTGGCAACCAAAGAGAAAAGAGCAAGCAAAGCGGACGCTGAACAGACGGAAATATGCATGAGGCAGTTGGAGATTGCCATGAAATCGAAATGTGCATTAGGAAGAGTCCTTTGACAAAGGCAACAATGCATTTGCAGGCAGTCGGAATAAGCTAATGTATTGGCCAATTACTATTTCAAAAACAGGCAAAGCAAAAAACCAAGCATAAATAAACAAAGCAAAGGGGGAAAGGGGGACAAGAGAGAGGAAAACAATATTTTCCATAATGAGAAAATTGCATTTCGTATGCGTCGACGGAAATTAAATTTGTAACTAAGCAAATGCTGCATATTTGATGGGGCCCCCTCCCTCTCTCACTCGCACTCTCTCGCTCGCACTCGTGTGTGGCTATTGATGTGACTGTGCATGTGTACACTAATTAAATATACACACACTCGCACACCCAGAGAGACTGAGAGACTGAGGTGTGCACATGCAGTTACCAACCAACGAGGCAGCCAGCAAATGTAAACACAAGGCTCCCCTCCCCCCACCCCCTCCCCCCCTGTGACTGCCCCTCGCGAAGGGGCCTGTCGCGACCCTGGATTTAGCAGGCAGCGAACCGAACTGCCATAGCCCAAAGTAAATTTCTTGCTAATTAAAATCCAAATATTAATTTTAAAATGCAACACAGCAGCGGCAGCGGCAGAGGCAGTGGCAGCGGCAGCCCGAGTAAATGTTGAACAAAAAAACATTGCAGGTGACTCTCAGTGGGCCAGCAGGTGCAGCGGACAGGGAGCGGGAGGAGAAGAGGGGGAGAGAACCCATTGATGGCCACAAATTTCACTTGGCCCGCAGGCGAGTGGGAGCAGCACAAAGGCAAACAGAAGCTCTGCTGACTCCGAGCACACTTTTACTTCAGTCTGCAGCACTTGACGCCTGTGTGAGCAGTGTGGGAGTGAAGAAGGGGGTGGTATAGGAGTGGAGAGGGGGGTCTAAGCACATACACAACAACTACAAAAGATGTTCAAACATTTGGGCATTCAACTGAAGTTGCACGAGCACTCGAACGAGCAAAAGGATGTGGCTAAGCCGAGGAAGAGAGTTCGAGTGTGAGCTTTAAAGAGAGAGTGAGAGAGAGAGAGAGAGAGAAAGAGGGGAAAATAGTGAGTAAAAGATACTCCTTGCATATTTGTTGTCTCTCTTGCACATGTCAAGTGAAGCAAACTGTCAAAGTAAGGCACCAACGAAGCAAACAGCTCAGCAAGACTAAACAGTTTTTAAGAATAAATAAATAAATAATAAATTTCTGCTCTGCGAAATGAATAATTCACAGTGAATTAAGATATTCTTTATCGAGGTATATTTCAAGCAAACTCCAGTAGTTTAACTGTTTTACGAAACCATATTTGATAAGCTCAAAAGAAGAATAGAAGAATCGCAGCTAATCTGAATAATGCGACAAAAGAAGTTTACTGTGCCACTCTGCGCATAATGAACTCGGCCGACAAACTACAAAGAGCGACAGAGAGAGCGAGAGAGCGAGACAATACATTATTAAATGATATATTAGGCAAATGGCCAACGAAACCGATTTAAGTCAAAACTTATTTAAATTAATAACGACTGGGGCCCTGAGAGGCAACAACAACAGCAAAAGCAACAGAAACAAACAGCAACAACAACGAGTCGCGCAAGCAAACAACAAATCATTGCCAGTCGAGCACGTTGCATCGAACTTGCTGTGCAGCGAACCCAAGGCAAACGCAAAGCAGCGTCGAACTCAGGCTTGTCTGACGATCGGCTGCGCTCTTAGTTCGATCTCGCCTTCGCTCTCGCCTTCGCTCTCCCTCTCTCTCTCTCTGCTTCGCTCTCTTTAACAGCTGTGATTGACTTGGTGACTTTTTGACACAGCAACAGCTGCAGAACATTTGCCTGTGTGCGTGCGTGTGTGTGTGTAGTGGGAGACTTGTTGTTGTTGCTGTGTGTGAGAGAATTTTATGTTTATGCTAAGAGATTTACAATTTGTGCGTGCCGAAAATGTTAATGAATTCGGTTATGGTTTTATACCTGCCAAACTCTGTCAGCCTGTCTGTCTATGTGTGTGTGTGTGTGTGTGTGTGTGTGTGTGTGTCGTGCCCATCACTTGATTTGCTGTAAATGACGATGGATTTGACTGCATGTAAACACACATAAATACACCTGGCTACACCTCGCTGCATGTGATATGCATGTGATTTGGCTGCCTCCTTGTTGTTGTTGCTGTTCTTGTTGTTGCTGCTCTTTTTCGGGCCACAACTGGCAGCCTGAAAGAGGGAGGGAACAGGGGGGGGGGAGCTTGTGGGCTTGGCGCTTATGGAAATTACGAGTATGAACGGTGCCAAAGCGACGCCAATTGCTTGACCCAAATTAAAACATTGCTAGCTCATTGTTGTTGTTAATTGTAGAACAAACAATACGAACAACCGAAACAGCAAACAGCAAACAACAAGAAGAAGACAAGCAAAGAGCGAGTGAGAGAGACAGAGAGAGATAGAGAGAGGGAGACAGAGAGATGAAGTGAAGTGAAGAGAAACAACAACAGCATTTGCCATGGGAACCAAAACAGCCTAATGGCAACCACCACACGGACAGCCCCCCTCCCCGCCTCTAACCTCCCCCCAACGGACAGCCTGAACGAACGTCCGACCGACCGACCGAACGTCTGAGCTGACTGAACGAAATCGGATTCACAAACTAAATCAGTTTGCAGTCTCTTTGCCAGCAAATCAATGGCAATATTTCAAAATGTCAGGTAGACCCGGGCACAGGTGTGAGCCACAAACTTGAACAACGAGCAGCAAGGCATCCCCGCGCCCCATGCCTCACGCCCCGGCCCCGCCTCCAGCAATGGCCACAGCCCCCCATCATCCAAGGCAGCAGCAGCAGCAGCTGCTCCATAAAACCCATTATACCCAATCATCATCAGGCAGCAGCAGCAGCGGCAGCAGTCGCGGCATCCAGTGAGTCCCGCTCTGAGAATCGGGATCTGCAGACCCCGGCGAATGCACGCAGAGAAATTTTCTAGTAAAAAAATAAATTAAAAATATATATAAAATAAACTAAATTTGGGCTTATGGGGCTTATAATTGAAAAAAACATTTTTTTTGACGATTGACGAGCATTATTGTTATTACATATTTATAATAGGCATAGGAATCTATAATATACTATTATTTATTATTACATACATATATTATAGTGAAAGAGGTTCTGTAAAATACACTCTTAAAAATTGATTTTTAAGCCAAAGAAGGAATAACTTAATGAAGAGATATGCGCAGGACGAGTAAATTATTGGATTCTTAAGTTTAATTATTAAATTTCCTTGATATTTGAAAACATTTTGAAAAACTGTGCGTAAATGCGGTTAAAACTATTTTCTTATTTGCAATATTTAATTACCCATGCAGAGTGTTTTGGCCCGGAGTTTGCAACATACCTTGGGAGACATCTTCGAACTTATAAGTTATATATATTCTCAATTAGCACCACCAGGGCAGTCGATCTAGTCATGTCTGTCTGTCCGTTTGTTCGTTTCAGAGCTATCTTGATGAAACTTGGCGCACATGCTTCTTATTGCTGCACGCTGTATATAAATCGTAACAAGCCATATCAGATCGGTATATCGTATAGCTGTCATAATAACTATCGGCCGATTTTTCTTATTCGAAAAAGATATTGCAACCAAATTTACAAAAACGCATTTTTTTTAAATTTTTTTTTTATTATTATTTTATTTTTATGAATATACAATTTCATCAAAATCGGAACAATATAACATATAGCTGCCAGAGAAATAATCGACCGAAATGAATGTTTTTATTTAAAGATCAGTTAATTTTAAATTTATCATATATATCTCAACAAGCAACCCCGTTATTTCTCACAGTGTATGCTTGGAAGAACATTTTATGCAAAGAAATCACTTTTCATATATGAACGTGCATCTAGCATATGAAAGCAACAGCAACTGTAGGAAGGGGAACTGCAGCTAAGGGGCAGGGGTAGCAGAGAGGGGGGAGTGAAGCGAGGTTAGGTATAACTGGTTTGCCGCGGCAGTTAGTATAACTACTTGGGATATCGCAAAGCGTACGTTGCACGCTGTACACGCTGCGTTCTCGCACTGCAACTGGACCGATAGGGGCGCATATTTGCTGCAAGCCATACAAAAACAACTGAGAAGTTGCTGCGGTGCTTCAATTTGCTGCCGCAAAAGTTGCCAGCGACAACATCAGCCGCAGCCGCAGCAACATGCAACAACAAAGACGGAGAAGGAGAAGGAGAAAGAGAAGCAGAAGCAGAAGCAGAAGAAGACAACCCCAGCCTTGTGGTTAGCTGTGTGTGATTTGTATCGTTTACAGGTTGCAGCACATGAGACCAACCAGCGCAGTCGCACCCTCCCCCTCCCTATCCCTCCTCTACCCTTACCCCAACTGCAACTGCAACCCCCACTCTAACTTAAGCCGCAGCACTGTCAAAGCAATTGATGGAACTGCAAAAAGGGAGAATATCTCTCTTCTCCTCCAGCTCTTGCCTCACTCCCTCACTTCTCCTATTCTTTCCCATCTCTCTCTCTCTCTGTCGCTCTTCCTACATGTCTCTCTCTACCTCTCTCTCTTTCTTGTCCCTTATCAACTCTCTCTTTCTTTCCTCCTCTTCTTCTCTCTCTCTGCCTTGTTGCTGTCGCTTATTTCTTCATCTCAAGTTCAAAGTTGAGCGCACTAAGTACTCGCACTAGCAATCATTCTGGCACTCACAACGGCACTCAAATTCACACTCACTCGCCGCGGACAGTAGCCAGCAACAACAGCAACATCAAAAACAACAACAGCAACAACAACAACAGCAGCAACAGCAACATCAACAGCGCACTCAGCTGTCCTGCTTCTGCTTTCACTCCTACTCCTTCTTCACGTTCTTCTCCACCTTCTTCTCCTCCTTCTTTACCTACTCCTCCTCCTTCTTCTCCTCATCTTCCCCCTCACCTCCCTTCTTCCCCTCCCACCCTCTGTTGTTGTCCTGCTCATGCGCGCGCTGCTCACATGTCGTGCGCGTGCGCAAAGTTCGCTTCGAGTTGATTTTTATTTTGCCTTTGTTGCCGTTGCTTCTTTCTTTTGCTTGTTTTTTTGGTGCGCGAAAAACGGCAGCCAACTGCCCACACGTTGTTGTTGTTGTTGCTGTTCTTCAGCTTGCTGTTGTTGTTGCTGCTGGTACGATGAAGACATCGTGCAGGCTCCTTCATTCATGTCTACCTGAACGAGTCTACCTGACTGCAACTCCAACTCCAACTCCGACGCCAGGCTGGCAACGCACGCGCCTCTGCCTCAGCTTCTGCCTCTGCCTGCGCCTCTTGCACGGCCAACATGCGGCATATGCCACACAGGTATCTGCCAGATACATAGATAGGACGCGAACCCGACTCCAAGTTCGGTAATGTTGCAACGGCGTTGCGGCTCTGCGAGTCGCGCTTGACACAGTTTTTATGGCGCAATGTATACTCTGTAGAAAATAGCAAGTGAATAGGGTAGCTTAAATGTGTTGGGAACTTCTTTGAAGCTGCTTACTATATATGTAGGACTACTATATACATATATCTATAATAAAGATTCTATATATACTTTATATTGTTGCTTAATACTTTTACCTTAATCATCACTAGCAGTTGCAGTTCGCCAGCTTTGATCTTGGCAGTGTTGGCAGAGTCCATTCGATTGGTTAGTTCTTGTATAGAATATATATATGTGGTTCGATTTCTGTTATTATTCAAGATTTTACTAACTAACTTATCAGGTTTTTTTCTTATTATGCCTGTTGTACGAGTATGTTCCCTCTTGCATCAAAATCAAACTTATATATAAAATGTTCCCTCATGTGGAACTTCTCTCTCTTCCCTGAGCTAAAGAATCTGACTTGCCATACAGATCATAAAATATATCAACAAAATCTTGCAGCTTCAGATCTTGAGATCATTTTGGAATTCCCGAAACACACGAAACAAAAACAAAATATATTAAATCGCTGATGAAGGCGTGTTTACAACTCGTGCGAGTGTTGCTCTTGGAAACGAAAGCAATAATTGGAATCAAGTTCGGTTTCTTTAAGCTGCTCGGCCTCAGTTGCTGCCTCTGCCTCTGCTGCTGCCTCTGCTAACTTGCTGCAGCCTGTTGGCCTGGCCAAGTCGAATTAGTTAGCAACCATTAACAATCTTCAGCAATCAATTAGAGCTGCTGTTGCTGTTGGGTGTAGTTGGGCGAGCTGTTTGTTGTTGTTGCTGTTGTGTGTTGCTGTTGCTGTTGTGTGTTGTAAAGAGCCAAAAAACATTGTGCACATTATTAACATTGTTAACATTGCTGGCATTCCAGTGTTACAGGGGCGGGGTCGGGGAAGGCAGGCGAGGTAAGCAGATTTTTAAAGAGGCAAACATCAGCAGCAGCAGCAGCAGCAGCAACACTGGCAACAGCAACAGCAACGGCACAACGAACACGTGTAATCTTGGCGCTCAGATTGTTATGCTTGTTAAAAAGTTGTTGCTGTTGCTGTTGTTGTTGCTGTGGCTGTTGTTGTTGTCATGTTTGTTGTTCAACTTTCACTTGGCCAAGTCATTTGGTGGTCAGCAAAGTTTTGCCAAGTCTGGCAAGGCCCACAGACAGACGAAGATGGACGATGGCAAGGGCGTGCAGCAGATGGAAATAGGAATGGGGATAGGGATTGGGCAAAGAGAGGAAGAGGAGAAGGGAGAGCGGGTAGACAGAGAGCACTCAAACTGACAAAGAGAACGAAATCAGAAATTGGAATGCAAAGAAGCAGCAGCATTGTGTGGGTGCTGCTGCTGCTGCTGCTGCCGAAGGCGGTGGCATGTGAGTTGCGGATTGTGGCGCCTGTTCGAAGCAGGACGCAGGGCAAGAGAGCAGGGTGCAAAGTGCAGGAGGAGAGAGGGCAGGCACTGTCAGTTTATGAAGCTCGTGGAGAGACAAACACGGGACTCCATTAGAGCAAAATGTGTTAAAACCAAATACAACCGAATTTGGTGCCCACAAGTCGCAAGGACAATGAAATGAAGGCGACAACGTCAAGCGACAAATGACAGCAGAACAACAGCAACAGCCACAGTAGCAGCAGCAACAACAACAGCAACAACAACAACAGAAACAACAACAGCAACAGAATTTTACGAGCACTTGCGTCATAAAAATTGTTGTGGCAACAACAAAAACGCATTTGGCAGCACCTACCCGAAAAGCACCAAGGCCCCAACCGCCTTAACGACCCTCGCCCACCACCAGCACGCCCCCTCTCTGCGCTAGCAGCTTGCAGCGTCACAAAACCATCGACGGCGTCTCCTTTTTTATGTGAAAGTCAAAGGCCAAAAGGCGCAGGCATAAAAATGCCAAGCATGGAGATAGTCAGTGAGGGTTGACACAACAGTTGCCAGAGATGTGACGTGGGCACAGCCAGAACTTGTGCTGCAGCCCCCGCTAACTGACGGAGGGGGCAGGGACAGAGGCAAAGTCAATCAGAAAACACAAATTCGATTAAGTTGTTTAAAAACAATTTTTATTTATTACCCGCGCGTTTTATTTGTTGTCGCTGCCTTTGTCGCTGCGGCTTATCAACACTGCCACGCCCCCAACTCCCCTCCTATATAACTCCTATATATGTATGTAGATAATCAGTAACTGGAGCAGGAGGGGATTCTAATGCGCAATCGATGGCCGGCAAAGGAGCGGAAACGCGGCCTCCTTTGGGCATTCATTTCCAAATTAGCTCGTCCGTCCCGGCCGACAGTCTCGCGATAAAGAGCTGTGATAATTAGGATCGAAATGGAAATGGATAAAGCAGGCAGGCAGACAAAGGGAGAGAGGGGAGAAGGGGCGTCAGGTAACTCGGGTAGCTAATTTATATGACCGCTGTCCACGGCACCAAACGGAGCTACTTAGCATATCAATTTGGCCCAGAAAATCCCCAAAGAAAGAGCCGAAAAAAGGGAAACAAAAAGCCGCAAATGACCAGCAAAGAAAACTAAATATGTCACTCAAAGAGACAGCGCACGAGAGAGGGGGGGAGGAGTGAAGGCGGGGTACTGTGCAACACCTCGTTGCGGCTCGCTGTGGCATGCGGCATATAAAATTGAATTTGAAACACGTTCACTGGCAAGGAGGGTGTGGCGCCCCTCGTCATTGTCATTTCGCACAGGCACACACACAGGCATATACAGAGAAACACACACAGGCACACACACTGGCACACACACAGGCACACACTCTGGCACACACACAGGGACACACACAGGCACACACACAGAGAGGGACACACAGATCTCTCTCTAATATCCTAATTGATTGGCCAAACAAGCGAAATGCAGCAACATTTCGGGGGCTTTGAGTCGCAACTGAAACAACGGCAACTAACGGAACTGGCGCGACTAACGGCATAACGGAGAGGGCGGACTAACGGTAAATACGATTGCAAATGGCAACGCGTTTCAAATTTTATGCGTTTCATTTTTTTTTTGGCTTAGCTCTCTTGCGCACGCTGTCATCGATGCGACGCGAGGGGGAGGAACAGATCCGACGATGACGACGACGACGGGGGACCGAAACTAATGCCAGAGGTTAGTATTTACGCCATGCCAAAGAAGTGGCGAGAGAGGGGGGGAGAGAGATATTTATTTATGGCTGGATAAATGAAACAACGCGCGGAGGGAGAGCGAAATAGTACCGAGAGGACAAATAGAAATTGGTGAGTTACAACTACCTAGGGTCATAGGGGGATTGCCAGTGTCTCTATATTTCCCTTTGTCTCTCTGTGTGTGTGTGCGTGTTGTAGTTACTAAATTTTACTTTAGTCGAGTGAGCGATGCGACAGAAATAGACAAACACAGTCGCTGGGCATCATAAATAAGGCAGAGAACACTGCGAAAGGGCAGAGTTCCATTGCCTGTAAATGTATCCAAGTGTTGCAAAGAGTTTCGGACCAATTGAAAGGAAGCCCGATTACTATATAATGAGAAGTGCATTATCCTGAAGAATTCCTCGAATTGCCAGCAACAACAATGGGCAAATTCCATTAACAAACAGACAGATTTCACTTTTCGGCATTTGCCTTCGACCTGCGACCTTCGGCGCAAGTTGCTTCTATTTCTGGCATGACGCTACGTTTATCAAGCCGAGAAGAGTGTGCCGCCACACACACACACAGAATACACACACACACACACACAACAATGCGGAACTCAGCTGTGCGCTGTGCCAGTGCCTGTTGTGAGATCACGAACACGTCCGGCATTAAGTGAGCCATGCCAGGATGAGCAGAGGGAGAGTGGGAATGGGAATGGGCATGGGAAGGAGCAGCAGGACAACAATAACGCGAGCAACGGGAATATCATTACAAGTATATCGCCGAACGGAACGGAAGTCGGCCCTGTGGCCCTTTATCCTGTTGCGGCTGAATGACCCAGGGCCGACAACTGATTGCCATCATCGATGGCCTCCTAATGAAAATGCCTGAAAGTGCCTGAAAGTGTGCAGACAACGTTATTCTTTGCATTTCTGTTGAGTCATCGCAGTAGAGGCTGAAGTGAAAGTGTGTAGACTGCAGAGGGTATGCACGACTAGGCAGCAGAGTCTGCTAAGGCTTTGCTTACTAGCTGTTCATGTTAGAGAGAATGATTTCTGTTTCTTCGACTGCACTTGATGGGCTCAACTGGGCGTCGTTCATACCCCACTGCGTGATTCCTTTTGCGACACCGACAAAAGGTTCAACGGAAATTTCAACAGCGCGTCTCATTCGAATGCGAATCATTTTAAATTGTGATTCATGCAATTCTTGCGAAGGCGAAGCAACGAAAGAAGAAAATAAAAAAGGGACACGCAGCCCCAAAAAAAAGGTAATCAAAACAAGAAAAGGTCACACATGGATCACGGACTCACTCGAGCCTAATGATGAGCAAGGGCTGGCGAGGGGGGAAGGGAAGAGATAAGTCTGGCAGACAGATAGCCGGATAGATGGACAATCAATGCGGAGCAAGAGAAATGGGCTACTTTGGCCTAATAAATGAGGGGGCCGGGTCATTTGCCCCTCCTCACGCACGCCCCTGGCAATTAGAGCGATTTGTCAGCTCGCAAACGTTCTAATTAAATGCAGAATGCAAAGCAAGACGAGAGAAGAACAAGAACAGAAGGAGAATAAAAAAATAAAACATAAATAAATAAATAAAATGCGACGGCGACGCGGAGTCGCGCTGCCTGCGCTGATTGCGCCGCGGGGCAAACGTTTCTTACAGGTTATTCAAGATCTCTGCAGCAGTTGCAGAGTTGCCACCAGTTGCCACCACTTACAGAGTTGCCACCAGTTGCAGTTTCAGTTGCCAGTGCTGACCTTTCGCATTAATTGTTGCCCGCCTCAATGCCAAACTGCCCCAGGAGCGAGCGGCGAGTTTTCCAATTTTCATGCGGTTTTTTTTTTCATTTTTCATTTTTCATTCTTCATTTTTCAAATCGAATCGTTTTGCTTCGCTTCGTTTCATTTCATTGCGATTCGAGTTGATTTTCGTAACGTGTCATGTGGGCGTTGGATTGTTTCTTGTTTTCTTGTTGTTCCAGCTGCCGCTGCGCCAGCAGAAATCATATGTAATTTTTCATTTTGAAATGGCAGAGGCGTTGTGACGAAATGAACAGCCAAAAGGGGGACAACAGACACTGAGGTTGCTTTAGTTTCTTAGGTTAGTGGGGGAAGGAGAGCTAGATTTATGCATGTTCTATAAGAGAGTGATAACAATCGATAAATTAAGTGTTATCGATGGACTGCGTTCTCTATTAATGGCCTTATTAGGAAGAAAAGTACAAATAGGGCAGTGGGGCAACTGTATATGCGATATGAAGAGCAAAAGGGCACAACATGAACAGTGGTTGCTCTATGCCCTTAAAAAGAACTTCTTTAAAGCCTGTTTCATTAGGGAGTCGGTATAATCGATATACTAAACCTTATCGATGGACTGCAGTCTCTAGCGATAGATTTGTGTCAAAGAAAATAAAAAAAAATTAATAAATTAAAGCTACGCATCTCAGTAAAAATTGTTTCATAAAAATTTCGATAGAACTATCGATAGAATCGATAAAATGTTAATACAACGCAAACCCTATATAACGTCTCATTCTCTAGCGCCTTGGCCCTTCTGGCTACGCCACTGCCCACTGAGGGCAATATAAATTTGTTGATATGCATTCGCAGTCGCCTATTGGCATTATATATGCATGCATATCGGCCAACTGGCGCGACTCGCTGGCAACTGCTTAGGCGTTTCGATTTTTATGTTAAACCAAAGTGAAAAATTAACATAAATTACGAGAAAACTTATGGCGCACGATTCGAATTGAGGCGACTCCGCATCGACTCGACTCAAGACTTCAAATGCAAAATTGAGCGCAACAAGGGAGGGGAGACGGGAGTGGCGGGGACACAGGTGGATCAACTACCGACGCCAGCCAGTGTTGGTCAAGCGTCTGTCTCTGTCTCTGTCTGCTGTCTGTTTCGATTCCAATTCCAGTTTTGGACCCCCCCAATAATGGAACGAAGCTAAACGGCCGCAATAAGCTTCTGATTTGTGTGAAGTTTTGCTCGCATTTTGAGCGCTTATGTAAATCGATATTCATAATAGTAAATAAATAATGATGTTGCTTGGCAGCGAGAGACTGACCTTCAGCTGGCACTTTGCCGGTAATCGATAATCGATAATCGATAACCGATTCGAACAGTTGAGGCGTTGGCTGTCAATTTCATTTCAAACGTTTGCAGCCTCGTGGGGCAAGTTAATTTCAAGTTCGACTCAGCAACTTGCAGCCTCAAGTGCCTCCAGTACTCCCCCTTACTCCTTCTACCCCTCCCCCTTCACCCTTCCCCCTCTTCTTGTGATGTTTCAACTTAAGTTTGCTTTTGCAATTTCAAGTTGC
Organism: Zaprionus africanus; assembly: GCA_018151435.1. Taxonomy (NCBI): domain Eukaryota; kingdom Metazoa; phylum Arthropoda; class Insecta; order Diptera; family Drosophilidae; genus Zaprionus; species Zaprionus africanus. Next base: position 1,796,972 of record JAECXB010000096.1, read on the forward strand.
TTCATTTAATTTGCTGTTGCTGTTGTTGCACCCAAAGTTGTTGCCTCTGATTTTCATGCCACGTCGAGTCGTTGCTTTGGCGCTGCTGCTGTTGCTGCTGCTGCTGCTGTTGCTGGTGTTGTTGCTGGTGCTGCTGCTGCTGTCTCAGTGATTGTGTGTAGAATATCAATTACTTATGCTAAACACCTGCTGCATCGGAATGTCTGCCAACGTTGGCCAACGAGCGCTGATTCTAAACCGGGCCTAAACAGTCAGTCACACACACTCTCACACACACTCGCGCACACACACGCGTGCAGCTCCGACTCATTTACTGCATGCAGCAGCGCAAGTTTGTGCCTTAAGTCTTTCGTTTTTTGCCTTCGTTCTTACGCTGCCTCTGCACGCGCAACTTTTTTTAATGGCCTTGCCACAGAGTCCATTGATTTCACCATGCACTGTGCCACACAGCGAGTTAGAGCTGGAGAACTTGAACATTGATAATATGTAGAATATATTCGTAATATATTTATTCAATTGAAAATTTAAGGAGACCATACTTTCTTTCTCCTTCTGCTACCTTTTAAATTATATGTTTTTAATATCATAGTTATATATATTTATTATATTTCCATCAGTTAGTGCATTAATCCATCGCCTGGCACTCTTTCAGTTTTCTTTGCCCCACCTCGCCTGGCGTCCCATGTTTGCTCATTCAAGTGGCATCAACACGCCGTTTCGTGTCCCCCCAATTCAGTCTCCATCCTCGGCCCCATGCCAGTCCCTATTCCAGTCCACGCTGCAAGTGCAAGTGCCGAGTCCAGTTTCAGCTCCAGCTTCAGCTGCGAGTTCGGGTTCGGGTTTGGGTTCTGGTTTAGTTTCAGTTTCGAGTTCGAGTTCCCCCATCTGAAGATCACTTGGCTGCTGCTGCCGTTGCTGTCTTCAATGATTTAGTTTCTGTTGTTGTGTTGCCTCACTCCTCACTCTGTCTCTGTCTCTGTCTCTGTCACTCCTCCTCTCACTCTCTCGCTCTGCCAGTCTTGCCATCTCCTCGGGCAGTTAACGTAGCTGCCTGTGCTTATGAGGTCGATTTTAGCTGAACTCACATCGCGGCGTATCTCGCATCTGCCATAAATGGCTCGTATCATTTGCGATGTTTTGTACTGCGCCGGACTTGTTACAATTAATTAACTGGCGCATCAATTAAGAGCCTGAGCTGCCCAGGCGCCGCCGTCGCATTGCCGAATCCCCAGAAGGCTTTGCTTTCTGGCCAGGCAGGAAACCACAGTGGGCCTTACATGGCCATCTGACATAATCCGCAGCCGATAAAAACTCAATTAATGAAGATCATAAAAGCAGCAGCCGCTTGTGCAACTTCTAGCTACTTCTTGGAGGCTGGGGGCGTGGCAACGTCAAGTGTGAGTAGCCAAAAACAGTTGCCACAGTTGTGGTTGGCAATTGAAGTGCTTATGAGAATGATAAGACGCAGTTGCAGCGCTGCTTTATATGGTTTATGGGTTATGAATGATGTTTGTATTTGTAGATCTTTTCTTTTCTTTGTTTGTTGGACAAGCTTTGAAAAATGCCTGATAACATTTCTGTGCTTGTTGTATCACTCAACGCATTTACTTAACGCTTTTTTATTGAACCAGATTCATTTTAAACTTACTACTTCAAGTATCTTATAAATTTGTCGTATTTTTCCCATACTTTTATTTTTAACTCATCTCTACTTCAATTTCAAGCAACACTTTCAAAGCCTTTTACACTGAAGTGCAGTAACATCTTTTTAACCCGCCCCATCCCATGATTACATTCCGTGCATATCAAATTTCAAGTGCTCAACAACTATATCTTTTATTTCACGACACTTTCCCATTATTAACTCATTTCATTTCTTAACCTTGTGTACTACAAGTTAACATTAACTTTTAACACTTTTCATGCATTTATCCTATTCATTTCTCAGCACACCTCAACTCTTTTTACTCCCAGTCTCAACCCTATAGAGAGCTCATAATATAAAACAAAACTTGTCGACTAATTGGAGAAAATGCCAAGTGAAAACACTCATCAAATGTAATTCCGACTAAATGACGCGGTAATTGACAGTCGAAAAGTGGAAAAGAAACGCAAAATCAAAGTAAACTGGAAAAACTAAGTGGAAAAACTTTATGTGGACGCTCAAGTTTTTCCGAATCAAGTTGAGACTTTAATGACATTCGGATTGGCCAAAGAAGAAGAAGAAGACAAAGTAGAAGCCTTCAATTTGGGGCTACCTGAAGACGAGGCAGATTAGGCAGACCGAAATGGAATCGAGTTCTCACAATTAAAACAAGCTCAAATTAAAAAGTACTTTTACAGTTTCACACTCGTGGTGGAGGGAGAAGGGGCTTCAAGGTGGGTGGCCAGCACTCAAAAATGACAGGTGGGAAAAGCAGTGGGGAGGGGGGCGGTGCTCGTAACTGTAACTGGGTGAGTGGAGCGAGCAAACAAAGTGCGGACGTGCGAGCCAAGCGAAATGACTTTTAATTGATATTCTAAAAACGGATAAGCATAGAGCCAACTGGCTTTCGGCCATTGCCGGGCGCCGATTGCCCCATCGCCCCAGCGTCAGCGCCATCGTCGTCATCATCATTATCATTATCATTATCATTATAATGAAATTGCCAAGTCGGCTGTGCACATTCCGAGCTGCTGTTGCTGCTGCGAGCTGCTGCAAATTGTTGTTATTGTGCCGTGCGCGCTGCTACCGTGTGCCGAGTGGCGGGTTTATTGTTGTTGCTGTTGTTGTTGTTGCTTAGTAATTGCCAACAAAGGCAGCAACAGCAACAGCAGCAGCAGGAGCACAAGCAACAGCAACTGCAGCAGGCGGCAACTTAATCTCGATTGCGCCCACGGATTCGCCATCGTCGTCGTAGTCGTGGAGTGACCAATTGAAAATTAGCATGTCCAGCGCGGGATGCCACGTAGTATGCAAACGAGCGTTGCGTGCAGCCGCATTCACGTTGCTGTTGCCGTTGCCGTTGTTGTTGACAGGTGCTGCACGCGCCTCGGCTGCAACTGCAACTGCAACAGAGTCTTTATTGTTGTCAATTTGGTGGTGATTGTTGGCTGCAACAACTGTTGTTGTTGCAACAGTTGGTCGCGCCACGAATAAACACTGCAACACCAGCAACACCAACAGCAGCAGCTCGTCGCTAATAAGCAGCCACAGAGCAAACCTTAAGCGAAGCACGCAGCAGCAGCAGCAGCAAAAATGTTGCCTTGTCGCGCCTTTCCTCAATTAGGGCTAGCTGTGATTAGGCAGCCAAATACCCTGTAAACACAGAGCACTAGATCTTTTGCTGCTTGATATGTTGTTTCAATGGATTAAAATAAATAAAAAGGTATTGAGTCTTTTTACCTGACATGGATAATGAAAATATTTATCCATATACACTATATTTTATACTTCCTCTTATGTTCTATATTTTTTTTTAGTCAAGCAATAACTTATAATCAAAACTTAACTTGATTGATCATGAATATATATGCTCTTTTTATCTTTCGCTTATAACATAAAACATAACAGAGATAATCCTTTTATTTACTTACCTTGGAGGTGTTGAACAATTTATGTAAAGCATACAATATATACCCTATTTTTATTTGACTGATCATGAATATTTATATGCACTTTATACGATATTATATACTTTAAATTATTGTTGAATTCATTTTGTATTTTTTAAACTATACTCAAAAAAAAAAAAAACTTTTTTTTTTGAGAATGATCATGAATATATATGCGATAATGTGTAATTCACTTCAGCTTATAGCTTTATTCTCTTTTCTTATTATAATGCATAGAACGTTCGTAAAATTAGATATAATTATGGTTTTTTTTTCTTTAGTTAGCATGAAGATATATTCCATATATAATGCCTACTTCAGGCCCCGACTTTCAATGAGATTGACAAGCTTTAAGTGAGAGGAAACAAATGCAAATATAAATAACACTTTTTGTACTTAACTGATCATGAATATATATGATATATCGTATAAATAGCACATATTTCCATGACATGAACGTATAGTTATCTTCCTAGTTCCTATTTTCAACTATTTTGATGTGTTATAAGTACATAGTATTATATTAAAGTAATATACCATATATTCATACACCATAAGAGGAAGCACTTCCTCGCGAGCTTTGCAAGGTCAGTCAGTCGAAATCTGCCCAAAGCAAAAATGACATATAGTTAAATAGTGGAGTAGACGTTCTTTGAAACTCGTCTGCATTATGGCAGATTATAAAGCTCAACTCATTGTGGCAATTTCCCATAGCTCAAGTTCGCTTTTCAACTGCGTTGGAGAGCAACAACAAGTTCTTCAAAGTTCTTTTCAGATGCCAAAGATGGTGGCGTGCATAAAGGGGTTGGTGAGTTGGGGAGGGGAGAGGGAGAGGAGGTATTAACCTCTGATTTACGCAATTTTCTCACAGAATTGTTCGTACAATGAAGTTGGTTAAGTCGCTTAAATTGCGAACATTTCCCAGATTCCTCACCGTAGTCAGATTCCCCCTCCCCCTCCCTCTCCTCACTCCTCTCTCCGGCACATCCGACCTGAACAGAACTGAACTGACTCGGCCTGCCCGTTGGGGGCTTTTGTTTTGGCATCTTGTGGCGCTAATCTGATTGCAGTCGACTGTGGCAGCGGGGCCTATTTGCGGGGCCGTTTTTGGGGTCTAGGACGGAAGCTGACTGCTATAATTAATAATGATTTCAATTTGCATTTGCCCACCTGCAATTTTCGCGGCGTTTGCGCAACCTACGAGCGCCATCAACGTCGACGGCGACACTGACAGCACCAGCAGCAGCAGCGACAGCACTGTTTCGCAAATGCTGCAAGGCTGTAATTTGCTGCTTGACGCGCTGCAGAGACTCGAGTTGGTTCTCCCGCCTGTGCCCGATTTGGGCTGGGATTACGCAAGCATTTAGGCCACTCTTAATCAGCTGTTTGCAAATCAACAACGCCAATCAGCGTGCTGAGCACTAAAGTATTTCCCTCATGCGGATAACTTATTTTAGCAACAACAACTGACAAAGAAAGCAGCTTGCGGATGGGAAAATTGTTGCACAGCCCACGAGCAACTGCAACTGCAACTGCAACTGCAGCAATCGACAGCAGCTGCCTGACTAACTAACTAACTGACTGACTGTCGGCCTGACTGAGTGTCGGACTCGCAGCAGACCTAGAAAAAGTGTTGTAAAACAGGCTGACAAATGGCCCACACACACACACAGACGTAGAGCGAGACACGCAGCTGAGAAATATGCAGCAATTATGCGCGATATTTCAGCTGGCGACATGCAACAGTTGGTTGCCCCAGTCCGCCCCCACAAGCACACACACACACACACACACATGCATAGACACTGGCACACACGCACATATACACACGCAGACTGGCACATGCCCTGTTGTTGTTCATATTCATGAGGCTGCGTAAGTTTCCCTCTCACACACATAACTTATGTTTAGCTGCAACAACAACAGCTATTTATGTGCGTTCTCTTGTAATGAAATTGAAGAAGTTGCACCAAGTACACCACACACACACACTCGTACACACGCACACAGACACCCGCACGCTGACATACTGCTCTATATACATGTAGTTCTCTCATGATATATTTCAGTCTTACTTATTACTTTGCAGCGCGGCCTTTTTAGCCTTCTTTTGCAGTTGCAGTGTGACCCAAAGTTGAGCGGAGCTACAAATTTATTTATATAGAAATATTATTACTTAAAAGATTTAAATTGAGAAGGTATATGGTATATAAAAATATAATAAATATATCGATATATCTAGAAATTAAACAAAAAGTGAAGTTTTTCAGGAAAATACTAAGAACGACATAGGAGGTTAAAAAGTTTTTATTCCGTTTAGGAATGAACATTTTGATATATGTTATGTATATGATATATGTAGGTTTATATATGAATACCATGTGTAATATATTAGCAGTTAGACTGCACAGACATTATACTATATAGCCTTAAGCTTGACAAGCTTTCTACTTATCAATTTTCATCTCCCGCTTCACTTTTCATATCAAAAAAGAGATTTATACGCACTTTTCCAATGCAATCCTAAGCCCACTCGTAGAAAAGTCAACATATTTTACAATATTTGCAATATGTCCGTTATGTTCCCCCCTCACTTCCCCCAGATAATCCCTTCGTTTTTGTGTGCGTAAAAATCGCAATGCGCTTCGATGCAGTTCGAGCGGATGGCGCGGCCTTCTTGCCGGAGTCCATTAAGCCGGGACTAATGAAAACATTTCGTCTGCAACAGGCGACAGGCGACAAGAGACAGAGATAACAGTGAAAAACCGAGAGAGAGGGAGAGAGAGAGAGTGAGAGAGTGAGTGGAGTAAAAACGCTGGCGAGCGCGGCGTATGCGCAACAAGGCAAACAACAAAGATGACAAAGAACTTTGCCAGCGCAATGGCAAACTAACAAAATGCAATGAAAAAGTGACAGCAGAGGCGTCGACCAACAGGGGTTGCCAGCCGTATGGGGATGGTGGTGGAAGAGGAGGTGGAGGCAGAAGGGCGTGGCGAACAGGAGCCGCGGTCCAGCAATTTCCATTGTATTTAGCAAAAAACTAAGCAGCGCGCTTACTTGTAACCAGTGACAGCAAGGGAGGGAGGGGAGGGAGGTGCTGTGGGTGGCCTGAAGAGTGAAGAAGAGAGGGGATAGGGGGTTTGGAGGTTCGTGTTGCGTTGTTTAGTTGCCGAAAATTGGCAAAATTTGCAAAACTTGCACAACGAAATAAACAACAGAAAAACATTGCAAGAAGGTTGCCCAACTGAAGGAGAAGAGAGCAGAGTGGGGAGAGGAGGTAAAGGGGATAGAAGTGCGAAGGAGTGAGGAAGGCAGAGAAGGACGGAGGGGCGTGGCTGTTGGAGCACGGTGAGCGGTCAAAAAACTGATGTTAGACAAGAAACACAAAACTAAATGGAGCGCGCAAAGGGAGTTATTGAAGTGGATGAGGGAGGAGTGGGGAGGCGGGCTGGGGAATGAGCTAGGGGTAAATATGACAAATGCATGCGGAGCACAGCAAATGCAATGAGAGTGGGCTGCCGGCAAGGAGGCGTGGCCGCACTGCGCAGTGTGCAACAAAAGCAACAACAACAACAAGAGGAGCGAACAAACAAACAAATAAACTAACAGCGAGTGTAGTTGGGGGGGCGTGGCATGTGGGCCGGGCTGCCTGGCACGCTTGATATGGCTCGCTCGGTGCTGCTGCGGTTGCCCTTGTTGCCGTTGCTGTTGTTGTTGCTGTGGCCCAAGGCAACTAATTCCCGTCCTGCGGGCGACGGGCGGCGCAGTGCCGGACAATGGCACAAAGTAATTAATTTCAATTTGTAAAGTTCAGCAAAGGCAGCGCGCTGTGGCACAGTCTATTGCGCTGCACTCCCCCCTCCCTATCCCTCTCTCCCTGCCACTGCCACTGCCTCACTTCCCCCGCTGTGCGCACGCAGTACTTTTGCAGACGTGTGACAAGCTGAAATAATTGCGCCGCATGCAGATAAGCGCCCCACAGCAACAGCCAGCTGCCACAACAGCAACAAGGAGAACAACAACAGCAACACGAGGCCAGACAACTTAATGTGCAACGAGAGAGAACCTTGAAGACCCTCCAAGTCAGTCTCCAACGTCCCCAACTGCCCCGACTCCCCCTTCGCATTCGTCCTCCCGCTCGGTTGTTTTCAATTTTTGCCAAACGCTCAGCTGCAATTGCTCCCTCTCTCTCTCTCTCTGGCCTTCTCTGTCTCTCTGTCTTGCTGCAGCGACCCCATGGAAAAAACAATGCAATAAATTAATGCAACATAAATTTACGGCCTACTGCAGTGGTGCAACTGCTGCAAGAGCAGCAACAACATTTGAAACAATTCTCGATAGAAATTCCAATTTAATATGCTCTCCAAAGGGTTAGGCTGCCTGATTGTGCCCAGCAAGCGATTGACCAACAGCCAGATACCCTGTACTAAAGTACTTGAAGAGTACAGTTGCCCTATTGTGGAAGTTGACTTAAGTTGACTGAGGCATACCCTGTGGCAAATCACTGAAAGTATTTGTGCAATCTTATCAGTTTAAGTGCCTTCTCCTGCAGGAGAAGGTCTTCGGGCAGACCCACTCGCTGGCACCCCTTTTCCAAATGATATGCTTGTGAATATGGAAAATTATAATGCGAGATTAAGCCAGCAAATGTATTTACCATTTGATAAGGACAATTTATGGCACGATTATTACTAACCCAGGGGAGGATTAACGCTCTCTAAGCAAGCCCGATGCGACGTTATCGCACACTGAATATCGGCCACGATATGCACTGGGCTTACGTTAATTTATAACGTAAGCGAAATGCGTAAGCCAAGCGAGTTTAAGATATCTGGCATGGAGGAAAAATTATTCAATAATTATGCCATAACGCGGGGAGTTCTTTATTGCTCTCTTTATACCCTGCCAATATAGAGAATGCAAAGATGGGCAAATGTTTTGAACAGAGAGAAGATAGTGTGGCAGGTGTTCTTAAGTATATATATTCTTGTTCAAGTCGGGTTGCAAAAATGTTATTTATTAAGAGAGGTATAAAAGGCACATTAATCTACTTTAGTATTTAAAGATTGAATAGATTAAGAACGATGTCTTCAAGACTAAACTAAAGAACAAACTATATACAAGAAACCTTAATTGAAATATTATGATATAAAAACATTCAATTTAATAATTAAACAATCGTATATTTTAAAAAATAACCGTGACTTGAACTTTATGAAATGAATACTATTAAACCTTGACTTAAATGTACCATAAACCTTAACTTAGTTTAGGATTTCCGCAGGGCTGATTTATTGAATTATGTCGATATCCATATCTTTAATGAATGTCAGATTTCTTCTTTAAATTTGTTGTTGGGAATTACAAGTGTGATAAAGTGTTAATTAAATTGGGAAAAGACTTTATGCTCATCCTGAAAATCAGCTTTCGTTACTTCTTGCTGTCTAGACCTTCTACTCGCACTACCTTTCCACCATCTCTCTGTGACTCTTACTTTTCATTCACATTCAGCTTCTCTTTAGCTCTACTTCCCACTGCTGCGCTTTGCTTTCTTGGGTAAAGGATCTAAAGAGACCGCCGACACTCCCATAATTCCCTTCACCATCCTCGCATTCCCTCTTGCTCTCATTCTTGCCTTCCGCTTCGCCACTGTGCCCTTTAATTTAACTAAAATTTGTATATTATATTTCATTTCTTCATTTCTTCGTTTCAGAACTGCAGGATGCCAAGTTGATTTGAACAGAACTCAAAACGGAAACTGATCTGAAGCCGGAGCTGGAGCTGGAGCTGGGGAGATTGACAAGAAGTTTTCTGAGAAAATGGTGGGGCAGCTCAGCAACCGCTAATTAAAAATGCATTCGTCTTGGCCACACAGCTCCAAACGGTTCGATAACTGGGCAACGGCTTCGTCTACGACGTTGTCGGCTTCTGGTTTTCAGCTTCGACTGCGTCTTGTTGTCTCGCTCGCTCTGCTGCGCTCTTTGAATATGTTTTCGATGGTTTGGGTCTGTCGAATCTTGTTGGGTTTTTTTAGGTCTGCTGGCATAAATCTTTATTATCACGAAACGACAAACGACAATGATATACCACAGGCTAGGGAGACAATGGCAGCGGAGGGGGAACGAAGATAAATATGGGTGCGCGGAATTAAGAAATAAATAAATATACAACCAATAAACCATAAGACATTAACTTGGCTACCAGCTTCGACTTCGGCTTCGACTTCCACTTTGGCTGCTGATGAAATGGAACTTAATTAGCTGCGGGTCCAGTGGGGCATAGGACTATGCAGGGGCGTGGTTAGAAAAGAGAGAGAGAGAGAGAGAGAGAGAGAAAAGGGGCTAAGGAGGAAGGGGATCTGTGCGATAGTTAGCATTTATGAGTTGGTGGTCGCAGCATCCTTCGTGATGTACCTAATGAAGTGCACACACTCTCGCACACACACACACACACACACACACACACACACACTGGGACACACACACACACACAGAGGGACGCGTGTAACATTTGCTCTTTCAGCGCCTTTCATTAGCATTGCGCACTAATTGTCCCCAGGCCGAAGAGCAGCAGAGAATTTCTTTGCCTCCGCTGCTGCCGTTGCTGCTGATTTGATTGGATTTGCCAGGCCGGACAGAGTTCGGGCCCAGTGCAAACAATCAGAAGCTGCAACAGCAGCAACGACGACAACAACAACGAGAGCAGCTGCTAATGAAGTCATCTCATCAGCGCGCTGCATACAAATGCTTCCTCGTCTCTTCGGCTTGGCAATTTCCGCTTTTGATTTATGCTGCAAAACAAAAAATGCAACGAGACCTTGCAATCGTCGTAAGTCGTAAGTCATCAATCGGCTATCGGTAATCGTCTATCGATTGACGACAACCATCAAAATTATTGATCAACTGCAGCTGCGGCTGCCACTGATTGATCTCGTTGTGCGGCCGCACCTCGAGGCTGTATTTAATTCATTTAGCTTTGATGTACGTTGATTGAATGTTGCAGTGCAGCTTCTCGCAATTAGATCATGCAGTGTGGTCTCGCCGCAGATCAATTGAACTTGTTTTCCAGCAGGCCGATTAGCTAAATGCTTCGATGGCTGCCAGACTTGCTCAGCTGTAGTCAATCAAAACTTATGAGCTATAAAATTGCTGATTGATGGCAGATTCGTGGCAGATTGATGGCTTGAGTGAGTTAATTGATTGGATCATCATTTCGAAATGATTCGTTTTGATTTGGTTGTGGATTGAAGCAAACTAGAAGTGAGTTACACCACGATTGATTGTGCAATGATTGAGGTTATGACTTCAAATTGAAGTTGAGTTCAGTTGGTGCTAAGTAAGACTTGCCTAGCTCGGCAATCAGTCAGAAATTGCATGATTGATAAGAGATTGATGGCCTTAGATTAGGTTTGGAGTCGATGTGCGATGATTGAATACTGATCAACACATTGATTCAATTATGAACGTTCCGTTGGCTTCATTATATGATTAGATAATTGATGCTTATGATTGAACTGACTTCAGAACTGCCTTGCCCACTTGATTGACCTCTGTGTGAACCCGAGTCATCTCGCACGGCTTCTTGCGGCATTCGCAAATATTCCCAAAGAATGCCGGAAATGAATCCATTAACATGGAAGCTTCAATCGAGCCCATCGCAATTACTCAACATGGTCAAATTTGTTTGTACGCCTTTTTTCGAGTTTTGCCTTCTTTGTTTCATTGCCTTCTCCCTCTCCCACCCTCTCTTTGTCTCTCTCTGGCGGCTGTTTTGTTCTATGTATGTGCAATTTTTTGTTACCTCAGCTTTATCAGATCTTTTTGCAGTGGGAAACACAGAAAAAGCAAAGATGAAGATGGAGAAGAAGCAGCAGACGAGGCAGAGACAACAATTAACACAGTAAAACACTTGGCCACCTTCATCAAAAGTGGCTCCGCACAACAACAGCAACAACAACGATAGCAGCTGGCAGAAATGAACAACATGCGGGCACAACAGCGAGAGAGAGAGTGAAGAGAGGGGAGGGCGAAGAGACGTGTGTACACATAGAGCGAGAGAGGAAGATGAAACCAAAGATTCGCAACAAAAATCTGCTCAATCACTTTTCACTTAACCCAAACACAAGAACTTCAAGTTGATGTACGAGAACGTCCGCACGGGAAAAGGGAGGGGGAAAGGGGGGGCGGCAGAGCACACAAAGACGTGGCATGATGGTCGCAGGGGGCGAAGGCGGTGAAGGCGGAGGGGCTAGAACGGGGCACGGGTGTAAAAGTGATGTGTGGGCTTTTGAACACCAAAAATACAAGAGAACAAACAACAAACCTGAGGAGCGAGAGGCGGCAGACGAAAGCAGAGCCAAAGGAGGGCAAGAGGAAAGAAGGAGGGGGTGAGGGCGGGCTACAGAGGAGCCAAGCAAAAAGCAAAAGCAAACTTTACTTGGATGATGATGATATGCAAAAAAGGCCAAGCCGGGAGCAAAGAGCACTAGCAGAAAGATTCGAGTAAAGGGAAAGCTGCTACCAAACAACAACAACAACAGCAGCAACACACGCACACACATGGCAGGCGCACACACATATTGCTTGATATTTCATTCCTACTCCAAAAATAAAAGCGCTGCTACGTCAGCAGCAGCACCGGCAGCAGCGCCGCCAGCAGCAGCAGCATCATTCAAGCCAAGGCAACACTTGACCCAAAAAATACGCAACACAAACAACAACAACAACGGCAACAGCAACAACAACTTCGCTTGGACCAAAATATTTTGCAGCACAGACAAAGTCAACACGGGATTCGGTAAATTTTCTGGACGCAGCGTAAGCCGTAAAGCGTGATTGGAAGCGCTGTGAAGCGCCGTGAACGTGAAATGTGAAATGTGATTCGATTATCTATCGAGCTGCAGCATATCGAACTACTATCGATGCAATTTTCTTTAGCAGCACTCTCTTCTTGCGTAGCCAGTTTGCTTTTTAAATTATACTGAGTATACTTTTGAAAAGAGAAGCTCTTAAAGAATATGTTTAATAAAAGCTTGACTTGGGCTAGAGACATTATCGAGCGATACTATCGACAAATATATCAATATGTCTTAATTTCTATAAGCACAAGCTATCAATAAGGATTATTGATACATTTTTTATTCATTATGCCTTCAGAGTTAGAGTTTGCTGTCGATCTAGCCATGTCTGTCTGTCCGCCCGTCTGTGTCAGAGCTGTCTTGGTGAAACTTTCCACACATGCTTGTTATTGCTGCAGGCTCTAAATAAGTCGGAGCGAGCCCGATCGAAACGATATATCGTATAGCTGTCTTACAAACTATCTGCCGATTTTTGTTATTTGTCAAGATATTGCAACCAAGTTTACTACATCGGACTTTTTGCTATATATATAACATGCATATAAAATTTGATTGTAATCGGGCTACTATAACATATAGCTGCCATAGGAACAATCGGTCAGTATGAAGGTTTTTGTAGTTTTTTGATTTTAGAAGTAGAAATAAATTTATTAGTGGCAATCAAAGTGAGTCACAAGTTTCTGCACCTTTATAAATAACTTGTACAGGAACGATCGGTGTATATAACAGAAGTTGACCTTCCGTTCCCGTTTGATTTGGCATTAGCTCTTTGTCTCCGCTGTGATTCCTGCACAGCGCTGATCGGCGTCGCTTCGTTTCTCGTTGCCCGTTGCTCGTTCTATGCAAAATACTTTGGCCAGACTTAAGCGTTCATTAAAGTTGCAGCGCTAAGAGAAAGCTGATGCCGCCCCCTTTCCACTCCCTGCCTGCTGTGACCAGCTATGCCTGTGTGTCTCTTGCTGTTGTTGTTGCCGTTGCTGTGGAGTCAACTCCCCATATGACTTGGCAGCTTTCTGAGGGTGCGCTGCAATTTGTTATTGCTGCTGTTGTGCCTGCACTTGTTTGGCCAGCCAAGGCGGGCGGCTGCAGGCAGTGGGCGGGGCTTGTGGACAGGCCGAGGAGCTAAGGGGCCAGGGAGTGGGGCGTAGACTTATTGGCAGTTTCAATGTGTCAGCAGCAGGTGCCGCACCCAAGCACACAGCGGGAAAGAGGGAGAGAGAGGGAGAGAAAGAGAAGGAGAGTGGGCGAGGGGCAGGCGCCCACTTTTGTTGATGGTGAAAGTGCGTCAAATTGTTTTTTGATTTGCTGTTTGCGTAACTGAGCCAACTCTCCACCCAGCAGCAGCCTCCAGCTCCAGCTCCTGCTCCTGCTGCTGCTGCTGCTCCAGTCGCACAATTCGCCCCTGGTATCCTGCCTAATTGTGTATGCGTGTGCAGTGCTCGAGCCTTGCGTAAATTTAACAAGTTGCCACTTGAGGCAAGCCAGGCCAAGACAAGCCAACAACAACAACAACAACGGCAACAAAAACTACCACACAGACGGAGGGTGGGGAGGGGGAGGAAGGCCAAGGGGGAGTCGAGGCTGGGGAAAGTCTCTTGCAAGGATTAATTTGATTTAGATGTTGAACTGTTGCCTTAGTTGTGGACTTCACACTTGTTCTATACTTGCCGAGCTGCTTAGTGCCAACGAGCTGCCATTTGCAGCCCTTTTTGTTGCTCTACAGGGTATCTGTAAGGCAAGCCAGCTTGCCTAGTTGAACTTGGCTGACTTCTGAAGAAACTTGATGAAGTATTAATTTGGACATAATCAGTTTATCTTTTACTGCAATTAATGCAATTTTCCATCACTTTGGATATTCAAACTGAGCTTGAGTACATTCAAAGGTACTCAATGGTCTTCATGTGGGTGAATTCCATTCAAAGATCACGAAATTTCCCATGAAATTTCCTTGCAGAATGTCCCTAAGCCTTCTCGCTACACTGAAGTAGAGCATTGCAAAGTCGCTGCGAGTGAGAATCGAATTTGTTGCCTTGATTTGTGTAACTCTGAAGCTGTTGCTGCTTCATTTTTCTTATTTCTGTGGGGTAGGTAATGGGTGAGGAGAGGATGCTGAGGGGGGAGGGGGGAGGGAAGGAAGCAAACAAAGTTGCCACGTTGCCGTTGACAGCTCAAAAAACACTTAAAACGCTGATTTACGTCACGTCTTAGACAGGCAGCAGCACCCTTAACCGCCTCGACAACCAGTCGCGCACCCTCCCCCCTCTCTTGATCATTACGACGCACAAATTTGGCGCATTGGCAAATTGACTTGGCTGACTGCAGGCGGCATTGCTTAGGCGTCGTCGCTACCTCCTCCACCTCCCACTCATTCCTCCCCCTCGTGCTGTTGCATGACGCGGCTACAAATCGATGAGGTGCCAACTTTTGCCCCAACCCTTGTCAGCGCCAGTCACCCCCCTCCCCCTTCCTCCGTCTACCCCTGCCCCGCAGCGAACTCCAATTAGCAGGAATGTGAGCGCTTCAAGCCTTTGAAAAGCGCCAGCAACAGCTCGTGTTGCCCGCCGTTGCCGCCGCTGCTTCTTCTTTCCCCTGCTGCTACCGCTGCTGTTTTTTTTCCGATTTATTTTGGGTTTTTCTGTTGCCGTTTTTTCTGCTTTTCTGCCACTGCTGTTGTTGTTGTTGTTGCTGCTGCTACTGCTGCTTTTCTCTCTTTGACAGCTGCAAATTAATTAGATTTAATTATTTTCTGCTGCTGCTGTTCGTCCATTTATTGCGCCTAATTAACTGTACTTGAAGTTGGCGCACGCCTCAAATTTCAATCATCCATCAAGGCCAAGCGCGGGCAGAAGGAGTGCTCCCCCCTCTACCCCCCCCCATCCACAAACAGACAATGTGTTGCAATTATGTAAGCAGCGGCATCAATCAATTAATTTCTTATCAATGCATTGTTCGCACTACGCCTAAGCCGTGCGAGGAGTGAGCGAGACAGAGATACAAAAAGACAGAGAGAGGGAGAAAGACACAGAGAGAGAGAGAGGATGAGCGAGGGCGAGCAACAAAGTGAGAGGTGCTGGAAGGGTCAACAAGGTGTCTGAGATATTGCCAGGAAACTGCCAAGCCACCCAACACTTCACTCAACTCAAAGTGATTCAATTCCATTTAAATTTAATTACTGTTTAAAGCTAATCCCATCCGACTTTGCGCAAATCGCTTGTGAGAGAGAATTTCAATGTGCGAATTACTCAATAATCTAATAAAACGACGAAGAAAGGCCACATTCGCCATGCCGATAGTTTTCTACCCTTGCAGGTGTTTACCTACTTCGATTGTTTCAATACTAGTTATATATATAATAGTTCAACATTAAATGATATAGTGTGTGTTCAATATTGTGTCTCATTTGGATTGGCACTGATTGTTAAATTAAGTGAAAAATTAAAACTGTCTTTTATACAAATCCTTTGTTTCGGCCGATTGTTCCTATGGCGGCTATATGATATAGCGATCCGATTTTGATAAAATTAAATATGCATGTAAAATATATATAAGAAGTCCGATGTAGTAAATTTGGTTGCACTAGCTTGATAAATAACAAAAATCGGCCGATAGTTTGTATGGCAGCTATACGATATATCGGTTTGATGAGGCTCGTACCAACTTATACACAACGTGCAGCCATAAGAAGCATGTGTGCCAAGTTTCGTTTGGATAACTATGAAACGGACGGAAGGACAGAGAGATATGACTAGATCGACTCCACTGCTCATGCTGATTATGAATATATATATTTTATAAGTGCGAAGTTGCTTAGCAAACTCCTTGCCAAAGTGAATATACCCTCTGCTAGGGTATAATCAAATTAAAGAGCGCACTACTGTGCAACAAACTCATGCAGATAATGCTGTTGAAGGCAATCGAATGTTGCAATTAAAACGAAAATAACATTTGGTTAATCTTGTAATCATTTACATAGTACAATGTATGGTGAATATATACAATAAATATCTCGCAAGAACTTAAAAATATATTAATCTTGTGCGTATCAACTTAACGATACGATAGTTATATCGACCAGCTGCTTCCGATTAGCAGGACCATGATTGTTTTCGACCCGTCGCCACGCCCCTTCTGATTGCATGATGATATACTAGGCAAGGCTATGCCGGGAATGATTGACAGGTATTTCATATATCGTATGAATGGCGTAAGCAGGGGATAAATACATATCTCGTGCCTATGCGTGATAAGAATCTCGATATTTGGCAGCAGGCGAGACAACAGTTGGGCAACAGCTTGAGAGGCATCTGCACATGGGGCTTGCTGCTCCACATGCTCGTGTAGAGTGGAGCACACACAGAGACACACACACACAGGGATTGTGATGTAGAAATATCTTGATTTTAGTAATTAACTTTAAAAGTCATTTATCAATCAATCAGCAAGAATGTGTCAGGCCAGAGAGTCGCAGCCAAAAAACCAAGAAACAAACAAGCCGAAGCTGCAAAAATTCAATGGACGCTGCGGGTAAACGGCAAAAACAGCAACAACAGCAGCACGCAACTCACAACACACAACACACACACACACATGTGGAAGAACAGAGCTCACAACACTAGTCGCCACTTCACTTCACACAATTCGATACGAGTGGAGTCAAGCCAAGTCGACAAGTGCGCGCTGAAAAACATTCACGACAAGGTCGCATTGGCTGCGCGGAGGCCGCAAAGCCGAAAATTGGCTTACAATTGGCTTGCGAAGCGGCCAAGCGGCGACTAAGTAAATCAAACGTCAAGTGGCCAAAAGAAAAACCGTTAAAGTGACGCTTTAACGGCATCGGCTTATACCCTGTAGAAGATTCTTAAAAATGAGGAATGTGGGAAGAGTTTGTGCAAGATGAATGACTATAGTTGACTATAGTTATACTAAATATATATATACATATATACATGCTATCCTATATTTGCATATATATAATATACTCTGCTTTACATTATACATATAGGTATGAATTTGTATACGATATAAATTTTTTATATAGAATAAGACTTTCAAAATATTCTAGTTTGCAAAGATAATAAAATTTATTTAATATTCAATTCATATTTTATAATTAATTTCAAAAAGCATTTTATCTAATACTACAAGACAAGTTTAACTAATAATAAAGAGTACTTTCTAAGTTACTGAATAAGACTGACTATAACATAACCTTACTTGTTAAGTACAAACTGAAGCAGCTAAGTCACTCCGAAAACTTTCCCATTAAAGTGAACAGCTTATACACTTAGCAATTGAAAGAGTATCAATCTTCTGCTTTTTCTTCACCCCTGAACTGTTACAAAATAGTCCCTTAAACCAATACTCCCCTTGTCGCACACTCACCACTGCGCAGTAGCCGAAGCAGAAGCAAAGCAAGCAAATCAAACACGTCACGGCAATTAAAAGCGACGCTGCCTCAGACGCAGCTCGAGCTCAACTCAAACGCGAAGCCGAAGTCGCAGCAAACAGTGGGCAAAATATATGAAAATGTAAGTTGGCAAAAATAGAATTGACAAAAAATAAACAAAAAAAAAAACATGAGAATAATCAAATGACGAAAATACTTGCAGTTTTTTACAGTTCTTTTTTTCTTTATTGGGTTTTTTCGCAGTTTCTTGTTGGCCCAGAAACATTTCGTGCTCGGCTGATAAATGACAAAGGCGGCCATTTATTAAACTAAACTACAATTATGGTTGCCCACCGCAAGCTGACCAACGAGTAGAGGGTGTACTGTGTGGGGCTATCGGGATTGCGGGGCAGCCACATCAGGATCTGACTTCGTCTCCATTTGTGATGCCGGCTTTGCCACTCTGCATGCCAAATTCGAGCATTAACTGCCATTAGTTGTGGGTTCCCGGCAATACCGAAGGCAGAGCAAAGTCACAGCCAGAGCCAAAGCCAGAGCAGCCAATGGCAGTGGCAGTGGCAGATGATGCGGCGGCATTGGGGCATGCGGCTCAAACTTTTCCACTTTGCAACTATTTCAAAAGTAAAGCGAAACTTGACCGCCCTCCACGCCGCCGCCCGCGAGCACTGTCAACGCTCTCTGTTGCCGCCTCCCGACGTCGATTTCCAATGCGATTCATGTATGCTGACCCCTCGTACCCCACCCCATCCCGTTCTCCGGCAGTCTTGCTGCCTGCTGCTGCTGCAGCCTTGCTGCCTGCTGCATGATTTATGATTTTGCCAAAAGTATTTCTGTGGCCAAAAGCCTCGAGCGGACCAGCGTTCAAAGTTGTCTGCTCAAATCATTTTAATTGAAAATTACACATGAGCGAAGCCAGAAAAACGTATGAAATATGAAGGCGACAGTGGGGCAACGACCTGTGAATACCCTATCGGAGTTGAAGGGGAACTGACATAGCTTCTGTTCTGGCAGCTAAGCAAATGCATAACATGCCATATTATAAACGTATCATAATGTTATTATACTAACTTATACTATATATACATATATCTATATAATATACTATCACATGTTCCGCAAAAATGACCTTCTGTTCCTGACAGCCTGTTCTTAAGGCACTAAACTTTGTTCAAAGTGTTCCCCAAGAAAAGCGTAGGCAAATCAAAGGCATCTCCTGATGCAATCGGGCGTCCTCAAGTCGAGCCTGCACCAAAAGATGGCCTAAAGCGCTAGGCTCGCCACGAGAAAGGGCAACAGAATGTATCCAATGAGTCCACGTGTAATGCTCTCCTTTTCCCTTTCTCTGTGTGCGTGTGTAATTGTGTGTGCGAGTGTGTGTGTGTGTGTGTGTTATCCGTGGGCCAAGCTTATGCCCTTCAGCTGGGCAAGGTTCACAGTGGACTTGGCTCGGCACGGGGGTGGGGTTACGGCCTGTGCCCGCTGCCACTGCCGGTGCCGGTCTCTGGTCTCTGCACTGGTCTCTCGACTCGGGCGGGGGCCCGAGTACATGGGTCCGGACCTGGGCCTGGTCCTGGCACGTTCACTAGCTACCGGAAATGTCCATTCACTTGCATATTAACAAAGTTCCGCACAGGCAGCGAGCGACGTCGACGCTAGTCGCCGGGCTGCTTGCATATACTTGGCAGTACTTAATAAACTCCCGGGACTTGTTCCACACACACACACATACAGAGGGAGGGGGATGGGGTGGCAGAGAGAAAGCAGAGATGACGAGCAGTCGGACAGACGTAGAGGCAAATACTCGTGTGTAACTGGGGAGCGGGCGAACTTAGTTGCTCGTACATCATATGAAGACGAAGGCTACTGGCGAGCTGTGGGGATGAGGGGAGGGCGGGGTGGGGAACTGGCAGTGCAAGTCACAGTGGCCTTTAGAGTGGCCTTTCCATAGCATACAACTGTGCGACCGCCTGTGGCGCTGCGCGCTGCTCCGGCTCCGGCTCGGGCTGCGGCTGTGGCTCAACTTAACTGAAACAGGAAAGTATTTCGAAGGCACCGGAAGCCGGAAGCAAGCAATAATTCAAATGAATTTCAAATCAAATCATTACAAAACATTTACAAAGTATGCGCAGCACGCTGCACAAAACCGCAGGAATCTAAGCACAGCGTAGAAAGAGCCGCGCCACTCCGCCTGAACTTGATGCCACAGCCTTGAGCAGCACTAAACTGCAGCAGGTGGCAGTAGGTGGTGCCAGCAGAGAGTGGGAGAGAGGGAGAGAAGCAGGCGTCAAGCGGGGCAGGCAGGTGGCAGCTGGACGCCATGGCCACAGCGCTGGGAGTGATTAATTTCTATTATTATGACACTGATTAGGGCCACTTACAGGCTCATTACAGTCATGAACAGCATAATGCACACACACACGGACACAGACCGGCACAGACGGACGGACGGACACACGGGCAGACCCACGGGGAGTGACGGTGCGAGTACATTTATCAAGTCATTGGCCACCACATGCAGCGGCCGTTTGTCTTGCACTTGACCAGCAGCTAACCGGAGCAACTAAATCAACAGGCCGGGCTAGCTCCGGCCAGGACTCCGTGTGGCATGCGGCACGTGGCGCCTGGCACGTGGCCCGTGGCAGGCAAAGGTGTCAAGTTTGTCTCTGGGAAATCCCCTCGCAGAGAACTTTTTATTTACAGCATGACGCACATTCAATTCTCTGCTGCCTATTGTACTTGGCTGCACCATAGATAACACAGTGACATCTCTCTTGAGCGGACATTGTCCGTCCGTGGCAAGCAAAATTTAATATATATTAAACACATAAAAATGTATTTATGTTACATATTTATATGTTTAATATATCATAAAAACTGAAGGGAACAACACATTATTGATAAAAGTTCGTTTAAAACGACTGTCCGCTTTAAAGAGTTGTCCGTTAAAGCAGTTATTAATTATTTAAATAAGAATAGACATGTCGTTACATGCATTAGTTACATACTACTTCATTTCTGAACAGTTCCTAGATCTCTAAAGTTTTATAAAACAAATCAAATAAATCAAAATAAATCAAAAACTTTTTTCACATTGTTCTCTCTATATTTTTCAAGCGTTCGAATAAATAAATAATTTAATTTTTGTTAGTAAAAAAAAAAATGGTTAGTCTATGTTAGTACCCTGGTGAAGGAAGCTGTAGTTGCCAGATCTGTGCAACCTAACCGCGATTGGGACGCACCACCATCACCTGTGGGCGCTTCTTGCCGTTCTTGGCCTTGTTGTTCTTGCGGCGACGACGTGTATTGTTGTTGTTCTTCTTGTTCTTGTTATTGACGCGACGACGGCGCTGTACGACGCCACGACGGTTGTTGTTGGCCGGACGACGACGCTGGCTGACGGCTTCGCCGATAATCTGTGGCAGCAAACTGTTAATCGGCGACGAGCCATAGATAACCTGGTTCACAGCTGCCTGTGTATTGGAGTTGGTGGTGCCGGTGCCAGTGCCTGAGGTGCCAGTAGAACTGGTGACTGAGTCGGTACCGGTGGCAGCGCCAGTGCTCACAGTGCCGGCGGCCAGATTTACATAGATGGCGTTGTCGCTGGCACTCGTGCCGGTTACAGAGGAGAGGCCTGTGCCACTGTTGGAGGTCGTGGGACGCAGTTGCTCCAGCATGTCCTGCTTGTTGGTAATGTACTCGTTGAGTGCAGCATTGAGGCTACTGCTGCCACTGCTGCTGCTGCTGCTGGTCAAGCCGGAGGCCAAGAAGCGCAGCTGTCCATTCTGGTTGCCATCCTTGACGTAGATGCCCGCCAGACGCGACTTCTCCGGAGCCGAAGCTACCGCAGTGAGCAGTGTCAGGGCCAGAGTCCAATTGCAAAGAGCACGATTCATTGTGGACGATTATCGATCGATGACTGTTGGCCTGGTCCCGAGTATCGACGGCTTTTATAGCGTCGAATTCGCCCCAACTCGTGCATGATATGCAAAAGTGGCCCGAAACAATTCACGCTTTCTTCTTTGCATCGCCGCATCGATTCGCATTGGTTCTATGCCGCACAGCACAAATCGCTCATATCATTGCCAGATCCAGAGATCTCGCATTATTATTACTGTCCCGTTAGAAAGGTGCCACGCACAGAAGGCCTGCAGGCAAATTGCTGAAGAGCAGGCCCATGCGGTTGCTTTCTAAGCGTGTCAAGTACTTAATCTATGCCGCATTGTTTGCCCAAGATCAACAGTAGATCGATCGACCCATCGATCGCCGAGCGATCAGCGAACTCCATTGAACCCGGCTCAGTTCGGCAATCGTCACTTCAAGTGCCTCTTTATGCAATGAAAATGAAAATCTTCGTCACTAAGTGGCGCCTGGAGAAGTGAAGAACCTTAGGAAGCGAATTCACTGCTATCTGGCAGTGTCCACATGCGTGAATTCTATAGTAAGTGTTTACGGCAGCTAGATAATTACAATATTACTTCTGTAGTATGGTGTGGTTTATTATGAAACCAACTAACATTAAGAGAAAAAGGTATTCTTTAAAAGTTGTCTTTTTTCATGGTGGAATATCTTTCGATTTTACTTTGAGAACTAAACCAATCAACCAACTTCATTGTACTATTTTGCATTATCTCTCTTTTGCAGCAGTCATTCTTTTTTTAGGGTTTTAATTTTCACACATTATTGTTATTGGGTGTTCAAACTAAAACTGTATAATCAAAATAATTAAATTATAATCATGTCTCCATATCAAGTGCTTATAATTGTTATTATTTCTATTATTATCATTATAATTATTATTATTTATTATTATTATATTATTGTTATTATATAATATATTATTATTATGTAATAATTATAATTATTATTATTTTATTATTAATATTATTATTATTTTTATTTTCATCATTATTTTTATTATTATTATTTTATTATATACCTTGACTTGTATTCTAAATAAAATATAATATATAAGGTCTTCTTTTAACAATAATAATAATAATATTAATAACAGATATATTTTGCCCTCGATAAAATGTAATAAATTAGAACTATTGTATTTATTTACAGCTCATAATATGGTGAGTGAATATTTTCCATTTTAATGGTTTTATGTTTGTTAAAAATGTTCATTACGATTTCAAGAATAGACTGCTCCTTACTATGCATAACAATAAACTTGATTCCTGCACTTTAGCACCGACTTCGTCCCACTGTGCGGGCACATGAGCCTGTCCGCGAAGTCTGGCGAAACGACAGTTGCCGACTGCCTGGCGGGCTGTTGAAATAAATTTCACTTACGCCAACGCAGTGCACACACGCGCACACACACAGTCTTACACACACACACACACAAACACACTTACGCACACACGCTCACTCTAACCCTGGCAGCACTGACTCGCATGCGGTGCGTCGTTGACTTGGCAATGCAATTACAGCCGCTAACCGCGCGTGAAAATAGCAACACAGCAGTTACAACAACAGCAACAACAACAGCGATAACAACAACAACACCAACAACAGTATCAACAGCAGAAGGCAGCGGCAATCGTAATTGCAAAAATAACAACAACAGAAGCTGCTGCTGCTGCTCCTGCTGCTGCTCCTGCTGCCGTCAACGTTGCAGCCGCTGAGCGGCTTAAAGCAACGCAATGACAATTAACAACAGGCGACAAAACGACAACAACAGCAGCAGCAACAACAACAGCAACAGTGGCAAGGAAGAAGACTACGAGGCAGCGGCCACGCAGCGCCATATCAATGACAGCGACAGCGACAACTCTGAGGAAAAGCGGAAAATGCGAGCACGCTCAGCGGGCAGGCAGCAAGGCAGCGAGGCAGGATGGGAAAACCAACAGCCTTACGCATATTAACAGGCTTGAAATTTCTCAGCGGCGAGGCAAGGCAGCGAAGGGGGAAGGAGGTAATGTGCAGTGGAAAACGTTAAACGAAAACCACACGCACTTCATTTCCACGTGCGATGGCAGTGAAAATGCGTCGGGCAATAGAAATGCCAGTCAAAGTTTTTGCCACAGCCCCACCTCAACAAGCGAAATATCCCCAATTCCCGACAGACCCCCCCAGTAGCCCAACCCGATCCGCTGCTATTGTCACCCCTAGCAGGGGCACCTACTGTTCCTCTGCCCCCGACTGCTGCGTTGCACTCACGCCGTGTGGCAACCACACTTGATATTGCCCCAATGCAGCAGCGACAAAACAAAAAGCTGTTTGGCCAAATGGGAAAATTGCAAGGAATTTTAAGTGAAATTCCATGACATTTTAATGGGGTTGCGATTGGGCACACTCAAGTGCAGGCATAAAATGGTTTAAGCCGGCACAACAATCGAATTGGCAGCAGGAGAGGGAGGAGGGGCACGACCCGTTCGAGGCAGGCAAGCATTATGTCTGGCCCCGCACGTCAGCAGCCTGCAGCGTCTGATGCGCTTTATCTTCCAAAAGAAAAGAACGTATATAATATGGTAAATAACCCATATAAATAGAGAGTATTCTTCATGGAGTACAAAGTACAACATATACTCTATGGGGTTGGAGAAGTCTTCCTGCCAACTCCTGGCCAAAATATATATAACCTCTGCAAGGTTATAATGATCTCGCAAGAACTTCCTTGTGCTCAGCTGAATCTTCGGGAGATTTCAAAAGGAACATTTCTATAGCTAAAGTTGCTATCATATAAACTAAGCGATTCATTGAAAGCCTTAATATATTCCCAGCAGATTTATCGATATCAGCGTAACCCGATTATTTATACAATTGTCAACGTGGCACGTGATACAAATGCATTAACGGAAGTGTTTTCTTTCTTTCGTTCTTCTTTGGGGGAGGATTTGGAGAATGTACGCACGTTGTGGGATGTGGGATGCGTTCCCAAAAATAGGCACGGAAATGTTACAATCTATGCTTAGAGATCAATAATCGGTCCCAGCAGGGCCCACCCTCCAGGTAAGCCCCAGAGAAGTGAAAAATGTTGCAAGCCAAAGTCATAAAAAGGCCGCACTCGGAATGGGGACGCGAGCGACTTCTGTTCCACTCTTCAAATGACAAACAGACGCACCAAATAAATAACAAGATGAGCGAGAGGGAAAGTGAGTGAGAGAGGGTGGGGGGAGTGCTGCAAGTAGGGAGTGGAGTCTTAGCTTACCACTTAAGACGCTGAACATGCAGGAAGCGGCTGCTGCTGGCGAATCAAAGCGAAGACGAGTCAACAGGCGATCTATTTAAAGAGCAGACGCAGACACAAATGGGGGGAACATGGGTCGTTTTATCGGTGGTGCAGGGAGGAGATGGCTGGGCTGGGCGTGGTGGGTGAACGATCAGTTGCCCCCCTAGAAGTCGGCAGCTTGCCATGTCGCACCTTTATTAATTGCAGCCGACGATGATGCAGACGCGCCCAGCCAGACGAGAGTTTGACATGTTTAATGCGAAAACCAAGAGAGAGAGAGAGTGAGAAACAAAGAGAGAGGGGCCCTGAAAATAGAAATGGGGAAAACAAAGAATGGGGATCGGTAATGGGAAGAGGGATGGGGAAGCAGGGACGACAGCAAGACAGCACACGGCAACAGGCCCTGGCAAACTGGGGGCGAGAATTTTGATCTATTTTGGTTCGCATGCCGCCGCGACGAGACGTTGACATAGGCTGGAAATTCTTTTCAAATGCATCTATATTTGGGGGCCCGGCAGCAGATTCCGATGCGGATTCGGATGCAGATTCCCGTCAGCAGACAGTAGACAGCTGACGCCACACAGGCCACCAGTCCACGAGCACACAGGCAGAGGGTCCACGGGTCCACGAGTCCAAAGTCCCGGGCACAAAGTCTGGCGAGCATGTAATGCAGGCATGATCAATGCACGAAGGGAAGATCTCGTTGTCGGAAATTGTTGGAAACAATTCGCTGCAAGGCTGAAGATTAGATTCTCAAAATTGTCAGATATCTATCAATCACAAGCAAGGTAAAGCACCTTATGATGTACTGCGAGTGAGAGTACTGAAGGTAACGGTCATTTCATAAGAAGGTATACTCATGACAAGATGAGATTCAGAGTTATATCCCTAGGAAACCTAATCCTTTCAAGAAATCTTCTCAGTATATAGAATCATTGAATACTTCTAGTTTTAATTTTAAGTTTACCATAGATATATTGAAGACTGGGAGATAATTTGCTGAAATCTCACAGCTGTACCTCTAGAGCCCTAAAGAACCTTTCAAGAACTTTTCCCAGTACAATCCTAATGCCGATAGAAGTAGAAATACCTTATCTCAAAGAAGTGAAAGTTCCTGCAATCATCAAACTCATTCATCGACACCTGATAACTGGAAGGCTCTTGTAGAGGGACCTTCTCTATGGCCCTATCTGAGCCTAAGTACTTTACATTATCGCCATCAATTAACGGTGCTTTGCAAGTGCCAGCTGCAACTGACAGAGTTGCACTCTGCCAAGTGCCAGCTGCCACTTGTGGCAATTGCCATTGAGATGAGTTATGTTTTATTTTGTGACAATGTTGGGGGCGGCAACTGACCACGCCCACGCCCATTGCCGCATCCATAATCCGTGCATATGCAGTGCAATAATTTAGGCAAGTTTCGGGGCGAGTCCCAGGCATCCAAAACATGAAAATCAAATTTCCCGAACTCGTAACTGCCAAACACTTTTTGGCAATTAGTGCACGAGTCCTTAGTGTGACAGACGCAGACGAATGGGAAGGCCGAGTCAAGACTCGAAGGCGTGCCGAGGTGCCTCACAGTGCGACACAGTGTCCACTTGAAGCCGAGGCTAATCCCCTCGAGTGAGGACACCAGGGCGCCAGTCCAGGCAATAGAAAGGAAAGCGGGCAGGATGCGCTCTCATGTTGGCATCAAATGCGAGTTTTATGTAAATCGCATGTCCTGCGCACTCAAGTGGCGACCTCTTGCGGCACTCTTGCACTGCACTTGCATCCTTCAAGATGTACGTCAAGTGTTTCTGCTGCAAACCGAGAGCCCTCACTTGACTCTCTGTCTTTCTCTCTCTCTCTGTGTCTCTGTCTCCTCGTGTCCTAGTGCAGTTCCAAATTGCGCATTGCTCGAATTACTTCGGCGTGGCGGTCAGGAAACGCACCGAAAAAGGATAATGACAGGCGTTACTTACATGTCAGCAAGAGATCGTCGAGAGATTTCCTTTTTAGCTGAAGAGTGACGGGTAAGCGGAGGGGGGACAGCGCTTAAGGGGGACGGCAGGGAGTTGGGGTGCTGGCATCGATTTCAATGCCGAATGATTTTTTCAATGGTTTTTGTTTTTTTTTTTTTAGTAATCCGAGTCGCAACTTTGTTAGCATCGCTTGGCCCTTTTTACGTTCTGCTCTCGAGCATCGGGTTTCCTTTGAATCCGGCGCCCTACGCGCTATTTCACTTTTTCCTTTTCTCTCTTTGCCGCTTGCTCTTTTTCGGTCAGTGTTGCTGTCCCGCTCGCAATCGGTTATTGTTTATTTGTTTGTTTTGTCAACATTTGGTCGTCATAAGCGCGTTTTTGAAGTTGTCTACGGTTACGCACGGTTTTCCATTGAAAGTTTCCGTTGGTTTCCTCTTTAATCGGAAAAGTCTATCGCCCTCTTGCTCACTCCCTCCCGCGCTCTCAATAGAAAATTCATTCAGAGCGACTTGGCAACTTGTGTGGCTTTTCTCACACATTTTTCACGCTAAACCCTGCCAAGAAGAATCCAACCCGGAGCTGAAGTCGGAGTCGGAGTCGGAATCGGAGTTGGAGACTTGAGACTCGCGAGAGGCGGCAACTCTATCGGACGCTCGCGTTGTGTGTGGCTCACTTTATTGGCTTAGCGCACCCGCTGGGCGGCTCTTCATTTGTCATGGGCTGCATCCGTTGCGCTGCGGCTGCCCCTGAGATTGTTGTTGTTGTTGTTGTTGATATCCCCTCTTCTTTTACCTCTACTCTGCTGTTGTTGCGTAATGAATTTGTTTTACCCAAATTGAGCCAAAAAACTACCGTGTCTCGGTTTTCATTTCGTTTCTTTTAGAAATAAATATATATTTTTTAATTTTCAGTTTTTTCAGAGCCCTCGCTGCATGTGGCGTCGATGTTGACTGTGTGGAGTTTTCCATGGATTTTCATTAATGTGAGCCTTGGAAATTGAAGAGGGCACGTAATTGATTTGTGTCCCAGGCATCTCAAGTAAACAAATTGCCGTTGTTGCAGTCGTCAGCATTGTTGAGAGAAGTGGAAACTTGTGTGTAGACTTGTGAAGACTTTGGAGAAGTGGAATTGGAAGTGATGTCTAGTTTGTGGCAGGAAGAATCGCCATGAACGAGTAGTGGAGACTTGTGGAGAGTTGAGAAGACACTGTAAAATAAAGAGAGACCTTCTGAATAATATGGTAATTGCAGTAAAGTGTAGAGTAGTGTCGAGATAGTCGGTGAGTTGAGAGTAGTGTAGAGTAGTGTAGAGTAATGTAGAATAAGGTAGAGTCATTTTAAGGTAAGGTAGAGTAAGGCAGAGCAAGGTAGAGTAAGGTAGAGTAAGGTAGAGTAAGGTAGAGTAAGGTAGAGTAAGGTAGAGTAAGGTAGAGTAAGGTAGAGTAAGGTAGAGTAAGGTAGAGTAAGGTAGAGTAAGGTAGAGTAAGGTAGAGTAAGGTAGAGTAAGGTAGAGTAAGGTAGAGTAAGGTAGCGTAAGGTAAAGTAAGGTAGAGTAAGAAAGAGTAATGTAGAGTAAGGTAGAGTAAGAAAGAGTAATGTAGAGTAAGGTAGAGTAAGGTAGAGTAAGGTAGCGTAAGGTAGAGTAAGGTGGAGTAAGGTAGAGTAAGGTAGAGTAAGGTAGAGTAAGGTAGAGTAAGAAAGAGTAATGTAGAGTAAGGTAGAGTAAGAAAGAGTTATGTAGAGTAAGGTAGAGTAAGGTAGAGTAAGGTAAAGTAAGGTAGAGTAAGGTAGAGTAAGGTAGAGTAAGGTAGAGTAAGGTAGAGTAAGGTAAAGTAAGGTAGAGTAAGGTAGGGTAAGGTAGAGTAAGAAAGAGTAATGTAGAGTAAGGTGGAGTGAGGAAGATTAGTGTCGATACTGTATTAAGCAGTGTAGAGTACTGTAGACCAGTGAAGAATCTTAGGAATTTGTGAAAATATATATATTTCAGGTCAGCAAGAGGAAAACACTTAAAAATGATCATAAAAAGCGGTCTCTTCTCTTTGTAGACTTGTGAAGAATGAAGAATTCAAGCCTTTGTTTAATCCGATAAACTTTTCGCAACGTTCATAAATTAAAACTGGTGTGGCATTGTCATTTTTACAGCACCACATTGTCAGGGCCGAATGGGCGTGGCAGTTGGTAGAAAATAATCGGTAAAATGGACCCTCAGCCCCTCCGCCCCTCCACCTTCCCCCACTTTTGGGGTTTTTTTTTAAACAATCCCCACCACCCAAACAATTATTAACAACCGAGCCACCACGGCCGCCACCACCAAACAAACAACACCCCCCCCAAAAAAAAAAAAAAAAAAAAATCCCCCCCCAAACCCCCAACAAAACAAAAAAAAAAAAAAAAAAAAAAAAAAATTAAAAAAAAAAAAAAAAAAAAAAAAAAAAAAAAAAATTTAAAAAAACGAGAAAACTTAAACAAAAAAAAAAATTTAATTTTTAATTTTTTTTTTTTTTTTTTTTTTTTTTTAAAAAAAAAAAAAACCCTCTAAGGCTATTTTCTTTATTTCAAAATAAAATATATCCAAATAATTTTTTCCTTAATGAATTTTGCCCACTGAGCTCAAAAATGGCGTCAGAAAAAATTTTCCGACAACCGTTTACCTGCCAGGTGAGAAAATGTGAATGAGTGCCTCAAGGCACTCTTGGGGCTTAGAGTGAAAAAATCAAACTCATATTCTATAAGTGTAAGTTTTCATTTTTTATTATGATAATCAAAAAAACAATTTTTGTTGGCAGTGCAACAAAGGTGAAGATTGCATTTTTTGCAAATACATTGGGTTTGGGACGTTTTGCAATTCTTGCACCATCTTTTACCGCCATCTCGACTTAGCCAAATAGGAAAATGATCCTGCAGATCCAAACGCAAGTCTGCTATAGGATGGTTTGACTTTGCACCAATTTTAAGTCTAGCTGGTGGAGAAGATGACACGGATGGACTTTGTTGCCCAAGTCTATGAAGAGATGGAGATCGTGATGCTTCACTTCTGGGACGACCCATTAAAGGCTTTCGCTGAAATTCTACTAGGCCCGCAGCAATTTCCTCTCGGAAATCCGGAAGATTGCAATCATTTTTAGGGTTCCTTTTTTCATTATTTGATATACGCCTGTACAAAATATAGGCATTTGTTACAGCCATATCCACCAAATGGTAAAAAATACGTGTCGCAGAATCTCTGGTCTTGGCCTTAATGTGGTAGCGGCCGATTAATCCATCCATCAAGTCTACACCGCCCATGTGTGCGTTGTATTCTCTAATAATTTGTGGGCAGTCAATTTCTACGTATTTTTTAGATTTTCGATCATATCGAGGTGTTTTTGCGACTCCACTTTTGATTCCTCTTTCAAATGGCTGAACACCAACGTATGTAGATAGCAATCGAACTGCTCTGTTGTCTTTCCACAATACTTTACTAATAGTGACTCCATATGAAGAGCCAACAAACTCCGTCGAAAATCCCCTAGGCTTGTCCTTGATAATATTATCACAAGGCAACTTAGAATTGGGTATACGATTAGGACGTACTGTACCAAGGCTATATATACCTTTGGCACGTAGGTACACCATCAATGGCACTGACGTATAAAAGTTGTCGAAATATATTATATGATGCTGGAATTTCTGTACAGTATTTGTTAAGCGAACAACAATGTTGGCTGATGCTCCGAGATCTGGTTCGCCAGGTAAGATTACGTTATCTCCAGCGCCACTATAAATTTCAAAACGGTAGGCGTATCCATAGGAATCGCATAAGACAAAGAGCTTTATACCCCATTTATGAGGTTTATTAGGCATATACTGCCGAAGGTGATGTTTCATTTTTGTGCCGCACATCTGCTCATCCACGCAAAGTCGAGCTTGCTTTGGAATGGAATCAAACCTGTCATTTAGGTGATCTATTAAAGTTCTTGTGCGGTACAGGGGATCGTAACCGGCTTCACCCTTTTTAACTCGTTTGTTCTCATCTCGCAGACACAAGTAGCGCTTTATTGATTCAAATTTGCTTCGCGTCATGCAAGCTCGAATGGGCCCAAAAGCGTGTTTTCCCCAATAGCTTTTCAAAGTTGGGAATCGATAAAGGGACATATAAATTAGAATCCCAATATAACGGTAAATATCATCAATATTCAATTTAAATTGGCTTTGAATGTTGTCGGCTATTGCTGCACGTAATGTTTCCTCAACAATTTGATTGATAATATTCTCATTGAAAAAATAGCAAAATATTTGCAGTGGAGTTTCCAAGTTAGTTATTTCTAGTGGCAATGATGAGTTACCTCGAAAGGCTACGTCATTGATATGCAACTGTAGAGACTGTTGCTTCCAAATTATTTTGCTCGGCTCTTTTTTAATTGATTCAATACCTGTATATAGATAATATTTTTTTATATAATGTGTTTTGTAACCATTTTAGAATGGAGACTTACTGAAACCGTTATATCCACCGGCAGAAGGGGAATTTATGATTTTTGAGTGGTCTAATGATGGTAGAGGTGATCGGGGTGTTTTTGGTGTTTTCTTGGTGGATTCGCATGCTTGTTCCTCAGTGTCGGCGGCAGAAACAGCAAATGATACCGAATCAGCATCTTCCAAGGCTGCATTTAGTGCACCGGCCATATCAAGCTCGTCGTCTCCATCATCACTTGTTTCGTCAGATAATAACTCTTCCAACTGAACAGAATCAAACAAGTTCAGCAATTGCTCATCGGTCAAATCTGACAGTTTATGGCGTTTACGCATTAAGTCTGCCATTTCTCGTAGTCTTTTAATTGCAAAGTTAAAAATTTAGTTAGTGAAAAAGTTCACTCTAAGCCCCAAGAGTGCCTTGAGGCACTCATTGGTTTTTCATTGTTAAAATGCACATGTCGTTGATATTGATAAAAACAAATGCATATATCAATAGTTAATATACATACCTAAGACCAAAAAAGTTTAAAGTTAATCGGCTTGCAAAAAGTATATATTTTTACACTTTGAAAAAATGGTTGCACTGTACTAAATTTT
The DNA here is from genome assembly GCA_018151435.1 of Zaprionus africanus. Taxonomy (NCBI): domain Eukaryota; kingdom Metazoa; phylum Arthropoda; class Insecta; order Diptera; family Drosophilidae; genus Zaprionus; species Zaprionus africanus. The sequence continues at coordinate 1,829,025 of JAECXB010000096.1, forward strand.
GCGCGCGCAAAAACATATGTTCATGGCAAATAGACAAAAAGCTCCTCGAAGAGCTTTCGAAATCGATCAAAAGCTTTTTGGTATTTATTAGTACATTATTTAGTTACTTTAAAGTTTAACTTTAATAATAAACAACTAATTACTTATTTTGTTATTATTAAAAAACTAATGAGTGCCTTGAGGCACTCTTGGGTATTAGAGGGTTAACACATATGTTGATGTTCCGCATCATAATTTGTCTGGTGCATATACCCACTCATTTGCCAAGCTTACAGGGTATGCATTAAAGCAGCAGGCAGACCCAAATATTAAAAAAGAGCAAACAGCCCGAAACAATCTTCGGATGGTGGGCAGCTAATTTGGAGCGCTGATTTGGTCATTTGAACTGTGGAGATCCATTGTCTTCTTCGGGTTTTTTCTCTGCGGAGATTGAGACTGCTTCAATTCTTTTGCCTTGTGTGCAAATTAAGTTTTATTAATTTAATTTTTTAACGAGCTGCGATCGGCTCCGAGATTTATGCCCCGACTAGCTTCAACGTGATGTTGATGACTCTGGCGTCGGCGTCGGCGTCCATCGTCCGCATGCCCCAAATTTATTGAGACATTTTTCTCTCTCTCTTTTGATTTGGACGCTCGTCCGCCAGCTATTTATTTCGAATTCCGTTCGTAGAAGGCTTCGTAATGATCGCTGATGAGGTGTTTATGAGCATGGTCAGGCATTTTGCATTAGTCATGCCCATTGTGGCGTCTCCATGGGGGCGTCGACAGCGGCAGTTGTCGGTTGTTGTCTGTCTTTCCCTGCTCTCCAGCCCCTTCCTCTGTCGGCATGCGCTTTGTTTCTGGCTCTGCCTATCTATGGCGGTCATTAGATGGAAGACACAGGGAAACCGTTTCGATTCGCTACGCCCGAAGGCAAATGAAATCGAAAACATTAGAGAATCATGCGAACCCAAACTGAACCGAAGGCGTTTGCAATCGACACGCTCTCTCAATCCGCTCTCCGGACGTTGTATAATCAAATATCCATTTCGATGTGCAAAGGCTTCAGCTGAGTTTCCCCGGATGAGGCGGAGAGTACAGTTAATTGGCAGTGGCAACTCTTCCCATTGGAATCAAATGCATGCCTTCACTTCTCCCCTGCTCCATATCTCCCAGTCGATCTCCCTTCCCTTCTTCAGGTTTATGGGATTCCATAACTTAGTTTAAAGATACATTAAGATAGTCTTCACGGACTCTGATAAAATATCTACCAGTTTCAGTTGATAAAATATCAGATATGTCAGAAAGATTATGTTTGTTAAGGTCTTAGTTCGGAGAACTATTTGAATACCTAATAGAATCTAATAAACCCATCTGGGACTGTTTATTTGTTCTTTATTTACATGCTCCATCTATCCAGAGCTTTTGTGGCATGTGAATAAGGAAGGCTAATAAAGCCATCACTTCACACTATTAAGTTTTGTTATGCTCGAAGTCAGAGTATGTCGGGGGAACGAACTAAGTACTCACATTTTCGGGCCACTTACTCATTGTGTGGGTGTGGAGGAAGGGTGGGCAACGGGGGAGCACGGGCATTGTGTGGCATGCCGCCAGAAAATTGCCTTCGAGCTGGGTAAAAGTGCAAATATGAAGCACTTAGCGAGCAGAGCCGTCACCGCCGCCGTCGCCATTGCCGTTCCGGCCGTGCAGCGGTGTGCGGAAATCAAACAATGCCATTAGGCTAATAATTGCTGCTCGTTATTGTTGTAATTGTGGCCATTGGCCGTCCTCCGTCCCCCATTCTCCGTCCTTTGTCCGTCGCGCCGGGCACACAAAATGTATTAATTAAGCTATTTATCTAAACTAATGCGAGCATTTAGTAGCCAAGACAGAAGCAAATTGCACTCATTAGCCGACTGTGCCGACTCTCTCGACTCTCGACTGGCGACTGGCAACTGCCACTCCAGTCTGACTATCTCTCTCTGTCTGTCTCTCTGTCTATCCCTTTGGTTCTCTTTCCCCTTTCAGCCACTTTGATTCGATGAGCCAATCGTTTTTCTCCAGCCCTGTGGAGAGATAATTGCGTTGGATAAGTATATGCCCTCTGTGAAGCTGGTGGCCAGACCAGGCCCGGCCAGCATCTTCATCTAACATCTTCCGTCTTCGGCCTGTCCTGCACTTGGCCGTGTGACAGACATGCCAGTTGAGGAATGCTAGAACCAATTGTAGATATCGTCACTTCAATGCGATCAGCCCATCGAGCCAACGGTCAAGCGCTACATCATCATTAAAGACAGCCACGCAGAGCCGAAGCGGAGCAGGGCCAACTGATGGTGCTGGAGAAGGCAAATGAGGAGGGACAGAGTAACCTGGCAGCGGCAGCGGCAGCTTATCGTCTGCCGCATCATTAGCTTGATTATGATTATCAATGAGCACATCGACAACGCCGTCGACGTCGTCGTTGTGCCACATTAAATACAAACAAAGAGGCAGAGAGAGAAAGACCGAGCGAGAGAGAGAGGAAGAACGACAACTGCTGCAGACTTCCATCTGTTTGTGTCCAATGAGACTGGCTTAAAGCGGCCCTCAACGTGGCGATTAATTGAAAAAGGGCAGCAATGCAAGAGAATTCAATCAGGGCAAACTTCAGCTGAGTTATACCCTGTAAAGTGAACTCTTTTGGCATGATAATACATGAATAAAAATGTATTTAAAGTGTGTTTTATTTTTGTTTAGGAAAGGAACAAGATATCGTATTGTATATATATATTTTAATACTGCAAATATATGCAAGTTATAACATATAAATAAAAGTCTTGCTTCTGTTTAATCCTTCCCTTTAAATCTCTTTTAAAACTCAACTTCTTCAATCTCAAATTAGAAGCTGCTCTCAACATCACCCTGACAGTTATTGTAACTATAGTTCCACTGATTCCAATTAGCTTTTGCACCATTTGATACTCTGTTCGGTTGCTTCTCAGCCATATCGCTTTAGTTGTTTTTATTTTTTGGGGGCCTTTCCTGCTTTGAGTTTGGTTTTCGATTCGGTTTTTCGATCTTAAAGATCTTCGGCAGCGATAAGCTTGACCGTCTCGAAGTCCGTCCGCGTGACAAATTGTTAGTGCAGCGATTGTCTCGCGCTGTTGTTGTTGTTGTTGTCTTTTTTTCGGCTGCCCGCTAATGAATATGATTAGCATAATTAGTTGTGCGACCAAAGCGGATCGGATGCAAGTGGCAGCTGCGGCATCCATCGTCGGGCAAGCTGCCAGCGGCTTGGCCAGGTGTAGCCCCGCCGTGGGTTCGCCCTGCTCTCCCTCCCCTCTCTCTCCCTTTCTCTCCCTCCCTCTCTGACTCACTCTTGCACTTACACGTAATCATAATCGCAATAAAAGGCCACATATGCCCGTCGCCCAGGTGGAGGTGGCTGCGCAACACCCGAGCTGTGGCTGCCACATGCGGCAGATACGGCGAAATGTGCTCCATATATTAGCGTGCCAGCGGCAAACCCGCAGCTCGCAGCCCTGTGCCCCGAGCCCCAAACAACATCATCAACATGAATCTCTCACACCCCCAACACACCCCAACAACAACAATAAAACAACAACAATAAAAGAGAGTCACAAAAACTGTCACTGGGCACGATGTTTGACAGATGGACTCTCCGACGAGGATTGCGAGGCAGCGAGCCGAGCTCATCTAATTTCTGGTATTTGTTCTTGTCCAGAGAGGGACGCAAGGGGGGAGGGACTACTGGCAACTGGTACCCGCTATCTGGGGCAGTTTTTGAGGGAGGGAGGTGAGCTTGGGGGAATATGGAGAGGCCCTTGTCCAATTCCGTGTATCCTGCTCATTGCGACCGCAATATGAATGAAGTTTTAATGCATGTCTATGGTGACACATTAAAGACCAAGCGACAAGGACGAGAACACACGACAACGAACAATAAGAAACAATGTAACGAAGCTGACAACCTTCTCCTCTCTCCCTGTGAGTGATTCCCCCCTCTCAGAGGCAGAGAGAGACAGAGAGGGAGAGGACAAAAATAATGAGCCAAAAGGTAGGCAGGATGTGAAATGCTTGAAAAAACTTCAAATGCTGCTAAATTTGAATACGACAATTCCCAGCATCCCCCCCTCCACCCCACTCCAGCCCAGATCCGACCCAGCTAGACCCTCTTGGGCGGGGCAACCTCGAGGCAACCCAATCCAGACAAAGCATACAGATTCGTATACGGAAATCATGCGTATTACACAGCAATTGCCAGTCCAAGTCTCTGCACCCTCCCGCCTCCCCCCTGCCCAAACCTTGACAGGAAATGACATTAAGTTCAGCCCCAAAAATATTCCTAAGATTGGGGTAATAAAAATTGTAAGTATGCCCCTGTTGAACACGAAGTATGTTATGTAGATGCAGCCCCATGCAGGGGAAGTGAGCATTAAAAACCGAATAAAAACAGAGACATAAAACGAAATCTGACAGGAAAATTTATTCGATTTTAATCAGGCAGGAATTGAAATGTTTCGGAAATGAGAAGACAAGACAAGCTGCATTGAATTGTAGTTGCTATAATTATAGTTCGTGTGCTGCAACAGTGCACACTAATATGAGACTTAAAAAAAGTTAATATAGATGGAAGTCAGTTGCAAACGGTTGAAAATGTTCTTTTGTTCATTAATCGGATACTCGGCAGAGTTCTCTTTGTAAAGATGAAACTATTCGACATATTCCAATAGAATTCCCTCAAAATCGAAGCAAGTACCTAAGTGATATATGAATAATATAATAATCTCGATTCACATAACCACAGACAAGTTTTCTACATTGTTCTCAGGCAGTTACAGCCTAAGCTAGACAAAGACAAAGGAGGCAGCAAAAGCTTTGGTTATGTTTACACATTCTTGAGGGGAATGATGAGAAATGGAGGGAGGAAGGGGGAGGATTTTACGGGTATTCGGAGGCGTCTGTGTCTGTGGTGGCGTCGAATCCATTCAGATTCAGAGATCAGCTTGATTTTGCCTCTAATGACAGCTTACATGCAGCGGCTCAATGGATCACAGAAGCGCCCTGTGCCCAATTTGCGTGCCACATGTTGCTGCCACAGCCAGCTCAGCTCAGTCTGAGGCACGCTCTGGCAGTCTGGCAGTCTGTCTCGCCTTCTTCGACTTGTACTTGCATGTAAATGGCGCTTAGGGCAATCGGGCGACTAATAGCCCCAATACTGGATGCCAGGCGATAGTCGGGGCAGAGGCAGAGGCAGAGAGAGAGAGGCAGAGGTAGAGGCAGCGCATGGTGGCACAGTCGACAGGGGCCGCAGTAATAACGGGAAATATTCCATATCGAAATTTGTAGCGCCTTTTATCGTTGGCAACTTTGAAAGTTAGTCACTTGGCTGCCACTGTGGCACGCCCCAACGTGCAACGCCCACCGTGCTGGGGCTTTCACGTAATTTTTCATAAACATAAAAGTTGCCTGTTCTTTACGTGTGCCTGCGCCGGGAAGGGAGACAGGGGGATGGGAATGGGAATGGCGGAGCGGGTGCTCGGCCGGGCGCGTCCTTATGGGTTCGTAAGTGGCAGAAGCAACCGCAGATTGTAGCCCCTGCATATTGTATTTGTATTTTGTGATTTTAATGCGGCATTTTGTGGCAAGCTGTATGTGTGCAGATGTGCGCCCGTGTGTGTGCGCGTGTGTGTGTGTGTGTGAGCCCTCGACATTAGCAGGCAACGCAAAAACATTTTATGACATAATTTTGTTGTTACTCCACGAAAGGTGAGCGAGTATCTTCCCTCTCTCTCCCCCTCTCTGTCTCTCTATCTCTTTCCTTCTCACGTGACAAAGACAATCTGCATATGACAGAGGGGAGCAGAGGCGCCACGAACTCTGGCATCGATGACCCAGCTCCTCTTCGCCTTTCTCCACCTTCTCCTCTTTAGTCATCGCGGATTTACATACTCGCAGAAGAACCTGGCTCAGACCCCCCCTCCCCACACACACACAGCCAGACGCACTGTGCGTTCCTCGGTGAATTGTAATTACAGGCATGTAACCTAATGACACGCCCCCTGCGCCCACGTAGAGAGCAACGCAACATGTTCCCACACTCCCCTTTGTTCCCCCCACTTCAAACTCCATGTTCCCATTTCCATTTCCTTGGCCCTGAGTAAGTGGCAAATGTTGTAAAAGAAAGCAGCAAAACAAAAACAAAGCCTCCGTTACATATTCAAGGAACAAGCCACCGCAGATAGAGGGAGAGAGGGGCGTGGCACTGTCATATTTCCGCACCACGAAGTCCTTATGCTCTGCCAGATGAAGTAAATTTAAAAGAACAAAGTTTCTAGCTTTTCCAATTGAACAGTGGCGTAGCGAGACATTTCGGCGCCCGGGGCACAATGGAGGAAATGCCGCCCCCTCCCCCTAAATAAAAAGATCTGTATAAAAAAAGGTTTTGACACGAATCATACGCTATATTCAAATGAAAAAAAAAAAAAACGTTTGTGGAGATGTCGAAGAAACATGTAAATTATGCATAATCTATAACTTTCGTGCATAAAAAAAAGGATCAAGCTTAAAAGTCTATCGATGACGCGACATTGCTCTCGATCGAAAGTATTGCCAGATTCGACAGTCTTTTTTGGTTCATCGTTGATCGGAGATAAGATTTTACCAGTTTGAGCTTACTGAATGAACGCTCACACGATGCTACAGACAACGGCAAAGTAAGAAAGATTTTCAGTGCTGTGACAAGAGTTTTGTATGCTTCCAATCCTAACGAAGAAATGTAGAACAATATACATTTTGCACTAAATCAAATTATCACATGCTTGAGGCGAAGAAATTTAGTTAGAGTCCCGGAAAAGAGCGCCGCAGGCGAAAAATTTTTTAAAAAATAAAATCGCGCGCCCGATTGGCCCTAACTATTATCCGTTTACCGTAAATCAATAATTAACATAACAAATAAAAACAAACATGAGCCCAGATTTGCCGCCCCTTCGATTTTGCGCCCGGGGCGGCTGCCCCCTTTGCCCCCCCCTCACTACGCCACTGCAATTGAAGGTACATTCTTCATGAGAAGTATTATATTTTATACCATATATACATTATATACTATACCATATATTACTATATATCCTACAAAATACATATCAGAAAACACAGTCAGCATTTATGAGCTCAACAGACCTTTAACCTCTTATTCATTGAGCATGAAACATTAGCAAATTAAGACTCTTAACTCATGTCTAGTAGGGCAACCCTTCCTAGTCACAGATATAACACTCGTATAGCACTCTTGTCGCCTGTCACAGCAGATGTGTCCGACTGGCAATGCGCTAACTGTCGAGTGGATCATATCATGGCCAGAGATAATATGATGAGACTCAAGATGTTCGTCGGGTAATTAAAAAACCGAAATTAGTTTAGATGGGCGCTCGTCTTGTTAATAAAGACTATGACTGGCATTAATAAACGCGTCATTATATGCTCACTCACACACACGCGCACACACACACACACACACATGCGCACAGAAGCTCATTAACAGCTTGCCGTGTGTGTGTGTGTGTGCGTGTGTTTATTTGTATCCCTGTGAGTGGGTGTGAAAAACACCTCTTCGCGGCGCCAATTGCAGGTGTAATATTTCAATGTGAAGGTGTGCCTCTGTGTGTGTGCTTGTGTATGTGCGACGCTGTGCGTTGTGCTTGCAAATTTATATTTGTGCTTAGCTTAGTGGCTGGCAACAACAACAACAACAAGTTGGCAACTGCTGCCGCTTCGGCGCTGCAATAAATAGCCGAGTCGAGTTATGGCTGCTGCCTTACGCCGTATGCCGCATGCCACATGCCGCATTGCCGCTTGCCGCATGCCTCATGCCGTACGACTCAGCATAGAGCCAGTGGGTGTATTATCTTTGGAATTTATTACCAACAAATGTTATTTCTAGAACGTTAGACACACTTGCAAGCCGAACGCCGACTCTCTGGCGTTGGCGTCTCATCAACGCCTTCATTAGGCGGGCGCCAAGTGGCTTACAGAGCCGAGCAAAGGCACAATACCTACCACTACCTACTCGCACCACCGACTACCCACTATGGCCTTAGCCTAGCACCCTCTGCCTCAGCCGAGCACCCTCTGCCCACACCCCACGCAGACAGCGACAACCAGAAAAACATCATTAAATTTACGAGACTTTCCTAGAAAACACAAAACAAAAGGGAAGCTGCCTCAAGGAGCTGCGCGACTTGAGCCCGAGACTACGCTGGTTATGCTTACAAAAAAAAAAAAAAAAAAAAAAAGAAAACCAGATGCTAAAGGCCAGCGCGATTAAATGGATTCGCTGAGCAGCCATTAAAAAACTCCTTGAAAACCGTCTGCAAGTATTCAACTGACGAAACTTTTCAGCAAACATATTGCAGATTACTTAAAAGGCCTTCAAGCCTCTATGTGCGTAGATGGTACGGTATAAACACTTATCTTCACCTAAACAACTTATAAATCTTAACAGATAGCAGCGCATAAGACAATGAGGCTCAGATTGTTAATGCAAAAACTGTTTAGAAGAAAAACTAACTGATACCAAATTTCTTTAAATATCTTTCTTTATTATGTTATAATATTATTAAATTAATATAAAGCAAATCTGCTAAAATATTGTGCACAATTTGATGAGCCAATGAAAGAAACATCTGCCCGATGAAGATGACCGCTTCCGTTGGGAAGTTTGCGTTTTATTTACAACTGAATGATATTCATAAATAAACGAATATTTGACTTGCGTTTGTTTCTTCTTCTTTCTTCGTTGTGCGCTCTTCGTTCTTGTGGTTTTTCATTTTAATGGGCTTCATAAAGTTTCTTCATTTGATTTCATGTCAATTGTCTGGCAAAACGATCAAAATAAAATAATAAAATGCAAGTAAATGAATTGAAATGCAAATAAAATTTTATTAACTCACCCACGACGACTGCGGTTGCTACAGTTGCCACTTTCGACAGGGGGGGCCACGAGTGCCACAGTGGGTGGAGGGGGAGGCGGGGATGGCTGTCCGAATCGTACGGTTTAGGGTGCGTTAAATGTTAACACGAAACACGAAGCAGAGCGCAAAGTTTCGTGGGCTAACGGAAAGCCATTAGGGCGAAGGCGTCATAAAAAATGTTTAATTCATTTAATGAATTTTTATTAAGACAACAAAAGCGAAAGAAGCGCGCAAATAAAATCAGATAACAGACACACCACACACACACACACAGAAACCACACAGAGACAAGCAGAGGAAGCAGGAACACACGTTTATTTATGCTTTTATTCCGTATAATTAAACACATCATTAATCAGAGCTTAGTTAAGTTGAGAAAGCAGGTCGAGATTCGGGAATATAATATCTGGAATATCATGTGTACTAAGGGGGAGAAAGATATAGCAGGGAGTTCATGACTAAGGTAGATAAAGACTGGATGTAAGTGTATGGCATATGCTAAGTATGTTACGAGTTTCATCAGATATACCATTGTATGCCGTACGATCTACAATTTATCATAAAGATATATAGCAAAGAACTTCGATTAACGGTTATATAATATCTGCAATATATACTAAGTGGCAGACGGATAGAACCATATACATTGCTACAGTAAACTATATTACATGCCATTCTCCCTCTCCCCTTACTCCTCCTTCCCGCTTACGATATTCGCCTCATCACAGCGCGCACTTAGCTGGCAATGTTGTCGTCATCGTTTTTATCGCTTCCACTTAAAAACTCGCGCTCTTCTCGGCGCTTCTCACGGTCGGAGCATGTGCTTGAAATAGATTCGCAGCGCTTGCAACATGGGGCAGCCAGGCAGGTTCATTTGAATTTGCTGCAACGCGACGCGAGTCGCCCCCAACGAGTTTCCGGCCTGCGAATTGGCACGCGCCGTTTCTCGTGCTGCTGCTGCCCATTGCTGCTGCTGTTGTTGTTGTTGCTGGTTTATTATTATTTTCTTATACAAGTATTTCTTGCTGCTGCTGTTGCACAGCTCCCCCTCCCCCTTGGCTCGTTCAGCATTACTGTATTAAATTTATTCATATTTTTTTAGTGGAGCATTCGCCAGGGGAATTCACTTGAAGTGCAGCTCGCTCAATTTCCTGGAACGATTTGCTGCCCGTTGCGCATTAAGCGAGGCGACACGGGGGGAGGGAGGACGGAGCAGGAGTAGATGACAGCTTGACCCATGAACCCGCTGGCCTAGGCCAGCTTACCGTGATGACTTTAAGGGCTGCGCCGACAAATATTGACGCCGCAATTCAAAATGCTTGACAAAACGGACGAAAGCCAAAACAAAAAACGCAGACGAGGCAGCAGCAACAGCAGCAGAAGGAGAGGAAGAAGGAGAAAGAGAAGGGGAAATAATAAGGGAAAAGCCAAATGCCAAGGCAAATAGTCGCAAAGTGTGCAATAGTGAAGCGAGAAACCTGGCATAGCGGAATGGCAAAAAATGGAAAGAAGCACAAGAAGCAGCAGAAGAAGGAAAGCAAAGTAGGAAATTATGATATCATCTTTATGACGCCATTATGGTCTTAGCTCGTCCATAACTATGCGAGTTTAAGTGGGTGTGTGTGTGTCTCTGGTTCTGTGTGTGTGTGTCTCTGCTTCTGTTTGTGTGTGTGTCTCTGCCTCACCCTTCTGTCAACTTGCTATGACTAACAGTTCTCCCTCCTCACCTCTATCTCTCATTCAGTCTCCTACGCCGTGTCAGAGACTCAGGGCGAGCTGTTGTAAATGTCAAAGACCGGAAAAGGCAACACACTTTGCCTCACACACACACACACGCACCCCCACATGCACTGAGATGACGAAGTATGCAACAGTTTTGAGCGGCGCCACGTCAAGCAATGTCCTCAGTCTGCCTGCCTGACAAAATTCATCACAAGGGTTAAGCTCTCCCTCTTTACTCCTTCTCCTTCTCTGTTCAGCACTAAAAACAAACGCACTGGCAAAGCAAACTCAGATAAAATAAAACATATTGATTGAGCAAATAAGAAACAACTAAGAAAGGCTTTAAGCTTGGATATTTTGGTACTCAAACTGTTTTAAACTATTGCAACTAGAGGTCAGTAATAAGAACGTGTTCGGCGTGGTTTGTGTTGCATACTTTGCGGCACTGTTAGCGAAACCGGTTAGCCCAATAAGAACATTTCTTAAATAAAGTGTTGGAGAACTCTAAAAGAAACCTTTTTCATATAGAAATCTACAGACAGACAGACGGACTTCAAGATATATATAAACATAGGTTGCTGTTGATACTAACGAGATTTCTAGCATAGCCGATTTACGAGTATGTATTATTCATGCCCAATATGCAGCAAATGAATAAAAGTACTTAAGTGTTTGTATGGTTTATTAATACTCAGCTGGAGACAGAGTGAAAGAAAGAGAAGAAAGGAGAGAGAAAGATGGGTAGAATGGAATTAAAATGAAATCATAAGAACCTACAGACCTCGCAGGCTTATTGAAGTCGCAGTCAACTGGGCTGACAACCCCGTCTTGCTCTCACCTGCCACACGAAACTGTCTGCCTCAAACGGGTTAAATGGCAAGGAAAACAAAAATGAAGAGGAGAATGAAAATGAAAATGAAAACGTGCATACTCGTATGTGTGGCAAGTAAAGCGCCGGCAAACACTCAGGCGAATGGAAATTCAATTGAAATATTGCAAATGCCATTTGTTGCAAGCTGCAAGTCGTTGCAAGTGGCAAAGTCGATGCTTGACTTGAATGCTGTCGCACGGGCAGAGGCAAGGAAATGAAGGAAGGGGAGGAGGGCAGAAGGGGAGGGAGGTGCAGCAGCATCTTTAGCAACGAGAACACAAAAGCGACAAACCGACGAACCATAGAACCGACTTTCAGACGAACGTCTCAATCTTCCTGTTGCTCCCCCTCTCCCTCTCTCTTTCTCTCTCTCTCTCCCTCTCTCTTTAATAGTTTTTCTTCTTTGTTTTTGTCTCTTGCATAAAAGCACGCACAATGAGTGTAACAAGCGAGAGAGTCAGTGGGAAGGCAGAGAAAAATTAAAACTCTTCTGGATATGGCAAATAATTTGATTTTCCAATTAATGAAGAGATGAAAATGAAAAACACAAAAGGAACTCAACTGCAACGGCAACGTTGCCGTGATACGTGTATGCCGCGCCGTCAATTCGCCAACTCATCTGCCACAATTGCCTCAGTTGTGTGTGTGCCTTATTTAAGTTAACATATATGATATGCTCTCATTGAAGTCGCAAGATTCTGCACAATTATTCGTTCTTAACTTTGGCAAAATATTATTTATTTATTATTAGTAAGTTCAACTTCCGTTTTTGGCCATAAAATAGCTAGTCCTTCTTACAAACAGCTGAAACACACTGCATATCATCATTTATTTATATCTCCTTCTCCCCATCCCTCTTCATCTCCCTCTGTATTTTCTTCTCAGTAATTCTCAACAATTTCTCAATTGATGAGAATGAAAATCATCTTGAAATCGCTGTTTATTGTTCGACTGTGACGCTCAATCTCTAATTAAACGTGAAAAATTCTTGACCTTTGAACTGTGAACGAGAACGAAAGCGAAAGAAGGAATGGGGGAAAGACTAGGCGAGGAAGGGAGTAGGAAGCGAGGAGGCAAGTCAAGTGGTGGCGCCGCAGCCATAAATACTCGAGAGCAGCAAATCGAAGACAGGAAGTGAAATATTTGCGTTGACATCGCTCGCAATATGTTTTTACATGTGTTCGGGGCTGTTCTACGTGCAACATGTTGTGCCACGGCACGCTGTACGTGTCGTCGATGTGCCTATGTCTGTGTGTGTGTGTGTGTGTGTGTGGTTCAATTCAGTTTGGTTCCGTTCCGAAGGCAGCCCCTTCGTCAAGTCGAGTTAAGTTGGGGGAGTTGTTGTTTCAAATGGTTTGCGCTGTTCTCGCTACTCTCGTTGTTCTTTTTGTTGTTGTAACAATTGTTCGAAAACGCAATTTCTTTTGGCCTCTCCTGTCTGCTGAAGATGCTCACGACAATGTCGATGAGGATGATGACGACGCGTACAACGATGATGATGACGATGCGTCCGTCGTTCACTCCCCCACTTGAGTAGTGCGCGTTCTCCAGCTGGGAGTGTGAATCATTTCCGTTTGAATTTGGTTCATTGCATGATTTTCACATTAAGCGCGAAACGGGGATCGAGCAGGAGAGCAGGAGAAGGGCCAGCAGGGTGGGAGAGGGCAGTAGTAGGAGGCGACTCCTTGCCAACTGACTCCTGAGCTCCGCTTGGCTGCTCGCCCTTCTGCCAGTCGTAGAATTCTCTGTCTGTCTGTCTGTCCCCTTCTCTCTCCCTCTGTCTGCCTGGTCGCTCTTCTGCTTGATTGTGTTTTCTTTAACTTATTTTCAAGCGCAATTATTGACGTGTGCCCCTTCAGCAGTAATAACAATGACAACAACAACAACAGTAGTAGCAGCAGCAATGATCATCGACTTGACGATGATGTTGATGGAGATGTGGGTGAGCAGGAAGGGTGGGGAGGGGAGGGTAGGGGAAAGGTATACTGCATGGGGAGCATGCTCTCTTTTGTATTGATATTTCGTCCGTTTTCGTTTCGTTTTCGACTACTTTGGCAAATGCTTTTGCGCTCGAGCGACTCGAACAGCTTTATAATTGGCCTTGCATTGCGGAAACGGAAGCGCTCATCAGGCCGCGCTACATCCACAACAACAACAACAGCGCTCGCACACGCACTCCTACTCCATACACACACACACATGCACACTCACACTTCTTCCCGCAACACCGTTTTCCATTTACTTATTATCCGAACTGAGAAACGTAACTGAAACGCATTGGAAAGGGACCACGGGGTCGGGTTAGGTACAGGGGTCGGGGTCGGGTAAGGGGTTAGGGGTTAGGGCAGCGAGACTCAATTTGAAACAACAACAAAGCGCAATTGTACACATGTGCATAAATGCACACACACACGCACACACACGCAGGCACACACAGGCCGCCACAGCAGGCGCTAAAAACAACTAAAATATTTAAAATTTTCTTTTGAAATACGAAGAAAGAAAGACAACAAAGAGCAACAACAATAAGGCAACAACAATAAGGCAACAACAAATGCTCTTGACAAAGAAAAAACTGAATAAGCTGAACCATAAAATAACAAGTTAAAACGGAAGTGCAAAGCGCTTCCGATTTACTGTTGTTTTTTTTCCAAAATTTAGCCATGATTTGACGTAGTGGTACAGTGGGACGAAGGAGACCAAAAATAACATAATTAGAATCCAGCATAGGTATGGTACAAATTGATTGAGGCAAATGAAAAGTAATTAACTAGAATTTTTCATTTTTAATTGTTAATAAATACAACAATTAAAAAAATGTTAATAAATAAATATTCTACAATACTAATAAAATAAATATTATACACTATTCAAATTGAGTTTTTTAAGTTTTGCCCATTTCGATGCAATAAAGGCTGTTCCTTATTGACCGAGATTAAAGATAAATAAATAAAAAGCCTAAATATTTATAATTACTTTGTTTTAATATTTTTAAAATATAAATAATAATATGTTGTAACTTAAATTTGAATTCATTTCCATGTCTCCATCTTGAGTTTTAATAATGACTATGAATAAGTCATTAATACCAATTTTTATTATGTGTTTATAAATAAAATAAATCTAAATATCATATATAACACAAATATAAAATCATATAAACAGTCATAGGTATAATTATAATACAAAAATAAGATAATCATGACAATGAAATATATATGCTAATAATTATATCAATAAAAGTAACAATTGCATTAAAAATATATTCAAATTTTTTTAATTCATTTCCTTCTTGTCCCACTGTGCGCTGCTCTGCAGCGGCGCTAGCACCGTCAGCTGTCAACGACGCTTGCTGGCCGCAAACAACAACAGCAGCAACAACAACAGCGAACAACTGCAATCATAACACCGCTAAAGAGGCAGAACATAAACAAAGGCAACAACTCGAACAACTGCAGCAGCCGCAACTGAAGAAGAAGAAGATGAAGGAGAAGAAGAAGCAGCAACAGCCGCAGCAGCCAAGGCAGCGTAAACAACAGCGACGCTTCGTAAAATATGCCCGAAAAAATACAAGAAAAAGAACATAATGTCGCGAGCTCGACTGCTTGATAACAAAGTGCTCAACGCCGAGATAACCTATACAAGGTTAACTCAAATTAATAGATTACTGAGCTGGGAAAGAACACATGGAAAATATAGTTTAGCATTGAGTGAAAGAATAAGAAGTTAATTTGATATAATTATAGCAATTTATTTATGCGCTTATTAATTGTTGATTTAAAGAAAATCTAATCAAATTAAGTATATACTTGTATCAAGCATGTTTAAAATTACATTAATAAATTAAATATAATTTTGAAATATATATAAACTTAGTCTAAGTTTCATTTGAATTTGAATACAGTTTTGATTCTAAATTGAATAATTTTTCTTCACTATTTTTCTTTTCAATTAAGAATATTTTATCAATACGCGGAACTACTTTTTATCCACTTCTATCGCTACTAATATGACTCATCAATTGTCCTGTTATATCAAATTAATCCCTTTACGGTTAGTTTCACATTTGATTGATTAAGAATCGTATACCTTGCTAGCCAATATACCCTGCACTCTTGTTAAGTGCGTGGTATAAATTATTTAAGTCAAAGTTTTGAAGTGCAGCAATTAGAGCACACGCTAACGATCCAGCTCTCACTTGGACCCTCCCCCCTCTCCTCTCTCTCGCTCTTTCTCTTCACCGTGCGCTCTCTTCCCCCTCCCCTTCTTCTCATTCTACAGGCTGCCCCACTTTATGGCTGATCAGTAGCGCCCACCCAGCAGTTTCTGTTGAAGCAGCAGCAGCATTTGCCGGCGGCTTTAGCGCTTCCGTTCTTGCTGCCGCTGCTCTGCCATGGTGCGGAAGCAGCTCCACGCAACGTTGTCATCAGCTCGGCCCAACTTCAAGCTGTCTACCTTACACTCCCCACCCGCCAAGCATCCTCCTTCGTCTACTCGCCACTCTCCGGCTCATTGGCAGTTGAAGCGTCTCGTGTTTCCGCCGCCGTCGTCGATGCTGCTACTAAGTAAGTAATCCCGATCCCTGGAAAAATGCACATAAATTCGTTTTGTAGCGTAGTATGCTGTTCATTCTCTTTCTCACTCCCATTCAATGCTCCATTGCTGTGGTAATTGCTTCCAAATGCTTAAATGCTTTCATTGTTGCTTCCAGCCAGCTTCCCCGCTCCCTTCCTCCCACCCCCCACACCTCTCTGGTGGCTGGCTGCCACACAGTTTCAGTTTCTTTCAAGTTGTTGTTGTTGCTGCTGCTTGTCCAACATGTGTCGTCGTCATTGATTTGTCGTTGATGGGCGGCTCTCGTTGCCGACTGCGACTGCCGCAGCGAAGGGAGATGAGGGAGCGAGAAAGAGAGGGGGGTTTACAGGCAGAGGCAGCCGCTGGTGCTGCTTCTGCTTGTGCTGCTGCAACATGCGCCTGGCCAAGAAACTATTGACATTTGTCTGTCACAACGCCGCATCCGCATGCAGCAGCAGACACTATAAATGGCAACAACGACAATGACTCCCCCGGCTATCTCCCGCTCCCTCTCACTCTCCCTCTCTCACACACGCTGGCAAAGAATCTCAGGGGCGACCCTCGTGTTTTTAGGGGGCGTCGCTCGTAAATTTTGTTGGGCCGTCAAACAATTTGGGCATGAAAACAATTTGCACATGGAAACCTGGCGTACCACCAATCGGAGAGGGGCGTGTGGCAGTGGGGGGAGGAGGGGATCGATTGACTAACTGACAGTGGGACAAAGGGACTAACAGACAGACAGACAGGCAGACAGAGACAGGGAGACAGTGGGAGAGGGAGGTAAGAAGAAGAACTGGGCTACTTGCATTCTGGGCCACTCGAAGCATTTTAATTATGAGGCGGCAACTGTTGTCGTTGTTGCTGCTGCTGCTACTGTGTTGCTGTTGTTGTGAGTCGTGTTGCTGTTGCTGTTACTGCTGCTGCTGCTGCTGCTGCTATTCAGGTTCTTGCATTCGTATTGTTATTATTGTTATTGCAGGCTTGTGCTTTCGTTCTTTGTTCGGCGCTTCTTCGTTTGTTCCCTTTTGCCACTTACTTTCTTGCTCTGCCTCTCTCCCTTCCACTCACTCTCTCTGTCTGTCACTTGCTCACTCTGTCACTTGCTCACTCTCCGTCATGTTGTGCCAATTCTTGCAGGCGCATTTTATTCAAATTTTTGGCCTCATTCACAATCAACAATTTTATCAGCAACAGCAGCAACAACGACAGCAAGAACTGCCGCATGTTGCATTGTCAATAGTTCCTCGAAGCGATTCGAGGGCGTCTTCGTCTGTCACGTCATGTGTGTGTGTGTATGTGTGTGTGTGTGAGAGAGTGAATGAGTCGCATGTTTAGAGATGCTTGTGGCGATCGTTTGCAGTGTGCCTGAATCACAGTGAACATCACAGTAAAGTCACAATTTAATCTCGTCAAGCTTGTGTGATATTTAAAAGATTTCCATTGAATCACTGTTAATATTATGAACAGCGGTTTGATTATTCACAATAAACAAGCACAGATGTGTGCTGGATAAGATAACAGATCACTGAATACACTAAATGCACGCAGTCAATCACAGCTAAATACAACGCAGTCGCAGTCACAGTGAAGCCTGGAAGCACAATATTGAAATTCATGAAAACTATAAATAAATATTTATTAAAAATAAATATTTTTAAGCCTAAACAATATTGTACTCATGTTTTTTCTTACTATATAATAAGTTGTAACATTTACAATATTATATAATTTATAAATGAGCAATAACAAACAATTTATACACAATATTTAAATTTTAAAGAATTTTTTATTAAAAAATGTAAGAATTAATTTAAATTTCATTTAAAAATGACATTATAAATAATTATTATATTATTGAATATTATATCTAAAAATTAAAATAATCAAAAAATTAAATTAAAAAATTAAACACATAATACTATGCATAACACGGTTATAAAAAAAAACTTGGAATGAATAATAATTATTAATGAAATAAATTTTGTAAAATTAATTATTAATTTATTTTGTTTTATATATTGTGCACTAGTACAAATTAAATAAATATTTAATATATTTCAAATCAATAAGAGAAATCACTAAATAGATTTACAGAATACATTAATATTTAGATTCATACAATATAGAAAAGTAAATTAAAAAATAAATAAGCAGAATTTATAATTGAAATTCAATTCAATTTGGAAGTAACCCAAACAATAATGGCAATAAATATCTTTATATAATAGAATGTATGTAAATGTGTCGACTATTCAAGGTTTCAGCTGATAACTGACATAAACAAAATCGTCATAAATTGTTTGTATTTGTTGTACGAGATATACACGATATAACTGCTTGCCACATCATGTGGTACGTGCAACGTGGTAAGCTGCGCCTGTGCCCAACTTGCATCGAAAGATTTGTTTTCTGTTCTCTGCTTGTTCTTCTTCTTCTTCATCTGCTGTGCCAGTTGCATGCATTTGTGCCGCTTGTTGTTGCTGCTGCTGCTGCTGCTGCAGTTGCATGCGAAAGACCCCATTCCCAGTCCCATTCTCGGCAGCATTCCCAATCGCAGTCCCCATAGCCGTTTGCCCGTAACACTTTCACAGCGTGCGATCGGCTATTGATGCACCGTTCCCCCTCCTCTTCCCTCGCTCCTCTCCACTTCCCCAGCTACATCTCTCATACCTCAGCAAGATGTACGAGAGATGAGGGAGGGGAAACTGCTGTCACTTTGGATGCTTCCGGCTGCTGCTGCTGCTGTTGCATCTGCTGCCCACCAATCAAGAGCCAATGCGTGGGTGTGCAAGGGCTAGCGAGGGGAACGGGGGGGAGCATGCTGCCAGAGCCGGTCGAGGGGCTGAGCTAATTTATGCTTGTATATAATATCACTTAAGCTCACCCGACGCTGCTGCCTCAGTCGTTGCCTCAGTCGTTGTCGTTGTCGTTGTCGATGTTATTTATAAAGCAGCGCACGCTGTTAGCGGGCAGAGCAGCGCGGCGCACACGTCTGTTATCCTTAACAGCAACAGTGACTGCAGCCAAGGCAGTGGCAGTGGCAGAGACAGAGGCAGCGCACACGACACAGACGACGGCACGATGGCAGCAGGCACGAAGGCACGACAGCACTACGGCACGAGGGCACGAAGATAACGACCTGGTTTCCCAAGGAATCGCATTCGCCTCGTCCCTCCCTCTGTCCATCTCTCGTTCGTTTGCCTCGCTTCGTGTGCGTCGTCGCTTCGTCTCGCCTCGCAGCGCTTCGGCTTTTTTAGTACACAACGCTTCGGAGAGCGACAATGCGACGGCGTCGCTGTCGCTGCCTCTGTCGCTGTCGCTGCTTATTCTGGGAACAGTTTCTCGCCTGCTTGAGCTGTACGCGTGCCGTCTGCACTGTTAACGCTGACTGCGCTGTCGCTGTCGACGCTACTGACAGCGGAGGCAGCACAGTGTGGCGCTCTTGGACACAGTTGAGGCGCGTGAAACAAGTTTTAGTACGTGTTCCGCCGTGTTAGCAAACAGTCGTCGCCCCAACGAGCCCCAGCCGGACACTGCGAGAAGCAACTTGAGTTCGGTCTGCGACTGTGACTGCGTTTTGCCACAGCCAGAGCGAGTGCTGCCACAGACAGTAGCAGCAGCAGTAGGCAGCGCAACTCTGTTAACAGTGACTAAAATCAAAATCAAAACTACAACAACAACAGCAACAAACAAACAGAAGCAACAACAACAACAACAACTGCAACAACAACTGAAACGAGCAACGAAAAGTGTCGCGAAATCGGGCGAGATTATAAACCTCAGCGTCAATTTGATTTTCATTTGATTTTTTTGCTGTGCCGCCTTGTTGTTGCAAGTGATCGAAGTGTAGATCGACTATATATATATATATCGAGAATATCGTATTCATATCTGTCTTTTTGTTCTTGTGCCCCATTGTGTGTGCGCGTGTGTGTGTGTGCCAGTGTGTGCGTGTGAGTGCAGCTTCCTGTGCAACCGGTCTCTGTGGCAGGCGGCAGGCGACAAGTAACAAGCTGCCAAAGCCGCAAGAGGCGGCAACGTGCAACGTTGCTGCACCTGCAAAACCAGCGTAACAACAACAACAACTGCAACAACAACAGCAACGCAGAAAATAATCAGAAAAGAAAGAAAGAAAAACCCGTTTTTTCGGGAAGCTGCTAAACTCGAACAAGCCCCAGCGACAAGCAACAAAACAACAACAACAACCGAATAACAACAACAACTTAACAACAACAACAACAAGAGCAGCAGCAACGCAAGTGCCGACTCCAAGCCGCAGGCAGCCCAAGGCCGAGACAACAACAACGACAACAACAAGAGCAGCAGTAGCAGCAGCAGCAAGCCAAACACCTAAACAACTCTACACCCAACACACTCACACACAGACACTCACATACACACTGAAAATTTGTTGTGCGCTTTTCCTGCTGCTGCTTTTCCTCTGCTCAACTGTGGACATTTTCTTTATGGTAAGTTATTTATTTTGAAACCTGCCCCAAGCATGGCATATTAGTGAGCTAGTGGCGTGCAAGGGGCGTGGGCATGGCCCAGGGGAGGCGTGCCAGTGCCAGTCTGTCACTTAAGTGTTGTAAATGCACTTTGAGCTGCCAGCGCAGCTAAGTATGCTACACTTTTTGTGAACTCCTTCCTGCTCTGTGCGCGTGTGTGTGTGTGTGTGTGTGCTTGCTACTCGCTTTGATTATCAATAAGAGTCAATTAACTTATCAATCAGTGCCGTGCAGTTAATGTAATTTCCCCCTCCCCCTCTCTCTCCCTCCCTCTCCTTCTCCCGAATTTCCTTCCGATTTTCCAAATAATTTCACCACGCAAATTTACTGTGCAACTCTAATCGTTTCGCCCTAAGTGAGCCGATAAAATGTCTGCAATATTAATGCCATTATAGTCGGTCCACCACACACACACACACACACCACACACACACACACACAGTGGTGCAGGTAAGTAGCTTATCGTGCAGACTAGTTGTTGCATCAAAGGGAATTTTGTTGCAACTGCTTAACTTAAATAGAATTTTCAATGTGCACAAGTGTCCCTGTGTGTGTCAGTGTGTGTGTGTGTGTGTGTGTGTGTGATTAATTGTTGCTGTGCATCGCGAATCGGTGTTGATATCCCTGGCATTTGTAATTGGTCTACGCTGTCGGACTAATTGAACAGCGCGCTTTGGATGCAGTTAATTCTCCCACTGGACCTGCAGCAGCGATAGCGCTTATCAGCGAACACTTACACATAATTTTGGGCAGAGAAAGGGAGAGGTATAAAGAAAAAGATAGAGACAGTAAGAGAGAGAGACAAACAGTGAGAAACAGTTCCCTCTGCGAGTAAACTTCTGCTGGCGCCCTTAATGATTCCAGTTGTGTTCTCCAACTTCGACTGGCATTTAATCTTTGCATTAATGCATTATTAATGGGGGGACAAGGAGCACCCCTTAAAAGCGATTAGTTTGGTAACCAGAGCTTTGGCTTTGGCAAGCATTTGCTTATCAGTAAGTTTGCGTTTGCTTTAAACAGCTATGAAAATCTTCTTTCTTTCTTCGTTTTTCTTTCTCGCTTATCTGCAACTTATAAGGTAAAAGCAAAGGAAATGCAAGTGAAAATAAAAGAAAGAAAACTGTAAGCAGCAAATGGAAATTAATTTGTAATCAAAGAAAGAGACAAAAAAGAGAAACAACTTTAAGCAGCTTATGGCAATGAATTCATACTTTCATACTTTAAGAACACCTTCTTTACTTCTCCTCCCCTTCCCCCCTTCTCTACTTTTCTCCTTTTCTATCTCTCTTTGGTTTTTCGCCGCATTGCCTACTTTGCCAAAGCAAAGGCTTTTGTGTGTGTGTGTGTGTGTGTGTGTGTGTGTTTGTGTGTGTGTCTGTGTTGTGGCCAATTGTCGATGACAAAATTGTTGATGTTTTTGCCTCAGCGCACTCCCCCTTAGTCCCCTCCCCCTCCTGCTCTGCCTGCCTGCCAATCAAATTTGCGTGACTTGAACACGCTAACCCCTCTAGCCTGCCTCCTCTCACTTGCTAGCACTCCCCCTCCCCCCTTACGGTGCATGCTGGATTTCAACTATCCGCGTGCAGAATGTGGCTTAGACCACAACAAAGCAGCGCGCCAGCGGATAAAGAGCGAGCTGCTCCGGCTGCTGCTCTGGTAGCTGCTGCTGCTGCGGTGGCTTCACCAGGGCAACAAGCAAAGTGCAGACCTCAAAAAAAGCAACACCAACAACAGCAACAACAACAACAACAACGAGGAAGAGGCGCAAACAATTTTGTTTTGGGGCAGGCTCGAAAAAACGCTTTTCAAGTGCGCCCCTTGGCTGGCACACACTCGATACAGATACACAGGCATAAGCACACACGCACACGCACAAACACACACTTAAACACACACACAGACACATACTCATGTGCTATACATGCCAGATATGGATATATCTCAGCCTATCTCTCGTCTATCTCTCGCCTTGAGCTGCCGCAGAAAGTGAAAAACTTTCAAGTATCGCCCACAAAAAAATGTCGAACATTTTCGCTTAATAAACGCAGGCACTGTTACACCACTGTACGGCACAGTGGGTACGAGCGCAAGAATGCTGGAACGCAGACATCGCGAAACTTTTCTAATCAAATTAACAGAAAATTTGAATCTGTTGCCGTAACTAGGCAACAACAATAAGTGAAAATTATCAAAGTCAATTATGGAGCCGCATAAACCAAGTGCCCAACGAAGGCACAAACACACAGAGAGACAGACACGCACACACACAGATAGAGACACACACAGACAGACACACACACAGAGCATAAATAATGCTCATCATTTGTTGCTGTATTTGCCGGAGCGCAGCGCGAATGGCAAAACTTTTGCCATAGCCCGAGCGATTTAAAGTAAGATACAAACACACACATACTGACAGACACACACACACACAGACACACACAGACACACACAGACACACACACAGACGCACACACGTACAGCACATAGAGAGGCAGCTGACCTTGGCGAGCGATCTTTCGCATCGCTGCTGCTGCTGGCATCATATTTATTTATAAATACAAACGCAAAAAGTTCCTGCATAAAACTGAATTACCGGAAATTGGCCAAAAAGCAGCAACAACTACAGCAACAACAACAACAGCAGCAACAACAACAACAGCAGTAGCAACAAGCAGCAGCAACAACAGCAATAAGACGAAGGCACAACAAACATCGCCAAAGTAGGTGGCCGAAAAGTTTTTACCTACTTTCAGCTGCTGTCTTTCTTCCATTCTTCCCTCTCTCTCTCTCTCTTTGCTCTTCTTTTATTTTCCTATTTTATTTAATGTTTTATTCGACACACACACACAGACACAGACAAACGAACTAAAGGCGCAGCGTGTGAAGCAAATAAAAGGCAAAGGAACTAGCGCAAAAAACTTTTGTCAAAGCCAGACAGCCTCGAGCCAGAAAGAGATGGCGAATGAAGGTGCGAATAGAATAGATCGCCAGCAGGGGGAGGCAAAAGGATACAAGGGAAGGCGGAAGAAACAATGCAGCGTTAAGAAACGGCAGCGCAGTGCGACAGAGAGAGCAACAGTTAGCTCGACAATGGCGACTGGCAGCTCCACTTGATGCTCAACATTCCCTCCGCAGTCCTATCCCCCTCCTCGATAGGTAGAAGTGACACAGTTCTGCCGACAGTCTAAGCGGGAGCAATGACAGCAAGGAAGAGAGAGAGACAGATAGAGAGAGGGAGAGAGAGGGAGAGAGAGGGGGGAGAGGGGCTGTGTTTATTACTTGGAATTTCAATTTCTGAAATTTTGTGTTCGTTACAAATATTCCCAGAATTTGGTGTTCAATTACAAGACAATTAAGGGCGATGCCATAAGAATATTAAAAAGAAAAAAAGAAATCAGTTGGAAGAAGAAGCAGCAGAGCAAGAGGAAGCAGGGAAAGATGTTACTACAGGAAAAGCAAAGGAAGCAGTAGAAGAACAAGCAAAGGAAGAGAGTATAACGAGAAAGGAAGGCTAACTTCGGCATGCCGTAGGTTCTTTACCCCGACAGGTTCTTACGAGTAATGCGCCGATTGTTCCAATATTGGTTATATATAATGGTGCATAGTTCAATGGTAAAGTGTATCACATTAAATACTATTAAATACTGACTAGTTAAGTTATTTCCAAAATCAAAGTTAGTCTTCATACAAAAACCTTAATATCGACCGATTGTTCCTATGGCAGCTATATGTTATAGTAGTTCGATTTTGATGAGATTTCACATGCTTATTATATACATAAAAAAAATCCGATAAAGCAAATTAGGTTGCAAAATCTTGATAAATAACAAAAGTCAGCCGATAGTTTGTATGGCAGCTATACGATATATCGCTCCCATCCGACTCGTTCCGACTTATTTACAGCGTACAATAATAAAAAGCATGTGTGCTAAGTTTCATCCAGATAGCTCTGAAACGAACGGACACACAGACGGACTTGGCTAGATCGACTTTACTGGTGATGCTGATTGAGAAAATATATACTTTAAAGAGTCGCAGATGTCTTCTAAGACGTTGCAAACTATGTGTAAAATAAGTATACCCTCTGCAAGAGTATAGAGAAGAAATCAGTAAGAAGTAGAAAAAGAGGAGAGGAAGAAATTAAAGAAAATATGCACAAAATAGCAAGAAAACGCAAAATGAATAAGGAATTCTGATTGGCATTTAAGTAAAAATAACACAGAAATCATTAAAGGAATTTTTTGATATTTCCAATGTTGTTAGAAGGAGAGAGAGAGAGAGAGAGAGAAGGACAGACGAGAGAGAGCAAATTAAATGACAGCTAATTGCAATTGGAATCTGTCGAATGTCTTGGGAATCTCACTTCGACTGCAGATTAACTGCATAAGTTATCGTATCGGAATATCGTATTTCGTATATCGTATGTGGGATTTGCTGGGCGCAAATAAATGTTGTTTGTGCTGCAATTGAGCTCGTTAAATAACCAAGGCTGGCCAAAGTATTTAATTTCTTTAACAGTTTTGCCTGCAACTTGCCGCATGCCACATGCCTCGCACTCTCATCGAGCGCTCTCTCTCTCTGTGCTCTGTGCAACTTGTGGCAAACTCAAATTGAAGTCTTAAGCTGCGCACTTCAGGGCAGCGAGCAGCCAACGAACTTGAGTCAAAGACCCTTTTCATCCAGCCCGCCTCCCCCTCCGCTCTCCCCACACAAGCTGTGCCCCTCTTGCCCCATGCAACTGCTGCAGCATTGCCAGACAATGTCGCCAGGCTGACCAAAACTTTTGGCCAGAGTGTGTGTACGATATACGATATATACTTACGTACGTATATATATTCTCGGCCAGTTGTGGGTCAGGTGGCAAGTGGCAAGTGGCAAGTGGCGGCGCTGCATAGGCGCGCTGGCCACATAAACAGTGTGCGACGAGCAACTTTTCTAATCTAAGAAAGCGCAAAGCCAAACAGCGGGAAGAAGTAAGTGAGGAATGTGGCATGGGGAAGTGGCAAGCAGGCAAAGGCAATGGGGCAAGGATAAGCGAGCAGGAGGAGGAGGAGGAGAATGAGGAGGAGGAGGAAGTGCAAGTAGAAAAATAAAATTATGCCATTAAATTTTCATGTCAATTACAAACAACAACATAAAAAAAACGGCAAAGCAGATTAAAAGAAAAAGTGTGGAAAGCGTAAGAGAGAGAGAGAGAGAGAGGGAGAAAGGAATGAGAACGATGTGAGGAGGGAACCCAACGAAATGCAGCAAACGGCAGGAAATGCGCAGCACATTGAAAACTTATAACAAATGACTTGCCACCTACACCTCCACTTCCCTTCCCGCACCTTCCTGCCTTGCCCTGCTCCTGTCCTTGCTCTGCCACTGCCCCTGCCCCAGCCCCTGCCCTGTCTGCCAGGCAGGTGTCAAAAGCAACTATAATTACATTGGGGCGCCGTCGAAGAAATTGAAACTTTTCGAAGCAGGAAAAACATAAGCGTGTGTGTGTGTGTGTGTGTGTGCGTGTGTAACTGCTTGATATGTACAAGTGCGTAGGGCGATTCAGCTGGGAATGCAAAATGATAGCATACTTTTGCGGGCAACAGCCAAGCCAGCCAAGGCGACTCTCCTCGCTGAGTCATGTCCGAGCTGCGTGATTGATTATTGTGCTAAGTGTTTATGCATATGATAGATGGAAACTAAGTACACACAGCCAACACACACACACACACCCACACACACACAGACACAGACACACTCACACCCACACACTCGCAATTAGCTCACAATTAAACAACTCAACTTCGACCAGGTACTGCGTCTTGGACTCATCGGCTCTCGAATGACGTTAATCGCTTCCAATTCGAGAACGTTTAGTCATCGCTTGGACTCATTTGCAACTGTCATTAGGCAAATGGGGTCGGTCCAAGGCAAATTAAGGAGTAAAATACGAAGTAATACGAATAATAATTAAGGAGAGAATGCCAAAGGGTTCTCCAACTGCAGCAGGCGAAGAACTCTCGACAACAGTTCAGCTTAAGCATTGTGAGAGTGCTACGACTGCTCTCAACTCTTGTCACCCTTTATATTTATATATATGTATATAGTTATATATAGATAGTTAGGCATTGCCATCGCATGTGTCACTCATGTATATTATAGTCGTTTTGGAACTATTCAGAATATTTTTGATTCTTGCGAATTTCTCTTCACTCGTTTTGCATTCTTGATTGCAACGGCTTGTTATGTTAAGCGCAGATCTATGTAGGTGTACATTATCAATTCCAGCCCAGCCTGCTTGAACTACCAAACCTTTGGCCCTGCCTTTCCACCTCCCACCACCTCCCGCTCTCCCACTCTGCCCCTTTTCCTTTGCTGCAACTGCTGCAGACAATGGCATAACTAAAGGCGCATTTTATTGTAGTTCCTTTTAGCTGTCTGAGGCCTGCGGCCCATTTTCAGCCAGCAGACCCACTTAGCTGCTTCCCCTCCTCCCCCTTTCCCCGCTCGTGCTACCGCCACTCGCCCCTTTCTTCACTCATTCAACTGCTGCTTTTGCTCAATTTGCCCCACTCTCGCAGCTCGCTTGCTTGCGCTGCGCATTCGAATGACCTGCTCAATGTGTCACGCCCCCAGCCCAAACTCGCACACACACACACACACAGACACACAGGGAGAGAGCCGCGCATACTACACTACTTAATAATTCAATTCATAGGCTCAGTCACGGGCTGAGCGTCGCATTCGCATTCACAGTCGCAGTCGCAGTCACGAATACCAAATTTCGCAGAGAGTCCCGGTCGCATCCAGATACAGCTACAGATAGAGATACACAGACGGACACACATACAGCTGCACAAGCAGATACACATACAGATACAGAGACAGCTACTGGGATAGAGAAGGAGGTGGAGGCGAAGGCAGAGTCAAGGAGAGTCTCCTCTAGACTGTCTGTCGAGTGCACGGCGACTTCGCTTTGTATTTTTGTACAGTATTATTTTTTTTTATGTTGGTATTTTCATTTTATTTTTTATTCTGTCCAGGCACACGCTCGCTCGGCCATTTCACCTGAGCAGGGGCAGGGGGCAGCGACAGGGGGGCAGCCTAAGGAAACAAACGAAACGAGCGCAAAATACCACAAAAAAAATTGAGCAAATTTTCTGTTGACTTTTATGTATTTATTTGTAGCTGTTGTTGTTGTTGTTGTATTTGTATTTTTTGTATTTTTGGTATTTTTTCGTTTTCGCTTTTCGTTTTTTGTTCGTATTTTGTTTGCCTTCATTTGCATATAAAATTTTTATGTTGCGCCCGAAAGCGAAGCGTTTATTTGCTTTAGCTTTGGCTTTGGCTTTGCCGAGCCGAGTCGCGACGAGGCGAGACGAGGCGAGGCCAGTCCGACTGCATTGGCAGCCGCACCACAAATCGCACCACTAACTCATGCCCCTGCAGACTCCGCTCTCCCTCCCTCGCCCTTTCTCTATTTCCGCTTTGCTCTTCCCTCTGCTGGACGCGTATTGCGCAACGCTTTCACTTGGTTTGACGGACTTTGCCACATTCATTTTGTGGTCATGTCTAATACAAATAAACGTGCCACACACACACACACACACAAACGCAGATGGACAGCTGTAGATAGCTGCACATCGTAGTTTAGCTCGCGCCCGCGTTTGATGTATCTGCGGGCAGCGACTCAATTTCTTGCCAGGCTCATGTTTTATTTTGCGCACATTATGCCAAATCATTTTATTTCATGACCCAGGCAAGAAGAAGAGGCAAAGCCAGAGCAACACACACACACACACACACGGCATAAAGTAAACAAAGAAAATCGTTAATGTAGCGACATGTGATGGAGGGGGGCGGAGGAATACATCGCCAAACTATTAGATCATTTGTATCTCTGCACGAGGTTCATTATTCATTTCATTTTATTAAAGTTGTTTTATTAAATCAGGGAAATGATCTTTTCAAGAAGAACAGGATATAGTTTATACATATTGTAGTTCTTTGTTTAATATACCAAGGTGTTGGGGGAGGGGGTCCTTAATATCCTCCTCTGTTAATACCCCATCCAAGAGCCTTTGCCTGTAGTTTTCTTTAAATTTATATTGGCAAACTGGCGACAAAGTTGCCTCACTAATTCCCTCCTCCTCATCCTAATTATCTTTTCAACCTGCCACGCCCCCTTTTTAGTCTGGCTCACTCCAGCCACTGCCCCACCCACTCTGCTGCCCTGCTCCACAAAATACTTATTACATGTTGCTGTTTAATTGGCTTATCAAAAAGTGCTGCATACTTTGTGGCGCTCAGAATTTCATGTATGCTTATTAATTCCCATACCCAGTACACAGGACAGCATCTCTGCTGGGTAGTATTATTAAATGTGGTTCGCAGGAACACCCCTTTCCCCTGCGCAGCTTAAGCTGTTGGTAAATTTACGATATTCGTGCCCAAAATCGAATAGAGTAGGCAAGTCTACTTAGTATTGTTTCCCCCAGCTGCTAGTCACGCCTTAATTTGTTAGTTACACTAACTGACTACAGCATAACTCATAGTCGTGCATACCCTCCGCCAACTTCTTGTTTTTCCAGCTGTTGTTGTTGCTGATGCCGTGCGGCTCGACCGGCAAATCAAATTGCATGTGCACACAGCTTAACTAAGCCGCAACCAGGCACGCCCACTACCACCCCCACACACACACGCACACACACACACATGCGCGCATACAAGCACACATGGGCGTCAAAGTCGCCGCGTCTGTAAGCCATCAAAAAGCGGCGAATTGGTTTACAACGTTGAGCAAATTAAATTTGCGCAAAAATTGTTAAATGCTGCCAGCGTCAAGGGACACCCCTAATGCATCTAACCACACAAGCTCATACACTGGCGCACACGCACACTGGCACACACACACACACTGGCACACACTCAGGCATGTTAATTTAGTTATGCTTAAGAATTAAAAAGAGATTTTTGAGCTCATTGAGTCAAAAAACTTTGCGAGGCCACAGCTTAAAACTTTTACACCCAGCAAAAGCGAAAGAAAATGAGATAAACAGACGAAGAAACAGGGGCAAAGGGAGGTAGAGAAGATGCAAAGAGGGAGAAAGAAGGAAGGAGAACTGGAGCAGAGGCTGAGAAGCGTCAGATAGCTGGAGAAAACTATTTAGGAAATTTGTTTTAAGTTTGATTAAAATTATAACAAGCAGCCGAGCAACTTACGGCCTTACTTTGTCCACACCCCCTCCCTGCCCACATTCCCCCTGCTGCCGCCCAAGCACTCTACAACTGCTGCTGCTGCTGCTGCTGGTGCTGCTTCAGCCAAATTAGTTGCCCATGTGCTGTGGCATTGAAATCCTTCTACATAGTTGAGAAAGAGAACGAGCCAGGCGCCAAGTAGGCAAACAGACACAGCCAGAAAGACAAGAAGAGAGAGAGGGGGGCGGGGAGCAGAAGAGTGAGAGAAAGGCAGAGTGAAGGGGGAGGGGGAGAGAGAGGAGACGGGCAGACAGAGAGACAGACTGACATATGCTAGCTGACCCAGCGCAGTCTGGCTCATATTCGTTCACTTGCTAGCTGGCTGGCTGGCTAACTCATTCATTCGTTCACTCATTCATTCATTCATTTATTCGTTTGTTCGTTTTCTTTCTCTCCCTCCTTCTCTCTCTCTATCTGTGTTTTATTCGCTCTGTGGTTCGAGTTGTGTCTGCATTTAAATCAATTTAAGCATTTACAGTCAGTTGAACCTTTTGTCTGCCCCACAATACAAACGCTTAAGCACACACTCAAACACACACACACACCCACACTCACACACACCTACTGCGTGAGAAACCAACGTTGTATCCTTTTAGCCTGTAAGCTAAGCTTTAACTGGGGAGTCAGCTTAACTAGAAACATTTAAAAACCAATGGGAACTCGTGTCCGCTCGACTTATGTGGCCATTATATATAGATTTGATGCCCTGCAGGCACTGGCAGTGCAGCGTGGGGTATGCCAGATGCTTGTCAGTCTAACATAATCTTATCTTCGTATTTATATTGCATTATAAGCTCGCATTTCTTTCTCTCTATCATCTCTAGCGCGTGAGTATTCATCGCAGACCTCGCAGTCGTGTATACCCCACTCTAGCTTATCTCTTGTTTACCTGTCTTCGTTGTATTGCATTAGATGTTCACAATCCATTTCATTATACACACACTTAATCCCATTGCGATGAATATCGTCTTCGTCGCGTGAGTATTCATCGTAAAGTTAAACAGCAACAAGAGAAGAAGAAGCCAGCAAATTATGCAGACGCTTAACTACGGCATCAAATTATTCAGGTCCTGCATCAATTCTTCGACATTTCGCATTCCACATTATTTTATTTTATTTCATTTTATGTTTATTTTTGTTTCGCTCTCCCCTAAAAGTTGTTCGTTATGTGACTGTGTGTGTTTGTGTGTGTGTGAAAGGGGCGTTTGTTTTGCTTGTTTGCGTCGTTAGTTTGCCGCTTTTAGTTGTTGTTCACGAATTCATATTCATTCGCAATCAGCGTCTGCCATTTCTGTTTCCCCTTCTCCCTCTCTCTCTCTCCCTTCTCTCATCTGTCTCTACTTCGTC
Organism: Zaprionus africanus; assembly: GCA_018151435.1. Lineage (NCBI taxonomy): Eukaryota > Metazoa > Arthropoda > Insecta > Diptera > Drosophilidae > Zaprionus > Zaprionus africanus. Next base: position 1,860,239 of record JAECXB010000096.1, read on the forward strand.
GATGGCCCCGAAAAACGCTGTGCAAATAAATAAATACACACTTGTGTCCACAACTGTCTCTCTCTCTCTCTGTGTGAGTTTTTATTTGCGGCTGCAGTAAAAACTAACTCTCTTTGATTTTCGGTTATTTTATGCCCGTTTACGTTTAAAGTCTCAAATAACTCTGGCATACAGGGTATTGCAGTTCTTTCATCAGTTCTGCAACTCGAAACATGCCAGAAGTCTGCATTTTATCATTATCATTACGACTGGCAATGGCTTTCGTGGCTTTGGTTAAGTTTTTTTTATCGAGGAAAGGCAAATGAAGCATAAAAAATATTGTGTGCTCATAGTTTATTGTTTTATTATTTAACTTATTCAATTTCACAATCATTTCACTAATTTTCTTTAGTGACGTTCTCTCACTCTTTTGGCGTTATACAACACTGTATTATTGATAGGAATATCGACAGGGCGTTGAATAAATAAACCTTCTATTGTGTATTGACTGAGCTCAAGTTACTTAGCTTATACATATATAGGAGTATGTATACCAATTATATATCTTTATATATCATATTATTCTTCTTAAGTTATTTATCAATTAAGTCGCTCAGTTGAATTCTCCAGTCGAGTTGTTCAATAGTTGATCGCCTTGCACTGCAATCCGCTTAGTTAATAACCTTTAAACTGATTTTACTCTGCCGATAGCTTAACAAGGTTTGCGGGAACTTCATTAGAAAATGCTTTATGCAGCAAGTAAATTCTGTCTCTTTCCCTCTATCCTCCTCTCTTGCTTGCTGCACATCGTCCTGGCTGCTCCTTAATCCAATGACCGAAGTAGACAAAGTCTCTTTGGACCACAAGTTGCTGCTGCAGCAGCACGATAATGCTGCTGGCTCTGCTAGTGCTCTGCTGCTGCGACGCTGCTGCTGCTGCTATGCGCCACAAAATATGCTGTACATAAAATATACAAATTCATTAAAACAACCGACAACAACAACCACAACAGACAGGCGAGTTTATTTTCATCATCATCGGGCGGCGGCGACAGCAACAGAAATATCAACTATGGCAAATTAAAATTGTTGCTGTTGTTGCTGCGGCGCATAAAACTCAACAGCAGCAGCAACAACAACACGACAAATGTCGACACGTGTGTAGAGTTCACCCACACACACACACACATTGCGAATGCAAATAAAATGTTGTAGGCGTAAAAAGTAAATAAATAAACAAGAATGCGCAAAAGTGTCAAAATACGCAGCACAACAACAACAGCAACAACAACAACAATTAAAACACACACACACAAAATGAACAAAAATTTGTTGAAATAAATAAACTAACAAAGGGACACAGAAAAAAAATAAAACAAATGAATGAAAGAAAAAAAGCTGAACGCATTTAAGTAAATAAATGTTTTTCAATTTGTTGCATGCGGCACGCTGCCATCGCCTGATGCTGTAATAAGCAACAGCAGCAGCAGCAGCGTCAACGGCCCCGGAAATGCGCCATTGTGCACGGCTCGCCGCCTGCCACGTCCTGGCCCCTGCCCACTCTTCCTTCTGCCCCTCCCTCTTTCCCGCCCCGCGTCCATTCTCGCGCTGTCGCATAAGCGCGCTTAATATTTTACATGGCCACAGCAATAAAAACTCTATTATTATAAATATTTAACAATTGTGACAATTGTTGTTGGTACGCGACACGCTTAACGCTCATTGTCCTTGTTATCCACTCTCCCCCCCTCCCCCTCCCAAACCCCCTCTTGCTGGCCGTGCAGCCTTTGTGCCGCACAGCAGCAGCAGCAGCTGCAATTTTCACGCTGCACGCTCGTTGCGTTTTAAACGAGTTAATGTGACACTGTGCCGCACACACACACACTCACACACACACACGAACAAAGAGAGTATAGTGCAAATATATGCATGTGTGTAGTGCTTAATACTCGCTCACATTTTTAACAAATTTCAACAATTTGTTAATCCCCAACAAAGTTTTATGTGCTTTATGCCCGCTTATAGTGTTTAAGAGTATTACAGCTTTGTGGTTATTGTAAGTTGTAAGCGTTCCGACTTTATGAATTATATATATTTATCGTAAGCAGCAACCAAAGAGTAGACATGGTCAGGTCCTTCCCATCTGCTTCATATGTTTTTCTCCTTAAGTTAGCACTATATCAATAAACTTCTTTAACATTAAACAACCAGTTGACTTGGTTTTATATGTTCTGCAAACTTCGATTAAAGAGATTTTGAAGTATGTGTCCCTTTATATCAAAAGAACGTGTCGAATAATTCGAAAATAATAGCAGGGACAGTGAGTGACCATGAATAAAATGTTAATGAAGGACTATGACCAGGGAAAGAGATGCTGCGAATCGAACAATTCAGTTTTATTCCTCATAATCCTTTGTCAGAAAGAGGCAATATTGAAAGATATCCGTTGTCAACTCCTTCGCAATACTTTTTTTAAGAATATCAAACTAAAATATATAGATATACAGATTTATTATGTATCGACATAAATTTGATGACATTATGTCTTATTATTTCAGACAGATGCAGTTCATTTAATAATTTATCCATGCCCCAAATCAAATTCGAATTGCGAGTGTAAACTGTGTTAAAACATTCGTATAGAGTGTAAATAAAAAGTTCCTTTAAAAGTTTGATCAAAAACGAAATCTAACTTGTAAATTATTCAAGAAATAGTTTCAGTGCACGCACAGTTTGCATAGGCTCCAAAAGTATGCAATAGTTTTTTAAACTCCACATAGGCAACCCTATTTGTAATATCAGCAGAATTCACTATTAATTTTCATAGCTAATGCGATCTGAACCTGAATCCGACAATACCTTTTGTATGTCCGTTACTCTCTCTCCTTTATGTCAGGAACACTGTCCATCAACTTCTTTATGCTAGGCTGACAATGAGCTGAAGTTTAGCGATTATATTTCCATTCTGAACAATAGCAATGCATAATTATGAAATGCAGAGTGAGTGACAGAAAGACAGAGAGAGAAATAGAGGCACACAAAGAGAGAGAGAGAGGGAAGGGGAAACCAACTGATTTGGATCTTCAGCGCTGTGGCCCACTAGCTGCTCCAAAATCGACCGCTGGCAAAACAAGATTTTCGTTTCGATTTTCAGTCGAGTCGCTGCACACGAGTGTGCATGTCTGTGCGTGTTTGTGCGTGTCTGTGCGTGCTTTGGCAGTGAATAAACGTGCAACATGAACCAAAATTGAATTTAATGTGCGTGCATTAATTGCATAGTCGCCCATAGTGTGCCTAGTCGTTGCCCTATGCCGCGCCCCTCCAAACACCCTCCCTCCCCCTCTCTCTCTCTCTCTCTGTCCTTTTCCCTCCCCTCTCTGCAGGCATCTATTGCGCTACGGCCGTGCAATATGCAAAATGATGGCTGATTATTTTCGTGCGGCTCATCAGAGTCCATTGCAATTTGCTCGCCAGACGAGCACATGGACGTGGCCAAGAGGGGAGGGGAATCGGAGGAGGGGGAGAGAAAGAGTAGTGACTGCCAGGACATGTAAACTGAGTTTCGATGCGTGGCTTGACGGCGATGATGATGATTAATATGCACGGTGACAGAGGCAGGAGCAGAAGCAGGAAAAGGAGTGGGAGTGGAAAGGAGGAGCGAAGAAGGGAGAGAGGGGGTGGGGCCAGCGCATAAAATTGAAAAGCCCATAAAACACTCAATTTATTTAAATTGCATGTGATTGACAATCGAAAACCGACGCCCTTTGCTCTCTTACTCTCACTGTGCCTCCCTCCCTCTTACTCTCTTTCTTCATCTGCTCAACAATAACAAATTTCGCTGGCTCACTTGCGCGATTTGCCTCTTCCTTTCATTTTCATTGAACTGCAGATGGGGAAAGGAAACAAGGAGGCAGGGGATCGGGGAATGGGGGGTGCTGATTAGCAAAGCAGGACACGTAACGCGTGGCAAAGCAAAAGGCGACAAAGGCGACAACAATAAAAAATTGAATATGAATGAGAATGCGAATGCGAATCAAAGTCAAGCGTCGCGCGCGACAAAAAAAATAAAGAGCCAAAAGAGCAAAGAGCAAATCAAGTCGACGCAGTGAATGCCCTAAGCAACTTGAGGATTTTATTGATCACTTCCTTATTGAGTAAAAAATTCTTTTTTTTATATAATAAATATATTTCTATATATAATACAAATGTTTCCACGGTGTTAATGTAGTTTAAAAAGTAAATAGATATTATTACTGAATATTGCAAGTATTTTAAAAGAGATTTGTGATGATGTTTCCCCTTATAGTATTTTTATAGATTCTTTTAGATAGATAAATTTCTATATATTCTTATGGTTATATATTCTCAATATTAACATTAACATATAATATGCCTTACACATTCATAAGTAGATATATATAAGTATATACATATATACTCGTATATAGTCTACCTCTTCGTTCCCTCTGCCAAAAGTTTGAAGACTTTGTCCTGCCTCATCACGCAACTAAAGTACTCCGCAGCAGAAGACAAAGTAGGGAACTGCTCCGCGAATGGAAAGGGAGGGAGGCGGATGCGGATGCGAGGTTGGTGGCACATCGAACTGGGGGCGTGTCGGGCGTGCATCATCCGCCCAACAGCTTCGAAGCGCGCGCGCTCTCTCGCATTTGTCATAAACATAACTCAGCAATTGCCCACGCCCACGCCCCAATGCGCCCACGTACGCCCATCAATTGTCGTTTTTATCAGCGTTCCATGTCGCGTTTCGTAATTTTTTGGCTTCTGTTGCGAGGCAGAAGCGACGCCGCGAGACGTCCCTCGCTTCCCCTCCTCTCTCCCTTGATATCACGCAGCAAGTGCAGAGTGCGTACGCCCTACGCCATGTAGCGTAATTCGCATTTCGCGTATTCCGCTCTACGTAGTACTTTGTATTATTGACGCGTGCACCCTCCCTACTCCCACTCCCCTCCCACTCCCACTCCTCCCCCCCCCCTCTGTCTTCTCCACTCTCTCTTCCCTCGCAGCCGTGGCCAATGCTTAGTCAGCGTGTCCCCGGCGTCGCGTTGCCGTTGGCTGCGTCGCATTAAAATTTTAAAATGCGTACGCAATTGTTATACCCTTGGAGAGGGTGTATACACTTTGGCCAGCAGTTTGCAACGCAGATTGGGAAATATCTTAGAGCCCTTAAAGTATATGCTTATATTCTGAGACAGCATCAGCAGGGCAGTCCATCTAGCCATCTCTGTCTGTCCGTGGGTCCGCTTGTCCGGATGTCTGTCTGTCCGTCTGTTGTAGCGTAAACTAGTCTCGTAGTTTCAGTGCTATCTTTATGAAACTTGGCAGACATGCTTCTTATAGCTACACGCTGAATATAAGTTGGAGCGAGCCACATGGGCGCAATATATCCTATAGCTGTCATACAAACTATCGGCCGTTTTTTGTTATTTGTCCAGATATTGCAATCAAATTTACTACACCAAACTTTTGGTATATACATAATATGCATATTAAATTTCATTCAAATCGGATTACTATAACATATAGCTGCCATAGGAACAATCGGCAGAAGTGAAGGTTTTACTATGAAGAATGATATTAGAAATAGTTTAACAGTGCCTATCAAAGTTAGACCTAGTATCGAAAATCATTCAATTCATTATAAAAGCCTGCCCAGGGTATTTAACTTTCGGCTTGCCAAAGGGAACCTTTCCTTCTCGTTTTTTGTTCCTTTGTGCCGCTTCCTTCTCTTTTTTTTTTGTTGTTGTCCTCTGCTCTGCTTTTACTTTTGCGTATTACGCCTTCGCTTTGTTGTAATCGCCACCGCGCTGCCTCGTGTTGCTGTTGTTGTTGCTGTCGGCGCAACAATTGCCTGGCCCGAATTGGCCGCGTCGCTTTAAAGCTTTAAAAACTGCGTGGCAAAAATATTCGCCAAGTAATTAAAGCGCTGCCTCTGCCGCTGGCGCTGGCGCTGCCTCTGCTGAGCTGCTGCCTACTGCCTGCTGTTTATCTTCTGCTTATTGTTGTTGTTGTTGACCATGAGTAGCAGGAGGGAGGGGGGGGGGGGGGCGTAGCAAAGCTTTAACTTAAATAGCAAGCGCCGCACACTGTTGCTTTGTTTGAACTGCTCCCACTCAAACAGCCGCTCTCCCTCCCACTCCCACTCTCTCTCTCTCCTGCCTGTGCATGTTTGCATATGTATGTGTGGGTGCGGGTGTGTGTGTGTGTGTGTGTGTGTGTGCGCATAAGTAAAAGCCAAACGATTTCAACTTCAAAGCTTTTCGCAGTTTTGTTTTTGTTTCATTTGTTGTATTTGCTGCCAAGACAGCAGATCAGACAAGTAAATATGTGTGCGTGTGTGCGAGTGTGTGTGTGTGTGCGTGCGTAATTTGTGTGCATGTTGTAGTTGGCAGCAAATGCCAAAAGCAGACTGATTATTTTGTTTGCCAAAATCCATTAACATGGCCAACTTGCTGCTTGGCCATAATCAAAGCTTGAGGCTAAAGAGGCTGCAAATGAACTAGGCACACCACACAGATACCCTGTAAGTTGGCATGCTAATCATACATATCAAATGTAAAGATTAGCTTGATTTCTTTATATATTTGTGAGCACATCCTTAATGTTTGTTTATTAGTTGTATCGTAATTGATATTGATAACTTTGCCAGGCAAAGAAGCCTTGGGCAAAGTTAGCTCTTTTGCCCGCAACTGTTAACGAAATAAAACTGTTTTTAATCCAAAGAAACATACATATTTAACCTGCACAATGCAAATATTTCCCCCCACTTGGTTGGGAATGTTGCTCAGCACATGCCTTCGCCTTCGCTCGACGGAGCAGCATTCTATTTGCAGCTGCACTCTGCCGGAGTGCTTAATTCATGAAGGTAATTCTTGCTGTCCCCTTTACACATGCAAACCCCCCCCCCTCCTCTGCCCCTCTGCTGCTTGCTCACTCTCTTCTTTTGCCATTCATGCAATGCAAGTTTTATGCAAAGTGTGGGCTAGGGAAGGAAGGTAGCTGAAACTATGTGTAATCGGATCATTTATTTTCATAATGTTGAAAATGTTTCAGTCTCCTTCTTCTACTTCTTGTTCGTTGTGTGTGTGTGTGTGTGTCTTCTCATCTGCTTGGGCAAACACAATTTGCTAGTAATTGTTGCATATGGCAATTTCCAGTGGCTTTTCTATCGAATGCATTCATAACTATTCATTTGCTTTGTTTTATTGCCGGAGAAACTGTCAACTGCAAAAATTGAGCGAGCATGAAAATTTCATTGCCTGCTTTTAGGCCGCCCCAAAAGTGCCAATCCGCCTCCCTTCTACTTTCCCCCTCCCCTGCTGGCCATGTTGAGCACTTTGAAAACGAATAATGCACACAGAGATTTGCCACAACATTTTTAGCAATGTTGCACACACACACACACACACGCACACAGAGAGACGGGCAACCCTCAAAGGGTTGATAAAAGCTAGCAAGCAGGCAGCACACTCACACACACACGCACACATGCACACAGAGGCTGGCAGGCAAACAAACCGAGCCGAGCGAAGCTAACCGGAGCCGCTGCCCGTTACCCGTTCCGGCGCAGACCAACGGAGGCGCATAAATTTGTCGAGCAATCCAGAAAGCATGTGCCAGCCAGCCAGCCAGCCAGCCCGGCAGCCACGAGAGTCTCCCGAGAGCAACAAGAGAGAGAGAGCCAGAGAAAGAGAGAGGAAGAGAGAGCGCCGGAGCATGTTGCTCTATTTGTCAGCTCGTGAAACAATCATAACTTCCTCTGCCGCTTGGCTACTTTTTTGGCAGCCGAGCTTGCTCCTTGCTCACCCCCTTTCCCCATTGCCCACCTTCCCTCTCTCTCTCCTGCCTCACGTAAACACGCATGTAACACGCCGAGCAACGTATTGCGTGCTGCATACATTTGTTAGGCTATTTGGCCACGCCCACTTCGGGCACTCAAACACCGCTCCCCTCTCTGCCGCCCTCCCTTGCCTTGTCGCTGCAGTGCTGTGAAAAATTCTTTGAATCATGCGAGCAGACACAGCAGAGCGTAGCGCCAGCAGCGATAGGCCTGCGAAAGGGGACAAGACACACATTTTGGCTTACAGGACTCCCCTTCCCCATTATGCCAAGCACCCCTCTTCCTTCCCCTGCCACAATCCTGCTCCTAGCTAGCTGGCAATTCGTGCGTGCCTTGTGCATTACTTTGTCTACTGAAATATTGCGTATACGCAACGCATTTGCGTGCCTGGCCAGAATTCTCTAGGCGACAGCAGCAGCAACGACAGCGACAACAAAACTAACGGCACTGGCACGCCGCTGCCTTATCAGCTATGTGGTATATCCCCCAAGTGGGGGGGAGGAGGGGGAAGGGAGGTGCGGGAAAGTACCACAAACAATTTTGATTTCCTTGCCATGGTCTCAATTATTAATGAGCCGCAGATACATAATATTACATGCCGCTGGACACGGGCTGCATGTGTGTGTGTGTGAGAGAGTGAGTTTGTGAGAGAGTGTGTGTGTGTGTTGGTGTGTGCGGTGTGCCAAAAAGTAATCCCTCCGTTAAAGCCGCTAAATGCCGCATAAAACATGCCCGCATGAATACCAAACACAGTCTGCTTAGAGTAAGGCAAATATTGGCAGGGATTGTACAGGAATATATAGAAATAATACAGATTCATATTTATTATATAAAGCTATGAAGATAATTCTATGAACTCTATGCACAATATATAGCTTTACCCTATAATAAGTATATTTGCCATATTTCAGTAGTCAAGAAACAAGAATCCACTTTCAATTGCCGTAGAACTTCTCACTTTATACCACATATCTCTCTACTTCTCGCGCTCTCCCTCTCTCCAACTCTCTCTCTCTTCATACACACAACGCAGCCAATTTGCCATTATAAGTGTTAAGTCATTCCACGGATCGTTTCTATTAATATAAATGCAAAATCCACATGCCATAAATCAATCAGAAAAGAATATTCGCAACGATTTTCTCGCGTTTTTTTCTCATTTCTGTTCAGTTTAAAGCGCGCTGCATGTTTCCCTGCTTTTCCTGTGTGTATGTGTGTGTGTTTGTGTGTGTGTGTCTATTAGGAAAATGTTTGTTAAATGCGAACATCAAAATTAATAATTCATTTGCCATAAAACTTTGGTGACGCCCCCAACGGCAGTTTGTTTTGGCATTTATATTCATCAAAATGTTTTCATTTTCATTGCCTTATTTGCCGTGCGCTTTTTTATTACCCCCTCTCTCTCGCTCTGTCTCTCTCTCTCTCTCTTTCGCTTTCTTTCTTTTTCGCACTGGGCTGCGACGTGACATAATTAGTAAGGCGTGTCCGGCGTGGTGGGCGTAAAATATTAATTTCCACTTAAATGAAAAATTATGCTCAATTTCAGTGAAATTTATGAAGCAAAAACAAGTTGAAGTCACAAGTTTGTCGGCGACGGGGCGGGTGTTGTGCGACTAGCAGATATGCTGTAATGAGTGCATCAGTAATCTGTGGCTATTTCGGCTGAAGCTACCTTGCTGCCAAGCCACCACTCCAAGGGGTGTGCGTGGCGTGGCAAAAGACCTGAGCAAATAAATTCTCGCACATAAATCTCGTTGCGCTAATAACAATAACAATAATAATCATCGACCGGGAATGGCTAAGGGCGGCGACAAACATTTATGACATTGGCCAAGCACCAGGCAGGGAGCTAGAGGGGAAGGGGACACAGAGATGGTGGGGATGGAGGGGGGAAGGTAGGTGCTTGGGTAATGCAAGGCTATCATCTGGCGATTAAAATTTTGTTATTAATTAGATGCACGACGGCGTAATATTTCACAGCTTCGCTGGCTGTGTGTGTGCGTGTGTATTTGTGTGTGTGAGCTAATAAAGGAAGCCTGTGTATGTGTGTGTGTGTGCATGAGCTGTTAATGTGCTTGGGATTTGTGCATTTGGCAATGCATTTAAATCACTTACCTGACACTAAACCGATTGCGCATTGTGATGCGAATATCAATGAATGCCCGACTGAGTGGCCAATGAATGCACTCATTAGAGGCAAACTGAATTTGCCACAATTCATTATGTGATTAATCTACGAAATTAGTTACGATTTCGATTAGGGGAAAGCTTTTGTGGAGCAGCTTTCAAAGCTCATTTTGCCAGCTGGCAACATTTCCACTTTGCCATCGTGCGGCCATTTTAATTAAAGCCACAATGAGCTTGCATAAATCGTCCTCACCTGCAGCGCCCTTTCCCCTTTCTCTCTCCCACTCTCTCTCTCTTTCTCTCACTCTTCCCACCTTATCTTTGATCTAGCTGCGCGTGTGTGTATGAATTACATTTGCTGCAGGCCATTCAAGCCAGTTTGCACCAAGTTGTCGCCCACGGCGACCAACTGACCAGGTCAACTAACACGCCCTCCCCCCACTCTCTCTCTTTCTATCTCTGCCCCCCTCTTTATCTCTCTCTCTCCCTCTCTCTGCTGCTCAGCAAGTTGACATGTGTAGTAATTGCTGAGTGCAAATCATTTCACACTTGCCTTCAGTTTGTGCTCCTGTCCCCCTCCTCCCTTTCCATTGTCAGTTCCCCTTCTAACCCCCTTGCCCGCACCCTGCTGGTCGCGCCACTGGTAGCTCCATATTTGCATGTCATAATTATTTATTATACTTTTTTTTGGCGAGAAAAGCAGAAATTTCCGCTGTTTGTGCAGTTTTGAATAGTTTGTGTTCATTAGTTTGGCATACCCTGTAAGCGTGCAACCGCAGCAATGGGGTCGCTACGGGCACATAACCAGCAAAGGGTTAATAAACACAATGACTATTATTGCCCAAATGTTTCCTGAATATTTGGTTGCGATCGGCTAATCAGCAAAGAAGTTATTTAAGTAACAATTTTAGGAGTCACTGATTTCCAACAGCTCTCTAAAGTATGCAACAAAAAACATGAAAGTTATATGAAAGTAATCTTTTTGGTCAGTTGGGTAGTGGGTATGTCACAGTCGAGCACACCCGCCTGAGCTTTCGTGCTGATTCTATTTTATTCCAAATATTTTTCTAGCTTCTTTTTTTTCGCTGCTTTTTGCGGATGCATACGAAATTTTCATTTTGTGTTTTCGCAATTGTCGATGGCAAATTAAATAAATTTTCGGTGAACTCATGTGTGCATGTGTGTGTGTGTGTGTGTGTGCAAGGGTGTGTGCGCGTGTGCGTATTGTTTTTGTTACTGTTAAATTGTCAATTGCTTTGACAGTTATTTGAAGTTGGATAGTTTTGTTTCCTTGCATTTGCAACGAGGTTTTTTCAATTATTGTATAGACTTTGATTTAAACATGATGATTTCATTTCATTTGCTAACCACGATACTATATTTATCTATATCTTTTCCCCCTTTTTATCATTGCAGGTGAGTCAGAACTAACTACAAATTAAACGAAAATAACGGTAAGCGAAAAAAGGAAACAGTTTCGGAAACAAATTGGAAAAGATATTCATCGAAATGGTGCACGGCATTTTAATTTTATTTTAAAGGGTATTGCGGGAGACATCAGCTATGTCTTTAGCTTGGCATTTCTTTATAGATTAAGATGTTTCCTAGTCTTATTTGCTTAGTGTTACTTTCTCGATTCATATCAAGATTATAAGAGATTTCATTATATGAAATACAAAAGTAATTTCAGTTTTTCTTTGAGATCTGCTGAGACTTTACATGATAATGCAGCTAAAAGACGAGCACTTAACTCCAGTCCGAACTGTGGACGAAGTTCTTAGTCCCTCCTTCTTTTTTCCCTCTCTCTCTTTCTCTCTCTCTCTCTCTCTTCGTTTTCTGTATCTCTCCCACTTGGGGCAAATCACATTTATTATTATGACTGAAATGCAATGAGTGTGGGTGAAATTTTAATTAAAGTGCCACGCCCAGGGGCCGCAAACTAATAGAAGGCTGCCTCGAAAACCCAATTTCATGAGAGCGCATAAGGCAGGGGCACGGGGAGGTTGGCGGGGGTGGGGCTGTGGAGTTGCTGGACATGGAGGAAGACTGTCAAATCCGAACTGAAATTCCATTTCGAGTCATCAGCTTGGCATATTTTTTGTTGCACATTTCCTTTGCTGCAGGTTTCCCTGCCGTTCTCTCACTCTCTCTCTCTCTTTCGCTCGAGCATTTTTTGTGGCTCAGCATAAGGTAAACCCTTCCCAATTTTTTTCGTGGGAGTGGCAAGTGGGCGGTGGAGCCTGCCCGCTCATTGAAGCACTTTCTGGCTTAATGCCTTCCTAATTGAAAGTTGCACAAAATTACAGGTGAAAATGCGGACGGACCGAGCTGGGCCGAAACTTTGCGCAGCAAACCGCAAATAATAAGAACAAGGAGAAGCAGAAGAGGCAGCAGAGCAGAGAAGGGAAGCGTAAAACAAAGCACACAAAAGCCAGCAGTGAAGGTATTCATGGCATAGGCCTAGCCTGCCCAGACCGTCCCTCCTGCGCCGTCTGTTCGTTCTATTGACTAGAAAAATGCCAAGGCGAAGCAACAACAACAACAACAAGAGCAACAGCAGCTACAACAACAAGTGCAACAAATTTACCCACTCTCCCTCTCACTCTTTCACTGTATGCCTTTACATGTGTTCTACAATGTGCTAGTTCTTAGAGCTAAGCGCGTGACACGAATTTGCTCACGAGGCAAGCAACTCTGAAAGTAAAAGCCTCTTTATCAAATTAAATGACAAGAAATTAAAAAAAAAATCAAGCTAAACCAGAAGGTTATCAATAATCTTATCAAAATTTTCCTTTTTATTATCAATATAATATTAAAAAAAATATATAAATAATTTATTTTCAGTTTTTTAGTTCTTTGCTTTGAACTGCTGCTGAATTCAATATACCCCAAATAAAGTATACAAAAAATAACAAAACTTATATAAATTAAAAGTAGGTTTCATGCCGAGTATTTTTTTAAATTTTACTAACAAAATACTGAGCAAATTTCGCTTGCTTAAATACACAAACAGTATTTTCTCAAATGTTTAGAGAGTTTTTTAGAAAATTGTATAACATTTGCAGTGTTTTCATTTCATCAAAAAGTTTTAGCTGCTGCGCAAATTTCCAAAAAATATATGCAAATTATTTAGTGGTATTTTTGTAGTATTTTTTGTGCAGTATATACCGCAGTTGTAGCTGTGCTGTGCATCTCTAGGGCGCAAGCCAAAGAAACGCTGAGATAAAGCGTGCAAAAGTGTTAGAGAAAAGAACAAGAACGAGAAGAAGTAGCAGAGAAACCAAAAGAAGAAGAACAAGAAGAAGAAGAAGAAGAAGAGGAGAAAGAGGGGGAGAAGCAAGACACCTCAGCATTGCCTTAGAGCGGCTTAGGCACGGCGACTGCACTGGGGAAAAAAGGCTGCCCAGCAGCTCATTCAGGTCAGTTGAGCAAGCGACAGCAGCTGCTGCTCACAGGGAGAGGGGGAAGGGGGAGAGAGGGAGCGGAGGGGAGGGGAATGGCTGAAATCTTGTCTGTGTGGCTGAGGCTCACTCTCAAGGTTAAGTACGAATTAGCCTGGGCATTTAATTAAGTGGGCGTGCCGGCACAAACACAAGACATGCCACTGTTTTCCACTCTTTCCCCCCTCCTCCACCCTCCTCTGGCTCTATAGCTATCTCTCTCACACGGGCTGGCCAACAGGCAGACAGGCGATGATAATCGAACAATGGCGCATAGCAAAACTATGGCAGCTACTAAATCGAAATTGATTGCGCCAACTGACCCCAAAACACACACAGAGCAAACACACACACACACAGACAGACGAACACACACACACACAGACAGACATGCCCGTGCACAGCTAGCTGTCAAAAGAGTGGCAAACTGAGGCAGAGAGTGAAAGAGTGCCTGAGTTCCCAGAGGGAGGAAGAGGAGGCGAAGGCAGCGCGGCCTTGCTCGGCACACGCACCTCCACGTCTTGTCAGCCATTTTGTTGGCTCAGTGGTTTCCGGTGCTGCGCTTCTGCAAGTATTTATTGCTTTCGGCCGAGGCTAAAACAAAGCAAAGCGCCAGCACAAAACATTCGCATCAATTATTAAGCCGATTTTGCACGTGTAAATCGCGTTCGAACGACGCCTGCGAGTTGCGTTCGAAACCAAACAAAGCAGAAGCACAACAAGGATAGAAGAAGGAGAAGAAGAAGCAGAAGAGGAACACGTAAGGAAGAAGAAGCAGAAGAAGCAGAAGAAGCAGAAAACTAATTAGTTGTCAGCGACACGACAGCCCAGAGGAAGGCAGACAGCCAAAGAGAGAGAGAGAAAGAGAGAGAGAGTGAGGGAGGGAGAGAGGCATTGAGTGAGTGAGCTAGACAGCTGGTGGCAGCTTAAGCCCGCCTTGCCAACGCAAAGCTGTCAGTCATGACGAGATTTCTGATAGAACAATTAAAGCCATCCATCGCCCATCGACTGCAACAGGCTGTTGAGACAGTTAATGCGCAACTGCCTCAACTGCCTCAGCTGCCTCAACATGCATTGCCAAGTGAGATATTCGCACTCAATATTTGAGGTTAGCTTGTCACTTTGAGGTTAGCCAATAAACCAGAGCCAGTAATGTGCAACAACGTGTCTGCAACTGCCAGCGAACATAATGATTGATTCAATAAAGAAATCGTATTGTATAGTTTAATTACAGTGAATGTGCCAAGGATTCACTTTAATGGCTTGCTAAGTCAAATAAATCTTAAGAAAATCAAATGAATTAAGTGCAAATGCTGTAAACTGTTTGCAGATTAAGCTACACTGAGAGAAATACACACTGTATTGCTTAATCTTTGTCTGGCATACAGTTCTACCGAGTCTTATGTGCTCCAATTAATTTATGTTACATTTAAATCAATTTTTGCCCAACTTAACTTGCTCAATATTTTTCAGCCATGCAACTCTATCTAGTCTCATTTGCTCTACTTTATTTATTTTTAATTTAAATCCAATTTTGCTTACACTGAGAAAATGCACTGTTTAATGCCTAGAATTTGACAGGCTTCAATTTATTAGTGTCTAAAATGCACAACAATTCCTTCATTTACAACATTTCGCATCTAATTTTATTTATTTTTAAATAAAACAAACTACACTGAGAGAAACACACTGTCTTACGCACTCTCATGCTTGAAGTGTGACTAATTAAATGGAGTTTTAGCATACTTGAAAACTGCTTAACACTCAGCTGTTTAGCTTCAGTAAAATCACTCAACTTTTTCGAGCAGTGTCACTTTCTATCATAGACCGTAATCCATAATTCGTCTCAATTCTCAATTGGGTTTAATTTCACACCGACCTAACTCACTTAGATTAGGCTAAAGACAGCAACGAAAAGGGGGTTAGAGGGAGACCGAAGGAGAGTGAAGGAGATGAAGAGAGGCAGATGGAGTGAGATAGGGACAGTGAGTGGGCGAATCTCAATCTATTTTCCATTCACTTTTTCGCCAAAGGTGACTTTTCCCTTTGACTTTTCAACACTTTGTCGTCGCTGCTAATTAAGCAATTTATTGTTGACACTTGCCGTCTAGCTTGTTCTTGTTGTTGTTATAGGAAACTCAAACCCTGCCCCTCTCCCCACCCCTCCTTCTCTCACTCCCTCTCCTGTGCAGTTGTCCAACTTGGGTTGACAGAAACTTTTCAATTGTCATAATTATTCAAAATGCCAACGAGATTTTCCCGCAAAATATTTAGCTAATTGCGCTTAAATGTGGGCGTGGCTAGGGAGCAAGAGAAGCAGTGTCAGAAGGGAGGAGCGGGAGGGGCTGTCAACGTTTAACCTTTTGGCTTGGCGCTTTTACGCCTGCGGCACGCGGCAACAGCAGCAGCTGCCTGAGTCGCCTCGAAATAGACCGAAAAATGCGTCTGCCATTGATTAATGGGCCTGGCAATCGACGGCACAAACGGACGCACGGACGCACGGACGGACGGACGGATGGAGAAGCACGTGTACTATCTCTCTTTGTCTGCTGCGCGTTGCTTTTGTCGCTGTCTTTGTTGTTGCTGTTGTTGTTGTTGTTGCTGTGTCGTGCGATGTCATGCCAAGAATTTTGCCTGCTGCTGTTGCTGCTGCGACAATGAGACAAAAGCCAAAACGGCGGCAACTGTCGCTGATTTTCTTTGGCTGTCGCACAGCGAATTATTCGCTACACTTTTGGCTGCCGGTGCCGAGATACCCTGTGCAGTGCACATGTGGAGTATGCCAGACCAGGCAGGCCGTGCCGGCACATGCATTAATCTCTTAGTCGAGCACTTCCTGCGCTGCTCGCTGGCAACAACAATGTTGCCCTGCGCCACTGAAATATGCAACAGCCAAGCGGGCAGCAGGCAGGCAGAGCAGGCAGTCGCTGTGGCAGGCAGTCGCTGTGGCATCCGCTGCAGCGCAATGTGGCGCAGCGCGACGCGGCGCTGCGACTCCAGCTGCAGCCAAAGGTAGCTGCCAATTTATTTTGCATTTTCCTTGACGGCTTTTTCCTCTCTCTTGGCCGGCATTTCTTTCTTTTCTCCGCTTTATCGCGCCATGCATGTTCAGCCCGCGTATGTGTGCGCCTGTGTGTGTGTGCCTGTGTGTGTATGTATGTGTGTGTGCTTTGTGGTGCTCCATTTTGTCGCTGCATAAATCGCATTGATACGTTTAAAAGTTTTGCTTTGTTCAGTGGCCTCGGGCCACGTTTTATGGCCAAAGGCAGCTGCGACTGCCTCCCCCTCTGCCTCCCTGCCTCTCTCCCACTATCGGCAGCTGAGACAGCACGTGCAGTGCCCGAATATGCGCCAGCAGGGGCGTGGCACACATCAGCCTCAGCCCCAGCCTTAGCCAGTGCCACATGCAGCCAAGACGTGCCCGCAGCAGCAAGCAGCAACAAGGCGCATCAAGCGCCTGCTCAGCCTTAATGACATATTGAAGTTTTTCGCCAAATGCATGTGCAGCACACACATAGTGTGTGTGTGTGTGTGTGTGTGTAGAGTATATGCCTGCCATATACTTCTATGCATTATATACTCGCCTTGCTAAGTGACAAAGCGAACGAGGCACGATATATAGGAGGCAGAAAGGGGGAGAGGCAAAAAGAGAATGCAGAGAGAAGAGAGAGGGGGGAACAGAGGAGGTGTAGAAAGGGGGAAAAAGGGAAGAAAGGGGAAGACAAGGGGGGAATAAGGGGGAAAGAAGTGGAGAGTAAGCAGTTAGTCTGCCTTAAATATCTTAAGTAGAGAGAACGAGCAGCGAAGACGAGAAAAATTGTAGAAAAAGTTCAACGGGAAGTTAAGCGAGCAAAAGAAAGAGATTAAGAGAGTGAGAAAGTGAGAGAAAGAGAGAAGAGGAAAGGAATAGTTTGCGAAAATTAATAAGAAGTTCAGTGAGAGAGGAAGAGATCTCAAATTGAGCGAGGCAACACAAATCGCAAAGTAAGAAAGAGCCGAGCAAAGGAGGAACGAGAAGCAAGAAGGAAAGATAAAAAGTGAAGAGCAACTAGAAGACGAAAAAGATGAAGAAGAAGGGGAAGAAGGTGATGCAGAAGAAGCAGAAGGGAAGAAGAAGGCGCAGAGTAGCAGAAGGAAAGAAAGCCAGTAAACATGATTGAAGCACAAACAATTCTGCAAATCCTCCCCTACTTGCCAACGCTTTACAACACTTATCTCTTTGACATACGGTTTAGTATTAACAACCAGCCACGTGGTCTACTACTACCTAACCTCTGTATACAACTGTAGCTACAACTGTATATACAGTGCGAGAACAACTGTATACCCTGTAAAGTAGAAGGTATCCGCACACAGAGCTCAGCGCCGGCAGCTTCCACTTACACTCAGTTTAGACAGTTACTGAAAGCCGACAAGCGCCACAGGCTACACTTAAGCTCCACCAACTTCCCCCCTCCCATTCCCCTCCTTTCGCTGCCTACCTCCTTTTCCTATCCCTCCCCCCTCGCTCTCTCTCTCATGCTCTGTCAGGCTCTTAGTCGAAGCGTATTACGATTGAGTGCCAGAATCGCATAATTCAACTTGCTGCGCTCAGCACTTGCCTCGCTCTATGTGTGTGCGAGCTTGTACTTGTGTGTGTGTGTTTGTTTGTTTGTGTGTGTGCCCTACACATACATACCCTGTACATGGGGTAGGTCTGTGCTCTTGGTGCTGCTTTATTTTTATGACTCACGCACTTTTGCGGCTTCCGCTTGGCCATCAAATGGAGCCATCAACACCTGCTTACGCCGTCGCCGTCCAGTGCTGTAAAACGCACAAATATTTCAGCGTTTTCAACATTTTTTTCGGCAACTGTTCGAAGTTCGCTTTGAGTTATGGCTGCAGTCGCAAACTCAATTTGAATAAATTGCTCGAAACAAAACAAAACACTCACTCACACACGGCAAGTGCGTAAGCGAGTGAGAGGCGGAGAAGGGGAGTTGAAGAGAAGAGTGCGAGGGGGGAGTACAGCGCAAAAACAAAGAGGCAGCCCCCATAAACCGGAGCAGAGTCTATCGAGGCCGCCAAAAACTTTTGTGCGCCTTTTTTAAACGAAATTTACAGCAGGCAATGCAAAACTTTTTACAATTTTCCAGCAGCTCAACGGTAAATGTGGGAAAGGAGGGTATGGCAGGGGGGTAGGTGCTGTGAGTATTGGGTAACAGGCAACTGGCAGCTCCCTCTCTCTCCTCTCTTTCTCCTTGTCTCTCTGTCTCACTCTCTTGCTGGCAAATCCTGCATGTGTGAAGAATCAAGACGCATAAATTGCCAGCTGGCCCAGGCCGGGCGGGGCGTCTTCGCGTACTGCTTTTAAGCTTATTTACTGCTTATATATTTTAACACCACCCACTCCCTCCCCTCTCCCTCACTCACCACAACAACAAACGCGATTACATACATATTTTCGTTGCTCTCTCTCTCTCTCTGTCTCCTTCTCCATCTCTGGCAGCACTTCCGGCCCAACATGACAAATGGCTGCAAATCGTCTTCCTTTTCGCGGCCAACGCGTTGACAACAAAATGCAGGAACTCTGTAAAAGAGAAAGAGAGAGAGGGGGGAGAGAGGGGCAGGCATAGGGGAGCCTGAGCGGGGGGAGTATATTTTTTATCGACATTTTTCATTATTTATTTATTTGGCACTTCTTGCAAGCAGAACAAGAAGATTGCGTGAACTGAAAGCCGAGGCCGAAGGCAGACAATCAGAGAGACAGTCAGACAGACAGAAGATATATGAAAGTAATTAGATATGCATAGGTAGAAAACATTCTATATGTTTGGGCAGAGGTATTATAGATGGCTTTTGAGCTATATATAGCAGAGCATTCGTCACGAAAGAACTTTCTCGTTTGCATTTGCAGAGTGCGTGGGCAATGTAATGCGATAAATGTGATACAAGCACGTTTGTATTGCATGATATGCATAGGAATATATATGCGAGGTATTGTTATGAATGTATATATGTTTATACATATCTAATATTAATACCATACCATCATTTTATACAAGTATTTCTACTTGCAAACAGTATAAAGAAGGCAAGAATTAGTTCTAAGTATGTTTGACATATTTATTCAACATAAGTTTAATATTATCAATATCTGGACTATATAGTAAACATAGTTATGTGTAGTAGTACAGTAAAATGTTTACTAAATATATTACTTATATACGAGGGTCGTTTGATAAGTCCGTGACTTTTTGTATTTGCCGCGCACCTGCTCTAAATACAACACTGCTCCTGTCAGCAGTTATCGATTAACAGCTGACTGTAAAATTTTGAGAAAGCTGCGTTTTTTGGTTTGCGTTTTATAGGCATTGAAAGCAGACGATCTCGATGCCCTCAAAATACGAGGGTCGTTTGATAAGTCCGTGACTTTTTGTATTTGCCGCGCACCTGCTCTAAATACAACACTGCTCCTGTCAGCAGTTATCGATTAACAGCTGACTGTAAAATTTTGAGAAAGCTGCGTTTTTTGGTTTGCGTTTTATAGGCATTGAAAGCAGACGATCTCGTGAATTTTAACGAAAATGGAGATCGAGATCGTCGTATACTAGAAGGGGTACATAGCTAGTAATACACTCATTATCATCATCATCTATTGTTTGCATGTTTAGAAGGCATGGGGAATGTAGTGCGATATATGTTATATTGGCACCTTTGTATTGCTTGACATGTTCCTATACTATATATATATAATATACTATACTATGTATATATAATAATAATAATATATAATAGTTATATATAATATTCAAAGCATATTTCAATCAACTAAAGTTCCCAGCACATTTAGTACAACATTATACATGCCTGGACTCTGCCCAACCAACAGCTAGCTGCCTCAGTCTCTGCGAGTCTCTCAAAACTGCAAAGCACAATGGCCTCGTATAACTTTACCGTTACAACTTGAAGGCGACGAGATGCCGCAGCCATGGCACAGGAGCCGCTAACACTGACGATAGTTTCTCGCGGACATTTAACGAGCGCGTAGTTTCAGCTCTGTCACCTCGATAAGAACTCCGTCGAGTAGTTATTTATTTAAACTGTTTTTCATTTTGCTGGCGCCATCATCGCGGCGTCCTTCTCGTCCTGCTCGTCATCATCGCCATTGCCATCATCATCATTATCAAACGCCATCATTTTTGTTATTTATTTTCCTTTCATTTCGTTTCGAATTTTCTCTCGCTCTCCCCCTCTCTCTCTCTCTCTCTCTCTTGTCCCTTTTTTTGTCGCGCTCTGCGTTTGAAACCGTTGAAAAACTTTCGCTGGCCAACTTGGAAAATTATTGTTGCCAACTTAATTGTCGCAATTAAGTTACGGCCTGGCTCAAGTCTGGGCCAGCAGAGGGGAAGGACCAGGAGAGGGGGAGGAGCAGCAGGAGGTGGCCGCGTCACACTGCCAGGAGCTGCTTGCTGGCTCTGTCCATTGTTTGGCACTTGACGTCTTGCGTTTGTTCTATAAATGTTTTAAACATTTTAATTAGTTTTAATAAACGCTTCAAAAAAACGAAACGAAACGAAACGAAGGAAAGAAGAGGAAGGGAAAGGAAAGGAAAGGAATGGAAAGGCAAAATAGACGCAGCACAGCACGAGATGCAGCTGTGTGGAGGGAGCGGAGCGCTTCAAGTGCCTGACAGTTGTGACAATTCTGTTTCATTACCCTGGCACCTTGTCGCCCCTGTCCCCGCCCCCACACCTTGCCCTTGCTGGTACACCCTGCCACCCTACCCTGGCACTTCCTGTCCACCCGCTTGACAATGAATTCCCGTGCAAAAGGTCGTCCGCGCCGCGTGCTTTTGTGAGAGAGTTGCCAGCTGCTCGTGCTGCTGCTGCTGCTGCTGCGGCCTGTTAAATGTGCTTACCGCAGAACAGTCCCCATGCCAGCGACTACACTGGTCGCCACAGTGCCGCCAAAACGCCACCACACTGCCACATAATACATACAGTTGTGCGGCCAAGCGGGCGTATGCGTAATGTTTAGTTGGCGGTCGCCAGTGGCAGCCTGCGGGTCGCTGCGGTCGCGCAAGTTTCCGTCTGAACTTAGCGGTTCACTAACAAACCCACACACGCACCCAACCCCTCCTTCCCCCAAGTGAACCGTGCCCTCGCTATCTGCCTGCCCAACCACCTACCCCCAGCCCCCCTCAGCCCCCTTCAGCTCCTGCTGCTGCTTGTCCTTCTTGTTGCTTCGTCGTCGTCGTCGTTGTTCCTTGCGTGTCGCCAGTGCATTGTTTTTATGTACTCGGCGCACATGTGCGACGTCAACAGCGACGCAGACGTCGACTGCGACAGCGACGGCGACAGCGAGTGCGGCAGCGAGTTGGCTGATTGTGTCTGGTGGCAAATGTTAATGCGACCCGGGGGCAACTCTTCAGTGGGCCCAAAAAATACGCATTCCTATTGCCAATTAGAATATCTTGGTCGCGTTTCGACTTGGATTTGTGTGACCCCCAGCCCCCCACCCCTCCCTCCTACTTCCTGAAAGGCATTCCAAGGCGAGCATAATACATACAAATTATGTTAATGCCTCCCATACGATGCCTCATGTCAGACATTCCCAAGCTGTTTGTGAAGTAAAATCGGAGTTGATGATTATGCTTTATCTAGATGGGAATAGGAATGTAAGGAAACAAAGGAGGAGGCCACTTAGGAGACTTTATGACAAAGCTTTGGCTTCCTTATGAGTATATTAATCCAAGCGCGGAGCTTAGATTTGTTAAAGCTTCTTAAATTACTCAAAGATTTTAAACTAAGTAATTTACTTAGTTTAATGATTTATATATCTTTAATGCGCTTTAAAATTTTTTTTTTTTGTTACATTTTAAAAAATGTATTCACTGCACTTCAAATCACTGAAAGCATAGAGTCTTAAATAGTCTTATACCTGCTACCCAACTGACTGAAACGATTTCTTAAATATGTAACTTCTACGTTTTGTGTTGCATACTTCAGGGAGTTCTTTGAAAATCAGTGACTCCAAAATTCTTTCTTAAATAACTCTTAGGCTAATTATCCGATCGCAGCCAAATTTTTAGGAATCATTTGTGCGTGGATTGTCATTGTGTTTACCAAAGGGAGAGTTTCCTCGAGAAAATGAAGCTTGTAATTCTGTTTTTATCTATTTGAGTTAATTGTTGATGCTGATGAAGATTATATGTAGTATGTAAGGTCTGTCACTCCTCCTTCTGCCTGTTGCCTAAGTTCTCAGTTTTGGTAGCGTTTATAACTAAAGTCTCGATAAAACACAAAGCTCTAAGCTCTTTTACTTGCATAAACAAACTTCATTTAAGCTCTGCTCAAAGTATATTAAACCATATTCTAAAAACAGCACTGTCTCTTTCCTTTTCTCTATCTTTCTGCCTCAATATTTCACACTCTATGTCCCCCTTTCTCTCTCTTTCCCTTTCTTTCTTTCTCCCTCCCTCTTTTCCTCTTATTCTCTCTCTCTCCTTTTTCTGTCTCTCTCTGTCTCTCTAATTGCTTTTTGGTTCTGTGTAAATTTTATGTTACGCGCCGTCGATCGCTTCTGCTTCTTCTTTTATTGCTTCCTTTTCCAGCGCGCGCTTCTCATATTGATTTACTCGATGATTTTCACATTTTGCCACTCCAACGCTGTCTCTTTCTGTCTTTCTCTATCTCTGTCTCTACTACTTGCAGCATTGTCATTTTGTTTGCCCAATTTCATTTTCCATTTTCCTTTGGCAGCACGAAAAGTTGGCGATGGCGAAATGGCGAAAAGGCGAAAGATTCGCATAATATTTCAATAATTTATTGATTAGTTATCTTTGGCGCGCGCCTTCAATCAATTTAAATGCATTTTGTCCTTGCGCATGAGTGGACGTCGCTGCAAGGACAACAACAGCAGAGGGGGGGGAGTGTCAACGGGGGGGTGGCAGATGGGAGGCTTGGGAGGCTGATGTTATTGGAAATGCAGTAAATAATAAAGTGCATGGGGCCATATACTGCATACACTATGTGCTATATAAGGCATAAGCACACTCCCACACACACACACACACACACACTCGCACCCACACACTCGCATTGCAGCGCATATCGGATGAAAAATATAGATAGAGAGCCTGGGCTAGAGCCGGATAAGAGACGCCACGGGGGAAGGTGCAGAAGGAGCGAGAGTGGGCGCAAGGCAGCGTGGGTTGCCGATACATGGCTCCATGCGGGCTTATGCAAATGTCGCGTCGCGATATGCAAACACACACACACACACACGTAAAAAAGAGAAGAGAAAGAGTGGGGGAGAGAGAGGGTAGTGGGTGCACTTGAAAAGCAGCCAAATCGATGGAAGCCAGCGCGCGGTTGCCATAGCATTTGATGGAGACAAAAGGATAAGGGATAAACCCCAGCACGACCCCAAGACAAACGCAGCGAGGCGAAGAGAGAGAGCTAGAAAGAGAGAGAAAGCAAAGAGAGAGAGAGAGAGAGAGCCAGACCGAGAAGGAATGAGCGCATGCTGCCTAGGGGGATCGATTTATTGCTCATACGCAGGGGTGTGCTTAGTCCATAAGCAGACAATGCACGACTTTATAAATCAGGAATAACTTAGGCAAGGTATATACAAATACTGAAGGCCTTCACAGTGTGATCTCGCTTTGAGGTTAAGTCGAACCTTTGATCTGTTCTGCTGCAAACAACTTGCAACTCATTCATGCTTCCAAATGTTGGCAATCAATTCACTCACCTGAATGGTTAGCATATTGCAAAGCTTATATTGCATTAGCCCTGCACAAAGACAACAGCAACAACAACAGCAATAAGAATAATAATAATAATAAACATTTTCTTTTAAGCATTTTCTGTTGTTTGTTTTCAATCCCAACACAATTGATTGGAATATTCTCGAATTAGGAAACTTTTTACATATTTTCATATCCCTTGCTCGTATTTTGCAATACATTTGCCTTCCTTTGCATACATTACAAATAGAAATTCCTGTGCATTCATCGATAGATGAATACAACAACAACAGCAACAGCAACAACAACAACAACAACAGCAGCAACAGCAACAACAACAGCAGCAACAACAGCAGCAACTGAGTCTGAACAAAAGAAAAGTTAAGCACGATTTGTGTGTTGCCATTTGTGGCTTTTGTTTTCTTCCTTCTCGGCTGCGACTTTGTCTTGTTGTTGTTACTGCTGTTGGAGTTGTTATTGTAGTTGTTGTTGTTGCTATTGTTGTTGTTGTCATTATTATGTTGTTTTGTTATTGCTGCAAAATTGACTTAACTGCAACTCAACGGCAACGGCAGCAGCAGCAACGGCAGCAACAACCTCGCATGCATTAGAAATGCTTTCCACAGCACCTAACTAAACCCAGCCACGCCCCCTGCGGCCTCCCCCCTCCTCTACACCTGAGCCACGTGCTGTTGCAGCTGTCCGTAAATGGAGTTGGTAAACGTTTTGCCCTAGACGCCGTCTAACCCTTTTGGATTCCCATTGTTTTTGTTGTCGTTGTGCTTTAGTTGGCAACTTTGTGCCCGTTATTGATCCACACACACACACACACACACACACACACACACACACACACACACACACACACACACACACACACACACACACACACACACACACACACACACACACACACACACACACACACACACACACACACACACACACACATAATTGCACACACACACAAATACACATACATACTGACATACACACACTTCGCGCACTCACACATGTTGGTTGGTCCTACATGTTTCTGGACTAGCCTCCAAATGGAGGCGTGGCACACCTTAACTACATGTGTCAGTGTGTGTGTGTGTGTGTGTGAGTTGTAAGGGCATGCCTAATATGGGGCTTTATTTAATTTAATGCTATTTTCTGTTGCTTTATAGCAGCTGAAGGCAACAACAACAGCAACAAAACGAACAAAATTCAAGAATTAGTGCAGAAAAATGAAGAATAATGAGAGGAACTAAGCTAACAGTAGATTGTAAGAGGCAAAGAAACTGACAGAGAGAGGAAGAGAGAGAGAGAGAGAGAGAGGGAGAAAGAGAGAGTAGAAGAAAAGAGTAGGAAGGGCAAAAAGCAAGACAGTGCAGCGAAAGAAAGAGAGCGAACGATAGATTTGCCCTTAACTGATCATGAGTTGTTTTATCTGTTTGCTTTGCTACGCCTTCTTAAACGGTACGTTTTCTACGCTGAAACGTTTTCAAATGACAGAAAAATAACAGAATAGTTTTATTTATCCAGGCAGCAAAACGTTTACAAACATCAACAAAATAAGGAATAATAAATAAGCAGTCCAAGTATTATTTTTGTGCGCCTAAGCAGCCAGTAAAACGTTTACGAATGTAAGCAAAATAGAGAAAGACTAAATCTAGACGACTAGCTTATTAGCTAGTAAAATGTTTGCGAATACTAGCACAAAATGTAGAATAAAGAAGTTTGTAGTATGTATGTTTTCTTTAAAGCCAGTAAAACGTTTACGAATGGCAAAGAAAGAGATTTTTATTGAAAATTAATGTGAAGTTCTCTCTGCAGTCGATCAATTTGCATGCACCTAGGGTATCTGACAGTCTTGCTTAACACTCTCAGCACCAAGCTTTCAGCTCTCTCCCTCCCTGACTCTCTCTCTTTCTATTTCGTTTCTTGTTGTTGTTGCCTTGGGGGGGAGGCAAAGTTACACAAATGAGTTGAAAATTTACCAAATGCGCCTAGGTACAAATTTATATTGCAATCGGCCTGAGCAGCAGCAACAAAGAGAAATAACAACAACAACAACAACAACAACAATGACAACAACAACAGTAACAACAACAACAAGAATAATAATAACAACAGCAACAACAGTAGCAACAACAACAACAAAAAGTGCAGAAACTTTAAACGTTTTTAAAACGTGCGCTGAGGCAGCTAAAATGATGGTTTGCACTTGCTCGCGTGGGAAGGGAGAGAAAAGGAGTGGGGGGAGGGTGGAAGTTGCTTGTAATGTAACTTGTACTCGCTCACCATGTGTGTGTGTGTGTGTGTGTGTGTGTGTGCTCTGTGTGTGTGTGCGCGCGTGTCTATTCATGTGCAACAAGGCGCCATCTGCCTGCTGGCAGCAGCGCGGAACGCGCAGGACGAAGGCGGGCAGCGCAGGAGCAGGTCAGGGGGTACCAAGGCGCCAGGGCGGACATGTGTGTCGTCGTCGTTGCCCCCCTCCCTCCCCCGCTACCCTCTTCTTACAACGCTGCAGCTGCATGGGAAGCCCGACACATGCGGAGGAGTTGCTTCCTCCAGCGCTGCATAATAAACAATTTCTTTTTTAAACACAACTCAAATACACACACACACCTACACACACACATACAGAGAGAGAGAGAGGCACACACATGCACTCGGAAGAGATACGAGCACATGAATGAGGGCGCGCAGTCAGCGTGGAATGAATCATTCACGCAGAAATGAATACAAACGTGTAAAACGCATTGCATACTTTCGTGTTGTTGTTGCTGCTGTTGTTGTTGTTTTTTATGTGTTTGTGAATGTGCGTGTGAATGTGAATCAATGCTGCGATTGCTGCGGAATGAATATGAATCAATTAATACTCATGAGTGCTTTTTAGTCAAATGAATCAGTAGACACTTTAAAGTGTTTGCAAGATTTCAGTCTCTGCTGCAAATGAATGCAAATGAATGTGCCTGAGTGCACTCACGTAAGGGAGAATTAAGTTAAGAAATGAATAAGTCTATTTAAATGAGTTAAGTGTGTGAATAAAAACCATTTGATGCGTGCACTCATTCTGTCTTTGAATACGAATAAATAACATGAGTGTGACATGAAAACTTTGACTGAGTAGCTTGAAAAAACAGTGAATACTCGATGAGTTATTCAAAGCAAGCAAATGAGTTTCAAGTGAATCAATGTTTGAGTGCATATGAATTCTGTAAATAGTATGAGTATTATGAGTGTTTTTTTTTTTTTAAGTTTTAATTGCTTGTGAATCACTGTTTGAATGCGAATGAATACTGTGAATACTTTATGTACTATGAGTACTTTTTTTTTAATGAATCGTTGAACGAATGCATATGAGTACTATGAATACTGTGAGTATTATGAGTGATTTTTTCTGAATGAATAGTTATTCATACGCTAGTTTATGCAAGTGAATTCATGTTTGAATGCATATGAGTATTTGAGTACTGTGAATACTGTAAATATTAAGAATGTTCTTTTTACTCATTCAATTTTGCAGAAACTTCACGTAGTTCCCTCTCTCTCTCTCTCTCTCTCTCTCCCTCTCTCTCCCTCTCTCTGTCGCACCTGCCTTTCTACTGTGCCCGCTCGCAATTAAATCGATAATAACACTACCAGCGGAGCCTTCTCCGCCGTGTAGCCTAAGCCCGAAGCCCGTGAAACCCTGCAAAATGCCACACCCCTCTTGCGCTTCGCCCTTCGTCCCGCTGCCGCCCTCAGAGACCACCTAATTGCGGATGACATGAAATTGTTTGCGCTATAACAATAAACCAAAGCGCTCGCAACGCCGCTCGCAGCGAAGCCAACTGCGACGCCAGCAGCGACAGCGACGGTGACTGCGACTGCGACTGCTAGTGAGACTTCTCGATAGACTCATGTGTATATAGCGGGTATATGTACACTATAGCTTACAGGAGCAGAGCAGCAGCTCAGCCGAGAGTGACCCAAAGTGCGAGTTGATAAATATTTGCGCTAGATGGCGCTGCTTGGTGCAAGGTGCAAGGTGAATGTTTGTAAATGCATTCGATAAGAATCGTTTTAGGTGTTGGCTAATCGCCATTGCCATCTCGTTTTCACTCCACTTCGCTGTCTCTGTCTATTTTCATTGCAATGCATCACTTGCAAGGCAGTCACGACTTGTAGATACCCTTTACTTTGTGTATTTATTCGCCATGTGCAATAAATATTGGCTGGAAAAGGCCAAAGGCGAGTAAGAGTTTAGTTTTGCACTAGGCGAACTGCGTAACTTATCGATACCCTGTACTCTGCTTTGAAACCCTCTCAAAGGATATATAAATTGTAGACAGACCCCATTAAGTATATATCTGAATCCGGCTAAACAGAGGAGTAGATCTCGCAATGTCCGTCTGTCCGTATATCCGTCAGTCCGTCCGTCGTTCTGTTCCAACGCAAACAAGTCCCTCAGTTTTTGAGCTATCTTAATGAAACTTGGCAGACATGCTTCTTATCGTTGCACGCTGTATATAAGTCGGAACGAGGTGGATCGGACCAATATATCGTATAGCTGTCATACAAACTATCGGCTGATTTTCGTTATTTTTAAAGATATTGCAACCAAATTTACAACTTCAGATTATTTCTACTATGTTTCACTATAACATAAAGCTGCCATAGAAACTCACTCTTCCTCCATCTCTCTCTCTATCTTTCTCTCGCTTTCTTCCTTCCCTATACTGACTAGCGCATACCCTGTAATGCCAGTGAGGCGCGCGTTCAATACGTTTTAGCCGCGAGCTTTTAATTGAATGTAATTAAAAGGAAGCTGCCTTGGTTTGCTTTGGTGCGGGCAATGTTTGCACTTGAGTGCGCCGACAGTGCGCAGCTTCCTCTTCATTTCCACAGTTTCCCCCTCCATCCTCTCTCTCTCTTCGGTTCCCTTCCGTGCCCTTCTGCGTACCCCTTTGTCAGAGCAAAGGAAGAGCCGTTAGCATTTGCTGCGTTTTGTTTTGTTTATTGTAATTGCAGGCGTTGTCAACATTGTTCATTGCTGTTGTTGTTGCTAGAGTTGTTGCTGTTGTTGTTGTTGTTATAGTTGTTGTTGCTGTTGTTGTTGTAGTTATTGTAGCTGGCAACGCACGTGCGGAAAATGCGGCCGCAAAGGCAACAAGAGCAGCAGCAGCGTCGGCGGCAGCGGAAAAACTGAAACACATGGCACGAAAACGCTAATGACACACAAACACACACACACACACACGCACATATAGGAGTACATGTAGGTGTGTGTGTGTGAGTGTGCGCTCTGCTGGGGGCCTTTGCTGGCTGCTTGTCATGTGTTTATTATCCTTTGGCAGCGGAAGTTTACAACAAAGTTGAAGGCGAAACCACAGCGACGTTGAGCGACAAAAGATGCTGGCACGCCCCCCCTCCCCGTTCCTCCTCTACTCCCTACCTCTCTCACACATACACACGCACACACACATGTGCTTGTTGCACTGAATAAACAATTAGAAAATCGCATAAACGGCCCATTAAATGTTTTTCCACACTTTTCCGAAAAGCAACCCGAGAAATTCTAATCAAATTTCCCAAGTTGTTGTTCCCGTTGCTGTTGCTCTTTGTGCCATAAATTAGAAGCGCCTGCCACATGACGCCGTCAAGATGTTGGGTGTCAAGCAGGGGCAGGGGGAAAGGCAGAGGGCAGTCCTGCTTTTGTGGGCGTTGCTAAGGATTTGGGCGTAACCCAATAAATTCATCAAGCATTTTCAGCGTCTGCTGCGAAATTAGCAAAGGCGTCGAACGCAAGGATCCACCTCCACCAACCCATCCCCCACTCCCCTCCCTTGCGCAGCGCCTATGCCTCTGCTTTTGTTCGAGGCGCTGCCACGCCCCCTCTCTCGGCTGCTCGCGGCCCTTTAATTGAATATTAATAACAAAATCCTGCATATTATAAGCACCAGCGAAAGGGATCAGCGCCCAGCGAGGGTCCTGGCCTCGTCTAATGTATGCGTGTGTGTGTGTGCACGTGTGTGTGTGTGTGTGAGCTGCCATTGTATTTGTGCACACGCGCAGCGTCCTGCAATGTCCTGCGAGTCCCAACACGTTGCTTGTTAATGGAATCAACGCGAGCTCAACGCGACTCAATTCAATTCGAATCGATTCGAATTCATTCGCAATTCCATTCAATGCGCTTTAAGCAGCTAAAAATAGCTGAAAACAGCTAGGAGTAGCTTAGGTAGCTGTAAACAGCTTTAATAAGCAGCTGCAGCTTATGAAATTTTAAGCTTCGAGAATTAAACATAAAAAGAAGCTTTTGTAACAGCTTTTGAGCCTTCAAGTTTTCTTCGCTTTTTGCTCGTTTCTAAAAGAACTTTTAAAGTAGCTGAAAGCTTAAAGCATCTTAAATAAGTAGTCGAGATTAAAGGAATCTGAAGCTAGTCAAACTAAGCAAAAAAAGAGCTTTTGCAGCAGCTTTCGAGCTTTTAACATGTTTTCTTTGCTTCTCCTTTTTAGAAATTGCTTACCAAAGCTTCTTCATACAATTAACCACATTCAGGCTCAGCCTGTCAGCTTATTAATTCAGAAAAAAAGTAGAATTCAGTAGAAAAGCAGCTTATAATAATAGCTTAAAGCTTCTTTAATTAGTAGCTGGAATTAAGTATATTTAAGCTGCTCTAATTAATAATTTTAAATTTACAAATAAGCAAAGTGAAAGAATTCTAAACAACAATCGAGCATTCAACAGGTCCGTCTCCTATATTTTAAAGTTCCCAGTCCCCAAAGCTCCCAGAGCTTTTGAATTAAGTTAATCAAATATAGCTGCTTCAACTTCCAAACAACTTTGAAATAATATAAATTTATGTTTAACCATTGACAACTATTAAAGTACTAGGTGGGAAGAGGAGGATGGGAAGAAGGAGGTGGCAGGTTAGAAGTAGCCTATAGATGTTGAGAGGGGATGGGGGAGGTGGAGGGAGGCGTGGTTAATGGGAACGGAAGCCCATTGAGCCGCAGTGGTCGCTTAGTTAACAGAACCGAAACAGCTAAAAGCACACAAGTTATGTGTGTGTGTGTGTGTGTGTGCGTGTGTGTGTATAAAATCATGTCGAGTCATTTCCTGTACAACTTTTACCCCTCTCCTCCCCCTCCACGCCTCCCTTGCCACTGGACCCCCTGGTAAGCTGAGAGCCACTAAAAGCAGCAACCGAAAACAAAAAAGAAAAATAAAACTAACACTAAAAAAAGAAGAAGCGCACGAATAGCTAAAGAGTCAGGCAGGGTAATAGAGGAGGAAGGGGGGGGAGGGTAGGTGCTGCAAGTCGTGGATATATGTCTGAGTATATATATATATATATTAAGTCAGACAAGTTCGCCGGGCATTGCCTTTTAATGCTCATCAAAATTTTATTATGATTTTTAATAATTTAGGCGAGCCGCTGCTGCAGAGGGAAGAGGGAAGGGGCGGGGGGCGTGGCAACTATTACATGGCAGCACAGACTGATCCGGGAGCAAGTCCGAGTCGCAGGTCCGGCACACGCACACACACACACACACACACACACACACACAGACGAAGAAGGACGCGCGCGAGTGCAAAGTGCCGTAAATCATGGCGCAGGTAAACAAGCAAAGCAACGGGAGTAAAAACAAGCCAAACAAAAGCAAAACAGAAGCAAAAGAAAGCAAAACGAAAGCAACACGAAATAAAATGCCAGAATACCAAAAGAGAAGCAGAAAAGGAGCAAAGCGAAGCGCAGGCGAAAGCGAAAACGAGAAACGAAATGGAATGAAGGCAACGGACAAGCTTAACAGGGAGAGAAAGACAAGGAGGGGGGAGGGAGGAGGGGGGACGCGTGGGATAGTTGCCTTGTTGGGGTCAGCTGGTGTGGTGCACTCACACACACACACAGAGAGAGCAGCAGCAACGTTGTCCTTCGCGCGTTTCATTCGCGCGTTTCGCGCGCGACTTTTGCAGCGAGGCGCTAACGTGATGAAATCGTTAGCATTACCGTTAGACGAGGCAGTTAACACCAGCAGCAGCAATGGCAACAGCAGCAGCAACGGGTCAGGGGCGGGTAGGCGTGGCAACAAACCAAATCAAGCTGTGAAAAATGACAGCGAAACGAAGAAGGAAGAGGCAGAAATACATCGCACTCACAGTAGGCACTTTCAGTGTGTGTGCGTGTGTGTGTGCGAGTGTGTGTTAGTGTGTGCTTTTGCATTAGGCATGCATTGAAATGGCCGAGCAAAGGATACCACACGGCCAAGTTTCGATAAAAAAGCACGTAGCCAGAGATTGCTTTAAAGAGACTCCTTTCACTTCAAAAACTTCAACACTGATTTGGAATGAATTCGGTTTTCAGTACAATATTATATATAGAACATTATAATCTAACATTATAACTTCTCACGTGATCGACGTGTTTCAGTTTGTAGTTTTTATTTTACTAAATTTTGTTTCAATGAAGTTCCAATTGCGATATTATTTTGTAACCTTTCTTCACTAAAATCTTTCAATAATCGTTTTTCTGCTGTAGAATTTTTTCAACTTATTTGCTTCTAATCAAATTAAAAATCTGTTTTAATCATTAAAATCTTTATTGAAAATGTAAATAACATCATTTAGGAATAGATAAATAGCCAATAATCCTGCCTAACAAGCTTACTTTAACTTAGAAAACTCCTTTTATTTTGAGACATCATTAAATGACTTGTTTAGTTCACGAATTTTCAAATATCGCAGAATAGTTTAAGGCAAAAATTGAAGTAATTCATAGTCTTGCGCCCTGCTCCGATAGTATCGATAAAACACAGCCGATAGGCAGACTTCTTATTGTAATTTATTGCCAACACACACCCTTACACACACACACAAGTAGTTGCATACATTAAGTATCTTTTGTTTGTGATTGACATTAAAATGTTGCATTAAAGTTGCAAAGCCAAGAACAAAATGCGTTCGCAAAGGCCGCAAATGCCAAGGACAAACCGCAGGAAGAAGCGGAGGGGTGGAAGAGGGGGGAGGAGGGGCAGTAGAGGCGTCTACTCATGCAATTGCGTCCAGTGCAGAAACACACGTGGCACAGGTGCCACCAATGACTCGGGCCAGTGTGCGTGGGTGTACGAAAGAGTGGAAAGACGGGGGGAGCAGGCAAAGGGGGGACGGGGAGAGAGGATACTCGAATATGTTTCAATTTCACTCGGCAGCAGTGGCAGTTACAGCTGCGTTTGCGGGTGGCAGGCGACACGCTGCGCCAGCCAGGCTGCACTTGATTGCTTGACAGACACACACACGCACAACACTCACACACACACACACACACCCACACACACTTGCACAGACTTGGCTAAGCCCTTGTGCAGTGATTTTTAGCCTTTATTTGTTGTCGTTGCGCTTTATTTGTGCTCGTATTTGTGTTTGTGTTTGTGTTAGTGTTGGTGTTGGTGTTTGTGCGCTGCTTTTCACAATTTTCGCACTTTTTGCTGCCGCTGCTGCTGCCTTCGTTTGCGGCTAAACTTGACCCAGAAAGCGCGTCGCATGGTCGCAATTTGCACCCAACTGCAGCAACAGCAGCAGCGACAACTTCTAATTACGCCTGTGTGGGAGTGTAATGAGTAAAGCAAATAGCAAAGAGAACAGAGAGAGAGAAAGAGAGAAAATTAAACGAATTAACTCAAAAGCAAACAAAGGCAGTCCCAGTAGGGATTTTAAAGAAACTTCGAGTCTTTGCCCCACCCAGTCAAAATTGCAAAGGATTTTATAAATCAAATCAGTTTTAAATATTCAGAAAACAGGCCACAACGTTGAGCTACTCTTGCTCCCTTTATGCACAATTTACAAATATGTCCTGCAATACACTTGAAGAATATTACCACATAAACAAAATATAAAAAACCGCAGTGCAAAATCTTGTCTGGTTTTCCTGCAATTCGCAATTGAAAAAAGCAATATTCGAACAAAAAAATACTGTTTTTAACAGAGGATTAACAGAGCGCTGTTGTTTTCTAGGACTGCTTGAACACACATGGCGAACTACTTGCAGCAAGCAGCGCACCACAGCAAGCACACACCAGGGCTGCAGAGCTACACTGCTTGTCTGTTATATGTTTGCACAGCTTGCTGCACCACTTGCCCTGCACTTGGTTTGTGTACAGGCTAGGCACAGTTAACACAGAAATGTAAAGTATCGGTTTTTTCGCTAACAGAGCTTTCCCAAGACACGAGCCTATTTGTGTCCCGGGTGTGTCTCATTTAGTAAGCAGTGCACTGCTTAATCGTCTGATCAGAGAAGATTCACTGTGAATTACTGCTTTACCAACAGCTTAACGACTGCTTGCGAACTAAACGCATTTTAAATTAAATTTAATCAAATGAAAGACAATAATTGAATTCCAGAAAAGAAATGAGAAGAGAATCGATTAACGGTATTTTGATTGATTAATACATCATTTTTTGATTACTTGAATTAAATGAAATAGAATGTTAAACAAAGATTTCCCGTTGTTCTTCCCTACTTGCAGCACGCCTAAGGAGATCATCAAACATGTTGCCCATTCGCCAGCTGCTGCTGCTTGCACTGGTGGCGCCACTGCTGCTGCTGCCCGGTGCAACGCTGGCCAAGTCGAAGAAGAAATCCAATCAGAACACGCACTACAGCGACTCGGGCAGCTCCTCGTACTCGTCCAGCAACAACGAGGAGCGCGAAAAGAGCAAGAGCGATGGGCAACACTTCGCCATGGAGCCGCAGGATCAGACCGCCGTGGTGGGCTCCCGCGTCACGTTGCCCTGTCGCGTTACGGGGAAGGTGGGCGCGCTGCAGTGGACCAAGGATGACTTTGGCCTGGGACAGCATCGCAATCTGAGTGGCTTCGAGCGTTACTCGATGGTGGGCAGCGATGAGGAGGGCGACTTCTCGCTGGACATTTATCCGCTGATGCTGGACGACGATGCGCGCTATCAGTGCCAGGTGGGACCGGGGCCACGGGGTGAGCAGGGCATACGTTCGCGC
Organism: Zaprionus africanus; assembly: GCA_018151435.1. Classification (NCBI taxonomy): domain Eukaryota; kingdom Metazoa; phylum Arthropoda; class Insecta; order Diptera; family Drosophilidae; genus Zaprionus; species Zaprionus africanus. Next base: position 1,895,359 of record JAECXB010000096.1, read on the forward strand.
TTCGCCAATCTGACGGTGCTGGTGCCACCGGAGGCACCAAAGATCACACAAGGCGAATATCTGGTTACGACGGAGGATCATGAGATTCAACTCGATTGCATCTCGGAGGGAGGCAAGCCGGCGGCAGAGATCACCTGGATCGATGGACTGGGCAATGTGCTGACGGCGGAGAGTTTCTTCGAGCCACTCTCAGACTCGCGACGTGTCAACACACGATCCGTGCTGAAGCTGGCGCCGAAGAAGAAGTATCACAACACGACGATCACCTGCCAGGCACAGAACACGGCTGATCGCACCTATCGCTCGGCCAAGGTGCTGCTCGAGGTGAAGTACGCGCCCAAGGTAACAGTGAGCGTGGTGGGCGGCGCTCTGGCCGGCGGACGCATACCCGAGGGCGCCGAGGTCATACTCAGCTGTCAGGCGGATGCTAATCCGCAGGAGGTCAAGTATCGCTGGTTCATCAACGATGAGCTCATGGCCGGCGATTATACGACCAAAATGGTAAGTAGCAGGAGGGAGAGAGAAAGATGGGTTTACTAACTGTTTCCTTCTCCGGCAGATCATTCCCAATGTGACGCGACAGTATCATGGCGCCCTGGTCAAGTGCCAGGTGGAGAACGTGGTGGGCAAGAGCTCGCAGAGTGAGAAACTGGACATCAGCTGTAAGTGTCTTGACAACCTGCTGTACAACCCAAGTTAATCCTTCACTCTTCCTCCTTTCCTAGTTGGCCCTTACTTCATGCAGCGTCCCTCCAGCCAGGAGGCGGATCTGGGCGCCACTGTCACCATGCAGTGCAAGGTGGCCGGCAATCCCACGCCAGAGATCGATTGGATCTACGAGAACTCCGACCAGGTAAGCAGCCAGTCAAGCATAATATGGAGCATACCTAATCCCCCTATCGTTATCCCCTCCCAGATTGTTGGACACGGCTCTGAGCTGAAGCGCAAGGTGAGCGGCGACACTGCAGGCCGCTACTTCTGCAAGGCGGTGGTCAACGGGTTCCCCGAGATCGGTGCCGAGGCAACCATCTATGTGAAGCGGGCGCCGATCATCACGTCGCACAAGGCGCAGTTCGGTGCAGTTGGGAGTCGCGCCAAGATCGATTGCTCCGCCTTCAGCATACCCAAAGCGGAGCACATACTCTGGTCCTTCGAGGGCAAGCCGATTAACATGACCAGCGACGATCCCGATATCTACATCTTCGAGGAGCACCATCTGCCCGAGGGCGTGCGTGCTGCGCTAATCATCAAGGAGAGTCGCTCCACGCACTATGGCAAATACAACTGCACGGTGCTGAATGCTTACGGCGGAGACTCGCTGATCATCACACTGGTGCCGGAGCCGGGCAGCATTTCGGTGCTGCTCGTGGGACTCGGCTCTGTCTCCCTGGTGGGCTTCATACTCTCCGTGGTCATTGTGGTGATTGTCTATCGTCGCCTGCGTAGCCGCAAGAAGCCCATGCCGGCAGATGTTATACCGGAGGCATCGCGGGGCGGCGACAAGCTCAACGAGCTGAAGAGCGAGCTACGCTCAAAGGCCTACGACGTGGAGTACTCGGAGGCAGGCAGCGATGGCTTGGCCATCAATCTGACGCACACTCCCATGCCGGATGTGCAGATGAAGGGCGCCACTCTGGGTGTGCCCCTTGCGGGACCCGTCAAGTTCGATGACTACGGCGAGCGCTACAATCGCCAGTGCCACATAAAGAATCTGAAGAATCACCAGAAACAGGAACAGGCCTTCAAGGAGTCCACTAGCAATGGCTACGCCCCCTACTTCGAGTACGCCCTGGACTACAGTCCGCCCGCAGACAGTGGCAAACCCAAGGCAGCTGCAGCTGTTGGTGCCGGCGGCAGCGCCAATGCGGCTACCTTGCCACATTATGCTGCCAATGCTGCCACCGCTGCTGCCGTCGGTGGTGGTGGTGGCGGTGCCGTTGCCGGTGGTTCGTCCATGAGCAGCGGAGCTAGTTTGCCACGCAATCAGCGCCACGAACTACACCAGCAGCAGCCACAGACATCACAGGCTAACGGTTTTCTAGGTAAGTCTATGATCCAAAATGAACTAGTTCGAATGGGAACTTCTGTTTATTTGAGCTGTTTAATTTAATTGCATGGCGACGAACTCTTTGTAGTTCCACTACGCTAGCTAGGCTGCTTAATGAACCAGTTCACAAATGAACTAGTTCCAGTTCACAAACGAACGAGTTCCAGTTCACAAATGAACTAGTTCCAGTTCGCAAATGAACTAATTCACAAATTAACTAGTTCCAGTTCGTAAGTGAACTAGTTCACAGATGAACTAGTCACAGTTCACAGATGAACTAGTCACAGTTCACAAGTGAACTAGTCCCAGTTCACAAATAAACTAGCCCCAGTTCACAAATGAACTAGTTCACAGATGAACTAGTTCCAGTTCAAAAAAGAGCTAGGTGCAGTGTACAAAAGTGCACTCCGTCAAGTTCATCTTCAAACTGCTTAGAACAAGTTATCGATAATTCTTCCTCAACTGACACTAATCACTCTTCTTCTCTCTCTCTCTCTCTCTTGCGTAGGCCAACCGCTGCTACAGAACGGCATCGACAGTCGCTTCAGCGCCATCTACGGCAATCCGTATCTACGCACGAACTCATCCATTTTGCCACCGCTACCGCCGCCAAGCACCGCCAATCCGGCGGCCACGCCCGCCCCACCGCCCTACCATGCCGCCCGGCATGCCAACAGCAATGGCGGCCTAAAGCATTTCGGCGGCGGAGGCTATGGCGCTGCCAGCATCAGCGTTGCCGGTGCCACGAGCAGCGCCAGTGGTGGCCCGGGCAGCGTCAGTGGCAGCAGCTCCAACTTGACAGCAAGCAGCAATACGCTGGCAGCCACGCCCCTAACACAGCCCTCGCTCTGCGCACCGGGCATGGGCCTGGGCATGGCTGGAGCACAGCTGAGCGCACAGAGTCCCTCCGGGCAGTTTATACTGCCCACCAATGGCAAGGGCGTCACCCAGAAGGGGCCGCTGGCCACGCATGTCTAAGCTGGCAAGCGAACGTGGAAGTCAAATCCGAATGGAAACTAGAATCGGAAAGGAAACGTAAACGGAAAGGGGAACTAGTAGTGGTGCTGATACTGCAACCAGAACTGCTATCGGAACCAGTATCGCCAGTCTAACCACAACTGGAACCGCAGCCGAAGCCGCTACCGGAGCCGGAACCTTAGCAAATTACAAGTATAGCGCATATTTATTTGATTCGTATTCGTATTCGTATTCGTACTGTCTAGACTATAGATCCTAGCGAACTAAGCGAAAGTGTGTGTAATTTTTTTTTCTCGAACAGAATTCGATCATACATATTTAATATATACATATATATATATATATAAAAAACCGTATTGTGATTTATAGCGTTAATTATTTTATGGCAAACTCGATAAAAGTTACAAAAAAACTGCTAAAAAAAACTAAAGAAAGAAATGTCTACATATGCAAATACATATGTACATGTATTAGTGTGTATATTATGTGTGTACATCTACTGCAAATTTTTTAAATGAGACAGCATATCGGATGTGGAAATGTATATCAATTATCTAACTAACGAAACGTATCGAAGAACACGACTTTTAAAGTTTATCGCAGAACAGAAACAGAAAACGACAACAAAATAAAGAAACAACACACAAAAGATACAAAGCAAATTGCAAACTATTCACAAAAAGGTAAAAGTCGAAAAAAAGTAAAATGAAAATTGCAAAAATATTAAAAAAATTATAAATGTTAATGATAAAATGCCTGTAGTTAGTTCCAAGTAAAACGCAGCAACATTTTCTAAGCCAAAATTTATTAAATTTTTAGACTTAACTCAGAAAGCAAAACGGACTAAAAAATGCTAGAAAATATTTCAACTCGATTGCGGCCAGTGCCGCATTTCTTTTAGAATATATTCTTATAGAATCGGTCGAATCGGTCGAACCAGTTAAATGGATTCGAATGCTATAGTAGTAGTTCTCACCAAGATGACGGATAGAGAGAGACTTCTGAATGTGCTCTAGCTCCGCCCACATATCAAATATGTTAGATAAACCTTTTGCGAGCCTGCTCGACATGCAGATACGCTGCAGTATTAGGTATACTATATATTCTGTGTTGTGCCCTATATGTACTTGTCTGTCAACCCCACTTAATGCTGAACATACATACCATTGTATATGTATGTATTTATATCGATTCGACCGGAGTTACCATATAGCACACAGCGTCAATGTGAAAAAAAAAACAGAAAGAAAACATTTTATTTTAGCAACTAAGACATACAACTTTAAACGAATTATGTATTTATATGTATGTACATTGAATGAGAAGCGCAACCCTACTTATATTGTACTTTATACAATACTTATCTAGATATATCATATCGTATGTGAGTGTATATTGATCGTATATAGCGCATATGTGGGCCTAACGCTTAACCTAATTTACTAACTAGCTGTAACGGAAAGTAATATTTATAAATATTTAAAATGAAACACAAATACATATACAAAAATACATATGCATATACATATAAATATATATCGATATAAACGCATGTGTTTTACACTGCAAATTTTTTTTGTCTGCATAGTAAAAATACAATTAAAATTAACTTAAAGTAAGGGACAAACCATTTTAAACGTAAACTATAAACCTAATGGAAAAAGCTTAGCGAAATTTGTAAAACATATTTGAAAGATCTACCAAAAAAGAAGAAAAACAAAACGAAAAAATCGAGAAATAACGAAACGAACAGATGAAACCAAAAATTAAACAAACTGAAAACGATTGTAAAACCATAAAGCGTAAAAATTTTTAAAACGAAATGCTGCCTTATGATTCCTTGTGAAATTTGTTGGGTTCTTAAATTACTTGAGTATTTAAGCCAATACTAATTAATTTTTTTTTTTGTCTAAATATAAGTATAAAAAATATACACACAGATATCAAGTGTCGACTAACGATTGTCGTCCATCGACTTTAGTGAATGAAGATCGCTTTAAACGTTTTTTGTTTAAACTTTTTAACTAGTTGATGATGATTTTGGTTTTTGTTGTGCTATTTGCAGAGCTTTTACGTTAGTTCATAAGAAAGAAAAAAGATCTAAAATAGTTGAAAATCGAGAAATAATAAATCGAAAGCGTTTACGAAAACGAAAATTTTGGCTAAAATGACAAACGATTCAATTAAAAGTTCAATTAAACGAGAAAAGTTGCAGAATCAATGACAAATTGTATACAAAATGGTCATACAAATCGAGAAATATCCTACTAAGCCAAGTAAAATATGATAATTATACATTATATATGTATTTATGTGAAGAAATGGCAAAACGAAAGATAAAGCAAATAGCAAATGGCAAGAACGAAGCGAAAAATATCTAGACGAAGCAGACGATGAACAAGAACTAAGCAAAGTGTGAAATTTCGTGTAATATGAAAATTAATTCAATTAAACCTAAGTCAACAAACTCAAATTAGTTGAAATAAAAACCGAAAATAAAAAAAAAAACTCCTTGTCTCTTTATGTGTTCATCTCGGGATTCATTTTTTTACAAGTTATTATTCGTGTGGATATTGAACGACATGTTCGAATTCACCGTCTATTGGATTTTGGATTTGGATTATTGACACGAACTCTTTTAATCGTTATTAATAGGTTAAGCCAAGTAAATAATAAACCGGCATGTTCGAATTCACCGTCTATTGGATTTTTAGACTTTAGATAATTGACACGAACTCTTTTAATCAAAAGCGGTTTCTAATATTTTCCGTCATTTGTTAATAGTAAAAGTAAAAACTATGACCCTCTTTTAAGTCCAAAAACTACGAAGCCTTATTACGGGCGCAGTTACCGCTCTATATTTATGTTTGTATTAAAATTGGACATTAAATAGGCATTAATAAAATAGGTGGCCCCAGATTTAGTTAGGTCATAAAATAGACAAACTATTTCATGTAATTTTTTATCATTTGAATACTTAGTGCTTGTGAAGCTGGACGCACTGCAATACATAGTCCGTTGGTTTGAATACCATGTGTGGTCTTTATAATTTTCAATTTTTAAGTGCTATATTTTAAAAACTTCGGACACAAAATGCTAAATAAATAAAACCCAGATCCCTTTCATTAAAAAAAAACTAATGTTCTTCCTTATAGTCCCCATAGCTATTTTACATTTAAAAACTATTCGTAAACAAAAACTACTTTAAAAAGCATACATCATTTGACTGAAAGTCTTATCTAATGATGGTAATAACTCAGTGACACTTGCGCTTGGAATCCAATGGGAACGGAAGTGTTGTTGAGATGTTAGGAGAAAAACAGCTGAGATAGTATGTTGGCGAGTTTAAAGTCCATCAGTGTGGTGGAAACGTCGAATGGTTTCACTTTTATGGCAGGACGCAACTTGTTATCGACTTATCGATTACAGTCGCTCGGTCAGCGAGGGCAACCTGACTGCCAACGACGACGGACAGCAAGAGCGACGTCTTGCGGAGCACACCGTCGAAAAATAAACGAAACGAAAAAAACAAGTATTTAATTTTTGCAGCCATTTTGAAATTGAAAAGAAATAACGACACAGCAACAACAGCAGAAACAACGGCAGCACAAACAACAACAAGAATGCAAGCCGCCAGCCCAGCAACGCAGGCGCAGTAGTTGAGCTGAGCTGAACCGAGAGAGCAGGCGCATAAATGAGAGCGCCGCACGTTGATCAACGCTCTCTTGACGTGCTCTCTCAAGGAGCATTTCAAACAAGCACGACTTGCTCGACTGTGACATACGCTTTACCACACTTTTGTATTAAATTTATTTATGACATATAATTTTATTATTTAATTTCATATAAATTAAATATAAAAGATAAATAAAAATTAAAGACTCAAAATTACACCATACAAACAATTCATTTGGCACAAAGATATAAAGCCCTTTTATTCTACGCATAGAGGGTATAAAAATATAGGGTGCAACTCGCTTACGCGGTCACACAGGTTACCAAAGGGTCGCACGTTGATTTTTTTTGTTCTGATTAAAATTAAATTAAAATATAAAATAAAGAATATTTGAAAAATATAAAATTGATCAATATTAAATTCTCAGTTGCATGTTGCAAATACGGGAGCAACATCGCATTGCAGTGTTTGTCAACTGACATTGGCGAGTGAACAGGCCCCTCTATTATTGCTCTCTCTCATTATCTCTCTCTCTCTCTCTCTCTGCGCGTCGTGCTCTCTATCTGTGGCGAACGAGCGCACGACGCTCGTCCGGTTTGTAATGGAACTCGGCTTTGGAGAGAGCACGCTCGCGAGAGTGAGCATACGAGAGCGTAAGAAGAGAGAGAGAGCCGGTTTCTTCTTGCTTTTTCGGGGGTTCAGGCAAGCGACGTTCGTGAGCGCGGCTCAAAGTGTTGCGAGTCGTGAAACGAAACGGATATCGAGGCGGACAGTCTGCAGCAGTTGAGAATTGCAATTGCATGGGATATTTCAAATTTACTGCCTTGTGTGTATTTTTTTTTCGAGTGCCTCCTCTCCTCAACTGTGCATGTGTGTGAGTGTAGTGTAGAAGGCAACGCAAATTCAAACTCACACGAAAACAACAACAAGAGCAACAACATCGACAACAACAACGAGAGCAACTCAAAGAGGCAACAACAATATGGCGTTTAATGCCGCCGCATGCGAAAATTGCAGCATGCGAGTGCGCCGCATGAAATATTGATCGGCGCCGTCGCGATCGGTCATCGTCATCGTCCTCGTGATCGTTATCGGAATATTGAAAGATCCTTTTTTTGTTGTTTTTTTACCACTTTGTGTGTCCTCTGTGCATTTGAGTGAGTGAGTGTTTCGTTCTCTGTTGTGTCTGTGTGCAAACATAAATAATAAGAGCCAAGGAAAATAAGCGAAAAGCACAACAACAGCAACATCATCAACAACAACAACAACAACAACGCCCCTGTGTGTGCACTAGTAATAGTGCGAGAGTGTGTGAGTGCGAGAAAGGAAGCAAAACGATCGTTGTCATCGTTGACTTTGTCTTTCTTGTCTCCTTCTTTTCACCTCTTTGAATACCATTCGCTTAAGTTGTTGGTTTCAAAGTTTGTTGCGGTTGCGCGTGGAAATGTCGCCGTCGTCAGCGTCGACGTCGGCGTCGCTGCATACAACAAACGGCAACAAAGCGCGGCCCCTCATTGTTCTACTCGCCTGGCTGCAAAATACATAAAAGAGTAGACAAAAATTAAGGAAAAATCATAAGAAAAACAAACACAAAACACAAAATTCAAATAAAAAAAACCAATCGTCAAAGTGAGACAACAACAAAAACTACACACTTAAACTAATACAACGACAACAGCAACACCATAAGCTTCACATCAACACCAACAACAACAACTACAACTATAAATTGCAAACAAAAAATAAGAAGAAGAAAAAAAAACACGAAGTAAAAAACAAACTGAAAAGCATAAAACGCAAATCTTAAACTGGATTACAATGCAGTTGCAGCGCAGTCGCAGCAGACGTCGCTGTCGCGCACACACAATTTGGATTAACGAAATGCTTGCGGCCGTCGCGCTGCTGCTGCCGCTGCTGGCGCTAGCTAATTTCAGCTGCGCACAAGCGACGGGTAAGTGTAAAATGCATAAAAAATAAGAAGTATATTAAGGAAAGAGCATAAGGAAAAACAATGAATAAAGCGGGTAGAAAAGAAAACACAATATTTTTGCATGCATTTTGATTGAGTCTGCATTTTCGTGTTCGTGTTCTTCTGTTCGTTTCCCTTTCTATTTGTGTCCCTCTCTCTCTCTCTCGCTCGCTCGTCGCTCACTCTTTCTCTCTCAATTCCTTTTTGCCGCGCTGTTCGTTGCTCTCGCTCCTGTGTCTCCCTGCCAGTTTGGACAGGTGGTCGCTTGCTCGCTCGCTCACTCACTCAGCATGTCTCTCTCTGTACTCGTTGTACTCTGCGCTCTCTGCTGTATCTCATTTTTGTTTGCTCTCTCTCGCCTGCTCAGATTTCTGCCTCTGCCGCTGCTGCTGCGCAGCTTGAACTTCTTTTGCCGTCGGCAGCATAGCCTTTCGTTTCGTTTCATACCATTTTGTCCCACCGAGTGAAACAAATGAACTCACACACACAGGCATGCATGCATGCATGTACATGTGCATGTCTGTATGACAGTTGACACTGTTATACTTGTTCGCATATTATTCTTTTGTCAACTTCCTGCGGCTTTGCCGTCGTCTTTTGTGGTCCCCCAATAATAATTAGCCCCACTTGTCAAAGTTTTCTACCTCGCTAAGTACACACACACACACATAGGCAACATGGAGACAGGCCTGTAGAATGTGCAGCTAAAAGAAAACACAATATTTGCATATGGGCCTCCGCATCGGGGCTCGGCTCTTGTCTAATCATTGTGTCAACACACAGTCCCGTCTCAGCTTTGGCTCCTTACCCCTGAACATGTACATACATGCATGCGTGTACGTGTGTGTACTTAGGTGTAGGTGTTGTTGCTGTTGCCGCCTTTACGAATTTCAACTTCTTCTGGGAATTCGTATATAAACCATCGCATTTCATTGGAACACACGAGTCGCACATCCAGCTATGAAACTATTTATCAGCAATCACAATAAATGCGGTCAAGAAACTGTCAATCCTGCTGAGGTCATAACCAGAGTTGCCACAGCGCCGAGGAGAAGTAATTCAAGCAGTGTAGGATACAATGGGGGCTTAAAAAAGTTGACAGACTATAGTAATATACATGGCATGGCAAAAACTCAACTGCCAAGCTCGATTACAAGTTTTTTCCCCTCTCTATGAATTGTCACTCTGTCCCCCCCTGATATTGACTAACTTGAACCGACTTTGCATAGATCGGATGCGCTCTCCATTAAGCCCCATTAAATGTCGCGACAAATTAGCCAAGCCAAGTCAGCTCTGGCTCTGGCTCTGGCTCGGGTGCGATTAATGTAACATAAGAAAGGAGGTGGGAAACATAACAACAACTATGGCAAAAAAAGACGGAGAGGAGGAGACGAAGTCGGAGCTCAACTTTCCCATTCACATTGACATTTAAAGGCATTTTTTAAATATTACAACAACAGGAACTAAAACAACAAGTTATTACTTAAAACATTTATAGCATTTGCATGCATTTCAATAATTTACGCCTTTCCATTGAGCCACGCCCCAGCAGCTAGCGCCTCTTTTTAGAGTGCAGTGAGCTGATGGCTGAAAACTTATCGATGACAGAATGTTTCACTGTAATATGGAGTATGTGTAGATACTGATCTCGATAAGAGGAGAACTAGCAATGAAAACTTATCGATAACAGCATATTTAACTATTCAACAGAATATGTTTGAAGAGGATTTCGATAGTTGGAGACGAGAAGCAAGAGCAATGAAAACTTATCGATAGTAAATAAATATTCATTTTCTTAATAGATCTATAGATTGTATTGTCGGTAGTGCAGTCGATATATGTTCTAACAGTGCAGTCGATAGTTGTTGCGATAGTTCTGTGGGAGCCGCATTTTAATCGCACTCCCACTGTGTCTGTGGAGCCTGGATTTAAGCGTAACGGTTCTTCTGTAGCAGCAACCACCGAAGCAGCACGAAACGAAAAGCGACAGCTGCCAGCCCGAGGCAGTGGCAGTGGCAGAGACGACGACAGAGGTAGGGGCAGAGGCAGAGGAAGAGGCAGAGGCAGAAGCAGCGCCGACTCACCAGGGACACTCGCACTCGCAGGCGCAACTGCAGCAACCCCTAAGCATATTGCACAGGCGCGTCCTTTTTACTGTTTGCTCGCAGATCAAATTACGGATAAAGGCAGGCGAGACAGGCGAGTAGAGAGCAGGAGAGAGACAGAGAGAGAACGCAAGAGAGTGAGAGCGACATATACACGTACGTATGTGTGTTTGTGTGTGTGTGCTCGTATCTACCTCTCTACCTAGGCGAGTTCGCAGGCAGTCGAAACAAGTTCTCGACGATACTTTTGTATCGCGTTGTATTTTCGTTTTTCCTTTTTGGTTTTCAATGTCGCGCATACTCTCTCACTTGCTCTCGCTCCTGCTCTCTCTCTCTTTTCTCTCTGTGCCTGCACTTTTAGCCAGCTCTCTATGCCCTGCTGCAAAAGTATTTCCTGTCTGTGTGTGTGTGCGTGTGTGTGCGTGTGCTCTATGCTTATCCTGCGCATACTGACGCACACACCCTAAAAATGTTCATTTCTTGACATTGCCCTTTGGAAATTATTATAAGTCACGCACAAAACAGGCCGTTAGAGCTCCTTAATTATCCAGAGGAATGGCGGCATGTATGTGGCAAAGGAGAGGAAAGAACTCCTGCCATAAATAGCGATAGCTAAACATGCTTTCCCTAAAGAGGATTGACAACTGTGAGTCGAGAAGATCGGCAAGCAAATACCATAATCTTGTAGTTTATCTTCGATTACACAAGATATGGAAGTTGGAATACTGATTCATTTATTCCATATTCCTTAGATATCTGCTCATCTGTATAAACCTTACAAATTGAAAGTTTATTTTGTTGAGAATCTGTCTGTTCCCACACATCGAGTGCATAAAAACCTGTACTGTACCCGAGCAAAAGGTGTCGCAAAGCTCGATTCACACAATTAGTCTTGACACAGGCTTGTAATGAAGTGGTGTCTTCCGGCGATAACCGATAAACAGGAGCGCAATGTCAACTCTTGTGCGAAAGTTGCTTCCCAATTGAAGGCTGTCGCCAGTTGTGGCTCCTCTCCCTGGCTCCTGTCCTCGGGGTCGGGCCCTGTCGGGGCACTTATCGCCCATTTGCTGTCACATTTATTAATTAATAGATGCCGCCTTACTGAATTTTTTATTTTTTTTTTTTTTTTTTTTTTTGGGTAACTTTCTCAGCACTTAAGCGACGCAGGTAACTTAAAACTTAATTAAAATTTCGGTCACTTGCTAATTTTCTGATGCGTTAAATCTGAAACAAATACCGAGAGTCGATCGAAGAGAACAACAACAACAAAAGAGGAAGAAGAGAAAAAAGTAAAAAATAAGGGGTAAATAAAAAGGGAATGCAGCAGTTGGTCTGGGCCGAAATACATAAACCCGTTTAAAGGCCCGCTTGCATATTGATTATAATACTCTGTTACTTGATACCCCCTTAAGATGATGATGATGCTGCTGCTGCTGTTGAGGTTGCAGAGCAGTTCCGTTTAGCAGACCTGATCCTGTTTTTCAAACATACACACACACTCTGACAGTGGCACACCTTGGCCAAAAAGAGAGTGAGAAAGAGAGACTGCAAAAGTGTTTTTTTTTGGTTTTGTTTTTGGGATTTTTGAAACAGGCAGGTAGAATTTCGCTGTAGCTCCGGAAATCAAAGACTGCGTAAAGTAAAGTTGCTGCTGCTGTTGTTGATGTTGTTGATGTTGCTTTTGCTGTTGTTGTTGTTGTTTGTCACTACTTTCCCATAGTCATCTGTAGTCTCGATTGGACATATTGGACATTGCATAAACATGACTCTCTGTCATTGTTCCCATCATCAACAACAACATAAGCAGCAGCAGAGCAGCAGCAGCAGCAGCATCGGCATCAGCCCAGCATCAACAGTCAGCATCAGCATCAACTCAGCATCAGCATCAGCATCAAAGTTGCCATTGCCATAGGAAGAGCTTGGCCTGGACAACTTTCCAAGGCGGCTGCTGCTGCTGCTGTTGCTGCTGCTGGGAAAATGCCGCAAATGGTTAGACAAAACTGTTTGAAATCAGTTGGCAACTCGGGGCTGGGGATGCATGTTGGCAAGCTCAATTTGGCTTAAACTAATTATGAAAGCAGCCAGCAATCCACTGTTAACAGTGTCCCTCCATCCGTCAGTTTGTCTAGTCCTCCGGTTAAGCTGATTTTGTTTTTGGTCTGCTTTGCTTTGGTTAAGTGTAATTAAATCTCGAAAAAACGATCAACGATTAGGCCAAAGAAGTTGCAGTCTGTTTATTGACTTTTAATGATGGCCAGGCGAATTAGTGCGATGCCCTCCCCTCTCTCTCCATCTCTCTCTCTCTCTTCCACTACCACTACCCATTGTGTCCAGCCACAATACACACTAGACTTCCCCTTAACCCATGTACAACTTGGCCAACGACTTTGTCTCTACGTCTTCGTCTTGTGCTTCTCTGGCCTGGCTCGGGCTGCCTGTTTAATGAGTTTTCTTTATGGCCAGGGCGCAGCACACACACACACACATACACTCTCACACACACACACATGCATACATACACTCACACACACACACACAGCGGCAGCTATGTATGCTGCTTGATACGCACTGACCGAACAAGTTTTTAGAGTTTTTTTTTCTCTTGTTGTTCCTCGTTCCTCGTCTTCGGGTTATTTTTTCTTCTTCTGCTTTCTGCTTTGTGTGTCTTATTCTTATAACCACTTCATGGCCTGGGCCCGGCTTGGGCTTGGGTCCAAAAAGGCTGACAACCTCGACGCGATGGACGACATAAGCCAGCGAGAACAAATGAACGGGGCAAACAGCTCTTCGGTCTCCGTTCTCCTTCTTCGTTCTCTGTTCTTCGTCGGTCTTCGGGTCTACGTAGTACAACAATTTTTATAGATATTACCCAAAGTGTCTTGCCTTGTCTTGTCTGCTGTGTGTGTGTGTCTGTGTTTGCTGTGTCTCTTGGCCAGGGCCAGGCCAGGCCCAAGCTGTGGAGCCCGACTCAGAGCCCAATTGCACGCGATGTTGGAGCGAGAGAACGAGAGCGTTGCCTGTGTGGTATGTACATGTTGGCAGTTGCTGTCTCGCTCTAACGCTAAACTCGCTTCTGCCTGCTGCCAACTCATTCAGATGGACATAGAAATTCTTTCTAAGCTCAAAGTTACAACAAAATGTGGCAAGCTCTGTGTGCGTGAGTGTGTGTGTGTGTGTGTGTGCAATGAGAAATGACAATCATCATTATGTACACTCGAGCGAGGCGACGGCAATCAAACGACTCGTCTTCGTCTTCGTCTTCTTCTTGGGTTCGGTTCGGTTCCTCCTCCTCCTTCTTGAAACCGAAATCGAAGCATTGCGACTGCTGGAATCCCACATCTGCTGTAAGTAGATCAGCCCAAGATCAACAGCTCAATGCATGAGTGGATCGAGAGGGAGAGGGCGAGGGAGCATGAGGAATGTCTAAGAGATAGAGACAGTCAGATAAAGTCGACAGTTGATCTCTCTAATTACGCATGTCTGTTTGTTGTTTTTGCAAAATATGAAATCTAAACAGCCGATCAAATGGATTATGGTGTTCTATATGCATATACAATATTTCTTGAGACAGAGATCATAAGCAACACACACATGGAAAAGTTGTAGATCGCTTCAGAATCTGTACACACTCATGAGAGTCTCTTGATCTCTTTATCGATCACATGAGCTACTCACGAGCAGGTATACATACTCGTATGTATATATTTAATAGATCCAGTATTCATTTATAACGATCGCTTGTAAGCTAATTAATGCACACGGCCTAATGATCGTTGAAAGCTCCTACGGCGAGAAGCACAGTGAGGGATAAAGGCAGAGAGAGAGGGAGCTAGGAGAGAGGGAAGGGGAGAGAGATTGGTTTGTGCTCATTTGAGTATCTTTTTGAATCGATTTGAAAAACCATTCAAATGTTGCCCCGTTGCATTCATGCGAGTGAGTCTTCAAATCTTCTATCTGCATATGCACTTGGGTGTGTGCAGCTGTGAGTGTGTGTGTGTGTGTGTGTGTGTATCTATGAGTGTATTTGCATTGTGAATGCCAGTTAACATTCAACCGTAAAGAGTCGCCACAGTTAGTTGCCCTTAGATCACTTAGCACTCTCTCTGTGTCTCTCTCTCTCTCTGTCTCTGCCTTTCTCTGCAAACAGGTGGCGCCGCTGCCGCGTTGCCAACTTTGACTTTGAATCTTGTCGCATCAATTAGCAATGCAACATGAGGCATGCAGCATGCAGAGACCTAAATAAGCCTGATTCCTTTCTTAGCTAAGCCAAACATTCACACGCTGTCGAATGTTTTAGAGTAGCTTTCTTATTGTTGTTGTTCTGGTTGTTGTTGTTGTTGTCTGCCGGAAGTGTTAAACGCTTCACTTTATTTAAAGTACACACAGCGACAATAAGAGCAAGAGAGACGGAGGGAGGGGGAGCGGGAGAGCGATAGAGAGGCATAATATCACTCATATGCCACATTATTATTATGCTTCGGAAACTTCATGCAACGCGTATAAAGCAACCCTTTCTACCACACAGCCAGCTGTATGAGTGTGTGTCTGTGTGTCTGGCTGTGTGTGTGCCTGTGTGTGTGTCTGTGTGTGTGCGTCTCGCCATCGCTTTGGCGCGCATTTGACGCTCATCATGAGGGTGTCTTCTCTACGCATTGCCTCGTATTCCTGTCGGTTCTGCTCTGTTCTTTTCCCACGTTCCGGCAGGCATCGCTTTCTCTCTCCCTCTCTCTCTATTTTCTGCTCTCTCGCTCTAGCCACAGCCAGGGTAACTCTGCTCTGCTTGGTGGTTGGGGGTGTTCAGGCCTCTCTCTCGATCGCAAAGTGTCGCATGTGTTTTCAAGTGTTTTCACTTCAATTACCAAACCCAAATGACGAAAGCCTCAAACTGTTTCCAACCAACTGCTGCAGCTGGCCTTTATCATTTATCCTCCTCCCCCCCCCTCCTTCTGTTTTTGATGTTGTTGTTGCGCTTATCATGCACTCAATTACGTAGCATGCCGTGAGGGTAGGTCACACTCACACACACTCACACACATTGCCGAATGATTTGTGATCGAAGTGAGATGCTCGAAATTTCCCTGAAATTATTTCGAGAAGTAGAGTGTAGAGATACTAACTTCTCATAGAAGACAACTGAATATGAAGGTATATATATAATATATATAAATATAAATATCTGTGTTGCATGCACCACTAGACATGTTCGGGAAATGCCCAGAGCTGAAACATTTACATTTATCTGGTGCTTTATCATATCGTGCCTCTTTGTAAAGAGAACCCACAAAGAATGTAACCACAAAACCGCAACATCCTCCCCAAATGGGCTGAGCCACCCAAAATAAAGAAAACAAACACAGACAAAAAGAAAAAAGAAGAAGAAAACTCCAAGAAGAAAACCCAAACAGAATCCAAGCCAAGCCAAGCCAATCCAATTGTTGATCCAATTACCGAGAGTATTCCGAATACTGTCTGGCATCTCTGACAGATAGAGACACATGAAGGGACGCCGATTACCGCCGAGTACTCTTTGCCCTTGCATTCTCCCCAGTCTACAGTCTACAGTCTTCGGTCTTCGGTCTACGGATAATCGAGTCTTGGGCGCGTATACCGCGTTGACTGTAGCCTATTAATCTATCAGAGCTGACGACTTCCATAGGCCCAGTGCACAGTGAGACCGCAAAAATTCCATGGATGCACTTCTACAACGATTCTAACCTAAAAAGAAAACAAAAATAATAATAAAAAAAAGAGAGAAGAAACGAAAAAAAGTCAGTCAAATCGAAAACCAAACCGAACCAAGCCGAACCGAGCCGAGTTTTATTCGAATTCGTATTCGTATTCGTATTCGTGCTCGTACTGCTCGTTGCCGTATTCGTGTTGGCTTCTTGTTCGGTTCCCACACTTCGTTTTTCGTTTTACGACTTTCTGCGGTGCGCTTCGTCTGGAGGAGAAGAAGAGACCCGGTCGGGGAGCCACTTGGAGCTACTTTTTCATTAACACTTTACAATCTTTCCGCATTTTGTTGCTGCGCCGCTGACGCTTGTGTTATTACAACGTTCACGTTGCCTCCGGACGCCTCTGCAAGCGATGCTGCTTCGTCTTCTTCTTCTGCTTCTGCTTCGTGCTCGTCTTCTTCTACTTCTTCTCTCCAGTCTCCTCCTCTGGCGTTTTCTATTTGCCATTACACACACATTATTTATGGGGCGACTATTTATTTTTATTTAGCTTTTCATTGTTGTGGCTGCCACCTCCACGCGTTGGTGCCACCGCCACCGACACCGCCCCCGCAGCAATTTGTCTAGCACTTGTGGACGCCACACAGTGCCGCACAGCGGTTCAGCCTGTGAACATTTAAAGAGTCCGAGACCCGATTGCCGATTGTCGTCTCGTCTCGTCTTGCCAGTTATCACCATCCACAACCCAGAGAGACACACACATAATGAGGCTGAGACACTAAGATAAACACCCTGTCACACTGTGAAACAGAGAGGGGCGAGGGGGAAGGAGAGTGCTAGGGGGAACTGCAACATTTGCGACGCAATTCGCCAGCCAAAGTTCTATCAATAGTGCAGCACTATCAATCAAGACTCGAGCAACTGAGACGAGACTCAGTTGAGGGCTCGACTCGATAGTTGCGGTATTCCCTTGGAAAATATAATTCAACTGAGTAGTTCAAAACATGATATGAAAATTCAAATAAAATTCATTCACAATTCCCCAAAGTATTTCCCAGAATACTAAAAAAAAACAAATAAAAAACGATAACATATCGTTGAATAGAACCGCAAATATGTTGCAAATTATGATGAAATGCTGGGGCTTCTATTAAACTAGCTCAAGATAATATGAATAATAATAATAATGCTTGCCTGACATGTCGAAACATGCACAAAATTTTACAATAGAAAGCCTGAGAACGTGAAGCGTATCGAAGTTTCGGTTGTGGAACATACAATGACGTCTGTATTTTTTGCTCGCTTGCTTGCTTGCCCGATAAGCTCGAGAGCTTTATACATATAGTAGTAAAGTACGGACAAGCATGTGCATGTCTCACTGAGGATGTGGAGGATCCAAAGAACACACTAAGTTGGAAGACTGATCGAGGTTAAAGTCTTTGTAAATTCGAGTGATAACGGAAGAGAAACAATTTCAAGACAATAATCGATACGTCAGTTAATCGATATACTGCTCGATCGATTGAATGAGAATATTGTCAACTAAGCAACTACTTCAGTTTCCCAAGTTTTTCAGCTTTATCGAGAGGTTTTCGATTTCTTCGGCTTCAGTTTTTTCTTATTTCTTTTTTGTTTATAACTTAATTGTTATTTTATGATATTGCTGAATGGTGGCAAACAACTCTGCAGTTTTTTCACTTTTATAGTTTTTATAATATTTCATTTCTTTATAAATAATACACACACACGCAGAGACACACACAGACAGAGACATGTGTACAACATTTGTATATAAAACTTTATTTATATTGTGCGCCGTTGTGCGGTGGAGAAAAGCGTGAGAAATTTTTGGCCGTGGATTGTTTTTAGTTTCTTGTTGTTGTTGCTGCTGCTCTTGTTGCTGTTGTTGTTGTTGTTGCTTTTGCTATTTTACTTGTCGTTGCTGTCGACTGCTGTTGTATCTGTGTTTTGGTTTTTGCCTTTGTTTTAGTTTCAGTTTCGTTGTCGCTTTTGCTGTTGTTGTTGTTGTTGCTCTTTCTTGTTTGCTTATTATGCTGATAGCGTTTTTGGGTGGCTTTGTTTGTTGTGTTTGCCAGTCTGTGAGTGTGTGTGTTTAAGGCGAAAAATTTAAATTCGATAAGCGCCATTTATAACGGCCAGTGACATTTGTCTGCCCCCTGCCCCCCTGCTCCGTGCCACACCCCCTGGCGACGGTTGTTAAAACAGAGATTTATCGCAGAGCCAACAATAAATCTTAAGTGCAGTAAAACTCAACTCAATTGCGATAATAAAAGGTGATCTTGGCTTCTTGATATGCCACCAAAGTGTATCTATAAAGAGGCTTCTCCATTTCCCTTTCCAACACTGGCAATTACCGTTGCAATTACTCACACTTTATGCACAGTTGAAGCGCAGCTTAGACGCGCTTCAGGCAACTCGACTAATTAACAGCTCGTTTGTCTAAACACACTTCAAATCTGGCAGGAGAAGAGGGAGGAGGAGGAAAGGGAGGGGGAGTGTGGTACCACAGTGCGGGTGTGCGATCTTCAGGCGTTACACTTGCCTGCATCGCCAAGCGGCCGCATAAACGATGCCTCCCCTCCCCTCCAAAGAGTTGGCCACAATTTGAACATGTTTTGGTTGTTTTTCCGATTTGTTTGGCGCTTTTCATTGTGCGGCAAATCACATGCAATAAAAACCAAAGCAGCTCGGCATGTTCACGCTCTGTCGATGAAGCGTTGAATAGTTGAATAGTTGAACCAAATGCGCTAAGCAACCAAAAATTGGCCACGCCCACCAAACGAATTACTAGGGCGTGTACAGAGGTGCAAAAGAGCTAGAAAAAGGCCGCTAAAACAGCGCAAGCTTGACAGCGTTAAGCTGACAAAGTAAGTTCCTAATTTATGAATGTACACGACTGTAAGATACCCTGTAAAAAGAAGAGAGAAGTCTTTAGGCTATTGCGAAGGACAGAAAGAAGAGAAGCCTCAGAGAAGCCCGAAGGGAATAAAGCAAATTCTCAATTAAATTCTAGCTTAGTCTAATAAGCTTCCCATTCTTTCCTCTCTCTATCTCTCTCTCTCCCCCGCCTTATCTGCGTAAATCTACACAATGTTGTCTTAAATTCGAGTTAACAAATTAATATTGCTTAATCGCGCCAGATTGTTCTATAATGGCGGCACAAAGACGGTTCTTTTTTTGCTCTCTGCCGCACCTCAACAATGCGAAATGCGAATGAATGTTTTTTAGTGGTCTCTCTTTGCTGCTGCTGCTGTTGTTGTTGTATGTAGTAGTTGTTGCTTTTTGCGCTGCACTAATTGAGGTCAATTAGTTTACACACACACACACACACACACACAGGGACAAAGATAGATACAATACAGTGCAAGGCAACACACGCAGCTGGCGACAAAATGTTGCAGGCAATCAAGAAATTGCTCAGCAACATTTGTTGCTCGCATGAGTTTCGCAACTGTTTTGCATACGTTGCGTATGAGTCAAGCCACAACTTATCGCTACTATATATATACATACAATATTCCTGTGTGCACGTGTGTGTGTGATTAGCAGGAAAAGATTTATGCCAAGTTTATTTCATGCCTCGTCTGGCCATCGATCATTTACCGACTGAATTTATGACAATTTTGCGTTGCATACGCATACAGTAGGCGCCCATTCAAAAAGGGTTATTATATATCTATAGATATACATATATATAGTGTGAATAGTCTCTGTCATTCTGTGTGTGTGTGTATCTTCGAGACTTTGTAGCTTCTTCCTCGGCTTGAAATTGCGACGTTTGCAACGACGAAGACAAAGCTATTTATTTATTGTACTGAGAGGGGGCAATCAAAAGTTATTGTCACCGTCTGCCTGTTGCCTCAGCTGCCTGCTGCCTGCCCAGTTGCCTGCTGGCTGCTCCCTGCCCCCTCAGCACTGTCCCGGACAGTCCTCCCGCTGAGGCGCAGGAAATCGCCACACGCCCAATTAGCAAACATTGGGGGAGCACTTTGGCGCGCGGCACGTTTGTTTAATTTGTGTGCCATTTTTACAATGGAAAAATAAGCATATTCAGCGCTCTCTTTCCCCTCTCCCCTCACTGCTCTCTGCTGTATGTTTATTGTTATTTCTTGTCTCTCCTCCTCTGTCTCTCTCTGTCTCTCTCTGAGTCTCTCTCATTTTTGATGGCAGCACAAATTGCACAAGTTTAGTTTTTATTTTCTTTTCATTTCTTTTTGTTGTTGGTCAGTTCAAGTGCAGTGAACTTTATTTATTGCTGTTGTCTCAGTTGTTGTTGCTTCCCTGCTGCTTCTTCTTCTCCTTTTGCTTGTGCTTGCTCTTCTTATTCAGCTATTTCTTTGATATGCCGTAGCATACTCGAGAGCCCCTTCAGCGTCAGCACTTTTGCTGCGGCGCCTCTGTGTCACCACAACTTGCTCCCCTCTCCTCTCCTTCCCTCTTTCTACCCATCTCTCTGCCCCTTTTTATTGTTGCTCTTCTTCCGCTTTCATTTGTGCAATAATTGACATGTTAAGTATAGCAACAAAGTAGCCAAAAACTAGCTGAAAATGCAGTCAAAAAATTGATGAGAAATTCGATAAAATTCTTCAGAATATTTGAAAGTTTATCAGCTTCAGTTTGTAGAGATTTTACTATATATTCTTATTATGTTATATACGTGTTTGAACCTAGCTAACCTAAAGTTTCCCTCCTTCCCTTTCTGCTTACAGAAACGAGCACCTCCCTGATCGTCTCGTGCACCACATTGGGCTGCAAAAACGGCGGCACTTGCATCACACAGACCAATGGCAAATCCTACTGCGCGTAAGTATTGCAGATCCCACTATAATTACACTATATCCAGACATGTATATATAGTATCTTTGTGTGTGAAATCGCATGAGAGAAACGAGTTTTAGTGGAGCGGAAGGAAGAGCTCATTAATTACAACGTTTGGTGGCAGAGACAGTGACTGGGGGGAGGGGAGGAGTCACTGTCAATTTATGCAAATCGATGCAGAGTCGACATTGTCGCTGGCTAATGGAGACCTAACTCCCCGCGACCTCAACTCCCCCCACCCATAATATTTGCCATCAACTCGAATTGATTCATTGAATTATTAGCATAAGTTTTGGCGTAGTATGTCAATCAAAGTGGCGACAGACGAAAGAGAATGAGAAAAGAGAGGAAAGAAATTGCGCCTCATGATCAATATGCATTGACACTTGTCCCTGAACTGAGCCAGAAGCAGAAGCAGGGGCATATTTTGCTTGAAATTTGTCTAGACAATTGACAAATGAAGGGAACAATAAAGAAGCAAGAGAACCGAAGGCCAGAGAACAGCATGAACAGCAGAAGAAATACTCGAAAAGGATGCGAAATTCGTTTTCCTTGAAGCAGCAGACAGACAAAGAGACAGAGAGAGGGGGAGAGAGAGACAGAGAGACAGAGAGAGAACACAGCGTTGAGCCTTGGCGAATCTTAGCGAATCGTGCCTTCGACGGGATTTCCCGATTAGTTTTCTAAATATTTCCTTCATCATTATCTTTCATGCATTTTTCGGGTTGTGTTTTTGCAGTCTCTTCTTCTCTCTGTTTACTCTGTGCATAAATCAAATGCGACTGCGAGTGCGTCTGAAGCGAACGGCACGTACGCAGCACATAACTCTGGCTGAGTTATGATATGGATGCGAGGAGCGTACTTTACTTTACTTTTGACAGAGTCTGTCAAAATTTTACGAGTCGAGTCTCTGCCCCGCACACGAACGTGGCATAATTAAATCGCGGGGCGTGCATTGTCGACTGGAAAGCGGGCCAAGATCGTTAGAGGAAGATCGCCGTTTGCATTGCCAGCCTCAGTCCCCGCTCTCTCTCGCACTCTCCTTTCTTCTGTAATCGTTGATCAGTGCGATCTATGGCACGATCGAGTACGCTTGCGTCCGGTGCATAAATAACTCATGTGATTTTGATTTTGATGAACACTCTGAGCTGCGACAATATCTCGCAGTGAGGATCAGTTTATAGTATTTTCTGGAATTGAGACTTGATTAGTATTTTAGGATTTTCTGGAACTTAAACTTGATTATGCCCGCTTCATTCTTAGCCTACTTAGGGCCAGTGATCGTGAGTGATCTGCTGGGTTCACTGCTGTCTGCGGCAGCTACCAATCAACGGTAGCCAGTTGATGCACACTCGCATGCACTCTACACACACACAAATGGAGTGCCTGGCCAGCTAGTCCCACTATCTTTAGCAGGCAATTACATAAAAGCGCTTAAGCTTTTAGCCTAAAAATGCGATCGCTGCTGCCGCTGCCGTTGGTTTTACGACATTTTCTCTGGGCTAACTGCGATCGCTGCTGCTGATGATCAAGCCATGTGGCAGTGGTACGTTTGCCTGCCCCGCTCAAGTCGAGTCGCTTCATGGCTGCCCCTGCCTGTCTCTGATCGCATCATCAACGGCACGATCGGGCCATAGAGGCTGCTCAGCTGCTCCACTGCAGGCCTTACATATGTAAAGAGATCTTTCGCTCTAGCTCTCTCTCTCTCTGCCTGTCTCTCTCTCTCTCTCTCTCTGTCGCAATGTGCGATAACATCGCTTGAACTTTGTCAGCCACACAGAGTCGGAAACAGTCAGCAAAGAGTCGAGCCTAGACGGAGCGCGTATGTTTCTCGAGCGATCCGCAACAGTTTGTCTTGATTTCGAATTGGTGCAGCTCAGTTGAGTTCAGTTGAGCTCAGCAGCTCAATGATTATTTTGCAAATTTGAAAATTTCACGAGCTTTTGCCTTTTGCTTTTTGTGCTTTGCTTTGCCTTAGCCTGGAACTGTGTGTTTATTTCGCCGTTTACCTATCAATACGATCCAATCGAAGCGGTTCAATCTCTCTGGTCTCCGTCTCCTTCTCCATCTCCATCTCAGTCTGCAGTGCTTTGAATGCTCTTGCAGCGCTGTCCCGGTCTCAGTTTGTTGTTTGTTTAATTGACTTGATTGCCTGAGTTTGATGGCCTGTGCAGGACACGACGCGACGCGACGCGACGACGTTGGCCGTTTATGTCAGAGACGTCGATTCGTCGTCGTCGTCGTCGTCGCTGGATCTGATCTGCTTTGATTGGCTTCTGCCCCCCTTTATCCCCCTACCCCCTGCCATGTCAAATGTCATGTTGCAAGTCCATTTTCGGTTGCATGCATCGCCCACCACAGCTGCCTCTCGCAATTATGCATTTAAAAGGGTTCAGAACAATCAACTTGTGCCGTTTAGAGGGGATCAATAAGAGTCGCCATCCCCGTCGCCGTCGCCGTCGCCGTTGCCGTTGCTAACGGTTTTAGCTTGGTAAAAGCTTTGAGCTTGCCATAAATTGTTTCTTCACATTTATTATTTGTTTTATTGTTACAAAATGAAAGACGAAAAATATACGAAAATGTTTTTTTTTTATTTTTTACTTGCGGTTTATGACATGTTAATGAGCAGCTGAAGCACAGTGGGGGAGGAAGAGGAGGCAGGGGGAAAGCAGCAACAAAAATTGACATGACCAACCGATGCTGCTGCTGTTGTTGTTGCTGCGGCACATTGGTAATATCGCTTTGAAGTGCGAGGCAAGCGCGATCAACAATCTCCAAATTCCCAAAAAAAGAAGAAAGACAACAAAAACAACAGCAACGGGATGGGGAGAGGAAAAAAGCATAACAAAACTAAATGCGAAACTGCGTGATGATGAGTTGAGTTGATATTGATGTTCATGTTGCCAATGATGAGTCATCTGAGTGGAGATCGCTGTTAGATCGCTTGATCGCTCGATCGCTCGATCGGCAATTTTCTGTATAAATATTTGGCATGAAATTTGTGTGTTGGCAGAGCTTATATAAGTAGAGGTTCCGTGTAGTTTACAGCTTGGAGGATCGTAGATCGAAGGAGGATCGGGCCCTTTCTCCTTCCCCTTTTAATGTAACAAATCCTTGGCAGGATTCAGTGACAGTTCACGGCAAAGTCACTGCATTTGCTGACCCGAATCACAGTCGAGAGACGCCGAGAATTTTGTACGCTTTACTTTGTTTTTTGTCATTCATTATTGTTGTTGTTGTTGTTCTTGTGCTTTGTTGTTGTTAAGCCCTTGGCAAGTTCGTTGCCTAAGTCTTTTGTTTGTTGCGCATTGTTTCTCACATACAGGCGTGTGTGCACGTGTGTGTGTGTGTGTGTGCCGCTTAATGCCCATGTTGTATATTTCCATTTAATTTCATTTCCCCACACAACAACGACGCAGCAACTGAACAAGAAGAAGAAGAAGAAAGAGACGCAGAAGAAGAAGAACAACAACAACAGCGAAGAAGACAACTTTGGTTTTTATTTCCACTCTCGGCTCACACGCTTTGCACTTGAAATGTTCTTTTTGGCTTTCCTTCTGCGCCTTTTGTGTTCTTCAATTCTTTTTCAGCTCTCTTACCTGTTGTGCCCATTGGGCTCTGCCGCTCTTCGCTGCTGCTTACCTGCTGCGGCTGCAAACAACACAAAACAAAAAAAAAAAAAAGAAAAAAGTGAAAAATTTCAAGCTCTCCGTGCAATTACTTTAATTAACTCATCATTAAGCACGACAGCAGCAGCAGCAGCAGCAGCAGCACTAGGGTGCTTGCCCAGCACATCTATGCGTGTGTGTGTGTGTCTAATACACAAAGGAAATGACAATGAAAATGCACAGCGTCAAAGAAAATGCCGCGCTAATCTGCTAAGCTTCGTCGTCGTCGTCGTCGTCTTCTTGGTTTTTATGGCTCCCAGTTACAGTTAGCACACGTTGGCAATGGCAGACAGCGTCCAGCGCTGCTGATGACACATTTTAGTCAGAGCGCGTCAGCTGGCGGCCATTTTGTGGTGCACATCCTTCGATTCATATCAGCAGGGCCGCAGCAGCAGCAGATCTGCAATCCCCCAGTCTCCAGTCTCCAATCCTCAATCCTCAGTCGCCCTGCTGCCTGTTCCCAAGTTACCCCAGTCAAACTTGTTTGCAACCTGCTTTGATTGCTTTTTCTCTTGTTGTTGTTGCAACAACTCCCCTTCGGATATATATGCCAGTTAGCTACCCAAGCTCAATCTCTTCTCTCTGCTGCTCCTTCAGCTGAGCTGAGCTGAACTGAGCTTCGCTGCGCGTTGCCCATTGCCAACTGGGGATCGGTTGCTGCCGCCGCCGCCGCCTGAGCGTAGCGAATGTTTATTGTGCATTCCGCTTGCATTTTACATTCTTGCCTTATACAGCAGCAATGGCCATAAATTGTTGCTGCACACACACACAGACACACACATACACACGCACACACACGCATCGCGAACCCTTTTGCTTTTGCTCTTCATTTTGCGCGCCCTTTTTTGCGGCCAAGGCGTTGGCGTACAAAATTCCTCAGCCAAGTTACCTCTCTCTCCCTCTCACTCTGTCTCCATCTCGCCTGTCGCTGTCTCCCTTTCTGTCTCTCCCCCTCTCTCGCACCCGTCTGCCTTTCGTTTTTAAAGTCGCCTGATTTCATTTCATTTTATTCCATTTCGTCGAGTCGCTCGTCAAAAAATGAAACGTTTTTTATTGAAACTCAATTAAGTTGCGCATTCTCACGACTCATGCAGCGAGGACGAGCGCTGTCGCTGTCAGAGTCCACAACAGTGTTGTTGTTGCTGCTGTTGTTGTTGCAACTGCCACACCAAAATTTTAATTATTACCCAAAGTAAGTTTCTGTCTCTGGCTTGGTTGCATCGCTGCATTACATAAATCTAGCATTGTTTTGGGCCATGTCATAACTCTCTGCCCTCAGCCACGCCCCCGCCGCAGCCCCCATTCATGTCATGTATGATGACAGCTGCCACATTTCCCATGCCATGTTGCAGGCATGTGGTTTATTGCACCTCTCGCTGCAGCATTTTAATGAGTCGACACAATTTGATTCTTCCAATTAGAGAAACGAACAAACCTCACATTGATTTGCATGATGTGCTACACAGTGTGGCATCTACTAAATATTGCAATGCAAATTTGTTTACCTAATCATACAGAGGGAAATTCCCCAAGAAACCAATTGAGTTGTTCTAATTAACCAGACAGAACTGACAGTGTTGCACAACGTATCAGTGAGAGATCAATACGATCAACTCGTCTGCTCTGCTGTCCATTTAGCTGTTGAGCAGAGACACCAGAGAGTGAATTATGCATTTAAGGGGCACCCCTTACCTGCCACAGAAATGCAGACAAAAGACCAGAGACGAGAGACAGACAACAAACAAGAAACAAGATGGAAACGCACAACTGAAAATGTGGCATGGCATGTAACTCATACGCTGGATAGATGAAGACAGAGAGGGACCACTATTTGGCTAGATGGATGGATGGATGGATGGATGGACAACTAAAAGCGGAAAGAAATTTGGTGTTAAATTTGTTGTTGAGCCGTGGGGTCACGCATTTGTCGGTGTCGGGCCAAAAAAACGGGTCTCAGATCGAAGCCGAAGTTGAGGCTGAGCTCAGCTGCTAAGCAAATACGATGAGTACATAAAAACATAAATGCCTGCGGTGAAATGCAGTTAGAGATAGCAGATAGAAAGAGAGAGGGAGAGAGGCAGAGAGGGAGGTTGAAAGGGAGACAGAGAGGGAGCGAGAGAGAGGAGACAGGTAAGAGAGAACGAGAACGTCGCCTTGGGCTGACTGACAGGGCAGGGAGGGACACATTGACTCGAAATGGCACATTGACATAGTACGACAACAACAACAGCAACAACAACAACAGCAGCAGCAGCAGCACTGGCAACAACAAAGTCGTCGACAACTCTGTTTTCCGTGCAGCATGTTGCACCTGCCTCAGGTTAGCTACGCCTTGTCCGCCTTGGCCCGCTGTCTGCCTGGCATTGTTGGCTTTTCACGTGAAAAACATGCACAGCAACAGCAGCAACAACAACAACAGCCACCATGCCACGTTTGTAATGTGAGAAGTGTGCGCTGTTTACCGAAAAAGAAGCAGAAATACTGATATAGAAGACTGAAATAAGCGAACAAGGGCGATAAGTAAGAAAGCAACTTAGAACGAAGCGAACAGATTTGCATAGATGATTTAAACTTAGTGCTTGTAACTATGAAGTACCTACAGTTAATTGAATCTTTTGCATAACTCATAGATGATGTGAACTAATCAAGGTGTAAGGCTGCATTGTAGTTAGGTAGCAGAAAAGTTATAGACTTGATAAAGAAGCAGTACCTATTAGTGGTGGGTAATCCTAGTTAAATTTGAGCAATAAGTTCGTTCGTTCGTTTAAAATCAAAGAACTAGGTTGTTCATTTAGTTCAATCGTTCGTTTTTTAAACTTGCTTAAAGGTGCTAAAAAAAATAAAAAATTATTATGAATTTATTTCATACAATGCTGTCATTGAAAAGAACTATATTGAACTATAAAGACAGACCTAGTTCGTTCGTTCAGTTTGGTGAATAGTTCTATTTAGTTCGTTCGTTCACGAACGACACAACACTAGTACCTATGCAGCACCTATGCTTGGAAGTACTTATACTATGAAGTACTTATGTTGTGAAGTACCTATACTATGCAGTACATATGCTGTATAGTACCTATTCTACGCATTACCTATGTTACATTGTATCTTTTGCAAAACCTCAGCATGCTAATTTGTAGCTTGACTTGTGTGATAACCCGATTTCGTATGAAAAAGCGCATACATTAGCTAACTATCTTGACTCATTTGTATATATGACTTTGGGTTATCAACGGTGATCAGTGATCCCCATTCAAAGTTGGGATTTACACATGAATAGTCGAGATCTGCGTTCTCTGATCTGTGATCTGTGATCTCGGGAACTCTGATCTGCGCATCGGTGATGATAACCCAAACTCATCTTTGCCTAATTAGCAGGACTGCAGTGATGAATGCGATTGCCTTGTTCACTATACAAATATATATATGCATATATAATGGGTCTAATCAAAGATCAAGAGTTCGATTGATGCAACAAAGCACGCACTTGTCATGCGACAACAGACTTGTGCAACAGCAGTAGCAGGAGCCAGAGGGAGAGGGAGATGGAGAGAGAGTATGGTGACGAAAGAGAGGAAGAGTCTGTGGCAAAGGCAGTGGCAACGCGAGGAGGAGATGCCTATCGCGCTGTGGCAACATCATTTTAAGCGCTTTGCCAAATAAAAGAAAATTATGCTTTAATTGGGCGCTTTTGTCAACCGATCCTCTGCAGCATAGCGAGAGCAAAGCAAACCCAAAGCAAACCCAAACCAAAACCCAAACCCGAACCAAACCGAAGCGAACCAAGCAGCGAACCTTTAATTGCCAGCAAGCTCCTCCGAGCGCGAGAAGGCGCTTTAGACATTGTCAGTGATTTTAACTGGGCGATAAGCATTTTTCGGCACACAGAGGCCCCTCCCCCCGATCCCCCTTTTAGCTCCAGCTCTGTGTCTCTCCAGACTCTGCACACACACATAGATACACTCATACAGACACAGACACAGACACAGACATTGTTGTCGTCCGTCGATCTTGATATGTGTTGAGTCAACAGAAAGCGTCGCCAGCTGCAGACCAGACCAGGCCAGGCCCGACCCGACCCGACTTGGCCGTGTGAAATGCATTGCTCTGCAGAAATTAGATACCCATAGAGCATTACATACGAACGGGGGCTAACTAGGCGTTGTAGAAGCCATAGACCAAGACCACGTGAACAGACGAGCAACCTGGGAGCAACCTGGCCAGCGATGACTGTTCATCGATGGAAGACATTAAATCATCAGTCGTTTGCAGATACCGCCAAGCTGCCACCGACTGCCAATGCGCATTTGATAGCCCCAAGCTGCCACTGCCACGGCTGTTGCTGCCACTGCTGCTGTTGCTGCCACTGCTGCTGTTGCTGCTGCGGTTACGCTCGTGAGAAGCTTCAAGTGAAGCCAAGTCGATGCCAAGTTGAGGCTTTATAGAGTTATGATTATGAACATTTCTTTCTGCTCGACCGCAAATTGAAATCGCCAGCGATAGCGACAGTTGGACAGAGAGACAGGCAGGAGGAGAGACATACAGGGAGACAGGGGAAGAGGGAGATAGAGAGAGAGAGAGATACAAGCACAGCTCTGACGACTTAGCCATGGCAAATAGATTTTTCTCACACAAGGTGACCCCGGCTAATTTTTTATTTGTTTGCAGGCGTGTGTGCACGCTGTGGAAAAGCGCAAAAGGTAGCCAGATAGATGGGAAGATGGAGAGATGGGGATATATCGTTGCAGTTCGTCATAAAGATCGTGAGATGAGCATTTGGAATGTGAACGTGATACGAAGCTTATCAGGCTATAAACTCACCACAATGCTCACCACAGTCAATAGAAGCTCACCACACACACAGACAGACAGACAGACAGACACGATCGCGTGTGATCGTCGTGACTCACGCGGCCATCGCTAGACGAGAAAACACACCCTGTCCAAGCGACGCTGGGATACTTTGCTTTATTTGCCAATGCGAGTCACGTTTTCAATTTTTTCCTTTGTTTTGTTTTGTGTGTTCAGATATGTTTCTCTCTCTCTTTCTCTCTCTCTCTCGCTCTGTCTCTCTACTTCTTCTTCTCCTCCTTTAATACATTTTTGCCTTTTTCTCGCTGCGTTTCATTTGAAAAACACAACACGAAACAAGTCACCAAGCGCACAAAACCGACGGCAAAACTCTTTGCTCAGCTCGCTCCAACTCGGACTCGGCTCGGCTCAGCTCGACTCGGACTCCGCTCAACTCGACTTGGCTTAGATTGGCTCGTGTATAATTTATATTACATTAATCTCGGAGGGCGGCAAGGGGCTGCCTGCCAGGTGTGGTGGAAAAGCGAGCCTGACACCTCATTTGAATGAGAGTCCATTGGCTGCTTATCAGCTGCATCGCCGCTGGCCACTTTTGTGCTCCCCCCATACCACTCCCCCCTCCCCGTTCCTCATTAAGTTGCTACAGCTGCTGCAGGCAAACACTGATTTTTTACTACCTCAACAGCAACTGAGGCAGCAACGGAGGCAGCGGCAGCGGCAGCTTGTTACTAACTGTTTTGCCTACCGCCATTTAATTTTCCCAATAGCTTCGATAACGATCAACAATCGACACTGCAGCACACACACACACAGACATACACGTTGCTTGCGGGCTCGAAAAAGTGAGGTTAGGCAGGGCATTTAGTGAGGTTATGTGTGATACAAATTAATGCTAAATCTAAAGCATTTTCACACACTTGTAACGGTAAGTGGCAAAGCCAAAGAAAAGCCGTTCCGATCCGGTCCCATCTCACTCACTCTCTCTCGTTCTCTCCCTCTCTCTCGCTCTCCCTCTCTCTCTGTGTCTCCCTCGCCTAGCCAGTGGCCAAAGAAGCTGCGCAGCTTAATGATTATTCATTGCCTTCTTCTTCATCATCATCATCATGCTTGCTGCTGCAGCAACTGTTGCTGCTGCTGCTGTTGCTGTTGCAATGCGTGTAATTTTCTCATTGCTGGCTTTGACTTTGGCTTCGATGAAAATTTAATATGCAATCAAGATCGCGCACAAATTACCGTACATAAAAATTGTTTTCTCAAGGGAAAACAACAATGTGCAAGTTGTCGTTCGACTTTAGCTTCAAGTCGGCAACAGCAACAGCAAGAGCAACCACAGCAACATCAGCCAACACCATTCGACAGCGTCAACAACAACTGCAACTACAACTACAACTACAACACCAACAAGCAACATCGTCATCGCCAACGGAGCAACGTCATCGGCAATCGAAATGCGCGTCGTTGCATTCGATGACTGCAATTACTTTGCTAATTTGTTGTTGTCAATGTTGTTGCTGTTGTTGCTTCTGTTGTTGTAGTTGTTGCTGTGCAACAGACATGCATAGTTATTGCCTTTTAATGAGAAAGAACACATAAGTTGAGTGTGAGCTAGAGATGCTAGGCTAATGTATTGAGTTATCGATTGATCAAACATATCGACATTTTAGATCACTGTAGGAGTGATTAACGGTCACACACACGCCTCTTTCACAGTGGTAGGCAACTCTCAAAGAGGCTTTCAGGTGTTGATGCCACGATCTATGCAGCGATCTATGCGATCGATCTGTGAAAGTCACTTTTGGTAGCCCCCATTCATTCGTACGTAACGGAAATGAGGCAAGTTTGTCAGTTTGTCAGGCTGCCTTTAACACTTTTGCCGCTTTATCGATAGACACAAATCTGCCGCCGAGTTGGCAACGACGACGACGAGCTCATAAAACAGATAGCAAGTGTGTGCATTCGATATCTGCAAATCGCACACACACACACACACGCACACAGATAGACATACATGCACATGGATATCTGGCATCTACATATCTCTCTCAACTTCGTATCTCTCTTTCCCATTTGCAGTTGCGATACACGCTATGTTGGCGACTACTGTGAACATCGGAATCCCTGCCTGACGGGCCACGGACGCTGCCAGAATGGCGGCACCTGTCAGGTGGCCTTTCGGAACGGTCGCCCCGGCATCTCGTGCCTGTGCCCGCTTGGGTTTGAGGAGTCGCTGTGCGAGATTGCAGTGGCCAATGCCTGCGATCAGGCGCGTTGCTACAACGGCGGCACTTGTCAGCTGAAAACGTTGCAGGATTACAGCTGCATCTGTGCCAATGGATATACGGGTAAGTTGCAAGCACACACACACACACACTCGAACAACAAACTCGATCGTCGACTAATCAAATTTACCAATCGATTCTCCTTCATCATCCACAGGCGATCACTGCCAGACACAGAATCTATGCGCCAGTTCACCATGCCGCAACGGGGGCACCTGCTCCGCTCTAGCGGGAAGCAGCAGATTCAGTTGCAACTGCCCGCCCGGCTTCACCGGTCACACCTGTTCCGAGGATGTCGAAGAGTGCCAGTCGAATCCCTGCCAATATGGCGGCACCTGTGTCAACACGCATGGCTCCTATCAGTAAGTAGAAACCGATACCGACACCGATAACGTATTCTATCTAGCGTAGCGTATCAAATATCAGTGAAGGAAGACAAGAAGAAGATATAGATGAACAATATCAAGAATCTCTAAGCTCAGATCTAACTAGATCAGTTGTGAATGAAAAGTAAACTCATTCGATCTGCTGATCTAAGCGCTGCGAAGGCGGATGCATACAAAACCCGCTTTGAAACTGCATTAATCGCTTGCAATAAATCGATTAATCGACAAGGCACTTTTGGGCCAGTGTCATGCGAGAGAATTCGGTTCATAACTCAGCGCATGACAAGTGCAAATTTGGTTGCTTGTTCGACAAAAGATTAGACACGTTGTCCCCCCTCCGATCCCACTTCGAAACCGAAAACAAATCGTAGGATTTGCATATTTATCGAAGAAAATATAAAAACAGTTTTGCGGCTGTGCGCCAAATTAATGACAATTTAAAACTAATAATTTATAAAATCGAATTCGGGCTCTGACTTGACTTTGTTGTGGCTTCCAATGGGCATCGCATTAGCATATTAAATCGCTTAAAATGCTTTATGGATTTTCGCCAATGCTGCTGATCAACAAATTGCCAATTGGCCAAGCGATGCGGCAACGTTTCCACTCTAATTAAAATATACAATGAACGCTATTGATATAAATCACACAACTGATCATTCAAAATAGACTCGATCGATCGATCGGGGTGAGCCTCAGCCCCGTTGTGGCCCAAAACTAAATGAAATTTCCGGCGCTTTGTTTCTTCTGCCTGAACTGGTTCGCTTTGTAAATTAAATTATTTTGTTTGGCATCATTTGCATTTTTAATTTGAAACACACAAATTATCACAGAGGCCCACAAAGATCGGCAAGGGGACTGGGGGGGAGACTCTTTTGTTAAGCTTAAACGGCAACTTCTAACAAAATTGATTTAACCAGTGAGTGCGATTCGAACACATGTTTTGCCTTGTTACGCAGCGCTCTCTTCTTGCCTCTCAATCGATCGATAATTAGCATAAACATATCGATATTATGTCGCATCGCTAATTGACAATTTGTCGAGTGCAGTTGACAGTGGGGAATAGATCAATGTACATGGAATATGTAGCAGGGGGATTTGGAATTCCTTACCCACTCAATGGGGAACACGTTCGATTTTAATGGCTGCCACTGTTCGCATTCACATTCGCATTTCGATAGATTCGCATTAATTTCCCATTCGATATGTGATTTGATTGTGTTTATGCGTAAATAAAACGTTATGGAAACGTCTTTGGCAAATAAAATCGTTAATTTAGTGGACAGCTATGCGATACAAAAGCTTAGTCATGCCTAAGCCATGATGAATACATGTGAATGAATACATATGAATGGAGAAGAGGAGGGGGATAATTGAATGCATAAACATGTGCCCATAGATAATGTTCTATGCCAATGATAAAGCGCTGTAAACTGATGAATATTTGAATGAATATTTGAATGAATACATTGAATGAATACCCCATTTCATTGGATTCGTTATCGCGAATGGTAATCTCAAACTGAAATCGATACTCACAAGTAAAAGTGTTTTTCAAGTAATTGAATTTGAATATGGTTTACTTATTCAAACTGAGTATTCATGAATATGTTTCACATATGCTAACTCACAAATTTAGTTGTACCAAGTGAATACGCCAGTAACAACAAAGTGAGTGTATGAGTGTATTCATGAATATGATTCACTTATTCAAACTATGTATTCATGAATATGTGTCACTTATTCTTCAGAACAAATTTAGTTGTACCAAGTGAACACGCCAGTAACAACAAAGTGAGTGTGTCAGTGTACTCATGAATATGATTCACTTATTCAAACTATGTATTCATGAATATGTTTCACTTATTCTACTGAACAAATTTAGTTGTACCAAGTGAACACGCCTGTAATAACCATGTGAGTGTATGAGTGTATTCACGAATATGATTCACTTCACTCGCAAATTCAGTAGTAAACTTCTTCGAATATGGCCGCGCACACTCACACTGGACACATAACGAGTATCACTCACGCGATGAGTGCACTCACTACCAACCTAATGATCCGGCGAGCCCAACGATCTGCGGTGGGTCGACGGCAGATGAGTAGCCAACCTCCTCCCTCCCACCTCCCACCTTCCTTCTCCTTGGTTCCGATCGACGCCTCTGGGCATTGGCCCGCTGAGTTTCACATGTCAATCAAAAATCAATTTTGAATTTTTTCTCTGTTCGTTAGTTTTGCCCCAAAGCGAAGGTGAAGCAATTTTCAAAATGTAATTTGGGCCCAGAGAGAGACAGAGAGAGGGGGAGAGAGAGAGAGAGATTACCCGACTGAAGGTAGCCGCTTCTTGTTGTTATGTTTTGTTTCAATCGCTTTTGGTTCATTGGTCAGTTTAGGCTACAGGGGGAGGAGGAGCGGGGGGTAGTCGTGGGAGAGGGGGTCCCTAAAGAGCATTGCGGCATTGCGAGGCTTGTTGCCTATTTAAGCGTTTTGTGCCATTTAATTGTTTAATTTAATTAAATACGTTTAATGCTCTTAATTAGTCGATCCGAAGGCGGCAGGGGAGTAGTGCAGCAGGGGCGTAGGGAGGAGAAGGGGGGGAAGGTAAATACCAGCTGCCTTTTATGGCTCCCAGCTGCGGCACAGTGGGGCCAGCAAACCAGTTGCCTAGATACTTTTTGTTCAGTTCTCGAGAAATATGCTTAGGTTTTCCGACAAATTAAGTTTTAAAAGATATCATAAAAAATAAAACCAAAACAATTAGAAGAATTATGCCCAAACAGAAATCAAAGAGAGCCACGAAACTTTATAAAAAAATCAGAGAAGAAATAGTCATAAAGAACAACAACAACAACAGCAACTCACTACGAACTACCAACATTGTGGTACCACACGAGAGTTGGCTGTTTTATTGTGGCGGCGGCCCTCTGTGTAGCCCCAGCCCCAAAGAACCGGTTGCCCCTGCCACAAACTCTGGTACGGAGAGGAAAACAGAGAGCGAATTAGAAGAAGAGAGAGGGAGAGAGAGAGAGAGTTAGGCTTCAGCCTAGAGCTGAGCTAGACCAGCTGCTCTTGCTGCTGCCTCTGCTGCTGCTGCTGCTGCTGCTGGATGAGGCGCACGCCATGTCCATCCATCAGCAGACACATTTCGCTCAAACGGAAGTTGCACGTTGCACGACGCTGCACGTTGCAATTAACTGACGGAGGTCGCACTGACTGGTGTGAGATGTTGCTGCTGCTACCAGCTCGAAATTACCGTTTTGCCATCACTGCAACAATTCCACAACAACAACAACAACAACTACAACTGCTACAACTATTTCTACTACTATTGCAATTCTCCCATCTTTGCAGATGCATGTGCCCCGCCGGCTACACGGGCAAGGACTGCGACACCAAGTACAAGCCCTGCTCGCCCTCGCCCTGCCAGAACGGTGGCATTTGTCGCGCCAACGGACTCACCTACGACTGCAAGTGTCCACGTGGTAAGTGCTTGTTGATTTCATGCCTAACTAGATAAATCTAAAGTTAACTAACTCTTGAATATAATGAGTACTCGTATATCGATAGGTTAAGTTAGTTGTCAGCTGATCGGTCGACAAGAGCTGATGTAGATTGGCTAGCCTTTATAAAATATAAATAGATATATAATATAACATAGATATAACATAGTTAGACATAGATTTACATAATTTTTATCTTTACAACGATAGCAATAGATAAGTTGATTTGACCTTCTATTTCACTATAATAATCGATTAATTTAGACTAGAAATGGACTAGGCTAAACATTCTGCGAGTTCTTATAGGAGTTCTTGTTAGACAAGCCATAAATATCTTTGAATTCGATAGTTTGTTGTGCTCTAAATATTGATATCGAAAGTTTAAGTTGCTCTGTCGATAACTTTAGACTAGAGATGACAAAGAATGACAGGCAGGAACACCCTGTGAGTTAGCAAAGGGCATTTTGTGAGAGGATTCCATAGGGGAAGTAATGTTTCGCATATTAAAGCCGGCACACTCGATAGTTATCGCTGCCAAGTGTCAACGCTTTAAGTGAATGTCAAATGTCGCTGCTCTTGCTACCCTCTCCCCTTCTCTGCCCCTTCCGCTTACAACGGTTCCTTCAATTGTCGCCCATTCAATTTGAGCATGTAAATTGCCAACTTTTACATAAATATTTATGACTGACTGTGCGTGTGTGTTGGTGTGTGTGTGTGTGTGTTGCAATTTAATTCGCTCAATTGATGCACTGCATTGCAGTAGTCGCAACTGTGACAGCGACGGAGGGTTAGCATGCAACGTGGGGTACAGTTTGGAAGGCGCTGGAGGAGCTGCTCTCTGGCCTGTTGCAGCTGGATTTTAATTGCGCCCAATCAAAAATTCTAATGAGCTGATCGTGTGAAAGTGTGACCAAAGGCGATGCAATAATGGAAATGGACACGGTCTGCCATCTCTCTCGCCCTCTCTCTCTCTCTGTCTGGGAAAGGGGAAGTGGAAGAGGAAGGGGATTGAAAGGAAAGAGAGAGAAGGGAACAAAATGGAAGGGAATTCGCAAACAGAAAATCGCAAGCAATAATGCAATGGAAATGTTATAACGCCTTTTGTGCCAGTGTTGGGCAACACAGCAAATTACAACAGCAACAACAATAAACGAGTCTTAGCAACACAAGACAACACGACACGACACGAAGCGCCCTGTGGACATCACGATGAGAGCGCGGGAGATGCCAATGGGAATTTTGTTCGAAGGAGGGGCGGAGCTGCACTCATTATGCAAAACGGGCGGCACAAACCGCAGTCGCAGTCGCCGTCGCAGTCGCCATGGCAGTTGCAGTTGCAGCAACAGTCGCCGTTACCATTGCTGCTGCCCCGCCATATAACAAAAGCCTGCTTGCAACTTGTTTCCCAGCCCAGCTCGCACAGACCTACCTACCTCAGCCCCTCCCTCTGCATCACCCCCTGCTCTCTGCCCTCGCCTCTCTTCAGCACTGCAGCAACTTCAATCAGGACAAGTCGATTCAGTCAAAGGCATCAAAATCGAGCGCTGGCTTAATTTGCTCTGCTGGCCAAGCAAATTACAAATAAATCAGCCACGGCCTGCGCAGTCCACATAGAGTCCACACCGTCCACACTGTCCACACTGTCCACAGAGTCCACAACGTTGTTCGCAGTCACGGGTCTGCTCATGATGATGTATGTGCGATCGACGATGCTGCACGCTGGGATGCTTAAGCGCAGTTACGCCCTAAGGAGGTCATGCACAATTCACAAAAAGCCAAAAAGATAAACAAGAAAGAACGGGGCAAAACGGGTGTGCGGATGAAGTAAGCCGAAGTGCGAATACCCTAACTGAAATGCAGTTGCTACTTGTAATTTTAATTAGGTCAGCAAGGGATTAGAGAGAGAGAGATAGGGTACCTTAAACTAAGCGAAATACCCTACACAAGAAAGGGTAGAAAGAGGAGAGAGAAAGGGGCAGCGAAGGCGAGAACCGAACCGGGCTGGGATGCGTTTTCTTTTGGGGTAAAAGTTGCAGCTGATGAATGATGAATAATGCCAGGCAAAGTGAGGAAGGTGGAGAAGGAAAGGAGGAGGGGGAGGCGGAGGAGTGAGGCAAAGCGAGGCTAGCAAACGAGTTTGCCTTCGCGTGGGCAGTAACTGCAGCAGCAGCAACTGCAGCTTGGGTCGCCACTTGGCTCGTGGCGAGTCATGACTCAGAAGAACCTCTCCACACACACACACACAGACAGCAGCCACAAATTGCTCGATAACAGTTATTGCAGTTATCGATAATATGAAATTCAACTCAAATTGCATTCAAATTGCATTTCGTGTTTCATTTCCAGTTGTGCCCAACCGGAGAGCAGCGAGCATTAATTGCAGCTCAGCTCTTCTTCTTTCTCTTTTTTCTCTTCTTCTCTGCTGCTGCCTCTGCTGCTGCTGCTGCTGCTGCTTCTTGCGTTCATTTTGTCGCAGGTCGTCGATTGACCCGACGGACCAACAACTCATGCAAATTGTTGCAACCCAATTGTCTTAAACGGGCACACACAGGCAGAAAGAGAAAGAGAGGGATAGAGAGGGAGAGGAGAGAGAAAGCGAATGGGAAAATTGCATAGGGTGGCTGCATCATTTTAGCAGGCAGTGTCTTCTTCTTAAGCGGGCGGTTTGAGAGTCACTGGAGCAGCCGCCAGGGAGTTCAAAGTGCCACTAAGTGACTGGGTAACGCTGCCTCCGATTGTTGCTCCTCCCTCTCTCTCTCCCTCTCTTTCTGTACGCGAAACATGTGTGCAACAGATCAACAGATGCCGATGTTGTCTCTGCTGCTGTTGTTGTTGTTGTTGTTGCTGCTGCCTGCCCTGCCTTGGTTTATTTTCAAAAGTATGCATTGAAAATGCCACTCTCCAATCTGCAGACTCCACTCAGGGCAGGCAACAAGTTGCAGTCCCCAGTCCCCCAAGCAGACACACACACACACACACACACACACACACACATAATCATAATAATAATGAAAAAATGCCCACAGACAAAAAACCAAAAGCAACTGTGCGCAGCAGCAGCAACAACAAAATCGATCAGCGGCAGCAACAACAATAACAATAACTGGGCTGGGACAGGCGAGTTGTGCCTGTGTATGTGTGTGTGTGTGTGTCTGTGTTTTGGGCCCTTCTATTAAGACCAAAACGAAGCAAAACCCGACCAAGCAAGAAAAGCCATTAAAATAAGCTGTGGGCGAGCAGCGACGCCGCCGTCGTCGTCATCGTCGTCGTCGCTGAGCCGCAAGAGAGCGCGCTACCATTGCAATCAATAGACAGTGGGCGAGAGAGAGAGAAAGAGAGAGAGAGATAGGTAGACTGGGAGCGAGAGAGAGAGTGGGAAAGGGGGGACGACATAAAGTGCGATTTAATTCCTCGAATGAGGCACAAAGTAAAGCGCAATGAACAAAGTCGAAGTCCGAAAGCCCAGCAACAACAACAGCAACAACATAAACGTAGAAAACTCGATCGAGCCGAGCCGAGCCGCAGCCGAGCTCCAGCCGAACCCAAAGTGCTGCCGAACGACGAAGCCGCAGCATAAGCAACGTTTTTTATTGTTGTTGCTGTGGTTCCTCTCTTTGTGTACATTTGTTTGTGCTGTTGTTGTTGTTGTTGTTGTTGTTGCTGCATGTGGAGGGGGAAGCAAGCGCGCTCGTGGACGACGCTCGTTGCGCTCGTTTGCTTGGCGCGCTATTCAGATAGCTGCCTGGCCAGATATGAGACCGTGGGAAAGAACAACCAAAGACGTGTTGTACACACACACACACACACGCACACATCAGACACTTACTGAGGGAGAGAGAGAGAGGCATAGCACACACACACAGACTGCGCATGCGAGCGTCTGTTATACTTCGTCTTCTTCTTCTTAGCATTTTGTTTGCTCATTCGCTTCGCATGCGCAGCAGCGACGCGACGACGACGAAGACTCTGCATACATATGTACATACAAATGTACAAACACGTGCATGAGTATGCGTGTGTGTGTGTGTACATTGCGGCAGGCGCAACCTTTTGAGAGAGCAAAAGAGCGCCGGCTGTTCTTAGTTTACCTGTGCGCTCTCGTTTGCTTACGCTCTGTCCGTCTCTCTCGCTCTACCGCAGTCTCTCTATGTCTCTCTCTTCGTTTCTGACTCCATCTGGCGGCCAAAACATGTGCAACACAGCTGCAAGCGCCGCCGCCTAAGCAATACACGAATATTTTTGTTTGCTAGTGTGTGTGTGTGTAGAGGAGACAAACACACACACACATGCATAAACATATTTTAAGCGCTGTCTGCGCTTTGTGCTCCTTCTTCGCATTGCATGGCAACCACTTTTTGTACATGCCCAGGCCAGTTGTTGTTTTTGTTGTTGTTGTGTTGTGTTGTTGCTGTAAACGCGTTCGTTTATTGAAGCATTTTATGATGCTGTGTTGTTGTCCATAAATCTGTTTATGCACTTCATTGAGCACACACACACAGTCACACAGACACTGATGCACATGTACACATGCTCGCACAGTGTGACCGTTTCACATGATGATGTACTGGTATTTTTGGTACTTTAAAATGCAAATGATCAACTTGAGAGACGCAATAAAATCTGAAAATAATCTTATTGCACTTCATGCATGTGAAATGTTTGGGATCAACTTGAAAAGAAATTTGTAACGGGTGTGTCAGCTCTGCACGAAACTTTATTAACTCATAAATATATGAAAATTAACATTTTAACAGCTTTATTAACTTACTTTTACTTTGTCTGGCTGTCATCAAATTGCAGGAGTGTAGGTGTTATTAACTGATCTAGTTATAAGATTGGTAATATGTTCAATTTGGAATACTAAAAAACAGAATTAGTATTTTCAGTAATCTTGTTTTTATTTTCTCCATTTGGCATACTAAAAAAAGCAATAGTATTTTAATCCTGTTTGATAGTTGCAAATATTGTGAACAGTGTTGCTCAACTTATTTTTTACCAGATCAATCAGCTTTTGTTCGATTGCAATTCTAATTTCAAAATCTGGACTTTGCTAATTCCATTATTGTTTATACCTTTTGCCTCCACAGGTTTTGAGGGAAAGAACTGCGAGGAGAACATCGATGATTGTGCGGGAAATCTGTGCCAGAATGGCGGCACTTGCGTGGATGGGATCAACGAGTATCGCTGCTACTGTCCACCGAATTTCTCGGGACGCTACTGCGACGTTGATGTCGATGAGTGTGCGATGCGTCCGTCGGTCTGCCAGAACGGAGCAACCTGTACGAACACCCACGGCAGTTACAGTTGCATCTGTGTGAACGGTTGGGCGGGAAGCGACTGTAGCGAGAATATCGATGATTGCGTGCAGGCTGCCTGTTTTGACGGAGCCACCTGTATCGATGGTGTCGGTAGCTTCTATTGCCGCTGCACTGCGGGCAAGACGGGACTGCTGTGCCATCTGGACGATGCGTGCACCTCGAATCCCTGCCATGCGGATGCCATCTGTGACACGAGTCCCATTAATGGATCCTACGCTTGCTCTTGTGCCACTGGCTACAAGGGAGTCGATTGCTCCGAGGATATCGATGAATGTGATCAGGGCTCGCCGTGTGAACACAATGGAATCTGTGTGAATACCCCAGGATCGTTTATGTGCAACTGCTCGCAGGGATTCACGGGACCACGCTGCGAGACGAACATCAATGAGTGCGAATCACATCCGTGCCAGAACGAGGGCAGCTGCCTGGACGATCCCGGCACCTTCCGTTGCGTCTGCATGCCCGGCTTCACGGGCACTCAGTGTGAGATCGATATCGATGAGTGCCAGTCGAATCCATGCCTGAACGACGGCACCTGTCACGACAAGATCAACGGCTTCAAATGCAGCTGTGCCTTGGGCTTCACGGGAGCACGTTGCCAGATCAACATCGACGATTGCCAATCGCAGCCGTGCCGCAACAACGGCATCTGCCACGACTCCATTGCCGGCTACAGCTGCGAATGCCCGCCGGGCTACACTGGCGCCAGCTGCGAGATCAACATCAATGACTGCGACTCGAGTCCGTGTCATCGGGGCAAGTGCATCGATGGCGACAATAGCTTCAAGTGCCTGTGTGATCCCGGCTTCACGGGGTATCTGTGCCAGAAGCAGATCAACGAATGCGAATCGAATCCCTGCCAGTTCAACGGACACTGCGTCGATCGTGTGGGCAGCTACATCTGCCACTGCCTGCCCGGCACCAGTGGCAAGAACTGTGAGATCAATGTGAACGAGTGCCACAGCAATCCGTGCAACAACGGGGCAAGCTGCATCGATGGCATCAACTCGTACTCGTGCAACTGCGTGCCTGGCTTCACCGGCCAGCACTGCGAGCTGAACATCAACGAGTGTGCGAGCAATCCCTGTGCCAACAACGGCGTCTGCATGGATCTGATCAATGGCTTCAAGTGCGAGTGCCCGCGAGGATTCTACGACGCACGCTGCCTCAGCGATGTCGATGAGTGTGCGTCGAGTCCGTGCGTCAACGACGGCAGCTGCGAGGATGGCATCAACGACTACATCTGCCACTGTCCACCGGGATACAATGGCAAGCGTTGCGAGATCGACATCGATGAGTGCGCCAGCAATCCCTGCCAGCATGGAGGCAGTTGCTTTGACAAACTCAATGCCTTCAGCTGCCAATGCATGCCCGGATACACGGGCCACAAGTGCGAGACGAACATCGACGATTGCCTGAGCAATCCCTGCGCCAATGGCGGCACCTGCATTGACAAGGTCAATGGGTACAAGTGCGTCTGCAAGGTGCCCTTCACGGGCCTCAATTGCGAGAGCCAACTGGATCCGTGTGCCAGCAATCGGTGTCGCAACGAGGCCAAGTGCACGCCGAGTCCGAATTTCTTGGATTTCTCCTGCACCTGCAAACTGGGCTACACGGGACGCTACTGTGACGAGGATATCGATGAATGTGCCTTCAGTTCGCCGTGTCGCAATGGCGCCAGTTGCCTCAATGTGCCCGGCTCGTATCGTTGCCTCTGCACGAAGGGCTACGAGGGCAGGGATTGTGCCATCAATACGGATGATTGCGCCTCGTTCCCTTGCCAGAATGGCGGCACATGTCTGGATGGGATTGGTGACTACTCGTGCCTCTGTGTCGATGGCTTCGATGGCAAACACTGCGAGACGGACATCAACGAGTGCCTGAGCATGCCCTGCCAGAATGGAGCCACGTGTCGCCAGTACGTGAACAGTTACACCTGCACCTGCCCACTGGGATTCAGTGGCATCAATTGCCAGACCAACGACGAGGATTGCACGGAGAGTTCGTGCCTCAACGGAGGCAGTTGTGTGGACGGCATCAATGGTTACAACTGCAGTTGCCTGCCCGGCTACAGTGGGGCAAATTGTCAATACAAGCTGAACAAATGCGACTCGGCGCCGTGCCTCAATGGCGGCACTTGCCACGAGCAGCGGGACGAGTACACGTGCCACTGCCCCAGCGGATTCACGGGCAAACAGTGCTCCGACTATGTGGACTGGTGTGCCCAGTCGCCGTGTGAGAATGGAGCCAGTTGCAGTCAACTGAAGCATCAATTCAACTGCAAATGCGCTGCGGGCTGGACGGGAAAGCTGTGCGATGTGCAGACGATCAGTTGCCAGGATGCGGCACAGCGGAAGGGACTGACGGTGAAGCAGCTGTGCAACAATGGCACCTGCAAGAATCACCTGAACAGCCACGTCTGCTACTGCAGCCAGGGCTATGCGGGCAGCTACTGCCAGCAGGACATCGACGAGTGCGCCTCGCAGCCTTGCCAGAACGGCGGCACCTGTCGGGATCTGGTGGGCGCCTACGAGTGCCAGTGTCGTCAGGGCTTCCAGGGACAGAACTGTGAGCTGAACATCGATGATTGTGCACCGAATCCCTGCCAGAATGGCGGCACATGCCATGATCTGGTGCAGGGCTTCA
The DNA here is from genome assembly GCA_018151435.1 of Zaprionus africanus. NCBI lineage: Eukaryota > Metazoa > Arthropoda > Insecta > Diptera > Drosophilidae > Zaprionus > Zaprionus africanus. The sequence goes on from JAECXB010000096.1 coordinate 1,939,260, forward strand.
GCTGCAGTTGCCCGCCCGGCACACTGGGCATCATCTGCGAACTGAATCATGACGACTGCGTGCCTGGGGCATGCCACAACAATGGCAGCTGCATTGATCGTGTCGGCGGATTCGAGTGCTCGTGCCCACCTGGATTTGTCGGGGCACGCTGTGAGGGCGACATCAACGAGTGCCTCAGCAATCCCTGCTCCAATGCAGGCACCTTGGACTGCGTGCAGTTGGTGAACAACTATCACTGCAACTGCCGGCCCGGACACATGGGACGCCACTGCGAGCACAAGGTGAACTTCTGTGCACAGTCGCCGTGCCAGAATGGCGGCGCCTGCAGCACCAAGCAGAGTGGACACCACTGTGTCTGTGCCGAGGGATACTATGGCAAGAACTGTGAGTACAGTGGACAGGACTGCGACTCGAATCCCTGCCAGGCGGGCATGTGCATTGTGGACGATGCCGGCGGCTATCGCTGTGAATGCGCCAGTGGCACATCGGGACGACATTGCGAGGTGGACACCATGGACGAATGCCAGCCCAATCCTTGCCTGCAAGGTGCCGCCTGTGAGAATCTCCTGGGCGACTATGAGTGCCTCTGCCCCAGCAAATGGACGGGCAAACGTTGTGAGATCTATGATCCCAGCTATGTGGGCTCCAGTGTGGCCAATGGCAATGCCAATGGCGTCGGCGGTGGAGGCAGCATTGCTGGTGGCAAATACGATGCGGACTTGGAGCAGCAGCGCAAGATGTGCGAGACACGCGGCTGCCCGGAGAAGCAGGGCAACGGGGTGTGCAACCAGGAGTGCAACACGTACGCCTGCAACTTCGATGGCAACGATTGCTCGCTGGGCATCAATCCGTGGGCCAACTGCACGGCGCCACAGTGCTGGCGCGTCTTCATGGACGGCGAATGCAACGAGGAGTGCAACACGGCGGCATGCCTCTACGATGGACGCGACTGTGAGCAGAAGCTGAAGCGCTGTGCGGCCATCTACGATGCCTACTGCCAGAAGCATTACGGCGATGGCTACTGTGACTACGGATGCAACAATCCGGAGTGCAGCTGGGATGGTCTCGACTGCGAGAAGGCCGATCAGTCCTCGCAACTGGCCGAGGGTGCCATGTCGGTGGTCATGCTGATGGACATGCGACAATTCCGTGCACAACAGGCGCAGTTCCTGCGCGAGATGAGTCACGTGCTGCGCACCACGGTGCGCGTGAAGAAGGATGCCCTGGGCAACGACATGATCTTCAGCTGGAAGGGTGCATCACGCATGCCCGACATACAGGACTCGGAGTTCGGGCGCAAGCACAAGATCCTGTACACACAGCGCAATGGACAGACGGGCATACAGATCTATCTGGAGATCGATAATCGCAAGTGCTCCGAGTGCTTCAATCGTGCCGCCGAGGCAGCTGAGTTCCTGGCCGCATCGGCGTCGAAGCACACGTTCGCCAATCGTTATCCCATCTACAGTGTGCGCGGCGTGCAGAGCCCGGGCGAGGGTGAGGGGGTGGAGGCACCCGCGAATGTCAAGTACGTCATCACTGGCGTCATTCTGGTCATCATTGCGTTGGCCTTCTTCGGCATGGTTGTGAGCACGCAGCGCAAGCGGGCACATGGCGTCACTTGGTTCCCCGAGGGTTTCCGTGCACCCGCCGCAGCAGTCATCTCACGTCGTCGTCGCGACCCGCATGGCCAGGAGATGCGTAATCTGAACAAGCAAGTGGGTCTGGGCCAGGCGCAGGGACATCAGTTGCCCGGCGGCATGGGAGTCGGCGGCGGCGTTGGCGTTGGAAGTCATTGGTCCGACGATGAGTCCGATATGCCGCAAGCGAAGCGTCAGCGAGGCGATCAGCTCAACTCCGGTGGCCTGGGCGGACTGGGTGGTCTGGGAGGCGGCAGTGTGGCGGGCTTGGCCAGTGTGGGCTATGCCAGCGATCACACCATGGTCAGCGAGTACGAGGAGGCGGATCAACGTGTCTGGTCACAGGCCCATCTGGATGTGGCCGATGTGCGTGCCATAATGACACCGCCAGCACACCAGGATGGTGGCAAGCACGATGTGGATGCACGTGGTCCCTGCGGCCTCACCCCACTGATGATCGCTGCCGTCCGTGGCGGCGGCTTGGACAGCGGCGAGGATATTGAGAACAACGAGGATAGCACGGCGCAGGTGATCTCGGATCTGTTGGCCCAAGGAGCCGAGCTGAATGCCACCATGGACAAGACGGGCGAGACTTCGCTGCACCTGGCAGCACGCTATGCTCGCGCAGATGCCGCCAAGCGACTGCTCGATGCCGGAGCCGATGCCAACTGCCAGGACAACACTGGAAGGACACCTTTGCATGCTGCTGTCGCGGCAGACGCCATGGGCGTCTTCCAGATATTGCTGCGCAATCGTGCCACAAACTTGAACGCACGCATGCATGACGGGACCACGCCTCTCATACTGGCCGCTCGCCTGGCCATTGAGGGCATGGTGGAGGATCTGATCACAGCGGATGCGGACATCAATGCGGCGGACAACTCGGGCAAGACGGCGCTGCACTGGGCTGCAGCTGTGAACAACACGGAGGCGGTGAACATTCTGTTGATGCATCATGCGAACCGCGACGCACAGGACGACAAGGATGAGACGCCGCTGTTCCTCGCCGCACGCGAGGGCAGCTACGAGGCGTGCAAGGCGCTGCTGGATAACTTTGCCAATCGCGAGATCACCGATCACATGGATCGCCTGCCACGCGATGTGGCCAGCGAGCGATTGCATCACGACATTGTGCGGCTGCTGGACGAGCATGTGCCACGTTCGCCGCAAATGATAAGCATGACGCCGCAGGCGATGATCGGTTCACCGCCGCCGGGTCAACAGCCGCAGCTGATCACACAGCCGACCGTGATCGCGGCCGGCGGGGCAGCGGGCAAGCAGAGCAGCCAAGCGGCCAAACAGAAGGCGGCCAAGAAGGCGAAACTCATCGAGGGCAACAGTCCCGACAATGGACTCGATGCTGGTGCAGCGAATGTTGCTGGCAACATGGGCAGCCTGCGACGCAAGGCGAGCTCAAAAAAGGCCAACAGCAACAACAACAACAACAGCAGCAGCAACGCAAACAATGCGAACAACAACAACAGCAGCAGCAACAACACGGCCTCAAAAAAGGCCATGAATGGCGGCAGCGGCGGGAACAACGGCCTGAATGCCGCCCAATTGCTCAGTGCAGCGGCGGCAGCAGCAGCGGCATCAGCAGCTGCAGCGGCGGCGGCAACATCAGCGTCGAATCAGTGCCAGGATCTGGACTCGCCACCACCGCCACAGCAGCAACAGAATGCGGCGACGGCCGGCGGCAACGGCAACGTCAACGGAAATCTGGTGAATCTGCCCAGTCCGTACGACACGAGCTCCATGTACTCGAATGCCATGGCAGCGCCGCCGAACAACAACAACGGGACCAAGCAGCCGCCGAGCTATGAGGATTGCATCAAGGTATGTAGTCAGGCTGCTCCTCCTCTCCACAGATTCATCATTAATTTCCTTCTTCCTCCTTTGCAGAACGCACAGTCATTGCAATCGCTGCCGGGCAACGGGCTGGACATGATCAAGCTGGACAACTATGGCTACTCGATGGGCTCGCCATTTCAACAGGAGTTGCTGAACGGTCAGGCGCTTGGCATGGGCGGCGGACGAGGCACTAATACAATGTGCGGCCTTGGCCCCGGACTGGCCAATGGCGGGCACGAGCAGGGCCTCAGTCCGCCCTATTCGAATCAGTCGCCACCCCACTCGGTGCAGAGCAGTTTGGCACTGTCGCCACACGCCTATTTGGGTGAGTTGCAAATTGGAATATCCAAAATCCATAATCAGGAATGTTGTTCTAAATACAAATCTCTTATGTTTCTTCCTTCATCAGGCTCACCTTCGCCGGCCAAGTCGCGGCCCAGTTTGCCCACATCGCCGACGCACATACAGGCAATGAGGCATGCCACACAGCAGAAGCAATTCGGCAGCAATCTGAACAGTCTGCTGGGCGGAGGACCGCAGAGTTCGCCCGTTAGCCTGGGCATCATATCGCCCACGGGCAGCGACATGGGCATCATGCTGGCTCCACAGTCCTCCAACAATGCAAAAAGCAGTGCAATAATGCAATCGTTGTCCCCACAAATGCAGCAACAGCAGCAGCAGCAGCAACAACAGCAGCAGCAGCAGCAGCAGCAGCAGCAGCAACAACAGCAACAGCAGCAACAACAGCAGCAGCAACAACAGCAGCAGCAGCAGCAGCAACAACAGCAACAAGCTATTGGAGGCCTTGAGTTCGGTTCAGCCGGTTTGGACTTGAATGGATTTTGTGGATCTCCGGGTAAGTGCATGCGACATGACATTGCTGAGCAATCGAATACTCATGCTCCTTCTCATTTCTCCTTTCGCAGACTCATTTCACTCGGGTCAAATGAATCCGCCTTCGATACAAAGTTCTATGTCGGGCTCATCGCCGTCGACCAACATGTTGTCGCCATCGTCGCAACACAATCAGGCCTTCTATCAGTACCTAACGCCGCCTAGCCAGCATTCCGGTGGCCATACGCCGCAGCATCTGGTGCAGACGCTGGACAGTTATCCGACGCCATCGCCGGAATCCCCGGGCCATTGGTCATCGTCGTCGCCGCGCAGCAACTCGGATTGGTCCGAGGGTGTGCAATCGCCGGCGGCCAACAATCTGTACATTTCGGGCGGACATCAGGCCAACAAGGGATCCGAGGCCATTTACATTTGACAAAAGCGCTCGTAATGTGCAAGACGATGGAGTCGACAGAGAGCCAAGCTAGAGCAGCAGCAGCTGAGGTGTGGGCACTCAAAGAGCGCCCAACTGCCAACTGGAAGCGAGCGAGCGAGTGAGCCAAGGCGGCTTGCTGCGAGCGAGTTTATGACTTTTAATCAATCCCAACCCAGTCCCTAGCTACCCTACCCCCTTCCCCCTTATCCCTTCGTCCCTCCTCCAACCTCATCCACATTTTTTTTTTGATTAGCCCATAAGCTTTAATTTAAAACAAAAGACACATCGTAATTATTGTAGTAATTTAAAAGAATTAACCTAAGTATTTGTTGTACAGTGCGCGTTGAAATCATCTATATCGTATATACCCACAGATATATATGTATGTCGAATCGAATATATATAGAAATATATATGCATAGTTTTAAGTAGTTAGTGAGCAATTTGCAAAGGTTTTAAAACGAATATTTCGCGCGCAAATTGAAAAGTTAAACGGAAACACGAAAGAGAAAACGAACGAGGAGAAGAAACGAGAATAATATTCATAATTTTTATAGATTTTTTGCAAATACAGCGAAAACGTTTCACTGCTTCCAGTAAAAGAAAACCCATTACAATTAGCGCAAATTATTCTTATTATTATTATTATTATTATCATAATTATAATTATTATGCAACTTGTAATCTATAATCTGTACTCGTAGTATCTGTAGTCTGTAATTGTCGGCCAACGTTTTTCTAGGCATACGCATACGGACTAAATGAATAACGATAAATATCAGTAGACTTTAGCATTGACTACGTTTTACCGTTTAAGTTTAAACACGATTCCCCAACGCGAGAGTCGCATAATTATTACAAATGTTTAGCTGTTAGTTTCGAAACTGAAGTGCTTATATAAACAAAATTGTTAGCATATGATCCTATGATTTTAAAATACACAAACACACAACAAAACAAAACAAAAACAAGATAAATGAAAACAAAAAACTAAAAGGAAGAAAACAACAACAGCAAAAAGGAAAACAAAACATTCTGCACGAGTATATGAATTTTTTTTAATTTACACTTTTTATGTAATTCTACATATAAATCTATATCTATATCGATATAGATAAACATATACATATAGCATAAGCATAAATTGTAAAAAGATTCTCATTATTGTTTCAAATTAAGTTGGAAGTAGAAAATGACAACAAATTCACTTTCCGATCACGAAAAAAGACCGAAAGAACGAAAGAAAACCATAAAAGACGCAAAGTTTATTTTTTTAGTTAGGCATTAGGCGAAGTACGATTTTAAGTGAGAGATCTATATATATATTTTTTCAAAAAATATTTGCCAGAACACACACACACACGTTTTGTAATCGCGTTTTTCACACGCTAAATTTCATTGATCCTGTTAACGCAAATTATGCCTAATACTTTTGTTCTTCTAATTTTTTTTCGAAGTTACTCTGCGATCCTTTCCTAATTTTAATGTATAAATTGTACAATTTTTTGTTGTCCTAACTTAAACAGCGAACGAAACATGCAAATGCAAATTTTTTTGACATAATAAATATAAAATAATTATTTTAAAAAACCAAATGCAGTTTTTATTCTCTTCGGGATAAAGTTTTTTATTATACAAATCAATGGGAATTTTGTAATTTCATTGTTGGGATTACATTGATGGATTGTCGGCAATCATGAAACAGCTGGGCGAATCCTTGTCAGTTAAGGATCATCAGTCTTCTCATGTTGGCCAGTTTGCTGGCCACATATTTTAGTGTCATCTCTAATACGCTGCAGCAACTAGAGCTAATCGATGGCATGGATGCGGAAGCTGTCACAGTGTTGGTGCCCCCCAGATTGGGTATAAATAGCTTATGACTCTTGTTCAACATGTTTATGGATATTCATAACACAGTCTTCTCATGTTTGCTCATGTTTGTTCTTGGCGCCTAGTGGCCTTATCAGCAGGTGCCCAGGTTTGATTGTACACGAGGGCTACGATGTGGTTTTGGGGCTCAGATTCCTTACCTTCTAGGCAACAATACGCGCCATTCCCTTGGACAGTTCAGACACGCCAGTTGTCAGGGAGGTGCTGAGGTCATCTGTCAACCAACGGTGCCACGCCTCGCAATGGAACACGCTCAGCTCCCTGTCTAAAAAGAACTGCATCAACTCCACCTTCATGTTCACCAACTGTCGTGTCCGCCTGGACCACACGGAGGGGAACGGTGGCTGCAACGGAGACTCTGGTGGCTAAGTCATTCTCAACAGTGAGCTCGTGGACGTGCAGGTTTCGTCATTGGCGGTTGTGGCAGCGTCAATCCCGACGGCTATACAAATATCTTCTACCCCCGCGACTGGATCGTAAAGAACGCCAATTTTTAATATTGTTAAAGCTTTTCTTGCAAATATAAAATGACAACTTATTTATATTGTATAATTGTATTGCTAGCATTGCAGACTATAAGCTGAACTGTTATGGGTCCGTTTAGGATTGATGTGCAAAATATGTGATGTACAAATCGTTTGTTTATTTTAGTTAGGTGTAAATTTAAATTTGCTAACAATTTGTTGTCCAGATTAATTATGATTATCGTGTAAATACTCAAACATCCGTCGTCGTTATATGTATATCTTTGATTAACCTTTTCGTTAAGCGTAATTTGTTGCTGCTAATAATCACAGCAAGGCCCGCAAACGGTACCTGGAATAATGCCCGCATTTGATCTTATGTTAGGTAACCAACATTCTATTGTTAATCCGATAAGACCTAGCAATGCAAGTACTAAATCTTTTTTTTAGACTCGACCTGCATTTTGGACCCATGAGAGGTAGATGGTTTTGTCTCTTGAGAGACCTCAGACTCATCGCCACCAGCATTTGTTGTATTTTGTTTGCTGTCGCGTTTAAATGGACAGACACCACCTTTGCATTCGAAAGGGAATTCAGGCTCCTTATTGATTACATTGCCCTGTGCATCCTTCACGGCCCAGGGATTCCAATAGCGTAGAAATATCGGCTGCACAAACTTGTGCCAGATGAAAAGCAATAGGGGAATAATGAAGCAGGGCACGCAAACCATTTTGCTGGGGTGTTTGCCTAAAAAGAATCATTTATCAGACCCGAAATATTCGATATAATTACGTGTAAACTCACCTTGTAGAGTAATTGTTTTGTTTTCAGCAACAGTGTGCCCAAACACGGTTAGGTATTTTCCGCGGATTGTGACTTTTCAAAATACCAAAATGGTTGATAATAAACAAGTTAAATTCTACTTGCGTTCAATTAGTTTTGATAGTTACATTAATTTTATTAGTTCATGTTATTTCAGGTCTGCTTCGAAAGAAACTAAATTCGGTATGAAATATGTTTTCTCAGCCTACCATAAAATAAAGGTGCCTGTTGATGTTTAAGTCAATGACGATATGATTTTTTCTGAATGATGGATCGATACTACTAAACTAGAATTGTGCATGTTTGTTTTCCGCTAAGACAATTGGTGGAACTGTTAGAAATAAAAACATTTTTTTATATTGTATTATAATATTAGTAAATTTTTCGATATTTATTAATTGTATCATGCCTATCTGTTATCGATATATGGCAGCACTTCAGCCTTTTTAAACGAATGTGCACATCTGGCAACTCTACGCCGCCATTGTAAGTTCACCGTTACAAGTTATAAATTGACTGCGTCATACAAATTTAAAGATTTCTACTGCATATCAGGTAAAATAATAATAAACACACATTTGAATGTAAAACGATGTGTTATAAAAATTTTTGTGTTTATGATTTTATTGAACAATTACCAGCTCGATGAAATATGCCGAAATCAAAACCGAACACGAAAGAAACCGAACGTGCAGTCAAGGCAAGTCGAGGTGATCCAACGAGCACTGAAAATGTGCTGAAAAATGTTATGAAATACCAGAAGATATCCACAGAACATTTTGACAAAATGTCAAAAAGTTATGAAGAAAAAGTGCAAACCATGAATCTTTCATTAATCGATCGAAATCAAGAAATAGCGCAGCTAAAAAAAAAGTAAGTACAGTAGATTAGAACGATGTGCACATATAACTCAACTAAATTGTAATGGTTTTTTATATTGATTGTTTTCTCTAAGGTTGAAGGAAACAGAACGGCAAATTCAAGAGTTAAATTCACAGAACAGCGAACTCACTAAGACTAATCGATTGCTTGAGGAGAAGAACAATGAGGTATATGGAAAGTACGTGTCATTGGAGGTTGATTATGACCAGAAAATAAAAACACTGGATCTTCAGATGAACAAACAGAGAATGGAACTTTTGGCGCAGCAGAAAAGAAATGAGGAGCTATCAAATGAGGTGTTCACTAAAAGCTGTTTGTCCCTCTATAGTAGTTCTTAAAAACCTATGTATATTTAATTAACGCTTTCAGTTGACCTCAAAAGAGGAGGAAAACCAAAAGGCAATGGCTCAATATGGAGCCATTGTACAGGAGAAGGAGCAACAGATGGCTGAACTTCAACTGGAACTGACAAAGCTACAGGGACATACAGCTCAGCTGCAAGAAGTCTTAGAAAAAGAAAGGAGCCAGCAACTAGGTCAGAAACATGAACTACAGTTGCAGTTTGACAAGGTATAGTTAATGTTACATATTGTGGAATAACTCTATATTGATATTCTTCTTTATCTCTTAATATTCGTCTTACAAAAGGCACAAACAATTCTAAAGAACAAGATACAGGAATTGAGTGTCTCCCTTGATCAACAAATGGAGATCAAAGTTCAGCTTGAGAACGAATTGCAGGGACAGATACAAAAACTTCAGCAGTCCGAGAAGCAAAACGTTGATCTACAGCAGCAACAACATAACCTGACGATTGAGTCATCAGATGCAGCACGACGCCTTGAGAGCTCCATTGAGATAAAACAGGCAAAGATTGACGAACTGCAAATTAACCTAACGGATTTGAAGGCAGTATTTGAGGTTGATTTAAAATGTCAGCAAACTATAATTGCAGAACTTAAAGCGGCCAATGATGAGCTAAATGCTAAAATAATCCAAAACGATACAGAAGCTCAGCAGAAACTCAACAAGCAGGAAGAACAAATGACAGAATTGAAGAACAAGTGGGATGAACTAGATCACCAGCATTTGGAGATGATCAAACAGTTGTCGGCTGATAAAGTTAATTTGGAAGAACAGATGAAAAGCCTGAGTGAAGTTCATGAGGTGAGCGGATACCCGAAACAAACAATGTAAATGTCTTTAAGTTGTTTTCCTTTTTCAGATACAATTAACCAAGCTCTTTGATACAGTAAAGCAGAGGGAAGATGAGATTGTCGCTTTGAATAAGAAATACTTTGATTTGGAGAAGGAAAAAAATGTGAGTAACCACCAAAAGGGGTTCCTTTTCTACAGGTTCTTATTTTTTCTTGTCCATTCAGACTGTCATAACGGAACTTAATCAGAAAATTACTTGTATTGGTGACGTTGTGGTGAGTGGCAAGGAGAAAAGTAACGAGAATGCCACAAAACCTGAAGAGGTGCACTCACTTCAATCGATGAAAGGAACTTCTGCTGCAGAAGGCAAGCGTCGCAAGAAAACACATAAGCGATACGCGATGTATGATTCCGACTGGAAAGCTGATACCGACGATGGAGACTCATCTCCAACTTATCAGCCCAAACAGAAAAAACTGGTGAGAAGATGCAAATTTCATTGATTACAGTATTCACTAAAAATGTGTCTTTTGTTTTTACTAGGTTACCAAACCCATTTACTCCAAGTACGCCAAGGTAAAGCCCGTGGAGCCACTTACTGTGTTCGATTCTTTAAAGAATTCGAATATCTAATATACTAAATGTTTTCTCGAAAAATACTACACTATCCAGAAGGGATACCTGTTTTTTTTTATCGAAAAACAATAATATCCAGGAAATATATATTTTTTATTTGTTATTTTCGAAACTCAGTAATACCCAGGAAGGATATCAGGATTTTTTTCGAAAAACTATCTTTATCTATGAAGTATATCAGTATCTGGGAAGCATAACACTTTCCATTTAAATAAAAACATTTGATTTTTTTGTTTATTAATATAATGATAATTTTATTTTCAGCAGCTGCTGCTGCTGATGCTTGGCGAGCTGCTGTTAAGGCGGTCGATCGCAATCACCTGCGATAACATCATATTGCATATTACATATTTACAGTTAACATACGAGTAGGGGGGAGTGGGAATAGAGCACACGATCATGAAGTTGATAACATGAGGAATAGACAAGAACTTCCATTGCACTTCTTGGTATACAACTATCAAAAATGTGAAGTTTAATTGGGAGGAGACAAATATAGAAAAAAAAAACAAATATGCACGTTATTCACATAGACGATAAACACAATTTCAGGCTTTCCTATAATAATCAGGAATCGCTGAGAATATCCTTCAATATCGAGCTGGAGTTACGTGCCGGTGCAAATTCGTTGCTGCTCATTAGAAGCGACTGCATCGGCGGCGTTGGCGGCGTCGCCCCCGTTGTGCCACGTGCTCCTGCCTGTTCACCACCACCAACTGCAGCTCCTGATACTTTTGATACAGCTGCTGGAGCCACTGCTCCTCCTGCTCCAACTGATGCTGCTGCTGCTGCTCCTCCAGCTCTTTCGTCAGTTGCCGACGTTGTGGAAACACTCGACGTAGGCGATCCCTCCAGCTGTTTGCCCATACTCAGCAATGTGGGCCGTGTCTGAGTGTTCGGCTGCGGCTGCGATTCTTGCTCCAGGAATTGCACAAAGGCCTGCAGTAAATTGTCATTGCCTGGAGAAGGTGGAGTTTAAGTTTAGTAATGAGTTTCAATCCAATTAATTTCCATATTTTAGCTCACCTGTACCAGGAGCAGAGACAGCGTTACTGGCGCTGCCCAAAATACTGCCCAGCCAACTGTTTTGCGGCTTGTTGAGGCCCACCTTGTCGGCCTCTTGGGCATTGAAGTCCAGCAAGGAAGATATCATGCGCAGCACCTGCTGCTTATCGCCCGCATGGCCACTAACCACATAACCGATGAGCAGGCTCTTGATGAGACTCTTGTCAATCTTGTCCGTCTGGCTGGACTCGCTGCTGCTGAGCCTCTGCTCCAGCTTGAAATTGGCATCCTTCAGGTGGTCCACTGTGCCCGAAAAAATATGAAATCAAATGTGTCAGATGTGCAGCAAATACATACACCTAACTCTGCATGTTCAGATAGACTATGTACATATGTTATTACAATAAATAGAGACGCCGATCATCTTGAACTATAACTAGACTTAGAGTATAGATACGGATTGACGCGGTTTTCGTTGACTGTAGCATGCGGTTAGTGCGACCATTGCACGGCGTAGTATGACATAAGTACTGGTTGTTGGTTAAATGGCACACCAGTACCTGATGTAATACTCAACCGTACAGACGCTGATTGATGCAGGTTGATTGTGGGTTGCGGGTTGCAGGCTGCGGGTTACTGGTTACTGGTTGCGACTCGGTGGCGGCACTTGCGATGGGCTGTGACTTGTGGCTACATTTACATCTGCGACCTTAATACAGGCCTACGTTACGTTACGGTCTTCGATCGTTAGGTTCGTCTGGTCAGTTGGTCAGTCGGTTCTTGGCTTCTGTTTGGCAGGTGAATGCGTAACCAAAATCAAATAAAAAAAGGAAGGAAAATCATAGCAAATTGCAAAACTAAAGAACGGGCAGAGAACAACAACATCGACAGCAACAGAGATCGATATAGATATATATAGCGTACATACGAGTATAGGTAGTATGTGTTGTGTGTGTGTGTGTGTGAGTATATTGTATTCTGTATCTGTATTATACTTCTACTCAGGCACAGGCATAACGATGCGTGTGTGTGGTTGTGTGTGGTTGTGTGTTTGTGTGAGTCAGGAGCAAAGAAAACAATTTGTGTGTTACACAGGCATACGGATACGTAGTATATATAGAGTAGAGCATTATAGTGGTATCTGTTCTGTACAGAATGTGGCACATGCTGCAATCTCGAGCAATCTCCAATTGCAAAGTGAGTGCGTCAAATCGTTTAAAATCGCTCACATTTACAAATTGAGATTAATCAATGCTGCAGATAAAGATAAGCTAACGACAATATAAGGTACACACATTAGGTATGTGTATGTGTATGTCTCTCTCTCTCTCTTTCTCTCTTGTGTTTACGAATATAACGAGCAAACGAAATTAAACTAAACAAATTAAGAAGAATACATACAGTACATAGAGAAAATCATAAGTACAACGCAAATTAAAGATTAAATAATACAATCAAGTTTATAAATTAATTAAAATTAAATTCTATAGAAAATAAACAGTTAAACATAATCAAAAACTTAGCTAGATAGTACAAATTGCAGGCGACAAAACAGTAAATAAAAGTGGGATGACAATAATCAAAAACAACTTGAATAACATATATGATTTAAGCTAGTGCTACGATTTCTATATAGAGAAGTTCGCTAGGATCCTATGCAGAGAGTATAGAGTGCACAAATGGAACTACAACTACAAATACTTCTTACTTTCTCTCTCTCTCTCTCTCTCTCTCTCTCTCTGCAGAGGATGCTTTCGAACCTCTTAGAACTATGCTAGATAGATAACAAATCATATATCGAAGCTTTAAAGCGTTTTATTAGTACACAACATAAAGGGCAAGTCCAAGCTGTGTGTGTGTGTGCGTGCGTGTGTCCATGTTTATGTCCATTTCTGTGTGTACGCGTGTGTGTGTGTGTGTGTGTGTGAGTGTGTAGTAAAAGCAGCCAGAGTTATTTAGGTGATGAGTCCGTGGATTGTTCAGTTAGTGCAGCTTTATAAAACACTCAGTTACACACACGCACACACACACACAAACTGCAATGAAGTCAACGGACGGACGGGAACCAGAGGGAATGCGTAGGCGGTTTATTGAGGTTATGTGTTCGGGTGGTTCGTTATTTCCTTTTCAATTTACGTTTTACCTGCTTTTGTGTGTTCAGCCAATATTGCCACATGTCGTAGGTGCGATCATACGAATATTTGTTATACATTATCAATTTTTATCGTGATTATTTGTGTTTTGTTTTTTAATTTTTTCTTCTTTTAGTTCTCAATTGGTGATTAAATGCAATTCAAAAAAGTCGATACCAACTGAAATTCCGAGTGTTTCATATCTGGCATTGCTCCCAGAATTACCAGCTGATATTTACCTTTAAGAATCGTGGTGAACGTGACGTCTCTTTCCCTCACACTCACACTCGCTCTCTCTTTCTCTCTTTTTTGTTCTTTTGCTTGCTCTCAACCACTCATACTCATGCACTCTCTGCCTCTCTTTCTCTCATTCTCTATTGCTCAAAAAACCATAAGGTATTCAACGTTTAAATATAACTTTAGTGCGGGTTTGATGCGTGATCGATTGATAAATAACAGAATATTATATCGCTAATTGCTGATATCGTTTTTAATCGATTAATCGTGATCGTGATGGTGTGGTGGGTTAAGTACATGCCGCAGATAACAAGAGGTGATTGGTATAAAGGGTATTTGCTAGTCGGTAACTTGTAATTCTCTAGCTGCTTGGCGAGGCGAGGTGCGTTTTTGGCTTAGATACACGAACATACGAGTTCCGGATATATTTGCAGGGTTAGTCATAGTCAAAACTCCCAACGCACCCATACGAATCGTGGTGGATATGATGTGAATGTGGATGATGAGCGAGATGATCATGCTACCCTCGAGGCATTCGCACTCACCTTCTTCCCGCAGCACGGCAATTGTCTGCTGTCCCGCCTCCAGTTGATCTGATAGACGCGCAGCCGCACGCAGTCCCTGATTGGCATCCGATAGTTGTTGCTGCAGTGCAGCCACATCGTTGCGCAGCGCCGTCTCCCGTTCCAGCTGTTGCTGCAGTTCGCGTCGCATGCGCTGCATGCCCAGCTCGATGTCGTGCTCCTTGTCTATCAATGAATATCGATATTCTTCTGTGCTCTCTTCACGTTTCTCTCAATTCTCTCATTCTACTCACCATTCTGAAACTGTTCCAGCGCACACTGCAAATTGGTCAATGCCGCCTGTTGTTTGAGCTCACGATCCTCACACTGCCCCAGTTTGGCCAGAAGCTCATCGCGTTGTTGCAGCAGCAGTGCGTGCTGTGCTTGCAACGTTTCCGCCTGCTGATTGGCACGAATGCTGTGTGATAGGGAGAGCAAGGATGAAATAGAGAGTAAATAAACGGTTAAGTAATGAAATAATCGCTTGCAGACCTCGAGCATCTTTTAAGTCAAAGCTCATTGAGCTTTGATGAAACAGAAGCTTTTATTATGCAGTTCCTGCTGCCTTTCCGTCTCTTGAAGATTTGAGCTTAAGATACGAAGCAAAACTGCTTGAAAGCTGATCAAACTTGCACTTGATTAAGCTTAAAGTCTTGATAAAGAAACTAAAACGCTTTAAAGCTGCTGAAACTTGATATTTGTCAAGCTTAAAGCTTTAAATAAGAAGTAAACATGGTTGAAACCGGCTGAAAGCTTGTAATTTTTCAAGCTTAAAGCTTTAAACATCAAGTAAAGAAGTGCTTGAAAGCTGCTGAACCATGTTATTATTTAAGCTTAAACCTTTTAATACAAAGTAAACGTTGATGAAGAGGCAAAGCTGCTTGAAAGCTGCTGAAAATTGCTTTTTGTTAAGCTTAAAACTTTGAAAATAAAGCAAAAGTGCTTAAAGGCGGTTTAATATTTTCGATTCCTAACTGGATTTTGCACGCTGGACGACAAATGGTGTCGCAGCTGGTACAGTTATGCGTGAAAAACAACTGACAGGTGGTGCAGAGTGTGTTATCGATAACAATCGCACAGTTTATGACACCATTAGCCATGGGCCGCATGGCGAATGCAATTAGCATAACCAGACATGGCAGCGTTACGTTGCGCGTTCGTCTCGGAGTCGCCTCTTCTTGCCGTTCGTCGCCGTCCGTCGGCGCGTCGCCGTTTCGCCGCTTATCGGGAGCGTGACTTGCGGCGAATTGCATTGCAATCGCAAAATGGCGTAAGCGTTGACTCACGACATCGCTTATCAAACTAATTAAGCACACTCACACACTTACGCACACACACCTGCTTACACCCTCCCCCTCTCTTAAGGGGCGGCTCATCAACTCACCTGGCTGAGGTGTAGGCCGTGCTAGACTTGGACACCTCCTGCTGCAGAGCCGACTGCTTGGACCGCGACTCCTCCAGCTCGCGCTGCAACTCAAGCGTCTCCTGCGTGTGCATCTCCTCGATCTCGACCAGATGGGCTCGCAATCGCTCCAGATCCCGCTGCACGCTCAACTGTTTCTCCTGCGCCTCCAGCTGTTGCTGTTGCAACTTTCGTTGGTTGTTCTGCTCCGTCAGCAGATTGCTGGTGAGTATGTCGGATTTCTCCTTGAGGAAGTTAATCTGATCGCACAGCTTCTCGCGCTCCTTCCTCATCTCGCTGAGCTGCTGCTCGAGCGGCTGCAGTCGTTGGATTTCCGCATAGTACTGTGTGTTCTCAGCGTGCTTCTGCTGCAGCGCCTTGATCAGTTCCTGCTTCTCATTGTTTAGCTTCTCCAGCGATTGCTGCAACTCGGCCTTGAGCTGCTCCAGCTGCTCCAGCTGCTGCTGCTGATCGGGGCCCTCCTTCTGTGCTTGCAACTGCTCGATCTGTTGCTGCTTCTCCTGCGAGCACTGCTCCAGTTCCAGCTGCACCTGTTGCAGCTGCGCGCGCATTGTCTGCGCTTCGGACTGGAGCAGCTCGTTCTGTGCCTGCTGCTGTTTTAGTTCCTCTTGAACTTCTCGAAGCAACTCCTCCTGCTGCTGTTTCTTTGCAAGCTGCTGCTCCAGCTGCTCTTTCAGTTCGTTGTCGCTTTGTGTGCTCTCCCGCAGTTGATTCTCGGCGACGAGCAGTTGTGCCTGCACCTCCTGCAACTCCTTGAGCTGTGCGTCCTTTTCCAGTTCTTTGGCAGCCTGCAGCTGCTGCAGTTGTTGCCTCAGCGGCTGCACTTGACTGCTCTCTGCCTGCGCCTCGCTAAGTTTCACCTTCAGCTGTTCCAACTGCGTCTGTAAATCCTCAGCATGCGCTCTGGTCTGCTGCAGTTTATCGGTCTGCTGTGCCAGCAGCTGCTCCACCTGCTGCAGTTGCTCCCTGTTGCTTTCCACTGCGAGGCTCTCATCATGCTGCTGTTGCTGTTGTTGCTCCTGCTGATATTGCTGCTGCTGCTGCTGCTGCAATTGCTGTTGCTGTCGTTGCACTTGCGCCTGTGCCTCCTCCAGCTGCTGCTCCAGCTGTGCTATGGTCTCCTCGTGATGCTCCTCAATGGTCTCCAGCTTGTTGCGCTTGAACTTGTCCAGCTCGTTGAGCAGCAGCTCGTTGTTCTTCATCAGCTCGTCACACTGCAGAATGTACTGCGAGATGTCCGCCTCGAGGGTCTTCTTGTCGTGCTCGGCAATCAGCTGCTGATCCTGCAGCTCAACCATGCGTTGCTCCACCGTCTCCAGTCGCTGCCAGCGTTCGTTGAGCAGGCGATGTGTGCGCTCCAGTGCCTGATCCGTGTTCTCAGCCAGCAGCGCCTCGAGTAGCGGGCGCAGCTTGTGCGGATCCTTCCTGCCCGTCGTCGTCGCCGGCTCATCTAGCTCAGTGTCTACGATGTCTAGATCCAAATCGGTTATCTCCTGCTTTTCCTCTGCAATGGCTTGTCGGAACTTGGCCTGCGCTATGCTGGCGTCCAGTTCCTGGCGCAGTTTGCGATTCTCGTCACGCAGCGCACCCAACTGCTGCTCCAGATCGTTGGCATGTGTCTCCTGATCGGCCTCGGCGCTCAGCTTGAGTTCCTGATTCTGCAGCGTTAGTTGTTGCAGCTTGCGCTGCAGCTCCAGTTGCAGTTGCTCCTTCTCGCTCTCGCTGATGCGCAGACGCGTCTCCAGTTCGGCGAGCTGTTCGTCCAGCACACTGCTTGCCAGCTGACGCTCCAGTTCGCCATCCTGCAGCTTCGCATTCGCCGCACTCAGCTCGGCAATGCGCGCCTCCAGCGAGACGAGCTTGTCGCGCAACTTCTCCTTTGTGGGCGGCACTGTGGCCTCTGCATCTGCATCTGGATCGGGATCTGAACTGGAGCCAGCTGCATCGGCATTGCGCACCACAATGAACTCATCCTCGCTGTGCTTGCCGGTCAGCGAACTGTTCGATGACTCCGATGTCTTCTTCTCCTTCACCTGCTGCTTGGCCAATTCATCGAGCTGCTGCTGCAGCTTCTGACGCTCTGCCTCGGCCTGACGCACACGCTCGATGAGCTCGGCATTGTCGGCGCCACGTTTCTCTAGCAGCTGTTGCATGTC
This sequence comes from Zaprionus africanus, assembly GCA_018151435.1. NCBI lineage: Eukaryota > Metazoa > Arthropoda > Insecta > Diptera > Drosophilidae > Zaprionus > Zaprionus africanus. The sequence continues at coordinate 1,957,389 of JAECXB010000096.1, forward strand.
AGCCAATTCAAGCACGCCCTGCTGCAACTCCTTCGACTGCGCCTCGACGCGCTGCTGCAATTCCTGATGCGCCGCTGCGACTTCTGCCCGTCGTTGCTGCTCCTCCTGCAGTTGCTTCTGCAATCGTGCCACAGCCAATTCGTGTGCCACCAGGCGATCGGCCTGCGAGGCTTTTAGCTCTGTCAGCTGCGTCACCAGCTGCGCCTTGTGCGCCAACACATCTTGCATTGCCTGATCATGCTGTGCGTCCAGCTCCTCCAGTGAGTTGCGCAGCTCTCCGTTCTGCTCCTCCAGCTGTTCAATTTTGGCATTCAGTTTGCCCACATCTGCTGCGGCATTCCTGCTGATGTTGCTGCCACTGCTGCTGGAGAGTGAAACGTCCACCATGTCGCCAGCCTTGGCTGTCGGCGTCGCTTCCTCGGAGCTGGTAGGCTCCCAGCACCAACTGTCCTCGACATTTTGTTCCTCGCCAGCATCCTGTGAGCAAGACAGAAAGAGAGAGAGAGAGAGAGAACAGAGATGGTTTAGGCATCATTTTTATATATACACACCGATACATACATATGGCAGATATAGGACAGAAATATATATATATAAGTACCAGTTACATATATCGTATACCATTTGCAGTCTGTGTCTGTCCCTGAAGAAAACGACGTGTTTTTTGTGTAGACAGTCTTCAAAACGATCGATTTGAAGTGACTCTTCGGGCTACTTGGTAGCAGCTTAAATATCATGTTCGAATGTTGCTACAATTGGCAGTGTATACAGGTATATATATACTATATAGTACATCTGTTCCTATAGAGTATGTTTCTGCTTTCGACGACTATTGTTATAGCTGCATTTGGGGAAACCTTTCGAAGTCTGCTTCGGATTGCTAATGCTACTTCTGATTGGTAATTATACTATATAATGTATATACTATGTATATCCTTCATCAAGCTGATGATTTCATTTTAAATGGTATTTAGTACAGTATAATGAACATCTGTTTCTACGGACAGTGTTGTAAGGTTTTGAGGTATTTTTAGTGAATCTTTACAGAAGTTTTCTTCTTGTTTCTCAGCTCTCTTTGTAGATAATATTTTGATTGTCTTCTGTATCAATTGTGTGTACATACATGTATGTATGTATGTTATCTGCTTACTAATGTTATCAAAATTAGAGGCTATGATAGTATCTGATTTTTTAAAAACGTATATATAGGTATGCATTGCTAAGTTTAACTTAGTAAGTTATATATCATTATATTAAGTCCTATTTAGTTAACGATAAACCTGCCAATATCCCAAATGAGAGACTAGTGTTGAATAACGCTAAAAGAGCGGGAATGCAAGTGAATGCATTGAAAACGTGAAAAAGAGACATTGAATGAGTGAAATAAAAACGATAGAGCATTATCTTCACAACATATTATAATATATGTGTATATCTGTATATATTTTTATTACATATCATCCTAGAAGTCTATCTGCCAACATTGGTTCTTAGTACCTTCTAAATACTTTTGAACACTAGGCTCAATCAAAGCGTAGATCCTTTTTTTTGAGGAACTCAGTAAAGATTCTCGTCATGGAATTGATACTTCCCTCACAGGTTTACTCCCTTTACTCCCAAGCTAATGAGTTTTTGAGAGAATCGCGTCGCTGTCGTGTCGACAAATGCCGAAAATGGTTGCCGTACAGCTCAGCGATAAGGTAGTAAGGCGCGACATCTACAACAACAACAAAAGTAACAGCAAAATGGCCATAAAAACGCATGACGACGATGTCTGTTGCTCGCTTGGGCGACCTCAGGGCAAAATGGCCGAAAACGTCAAAGGGAAGAGGGGAAATGCTTTAATTAAAATATTTTGGGCGAACATGTGCGACAGTGTTGAGAAACTGTGCCACTACAATGGGCGTAGTTGTGATAAGGTAGCGTTGTTATTGTACAGTTCTCTGAATACGCAAATATATCATATATCGCTTGTATTGCTATCGTATATCGTATACCGTAAGTAGAGGTCTAAGACATTAGGGAACATTATATAAACACCTGTGTAAACTGGGTTAACTGCCACACACACACACACACACACACCACTACAAGCAATGTGAGTGTGCGGGTGTGAAAACACTTGTGTTTCATAAACAAATATTGGTAAAATTATTCATGTCTCCCGACAAAGCTCTTTATAACACCAGACAGACAGACACACTCGCACACACACATACGTGTACGCACGCACACACACTCGCACACACAATCGATCATGTTGTGCGTCAGTTGCCTGGGCCTAGAAAGCCGTCAAACAGATAAACCCAGCATATTTCCAACCAAACTGAGGTTGCCCAGCTCTGCCTAGACGACAATACCTATGGCATGATATACCATACCTCTATATGCCTAACTATACAGACAGTGCGCATATACATAGATACAGACATATGCCATGTACTGGGTCGGTAAATAGCATAGACAGCCGAAATGCAAACACAGCGCGTTGCCTCTAATAACAACAATAAACGAGAGCGACAGCAACAAATACCCTTCGCCACAGATAAGATAAAGAAAACGCCAACGTTGGGAAAAAGCAACAGATACAGATACAGAATACAGATACATAGGCAGAGATACAAGGCAAAGGGCAAGGGAACAGTGGGGAAGGGGGGAAAGAGCAAACTCACACCTTATGAACGGAAGTTGAAAGTGGAGAGCAAAGAGCGCGAAGATAAAGTACAATAACTGCAGCATCAGCAAAGAGTCGAACAAGAAGAGGGATAAGCAAAGAGATCTAAGAGATCTGCCAGCCTAGAAGTATGTTACGGTACCTGGAACAGGCAAACATATCAAAGAACTTCTGCACTTTATTTGCACATTTAATGAATAAAATAATAATATATTTTAATGATTTCAAGGGAAACTTTATCATTCTTCGTTTTGGCTTTTTATGCGGGTTCATTGGCAGTTTGGAAATCTACAAAATTCATTAGAACTACGAAATTGAAACAGGCCCATCGACCTTATCGATCGAACCCAATAACAAAGCGCTTTCAATGGAAAGCGCAATGAGTCAACGACAAAGAAGTATTACTAGTTGATTTAGATATATACATATATATGTATTTATACAGTGTACAGTGTATATAGTTGGTATGGTATGGTGTGGCATGGAATCGGTGGCCATTCTCTAGGCGCATTAATCATACGCCAGCGACGACGCTCGTTCGTTTGGGAGCGGGCATGGGCCTGGAGTCGGGCCTGGAATCGGGCATTGTGGAATTGCTATAATGTTAATGAAACTGTGGAAGGCTTATCTTATCGACAATGTGTGCCGGCTCGCCCAAAAACCATATGCGCAACGAGTGAAGAGTCTAGGCGGCGTGGCCCAACAACAGGTCTGCAAAGGGTATACGGCGTATGGCATTCTCGATTATATATAAATAAATATTGCGCCCGAACTGAACTGAACTGAACTGAATCATTCGCATGCCTCTAAGGGACTTGAAAGAACGAGGCCCAGGGGACACACACACACACACACACACACTTAGTTGGTTTTAAGTTCTGCATATGGTTTGCTCTTGGCTTTACGACCGTTTTTTTCATTAGGGTGTTCGATTTCATTTCAAAGAAACAAAATATAATTACAAAACTTGCAAGCAATACCGAGAAATCAGCGTAATGTAACCCGTGGTGAGGCATGCAGCACAGCACAGCAAAGCAGAGCACAGGTTGTTGCTGCAACCTTAGAAATAGTACGAAAATTCAATGCCAAATTCTTGAAACTTGGAACACTTTCAAAGTGTGCAAAGGGGACTGAGGGAGGGAGGGGATCTCATTAAGAGATCTTTCAAATGGATTCGCAGTGATTAAGCGATACACTTTGAAATGATATTTCAACTCTCGACGTCGAGAGCTCCGAGAGCGACACACACTCATTAGATATAGGGAATCACAGCTTCGCAATTATCGCTGGCTATAATTACAGCTGCAAGCTGTGGTGGCTGTCGCGTAGTCGACGTGTCAGATACCACGCAATGCTAATGAGGGCAGTCGTCACACTTTGGCCCCATAAGGAAGTTCTTAGGTCTGTCTCTCCCTCCCTCTCTCTCTCTTTGTCTCTGGTTTATGGCACACTTTGAACAGCTTGTCGAACTTTAGCCGTGTTTGCTTTTTATGGGGTACAGGGTATAAAAATTATAGCTTAATGCATGCAGTGCAACAACAAAAGAACAAGCTAATAGCTAATAGCAGAAGATGTCAAGTTGAGACAAAAGTTAAAACAAAAGTCAAAAGTCAAGGCAACTCATCGACGGCACAGCGACAACATCTCGCAGCGTTGCTGACCAGGCACTTTACAGTCATAACTATAAGTACTTGTACGCCATGTAAATAGTAGCAGCCAAAACAACCACAACAATAACAACAACATCAAAAACTTACATTTCGTTGACAGTCAGCAGAATTTCAATTTCTGATTTGGCAGCTTGAAGAATTTATAGCCAAGTTGCAGTTGCAATTTAGCTTCTTTTTTTTAGCCACTTTTGCATTTTGCTTTTGTCTGTTTTTTGTTTTTATGTTTTTTTTTTTTTTTTTGTTCAAAGAGTTCTCCAGCGTTAGAAACAATAAGCAGAAGGCGACAAATTAAAAAAAAAACACAAAAAAAAAAAACGAAACACAGCAAAAAACAAATAGTGCGAGAATGTTACTAAATTATAGTACAGTACGGAGAAAAAACCCGGTTAATTTTCACTTGGCACTTGGCGACGTCAACGGTGATGATGTTGACGCTGGAGGCAACGGCGACGACTGCGGCGGCAACGCGTTAACGTTAGCATTATTTATTTATATTGACTTTAAGTTGTAGCAGAAGTTTGTTCAATGTTTCAATGTTTCAATGTTTGCAACTTTACAACACAGGAAAAAAAATGTGTTTTTTATTTTTTGAAATGGAAAAAGTGAATAAAATGTTTGAAGAATTCCCGGCGAGAAGCGCAGCTCGTGTGTTGGGGGAGAGAGAGTTGCACCGTGTTGAGGTCTTTCCCGCAACGCGAACGATCGACGAGTGAACGCAACGTGCAGTGCGCCATGGGTGGAAATAGTGAAGCATCGAGAGACCGGAGACCCCGATACCTATACGACACACATACACATGCACACACACTCAATATACATACACACTTACACGAGTACTTACGGCCGAGCAGAGCCGACGGCGCGAAGCGTCGTGGCAGCGCAGCTACGATCGACGACTTGCCAAAGAGACTGTTAACGCACACAGACACCTCTACATGTAGCTATGTGTATGTGCATGTGTGTGTGTGTGTGGAGTGTTTGTGTGTGTGTGTATATAGAGAGATATATGTATGCCCGATCGTACAACGACGACTCCTGTCGGCCAAGCGCCGCCCCGTCAGCACATTGCACCGTAAACTTGAGCGTTTCTCGCGCTCTGTGTGTGCGTGTGTGTGTGTGTGCGAGTGTGTGAGAACGTTGTGTGAAAATGGGGTGTAGCAGCCAAGTTGTAAATGGATCATCAAACATAGAGCTCAGCGAGACCATTAGATAGTCAAGTTATCCCTTATACAACAGTCGAAACTATTTCAGGGCTTATCAGCAACACACACACACACACAGACCCAAGCACGTTGTGAATCAGAGTCTTTATGAATGCAGCGCTATCGTGTGTACCTTAGATCTACATAACTATCTATATAAGTTCTTGAGATTAGGTACTGCTAGAAGGTAGACGAGCAGGTATGGTTACGCGAGGCAGAGAAGGAAGCTGTTCGCCTCGTGGACTAGGTCTCTTTACGATCTCTTTATGGTGTATATATTTTATATAGATCTGTTTGAAAAGATCCCTTAATTGTGTATATATTCTATATAGATGTTTGTAAAGATCTCTTTATTTCATATATATTCTATATAGTATTATGCTGAGCGCTTTTAGTTCTATCTTGATCACTTCGACCTGCAGTCAGGCCTGTTTGAAGTTTCTTATTTATAGCACTCGATAAACATGAGAACAGACATCATATGGTACTTGAATCCTTTCTCATTTCAAACTGATATATGTGATCTTTACTCTATTCTTTCAGTATTCTCTTAGCTTCTGTACACACTTCACTCGATCGATCATTCGCTGTTCGGGATTACCAATCTATTAGCTGGACATCTATCATCTAATCATATTCAAACAGCGACGCACTCAAGTCACCGTCGTCGTCGTCCAGTTGTGCACACACAATTTTGAGTGACTATCCAAATGGATCTCTCTATATATGCAAGTGTTTGTGTGTGTGTGTGTGTGTGTGTTTGTGCAGAGTGTACAGCGATCCGACTTCGACTTGTGCTCTCCATTTCAAAACTCAAATAATGCGAGTCGGCTATTTAACTTGAAATTAAGTGACGTTTGTTGTTGCCTTTTGGTTAAAAAGTTGTTGTTGTTTTTTCCCTCTGCATGTGTGTGTGTGTGTGTATGTGAGTGTGTGTGTGTACTTATTGCTGCCTTTGTTGTTGTTAACGACGTCGTCGTCGCTTTTATTTGCTTATTTTGCTCATTTTGTTTGTTCCCGACGCCGACGACGACGAACGGACGACGCCGACCTCAACTTCTGCAGCGCTGCGTTTTTTTTTCTTTTCTTTTTTTTTTATCTGCAACAACCCGCAAATGATCTCAAAATTAAGTTTCTGTTTTAAAGATGCCAACAACTTGTTGGTCAAACAAACACGTACCCACACACACACACACACACATGACCACGTTGCGTTTTCCTCATATCTGTGTGTGTGTGTGAGTGAGAGAGCCTGCCCGCTGTCGAGCCTTCAAAATATGAGCTTTGCTCAACTCAAGAAGCGCAAGATGTGCGCACACTATGAGCAAATTTCAGATACCTTCAAAACGCACTAAAAAGTCGAGATATATTCGGAATTTCCGATTGTAGATCATTTCATTTTAACATCTTTGTTCCTGAACACTAAATAGAAGTTTACGAATTGAACATCTTTATAGATGCAATATAGTTTATCAAATACACGACATTATACAAATTTTATATTTAGTTTCAGTTGTTCTTGGCATAACCCACAAGAAATTGTCCAACTTCTGCTTCGATTTTTGTCAGTGTAGCTATAGATACGAGCGCATTCGACGGCAGGATACCCTTCGACCTATGTTCACTTCCTTACTAGCATTTGGTGTTTTGCTCTAATATTCTGAAAAAACTTCTTCGTTTTTTGTTCGATGGGATTGAAATTTGCAGGATACGTAGATATTTCACTCAGCTTGGAGTCTATCAAAGTTAGAAAATTTTAGCTTTCATATTTGGCTTACTAATCGACTAATATTTATTATTTTATTTGTTTTATTATTTATTTAATATTATTTAATTAATATTCATTTATTTGAAATAAACTTGATCTACAAATGACAAACAGAAACCTTTGTGCCAAGTTTGATGTCTTTGGGTATTAAAATTGCTGAGATCTGTGTGTCCACTCTCGGCTACTGATCGTGAACATAAATATATATAGTATGTGGAATCTGTCACGCCTCCTTTTGCCCGTTACATACATTTGCACAAAGTTAGTATACCCTCGAAGGGTATAATTTGTGTTTAGCAGCTGAAAATGGCGGGCTCGCCTAGTTGCATTACATGTACAGATAGAAGCGTGTATGTGTATGTGTATGTGTGTTTCTACAAGCATATATATATCTGTATCTATATCTTTTAGCACATTTTCAACGTGCTTTGTGGCAGTATCTCATGTTGTTGCTGTTGTTGCAAGAATCAGCAAAATTGTGAAAATGTAAGTTTTGTTGGAACTTCTAGGCGCTACTGAGTTGAGACAGAGTGAGAGAGAGAGAGAGAGAGAGAGAGAGGGAAAATAGAGAGAGATAGAAAGAGAGGGATACATAGAGAGAGAGAGAGAATCATATGCATAGCTCGATATAGACGCATACTTTGCTGCATATATCTTTGGCTATAAGTATACAAAGATATATACATATATACTCTATATGGCCACGTCGTTGACTTTTAAACGGGCTCTTAATGTAGATCGTGTTGTTTTTGTTGTTGTTACTGTTACTGTAGTTGTTGTTGTTGTTGTGACTGCCTTTGTTTTTCTGTTATTGCGATCGAGCGTCTGTGTTTAATTAGCAGATAAAAATACAGCCAACCCATGAAGTATACCTGACTCTGCAGCCTGTTCCCGCTGCCTCTCCCACTTCCACTCTCTCCCTCGCCATCATGCTCTATCACCTCCACCCACTATTTGCCTCTCTTTCGCACTAAAAGCTGCCACGATATCAGTAAGCACAACAACAAATAGGCTCCATTTGCTGTTCCAAGCCGAAAAGTCGAAGCGTTTCCATACGAAAACCCGCACACACACACACACCACAAACACACACACACCACAAACACACACATGGCACACACACAGACTGCACACACACACATAGAGAACTACACACACGTTGCAGGCGTTAATTAGTTTTGGGGGGCTTTTCTTTTATCAGCAGCAGCAACAGTTGCCGCAGCTACAGCGACAACTATGGAAAAACGGCAAAACAGGAATGGAAAGAGGGGTAGGGGGAGGGGGGAGAGGAGTGGGGGAGGAGGAGGCGACAACAACAACAAGAGCATTACAAGTTTTTCTAACGCGTTCCGTTCTGTTACGAATGCAAATCGAATTGTTGCCATGTTCGCCCAGTAAAACACAAATATTTCGTTGAAATGTCTCTCTTCTCTCTCTCTGTCTCTCTCTTCACCCCCAACTTGCCCAGCAATCACTCAAGACTAAAGGCAATGTGCTTAACAAGCAGATACCCTGGACTACAGCTTAAAGTCTGAGCAAAGAGAGAAAGAAAAAGAAAGTTACTACGCTTCCTTCAGATATTCTTTATATAAAGCAAAGATATGCATACAAAATATTCACTTTGTATTCCCTTATGCACTTTTCCTGCTTTTTACAGGGTATTCAGAAGTGATAGGCGCCCCAACGGCGCCAATTGGCGACCCAATTGTATAAATTTTCATTTTACTTAACCGTTTCCAGGAACAGTATGGTCTAGGAAAAGTTTCAACGTATGCCATATGCTATATACCATACATACTCTATATAAATAGGTATATATGCTTATGTATGTATGATATGTGTGCGCAATCGGTAGCCCAAAAATTGAGGGCAACTCGACTCAAGTGTGTGTGTGCGTAGTGTTTAAACAGATACAAGATGCTAACGAACTGCAAAGTTAATAAATATTTAAATTGTATTTTATTTGCACACGTTCGATCAATATGTGGAAAACGATCAGACCCCCACAGCAGCAGCAGCAGCTCAACTCAGCTCAGCTCAGGTCGGCCTAGCTCTGCTGCTCTCGCATAAGTTAAAGAAAGCTAAGCGTGGATCCCTAGTGATATTGTGAGCAGATACCGCCGAGCGATCTATGTACAGATGCGTCGTGTGTACACGCGGATACGGATGCATAATGATCAATGACAAAAAAACTAAACGAAGAAAGAAGCAGCAACAACAACAAAAGTTTGTCTAAGGCAACACGTCGACGTCTTCGTCTCCGTCTCGGACTCTGCCTGCGTCTGCGTCTCTTCCTCTTTGTCTTTGTCGTTAGCAACGAAAATGTTTAAAGTTTATCTAGAGCAGCGCAAACAGAGCTATAGATATACAAAGATATGAGGATAGAAATACGGATACACATATAGGAATAGTATATGTAAAGGTAGAGTCTACACACACACACACACACACGCACGTACACATTCCTATATCTGTGTGGCCGACTGTGTCTGTCTTGTGTGGGTTACGTAGTATATAACACTTGGAATGAACCTCGCTCCGTACCTGGTGGCACGTCACGGACTACAACAACAACAAAAACAAGCGCAACAAGAAGAGCAAGCACAACTGGCGAGCTGCTTTGTATTGGCATCCATTTAACACATTGCTGTTAAAATTCAGACAAGAAATCAAATTCAAATAACGCGCTTCAATTCCCAGCTCAGCTCTCGAGTGTTTTCACTGCCAGCAAAGACTCGTTGGCAATCAAGGGAACCGAAACCAAAGCAACAACAACAATTCCACTTCAAACGAAAGGACGCTACCTTATCGTGCAGTTCATTAGCCCAGTAACTTTATTTGTCCGCCTTTTTTATAACATATCCTTAACAAGAAGAATTTAATGAAATCACACGAAAAATAGAAGTTCCCCAATTGAATGAAGAGTATATGCAAGTCGGGCATACACTCTTTTGTAGCTTTCATCAATTGTTGATCTAACTCTCTTGCTAATTCTATCTATCACTACCTTCTCTCTGTCTATCTATCTTCTTTCGTCTATTACTCAAATATACCTCCATCACTTGCCATCTCTGTCTCTCGCCCCACTTTCTCTGTCTCTAGTTTGAAGAGAGACGGCAATAGCAACAGCTTTAATGAGTATGCAAATTCAGCCTCACATATATCTGTAGAACACTCCTCCTAACAGTCTCTGTACCCAACTCGAGCAGTGCCTTGACCCGCAACAGGATATCCGGCACAGAAACACACAGATATAAATACATATATATAGTTTCATTATATAGTACACTGTTCACACAGTTGGCAACTTCAGGCAATACTTCTTCTCTGCTTCTTTTCTCTTTGTGGCGCAGCAAACTATGCTGCGATCTTTTCCTTTTAACTCAGGCGACTTGACCCACTGGCCGCCATGCCTGACTAGTGCTCTCTCTCTCTCTGCCTGTCTCTCTTTCATTCTCCCTCTGCTCCTCCCCCTTGTATTTGTGGCCAGAACCCGCCACTGACTAATTGGAAAAGGTTAAGAAATGCGTTGGCACAGTGCGATGACGTCGACGTCGACGTCGGCGCGCGGCTTTGCACAATTTGTCTGGTTACTTTATGTTCGACGGGGTTATTTGGGCGTTATAGTTTCTGGCATTTTCGATTTTCGCCACAAGCTACAACAACTACAAAGAGAAAATAACTAAAAACATTTTCATTTTTGTTCGCCAGTGTGTGTTTTTTTTTTTTTTTGTTTTGTTTTGTGTTTATGCAACTGCGCGACTTGCCAGTTAAATCAACCGCAGTCTCTAAGCGGCGCTGCCGCTGCTGCTGCTGCTCCTCCTCCACCGCCTTCTCCTGCTCCCTGCAATGGTCCCACGCCCCCTTGGGTTACCATGCGAAAAATCTCGCACGTAGTTTTTCCAGTGCAAAAAGTCTGGGCTATAAACATGGGCGCTTAAATTTCGTCATTTATGGCCCGACTGGCCTGGCAAAACGAAAATCTTTTCATAATTTAATGCTTATTAGCATTTGCTTGACTAGCAACGGAAGGGAAGGGTAGGAGGGGAGGGGAGGGGGTGAGAGGCGAGGGAGGAGGAGTGGCAGCTTAGCAGTAGGAGGAGATGGCAATATGTCTGCCGATAACTCTTGATGATTGCCTAAGCTGAAGCACAAGAAAATATGACGTGTGAAAAAAAGAAAGAGAGAAGAACGAGTCAAGTTTGCGATAACTCACTGAACTATCGAATGAAAACAATGTACATTTCAACTTAACAGGAAATACCTTTGTGGCAAAACATAACTTTAGACTGTAAACCGATGCAGTAACTGCAACAGGGCAAATTTCACATTCAGCAGTGTAATTTGCACGTATCTAAGTGAAGTTTACACTGTTGCACATACGTTAGTGAAATTTACAGTCCAGTTAGCCAAATCTCACTAAAATATCGAATGAGAACAATGTAAATTTCATCTGAGCAGGAGAAACCATAATGGTAAACTTATCTTGAGACTGTAACCCGTTGAAAAAACAGCAACAGCGCAAATTTCACAGTCAACAATGTAAATTGCACATATCCAAGTGAAATTTACACTGTTGCATTAACGTAAGTGAAATTTACACTGCTGCGCTTACCTAAGTGAAATTTACGCTGTTGTTATTTCATATTTACATTGAAAATAGCTGAAATTTAAATAGTATCGCTAAACTCACGAAACTATCGCGTGCAAGTACAGTACAACTTATTGTTAGCTTGCCAGCAGCATTTCAACAAAGTGTGGCAACAATGAGATGCAAGCACATGCACGTCTGTACACCTCTATGTACATATGCATGTATGTCATACACCCATATAATTTAAGACGAAGGTTACACACAGAGAAAACACACACACACACACACGAAAAGCTACTGAGAAATGGAATACAACACAAAACGAAGCGAAACGAAATTCAGCCTCAGAATCGAGCACATGTCAAGCTGCAGCCACAGCTGCTGTTGCCGTGGGGCATGCTTGGGGAGGTGGGCTGTGGTGAGGGTGCTGGGTGGTAGGTGGTATGTGTGTGAGCCGTGCTTAGCTCTAAAGCGTCGTTTAGGCATCGCTCTGACCCTCGTTACACACACGCGACAACGACGACGTGGCACACAATTTAGAAACACATGTGTTTGATAGCCCAACGGAAGTTGGAAGCGATCGTTGCTGCACCAGCGCCATCTGTGTGTGAGTTATGACAATGTGTGTGTGTGTGTGTGAGCGAGTGTGTGTGTGTGTGCGTTCACAGGCCCAAATTGATTTATACTCGGATTGGGACACTGTGCAATGGCATTGTTAGCTTCTCAGTTGGGCAGTTAGCGAAAATTGCCGCTCGCTTCGTTGATTGTTTATAAAAACTTACAACAGCAACAGCAGCAGCAACAACAACAACTATAACAACGACGACAATGACAATATACAAACAACAACTACAACAACAGCGCACAATGTCAGCCATCAAATTTCGAACAAAAAAATTGTAATAAAATAATTGCAGGTCTTTTTGACAACAACAACAACAACAACAACAGCAACAAGATGTATGTAACAACAACAACAACAAGAGGTAACAACTGCACTTAGCGACATGCAACGTTTTGCTGCCCATCGGACGCGGGTCACTTCAGTGCGGACTACGCGGTGTGGCGCGGGAGTTCGATGAACAAATAAAAGGCAAAAATGAAAATGAACAATACGAGAGAAAAAAATATCTTAAATATAATGTCATTCTCATTCGAAGGGACTTGATGAGAGATAGGCAGGCCTAGAGGGAGGGGGACAGTAGGAAGGGAAGCGGAGACGGGGGTGAGTGATCTACGCTGCTGACTGGTGTAATAGCTCCAGTAAGTACAGCTCCATTCAATGGGTACGCGCTGCTTGACCAATTGAGTATCTGGTTAGGCTCTGAATGACAACTGGCACAGCGAATGGGGGGGGGGGGAGAGGATTGAAGGTGGAAAGTGGCCTTTAACTCAATGGTTAGTGGGTGGATCATAGCAAGCAACCAATAATCGATTGGAAAGCGAGAAGAAAAGTTTTCGCAATTGAGTTGAAGGTAGATAGATATCATTGAATAGCTAGGTAGATATCTTGAGATAGATCAAAACAGCTAGATAAATGGCTTAAAATAGCTGCTTAGATATCTTTATATATATGTTAAAATGGGTAGATAGATTTCTTTGGATAATAAGATATTATACGTTTTGTGCTCAGCATACGGTTTTTTACGTTAATATAAAGCTAAAACCCACAATAGAAATCGAAAGTTAAAGAAATCATATCGTTTTCTAATCTACTTGCTTAATTCCATCTCAGTCTTGCTTCTGCTCTTTCTCTAGAATCCTTTCTCTCTCTTTATACTTCGTTCTTATCTCTCTCTCTCCCTGCCTCCTGTTTATTTCTGTCCCTCCCCCTGACTCCATCTATACACACGTTAACACAAACAGTAAATGCGATGATCGACGATTGACACGCAAATTGGACAAGGCTTCTCTGATCGATCCATGGCTAACAGGCAGAACCAATGCCGCTCCGACAGTCGCCAGTTGCCAGTCGGCAACACCGCCTCCAACAGCAACAACGAACAGCAGCAACAAGTGCAGCTGAAAGCCATTTGACACAGTTTGACCGAGCGTAACAAATCAACTTTGTCAAATGGAACACGATTCGCTTTCAGGGCTGACGTGGCCCAAAAAAAAAAAATAAAAAAACAAAAATAATTTTAAACCACCCAAGCAGCTAGGCGGGCTAACTAACCAAGTCAACCGGGCATCCAATCACCTTCCCTCCCCCAGCTCACGGTACCCTGCTCTGCGATTCGAGGGATGCGGTTCTGGCTGGAGAACTTTTTGATGATCTAACGCAATCGTTAGAAATGATATCGAGTACATACAGCAGCAATCACCTTTCCATCTGCCAACGCTCCCCCCTCCCCAACAATCCCAGAATCAGAATCGTTTGGCATGTTACATTAGTTACTAATGTCGAATAGTTTATATTTGTTGTTGGAACGCGACGCTGCCAACATGGCGTGCTTCCGGCCCTGTGCATAATGTCGCCTAATGTCCCCTAGACAAGTTACTCTCTCTCTCTCTCTCTTCCTCTCTCTCTCTCATGACTAATCTCCTTGATGCTGTTGCCCCTCACTGCATCGACAAGGGAAAAAGTGGCAGCAAAGGGAATGAGAACCTTCCCCCTCGCCTAATCATTACATTTAAATTAAACAATTAAACTAATTTGGTTTTGGTTTTTTGATTCTGACTTTGCTGCTGCTGATTCTGGTGTTGGTATTGGTGGCTTTGCACGCGCCACTGGCGCATGGCAAATACGCTTTCCATATCTAAAATATTATCGTTTCCACTCACCTCAACTGAGAACTGCAGTCGTAATTTCCGGCGCGACAAAAGGAACAAGACAAAAACAAAAAAACCGAAACAAAAATAAAAACTTGTACGTTTTTTTTACGCTGTCGCTGTTCTTCGACCTTCTGTTTTCAGAAAATTTCACACGATTTTCGAATGCAAATTGCGTTGAGGGTTCTCATTGTCTTTTACGGGCCGGAGCACTCGAAAACAAAAAAAAAAATTAAAAAAATTTTGAAAAATTAACACTTTATGCGGGTTGTCCGAGACGCAATTCGAAGGAAGTCAGCGAGAAGTCGCAGCCGGTCGACGATCGCACGAATTGAAATGAATGACAACAAGCAGGTGACATCGCCTTTTATAGGCAACCAGACACAACCCCTAGAGAGGCCCCCACTCAATCGACTCTCCACCGCCCATTTGCAACCCCCGCACGCATGATTGCGATAAGACCCTGTCGCCGGCATCGTCGCATCCTGGCCCAGTTATCGTATCCGTACCGTCCGCCCGCGATAAGATAACAATCGAGTCCAGGTTCCGACCTGGCCACATGCTGCAAAATGGGGGCGCTAATGGGGTTGACTCCCGTCCCTTATTGACGTGTCTAGCCTGGCGCAATTATGCAAAACAATATGGCGGCTACTATCGATCCAATCGATAGATAAACGCAGCGATAACAAGATATATATGGAGAAATAACAAAACTCATTCTCCTCAGATATCATCCGACATGGCACACCCATACCCACAAGTACCTTTTGTGTAAATAGCATTTGGCACCCGGCTACACCTGGACAGTTTTTCATCCCAAATATATCTTTTTAACGAGAATTATACCTTTATTCTGTTGAAAACACTTTTGGATTAGCTTAAGCCACAAATGCTCGCTTGGAACTGATAACTTCACTTAGCTTTATTCGTGTTGAGCCCTTCCCAGCTATTGTTTGGTGTTTCAAAGTCTATAAACAATCGGGTGCAAAGGGCTTGAACTGTTCTCAGTTTAAGACTTGAATTATTCACAGAAATATCTTAGAGTTCGAAAACAGTTTCACAAATTATAAAAAGATTCCACAAAGCAAACAAAATTAGGAAGAATGTCTGCCGAAAGTTTTTGTCCTTTAGCAACAAAAAACGGACGATAGTTTGTATGGTAGCTATGCGATATATCGGTACGATGCGGCTTGTTCATGTGTGCCAAGTTTCATCAGTATAGCCCTAAAAATGAGAGACTTGGTTACGTTGCAACAGATGGACGGACATGGCTAGATCTACTCCCCTGGTGATGCTGATACAGAATATATAAACTATAGGTCGGAGATGTCTGCCAAGTTGCGGTGCAAATTCTTGGCCAAAATTGTCTACCCTCTGCAAGGGTTGAATATTATATACAAGTCGGTATTGCCCCTTAAAACCAAGAAAATTTGTATAAACCAATCATTCTTAGTAGACACAAAGTTTGTATTATTCTACGATATGTTGTAATACTCTGAAAAGGGGAACCACGACAGGGTCTGCATCTTTAATGATCTGTATTACTTATTAATGTGTAATAATCAATTAGCTGGAAATATTGTACAAATCTTTTTATCTAGAAAAATATATACTCGTACATATATACACAAAGCATGTGCTTTAAGTTTCTATAGTGAGATAGGGTAATATATATAATACTTTCTAACAGTAAGAGTTCTTCTTCTTTAAAAGCTGCTCAAAGTATACTCTTGCGGTACAGTTGTGCACGCGTTGTCTAACATAGCACGGTACACCCTACTTCAACTAAAAACGATATCAGTCAGGTCGCAGCTCCCTCGGGTAAGGGCGCGGGTGTGAACTCGAAATCGGGCCAAGGGGTGCGGGATTGATAGGCGACCTAATCAGAAGTAATTCGGTAAATTAAACAAACAGGGTGGCAAGCGGGCAGATGCCGAGGATTCAGTTATAGCCATAAACTAGGCAATACATACATATAGCTGGGTACATTTACAGATGTGGGTGTACAAATGAGTGTGTATTCAGTCAGAGATATGGCATATCCAGGAGTGGTGGAGCATATGGGCGCAAAAAAAAGTAACTAAAACCACATCCGATTTACGATAGAGATTAATTTGAAATCATATAGAAAATTTCGTAAAGTTCTTTTACCATATACCCTATGTACAAACATATTCCGTATATATCATAGGACTGGAGTTGTGGCTAACCTGGAACTGGAGTTGGGAGACTAGAGAGGGTGGAGGATGAGGCATAGACAAGCTGCCTGCTGCTTATCTGCGTACGCAACATAATGTGGCAGCAGGTAAAAGTTGATAAGGCAACATTGTCGTCGTCGTTGTCGTAGTTGTTGCCACAAGGCGGCAGCAACAAGCGGGCAGAGTCAGGGGCCGCAGCCATAGATAAGCTAACTCCGCCTGACGGTGCTGCTCCTGGGTTGAGTTGGCTGCCTGTGCTTATCACAATTTAAATATTAATTTAGGGATATGGGCGAGAGAATATTTGACGTGCAACCGATGCCGCAGCCGATGGCGATGGCGATGCCGTTTGCTTATCGCCGCCTGCAAACAGCGCGAGCAAACAGCAAACGATATGGCACACAAATTTTCCCACATACTATATAGCTTATATACCTATTCGTATATACACCTCAACCTTATGTGTATGTGGAGTACAACTAACGCTGGCTGCAAACCGGAAATGCTGCAGCTACAACTTGGAAATGGGCGCAGGCAGTTGGTCGACTTATCTGACGATGCCACGCGGGCCCTGTTAACCAGGTTGCAATGTGTTTTCTTGCATCGTTTGCTCAACTCACCGACGACTTGATTCGCTCATTGTGCCTCGCCGAGGCACCGGTGTCAACGTTTCCTTCGTCATCGCTAATTTTTCGGTTCTTCAATGTCGTAATCTGCTTGCGTAGTGCGGCAATCTGTTGGTCAAAGATGAGACATTAGCAAAAGTGCTTCGCTTCGATTGCTGTTGTTGCCAGTTGCAAGTTGTTGGGGCGTGCAGGAAACCGGGACAGGAAGTCCTACAAGTGCACTGTGTGCAACTGCAGCTTGCTGCAAGGCAGCTGGCACACACACGCACAGAAGCGCATTCCTTAAACCTGCCACAACAACTGCAATAGACAACAGCAGCAGCAACAACAACAATAGTGGGGTTCTCCCACCCTTCTCACCACCACCGCCACCACGCACCTCACGATCTTTATCCTCGCATGCCTTGTCCAGCTGCTCCTTTTGCAATTGCGTCTCAGTGAGCAGTTCCAAGGCCGTCTTGGTGTTTACCTCATCTCCGCGATACTCGTCATCGCCGGGTCCAGCCGTATCGGCCAACACCTCCTGGGCCAGATTCGTCAGTTGTCCTTTGATGGTGTTCAGGCTGTTGTTTAGCCACGACATGCTGCCTGCTGTCTTTGTGCCGCTATTGCGTGCTCCTTTGCACAATGTCCTTTATTTGCCTTAGCCGTATGTGTCTTAAATTAATAAAAAAACTAATTAAATATTTTGCGTGGCACAAGAGCTGCTTCAGCTGATTATTGTTATTGTCATCGTGGCTATCGATAGACCCTCATTCGATATATCGCCACCGCATGCATGCCAAATTGCTCGATGCTGTGAAATACGGGCATAGCGACAAATCTCCGACCAGTACGAACGCTGCTCTTTTCTGGTGGAGATATTTCGTTTATAAAAAGTCCTACACTCATGGTCAGATGAATATTAATATTATTGACCCTTAGAAAAGTGTTAAAACAAAGCTTTGTGCAAATACTATATTTTTGCTATGAAGTGACACTTTTTTACTACAAAAAATGAGAAAAATTCAAAAATATAAGGACACGATAAAAAAGAAAAATGTGTTATCAGCATATTCATACTTATCATTTGCATCTTGTGCAAAATTAAGTAACTGAAATAAATGTTAATTTTCGAACCTGGTGAAATAAGCAGCGCAGGGACAATATTATATAAATATAATATATCTTAGATGTTCGAATTTGTTTGTTTAGAAACTATTCTAATAGCTTGATCATGGAAAATGATGGTCTACTGGCCAAAATCAACATATGTATATCCGCACGGGGATATTTGTTGTTTGTTTATAGGCGGAGATTAGTCACTTGGAGAAACATATGTCGATTTACAAAAAGGAGGTATTTAAATATCCTACCACAAATGTTCCATATCCCAAAGGATGGTAACTTGAAAGAAATTTTAGGATTTTAATGCCATAATTACCAACGGATGCTATAATTACCCACAAGGTATATTCCTCAGTCCTATCACAAATGTGCTAAAAATATATCCCAAAGGATGTTGACTTAAAAAGAATTTTATGATTTGATGCCATAAATACCAAGAGGTATTTTCAGTGATTATCCGAAATTATTTTCAAGGAAAATCAAGTAGCAAGGAATTTTATGAGTGTGAAACAATAATTTCCCACTGGGCCATTTGTATTTCCTTAATCTATGTGCCGCATTTTATCCACAAGGATGTTTGTAAATCCTTTGTTGAACGTGGTACTTGAATTTCTCTAAATTCCAAGTGTTGGTTGTGATCCTAGCTTAATGCATAGTCAATTCATAAACCTTGAGGTGAAGTTGAAACCCGATACGCAGTCTATAGTTTCTACAATAAATCCTCAAGAAATGTTATTTACCGAAAGGGTTAGCTAGACAATGCTTTATTAAGATAACTAAATGAAAAACAATTTGGAGTTGCAAATTAGTCTCGCACATCTCAGACATCAGTCAACCGAGTCCTCCTTGGACTCGACAATGCGAATTACAATGGGTATGTCCTCGATTTTGGTGGGGTTAGTGATTGAATGGGTGAACGGCTCTACACACTCCTTTTGGAATTGGCCCCACTTGCGTGTGTTGATGTAGTCCTGAAAGAGAGACTCGCGCGAAGGTAGACATCGATCAAGATAGAAACGCATACGCTGCCACATATTCCCGGGATTCTGTTCTTCCTCCATCAGCCAATAGGACGGCAGCAACAGGCACTGTACGGTGGTTCGAGCCATGACCACGCGATAGTCGCACTTCTCGCCCACACCGAAAAGGCCACCAAAGCACATTGAGCCAATGTCAACGAACTGTGTCGTAAAATCGTCAACCTAAGAACCAGAAGTATCGCAGTCGATTATTGTATCGAACGTATCGATATCCCGCCTATGATGATATTTACCCTGGTCTTCGATTTCTTTCTCGAAGACGTCGATTCCTTGGAGCTACCAGATGATGCTGTGAATATTTCCGATTCCTCTGATTCACACTCAACATTCTCCTCCTCGAGCTTCACCGAGGCAAGCTTGCGAGCCATCAACAAACTCTCCTTCTGCTTCCAAATTTCCGTTTTCTCCTTACTCTTTCGCAGCGAATCACGGGGACTTGGCGTTTTAGCCGGGCTGTATCCATAGCCGTAGTCATCGTAGTCATATTCCCCCTCCCAATCATCGAAATCGTCAACGAGATCACTCGTCGTAGATTTCCTAGCCGTTATAGATTTACGTATTGAATGGCGATGCACTTCCACTTTCTCTTCCACAACCGGCGCATTCAGCTTCTGTCTTAGCATTTCACAGCCCAGTTCGATTTTTGCCAACTCCGCCTTACGTTTCTGCAAGGGTTTCACATACATGAGTCTCTATACCGAGGGTATCTATGAAACACAGTCTCCTACCATTTTCTTCTTTTTAGTATGTTCAGCATCTTCGAGGGACGAACTCGAACGCAATATTTCACGCACATCAAATGTATCGCCCTTTTCATCCTCTATGTCGCTGTCGCTCTCCTCTGCGACAGCATCCACCAGCTCATAGCTCGGTTGTCCCTTCACTTGGGTCACCTACAGGGGGGTTACCATATATACAATATGTTCTCACAAACATCGATTGATTAACTTACCCTCACGTGGAGACACTGAAGCAGAACGCACTCCCCGCTCAAAACGAAGTATACGTGATTCACATTATCTTTACTGTCCGGAAATATTGTATCTAGTGGATCATATTGACGCAAGATCCCGAACTTACAAGCACTGACAATCTAAAAACAAAGCGAGTGCATCATATACACATGTATAATAATATAATTTACATAATATATAACTCATCCACCCCGCCCCACCTGCGCATTGTTCATGTACTTCAAATAACTGAGAGCTGCAACGGCTTTCTTCTTCTCAACCCAAACCTTCCATAAGTAGGGCATCAAGATCTCCCTGAACTCCGGGTCGTCCAGCACAAGAATTTCGCATTGAGCTAAGCAGATATCGCGTAAGATACTTAACTCACCTAATATAGAATACTATGTTGCATACTTAACGCCTTGAAGGTGTTCGCTCTGAGGTCAGACTCAAGCATTTCAACGTCTCCAATCCAATCTCCGGGCCCACAAAAGGCTTCAGGTTTCTGCTCAAAACTTTTTGTTATCTACGAAAAATTTAGGCAAATTGTAAGTAGGTGCGACCTGCTGATACCCTTTGCTGTTAGAGGGTACTTGAATCGGTCACCTTGTTAAATATTCTTCTAGACATCTCGATTTCTCCGCTTACTACGAAATAGACAAACAGTGGGGAGTCGCCCTCCTTCATGAGCACACGATTCATTGCGATCGTCATTAAGCGCAAGTGCGGCACCAGACGAGCTCTTAATTTCTGTCGGATAAATATAGATTATCGATTTGCATTGAACATATATATTTCAAATCTGCTTTCGAACAGGTGGAATTTGATTGAAGCATCCAAGACCGGCGATAATTAAACAAAGTTTCCTTCTCTCCTCAATGGTCCGATGCTGATGCGGAGCGACCAACATGGCTTTTTGCTGTGTACATATAGATCAGTATTTGGTTATGGACCAACAAAGAAAAGGAATGTGGAGAAGAAAAGCAAAATTAAGAAGATAAAGAAGATGAGGAAGATGATGATGATGCTTACGTCATTGGTCAAGATACCAGTCTTGTGCTTCTTGCGCACCAACATGGCCACATTCTTCTTCACATTCATCGTGATGCCCGCCTGCTCCGTATCGCCGATCCATAGTACGTTGGCCACCGCCATTCGGAGCAGTCTCTTGAACCGCAGCTTGGCGGTCTTCTTGCGGAGCATCTCATCTCCGACCTTGGTGCGCTTCGACATGGTTGCTGTACTTAGTGCCTTCTGTGCTTAGGATTGTTATTTATTTTTTTTTTTGTATTTCAGCTCGAATTGTGTGTTGACTGTGACTGTTAGTTAACTCCTGGAGATGTCTATCAGAAGGTCTACTATGAAGACGAAACAATTTCGAAAGCATGTCAGAAAATCATGATGAATTTATAAAATGAAGTGAGTTGAATTCAATTACTATCAAAATCCAAAAGATTTCTGAAAGTTTGGTTGCGATCGAATAATTAACTTACAAGTTATTCAGGAAATAAATTGAACGTTGCAAAGAATTCCAAGGCGCCCCTGCAATGTATGCAATACAAAATAGACTTAAGATCGTAACTTTGTAACTCACTCAACTTGAGTGACACCCCGTTGAGTGTGCACTTGAACCACCCCAGCTTGCAGCGCTGCATAAAAGCTCTGTGCAAGCTTTGGGACAAAGCCCCTCTTCGCTGGCTTGGGACACCCTTACGGCGTAAGAAATGTGGTGAGTTTGGTGAGTTTAGTGAGTGACTTCCCCGCCGAGTGCAAAACGCGAGTGTGCAGCCAGAGAGACAGAGTGAGTGGGAGAGCTTCCACTCGAGTCTAGCCAGGCTGTTGAGCTGTTCATTTGGATGCTTAGCGATGTCTCCGTTGCTTCGCCAACGACAGTTCATTACGTTTTCGGTTCTCAAGGATTCGCGATGGCCCCGTGCGGCAGCTCGCAAAACTGAGACTCAGAAACACTCGCACTGAATTTGCGTCTTTCACAGTCTTCACAGTTCTCGCGTTGGTCTCGAATCATCGCAGCTCGTGTTGTCTTGTCTTGTTTTTTTTTTTTTAATCCGCGCCAGCAGCCGGAATGCGGTTAAGACCGTAAGACAAGAGCGGAACCCGGAAAGAGTTATCAAACTATAGAAACTACAGAAATTACAGCATTAAAATGCCAAATAAATGAGAAACTGCGAAAGTTGCGCGCGTTAATTATATAGCAGACTTTGAAGTTAAAGTTCGTGTTCTCATTGTCTTTTATAATTGTTGATTTTTTTTTGGTGCAATATTTTTTGTGTGCAAGTGACGATGATGTGACGCTGATGATGATGGTGATGCTGTGATGTGCCCAACGCGCGAGAGGATTAAGCACAATTCAAAACTAACAACTGGTGCAACTAATCGCATTAAAGCACCCTTTGGAATACGAGTTGGTACAGCTCATCCGCACGCACTCAATTTAACGAGGTGAGCGAAAAAGTTTGATATTCCGTTTCACCACTTCTGACAGTTCGAATCAAAATGCAAATAATGCACAGCCAGGGGGAGGGGTAAGAGGAGGTACCACAAAAAAATGTGTGAAAAGTGCGAAAGTGAATGTGATGGAAGGGAAGTGGGTAGAGTGGGGAAGGGGAAGGGGAAAAGGGGAAGGGTATTGCAAATCAACTAACTTGGAGTAGGATTTATCCACTTGGCGCTGCATCCTTTCGCTCTCAGTTTCGCAGTTCCGCTCCGGTTTTTTGTTATTCCCCATTTCCTCACTTTGCATTTCTGCCACCGGATATTTAACCAGGTGCCTGCCGGTTGCCCCTTTGGCACTGTTTGCCACCATTATCCTGCCATTATACTCGCTTATCTGTCGTTATCCGGCACACACCCCCCTCCTCCCTCCTCCCTCCGCCCTGTGCTTAGCATAAAATGCTGATTTCATTGAAATCCTCCCGAGAAATAAGCCACTCATAAACTAAGCCAAGCACAAATCCATCGCCTTAATGGATAAATCAGTCGCTTCAGGCGCAAGTCCTTAGACTCCTGAGGTACCCCTTTAGGGCCCTTGCCCCTCTACCGCATGCCCGATGCCGCCCAGAGTTGACGGCGTTGCGTGTAATTAAGCGTGAAATTAAATGGCCTTTGCTCCGCTTATCCGATTGCGGATAAAAACGCCAACGTAGACAAATGGGAGCGTGTTGTGGAAGCGTGTGATTTGTATTATGAAAGATTTTTCCAACAATTTGAACTCCGATTAATAACAAAACAAAACTCTTAACGGGCAGTCAAAGTGATGGTTATGTTTTTGACAACCAGATTATAGGTTTATATCCTTCTATAGAGTGTGAGGCTATAGTCGCACTAACGATATTTTCAAGTTAATCGATATGTTTGTAGATCTATGTATACTTATGTATCGATAGGTTAGTTTAGATAAAGTATTTTGTGATGCATCGATGAGGGGAAATAAAGAAAGGAAATCGAAATATCTTTGACTTTTAGAGGATCGAGATGTGAGATTATATTGTATATCATATCAAATCATATAATATCGTATCATATCATATCATTTCATTTAACCAAAGCTTGAATGGGTGTCTTGGGAACATTATAAAATTAAAATGGGTTTGAGCAACGTTTTTGGCAATGGAAAACCCTTATCTGATTAAGAAGTAAAAAACTGTTCAGTGAATTCTTAACTTATTCAATGAACCGAAATAGAAATTTTATTTTCATTATAAGCCCAACTCAAAGTTAAGAGTCTCAACTTCAATGGAGCTTAACTAACGGCACATTCGACCTTAAGTTAAATTCGATTTGCTCGCTTGCAAGCAATTGCATAGATTATAATTCCTTTCAATTTCGAGTGACTAGCTTTAAGTTACGGTAAATCCAATAAAAAAAAAGCCGACAGACCGTCGTCGTCGACCGCATTAAAGGCACGCCCACAAAGCTCTTTTGCTGTCCGCCTACTAACTCATCCTCATCCTTTTCCACGCAATTGCCAAGAAAAGGAACGTAGTTTTTTCCGTCTTTGTTTCCTCCCTCAGCCTCCCTCTCAAGCTCTCTCTCTGTCTTTCTCTCTGTGTCGCCCATAGCCTGGGGAAATTTTTTTAACTACCTTCTTCGCGAACTTCTGACAAATGTTTTTGCTATGTTGCTTGCAACATTGCGTCAGACTGCTGAACCAACAGATGCTCTGCGAGGTCTTAAGCCATTTGAATACACATTTTTTTGTGCGGCATTATCTACGGGAAGTCAAAGGGTCCCACACATTGTTGAGTGATTAATGCTGTGTACAGGGCCATAATGAAAGCTATATGTATCTGTGTATGTCTGTGTGTCTGTGTGTGTGTGGGTGTAAGTTGGTTCCAATTGTTTTTACACGTTCGCAATCGCCACATCAGAAATATCATTTTCATCCTTGCAACAACTGCAAAAACGGCGACAGGGGTCGATACCATTGCAATGAATGGATTGAAGTTTTTGTCGAAAGATACAAGGTTGTGTGAGTGTGTGTCTGCGTGTGTGTGTGTGTGTGTGTGTCGGATATATGACCCGTGTTTTTCGCCCAATAAATATGAAAGTAAATTCCGAGTCGGCGACAACACGATGCAACAATTAATTATGGAAATACATATATGGCAACACATGGCAATTAAATATTTACCAATCGAGAGAGAAAGTTCAAGGATTACAAATTCAGAATTAAGAACCAAAAAACCAACGAACGAACACGACAAAATCAAAAAGAAATTCACTTTGCATAATTCTAATTGAATTGAATTAAATTCCAATTAAATATGTTTGCTCGACTAGAAGCCGTATTAATAAATAAAAACACCAAAGCCCGAAAGGCAGCCCGAAAAAAGTTCCATCTGGCTAACTCCCCTCTCCTCTGTTAATTCTCCTCTTCTGCCCCAGTGAAACAGAAATCAAATATGCACTTTGTAAAGCCCACAAAGAACTCATTGTTGGTAATTAGCAGAGCGAGTTTTCAATTCTTCTTCGTGGGAATTTCCAAATTCGTGAGAAATTTATTCAATCTTTCCAATTGACTCAAGCTTAGCTGCGCTGAGCTCCAATCCCCAACCTCCCATTAACCTAAAAAAGCCTCTTTAACTCGGGATTACAAAACGGAATCCGGAATATGTCAGCTCGGCCAGTTTGGAGTTTTGGAGGGTGTTAGCATACATACTCGCCTCTGAGTGTAGGTCTATAAAAATGATATATGTATGTTGTACCACAGATGTGCGCGCGGGCACAAAAGACTCGATGGGGAAGAGAAAAGTTGGTCGAGTCAGTCAGGAAAGTCGTAATCCTTAAAATGTCAAGCGGTTGCCGGCGCCAGAAGAAGAACTTTCTAATCTGAATCATACGCAAAGTAGAAGAATTCGGTGTAATAAACACGGCGGGTGGGCAGTGGAGGGATGCCGGAGTGGAGGGATTGGAGCGATGGGAAGCGACCATAGGGGGGTCGTAGCCAAAAAATGTATACAAGCCTCGGCTCGTAATGCGTAGAAAACAAAGCAAAGCACGTTTTGCACTCAATGGGGCACAGCAGGTGCTGCACTAACCCCTAGACCTCCACCTCCACCCTCCTTTCCCCCCTCCCAGACACACTGCCAGAGCCAGCGTTAGCGCCAGTGGCAGTTCCAGTTCCAGATTGTGTGATTCAGGGGTTAGACGCGTATGCTTGGCAGCGTTAAGCGTTAAGAGCTAGTTAGTCAAAGTCAGGTAAGACGCGGCAAGAAGAAGAGAAAGAAGAAGCCAGGCCAGAACAAGCAAATGATGAACAAGCTGTGCGTGGAGAGGGGCGCCTGGAAGGGGTTTTGGGGCGTGGACTAAGCCGCTGTAGGGACTGGCTAAATAAAAGAAAGCAACACTGCCTCCCCCTCCCCCTCCCTCTCTGTTCTCCTCATTCCCCCTCCGCGCAAAAAGACGTGACAGTCTGCTGCTTGGAGTCTTCGCTAATGTTCTTGTGCTTATTCCTGGGGAGGCCAACATGGGCATAATGATGACAATCATAAGCAGCATAAGCAGTGAGATGATAGAGATGATCATAATGATGTAGATGATGATGCTGATGATGATGAAGATGATGATGTTGATTATGTTGCGGCTGATGTTGATACTGCTATTGAGATGCTGATGATGCGGACGATGATGATTGTAGAGAGAGAATTTCATAAAATGAAAATTTTCTGCTGTACAAGCGTCGCCATGGAGCTCATTTGACTTTTATTGCCGCCGTGTGTGTGTTGGCGTGTGCGTGTGTGTGTGTGTGTTTGTGTTTGTTATGACAAAATCCTGCCCGCCATTCCGGTGCGTCCTTCAAGTGCAATTAGAATACGCAAAGCTTTAAGCCTTTCACCCATAAGGACTTCCTTCCTGCCTGTGCCCCTTCTCTGTCCCCTCTGCTCCCTCTCTGCTCTCTCTCTCTCCGCTCGTTCATCTTCAGTTTAAGCAAATAGTTTCGGGGTCCTTTAAATTATATTCACAACGAATGGCAAAATCAAATGTCAACAAGGACAGGCGGGATAAAAACAAAAGGATACAACGACACAACAAATAAGCAGAGAGAAACCAAGAGCACAGCAAAAACAACAGCAACTACAACAGCAACAACAACAGCAGCAACTACAGCAGCAACAACAAAAGCAGCAAAAAAATGGCCCAAAGACGAGAATGTCAGGCAGAAAAGAGAACAGCAACAACAACTTCACTAATATAATATTTATTACGGTGATTATGTCGTGAGCCAAGGGCAAACTG
This sequence comes from Zaprionus africanus, assembly GCA_018151435.1. Lineage (NCBI taxonomy): Eukaryota > Metazoa > Arthropoda > Insecta > Diptera > Drosophilidae > Zaprionus > Zaprionus africanus. The sequence goes on from JAECXB010000096.1 coordinate 1,984,749, forward strand.
GTACACCCAACGTCGACGCCCCTCCCCCACCCCCCTCCTCGTCCACGCCCACTGCTACAATCCAAAGTACCCGAACGCCCCGAAACAAAAAGCAAAAAGGAAGTTCACAACCAACAAGAGAAAGAGAGAAATGTAATAAGCAAGTGTGTTAAGCGAAAGGGAAGGCAAACGAATGCGGAAAGGGAAGGGAAGGACAGTGCAAGAGATGAGAGGGAGGTAAAGTCACATAAACTATGATGGACAACGACGACGACGACGACGAGCCAAAGACAGAACTTAGTCAAAAGGCTATCGCCTTAGGAATCAACTTTAATTTCTTTTATTCATCCGCAGTACGTCAATAAAAAACTCGCTTTTAAGTGGACTTTGTTGATAAGTTATCGCACTACGCAACGCTTACTTTGTCCGTCCATATTCTCCCCCTCTCTTTCATTCTTTCTCTGCTAGTTCTGTGCAACCTACGCATCTAATTTCCACTTATGTCAATAGAATTCACGGCATTGTCCTGAACTTCTGAGAACTTGAATATACCATATTCATCTTTGAAGCTGTAAACAAAGTGTCAAATTTAGCTTTCTCCCCGACTTGGATACCACCAAACTTGCTTAGTTTTCTATGGATGACAGACATGTGTCCTCATTTTTAGGTACAATGTATCCCTGACAAAATGTGTGTTCCTTGCGAAGTAAACTATTTTCAGCTATACTGTTTTTATTAGCCATAACCTTAGTCATGTAAGAAATGCTAGCAATACGATTCCTGATTCTATCCTACCATTTATGCTTATCTAAACAGCTTAAGTTATATAATCTATATTTTACTAGCCATAAATATGGACACTCAAATTCTCAACATTACCTAATCCACACAAGACTATCCTACTTTAACCTAGTCCCATTTGGCGCTATCAAACCTCAAACAACCAAAATTTGTTTTACCTATTTTATAACCCCAACCACAATTATGAATTCCACCGAGTCTCATCCTAGCTCTCAATTCTTTATACTTTCAGTACTTCAAAGAGTTCCAACGAGTCCAGCATATTGAGAATACTATATAGTCAATGCTGGTCGCACTGCCACGAATAGTCGGAGGCAGATTTACGTTTTGGGAGTAAAATGAAGGTTTCTGACTCGCACAGGCCAGATTATCAGAGTCACGTTGTCCCCTGCAAAGGATGAGGCGTTCAAGAGTAATTAGCCCATCACTAGCATCTGCAACTGCAATCGCAGCGCCAACGCTCTCACAGCTCCATCGTTCGGTGCTCAGACCGAGCCTCAGATTGAAGCAGGTTCACACACGCAGCCAGAGCCGGAGCCGGAGTCGAAGTCGGAAACATTGTCTAAACTTTATAGGACTGATTGTTGTTGTGTCTGCGATTGGATCACTGTTTCCTGTTGTTCTCGGTAAGTAGGGAGAGGAAAAGCTGAGGATTTTATTACACAGAGAAGAAGATATGATAAAATTATACTTAGTTATGAGGTTCCTTACACCATCAACAAAGAACCGTCAGCACCCTTCAATAATACCTGATTTGATTACAATCTATGCAGTTGAGTTAGCTGCTCCAAAATAATCCCGTCAAATAATACCATATTCATTGCCGACTTTCAAGTGTATTGCGAATTCATGAAGCGAAGTTCACACAGACTTACACAGAGGGAGAGAGAGTCAGAAGACCGAGACAAACATAGAGCTCTAGCAAGAAAAGAACAGTCGAGTGTGCTTGACTGTGATATACCCGCTTCCCTTTTACCACTTTGTTTTTTTAAATATACAACCTTTATATTTTGCGCATTTTGTGTTGCATACTTCACAGGGATTACTTTAAAAATAAGCACATTTTTATATTTATTTCATTAATAACTTATATATTTATGTTTTTTTTTATATTTTGACGCATATATTTATTAGAAGGTTTTGCCACGCCTCCTGCCCGTTACATTTTCGTATTTTCGGTTGGCACAAAGTCAAAATACCCTTCAACCTCATGAGTAGCGAGTATATAAAGAGAGAGACATACACACAGACATTCTCGACTTTGACTCGTGGGGGGATTATGCTGAATGAGCAGAGCATAAACACAATAATAAATCTGGGTGCAGTAAGACGAGTAATTATAGTTTATGACTCGACTAAGCCGGCAGCTTTCGCTTTCCCTCTCGCTCTCTCGCAATGAGAGGATGCGTCTCATTCACCATCTTTTTCTGCTTCACTCGCCCCGTGCCAAGTGACTGACAAATTGCGGAATACGAGAGGAATCAACAATGGACGAAAACTTAATGAATAAATAATATTTACGAGGGCAAACTTTCTTCAACTCTTTCTCCTTCTCGACAGGCACCACGACTGCAGCGGCGGCGCCTTCCACCATTGAGAGCGAGCAGACCAACAATAATAACAACAACACGGAGAACAGCTTCTATTTTGATGAGTACAATAACAACTCAAGAACAATATCATTTGTTGGGGCCAGCGCGACGGCCACAAGTTCCGCCGTATTCCCCATGACGTCGCTCGACCAACTGTCGACGACAACAGGACGCACGGTGAATGCATCAATGAAAGCTGAGCTCGCTGGAAGCACAACGATCCGAAGTTTTAACACAAGTCAATCGGATCCAGCGACTGCCACCAAGTCGGCAACTTCGGCAACGTCGGTATCGATAGCTACGACGACGACCAAGAGTGCTCGAAGCCCGGCCAAACAACCCAACGACTCAGCACGATCCAGAAATCACTGGACTTACGGAGGCACCGGCGATGCGGAACGATCGCGCACTTTTCGCAACAAGTTCCATCATGAGAACCACTATGGACCCTTTTTCGAGGAGCCATCGAACCAAATCGATCCCGGCAAGACTCTCGTCTCCGCCGTACATCTCTTTACCGAAGCGGTACTCAATTGTCGCGTCGGCATGCTAAAGGACAAAACGGTGAGTCTTCTCGGTTATCGCTAGATCTGTTGGGAGAGAAGTTCGATTATAAAACTCTATTGTAGGTCATGTGGGTGCGACGCACCACAGAGAAGGTCTCACTGCTGACGGTGGGCAATGTGACCTACAGTGGGGATCCTCGCATACGAGTCAAGTTTCAATATCCCAACAATTGGCGATTGCTGATCAACCCCACGCAGCGGGAAGATGCCGGCATCTATATGTGTCAGGTTTCAACGCATCCTCCACGAGTCTTTGCCACAAATCTAACTATACTGGGTAAGAAGACAACAAATATTGTTAGCCTTTTATATAAACAATAGCAAAATCAATAGGTGTCTAACTCTTTTATCCCTCTCTCTCTCTCCATCGCCAGAGCCCCCTCTACGCATAATCGATGAGCACGAACGAGACGTTGGTGATCGGTATTACAAGTCGGGTAGCACCGTCGATCTGCAGTGCCAAATATCTCGCAATTTCTACTTGAAAGAGCATGACAGCATATTCAAGTCCGTCGAACCAACTATTGTGAAACCCCTCAAGTTGAATGAGACTAGTGAAAAGAACCTTCACCTTAACCTAAATCTCATAGGCGATGCCAACCAAACTCACTTGACATATTCCAGCCAAGAGCTTGAAAAACACTTCAATAGCTTCATCTCCTGGGCCAAGGATGAGGAACCCTTGCATGCACAGACCAATAGGCGATTCAGGTAAGTCTAGGACCCAGAGATACTTATGTATTTGTTGAGTAACAAATGTTATGCAATATAAAACTGTTCTTTGCGTTCGCAGTATTTCCGACATGTGGCTAACTAGTCGCATTTCCATCGCAGATGCCAAGCTCTCCGATAGCGGAAACTATTCATGTTCACTCGGTCGACTTTTTACGGTTATCGTACAAGTTCAAGTACTCACAGGTAGGATGCTATAGCGGCGTACATTATATCTACTATATTTATTCCTATCTTTCAGGTGAACTACCCGCTGCAGTCCAACATAATTTAGCACGAAGAGCAGCCAGCTGCTCTGCATCATCCTGGAGTCTATTCCTCGTTGTGATTTGCTTCTACGTTCTCTCGAGTCAGTTCCAAAACATCCGATATTGATGAGGAATTGACATCGGCACTTAACCTTCCGTGACCATTATCCAATGCAAAGAAACGTACACTCCAAGCAACAAGTTCGATGAGTCCAAAAGATTAGAAACGGAAGTAAACCAAACTATTCGTATACATCTATAACGAAACATACATATATACATATAAATATATGCATAGGATTTTCTATATCAATTTACACGACTTCCATTCGCATTCCTCTCGATAATGTTAACATTAAGTAAAGTTGAATATATATTTCTATATATATTTATTATTTTTTTCTTGTAGAATTCCCCGACAAAATATCAGTTTAAGAACTTGCCCAACTTTCTTATGTATACATACCATATTATATTATAATGTCTTAAAGAACAAATATCGAAATTGTAAAAAAAAAGAAAAGAGAAAATTATTTATTGTTCCGTTGGGTGTGTAAGTCAGAGTTTAACTAACACTTACACACATGCAATTTTTTTTTTGTGCTTTGGCCGATTAGTATGTTTGTAAATATTGTATAATGACAAAGATCGGGGTGGTCTACCCTGCCTACCTTACATAATCCTTGCATTTCAGTCCGCACTCCAACTAGCCCAATTGCAATGTACGACACACACACATTTCGGACAAATGATTGTATATGAATTATTATTATTACATTATTGTATAGTTAAAACAATTTCAATTGATTTGTATGCATCACTTAGATAACGGTAATCTCTACTCGGGTGAATCAAAGTTACTTTCCACACCATGAATATTGTTAAATTGCGGTAACTATGAATTGTCATGATTGTCATGCTATATATTACAAGTAAATCAAAATACATACTTCAAATAAAAGAACCGTTTCGACGACAAGTTTACTGTATTCATCAAAAATGCCAAAACATTAAGTACGAAAGTTTTCGCAATCAACTTTGGCGGGTCTACCTTGGCCATAGTTTCAAAACTCCAGGGTGGCAAACGCAGTGTTGCGCAGTGTGTGGGGAAAAAGTTTAGAAGTTGCGGGCAGCAAAACTTTTGCTAATAATTTAGTACGCTTTGGTCGGGGGAATATTTCGAAATATTTATGTCCCTACTGTGCTAAAAATAATGAATAACAAAAATAGAAAACATTTATAACATAAACCTTAATTCAAGTTAACTTTCAAGAGTTGAGCTGCATATCGCGCTCAACTTATATTCAACAGCTGGCCGGCCGGCAGCTATCGATAGTCGTGCCAACTGTGGCGCATCGCATCGATATGCCGATCGATACTTGTGCAGCATATCGCATACTTATTTATAGCACGAATTTTTTATTTTCTTTTTGTTTAAACATATACATAACAACATTAGACACTTAATTTTACATACGAATAATTTTTATTTCCAACCAAAAGACTGCAACGCATTAAAAGTGAGTTTAAAACGTGTGCAAATTAAGTGTGTGTTTTAAATATATCCCCTTGGCTTTTTGCATTGCCCCCACCGCCGAGTGATAAGATTCAATGATGTACATAATAAGCGTACCTATATGCAGTATATACACGTAGCTGTATATATGTACATATATGTTTCTCTGTATTAGTGCATTGCCTGCGTACATACATACATACGTACATATGCTATGCCTAAATGCCGCATTCCCTTACGCCCCCACATTGAAAGACAAATAGGCGCTCCGCTGCCCATTGGAACGATGTCTCAATGGAAATGCTTAAAGATTATTTATCGATGGGAAAAACAATTGTTTTTGCCACTTGTTCTGTCTCTCACTTGTCTGACTCTGACTTCACCTTGACTAAAGTACACGAGGGCAATGCAAAAGTACCAACAACAACAACAGAAATAGCCTGCATGATAACAGTGGCAAGAACACAAAAAAAAATAAAAACAAAAAACATTAACATGCAAACGATTTCCCACAGTTTTCATCCCACAAGCATCGTCAATTGCCAGAGCGAAAATGTTGAATCTACGTAACGTCTGGTCTGTGGGCAATAACACCGGCCTCATCGCTATCAGGTGAGTGGGAACTGGAACTGCAGGTGCACGAAATCGTATACTAAATAAAGTTAAGATATATCCGAATGAGATAAGGAAGTAAATGAGATATTTATGATATGTGTATATTTATAGTTCAATTTATTTATTAATTGTCGTCGACTCAAAGATAAAAATATATCATTTAATTTGAATTGAAATTCCAATAAAATATAATATCACATAATATATGCATATATTTATTATGAATATTAAACAAACTGAACTCCTTTCGATAGTTCAAGGTACTTCCGATAATAATATTGTGGTACAGCATGAATTCGTACTGGACACTTAAATGACAAGTTTCTTATCGATATTTTTTCGCAAATCCCTTGATATTTCATGTACTGTCTCTCGTGTCCTATTTCAGATCGATCTCTACGACTGCCAGCTGCAAGGATTCGGAATCATGGTTCTCCAAGCTGTTGGTCCGCAAGATCGAGCCCACCAAGGAGTCGCACAGTCGCATGCTGAGCGACAAGGAGATTATATATGCACTGCATACGCATAACGTACGTCCTGATTCCATGGGTGACTATCTGAACAACTAGTGAGTGGACTCTCTCTTGAGAGAGAATATGCCTTCGATAATTATATACTATATTCTAATATTTTTACTTAAATACTAAAATAAAATAGTAAAAATACTGTGGCTCTTATCAACGAGAAGAAGTCGGGACTATCGTGCAATCTGGTTGCCTCATGGACTGTCCAAGTGGGCGACATGGATCAGTGTTTACATTTGTGGAAGTACACTGGCGGTTTCGAGAAGATCGATCAGGCCAAGGAGGATCTATGGAACGATCCGGAATATCTAAAACTAATGAATCAGCGTTCCAAGTTTCTGCGCTCGCGTCACCTGCAATATTTGTTGGCCTTCAGTTATTGGCCACAGATCGAGAGTCGAGAAGGCAAAAACATTTACGAAATGCGGCAAGTTGATAAAGAATAATCTTAAGAAACCCTTTAATAATGTGATCAATACTTGTTTACAGTTCATACCGCCTGACACCTGGCACCATGATTGAGTGGGGCAACAACTGGGCACGTGCCATCAACTTCCGTAAACACAACAACGAAGCATTTGCTGGATTCTTCTCCCAAATTGGTCGACTCTATAACGTGCATCACATTTGGTGTAAGACCTTCGCACTCCACATAAGCATGTGTGAACTGTAGCTCTATCTCTATTTGTAGGTTACAAATCGCTGCAGGATCGTAAGGAGACACGTGAGGCGGCCTGGCGCTCCCCCGGCTGGGATGAGTGCGTCGCATATACCGTGCCATTGATCAGAGAGATGCATTGCCGCGTCTTGGCGCCCACTGAGTTCTCGCCCACACAATAAGATGGCCAAAATCAATATCAACTCTACATATATATACATGTATATATATATAAATACCCCAGACATATTCATATACTTCTAATGTTGGCTCTACAGACCGGCTCTGTGTAATTTGATTTTGAAATGCTGTGAAACATTTTTGAGTAGCAAATTGTGTTATACTTCCCCTGCCACCCCTTATACGCCCTATACGCGATGATTATCCAGTTGAAAACTTGTAAATAATGCCAGAATTCGCATGCTTTCATATTAGCTCTTATTTTGTAAGTTCAAAGTGCATTTCTTTTCTAAAATAAACAAAAACACTGAGTAATTGGAAAACTATAATGAATTCAAAGCGATCAGAATTTATAACTAAACTAAATACATACATATGTTAATGTTATTATGTACGAAGAATAAATTGTGAATGAATTGCATTTGCCATTTGTGTGTTCACGTTTCAGCAGGCACCAAAATATATATACAGATATATCGAGATATATTAGCTTATATGTATGTGATGTTCAGGATAAAACATTGTCAAGTGCGAGATGATCCTTAAGCCAAGCTGAATATAAGCTTAGTGGAGAGAGTTTTTAGGAATCGAACGAGTATACATATGCATGTGTAATGAACCTTACTTTAAGACATGAATCGATTCAAAAATATTCTAGAACGATTAAAACTGAAATAAATAGGAAATATATCATAATCATCTGAGTAAAACTAAGGACAGAGTTGATAAGAATGGCAATACATGAGGATTATGTATATTCTTTCAAGACTTGACTCCAGTCAAAAGATATCCTAGAATGATTTGAACAAAATCAAATTTTACAATTTCAAATGCTGAGTTTGGTAAAAACTAAGGACAGAGCTGATAAGAGTCGTTGAAGTTCCTCTTCTCGATCTTGTGTATGTTTATTGCTTTCTCTGTCTGCGTTTATAGTCGTCTCTTTCGCTTTGGAACTGGGAATAAGTATTGCATGTTTTGGCAGGCAGGCAGACAGGCAGCATGAACCTTACGAGGTGAGACCCTTGTCAATCTGCTGGCGCACAGTCTTTAGATGCTTCTTGCCCTGCAAGTGCTGTTGCAAGATGGATATGTGATTCATGGCCTTGTTGCACAGTTTGCAGTAGTACGACCCGGAGGGCGTACGGTACAAGAGATAGTCATTATTCAAGTCGACGGTAGCTAGCATCGTCTGCTGCTCCAGCTGGGAACTACTGGCAGATCCAGAGCTGTCATCCTCCATCATCTGTTTGCGCAGATTCTTCTGGTGCTTGGCACCGTCCATATGCATTTTTATTTGTGATGCCGACGTTACGCTAATCTTGCATATTTTGCACATCAGACCCTCCGCTAGAACGGCAGTCGTCCCAGCGGATACCTCCTCGGCCTTGGACTTGCGACCATTGGTGGTCATTACCTCGATGGGTCGCGGCTCTTGGCTACTGATGCTGGTGCTGATATTGTCAGTGACATCGCCACGCGGGGACAAGAAGAGTTCCCCAATGCCAAAGCGACCGTCATCGGAAACTCCGGGTTCCGCCTTGGAGCCAGTGCGGACCCAATTGCCCTCTGTGTTGTAGTACCCAGCACCCGAGGGCTTTGAGCGTCGTTGTTCGACTAACTGATGCTTGCGACCCGCGTAATGTTGGCGTGCGTGAGTCTTCGACGTGAGCGCCAAATCGCAGAGGGTACAATGGAATGCATTGGGTCCGGTCGGTCCCTCCTTGACGAGCCGTTTTACCGGGGGTGTCTGCAGTCCGGCCTCCGTATAGTTCTTGGCCAGCCAAGCGCTAATGTGACGGTCGTGCGACTTGGACTCATAGTGGTCCTTGGCACTTTTCATTGAGGTCATTTGCGACTTGCATAATTGACAGGATAATGGCTGAATCAGCTTATTTAGCTCATCGGGATAGCTTTGGTCGCGTCCTTGGAACATGACTACATTATTAGATTCTCCTGCGCCCCCACCAGACCCCGACATTGTTGACGCTGTCAGTGGCGCTGGCGGCTGCACCTCATTAAGTTTCCTCTTGAGTGTTCGCGGTGATGCAACTGGTACGACTGGTATCACATCCTGCGTTGTCGTCTCTCTGTCCCGTCCGGGCGGATGAAAGCGACTACTTCCACTCGACTGGTGTGAGGACACAGGTGGCGAGCTTTCACGTACATCCGCGGACATTATGGCCAACGGTATCTGGTATTCAGTCAGATATTCCGAGCTCATTCCTCTCCTCTGACACGAGCACTGCAAAAAGAAGTCTGAATCTATTTAAAATTGAACTAGGGATGCGCAACTGTCAAGCAAATGCCAACTACGCAGACGCAAAAATTATCGCATCTCGTGTCATCGCTAATGAAGTTTCTAACGGACACAAATCGTAAATCTAAATCGCCAGCTATAAAGTGAATTCTCTAAATAAAAGTCGTTAAGTACAAAAAATTAAACAAAAATTAATTTACAATTTCAAAGAGTTTTTATTTTAAAAAATCAGCTCGTCTTTAAAAATAAGATTTGCAACTCATTTAGTTGTCGGGCAAAGAGCGGATGATGTCCGAATCTCCAGGATCGGTAATGGACATCGTGCACACACGGAAGTATTTACCGCAGGCGGTGCCCAACTCGATGTTGGTGCCACTGTAGTGCTGCACTTCGGTCTTGGCCAACATGGCGTAGTACTCAATCTCAGACTTCCTGTAGGGGTTTAAAAAAATAAACAAGAATCGAATTAGTTGATGCTCCTCTTTGTAAATGTATTCAGCCATTTTCATATTAATTATTGGCTTCAGAAAGAGTCTCTAGTAATAAAAATAATTCGTCATGGAGATCGGGATTACAAAAATCATCATATAACACACTAGTATTAAATCATTACTTCCAACAAGCGGAATTCCTTACCCCAAGTATCCACAACATGTGCGCTTGTCGTCGTTACTGGAACCAGCTGGAGCTGTGCTGAACTGAACTGAGCGGAACGTAGCAATCCGAAATGAACTAGTTCACAATCATATGCATCTTTACGAATACTACTCCATAGTTTCCATCAACACATTTTATTTGATCGGAATCATATTTCTCAGTCAGCGTTAAGCAAGACTCCATATGGTTCCACCAACAACAACAGCAACTAAGCATACTTGGACGTAATGGAAATCTACTTCTCTGTAGTATTTTTTCATTGCAATTTCATTTTCACCATCACTGGAACCACATCTGTTCCATTCTCACCTCAAAGCAGGGGTGTTGCTGGCAATGAGCACCAGTTTAGCCTTGCCCTGACGCAGGGTCTTCAGAGTCTGCTTGTAACCCAGGCAGTATTTGCCGGATTTCATCACCAGCGCCAGACGCGCATTGGTGCTCTCTAAGGCCTTTTTCTGCAAAGCATAATATCAGGTTAGGTTGAGTTCATTCACAATTCCACAGCTCGTTGTTATTTACCTGTTTCTTTACGGCAACCATATTGAACGTTTAAGCGACAAAGTATCTGTATATATGAAAAATAAATTAACTTCATTAGTACACTATTTTAAGTTTTATTTTTGGAAGAGACGAAAATGAAAACACACCCACCTCAGTCGGCTGACGCTGTCAAAAAGAAAGAACAGAGCAAGAAACGGAAACACGCTACCTATGCAAGGGCTGCCAACTGCATTGCTACTTATGGCAGCCCTACATTTGAATTCGATACGATGACTGATAGACGAGTATGACGAATTAGCCAACACTTATCGATTACATGTTAAAACAAAACAAAAGTTATATTCCCACTAATATACATAAATATGAAGAACAGTAAAATCTACTAAATTTTATTAAAAATACGATATCTGAAATGTTGACTGGTAATATCTTTTCACAAATTTTATTAGTTTTATTACTGAAATCGATTACAACTATCCGACACAAACAGTATGACAAGCACGTAAAGTCGTACAACCAGCGCACAAATACATATATGCGCACATATGTTTCTGATCTCGCATGTGCGACAGCATGTGTGTGTGTGCGTGAAATTGTGATATTTTGAATACTCGCACATGTAGCGCAACTGAAGTGTAAACATGCAACGCAGGAAAACTCCGAAATCTGTAAATAAACCACCGCCAATACAGGCAGTACCCAAAAAAACCGCATTTGATGGAGACAACGATATACAATTCGAGTTGGAACTTTGTTGGTGCGTTCAGCAATTGCAAACAGCTCTTGACAGCGGAAAGTTGAGCCAAAAAATTGGTATGTCACACACAAAACAAGTACTTTATGAATATTTGTATCATTAATTGTTATTATAATCCCACAGCGGAGGATACTGCCAAGAACCTAAAAACCCTTACAAGCCAAACGGCGCCTCTAATCAAAAAGCGACAGGTTATGAAGCTCGCGCTGGGAGATTACCGTGCGAAGATGCAGCAGGAGGAAAAGAAAATGCTATTGGGTAAGTGAAACGAATGGAACAATAATAAAATCATATTATTAGGAACACATTTCTAAAAAGGTTAGGAGTACACAGAGAGCCCAGATTATTTACATGCCGGGTACGGTTCTGCAGATATTTGACTTAAAAGTTAATGTGTACTCGCTAGTTTTCTATCTCCTTCTAATGCATGAACTGCGTTTGTTGTCTCTTTCATTCTGGAACTCGCACGAGATTCAGCAGCTCCTCTAACGCTTCTTTTACGTTTCAGCTTCCAAACAAATAAAATTCACACCGGCTGCAGATACAAATAAGAAATCGAGCTTCGTCAAGAAGTCGGCTCTGCTCACATCGGGCGCAGACTTCCGGTTCAATTTTGCCGAACCTGCAGCAGCCTCTGGAAACAATAACAACAATAACGAAGCCGATGTAACCCAAGACAGTGTCCAACAGGCCGTCGCATCGACGGTCACGTCCTCCTCCATCTTTGGCAGCTCTAGCGGAACCCAGTTCAAGTTCAACTTTGCCATCGATGATGGTCCAGACGATATCAATATAGCTGGATTAGCGTTAAAATAGTCTTAAAATGCATTAATACAAAATAAAAACAAAGTTAATCTAATGATAAAGCTCAGAAGTTGTGCCCATTTCAATCGGAATTGAAAGTAAAAGTCATTTCTTTATAAAATAATATATTGAAGACCAGGATGTAAAGCTATCTTTGACATGCAGAGGATAAATACCTTTGTAGGTCTTACGGTGCCTGGAAAGTGTTATAGATACAATACAAATTATTGACGTTAGCCAGATGTTTTATTTAGCAAAAGGTAGACTTGATCTTAGCTCTAGATCCACGATCGGCGTCATCCTGTTCGCATTATTTTTAGAATTCTTAAATACTTTGTTTCTTGTACAACTCAAGAAGTTCAAATCTACAGATATTAAAACTTGTGCTGTGTTTGCGTGCATGTGTGGGTGTGTCTCAATGGAATATGTTTTCTTTTAATATCTTCGACTGGGATCTGTTGTCCTGTTGCCGCCAGTTTGCTGCTGGTAAACCTCAATTGTGTCACCCTCCTCCATTTCCAGTGAAGTCGGTGTATCGTTCTCATTGATCGGCTGTCCGTCGAATCGAAATCTCACGACTTGCATGGAAAGTCCCTGCAGAAGGGATTAAAAATGATATATATATTGTTTGTATGAAGAGTTGGCAAATTATTAGCTATTGTGAATGCCACTTACCGCTCGGTCACAATAGGCATTCATCAGTTTGCGCAACGGCGTGTGTTTTTTTATTTTGAACTGGACGACAGCATTATCCTGACCCAAGACCTTCAAGTTAATATGCTCGGTTTCAGTCTGAAAAGGAAAAAGCAAATTTGTTGTTATACATACGTACATATGTAGAAAAACAATTCCAGAAGTACGTTTTTAGCAGTTTTCCCGCGCTTTTCCACAAAGAAGCCGGCATTTTGAAAATGGCGCCAATTTTCCCGGTTAACACAAGCGGATTGCGTGGGAATCGGATCATTTTTTTCTCAACTTTGTGCAAAACATGTTTCGTTCTTTTGCACGACTGAATTATAAACTTGTGAGTGTGTGTGTTTGCAAATGCACATGTGTGTGGGTGTTCCGTACATCCGCTATTTTAACCGGCTTATTTTGCACAAGCGTAACAAGTATTTACTTTGGATCACATTTGTCCAAGGGATATTCCCAACAATTATTTACCTTTTTTTCCTCACTCATTTTCAAGTGTGATTTAAATTTATTTATACGTTAACGCTGATCAGAAACCAAGAATGTGACAACACAATCAACGTTGTCAGTGAAGTGAATTTGATACAAAAACAGAAGCAACAATAAGCGATAGTTATCGTAGTCGTTCAGATCACGACTCAAGTAAAGTGATCGATGTACTCGATGAACGGAACTTGTTTCGTTCACTTCCTTGGGATCTTCGATAAGCGAAGTGAACAAGCTCGGAAATTGAATATCGCATTTCATTTATTTATCCTGAAAAAAATTGAATCCTCAGATATAAACACAAATGTTCTGAGCTTTATTTTTTGAATAATACGATAATCTTTATTCTATTAAAGGTAATATGAAAAATACTCAATATGGAAGTTATTACTTTTCTATACATAATACACACATATGCAGATGCATGTATAATCTGTCTATATACTTTGTTTTGTTACATTTACAATATTAACTCTATTCTTATGTACACACATTGTTTGTTGATTTTGCTTTGGTTTCATCTCTTTTTGTTTTTTCATGTTGAATTGATTGAATATATATTTTTATTATTAAGTATGTGTGTCCGTACGCTTACACACGACACGCGTACATATGCACCCATACATCTGCACGTCTCGAGCATTTTACATTCAATGTATGTATGTATATTGTTTTTATTGTATTCTCTGATATGCATTTATTTAATTATTAATTGTTACACACATACATGGACATACATATAAGTTGCACATATAAAAGTAACGGAATGAACCAGTTCCGAACTCCGCTAACATTTTAAACTAACGGAAACGGAAGTTCTTTTCTCTAAAGTTGTTCTTGAATTTTGTTTTTCGTTTCTGTGTCCGTTTCGTTTTATTTCAGAACAGGTTGACTTAACATATATGTATGTATGCGTGCGTAAGAGTTCAAGATATAAAGTATAAAGTTTTTTCTTCATATTCGATTAAGCAAAGTTTTTTTTTTAAAAAACGATAAGATAAAAATTGAAATTCGATCGAAAAGATTTTCAACCTGATTATCACACAGATCGTAAACAAAAGGAATCGATTAGAAAAATCTTTTTGAAATTGAATAGTTTTAATTCAAAATATCTTTTTCTCCCTTCTGCACTTACCATACATACACACAGGCAAATTTAGGGAAAGGTACATATATCTAAAATTGGGGTTCACATGTAGTAAGTATCTTTAGTTCGTAATACACATTTAGATGTTGAAAAAGCTTAGCAATTAAATTGAAGTTATCTAAAAATATACAAAAATTACAATCGAAAATGAATTATCGTCTAACTACTTATGTATGTAGATGTTTGTATTTAGTATATATCATCGATCGTCGATACATGCCAATACTTCAAAATGTTTACTACACACACATACATATACTATGTACTAGTGTTTAGAGCAGAGGCGGGCGAGCGGGAGGGTGGCGCACAGACACAGATACACATACATACATTCAGCTTGTCGCGTAGAGCAAAAACATTTCCAGGTATAAAAAAGCGATTTCTTTGGGTTTCGACTTTCTGATAAAACACATTTAATTTATTGTTTTATTTTTTTCTGTTTTTTTTTGTTTGTTAGAAAAAACTTCAGAAGTATAAGTAAGTTTTTGTTTATTAACAATAAATTCCGATAGGTTTCAGCTGAATATATGTAAGTACAGTGATATTTGTATGTATGCGCACTTTAATTTCGCCGCTTTATCGTGTCTGGGCAATATTAGAAAATATATATTTGATACATATAATCGTATTAATATTTTCATGTGTGCATGCAAGGTATGTACATACCTAACCATATAGGGCATATACTTATGTATTGGTAGTATCTGATATTACCCACACTAACAAGAGTTGAGCAATTTCTGGTATTGGTTAACTTAATAAATACTTAGGGATGTAGTCGTCTATCAATATCGTAATTTGTAAGTTGGTTGCATTACTTCAAATATATATACACATACATGTATGTACTATATATCATTATTATTATTGTTGTTGTTGTTGTTGGTAGGTAGGCGGCCTTAATGGTTAAGTATTTGTTCCTTTTTGGTTAAGTTGTTTGTTTGTTTTTATCGTTTTTTTCTCTCATTTTCTGTGGGTCTAACGTACATCGTGCATTGTACATAAGTATGTAAGCATATATGTATGTATGTATGTAAGTATGTTTAGCTGTACTATGTACATTTGTGGGTAGAACCTATAGTGGGGCATACAGAGGCATTTCACGTATTCTTATCTCCCTTACTCTCTCTTTCCATCTCTCTCTTTCTTTCATTCGCACTGTACAGAGTGGCATTTTCAGCCTGACTGTCTTACTTTGGTATCACAATTGGAGAATGCCTATCAAGCAATCGGTCTCTCATTTTGTTATGCTTATAATTAGCGGTACATACATATACTGACAAGCGCCACTGTTCAATTTTCGCATTACATGTTTGCATTTCGAATCAGAGCGGAACTACAATTGGAACTGGAACTGGTGGCAATATGAGTTGTATATAGAGACATATACATATACAGATATATAAACATTGAGAATCAGTATAGTAGATATAATATGGTATATAGCACTGTACATACTCACAAATGATGCGTATATAAGTATGTATATGTTTGTTATTTTCCGTTTTATATATATATTCATACACATTTATATATATATATAAAAGTACAAAATTGTTTTTTTGTGTTTTTTTTTGTTTATCTTTGGTTTTGCATTATGTACTAATTTATCTAAAAGATTTTTGCTTCTTGTGTTCCGTGTCTTGTATTGTGAATGCATATTTTCTTGTATGTCTGTAGGTACTTTGACTTTAGACTACCCTGATCGAAAATCCATCGTGCATAACCTCGAAATCTTGTTCTCCAAGTGAAGTGAGGTTAGATGCAATGCTCTTCCTCGTCCTCATCTACTGCGATTTGTCGCATCGATCATCGAACATCATTTTGATCAGTGTGTAGTTGCAGTAGTTAGAAGCTTGTTTAAGGTACTTAAATGTTTCTGTTTAAATTTCCATTTCAGTGGTAAGTTTAGATATACACGCACACACACAGCACACACGTGTCTGTTATGTACGTGTGCGTGCATGTATGCGTAGGTACACATTCGAATATATATATTTCTCAATGGTTCTCGGTTTTTTTTTTTTGCATTGATTTTTGTTGTTATTTTTCCTTGTGTTGTTGTTTAAAATTATCTTTGGGGTTTCGCTTACTACTTGCAACCGAGAGGCGGGCGAAGATTGAGTGAAACAAAGAACACACGCACATTGATATTACACATATACATATATATCGTCAATATATGTTAGTATGCATACATATATAATACATTACAATTTGCATATTTTTGTTGTATACCGATATAGTTTCGCTATGTAGGAGGAATTTGCTGACCGTAGTTATACTTTATGTTTGTATTGTATATACTATATATAGTGAGTTAATGTCTCATCGGGGGACTCAAATTACAACTGGAGGCTTTCTCTCTAATCGTATTTACAACGTTTAATATTGCGTATATGTATATATGGATATAAGTTTGATTTTTACAAAGATGTACAGTAATGGATAAGCTATAAATAAAAATGCTTATTCGTTTTTGCTTTTCATATTTTGTTTCTCGATTTTTGGTTTTCGAAATTAAAGTAAACATTCATATAGCACAAGGTATTTCACGTAAGCCCGTATAAAAAGTATAAAATTGTTGTTACTTTATTTGTTTTATAAAAATTACAAATGTTCATATAAAAATAGATATACGTACACATATAAAAAAATGAAGTCAAATAGTAATACACACACATATATATATATTCATATTCATATTCATATTCCATATCCATATTCAAATAGGTCACACACAAGCAATCTGAATTTAGAAATTTAGCCTCGGCTAGCCGAGGTTTGCATACCCTTTTTCGTTCGACTCTGATAGAACTTAGGAAATTTCAAATCGACAAAAAATGAGAGAATCGAAGAGAAATTAACCCATGTGTTATACCGAAATTTATTGTCACCCTTCGGCGGTGTTTTCATAATTTTTTATTTGTTTTTTTTTTGTAAGTTTTTCAATTTCTTTTCTTTTAAAGAGTTGCAGAAGTGCATTCGGGCTTCAACGGACGGGTGCGATCGCACGAGTTGATGATTACTATTTACATGGGCTACAAGGGCTAACCTAAAAGTAACTATATAGTCTACATATATATATATTTATTTGGTGAACAGGGTAACGTGTCTGTGTTTGTGTGTGTGGGTGTTTTGTGTACTCTTTAAAGGGTATGCAGATCGATCCGGTGTTGTTTTGTGATACATTTTGTGTTCTGTATTTCTCTTGATATCAAAAAAGAACTTATCTCTCTCTCTTAACTCTATAACTAATTAAAAACTTAATGTCAGGGATTATCCAGTTTCGGATCGTATTCATCATCATTATTTTTTTTACTGCTTCTGTTATTGGTTTTCTATTCTTCCATTAATATGTATAACAATTTGAAAAACAATTAGTTAAGAAATTCTAAAAAGGTTTCTCCGTTTAACTTGTGTATGTGTTGTATCTTTTATCTTGTATCTTGTTTCTTTTGTTTGTTATCTGTGACGTTTGACGGTCGATATATGTATAGAGAGATACACTTACATTCATGGATATCTAAATATGTACATCTGTTAAGGTTAAAGCGTCTGTTTTTTTTTCGGTTTTTTCTTCTTCATTTTTGGGTAAAGATACAATTAACAAAATAAATATGTCTATGCCCGTGTGTGTGTGCGGGTTTGTGTGTGTATGTGTATGTGTCCGCATTAATGGGTGACTAGTGGTATGGTATGTGCACATACACACACTCCCACACACAAACGGGTCTCTATATTGCATCTGTTCTGAATTTGTTATAATATTATTTATGCTTTCTTTTTTTTTCTCTCGTTTTAAATGTTCCTTTTTTACCTTCTTGTTTTTACTTTTGCCAGCATTGCTGTTGCTGTTGCTGTTGCTCTTACTGTTGCTGTTGCTGTTCCTGCTGCTGCTGGCGGGTGCGCAGTGGACAACGTTGCAATTACTCCTGCTGTTGCTGTTGCTGTTGCTGGCTGGTGCACAGCTCGGCCACTCTGGGAGCCCTGAGAGCGATGGGGAAGGGGGAACGTTTCGTCCCTTTTAATTGGCCACCAAAAGTTGCTGATAGCTCGATCCGGTGCCGTAGAATGAGTTTAGACTATCGATAAGTTTGCTGTTGCTAGCAGTAGCAGCTGCTGTCGAGGAGTCCTGCTGTTGCTGCTGCTGTTGTTGTTGCTGATTGTTGTTGTTGGTGTTGTTGCTGCCATTGTTGGTCACATTGCTGTTAACAGCCGATGAGTTGCTGCTGCCGTTGTTATGGCTGCTGGCCGACATTGTTGCTGCTGCAATTACTGCAGATGTTGCTGTCGCGCTTGTTGTTCCTGCAGCGGCGGCAGCAGCAACAGTAACTGTCACAGCATTCATGCTGCTGGGCACTGTGGGTGTGCCAATGGGACTGCTATCGAGCGACGAATCGCCGGCCCCGCCACCGGCAATTGTTGCAACCTCCTCAACACCAGCACAGCCAACTGCAATGCTGCAATCTGCGTCCAGTGTGAAGCAGCTGTCGCTGCTGTTGGCGTGTTCTAGTTGATGATGTTGCTGCTGCTGTTGTTGCTGCTGCTGATGATGATGCTGCTGTTGTTGTTGATTGGCTGCAGCCATGGCGGCAGCTGCTGCATTGGCATTCACATGGCCGTTGGCAAAGTAACAAGGTTCCAAGTAAGCACTAAAACTATTCCCACCCGCAGCGGCGGCAGCGGCAGCAGAAGCTGGGCCATATAATCCAAGACTAGCTGCATCTGCGGCGAATTGAGGCTCGAAGAGAGCACGCTGTCCATTGTACTGTGGATACAGGCCCATCGTGATATTGGGATAGTAGAAGGGATCACCAGCTGTGGCCGTGCCACTGGGATTGGGTCCGCCCAGCGCCAGCGGATTGGGTGAGAGCGAGCGTGCCGGCGACACGGTATCGATGGCTCCATAAGCGGTGCCCGCCGAGCAAGCGACGCTGTGGCCATGATGCAGCTGCTGCTGCATGGCGCGCTGCTTGATGTAGTTCGAGAACTCAGTGGGCGACATACGATACGAGCTGCTGTAGGGGGAGAGAGAGGAGAGAGGAAGAGAGAAAAAAACCAGTGAGTACGGTATAAAAAGAGAGAGAGAGAGTTTATTACCTATTGGTGCGTTTGGAGCTGGTCTTCAGTTTGGTGCTACCAAACTTGGTCTGGGCAAAGGTCGCCGTGGTGAAGGTGAGTGGTGCTTGGGCAGCACGCTGCACAAAGGCAGTGGCTGCGGCGGCAGCAGTCGAGCTGTTGTTGCCAGCAGCAAGACTGGTGCCGCCAGAGCAACTGCCATTGGGATTCGGGCTGCCTTTGTAGGTGGGCGAACTAGAGGCGGCTGAATGGGGCGACGAGCCCGGTGGCGGCATGGGCATCGGTAGCGGCAATGCCTTTGGGCTTAAGCTCAGATTGTTCATGGTGGTGTTGACCGCATCGATGGGACGAAAGCATTGTGCCTCCGGATTGAAGGTCTTAGTTACTTCGCGGTCCGCCGAATGGCTGTCCTCGTGATTCTCGTTGTGCTCTGTGTAGAGTATCTGGAGAACGAGACGTGGCAACAGTTAGATATAGCTGTCGGCTGCGGAAGCTAAACTATCGCAATTACTATCGGCACAAAATCGTGCTTTGGTAAATAACTATAAAGCCTACAGTCGACTGTTGTGTAGGTTGTCGATTTAAATAAAATATGCAACTTCTATTTTTAGCGTTTTTTGTTCAGAAACTACTTATTAATTAAATTATAAGTAGTCTTGGAAAAGAAACATCTTATAGATGCTCATTAGGTAATAGAAATAATCTGATCCCTAATCCAATTTCAGATATCATATGAGCGTTGGTATTTATTTTGTATACCAAACACATTATAATACCTCTTGGAATTCAGTTTTTATCGGGGGCTTGCCTAAACTTTAAAACGAACTTTATCTGTGTGCACTTTTAAAACATGTCACAACATTTCGTAGCCCTTTACTACTATAGTTTATGAGATAAAGTCTTTCATACGGACAAAATTTAAAATCTGGACTCGGCTGTAAGTGCGCCGAGCAAGAATATATGTACTTTGTGGACTCAGAGCTGAGTCTTCTGCCTGTTTTAAATGTGCTTACCTTGACGGCACCCTTCTCGCCAATGCGAAAGGAGACCTCACCCGGATCGACCCAGACAGAGAGCTCATTGGGAAGATTCTCGAGTATATCACTTATCGGGACGCCACTCTCACGAGCCGCACGTGCCACCACAGAGTCAATGGGATCTCCGGTCTTCAGACATCGGTACGCCGAGCCCTACACAGAGTAATTGAAAGTTAATCGAGATACGAGATATGCAATGCAAACTACACTCTGCTGCTCACCTTGAAGGGCTTCTCCGGGTACCAGTGTCCTTGGAATTTGTCACGCAGAGCCTTCTCGAGTTCCTCGCCGAATATGTTGACGCGTCGTCTCGGCAATTTGTTGTACAGATATGAGATGACAAAATTCAAGGCCACTTGTATTTCAATATGCATTTTGGCAGATGCAGATTCCGATCACTCACACACACTATATACACTCGCACTCACACTCGCACACAGACACACAATGTGTAGCTCGCTTACGTTCGTTTCGCACTCACTCTAGTTCTGCTTCTTCTACCGCGCTCTCTTTCGGCTATAAGTTTCTGCTTTCTTTGGGCTGGATTGGTGGTGGGTGGAGGGGGAATTATCCTGGCAGCGATACGCGTCTGCGTTTACTTCTCTATATGCGTTGCACAATGTTCCACTGTGTCTTCAATTTTGAATACTCTTATCGAAATCTTTGGCTTATTGTTTCTCTGCTGCATATACACATATGTATACATATATATACTGTTTGTATATATGCTTATATATACATATATACATGTGCATACATCTATACGTATATAGAGAGCAGTGGTATATATATATATATATGGCCTCCTCCTTTTCTGACTTCGTCTTCTTTCGTTTCTGATGATTGCTTTGCCGTGTCTGTGTTTTTTCCTTTTTTTTTCTATTTTTTTTTGTTTTTTTGTCTTATTTTGAATATGTGGTGTTCTATGTTGTGTAGTGCACGTTTCTATAGTATAATGTTTTTTGAACTGTTTCTCTGTATTGAATGAGAGCTGTGTTTTTCTCCATCTGATTGAGTGTTTCCCTTTCAGTTGACTTTGTAAGCGTAGTTAACTAGATTCTATGCACAGAGTTCTCTTCCTCTCTATATCGTATGTATAATATGTATGTACAGATTTCTGATTTCAGTATATTCCTATGTATGTTGTGGAGTTGTGGCTATCTACATATATACACATATGGCATATACGTTAGGCATGTGTGTGTTCTCGGCAATCCTTAAAGTTACGTCGTGTGTGCCTCAGCTTTGCTAGACGGTAATGACTTCTCATCGGTGTGCTCTATAAGTATCTTTCACTATATTTATCCATATGTACCAGTTTGTCCGTACATACGTGTCTATTGCTTTTCGGATCTGTCTTTAATATTGTTTTTTTTTTATATTTATTTTATCTAATTTTTGATTTGGCAAATATTGTTCGTTTAACTCAATGCCGTAAGCAGTGTGCAGAGATGATCATAAGAATAATACCTGGAAGACACAAACAGAAGAGAAAAGGTCAATTTGGAAGGATGAAGAGAGGATCAAAATAGATAAAACTACGTTCAAAGCGAGATCCAAAGTGGATTCAACTTTGCGACGCAAATGAACTCGTTGCTTAACCACAGGTTAAAGTACATGTCAAGAGAGCCCTTCAAAGGTGTTTTGCCCTCACTCATCTTGCTGACGAAACCCTTCTTACTATATCAAATATATATACTTATATATATATAAATCAGACTAGTCCTTGCTTCCCTTGTCATCTTGATTACACCCAGGAAAATGTTCGCATAACAGAAAAAAACACCAAAACACAAGTACACATACAAGAAAAAAAAATAAATGCAATAAAAAATAATAAAAGATAAAAAACAAATAAAGTAAACTACATAAAAAAATAAACAGAACAAGAACACACAACCTTAGTTAGATTTGGCCTCAAAATGCAGAAACGTCACAAACCTGACGATGCAAAGCAGTTACAAAGAATACGGATGCGGTTAAGATTCAAAAGATTAGTGAGAACCGTCATAATGAACATTCAATTTATGGATGATGATGAACAGGGGATGACGATGAATGTGAGAAGAAATGTCGCCTTTCTGATTAGGCAGAAGCGCAAGACAGGTATTCTGACAATTAAGGTAATTAAGGCGTTAGATCGATAAGCCCATCGACCGATATCTATACTGTTACTATATCTACATTAACTGCAGGATAAATCTTTGCTACGAAGTTCTCCCTCCTACCGCAGTGTCGCCGACCGTAGGGAATTGTGCATGATTGTAGCCGGTCTGAACTGTATGGCTCGATTACCACCAGTAAGATAATCCGCCTATCGATAACTTTTCCGTGTATCGTATATTCTGTTTAAATTTTCAGAAGTTACGAGCACGTTTGGCGCCTCATCTGAAATACGAGTTCATTCATCCTGATCGAGTTATCATTAGAGAGAACAATGATCCTATGTACGTCTACTTTTTGATATCGGGCGAAATCGAAGTTAAGAAATCTGTTTACGATAGAGTTAGTTCAATACACGTTTCAATGTTAGTTGTTAGTTGCTCCTATTGATTTCATTTCTTATTTGTTAGAAAGGAAAGAAATCGCAGGTATCGGAGGCCATTATGGGACCGGGCGATTGGATTGGCGATGTGGAGATTCTAGAGAAGTGTCCCCGACTAAACACCTATGTGACCATCAGTGAGTTTAATTCACTCGTATAAATCTCACTTCTCTTCACGGTTACACCTGCAGGCCAATGTGAAATTCTATCCATAACCGATCACGTGTTCAAAGAAATCCTGGGAGACTTCATGAGGAAACAGTGGCACGACAAGAAGCAGGCTTTAAGTTCGCTAAGCTACTTCAACTTTCTGACGGAGTCTCAGGTTAAGCGAACATGATTCCATATTGTATAAAGTATGTTTTATATTGCTGTTGTTGTCGCCGTTGCAGATCGTGCGAGCCTGTTCCTTCAGTCAACTAATTCAGTTCGATCCACTGACATCGATTTTCTCGGAGAACCATGGTGCCTGGAGCTGTGTACACTTTATTTTGAGCGGCGAATGCGTCATACTGCAGATCCTCAAAATGCAGGTAGAATAGGCAGACATACTTGACAGCATATATGGTAGAAATATATTGATTATATTCATCAGGTTAATAGACGGCATGGCGTTGCCAAGTACAAGTTAACCCATGTCGATGAGAAGCCATCTTCACAAGCCAGGGTGAGCAGGAGATCAATTGAAACAGACTTCCAATACGAGCAGGCTGAGAGGGATTTATTGCTGGATGATACATTTCATCTTGGAGACCTATTGGAGTCTTATCCCCATTCAGATGAAGAATTGAATACGAAGAAAACCAAAGGGGTAGAGTAGAACTCTCATCGTTAGATACCAAGTATATTTCCTATAATTATTTCCATCTAGAGACGCAAAGTTGGGTTGCAAGAACTCGAAGCCAAGTGCCGACAACTTGAAGTTGGAGAAGAAGTAATAAGCGAACGGAAAATTGAAAGAGTACGTAGATCGCACCGACAGACGTATACGAGGATATCATTGCCTCCGACACAATTTCAATCTACCGATTCAATGGAGGAACAATTATGCGATGAATTATTTGAATATTTGATACATGAATGTGTCGAGGAAGCCATGTCGAGTATAGAAGATTGGGATTCATTCTTAGAAAACAGAAACTCTTTTGGGATGATGGACCACTCGAGGAAACCATCGCATGATCTTGAAATAATTCACTTTCCTACATTAGTGTCAAGGAGAGGTACCATGCTGGTTCCTGAGACGCCTTCTTCTTCTTCTTCCAGTTCATCAAAGGGAGCCGAAGAGCTTGAACCACCAAGCATAAGTGAGATTGAGACACATTTCATCGAAGTGGGCTCCCTGTCATATGGCGGAGTTTTCGGGCTGGGCGAGCAACTGACTCATCGTTGCATTATGGCCCGAACAAATGTACAGTGCCTGCAATTGCCACGCTTTTGGCTCATGGAAGAGGATCAGAATCCCGGACATATCTGGCAGCGACGTAGATTCTATCTCGAGCAATGTATACCGTCGCGTGAGGAGCTCTTTAACAATTTCCTAAAGACTCGATCATGGGAGAAGTTCAAAGAGAAATACGTACAGAGCATCCTAGATCCGTCGACCGTGAGTGGCACCAAAGTCGAGGATATACCAATAATTTCTCGCATTGTCGAACACTGTTAGTCGAGTATTTAAAAAACAAGTAAAATTGAAAGTGTATCATGATATATAAAACGAATAAAAAGGTATATTGAGAGAAATACGAGACTTGCTTAAAGAGTTTTTTGATTTACAGCAGACTCTGAGGTATGCAGCAGGTAGAGGATTATCCTCTTCCGATCTGCACAGTTTATAATTTAAGAGAAGGTTGTCTAGTGCAAATTCATACGTCTCGGAACCATGTTTTCCGGCACTAATACGAAAGTATTAAATGATTTGCAAAGGAGTTACTGATTTTTACGTCTCTAACCTGAAGTTAGGAACTAAAGTAATTTATTTATAATTTTGAAGTGAGGTTATAGTGAAAAAAGTGAGGTTAAAGTGAGAAAAGTTCGTTCGGCAAATAATTGATTACTAAAATGTTTTTAATCTGCCTGAACTCTTCTTGAAGATTCAAGTTGATCCGAATTTCCCACCCGCGCTAAGCTGATTAACAACGGCCTTTGCCAACACTAAAGTGAGGGGCGGGGGTTGGTCAAGGGGGTGTGTGTGCGTGCGTGTGTGCGTCATTCGCGACACCTAAATGTCATCCATGTATGTGTACGTATATAGGTTAACCATGGCCACAAGAGCTGCAAAGAGCACAAAACTGGCACACGGCGCATCCAAACCGAAACCGAAACCGAAACAAACCGAAAGCGAATCCAAATCCGAGCCACGCTCTGCCAGCCCCCACATCTGTCCGGGCGAACTGCATCCGTAAGTGGAGCAGAGACGAGCTCGAGCTTTTTTTATGCCAAAGAGCAAAGTGTTCTTGTTGTTGTTGTTGTTGTTGTTATTCTATTTTCAGTTCGCAGCTCGAAGCGCAGCTGCTCTGCGTATGCGCGATGACATTTCGACGACTTCAAGAGCTCTCTTACACACCCACACACACACCCACACACAGACGCTGCACTTATGCTGCTGCAGGCGCACAGTGCAGTGCATACACCCCCTATATGTATATATATAGTACATATAT
The DNA here is from genome assembly GCA_018151435.1 of Zaprionus africanus. Lineage (NCBI taxonomy): Eukaryota > Metazoa > Arthropoda > Insecta > Diptera > Drosophilidae > Zaprionus > Zaprionus africanus. The sequence continues at coordinate 2,010,789 of JAECXB010000096.1, forward strand.
GTATGCAAATCTGAGCTCTGACTGAAGGCCGCATGCAGCTCCGAGCTGCCGTAATGTATGATGCATGTACATAGCATATGTTGTACATATGTATGCATGGTATATATGCATAGATATAGCTGGATATGTATATGTGCAGCTTAATATGTACGTAGAGAGAGAAACTGCGCCTTAATGGTTGCCTACTATATACTGAACATGGCAAGAAACCGCCTATAACTACTATATACTTGTATGATAATATATATCCACATGTATCCATATTTGCTTCGATGTTAAACAGAAGTAAACAGAGTCGGTACTATGTGTACAAATTCGTGTAACAGGTTCGTATATTGTATGTATATAGAGCTTTAAAGTTCAAAGTGCGTGTAGCATACCGATTTCCTAGTGTACAGGAAATCTTATATGTACAAATGATTCGTTCCAATCGTTTGCAATGCACTGTGAATGAATTATAGAAAACTTATTGTAGTAAATTATGCATATGCTAGGAAAAATATTGAAAAGTAGCATAAATAGTCTAGGAAAAGTATTGTCTGAGATCGGAGAAACTATTGAAACTATATTTATGTCCTAGAAATTAGATTAAAGAAATTTACTCACAAACAGTAAGAGATTATACCTTGGGACATGCCGAAAGTTTTGTACTCTTGCAGGTTAAAATGTACTTCTATATAATATAAAAAGATATATTCTAAATATGAATATTGTTACGGAATCCAATAATGTTGTAATAATTGACAGCTATATGAACTTGAATCACAGGACGTATACGATTTGTTAATAAAAATTAATTTCTAACTGATGATACCTATAGGATATAGTTTACCGACTTTAATGAAAAAGAAAAGAGTTTATATAAATTCCATATAGAGTCTGAAACTTTAAATTAAACAGTTTATCATTTCTCTACTTCTAACAAATTTTGCCTTCATATAATATATTTATTCATATTGTATATTTAAAGAAATTACTTTATCGTTTTTGCTTCCTAATGAACGGATTATTCTTGAATAAAGAGAAAAACTAAATCAGTTCATCATTCATGTTAATCAATCAAAGTCAGCCTTCAAAGCAAACTTGCAGTCCTTCTATTCTATTTGTGTTCTCTGCACATACTTTATCAAGTGTTCCTGTTGTCAGTTGTCCTTGGCAACTGCAAGCAAAGTCATTAAAATCTTCTCAAAAATGCAGAAGACCTTTCACTCGACATGCTGCTCTTGCTCTTCCTCTTGCTCTTGTTCGTGTTCACGTTCTTCCCCTCTTCGACTATGTTCGTATTCTGCTTGAGCTTCGTCTTCTTCTTGCTCTGTTTCTATGCTGCTTCTCTCTTGACTTGGCTCCAGTCACATTTGACCTTCAGCGTGGCAAGTTATACGAGGTATTATCTTAATTGCGCGTATTAATCCTTGAATGAACGGCCAACCCGACTCGACTTCCCCTCACGAATTCCTCGACTTCTTGTCTTCCCTTCCCTTTCCATTCCTTTTTTCGTTGTCCCAAGGTAAAGTGTATTATTTATTTATATACAGGCGGGTGCTGAGGGGCAGAGGCAGGGGCAGGGACAGGGACACGGGAAGGCGGCTTCGAAAGGGGGCTCGCTGCATGTGTCTGTGTGAACTTGAGAAAGCTCGATTTTCACTTTTATGCATGCCCACACACACACACACAGAGAGAGGGAGAAACTCACACACACAAATACACACCGACATGCACGTCTCTAGACGAGGCAGACACATCTCTTCAACAGGGTTGCCAGATGCGCGCACAATTAAAGATGAAACCCCCTGGATAGGCTACATCCGTCGCTGGAGGACGCTGAAGGTTGCTTTCATTATTGTTATTTATTTATAGTCGCACACGGTGAGCTGCTTGTGCCTACGTCTCTCACAGTCTGTATTTGCATACATGTATGTATATGTGCGTGTGTGTGTGTGTGAATTTCCCTGTGTTGGGTCAAAGTGTCGTCGTTGTCGTCGTCATACCTTATACCTTTTAAATCAACCTTTAAAACTGTTGGCCCAGATTTTATTGATTTTTGCATTGTGTGCCACGAAAGAGCGCGCGCCTAAGAGAGAACCGAGAGAGAGAGAGCGCGACAGCGACCGTGAGCATAAGAGAAAAGGCACGCAGCTGTTTGCGTTGTTGTTGTGTTTACTTTCGCACGCCTGGAACGATTCGACGACGCAGATAATGACGATACTGATAATGATGTTCATCCATAACTGTGTGCAACACATTTCGTGGCCAAGAATACTTTAGGCGAAGCTATTTATAGAGCACCGCAGGGGCACTAGCAATGTCCCTCCATCATATCCGCTCCACCTGGTAAAGGTTAACCGGAATATGATGTATTGGGTAATATCCTATTGCTATTTTCAGCATCAAGTCATCAACTTCAAAGCGTTCGTTGAACGCCTTTGATAAGGTTGACGAAACGTTCACAAAGGTTGTTTTCAGCTCAAAGAGTTCTCTGGAGGGGTAGGGGGGTTTCTGTTGATGTAATATTATTACTATATACTATTACTGTATACTATATTAATAAATATATAAATTAAAATATTTAAATTTTTCTTTCTTCTCTTTGTTCTCATTTTACTTTTCGTACTCGTCTTTGTTCGGTTTCTTATTTTCTTGGGTTTTCTACTATTCGTTCTTCTGTTTATACAACTTCCCGTTTCACACTTCCTGCTCTTTTATCTTTCTATCTCAAGTTTAAATTTACGTAGTATTCCTAGTACTATACTTTATCTCTTTAATTATAAATGTCTGCAAAATCTCAAGTATCTGTTATTCTCATACTGAAACGAAGCCTAAAGTTTTCCTGAAAGTATGCTATAGTTCCGAAATAAAGTAATTGCTGTTCCAGTTTCGTTTAAGGTCAAACAATTCACACTCTCTGTCTCTCTCTTTCACTTGTTCTCCTTCTCGTCCAATCCCATCTGCTCTGATCTGCATGTTCTTCTTCCATTCCAATATTGATTCTTTATCGCTTCCTGGAATCGATTCAACTTTCAATTGATTGTTTTTCCGATATGCACGTTATCGCAATTGACTGATAGTGATGGTATTACAAAATTGTCGTGCAGTCAATTAACAATTATTGTGAAGCGTATTATTTTTGTATTTTATTATTGTTGTTGTTGTTGTCTTTGCTCTGTGGTTTCTTCAATTAGGAGGCGACTTTAATTAAATTAACTTAAGCTGTGACGATTATGAATCCGCGCTGTGATAATGGGCAGGTAAGGAAGGGCACAAACACACAGAGAAAGAGAGAGAGAGAAGCATTTACATACGTCGTCGACTGTCTCGAGTGGCCTTCAATTTGCTTGTTTGTAGATAATTAGAGCGTATACACAAACAGATAAATACACATGCATGTATGTATGCATATGTATGTATGTAAATATACGTACGGACTTACGCTTTGTTATAGTTTTCTGTGCTTTTTTTATTTACATGTTACCAATATTGGTTATTTACGTGCCAGCGACACTGCGAGTGCGAGCGAGAGGGAGCGAGTCAATTGCGCGTTCACATGTCGCTTTCATTGGAAAAATATTATTGTTTTCTTCGTTACATCACGACAAAATACGCAGCCATACCTAATGTTCTATCTCTCTCTCCCTCTCTTTGTCTATGTCTCAGTCTGTGTCTACGAGAAGTAACGGTTCTGATTGGGGGGTGGGGTGTGGGGTCATAATCGAACAAGCTAACTGACGATTACATAAATATGCTACACACACACACACACACACACACATGTTGGTATGCATACATTTTCAGCTGTCATTTGTCGTTGTTTGTTTGTTTGCGACGCCCACAAAAAAAAATTATCTGTGATTTGCACTTTGTTGTTGCTGTCTGCCTGTGTACGCTTGTGTGTGAATGCATTTTTTCACTTACAACAAAACAAAAACAAAAACAAAGAGCACAAGCAACGCATATTGCATAATTCCTTTTAGGTTATTTGCTGTCGTTTAGTTTAGCACATCTTTCGAGATGAACTCACACACATATACACACGCACGCACTCAAAACAGGCACAGACACCTCACACACTCACACACCTGCGCCCGCGTATTTGTGTACATGTGTGTACAAGAATATTATTAAGTACAAGATCGCAAAGACACTAAATTATCTTTTTACTCGATAAATTTTCACTAGACTTGTCCAACATCACAAAAGCAGCAGCAGGGAACAGCGCTGTGAACAGCACACACACATGCACACAGAGATGTAGCGCAAGAGAGACGGGTGTCGCATATTTACGTTTTGTTCTCACTGACACACACACACTCACACACGAACAAGGCATCAGCAGGCAAAACAACACAAAACAGCTGACAGCGCGCGCACACTGTGTGCTTGTGTATGTGCGTGCAAGTTTTTGTGTACGTTTCTCTTACACATGTTTCTCTTACAGAAAGCATTCCCACCCACCCACTGCATCGCAGTAACGGAACGCAGTAGTAACACACACACCCACAGTCAACTTTACTCTTGCCTCAATTTGTCGCAATTAAAAATTGTTTTGCTAGCACTAATTTTCTTATCATTGACAATGAATAAATTGAGAAAAATAAAAGAGGCAAACAAAAAACACGCACGTTATTTGCGAAACAACAACAAGGCGGGAACAGCTGATGCCCCTTTCAATGTAATCGCGCAACGAAAACTGTTCTCGGTCTGCTAATTTGGGCTGTTAGCTGCAAACAAACAAATATGCACACACACTGCAAAGATATATACATATGTATGTATGTACGTAAGTGACGGCAAAACTAAGGCACATGATTTTTTATCTGTGCACACATGAAAATTGAAACGACAAATAGTCGGTAAATATGTATGTATGTGCATACGTGTATGTGTGTAAGTACGATATTTAACATGTGTACATACACGTTTAGCGACACTCGCTCGCCCACGACTACGATAAATGCCAAATGACGTTAGTATACACTAGCGTACACATGAACCTACAAACTTACAAAAGTACCCATGTACATTTGTACCACACACGAAATTCGCAGCGCAGCCAACTTTGCAACTTATCGAAATCGAATTGAATACATAATAGGTACATACATACGTACATATGTAGTTTTGCACTAGCAAACTATCTGCATACACACGCACAGAAATGTACCCATGTACCCATGCATGTATGCATATACATACATCTATTTATGTACAGAGCTCGCTATGTCTATGTACGCATGTGTGTGTGTGTGTCTCGTCTCGGCCATCAGCTGAGCGTCGACTATGACGACAAATTGGTCCAAGAAACGAGAGCAGCAGGCCACAAGCAGGGTTGCCAGCTCAGCTTTTTCCCGTCAAACATGGCCTTTTTTCTCTATTTAATTTACAACTGAATACGTTGAGCTTTTTTCTGGCTCTAATCTGGCGCAACACTGGCCAAGCAAGAGGGACAAGAGCCAGAGAGAAAGAGAGCACAGGAGGACACACTTGTTCTACTCTAAATGTACAATACACACACACACACACACAATTACATAAAGCTGCTGAGCACGTAAACTAAAAAAAGGAACCCACAAAGAGAAATACATAACGCGCATGATGGAACATGTTCGACTCAGCTAAGGGGGTGGTGGTAGTCGCCAACAGCTGGCCGAAGGCACGACGAGCACGGACACGCACACACGAGCACGAGAACGAACACGAACACGAGCACTACTGCCCTACTGAACGATAACGTAAACGAAATGGAGTCCGAAAACGTAACGGTAGTGATTACTGCCGATGCTGCAGGGACATCCTTTGTGGAACCCAAGTGTGTGTTCGTGTATCTGCGCTTTGTTATTGTACACACGCATACACACAGTTATCAACGTGGGTACATAAAGATGTACCGATGTACCCAGCACCCACACACTGCACTTTTTGGAGAGTGCAGCAAACCAACAAAAAAAAATAGATAAAAAATAGAAAAACATGGAGAAAAAAACATGCAGAGTGTGTCTCCACATCACTTATGTGCTTATTGTTTATATTATGATTAATTTGCATGTACCAGCGAAGTATTTTGTTGTTGTTGTTGTTGATTGACGTGGTAGTCGTCGTTGTTTTTGTACGATGGGCGAGAGTTGGCGAGTTGTGTAATACGGTATTGTTGTTGTTCTTCTTCTTCTTCGTCTTGTTGTTGTTGCTGCTCTTGTTACTGTTGTTGTTGTTGCTCTTCTTGTTGTTTGTCTTTTACTTTACGCTTTTGTTCCTATTGCATTTATTTGTAATCAGTTTACTATTTGTTGTTGTTTTTTGGTTTCGTATTTTTGTTCTTTAATTTTGTGTTTGTTTTGTCGTGTTTGCTGTTATTGTTGTTAATTTGGCTTGCTTTTGTCAAACACACTGTCTGTTTCCCGTTACTTAATTGCAGCGCGCGCTACCAACGCCGTGTAGAACGTCCGTAGGTCTTGAAATCGTTGTAGTAACTGAAATGAAACTGAATTTGACGCGCGAACGCGACGCGAGGAAGCAGAACTCACTCAGCCACAGCAAGAAAACAAATACAAAATACGCGCTTATACACACAGACACACTCACACACATACACATACACACAGACAGTCAGTCAGTCAGTGTGTCTCGCACACACACACAGATAATTGCATTCGACACGATGCGCACACGACATTGCGTCGTTGTGACTGTGTGAATGTGTGTGTTCGCAACACTTAAAGCTCTTTTGTTCTACATGCTCTCTCGCTTGCTCTCTCTTGAGTGGCAGCAATTTCTCTTTGCCTAAATGTGTGTTATACCCTTCCTGCGTTGCATATATTCAAAAAAGGGTAATCTATTATTGGGCAAATGTATGTAACAGCCAGAACGTGGCGTCGCAGATCCCAATAAGAGAATAATACATATATATTCTCGTGGTCAATGTCTGTTTAAACGTCCAGATCTAATAAAAGTTTTTATAAAATTTGGATTGTAGCTTATACATATTTACTTCATTATATATATACAATTTGGATTGGAAAAGAAATACTTTGTTTTACGGGTAAAAAGTAATATTTTCCCTCATCATCGATTTTTTAATACATGTAAATTTAATTATTTTCGATTAAAAAAAACTAGAAGCTTCCAAAACATAATTCGCTAAAGGTTAAATAGCTGCCTATATCCCCGATTTTGTTAACATTTTTTACTGTTTGGGCTATAATTAGCATGAGTTTAGGCGAAAGAATTATTTCTCATCGATAAACAACACATCAGTTGCTCAAGTTAATATTTTGTACAGCACTAAGCAGGGTATCTTACATTCGGGCATACTCGACTGTAGCTTTCGTCTGGTTTTATCTTCAAAATATTGTAGCAAAGCTTTCCGCACACACACACGCACAAGTGAAAGCTCACGTCCGTAGTAAATGGCGTAGGACAACCGCAACACAACGAAGGTTCGGGACGACACGCAAACACAGTTGCTCAGAAACGAAAGTGCATACACACATACACCCCCACTCATGTATGTAGGTGTAGTACATACATACAGTGCCCTGCAAAGGGCAGACTGCACACAGGCACAGAGACTGGGACAGAAACAGAGGCAGACGACTGTCCTGGATATGTGTATCCCCATTTACAGTTACAGTTATGTATGTACCGTTTATCGTATACCACGGGGACTTTCGTCAGGAGTTTGAATTTCCGTTTAGTTGAGTGAGTGAAAATACAAAGAGATTTTGTCGTCTGGGGAAGTTGATTTATTTATTTATTATCTTCATATCGTATAATATAGTAGTGTACACATATACATAGATACAGTTAGATATAGTAATGGTAGAGTGGGGAAGGGGTGTGTGTTGGGGAACGGGGAAGTTACATGCATACAAAAATATACCAAGGAAGATATCTAATATGGTACAATAATTTAATGATCTAGCCCTAGCAAAAAAAAATATGTACTAAAATAAACACAAATAACCCATATATGGTATATATAGTAATTATAGTAGGTGTATTTATCACAAATATGTATAGTAAATTTTATTATATGGTAGCTAATCAAGGATCTGATCTCTGTGCGAAAGTGGAAGGTTTCGTCGTCGGTTGTGCTTGCACCAAATTGGTTGCGATAGTAGTACCGATATATATCGCATTGCGTAAGCAATTAATATAGGTATATGAATATGTATATACATATTCGTATGTATATATAGTAAAATCATTAAAATATAAAAAGCATAAAGTAGTTAAGCAATTGAAAATGTTTTCGGTTTCGGTTTCTCTCGTTAACGATAGTATCGTTCGTCGCTGTGGATCGCTGATATATGTATGTTATGTAGTATATCAGGGAGTTGTTCCCCTACTTGGCTTTCTACTATTCCCGCCCTAGTTGCTCTCTCCCATCTGATTCTACTTCTTTCTTATCTTCTCTTCTCTACGATAGTACTAACGATAGTATGGATCATCGCAGCGAGCGCTGTATGGGGTTGGAGGGTAGTAGTTCCCTTACTTGAGCTTCTCCATCTGTGCCCCTCTTCAAGATGTTCTTCATCTTGCTTTTCTCTTTCTACAGTATTTTCCGTCTCTTCTTTCCTCCGTTCATCGTTAGAATAAAATACGACACACACACATATTGCACATATGTATGTATGTATTGCATATATATTGTATATATAACGATGCACATTTATATATTGTAGTTAAGCACGGACATTTATCGCCGTATTGTCAGGAGAAGGTGCGTGTCAAGCAATTACAACAACAATAATAACAACAACAAACAACAAATTGAAGGAGGAAGCCATCGCACGCGGACTGAAGAAGAAGCTGAACATTATGATGATCCCATGAGAATAATCGATCATACCATAGACACACATATTAACACACATTCATATAAATAATACATATCCAACTCTTCCAGCACCACTGCATCCTCCCCTCTGGCCCTGACCCAGCCCGTGTCTGAGCCCCACAAAAAATTACCCTGTCTTTTACTCTCTCTAAAACCAGCTACGTCTCTACTTCCGTCACTGTCTTCATTCCGTCTCTCCCCGTCTTAACGTCGTCCCTGGGAGCGTTTCTGCTCGCGACTGCCGCCACGCTCGATATACCAATTGTGATTGCGCTTCTGCTCGTGCCGCTGGCGTGCGTGCTCACGATGCTGCATGAGCCGCTCGTGCCACTCTCCGCTGCCGCTGTCATTCTCGTCGGCATTGTCGCGCTGCGCTGATGCCGAATGATGATGCCGCTCCTTGGACTCCTTGGACTTGTCCCCATGATATTTGCGCGCTGATTGGTGACGCTCCTTGGAATCGCGCTCGTAACTTTTGTCTTTCTTCTGCTGATAGCGCTCCTTGGATGACGATCTGGTCTTGGGAGGATATGGCACAGGCACCGGTCCATCGCTGGCTCCTCGTCCCTCTTCAGAGTTGGAGGAGAAGCTGCTGGTGTCGCCTCCTCGTCGTGGTGCTGTCTTGTCGCTGCTGCTGTGTGCATGGATTGCTTGGGGTTGATCTGGTGTGTGTGTGCCTAGCCGCTCGGTGACCTTTTCAAAGCTCTGAAAAGCTGGAGATTGCTGCAGCACATCGTTGACCACATTGCCAATCTCATCCGCAAGAGATTCGGCATGCAGTGGACCCTCTTTCAGTTTGTTTTCCATGCACATAGCAGCGATTTCGACAAATTTTCCATCTGGACATTTGTATGGACGCTTAAGATCCTCTTTGGTTATGTCTACTGGCTGCACAGTGTTGCCATTCCCTGGCCAGGCCTTGAATGTCTTACCTTTACCCTTCCCACCCCCAGTGGACTGCGCCTGCGCTTGAGCCTGACCCTGACCCTGGCCGGCCAAAGCATTGAGGTAGTTCAATTGCTTTGACATGATGTCAATCTCGGCGCGCATCAAATTGTTTTGCAATTCCAGTTCGACCAAACGCTGCTCCAGCTCCACCAGCTGCTTATCCCCTCCGCCACCACCGAGCACCACCTGCCACTCGGGATTGCGCAGGCGTCCAACGAACGCAAGCAACGCCAGCGTGACGCCCACATAGAAGACAGCGGTCAATCCGGTGTGCAGCAAGGGAGGCAGGCGACAGCCCACAATGGAAACCACCTCATTACCACCAGTGGAAATCTGGCTACGTGAAACTGCTGCTGCAACAGCAGCATCTGTGTCGTCTCTGTCCAGTTCCTCATGTCGACGACGACGCACAGCTGATCCCATTAAAGGAGTCAGGGGAGGTAGGGGCGGTAAATCATGGTGACCGAAATTCAAATCGTGGAGATGATCGCGTAAAAAGGGATGGGGGGAGAGGCGGCCAGTGGACTCGCAATCGCTAATGATCGAGATGCCATCGGAGACGTCCTCAGCCTGGGGATCGGTATCTTCCATGGGCTTGCAGCTGTACAAACAAGGAGAAAGGGGTAAGAATTAGTCTACACTCTTTCTCTTTTAGTCTTTACTTACCCTTCGTTTGCTGGCCCAATGCTGCTCTGCTCCGAATCCGCTTCTCCATCTTCTCCTCCATCCGCTCCGACAGGGCCAACAGCAATTGTTCCCTGTCTCCCCTTGTCATCAAGGACATCCACACGGTCTGGGGGGAGAATGGTCCAAGATGAGGATGTGCTAATCTTCATGCCGGATTCATCAAGTGCTGGCAACGTTGGCGTAGGCTTCTTTTCGTTCCCTTCTTGGGCTGCTTTAATTGGGCTATTATTGTTGCTGTTGCTTTTGCTGCTGCTCTTGCTGCTGCTTCCGCTGCCGCTGCCACTGCTGCTCGTGTTGCTGTTGCCACTGCTGCTGCTGCTGCTCTTCTCCTCCATTGTGTCTGTGTCGGTGTGTTAAATTGCAAGTGCTTGCGTGTGTATGTGTGTGTCTTGGTGTGTCTGGGCTGGCTGACCCTCTTTGTCTGTGAAAGAAATGCGAGAAAACGAAATTCTTTTTATTTTTGCTGCGACCTTCGGAGCCTGCGTCTACTCTCTCTCTCTCTTTGTCTCTTTTCTCCCGTCCCTTCTTGACTGTCTGCCTGCCTGTCTGCTGTTCCTGTGCGTATACGTAATTGCGCGAGCGCAAACTGTTCTCTTCCCACTCTTCTCACACAGCTGAGCTCAGCTGTGCTCACACTTACACGCATACATACGCAGCGAACTGCAGGCACTCTCGCTCTCACTCTCTCACACAGACACCCGCACATGCAATTTTACCTGCTTTGCCTGGGCCTGCATGCAGGGATGCATGTGCGTGTATGTGTGAATGTGTGGACATACGTGGGTGTTTGTGAAAGGTTTTCGCATATTTCGCCAATTTCACTAAAGAATATTGAACTGCTTTAAAATTAATAACACCATCAACTAATACATTTGCAAATGTCATTTTGTATGTGTGTGTTGTCATATTTTTATAAATAAACAAACTATAACACACATACACACACATATTAAACATACATGCAATATCTTTTTGTTTTCAACTAACACTTACCAAATATGTTTAAAAACAATTCACAATGCGGCACATGTGTGTGTGTGTGTGCAAACACATGCGAAATCTGTTGTTGCAGTGAGATTTTATCAGTTTTGCTTTTGCCGCCGTTACTTGATAAGCGTTAGACCTTGAATCTTTGTGAGACAATTGTTGAGCCTGCACAATGCGTATAGATAGCCAGTCGTCCAACAACAACTAAACTCTCCGCACTTTGGCGCAGAATAACAAGAGAACGTCGCAATTTGACAGACGCGACGCGGTCAACCTTTGTGTTGGTACTACGTGTTACATATGTAGATACAAAACACATATACGATGCGCACAGATGTTGCGCTGCGCATCGATATCGATAGGTGTATCGAGTTGTTTCGATAGAAATAAGACATGTCTTGAGTATTTTATATCTTAAACGCACTCTGGCGGCAATGACCTGCGCAACAATGTGGTAGTATTCAAACTGAAAAAAATACTGAAAATTATCGCAAGGGAATTGAAAATCGATAAGTCAGTGTGCGATGGCGCAAAATGTATGTATTGAAATGCTTGTTTAAAGTTTAAATTGTGAATTTAATGGATTTGAGTTCTAAATCGAGTTATTGTGAATTTCAATACTTGTGGACTGGTAAAGTCCGAAAACTAACAAAATATGCCACATTTGCAGTAATTTCGATATAGCGCGAAGAAGATTTCCTTTCAAAAGTAGTATTTTTAAATACTGACTGCAATAATTGACTAAAAAAGCCACATACCGCACACCACATTAAAAGTAATTGAATAATTAAGAATGCACCTACTTTAAAGGGATTTCTCCATAATGCGACGCACTTCTCCAGCCTCGGAGCTACAATCCCAATCGGATGTGTTGCGCACCATTTGCTGCTGCTGCTGCTGATGAACGACTCCCCTGGGAGAGGGCACAACTGTTGCATATTGCTGCCCATTGGCCAGGACATAACTGTGGGGCAAGTGCAGTCGTGGCGCCGGTACAGGATATATCCGATCTGCGGCGCGTCTTGGACTCTTTGGCAACGAAAGGCTGCCCTGCTGCAATTGTTGCTGTTGCTGCTGCTGTTGCATGCGTTGGTGTTGGGGAGTCCAATAGATTTGGCTCACTTGCTGCGCGGAGCGATCCAGTATCAGAGGCGTCGCTCGACCATTCTGTAGCTGCTGCAGCTGTTGCAAGTGCTGCAGTTGCTGCAACTGTTGTTGCTGTTGCTGCTGGTGTTGATGTTGCAACTGCTGCTGCTGTTGCTGCTGGGCCAACGCCAGCTCTTCCATGCGCACATAACCCTGTGGCCGTATAAACTGCTGTTGTTGCAACTGTGGCTGCAACTGCTGCTGTTGCATGTAGAGGCTGCTGCTGTTGTGGTAGTCAATCAACTTGGCTGCCTGCAGCGCTCCGTCCTCGGTCTGGATGATCACGTACTCGCTGGGCGTCAGAGTGAGCAGTTGCTGCTGCTGCTGCTGAGACTGCGGCAACTGTTGACTGGACACATACTGCTCCGAATCGTTGGACATGAGACTGTTGCGCTTATTGACGTGCGCATAAATGGGCGATGCCGAGCTGGCCGCGAAACTGGATCGGGGCAAACTCTGGACACGCAGCGGCACCTGCGGCCTGGCCGAGCTGAGCTGCGACGCGGGACGCTTGTGCTGCTGGTAATTTGTCTCCACGGATGCATACGAAACGGGTGAGATGTCGGCACAGTTGTTGTTGTTGCTGTTGTTAATGTTGTTGTTCTGGTGTCTCTCGTAGATGGGCTGCATCTTGGCTGCGCTTAGTGGCGTGCGATTTATGGATTTGCGGCAGAACTCCTTGACCTTCTCGAGTATCTCCTCGCGGGTGAGGAGGCCACCAATGCGACGTGCCGTGCTCGCCTCCTTGCGTCGCATTATCACCGGCGTTTCGTTCTCGCTCTCGTAGCCACGTCGCGATGCTGTCTGATTGCTGGGCATGATCAGCTCATCCAGCACGCTCTGACAGCGTGGCGGATGCTGTTGTGGATGCAGTTGCACGTTGTGCTGCTGCTGCTGCGGTTGCTGTTGCTGCTGCATTACTGCTGGCTGCTTGATTGTCGTTATTGGAGCACCGTCCACGATCATCACCTGCCGATTGCGTCCGTTGGAGATGCCGGAGAAGGTGTTGCGCTGCAGCGAGCCGCGCACAAAGTAAGGCGCCGGCTGCAGCTGCTGCGACTGCAGATGCTCGTAGATGTTCTCCACGCTCGGCTGCGTGGCCACAGGCTGCACTGCCTCCTGCTGCTGTTGCTGCTGCAGCACTTTGTTGTACAGCTGGCGATCTGTGACCTCCTTGATGGCGCGCAGCTGCTCCCATTCATTGGCAGCCTGTTGTGGCTGTGCCAGTGCCTGTTTCTGTGCCGGTGCTGGTGCCTGTGGCTGGGTAGCCTCCTGCGCGGCTGTGCCTCGTCGCACTGGCGTCGATGTGGCTATAGGATAGTTCTGTATGCGCTCCGCTTCCCCTCGGCCGCTGGCAGCGGCGGCTGCCAATGAACGGCGCTGGCCCACGCTCTCCAGCCGACTCGGCGGCTGGCGCTGTGCGCTGAGCAGCTTGATTTGATTGCGATCCATGGAGGCGGAACGATTGAAGCGACTCAATTGACCCTCGGGCGAAACGCGACGTGGGATGAGGCTCTGTCGTTCCAGACTGCGCTGCAGTGGAGCTGGAGCTGCAGCAGGAGCCGGCACAGCAACTGGATTCCTTTCCGCAGGCTTGGGCGCAGCTGCAGGCAGCTTGCCATTGGCCATGGGCTGCCGCTCAAGCAGTACACGCCGCATCTCGTTGGGCGTGTTGTTGCTGTTGTACTTGTTGCCATCTGCGCCAGCAGCATCCACGCCGTACACAGTGCGCGGCAGTGGCATCAGCGTCTTGGGCGTCGTCTTGCGCTTTGGAGCAAACAGGCTGTTCGAGAGTCGCTGCAGCACCGATAGCTTCTTGGTGTTGCTCTTGCGCAGCGCGGCCAGAGAATCGGCGATCTGTTGGCGTCGCTCCTCGGGCGTTAGGAATGTGCTCTGACGCGTTGGCGTCGTATTCGGTGTGGGCGTGGCTGTGGCCGTGGGCGTGGGACTGTTCACTGTCTCTCGCTTGGGCATCAGTGCCAGCCCCTTGCGCTCCAGATATGCCTGAAACTCCTCGGAGCTTATCGTATTGGTGAAGGTGCCCATTTGGCCAGTGGGCGTGGTCGTGGGCGTGCTTGTGCACGTAATTGGTGATCCATTCATAGTGGGTGTGCTTGTGGGTGATCCACTTGCCTCCCTTTGCAACTCGTCACTGGATTCGCTCTTGGTCAATGGACCATCAATGTCATCGAGATCGTCGTCGGAACTGATCTGTAATTTCTTCACACGTTCATCAAACTTTTTGGCATTCTTGGTTACCTCGGCGGGATTGAAATAATCCCGACCGTTCGAGTCGGAGGTGCCAGTTCTGATCTTCAGATTGGCCAATTCCGGATAATTTGGTTTCGAGCACTTTTTGAAAGCGAGTGTCTTCGGTTTGTTGTTGCTACTATTGTTACTGTTGCTGTTGTTGTTGTTAGCCTCTTGTTGTGCCGCCTTCTTTGGCTCCGCCTTGCGCTGCTGCTGCTGCGTTGCCGGTAACTGCTTCCGCTTGGCTGGCAACTTGCCGGCAATATCGCGCAGCTCTTCAAACTTGAGACGCGCCAGCACCGTCGGATCGTAGACGAAATACGGATCAGGATTCTTGATGTATGTCTTCACATACTTGGATTGCTTAAGTACCTCCTCGGTGGTCACATACTCATCTGGCGTCGTTGGTGTTGCCGCATTCTTCTTGCGTGTATTGACCTCGTTCTTTAGCTGCTCCCTCAGCTTCTCCTTGTCGCGCTCCCTTTCACGTTCCTTCTCCTTTTCACGCTCACGTTCGCGTAGCTGTTGCGTCACCGTCTTCCTTACGCTCAGCGTCGATCGTTTCGTTGGCACCGGCGGCGGTATCTTCCGTGTCTCGCGTCCAGCTCCACCACCAGCTATGTGACCGTTCTTGAAGGGATTCTGTTGATCCACAATCGGTTCGCCTGTAGTGAACTTGCGTATCTTCTCATCATTCGGATTGAAGGTGACACACTTTTTTGCCTTTGTCTTTGGCTCCTCCTTCTCCGGCAGCTTCTGCTCCAGGTCCAGCTCCAGCTCCAGTTCCTTCTCCCGCTCTACCTCTGGCTCGGGCTGATGCTGTTGCTTCTGCTTGCTGATCTCCTCGAAAGCTTCGACTATTTTGAGCGTCTCGTCCTCAATGAAACTCTTCAATTCCACCAGACTGGACTCGGTCTCGGAGGGAGAGGGCGAGGGCTCTAGTTTAGGAACGAGCGAAGATTTGCAGTTGCTCTCGTCGAGGATGGTGTCAGACATGTTTTGCTAGCAACAACGAGGGACAGGGGGGAGGAGGAGGAGGAGTACAAAGGGATTTGGAGTGGAAGAAAGCTGGAGTTCACTTTGGTATATCCGCCCACCATTGATATATAGTTGCCTGCTCGAACTGCACAAAGAAATCTGCAAAGAGAAGGAAGCATCTGTATAATGCATATATATAATGATAATCCCATTTGAAATCTTACGGGCGATTGATTCTCTTCTCCTTGTTGGCCTGGTCACAGAAAAACAAGCTGCAGTTCACAATTTGGCACTAGATCTGCAATCGAAGAAAAAGAGAGGGAGAGAGAGAGATCATATTAGTTGCATATTATGCAAAGATTTCGAAAATTCCGCTTGCATTTCTTGCGTGATATTTTGAAATTTCCGCTTAATTGTTTCAAGGCATTTCAGGTAAAAAAATGTGTGTAAATGAATTCTAAATTTCCCCATGCGGGAAAATTCTACGCGAGGTTTGCAGCAATTATTTTGGCAGGCCTTTTAGCGAGAGCGGACGACCTCAAATTGATGATTGCCCGCCAGGCACAGCACAGCACAGCTGGGTGGTGTTTTGCGACCTCCCTCCCTTCCACCTTCCACCTTCTCCTCCTCCTCTTCTACTTCCTCTGCCTCTCGCTATTGCTTTCTCTCTTTGTAGTTGAAATTTTTGCGTATTTCAAAACAGATTTCTGCACGTAATTCAAATATTTCCTTTGTCTATAGAATTGTGCAATATGTGAATATATACCATATATATTGGGTATATATCTTCATGTTCTGCAATGTTAAGTATTATATTAATTATATTAAGTATTATAGCTGTATTAAGTTTTTCAGCTTTCCTGACTACCAAACTGTCTTCTATCATTTATAGAAGTTAACATTCTATAGTTATCAACATTTTGAAGACATATCTTGAGAATTCACGACTTACAGGGTATGCAGTAGTCGCCCAATTGCAGTTTCAATTGGCAAATGCGAACTAAGCAAATAAAAAGAACAGAAAAAAATATTGTTGCAATAGTTGAATATGAATGTTCATTAGTGCAACCGCTAAGAAATTGCTGATCGCTTTTTCCGGCTGCACTTTGGCTATGGCTCGTCCATATATGTGGATGGATATATATGCGAATACAAACACACACACATGTACACATACACTCCGTCTGTGTGTGCGGTATCTGGGTCAGTTGATAGCTAATCTTTTACCTTCTACCTTTTGTTCGGTGCGGTAATGAAATGCGCATATGGCGAGAATTCGCTATGTGCCCGTATCTGTATCTGTATCTGCGTTTCTGCGGAATGTGTTTATGTATGTGTGTATCTGTGAGGTTTTTCCTATCTCTGACAGTACGGCAGCAAATGAAATCAATATATTTCACCCATATTTCTTCAAAAGAATTGGCGAGAGGGAGGAAAGCGGAGAAGACGCGAAGACACCTTCCCCCGTCTCTGTCTCTTGGGGGTGACAGCTTAGCGTATGGGGGTTGGGGTTGGCGGTGGGGGTGGTCTGTTGCATCGTCTGCGGTGCACACAGCTGTTAACCGGTTAGTTGCATTTCCCAAGTGACTTTTGCATCCAATTTGCATATGCCGATCTGACCGACTTCGCGTCTCGCTTGTTGCTTTTCATATGCATAATTCTGCTCGATTTTTGTTGTTTCTGCTCGATTTTTTGTTGTTGTTGTTGTTGTTGCTGTTGTTGGTTTTTAGTAAGTACCCGCACTGGTAGCCGTACGTGTATCTAGTGCACCTTGATACGAATTGTTGCGCATTTAGTGTGTGCCTCGTAAATTCGCCAGCCGATTGCAAATGAAAGGCGCAGAGAGACGTGCACAGACAGGCAGAGACAGGCATGTGCATGTTACATGTGCAGCTTAAGCTGTTCATAATGTTGGCTTTGTACTAAAGTCCAAAGTTTTTGCTTACTAAGGTTGTACAACAAAGAGGGAATACCTTGATAAGGTTGTGGAAATTGGTGGACTATGAAATAGAACCCAAAACATACCATAATCTACAATACATATATCTATATCCATATCCATATCGATCTATTTCGTATCTGTTCATAATCAGTTTCACATAATCCTTTTCTTATAATTCACTAAAATTCAAGATTTGCATTTTTTATCAATGATTCTCAAAGGAAACTCAGCTTTTAATGATATATATTTTCGTTTTTATAATAGATATGGAAGAAATATCAAATATTTTTAAGGTATATATAGCAAAAAGAAAGTCTTTTATATGAAAAATTCGATTAGAAAAATCCCTAACAAAAAAAGGTTAAACTTTCAACCTACAATGCAAGATTTGCGTTATCTATTAATGATTCCCAAAAGAAACTCAGCTTTTAATGGTAAACTGCATTTTTATAAAGGGTATACATAGAAAATATAAAGTCTTTATCCTTTCATATACGAATAAGAATCGCTTAGAAAAGCCACTAAGAAATATAGGTTATATTTTTAACCTCTTGCGAATGAAGCATTCAAGAAAATGATCCACAAGGTTTGTGGTATTGATGTTTTTGCATGTTACCCCCAAAAACAAGACCGACAGGTGTTCCTAATGTTTACCCCTATACACCAGTACTACAGGGGATACAGACTATGTTTGTACTATATAGGGTATATAGACAAAAATATATATATTGCATGTATTTTGGGACCAAAAGTCGCTGTAAACCTTTGTGGAAATCACATAAAAGTGCCACCCTCGAGTTAATTTTTTCCACTTTATTCGTGGAAATGCTGCACATATTCGCAGGGGGTCACACAGCAGACTTTGTCAGACTTTCGTGTATATATATTGTAGAATTGCACCACCACCCTTACCCTTACCCTTGCCATCGCCCTCACCATCACCCTCGCCATATGGATAAGGAACTACCCCTGCTGACATCGCGACGTCTATTAACTAACATCCCCCGAATACCGAATCGAAAATAGAAATAAAAATAACCTCACAAGCGAAACAAACAATTTTGTGGATTAGAAATGCAATCTGGGGAAAAAGGAAACGTGCCGGGAAATTTGCTGTTAGCACTCTCGTTGGATTTGAGAAAAATGTGTGTCTCACAAAGGGCATGTTTTCATGATCCCCAAGGTTAAGCGATGCTCTGAAGTAAACAATTTGTTGGAATTATATTGAATATTATAAGCCCAACATATGTAGGGATAACTAAAAAAAGAACAAGCAAATCTTGAGTCTAAAATTGATTGAAAACAGAGAAAACATAACAAGCGAGTTCAAGCTAAATAAAATAAGATCACAGCAAGTAACGTAAGCTATGTTTGAAATTATGCAATACCTTGTAATTCCCAACAGCAAATTCTGTACAACATTCCTCAGTCTTTTTTAAATACCTCAAAAATCCACTTTGAAATCATCGTGGGCCCGGGAACTGCGTAATTGTTGTTCGAAATATCATGGAAAATGATTCATAAAAAAAAGAATCAAATCAAAATTGATTGCGATTCTTTTGTGAATGAAACGATTGTTCATAATTGAATTCCTCTTGGAGCAATATTATCAAATGAAATAAATCTGGCGTTTGCTGTTCACTACTGACTATTTTCGAGATTTTTACTGCATTTTCATTTGGAGCAAATGATTTAGAAGCAGAGATTGAAGATGGGAGATTGTAGATAGACGATTGAGAGACGCTTTTGGCGCATGCGACGCGGCGCCACGAAGCCTTGACGCGACTTTGGCCAGACAAAGCATTGCGAGAAGATTTATGCGACATCTTGCGGATAAGCTGGGTAGACAGACAAACACACACAGACAGAGACACACATACACACAGATAAAGCAGATGCGGATGCAGATACCAGGACCAAATGAGCTGCCAAAAAATGCAGAGAAAGAAAGATAAGAAGGGGCTGCGTCTTCATCGATTCTTTATGCGTGTGCAGAGTGTCTGTCTCTCTTTCTTTCTGTCTATGTCTATATACATGTGTGTGTGTGTGTGTGTGCGTAAACACACATATATCTAATGCTAATTGTTGTCTGTGTTTAGATTCAGCTGCAAATGGCCGAAAACTCCAGCTGCCCAATGCGCCCATTGTGCAACACCTTCATCGATTTGGAGTACCATCTCCATCTCCAACCCGTTATCCCCTCGCTGCCGCCTCTTCCTCCCTGCTTGTAATGCTGTAAAATTGGAACGTAAACAAAACGCAGAACAAGGGAATGTGTAAAAACAACAAACCACGCGCCAATTGGCCCAACTGACGACTGACATTGACGATAAATGAACAATCGACCTCAATAAAGGCACAGGCAGCACATGCCCCCAAACAGATACAAAATACACGATATACCTATGTAAGTACATACATACATGCGTATATACAAGTGTGTATACGTATATATGTGTGTATATAGCACGCAGGCCCCGCACTTCGCTGCGATCGCGTGCGAACCTTGCGTGGGACATTGAGCTGCCCATAAAACCCCATAAAGCGCGCGGCTCCCGATCAACTGCGTTATGTATTCGAATTCGTTTTGCCTTTTTTTTAGCTGTTTTGCAGCTAAATCCCGTTTTAAGTTAAGTCTTTAAGCTGGCAGTATAACATGCATAGTTCAGGCAGAGCTGCTCGCACTACTAATACCCTGTAGGAATGGCAAACTTAATGTTGCCATCAGAATGATGGTGGCTGGTAAGGATCAGCTGTCATGGGAAACAATGCAGGCAAGAATGATCCTCAATTCCAATGGGAGTTTTACAACAAATGATGCACAACATGTGAGCCTGAATTCCAAGTAGGGGCATCTAAAGCAAACTACAATATGAATTAGAATTGAGATAATCACTAAGGAGCGAGAAAGAAAAGAAATTTCAAGTGATGATGCTCAACATTAAACAAGTAAATTAATATAGTGATCAGAGAACTTTATGCTAGTGAGGATCACTTAAAATTTCAGTTATATAACATAAATAGAGGTGATTCACAATTCCAATAAAAGTTTTATAATTTATGATCCTCAAAATGTGAATATAAATTCCAATAGAAGGTAAACTATAATGTGAATTACAACTGTGATTTAATACTTTGATCGTAGGTCATACATATTATATATATGAGAAATCAAGTATCTCAAGCGATGGTGCACATACTTCCCCTACCTTATCACACATACCCTGTAGAAATTCCTTAAAGTTACAACTAGTGCCGCCTAATTTGATGATCATATCGAAGCTAATTTTGGTGAGTAGTTCCCGTGAAAGACTTTGGGCCTTCTCGCATTATAGCAACTTCATTGTTGCCGTTGATGCTGTTGTTGTTGCGCATTCAGCGCTACAGGGTATAATTAGGTGTGTATCTATCAGCCAATCTAATGGCGAGAGATCGCAAGTCTTCTTTGCGCGCGTTGCTTTTTGAAGAATTGCTCAAGTGAAGTTCAACGAGTCGAGCTCATTTCGAAAACTGGTTTTAGTTTTAACTTCTTCGGCTTCCTCGAAAAGAGTGAGAGAGCGACGGAGAGAGACAGAGAGAGAGAGAGAGAGAGTGTACGTACACTTTGCTGTGATTCCCTGCGAAGGTGGAGAGAGGAGGGTTAGGGAGTGGGGCAAGTTTTAGGGGCACTTTACGAGCCGCTAGCCAAGGCCAAGATTTGCTCGAGAGATCACCCCCTCGACTGGGATTGGTGAGAGGGATGGATGGGGAGGGGGTAATTTTGAGTTCGAGTACGAATTGAAATTGAAATTGAAGTCGATGCTGTGCGTAATACATATTTGTTCTGTCTGCCTCGTGCCCAAGACACAAAAGTATCTTTGTATCTACAAGTACGCAGTAAGAACGCACGCACGCAGTTTATTGCGCAATTTCAGCATCGTCGCTGCTAGCTGTAGTCGTAGCTGTAGCTGTTCCTCTTCTTCTCGTTCTTCTTCTTCTTCTGCTTCTTGTAGTCATATTTCCCGCGCCTTGTTTCGCCTCTGGGTTCCATTTGATCTTCAGAGTTTCAACTCAACTCAAGTGTTTGTTTTCATTTACGAGCGTGCGTAAGAATTGTTATTTCCAACCTCGTCCCCCTTACGCCTCCTTTGCCCCTTCTCCAGCACTCCCCCCAGCTCGTGCTTAATGATATGCACATGTCGCTGCTATATGGCAATCTGTGCAGTCGCCCGATTCGGAACGTTAATTGCTTTAGATCATCTATTGACCTTATAAATCGCAGTCGGCAAAATATGCAAATGTCGTTCGAGCATTGACTATCGACTATCGTGTCTTGATTAATTGCCACAATTTGAGTAATGCACCCCACACTCTGCTCCCCCCACACCCCCACAGTGACCCACTAATTGCTGCATACAGTGAAGACTCGTTTGTCTAAATAAATCAATGATTGAGTCGATGAAGTTAGCCTCCACTTGAGTTTTGTTTAGAGTAACACGATGAGGCGCTAATTGAGAACTTCGGTATTACGGAATTTTTACCATGTAAACATTATACTTTCCTGATTCTAATTATGGAATTTCTTACACATTGGGGCATTATAGAGCTCTGTTCGAACAATTCCATTGGACGATCAAACTGACCCCAAGAAGTCGAACTGATTGTGATCAATTGAAAACAATTCTAAAATCTCAGAAAATTCATAGATTTATCAGTCATGGGGCTAAGCTGCGTATTGAAAGTGTGTGTGTGTGTGTTTGCGGGAGGGGGGAGGAAGGTTGCGGGTGAGGTGAGGTTCCTCTCGGCTTAGCAAAGAGAAGTATGTATATGAGTTGGTAAGTCATTTTTGTACACTCTTCGACCATTGAAAGGGTACACTAACCTTGTGCAAATGTATGTAACAGGCAGAAGGAGGCGTGGCAGATTCCTCAAAATATTCTTGCAGTATATATCATCAGGCAAGTCGATGGAGTCTTATTAATTTGTCTGTCTGTGTAAACACACATATCCAAATTATTATAAGAACTAGAGACACCAAATTTGGCATGAAGATTCCTGTACAGATGAGGTTTTATTTTTATATGTTAGATGCCACGCCCACAACTTTTTATAAATATATTTAGGTGACTGTAGTAGTGTCTATCTATTCTGACAATTTCAATCCAATCGCATAATAATCACAGTAGTTATTCAAGTCATCTTAATATATAAAAAAAAGGGTATCTTACTGTCGGTCGTGCTTGACTGTATTCGTCTAGTTTTTATTTAAGTATTTTTTTTGAAGATGAGTTTGTATATAGCTTTGACTTGCTATACCTTCTGTACGCATATCTTGCTGATTATGCACGCGCTTTTCATTCACAACTTGAGTTGAGTTCAGTTCGGGTTATGCGGGCTGGCACTCAAGTCTCGAGAGTTCAGTCGAGTTAAGGTTTACCATTTTGTCGAGTTAAGTTTAGAGTTCGGTCGTGTCTAGGGTTCAAGTGCATGACAGATATGACCGAGTAGGTGCCTTAATAAAGAGGTATTTTAAAGTAAATTTAAACAGGGGCCAGATAAGGCAGATATGTTGAGAGTTTCGAGCTGTTTCACTTAGTCTGTGGCCACTGTGGCCACGTCAAGCCCCTGTCAACTCTCAGGCAACTAAGCGCAAACTAAGTAAAGTGAGTACTCGTAAAAAATACTCAAAAATAGAAAAGAAAACAGCTTTTATCACTCTCATTGTGACTTTGAGAGATTCGTGACAATGTCAACGGCACATTCAAGTTGGGAACGGAGAAGTCTCATCATGAACACGATGACGATGACGATGACGATGATGTTGATGATGCGATTGATAGTTATGGTTGGCGTAATGATTGATTTAACGGTCGCACCATAAATGGAGCCTTTGCCGGTGATTAGCGAGCATAAACTTTGGTCACGTCATCGTGCGAGCACTGTAAAACGTGCGTTTGTGTGTGTGTGCGAGTGTGTGCCACTTGGCTATCTTATACCAGTACGAGCATGTCTGGGACTCTTTCTCTCTGGGGTCGTACCTTCACATGACGTCACTCGCGGCAATTAACTAACTTGGCTCAGATTGTAAGTGCGCGCAGACAAGCACAGATAGATAGACACACACACACACACTATATACTCTATATACTCTTTATAGATGCCCCTCTCTCTTCCTCTCTCTCTCTGTCTTGTGCATTCAGGTCGCGATTGTGCAAGCGCAGTTTGCTGTTGCCCAAAGCGCCGTTAAACTGATAACTAGGTGGTGCGTATCGAATTGCACTCACTGTGCGGTCTCAGCACCGCAACAGGTGAACAAATGAACCCGCAAGCTGTAGCTGCTGTCGACTACACCTATTGCACACCCTGTGCGTGTGTGTGTTCGTGTGTGAGGCACCCTGTGTTACGTAGCGAGCTTTGCCAATTTCCATTACACACTCAATTGACTGCGGCTGCCTCTTTCTCTCTCTGTGTGTGTGTGGCGCCGGCTCAAGTGATTAACTACGACTGATTACAGCAGCCGCCTTTCCACACACACACACACACACACACACACACACACACACACACACACACAGAAACACACGCCGTGGCGACAATTGCCGCCCCATTACGCACAGTGGGGCCACAGACCGATCTAGCGCAATTAAATTCAAAGTTTTCTCTACGGGATTCTCACTTAATTTGAAACTGAATTTATTTTATTTATTTTATTTTATGGGATATTTATTTGGGCACATAAGTTTCAAGTTTATCAGAATTCATCAACTTTTAAGGAAGTTATCAATCTATTTCAGCTAGATCGATCTTCTGGTCCACTGTGCTACGCCGGCTTTATAGTTTGAGTTTTGTTGTACTTCCCCCACTCCTGACTATTTCCAACTCTTTGTCGCCTCCAAAGTTATGCAAGATTTCAGAAGTAACAAAAACCTGAACAATGGAGGAACACAAAACACACAGAAACACAGAGGGAGAGAAAAAAAAATAAAGAGAAACAACAACAACTACGAAAAAGTTCGTAAAAAAAATCGCTGTGTGTGACTTTTCCAGGCATTTTAGCTTTTTTAGTCATAATTATGTACAGTACAGAGTGAATACTAATGTACTTGTGCATGCAGAGACATGCGCGCACACACACACACACACACATTCGCACACACGCACACACCTCGCTGGGAGAGTGACGGTGGCTTAAAGCGTATTTGGTATATGCACAAACACATCAATTCTGGCAGGGTTAATTCGGCTTAAATTGAAATTTATTGTTTGCCAAGGTGACGATGATTGCAGGTACAGTAAGGCCTCGATACTTGCAATTTCTTGAGTGATTGTTAATGCAATGCAATGCTCGCAAGCAGCCAAAGAGGTAGATTATTTACTTAGCCAAGATATGATCAATTGATCAAGAGTTTTAGTCATATTTTATGGAGAATTGGGGGAACTGAAATGAAAAATTGTGTTCTTCTAATGATTCTTTACTGTAGTTGCTCTTGCTTAATGTTGTAAAGTACACTGTAATAAAATATACATTTAATAATATTATTCAAACATAACGAGGTCTCACTGTTCGCAGAATTGTCAACCGCGAAGGTTGCTGCCTGCTGCTCATATATCATCGTTTATTTTTTGGGCCAACACTCAGAGATTCACCTTGACAATGTGATGTGATAGTGGGCGATAGTGATAACGATAATGATAACGATAACGATAACACAGAGAATTGTGTGTGTGCGACCTATTTCAATTTGGCAGAGGCAATAGGCACCCACAACTTCGTCTGCTCGTACAGCACTGAAAGAAATCAAATGCAAACCTACACATTACCAAGCTGTATTTCTCTCAGTGCATACGGCGAACTCTTTCGCATATTTATGTAAATTTGTTAGCCAAATAAGGCTGGTTTAATGTGTATCAAATTCATTAAATTGTCAAGTCAATAAACAAGTAAATTTCTCACAGTGTAACTTCCAATTGGAATTTGCATGGCAAATGCCAAGCAACAACATTATTTCTCTCTGTGCATGCGGCGATCTCTCGCATTTCAACTTTTGTATTTGTACTTTCAAAATGAAGCAGCAGCAGCAAAAGAAGAAGAAGGAGGTGAAGAGGAAGAAAGAGGAGCAGAAGAAGCAGCGCCAGAGCAGACGAGAGTGTTTTGTTTCTCTTGCGGCGCACCCCTTTGCGAGAAAGAATCAAGTTGCGCGAATCCTTAAGACCTTAAACCGGTATCGTCTTGCCCCTTCCCCTCTCTCCCCTCTCTCACACTCTGTTTCGACTGTTTTTCGCATAAGGCACACGCAAGAAAGCTCTCAGTGAGTAATGCAGCACGTTGCATGCAACCAGGCAAGCGCGCTTGCGTGCCCCTGCTGCCTTTGTGTGTGTGTGTGTGTGTGTGTGTTTGCATACATATACCCCATGTATACCCCATGTAAACTCCTCTTCCCCCTCGCCACGTTTCCCCTCTTCGTGTATTTTGTACCTACTTATTTGCTTAGTTAGTCAGTTCAATTTGCCTGCAGCTGTTTTTGGTTGAATGCTTTTTACGCTCTCTCTCTCTCTCTCTTTCCCTCGCCCGCTGGCTGTCCCTGTCCTTCCCTTTGCACTGCCTGCAGATTGCAAACGATTAAAGCTTTTCGCTGCTGATAAGATAAGCACAATATCTAAGTGTGCGTCTCTCACTCTCTCTCTCTCTTCTTCTCTCTCCCTCTTCACTGTGTGTGTGTCTGTGTGTGTGTTATGCTAGCACAACAATTACAAAAGCAGAAAAAAGACATTAAACAAGAGACGACGGCGGATGCTCGATTTGCCTTTTCTCTTGCTTCCCTTTCGCCGCTGCCCAAGTCAGCGCCGCAGTCGCAGTCGCGGTGGAAGCCCGCGTCGCAGCTTTCTGCCGTTGTGCACAGTTGGGTTAATAATGTACAACAAAAAATATGTTTAATGCCGCTTTACCTTCTACCACCATTTTGTGGTTACATATGAACTCACACACACATACAGACACACACACAGACACAAACTAAAAGTACAATAAACGTCGCATATGTTTGTTGTGCGTTTGGCGTTTTCGGTTGGGTTCATTCACCGGCAACAACAGCAGCAACAACAGCAGCAGCAACAACAATCCAATAAGAACACATCCAACTTGGTCTCGTTCAAACTCTTGCTTAAGCACAAGCACAGCCGCCGCCACTGCGGATGCACACTCACTCACACACACAGACACGCACACAAATACACTATGCACCACCATTCACTACATGTGCTGTGTGTGTTATTAATTTGCCGTGTCTTGTCGTCAATTTCTAATAACATTTTGTTCACAACAACAACAAAAAAAATACACAACACAATACAAAAATACGTACGAATATTACCGTAATATAAATACGTAGTACGTCCCGTAGATACAATACAATTGCTGTTGCAGATACAACAACAACAAAACAACTAAGCACACAACAACAGTGTTTCACACACACGTTCGCGCGCACCGATTCCGACTCATGACTCTCGCTTGTCTCACGCCTCGTCTCGCCTCGCCTCGCCGCACCGCACCGCTCTCTTTCTCTTCTCTCTCTCTATCACTCTTTTTTACCGTGTGCTTGTATGTGGCAATTACCAAAACAACAACAACAACAACAACGGGAATTTACGACGCGCACTAAGCGTACTTTAGGCAAAAGCAACAAATGCAAACGTAACGTACAATATAACAACAAAAAAAAGAGAGTAAAACACGTCCGCTCACCACGAAAGTCGCATGTATTTTGAATTTGTTTACGTTCGCTGTTAGCTAACAGTGTGCGCCTTTCGTTCACTTCCGTTAAGTTTCGTTTAGTTTCGCTTCGTGCAGTTCGTTCAGCCCTGCGGACAGCTGTGTTTCGCTGTGTGTGTGTCTTGGCTAAACAGATGTTCGTGGTTGGTTTGTGTATGCGGTGCGCGCACATGTTGTCAAAGCTTATCGTCAGAGGGCGCTGCATGTGTGTATTGGCTGTGCTTGAAGTTTGTGTATTGGCTAATGGGTGGTGGTACTGACTGTGCTTGGAGGGCAACTTGTACCTTGTGTGCATGCTAAGCGGTGTGTGTATTAGCTAGTGCGCGCATTTTGAAAATTTGTTTTTTGTTTGCAATATATAATATAAGATCTTTATAATGCAGTTTTGAGTGCTCTTGAAGTATAATAGATTTTTGCAACTCTAGTTAAGAGATTATGTTTATTTTAATAGATAAAATATAATAAATGAAGAATTATTGCAAATTGCTAAGAACATTTGAGTTTTTGAAATTGTTGAACTGTTGTTCCACCAGCAAACTAAGACTACTCAGCGTATTTTTAGTAGATTATTAGTAGTGCTCTTCTATTTGCGTCAGTCTTACAGATCGCCCATATTGTCCATACTGTGCTGAGGAACCACTTGAATAAGAACCAAGAACCAAAACATTTAATTGAACCCAATGAAAATTATGGAGGCGCAAATTTTCCCACAGCTTGCCAAAGGTTTAACGAAACTTTGTGATTTTTTTTTTGTTTTTTCTTTGGATTTTTTCAATTTTGCATCGTATTTTGTTGTTGTTGTTGCTGTTGCAGGTCTTGTCTTGTGTTCTCTTCGAGCGTAATGAGCCTTTAAGTCAAAACGTAGAACTGACAGCTCGAACGGCTTAAACGTAGCACAGAAGCTGCAACTAACCACAAATCACAATAACACCATACCACACCGAGAACAACAACAACAACAACAACAGTAGCAGCAACAACACTGCAAGAGTCGGAGAATATGGAAAAGACGTCGGAACGCATAATCATTATCACTCAAATTGGGGCCCCGTTGCAATTGGTAAACTCCCTGCCAGGTATCGTATGTCGGGTCTGGGCCTGGAGACCAATTATATATCGAAAGCCACAGACGAGACCCCCTTCTCCAGCAATCTCCACTCTCCACACTCCGATCTTCGATCTCCGCAGTCCATGGTAGCTGATCAGCATATTCAGTATGCATATGAGATCGACAGATCGGAGGCAGTTCGGTAGCTGGAGATGAGAGATGCGCCGGCACTTAAACGATCTACTAGCATGAAATGGGCAGGTCTGAGAGTTTGGAAATCCCAATTCGAGTACCGTAACTTAAGCCCATGAATTAAGCGCAGCCGCAGTGGATGATGAGAACGAAAGCCCAAGCTGCAGATGGAGTCGAGTTCGGAGTCGGAGTCGGAGTCCGAAACCGATGACCAGCACTCGCGAATTGCGTTCCATAATGTGAGATTCAAATTTCGCACGGCTACTCGCACTCACATTCGTATTCGCTCGCACACTCACACTCGCACTCGTATTCATACTTGCATTCACATGTGGCTGGGCCAGTTTCGGAGCCGAAGATTGCCACCGTTGGTAACTTAGATGATAAGTGGGCTATGTCCGAGGCGCACATAGAAGATTATAATGCACGCCCCTCTCCTCCCCGTTTCCTCCCATGCCACTCCCTCCCGCCACCCCCAAAAGCACCCTGACCACAAGGCAGCTGTGCGCCTCGGGACAAAATTACAGCCCAGAGATTCTTCTCAGCTTGCGGGAAAAAAGTTCACACACTTGGAAATTCGACATGCAGATGAAGATGATGAAGTTGGAGACGGAATTGGATGCCCAGATCGATATGTCGACAATGCGATCGTTTAGTAGTCATCGATAGATTAATTGGGGCTTATCGGCAGAGTGATTAGATTAGATTAGACTATATATGCTATATTTATAATATAATGATGAGTTCTAGATATCTCTCACTGTGTATGGATCAGCGGCATATAGCCGAGCCTGTCAGTCTCTTCTTCTATTTGTTCTTATGAACCATAATCTGGTATAAATGCGATGTACGCCATTAAATTTGACAATATTTACTTTTGGAGCATGTAGATACAGTTAAGAAACTTCACCCCGCCCCCTAGGCCTAAGTAAATCGGAAACAAAACTAATTGCAGGCGGAATTTTGAATTTAAAACATTTAATTAATATTTTATATAGGCATATATTTGCTGTATCGAACGTATTCATTGTTAAGATAACATTATTATGGTTATAACATGAGTATATCCGAGGATATTCACATACATGTAGGGAAAGATTAGGCTGAATAAAGTCAAATGGTCTTTGAATGCTTTGACTACGGTTTGTGAACAACTGAGCCAGCTACGTGTATGACCGTTCTAAAGTACACAAAAATGTGCTAAAAACATGTACATAAATGTACATACATATACTATACATACAAATTACATACTATAATACAGATATAAACCATTTTGTAAAATGTTTAGCGTTATTGATTTCAAAACATTTAAAAGGAGCTAAGGCATTTGGAAACAAGATTTCAGATTTTTGCTTTGTCTTCTTTAATATTCCTTATGTGCATTTCTATAAATGTACATATAATATATGTTACTATAGAACAATTGATGAGACGAAAGTTGGCTATATATAGAATCCAGCATATATCCTTAGATTCCTTAGGATCTTATTGGCATTCGCAAGGCCATTGATCAATCTTCTGACCTCACCTTGAGCAACAACAGGGCGAGGGATCCAAACTAATTAGCATAAAAGTGCAAATGCATTTCACTATCCTCAGCTCTCTCTCTCTCTCTCTCTGTCTCTTTCACCCACGCTATATCTTTCTCTGTCTCGTGCTGCTTAGCGCGTCAAGTGCAGCAGGCAGGTTGCAGGTTGCAGGTTGCCAGTTGCATTCAGCTGCTGCAGTAGGCGGCGACGTTTGGCCAATTTAAAAGGCATCGCTGCTTCTGAAACGATGACTGCGGCAAGCCCAAAGCTTGCAACTTGCAGCGTGCAGCATGCGGCGTGCAGCGTGGAGCTTGCAGCGGGTTGCCGTTTGATATAGCAGTGGTGTTGCCGCCGCCGTTGCAAGTGCAGCATGAAGCAAGCAGCAAGCAGCGACTGCGTAGCGAAGCGAGCAACATAAAACAATTACGCCTACACTTGCTTCAAGGAGTCGACGCCAGTCGCAGCCGCGCTTAAAGCGAGAAGTGGGAACAGAGAAGGGGGAGGGGGAGGTGCAGTGAAGGGAGTGGCATGGTGCATGGGGCATGTGGCAGCACAGACGGCGCTATGGAGGAGCAAGTGTGTCGTGCTTGATCTGTTGCCGGCGTGCACGACCTTCTGCACGAGCAGATCACACACACACACATACTCAAACAGGCACACACACAGGCACGTATAGGGGGGATATATGTCTGCTATATGCATTTGTAAAACTGATTCCAGTCGGAAGCTGGCAAAGCCAAAGCCAGCGACGCGTCGCGGCCTTCTGCGGCAGCCTATGAAACACAATATTCATTAACTTGCAGCAGCAGCAGCAGCATTAATGTTGCAGCAGCA
Source organism: Zaprionus africanus (assembly GCA_018151435.1). NCBI lineage: Eukaryota > Metazoa > Arthropoda > Insecta > Diptera > Drosophilidae > Zaprionus > Zaprionus africanus. The sequence goes on from JAECXB010000096.1 coordinate 2,041,914, forward strand.
GCATCTGAGGCAGCGGCAGCAACTGCTCCTGTAGCTGCGCTTGCTGCTGTTCTAGTTGCTGTTGTTGTTGTGCCAGTTGCAGTTGTTGCTGTTGTGCTTAGGACGCAAAGTAGGGTTGGGTCTGTGGCCTGTAGCTGATGTTGCTGGCGTTGCTGATGTTGCTGTTGTTGCTGATGCATTTTAGAGGCAAGTCCTGAGCTGTAGGTTCTCTCAGTTGTTGTTGTTGTTGTTATTGTTTTGTGCTATTGTTGTTGCTGTTGCAGCCATTGTTGCTGCTGTTGCTGCTGTGGCTGATCTTGTTGTAGTTGCTGCTGCATTTTGGTGGCAAGCTTGGCTTTTTGCTGCCGCGAGTTCGTGTTGTTGTTGCTGTTGCTGCTGCTGCTTGTGCTTTTATGGCTGCTGCTGCTGCTGCTGGTGCTGCTGCTGGTGCTGCTGCTCGAATCTGTTTGGCTGCTTTGTCTGCAATAATGCGGCTATTAAAGTCGGCAATCAGCAACTCGAACCAATCCATTGGTTACCTGAGAACTTCTTTCTGCATTTTTAACGATGCGCCAGTGCAGCGCAAGTGTGTGTGTGTGTGTGTGTGTATGCTGGTGTGTGTTGGAGTTATTGTTGTTGTGTCATTCGATGTTGCTGCTGTGGCTGCTGTCAATTTGGCATTACGCAAGGTCATTTGGTGGACCGCACAAATGGACAATAGAAACAGGCAGCTGACAAACACAGATGCAGACACACACACGCACACACACAAACACACACAGAGCAGCCACACACTCACATACACACACTCACACACAGCTGGTACTGCAAAAAAAAACAGACAAACTCTTCTCTTTTTTTCATTTGGGAATTGCAAATGTACGAGTATTTAACGCGCTGCTGTGTATCGAATAAGAGGAGCGTGAGAGGCGTGGCAGCGCATGGTAAGGGGCAGAGGCTGTGTACTTAAAGCCCAGCGACAGGCGAAGGCAGTGAGCCGGGCGGGGAGTGTGTCACTGCTTGCCTTGCAACTTGTTGTTAGTCGCTCTGATTGCGGGTTTATCAGCGTCTCCCGATAAGCACACACACAAACACAGGTACAATTGCCACACACACTTTTACACACACACAGACATATTCACATATACACACAGAAACAGACACACCAATACAATCGTCTGCAAAATTTAAGCACAATTTGCTCATCATTTGTGCCAAGTTCATTAGCTGCGCTTTGTCAACATGCTTGTTGTGCCACTGCGTGTGTGAGTGTGTGTGTGAGTGTGTGCTGCGTCTTAATTGAAGTTTGAATGAATGGAAACTGCTTTGGTACTGCTCAGCCCTAGCTACATGCATACAGTATGTGGGTTGCCTGACAGCGACCTCCGTCGTTGCTGTACCCGCGATTCGTCGTTTCCCTTGCCTCACCTCGACTCCATTCAACTCCTCTCAACTCCCCTTACTCTCGACTCTCTCTCTAGACCCAACTTGTCGCAGCTCTACTCGTCTTGGCTGGTTTGTCACAATATGCACTACCGGTGCCTACTACTACCGGGCCCTAAGTCACAACTAATTTTGATTGATTACTCTCTCCATGCGAGCCATTGTCTCCATCTCTCTCTCTCTCTTTCCCCCTTCCTCCCAGGCAAGGGTCGTCAGAGCTCTATGGTGTCGTTGTGTCAACTTAAAAGAGCAACAACGCATTGCTTGACACAGTTTGAGCCTAGCAGCAAATACCCTGTAAATGCGAGAGAGAACTGGCAGGGAATACAAGAGACATGCTAGAAACAGATGCACAAATATATAGCAACTGGACTTGATATGATAAAATACTTCTTTAAGCTTGAGAACTCTTTCTTTTTAATGGGAATATATTGAAAATAAAGCGAGGAATGTGTTTAAGATGCTACGAAACTTATAATGATATCAAATCGAAAAGTAAAATGTTTCTATTGAAATACTAACCAAAATATTAGGCACATGTGGAATAAGAAGAGTTGCAAAAATAAACTGAAAGAAAGTCCTAAAATACTCACGAATTATTAACTGATGCTTGTACTTTGCAGTCTATTTGCTGACGTTATATGATGAAAATTCGTTAAAAAGGAAACTTATATGTTGTCAGATACTTTAACTTTCTTACAAAGTACCCAACCAGGTCAAGCCTTAGATCCTTCGTACTCTAACGTTAACATTCAGGCAGCTTCGAACTGCCTACCCTTCACAGGGTATTCCATTAGTCGTGCAATCCACCACTAGCGCCCCCTCTTGATGTGACTTCTTTGACAATGCGACAACAATAGCGACAACAACAACATTAAGAACAACAGCAAGCAACAACAGCAGCAGCAACAGTTGCGACTTCGGTTTGACTTCGGCTTAGTGCTTGGGCTGTGACTCTAAGCGGATTAGGTAGCTATGTGTGCATTACGTTGACTGGTCCGCTTGCAGGTCGCCTCGGATAATTACCACATAAAACCTTTGACACATCTCATGCCTGAAGTATCCGAGACTGCGGCGGCGGCACTTGATCGGATCGTCACGGCTTTTCACACATTTGCCAAGCGAGTTTGGATTCATCTATGGTCACAATTGTCTTGCATGAGTTATGGTCAGCTAAAGTGTCACTTAGGGTGACCATATAACAATTAAGCTGCGACAGCGAGAACATGTGAGGGGGAGAGACTGATGGAAGGAACGTTTTAATATTGATTATAGTTCTTTACGTGTTTACGTATATAATATATATATTCGTGTTCCATTCGTATATACACATTTTTATAGGGTTTTGGCGACCTTTGTTTTTTAAACACAAGGTAGCTGGAGGTCAAGGTACAAAATAAAAAAAATAAATATAATAGGTATTTAATATACGAGTATATATTCGTGTTCTATCCATAGATAATATATTCGATATCTCATAGATAAACGATCAATAATTCCATTGCAATCGTTTGCCATTTGCCCAACTAGAAGATGCTCTCATATAATATAGTAATAAATAATTTGCTGTCACGAAGATCCATCAAAGTGACCCCCTCCCCAGATCCACGCTGGCGAATATAGTGTGCATTGCCACATTCCTGGGTAATGAAATTTCCTTAATTATTTTTATCTCGTTACATTTGCAATGACATTGCTCAACACAGTCGCCGGCCACAGATTCCCAGCCCCCTCCGGTCACATTCTCATCTCCCCATTCCCATCTTCATCTTCATCTCAATCCCAATTTCAATCCCAATCCGAAGCCAAATCAGAAACTGAATCTCAGCCGCAACCACAGCACACGCAGACAAGAGAGAGGAGAGAGAGAGAGAGAGAGAGAGAGAGCGAGAGAGATGAATTTGACATGCGTCTCTGATGATGATTTATTTTCATTTTTGTATTTTTAATTCACTCTGCGCCATTGTCGCTCACATGGACACACGACAAGCAGCAGAGCAGAGTGAGAGAGAGAGGGGGAGAGGGTGAGGGAGATGGGGACAGGCACACGGGGAACATAATCTTCGATGGCAAAAAGTTAATGATAAAGATGATGACCATCAGAATTGGAATAATGTATGTATGTGTGGCACTCTCAGAGCTCTCTGGCCCGATGGATAGATGGATGGACAGCCAGGCAAGACAGTCATACAGTCAGACAGAGAGACAGTCAGACAAAGAGAGAGAGAGAAAGAGAGAGACAGTCAGACAGAGGGACAGAGAGACAGACAGCAAGAGACAGAGACCAACTAACTAAACTGAAGACTGCGATGAGCTGTGGCAACGGCAACGGCAGCGGGGGCTGGGGCTGGGGCCATTTTTATCGAACGCACAACCATTGTTCGCTTCTAGTTTGGGGCATGCTTGCTCTTTCACTCACTCCCTCTTCTTCCCACTCTCTCTCGCTCTGTCGCACCGACTACGCCTGTCGCCGTCAGCCTCGGCTTGAGCTGCAGACTTGACTTGACTTTAGCCAGTTTGGGTTGCCTCCTTTAGCCATTAACCTGCTAAATTACGAATGAGGCAAAGTGGATTTAACTTGGCTCCACTTCACTTGCTCTCGGACTCTCGGACTCCGTCTCCAGTCTCCAGTCTTCATCTTGACTCGGACTTGTGCCCGGGTCTCCAGGTCTCAGGTCTCGAGTCTCAGGTCTCCCCTGATCCTGGCAATGATTGCAGTCGGCAACAAAATTGTTTCAGTCTGTATACCTTGTGTGTGTGTGTGTGTGTACGTGTGTGTGTGTTGGTGTGTCGCCCTTTGGTCCATGCACAAATACGAAGGCAAGAGAATCTGAACAGATAATGACCACTGTTCTCGCACTCAACTACAAGATGAGCGGCTGATATGACGATGACGAATGCGACGATTTTGAAGAGGCCAGCGTTAACGTTGCCCGACTGCCTCCTGGAGCTGCTGCTGATGCAGCGAGCTCAATGCTGAAGCTGAAGTTGAAGTTGGAGGCGGAGGCGGTGATGATGTTCAGCTCAGTCAGACAAACAGACAGGCAAATGAACAGGCAGACAGACAAACAGGGAGACGGGCAGGGAAACAGACAGGAGGACAGGCCAGAGACGGACCTGCATGGCCGATGATGGTTATGTTGCCAGTTTGCCTGATTCAAGACAGAAAGACAGACAGAGAGAGAGAGAGGGAGAGATGAAGCAGAGTGGGAGAGGAAGAGGGTCGCGACCGGACTCTGTGTCCTGTTATTGGAATAATGAGTTTTTAGTGATGCGCATCGATTTGTCAATTGATGATTTGTTGTTTTCAGTTTTCAGTCTTCAGTATCTCTTATCCGCATCTCTTGTGCATCTCCCCTACTTTCTACCCTGCTCTACAAGTGGTTACCATTCGACCTGCTCTCTCGCCGTATCATTAATTCCACTTTTGTCATATTGAGAGCTTTACATAATTTGATTAATTGTCTAGTTTGGTTCATGGGGAGTGAGAAATTGTCACAATTGTAAGTGTCCCTACGTGAGATGTGCACACACACATACACACATACGCACACACACACTGGCACATAAATAATAATCGCATTCAAAGGACTCGACTGTCAGTGATCATCGGGGCCGGCATTATTGATGAATCTCGATAGCCTCCTGGCCCGAAGTTGGCAATTTGTTTTTTAGGGCTCTCAATTAACGCTCGACACGAGAAATTTATGGCCAGGACACAGACCCGTTGCTCCCATGGTCCATTATGGCCAGAGCCGCAGTCTTCCCCATCGCAGAGCCAGCACAATTAAGTGTTAAATTCAGAAACATGACATGAATATCTTGTTCGATGTTCGATTTGAAGAGCTTAGCCGAGATCAGAGATCGGCTGGAGCGACGACCCGAGGTAATTAGCTGCAGATGATGTCTACGCGACTTAAGTGGCATCGGATAATCACACATGAGTATGATTTAGAATGTCTGCATACTGAATGACAGTCAATTTAACTGTATAATATGCTTAACAAGCCATATAGGCTAGAATGGTATGCAGACACTAGTTAATCATTGGTTTAACTAATACTCTCTTCTTGACTCTAGAGAAAACATTATCTCATCTATTTATTGTGCAGTCCACACGAAGTCCTTACGTCGGCATAGGTGTACCTTTACCCACCATCGATACTTTATTTCCTATATGCCAGATATAACTTAGTTAACTCGTGTTCAACATCGCCAATTAATAGTACGATCTAATTTATGCATCCTGTGCGTAACTTTTGGTTTACTTCTTCAGTGCAGTTCGTTTCTCTACAATCGATAATCAACACATATTTAACAAATACATATATAACCCTTTACTACTATGCGCAACTGTCCGCTGCATAGAACACCCCTCATCAAACTATGTATAGTAAAGTACTTTCCTTTTCTTTACCTTATTCTAGACTAACCTATACGCTCTGCCATTGAACTTAACATTCGTCTTCTATATCCTACCATTCACTCTATTCTACACCCTATCTAACTAACACTCTACCCAATGCTCTACCCAACACTACATCGTATACTTAAAGTAACACACTACCTTATAGTCTTTCCGCCACTCTCTCCTACCCAGGGCTCGCATCTCCACTATATCCTACACTCTACCCTATAATCTACTCTCTGCTCTATGCTCTATTTACCCCACACTGTTTCCTCCACCCTTCTTCCTATACTCCAATCAACACTCAACTCTTGCCCCACACTCTTTCCCACAAAGCTCTCTCCACACTTATCTAATTCTCTTAAACTATTTTAGCTCTTGACTTGAGGTCTGATTATCCCCACCAGATGTAACTATTTTACAGATATACGTGTATATAACCTTTACCTACTCTAAAACTATACCTATTTCAATTTTCGCAACTGTTTCTTTTTATGGTATATAGTTAATTAATCTGTGGCATTGCCATACATAATTTACTGGGAATCTCAACAGTTGTTCACGCTAACAAGCCGCGTGAGGAGCGCAGCGAGAACCCTTTGATGCGCAGGGACAGTCCATCCACCAGTCCATCGTATGTTCATCTGTCTGTCTGTCTGTCTGCTTGTCGGTTAAAGGAGCATTAATATGCAGGAGAAGTCCAGACAAGTTCGCTGATCCGTCATTGAGCTGACGACTCGTGGGCCGAAGTGTTTCTTTATTTATTACGCAATGGCAAAACAATCTGAAATATTGAAGCGGCCACTTAAGGAATCAGCAACAATAACTTTGCCATGCGGATGAGCATAAACGATGCGTACCCTCAGCAAGTGCACATATGTTAACACATTGCCAAGTGTATGAGTGTAGGAGGTGTGTTTGTGTGTGTGCACCTTACCCTTTTGTCTTTTCAGTGACTGGTAAAAAAGTTTTTCCGCCCATTCTCGTACCCCAAGCCCAATGCGATAGACCAACCGACAGACCGAGCATCCATCCATCTATTCATCTATCCCGAAACGTTGAGCACGCCCGTCCGTCTGTCCAGCCTTATCGGCAAAATTCCAGCGGCATAGAACGAATTAAATGCTTACATCAACAAAAGGGACCACACAAAGCTCTGTCGAGCAATTTCAAAGACTTTCGAAGTGCTTAACTTGGCTTGCACTCAATTAACGAACTTTCTATACCCTTACCGGGGGTTGACTTCAAAGGGATTTGAACTATGTTCACGATTATAGAAACTTCTACAGATGCTGATTGTCAATTGTTAGTTAATGGACCTAAGAAGACTTCAGCTTGAAACCTTATCGAAATCAGGAACAGTGAAAGCCAGCGTAAGCAAATTTGGTTTGTGCATTGGTTCTTCTATAAGATATTAAGGTCTTCGTCTCTTGCTAACTTGCACTACCATCCCGACGTGAAGTGAGGTTAGTTAAGCAGACAAAAACATGTTGTCTGATTTCTAATTAAAATAAGTTTAAAGAACGGGGTAAACCTACGCAAGACAGGCAACTATCGATCTATTTACTTAACAATTATATATATGTTATATTTCTTTGGTCAATTGTACATTCCATGGGACTCTTTTATCGCCGAATCTAAGTTAGAGTATGGAAATATATGTATGAAACAAAAATGCAAAATAAAAAAAAAAAGAAAACGAAAAGGAAAATATAATACCTCAGGTATCGCATCTGCGTGGATGGTCCAAGGCCAGGAGGAAGTACGGAGGACTGGGGGCTCTGCAGGCACACTTTGGCCTCTACACTTGAAGCATGCTTATAAGCTGGGCCAGGTGTGTGAGCCTTAGCGGTTCAAATCGCATTGACGTGCGGGCCAAGAGAGCGTAAAACCTCAGACACGTTGTGTAACTTTCATGCGTTACAGTTGAACCGGAAACGGAAATCTAATAGACCAAAGCATGCATAAGTGATGAAGCGAGAAAATGCGAAACCCGCATGAACCCCCAATCCCTTCCCTCGGAAAAACCCTTTTCAAAGCGCTCGTCGAATCTTATCAGAAGGCTTCAAGTTTCGTCCATCACGTTTGCCTTTTTTTCTCGGTCATCGTATGTTGCTGACACCCCTTTTGCCTCCACCCTCTGCTCGTTGCCAATTTTCTTTGTTCCGTTTTTTCATCATTTTCATTCTTTGGGAGTATTAGCCAAAGTCATGAGAGGAATGCGGGAAGGGAGGCGAGGCCGGTGCCGAAGTTCGACTTTTGCAAACTTTAACAGCCGCAACCTTTGTCCAGCTGAGTGTTTTGGGGGAGGGGAGATGTGTGAAAGGACGGGGATCTGTGTGTGGAAAGGGGATGTGTGAGTATGTGCGCGCGTGTGTGTGTGGCCTGTGTGTGGCACGGCCTTGATATTGTGAACACATGTTTTCGGGAAGATTACCTTGTCAATCGGTTCGTTGAACGATTACTTTTCAAATGTTTGCGAAAACTAAAAACCAACGGGCCAAGTGCCAAAAGAAGGGTACCCCGAAGCAGAAGGAACTAACACGCCCCCTGCCGCTCAAGGTGGGCCCCTTTAAACAGTGCAGAAACCAAAAAAAAAAAGTAAAACACAATCTTTGGTTTACCAAAAGCTGTCAGGCGTTGCCCCAAAAAGATTCACAACTTCCTTCCTGCACGGCGAATAGAAAGAAACGTACACACACATACACAGGCACACACACTGACACACACACATCAACACCCAAGCCCAAACGACGGACATTTCGCAGATGGAGCAAAGCGACAACATTGTTTTATTTCTCATTTCACAGTCGATGCAATAAAATCGCCTAAATATGCTACTCACAAGGTAAATCGCTTCGCTTGTTCGCAAATACGCCAAGAAGATGATGAAGAAGCAGCAGCAGCGGCAGCAGAGAAGCTAAAGAAGAAGAAGAACAAGAAGACACTACAACAACAGCGAAATTCGCTTCATCTGCATTGAAAATGCGCCCCGCGGTGCAAACATTGGCGCCTTCGCCAACCCCAAGCGTACCGAATGAATCGGACGGTCCAACGGTCCCACAGCGTTGTCCACAATCGGCTGGAACTCAACGAAATGCCAAATGCCCTGCACAAGTACATATGTATATGAATCCAATACTTAGCTAATTATTAAAGATAAGTTTTTAGTCTATTATATCCTTGCTAATCTAGGTAATTGTTCAAGGAAATACTTTCTCGGTTTTGGGAAAATAATCCCAGTTAAAGATTAGCTGAGCTTTCAACGGTTAAGGGATTATCTATCATGTCTATCGAAGTTGAAGTCTAGCTTGTCTTGTACAATTCAAGGTCTTTAAAAGTTCAGTAATATTAAGCTTTACATACAACGAAGTCTATTTGGTTGTTATACTTTAAGGTCCTTAGTCTTATATATAAAACTTTACGGTCTTTGGTAGTTCAGTAATATCAAGCCCGAACAAAGTCTACCTATTGTTCTAGACTTTAAGGTCCTTAGTAATTTGATGGCATCAATTCCGACATCAAAATCGTAGTTTCATCTAGAGAACTTAGCTCATCAGTGGAGTCACCGCAGCCTGCTCATCCACTGGCTGCGTTACGGTTTGTCCAGGACCCAGATCGGATCAGAAATGCTATGGACTGCGACTGGGACTGCGACGGGCGACAGCGACAGCGTATGGGATCAGATCATTTGACTCGCCGCAGTGCTTTGCGCAAATCGTTTAAACGAATGTGACGACAGGACGCCGATGATCATGCTCGGTGCGCGGTGCCATTTATTTGCCAGGAAGTCAATTATAAATTACGATCGCAGCGAAATGGAATACCACATGAAGGTTTCAATATCGACGAAGGCATGAGCCTGCATAAGCACTGCAATTAGCGAGCCATACACACCATGTGCATATGGCATATTCTAACTGTGTTTGCTATCCCACATGTCCTCGACATGCGACAAGCGGTCACAACATTTCTCGATGTTAATAATTTATTTAAAAACGCGACTCTGTGGCAGTTTATGGTTGCATTCTGTGCGTTCTCTTCTAACTACACCCCTTCCCCCTCCCGTACTTCTACACCCTCCCTTCCCCCTGTCGTATGGGCCTTTCCGACAAGTGCCCATAACGATTTAGACGATTGACAGCTGCGAAGTGGGTGTCCGTGGCGGGTTCCTTCTATAGCCCCCGACTTAAGACAGACTGCATACTTACTATATATACAATATGCCGACAGTTCCTCTCTCCTCCTCGTTGTTGCTGTTGCTGCTGTTGTTGTTGCTGTTGTCTTTGCTGTTATCCAATCCGTGCTGTTGTTAAGTTTGTCATATTTTATGGGCCGCTTACGTCCGGCTGCGGCTGTACGAGTATGTATACCCCACCAGAGTGGAACTGCTGCGAGTGGGCCCCCGTCTGCGGAGTGATATATATGACAGGCGAATTTTGTTTTAGTGGCATGGGTGACAATCCCTTTAGAAACTTTTATTTATTCACGCATATTGGCAGAATGTGCCCCTTACACGCAATTCCAGAAGAAGCCCTGTAAGAGCGACCGAGTGAGAGGGAGAGAGAGAGAGGGGGGGGGGGAGGAGTACAGCATTGCGGCTAAAAGGACAACAAAGACAATGGGAAAACATGACAACGACAACGACAACATGAGCTGGACATGCCCACAGCATGTCTATCTCTCGTTGTCTCTGTCTGTCTCTCCCCATCGCTCTCACTCTGTTTGTGCGCTCAGTTATTGCATTATTAATTATTGCTAATTAGCCGGCAACAACAGAAACAGCAACAGCAACATAACCGGAACCAGAACCAGAACAAGAACCTGCAACCGAACGCAAACGAGCCTCAGTTAACCCATCTCCCTCTGGCTTGTCGTCATGACACCTTGGACAACAAATCGACGTGTAATTGTCGCAATTAATAAGGACGAAAATAATAGACGAGGCATAAAAAATAAAAAAAAGAACAGTGCATAAAATAAGAACTTGTTTCCTTGGTACATTTAGACACATGTGCCGAGCACAAACGAAAGATGACGAGGGATGTGTCAGCGAAAGAAGTGTCCCAGTTTTAGCATAAGCTGGTTACATATGCAAGTGCATAACTAGCTCAGTTCTAAGTAAGTTTACACTAAGTAGACATACGTCTGATTAGAAGACCTTTCCACTGTGCAAGCATTTCAAGAGTTAGGGCTTAGTTTAGATCACACTTTAAACTGAAGTTTAGGATTGAATGGCCAAGGACTTGCAGACCGCAAGTCTGGCTGTCTGCCTTCCTGGCTGTCCGTGCATGTTCCGGTTGAGAAGGATATCTTAACCTGGTGCCTCATCGCCGGATCAGCCTCGAGTCATGGGATACAACATGATGTAATGGGTGACATGTGCGTTGTTCTTAATTGGCTGCATTATTTATGAGGCGACACGCTCCGAGGCACCTTGACCAGCAAAAAGGGTTGACATATGGTTCCGCATGTGTGGCCCAAGAAGGGGGTTAGCTTCAATCACAGCCTCAAGACAAGCAGGGATAAGCAGAAGGATGCGAAAAACTATTGTATCGTTCGCTTGGCTGCATAAAATATTCACGAACTCAATTTAGCATAACGAAATGTTGCTGCCCGGCTTATTAACTGGCGGGTATTACACCCCCACACATACACACTCACGCACACACGTGCATTTATCAGATATATCTGTGCACTGACCGTTGGGCGTTTGAGTTATGTGAGGCGCATAGAGAAATCATTAATTAAATTGGCCCTCGATCGGAACTAACGAATTGCGCCAAAGTCATTTTTCACCTCATTTCCATCATTTGTCCCCGCCAGGGGAAGTAGATGGGCGGAGAAGGGCGGGAGGAGTACGTGAGCTCTTTGGGGAATTTCGACAGTCAGATTGAGAAACTGTGTGTGTGTGTGTGACTGTGTGTGTACTAATGAGCGACACTGCAGGCCGGGCAGCGACATCCGGCTGGCTGGGCAAGCGACAGAAACGAAGATGGAGACAAGCCAACTATGGTATATAGTCTGTCTGTCTGCCTATACACACGCACACACACACACACACGCACACACACACATGGTTGAAGAAGTCGCGGATCGCGTCCTCGCAAGGGAAAAATAAATTACTTTAAACGGTTTCGAATAGCAAATTGCAGATTGTCATTTCAAAAGACATACCTTGCCACACATATCAGTGTCAATGACTATGGGTACTGTCCCGGGACCGGGGAACCAGACATGTGTGTGAGTGAGTCTGTGTGTGCGTGTGTGTGTGTGTGCGAACTTAAAATGACGAATGACCACAAAACAACACACACAAAGGGTTCGCAAATCGGGATCACACAAGCGAGAGGCAAAGCCAGAACAGCAGTAATAAAAAAAAACAAAAAAAAAATTACTAAAAAGAGACAAGAACAGCAACAACAACAAGTTGAAAACACCAGTTTCGCGGGAATTGAGATTGGGTTGAATTTTTATAATTGAGTTTGAGCAGATTTTGTTCATTTTTTTTTTGTATTTTGTACTTTGGTTCGTTCTGTTGTTGTTGTTGTTGTATTTAATCTCTTCTTTTGTTCGCTCAGTAGTTTCGTTTGGCGGGGATCTCAAGTCTCTCTAACATCAGGAAGGAAATTAAAACGAACCAAAATGGAACATGGCACATAAAACACGCTGGTACACTTAGATGCATGCATGCACTGTACAAAACGGGTGGCGAGTTAACCACTCGGCATCAGAATAGTTAAACATTTTTCTGAATTTCCACTTTACTTACATTTGATTTTGTTGCATTCTTTATAGAATCGAGTTTTCTAACTTTAGGAACTTTGTTAAAAGAGGTCAAATAATTTTGCTAACTTTAACGATTGATTTACAATACTATTAAAATACTGGGAACTAAGAAGTTTTGATACTTCGATTGTTTACCTCTTCTCTTGGCTTTCACTGGTTGTAAAACTCTTTCGTTTTTTATTTTTAATGTTATAATACTTTCCTTAAGGTACATTGGAAATTTTAGATGCCGTGCTCACCGCCCACGAAGACCAATAATTATAGTTTTCAGTTTAACATAACCGATTTAAAAGGTTCATCAGTTATTAAAGTCAAGTTAGTCTACTGGGCGAAGGGTATCTTTCAGAAAATATAATATTTTTATTCATTCCATATTATACCATTTATATTTTAATTTTCCATACTAATACTAACTATCTTAACCTATCTTGTCACTACCTTTTTATCTTAACGACACAACACATCAAAATATGCATAAAATCGACTTGAATTGCCAATAAAATCTGCTATCATCTAAAATTTCTCTCAGTGCACGGTGTCGTATGTGTTTGTGTACCTATCATGTACCCATGTACCCATGTACCAAGTACAAGTTAGGCCAAATAGCTATTGCTCTACTGCGCTGCTAAACAACCGCTATTGGCTCTGAATTATTGACATCTGTTGCTCAGACGCCAATCTGCAACAGATTACGAGCAACAGTCGCTGCATCACCAGCAACAGCAGCAGCAGCAGCAACAACAAGAGCAGCGAGATGCGGCTGCTCGTCATTATGCATGTTCGATCCGTGTACGCTGAGTGTGCACTGTGCACTTTAGCTGACTGCATTATGGGGCTACGTACAGGTATCTGTATCTGTATCTGGCAATAATAAGTACGAGTGCAGCAACAGCAACAGCAGCGGCGGCAGCAGCAGCAGCAGCAACAGACAAATGCAATTTCGCTGTCCGATCGGGCGATCGATCCCTTCTGTTTTTATGCTCGCATGAGGTTGCACTATGCCAAAATGGCAAGGTATGGCTTGGTCTGTTCCCTGCTACATGCCCCATGCTGCATGCTGCATGCTGCCAGTTGCACTGGTTGACGTTGTTCGCCATCGCCATCGCCATCATCATCATCTTCGTCGTCGTCAATCGTCGCATGGCCATAGGTTCAGGCCCAGGTCCAAGGCGCAGGTTCAAGCGACGTCTCCAAGTCGCCACCACTCTCCTCCTCCCCTTCTCAACCTCTCCCCCTTTCCCCTGGTCTCGCTTTGAGGTTCTGCTGCTCTTAAGCTGCTGTTGCCATCGTATCGAGAGCGTGTAGCAGAAATTCGTGCCGTGACCGCCCCTTTCAATTCTGTATTATCAGATTAGCTCTTTTCATAAGCCATTTGTTGTTGTTGCTGCTGCTGTTGTTGTTGTTGTTACTGTTTGCAGTGTACTTGTGCTTGTTGTTGTTGTTGTAATGCTATTGACCGCTAGCATTGAGTTACGAGCCAAAAGCTGCAGCTGATGACGCTCTATGATCGCGTTCATAATTACTCCTCGAGACTACGACGACGACGATGATCATAATGATATTGTGGCTGATGATGATGATGACACCGCATGCCTTTCGGTTGCTTCATCTTTTGGGGCTGGGCTCATGCGACAGGTGTAGCCAAAGAGCCACAGTCAGAGCCAAATCCGCAGCCAAAGCCAAAGCCATGTCGAGTCAAGTCGTAAAATCCAAGCTAAGCCAGCGAATTGGCCATAATTATGCATAACAGTAGCTTGTCTGCAAGGGGGAAGTGAGGGGAGTGATGCAAGGGGGAGGGGCAGGGGTAGACAGAGAGGAGCAATTGAACTGACCAAGAGATCAGAGTAATTGAGCCTCTTGCATTAGAGTCGAACTTGAAGTTAAATCGCCTAGCTAGCTCAATTGAAATCGATAGATCTATTGTTGAGGCATTGCATATTTGCTCGATATTGGTATATATATGTAGATTATGTTCATTGAGTTATGCAATATATACATGTATGTATATGCATATTATGGGAACCAAGGATTTTTTATACTCACTTATCGTAAGATTAAATGATTAAAGTTCGATCAGAGGCAGCAGATATGATTTGATAAGCTTTATCGAACACCCTATCGATTACTATTGCATAGTTGATCAATATTTGGATATATAGAATTTGTTTATTTATGTATCCATGTCAATCCCTTTTCCCATTTCAATTTTGATCAAATTCAGAACAAAAGTATTTCGAATTTCCATTTATTTATTCGACTTATCAATTAAACAAAAAACTATCGATTACAATACTGTAGTATACTAAAAGATCAATGTGTGTGTTTTTATATCTAACTGTAAGTACTGCTGCTTAACCTAAACCTTTAATGTTGTACCAACTGTTTAATCCGACGCGATATTAACCTAAACGCGTTTTACGCCGGGCAAGAATGGGAAGAACTGGAACTGGAACTGGCACTGGAGCTGGTTTCTTGATATATGTCGATCTAAGGAATCACAAAGCGTATGTCTCTTATATATATAACTATCTATATTGTCGGTTACTGAAGTTATCGGAATGCAAAGCTAACGCCACAAGCAATCGCCGGGGTGCTGTTGCCAGTTGCTGTTGCTTGCGTAGGTTGCGGCGAAAGGTTCCTGCTGAGGTTGTTGTTGTGGCTGCTGTTGCTGTTGTTGCTGCTGCTGTTGTAGATAATAATTTTGTTGCTGTTGGTAGTGTTGCTGCTGCTGTTGTTGTTGCTGTAGCTGCTGTGTGTGTGGGAGCTGTTGCTGCTGCTGATATTGCTGGTAGTAATTGCTGTGGTTGCTGCTGTGCTGATGGTGCTGCTGCTGCTGCTGTTGATGGTAATGCTGCGATAAGATTGCCTGATGCTGTCGCTGCGCCAAGACAAGGGAATCCCTGGCCAGCGTTCCAGTTGCATGCATCATGAGTGCATGTTGTTGCTGCTGCTGCTGCTGGTGTTGCTGATGTGTTGCAATTGGAAAGTAGCTGGCAGTTGGTGGTTTGAAGAACTGCGCATAATAGGCCGCCGCTGCTGCTGCTGTGGCCGCTGCTGCGGCACTGCCTCCGCTCATGCCACCGAGGTGTTGATAGGGATGCACGGCGTAGCCGGCGTGTCCCCTGCCATGTGCCTGCAGGGCTGCCTTCGAACGGCCCAGCAGAGCACTGCCTGTGCTGCCATGATTGGTCCTACGCAGCCGTCCCGTTGTCTCACCTATGGTCAAGTCGTCGGCATATGGATCCAGTGCCCAGTAGTGGCCACGTCCGGGATCATCCAGTGCACGTGGCACACGGACAAAGCACGGATTCAGGCTGAGATTGTGCCGTATCGAGTTCTGCCAGACACTCTTGTGGTTCTGATAGTAAGGAAAGTTGTCCGAGATCCACTTGCAGATGCCGCTCAACGTTAGACGCTTCTCTGGACTGCGTCTGATGGCCATCACAATGAGGGCACTGTAGGTGAACGCGGGCTTGGCAGCAGATTGACTGTTGCTGCTGCTAGGACTCCCGTTGCTGCTGCTTGTGCTGGTGCTGGGGCTGGGACTGCTGCTGCTACTGCTGCTGGTGCTGGGACTGCTGCTGGTGCTGCTGCTGGTGGATGGCAACTGTACATTGCCGTAGTCGGAGGTGGAATCCTCGGAACTGTGGCAAGAATTAGCTGAGCTGGCGCTGTGGCAATACGTATGTGGGTGCTCTTGTTGAGGCACCCTCTGCTGCTTGTCCTGCTCCTCCAGCAAGGAGCGTATGGAGAAACTCGACTTGAAAACAGGCGTCGTATCCATGCTTAATTTTGATGAACCTCTAAGGAAACTGTTGATGTCAACTGATGATTATAACGCGAGAAGTGTCGCCCACAAAGATCTTTGTTAGACTGTGTCCGCTGATCCTTATGCTGTGAGTATTTATACAGGTGCCGCGGACTCAAAAATGTCGAGCAGCAGGCGGATTACTAAATCCTGCGTCACATATTAATCCGGGTTGTCGCTTAGTCCACTTGGGCGGATCAATGAAATCCAAAGCCAGGGGATTCATTCAATAATCCCACTTAACCGCGGATTAAATACAATTGGATTAACGCTACCTGCCTTAATCCGCGAACCGAGGAACCAAGACATTGATCCCTTTTCGCTTAAGCCTGTCTGCTTGATCCCCTGCCTTCGGCTTGATCCCCTACCCTCAGCTTGATCCGCTGCCCTCAGCTTGATCCCCTACCCTCAGCCGTTAGTCCTCGGCCCACAGCCCTTAGTCCTTAACCCTTTTGCTTGCACCGCCCGCTTTGCACCCATTTGGTTTGTCATCTGCGCCATCAAATCGCGAAATATTTGTAAATCTTCGCAAGAATTGGGATTTGCTTAGTCGGTTAGCCGAAATTTGTGGTAGAGTTGCCCAAACAGCAAACCTGTCTCATGCCAGAATATTCCTGGCATATTTACGAGCCAAATCAACGCCCTACCGAGACCGAGACTGCAAGGTCCTCGCTAACAAATTAGCTGCAGTCACACTGGATGAGAGAGAAGAAGGTAGAGCAGGGGAGGGGAGGGGACTAACGTACATTATCAGTTTTTTGGCCCAAACACATCTGTGTGTTGCCGGAACCGTAAACAGAGACCCCGAGCCAGCACCCTCCACTGCTGCAGGGGGTAGCCAAACTTAACAATTGCACGTTAGGGGCCCCCAGACACAAACACTGCCTGTTGTAGTACGGACATGTGTGGCAGATAAACCATGTGTATACACGTATATAACTGTATTGTAGAGTTACATACGGGTACACGTTCTCCTATGTATATTGTCGACCGATATTTACCTGTCTGCTTGGCGCGGCAATTGTCTGTGCACTTCACTCCACGGGCAGATTGAGTGGCAATGGAGGGGAGTGACGGGGAGGGAGGGGGGTTCGAGGCAGATTATGTAATGCACATACACACATCCTAGTACTACATGTCCTGCAACTTGGTAAGCACAGCAGAATAGACGACCTTTCGTGTACCCTGCACTACTTAGGTCACTTCTAGTATCTGTTGACAGTATTATAAGTATGACATGTTCTAGTATATGGTTTTAAAAACTCTGTCAACATACTGCATAAATATATTCCTATAAGTAAAAAATAAAATAAAAATAATGAAAAGCAACTTTTATCTTCTTCTTTATTTTTCACACAAAGTGATCGAAAATCACTAAAAAGATTACTGCCTTCACAGGTTCAACTTTTTAACATAAAGTTATATTTTAATAAATGCTGAAAAGTGTGAATATAATTGAGACAAAGTATAGTAATGCTAGTTCGAGAATAGTCTGAGGTCCTATGTTTCCAAATTATAACAAAAGTCGGCGAACTATAGATTCAAAAATGATTTTTTGGGATTGCATATAAAAAACTTGAAATTTATTTATATACGATTAAATATAACTATATTTTCATGTTAATTAATATATTTATATATTCTAAAACCCAAATAAAATAAGAAAGTTGAGATTAGGTTAGCCTTCATTAAAAACTTTGATTTCCATAGAAAAAGTGAAAACGTTGAAAAATATCATTTTATAAATAACATAAATGCACAAATCATTAAGCTCTAATTGAGAACTGACATATAAACGTTTATATGATATTGCTAAGGTCAGGAAACTTCAGCAGATTATATTTTCGTTTTTTTACAGAGTATGTTAGTTTCTGTCAGTCAAATGCTTAACAATTTTTACTTGTTTGTCTAGAAAGCGTTGCGACGAGCCCCATAAAACACCAAACACGCTCATTAGTTTTTGCACAGTGTGTGAGTGTGTACGAGTGTGTGTGTATGAGTGTACGATTGTGTGTATGTGTGACATAAAAAGTGCAGAGTTGCGCTGCTCTATAAAGCGGGCTGTAAACAAAAGCCAAATTGCATTTGAAACAAGATTATCCATGTCATAATGTCATATCTACGGCTCGATACAGACACAAAAATATGTGTCTGTGTGTATTAGTATGTGTATAGTTGTTGCTAACTGTCGCCGGCAGATACGTAGATACATAGATACAGAGGAAGGAGGGAATTAATGTGTGTGTATCTTCTGGTTGCAATAAAGTAGCTAATGAAATGCAGTCGCCGTCGCAGTCGCAGTCGACAAGTACAGTATATACTCGTACTCTCTGGCGACCATATGGTGTGTGAGTGTGTGTGTGTGTGTGCCTGTGTATGTGAGCTTAATGCAAGACTGTGTAAGGGACGTGCCGTGTATGCGGATACCCTGCTCTGTTTCTGCCTCTGCCTCTTCTTCTTTATTGCTGTTGTTGTTGGTGTTGCAATTGTTGTTGTTAGTGTTGCTGTTGCTGGTGGTATTGTTTTTTGTTGCTGCGTGTCCTGCAGGCTTAACGATAACATTGTGGCAATTTTATTTGCCCACAATCTGTTGTTATTCCTCGAGAGGATGGCTAGGAAGGGGCAGGGAGCCAAAGAGACTTTGCCAACAGGAAGGAAGAGAACGAATTTCAGCGGAAGGAAACACTAAAATGTTACTTTAAATAAATTGCACTAGTCGTACAGCGAACACCCTACTGTATGTATGGTATGTGTGGTATATACTATATGTATGAGCACCCCACACAGCCCACACTCGACCCTATCCACCTATGATTACCACCTAAGGGAGGCCATTGCAATGGCAATGGCTGCCGACACCGACACTGGCAACGGCAACGGCAACGGCAACGGTACCAGCAGGCCCAGGGGTGACACGGACAACCACAAGCCATCCAGCAGAGATACTTACATCACATATATACACACACACACAGAGGTAGAGATATTGTGTGTGTGTGTATCTGCAACTACCCAGATAGCCATGCACGTGTGTGTTGCACACCTTGCCATAGAAGGTGCTGGGGTAGGGGGGACTGCATGTGTGTATCAACCCATTCGATGCATTTATTTAGTTGGACACACACAGAGTTGAGAGTTGGACGCCCCCGACACACAGGACGACGCCGATGCATGGCGAAATTTACGAGCCCTTTTAATCGATCTGAAATTAAAATCGCATGCCTAGCAACCCCCTCGACGAAACGAAACTGGTTGCAGAAACTGATAGAAAACGACCAAACGACCTCCCGACTAACCACAATTTGCACATTCTGCCAATGGCATCCCAATCAAGAGACACCTAAATATGGACAGAGGGTACCAAATCAACGTACGAGCTACATATATCACAGGCACTACCGGTCACCCTGACTTGCAACATATCATTAATAAATTTAATTTACGTTTATCTAAATTAGATCTTGAAAGATATACAAAACACCTTGGCAAATAAAACAAAACAGATGTTTACCCAAAGAAACCTTTTCTTACAGGCAACACCTTTCAGGGATTACCTTGTTCCTTAATCTTTATCAACGCGTTGCAATTGTTGGCTGATAAGGTTTACCAAACCATACTCTTGATAGAATTATGTATATCTACATACATATATCATAATTCAGGCACCTTGCCCCAATTCCCTTTTACCCAATGAGAGAAAATGCACAATCTTACTTATATTTTTCATGATATTTTATTGCAAACATATATAGCTTAAATATGAGTTGAAGGTATTTGCCTGATAACTGCTTCAGAACACTATCCCACTATATGATACTCTAGGATTCTTTCATCAAAGAAAATAACACAAAAAAAAATACTTGTTAATCTACGGAAAAAGATCAGATTGAATGCATTAATCGGTAATCAGTTTTTGTTTGTATGCATGTGTAAGTACCACCATGTCGAAAGCATTTCTTCTTCTAACATGTTATCGATATCGTTATAGTTGACTCGTGTGTGTTATGTTAAGTTAAATATTTGTATATCTTTAGCTGTTATCATACAATACGCAATGGTGTTCATCGGGGAATTTGGGCTGAGCTGCACTCACAAAAAAAAAAAAAAAAAAACTATCGATCCACCCACTCACTCACGTCTGTGAAGAATGCGCTTAGAGGCTACGCTTACATAATCGAGTATCACTAACAATATATATCGTCGTTATCATATACTTTAATTGTTTTATTACTCATTAATCGTTATCGTATCAATACAATAAGTATATTATTTCAATTCTCTACAAACTTCATGCTTGTACACAAAACAACAGTTTTTTATTCTTTTTATTTTCTCATTATTATAAATACAAGTTTAAAAAAAAATAGTTTGGGTCGCAAGGGAAAGGGGTCATCATTACTTTATCGTGTGTATGTATATTTATATTTATCGATATTTATATAGAAAAAAAATGCTAGTTGATCCATCTAATATTTGATATTAGCCTAGTAAAAGTGTTCATTATTTTTTGTATATGCTGATTCCTACGCAGACCGATAAGCGTGTTATCGATCGATTCCGATAATGAGTATGAGCAATGCTATATTCCTAGGTTGTGTGTGAGTGTGTCCTCTCTCTCTCTCTCTCTCTCTCTTTCGATCTCCTTTTCCCACTGCTTTCCAGCTTGCCTTTAGCCTGATATTGCATCCGATATCGATTATCGATTAATCGCTGCTCCCATCTCTAGTGATAAAATGCCAACGCTTTGGCATAGTACGAGGTACATGGTCATGATATGCGATCCGGCGACTGCCGCTGATTGGCCGACACCGTCGACCCCGAACCCACCGACATGGATCCCGCACCCCCCACCGCCTCCTCGCTGCCACTGCCGACATTCATATGGTGCTGCAGATGCTGCATGTTGGCATGGGCGTGCGCCAGGTGCGTCTGTGCGTGGTGTGTGTGTGACGACGGCGGCGGTGGCGGCGGAGGAGGATGTGCGTGTGCCTCGTAGTCAGGTGAACCACAGCCGGAGCCACCCGTCGATCGTGGACGCAGACCAAGCAGAGAACTGGCTCCGCCGCCGCCACCTGCAGTCACTGGCGGCGTTATCGAGTGCTGCGAATTCGAATCGGAGGAGGTGCGTCGACAGAATGGACTGAGGGCGGCGCCGGCGCCCGCGGCCAGCATGTGCGGCGTCAGGTGGGGAGGAAAGCGAGGCAGTCGCGGCAGGCCGGGAAAGAGCAGCGGATTGCCGCCATGATTGAGCAGCAGGCGCGGATCTGTTGCAGCAATGAAGGCAGCATTCGCTTGGGCATCCCCAAAGCCGGCGGGCAGCTGGGCTGCACCATGTCCACCATGACCGAAGCGATGCTGCAGTGCCTCAAAGCAAAGCGGCATGCTCAGGCCGTGTGCATGAGCGCCCGCACAAATCCTGGCCAGAATCTCCGCCTGAATGCTATTGGGCACACCGGCGCCAAGTGCCGCTGCCGCGTTGGCAGCAGCCTGCGCTGCCGCCGCCGCAGCAGCGGACGCACCGGCACCACCATTGCCTGCAGCTCCTCCTACTCCTCCAGCTGCTGCCCCGTAGCCTTTGTTGTTGTTGATGTTCATCAGCTCCAGCAAGGAGTCCGGCGGCAAGAGCAGGCTGTGCTCATCGCTGGTCGAGAGCAGCTTGCGATGCAAGTTGAGGTTGGAGCTGTGCCTGTCCCGGCTTCGCTTGGAGGGGAAGGCAGCGTTGCAGCCGTCGATGTTGCACTTGTGGTGCAGCTTGAGGTGCACGCTCTGGTAGTGCGTCTTCAGGTGGAAGTGATTCGAGAAGATGTCCCCGCAGGCGGTGCACTTCAGTGGGTTCTCCTTGTCGATGGGCACTTCCGGTTCCGGTTCTGGTTCGGGCACTTCTTCTGGTTCAGGCTCTGGTTCCGCTTCGGCTGGAGCCTCCATCTCGGCGTGCTTCGCCTCGTCCGCCCCAGGCTTCTCAGTCAGTATGATATTGTTGTTGTTGTTGGTGGTGCTGCTTAGTGGCACCGCCAGCGGCTGCTCCTGCTGCTGCTCATCGTGACCGAGCAACTCCTGCTTAATGCGCAGATAACGATTCTCATCCGCATCCGCGCCATAGCTCAGCGCCAGCTCATCCAGCGGCTCCTGCTTGATTATTGATGCGCCACCGACACCGCCAGCTGTGCCCAGCGAGAGATCCAGCGTGTCCGACGCCCCTTCCTGTTCTCGCAGTTGCTCCTCCTGCTCCTGCTCCCGCTGCTCCTCCTCCGGCTCCTCCTCCAGCTCCGTCTTGATTTGAGTTTTCACCTCGCTCGTATACGGCGTCAGTGGCGGCGATGGTATCGCCTTGGTGGACTCACTGGAGCTGCTCAGCACCTTGGCAGCTTCTTTGACTATCTCCCCATCTTGCTGGTGCTGCTGCTCTTCTTGCTCCGTCTCCAGCTTCTCCATGCCCTGCTGAGCTCCGCCTCCCGCTTCTGCTGCTGCTGCTCCTTCTCCTCCTCCGAGCTTGATCTTCTTCAGCGACAAATCGGCAGCCACGTCGTAGTTGTCCATGGAATTGTCGCACGAATTCTCATCGGACTGCACCGTGCAGCGCACTGGATTCTGGCTCTTCCGCTTCCGCTTGCCACTAGCACTGGGGGCGTGGCCCAGAGCATGCGCCGAGTCGGTCAGACTCTGCGAATCATCATGCTGCCCATCGTCCAGTTCCGGTGCCGGACTCGACTCTTGCTGCTGCTGCAATTGTTGCTGCTGCAGTTGCAACTGTTGCTGCTGCTGTTGCTGCAGCTGCTGCTCTTTGGTTTGACTGTGACTCAAGCTGTGACTGAGACTGAGACTGTGCGTGGAGATGGCCGAGGTGGAGCGCTCATCGCTCTCGTTGTCGTTGTCATTGTCCAGCATGTACTCATCGTGACTGAGCTTGTCCTTGTCGGGAATGCTGTCCAGCTCATCGCCCACCACCACAATGCCATCCCCATCGGGATCGTCGTCATCATCGTCGCAGCCATCGCCATCGACACCATCATCGTCGTCATCATCATCGTCGACATCGTCGGGCATGTGTATGCCCACCTCGAGTATCTCATCGTCATCGTCCTCATCATCATCCTCAGCCAATTTGCGATGATGCTGCCGATGGTGCTGTCCCTGCGCCTCATAGCCTCGTCCGCCACCCAGTCCAGCACCCGCCATGCCATTGCTGTCCATGTACGATCGCTGCAGATACTCGCCGCCATGCTGCTTCAGCTGCTCCATGCCGCCCAGCGCATGATGCCGCAAGTCCGGTGGTGGCGTCAGCAGCGGGAAGCTGCCAAAGGGACCCAGGCCCGCCATGATGCCATTGGGCGCCTGCAACAGCAGCGGATGCGGCTGTGCACTGCGTCCATCGTGGGGCGAGATCTTCCTGCGCAAGTGAGGTGAATGCAGCTTGGGATTCGGATTGGCGCTGTGACGATTCCTTGAGCGACGCGAACTGAACATCATGCTGCATCCGTCCACGGTGCACTTGTGCATCTCACGCAGATGCACCGCAGAGAAGTGAATCTTGAGGGCGCCCTTGTCGCAGAAGGTCTTCAGGCAGACATTGCACTGCACGCGCTTCTTGCCAGTCACTGGATTGATGAACTGCGTCCCCAGGTTGGCTGGCATGGAACCCCATTGGCGTTTGCTGCCCGGCGAGTGTCCAGTCTTGCGGCTGGCACGCAGGCCCGCTGCCGAGCCGGATGCCATTGCCAGGCGGGTCATACGGGGAGGAGCTGCTGCCGTGCCAGCTCCCGAGGAGCTGTTGGAGCTGCTGTTGGATTTCTGCTCGTGACGTGACTTGCTGGCGCTCGTCTCCTCGTCCCCCTTGTGCGATGCCGGCCCGTGACTGTACTGGCTGTGACTGTGGCCGTGACTGTGAGCATGACTGTGACTGTGAGCGTGACTGTGGCCGTGACTGTGTGTTGCGTGACTGTGACCGTGCGCGTGACTGTGCGCGTGACTGTGATTCAGCACGTGACTGGGTGAGTGCGTTCTGTGTCCAAGTTCGCCTGCATTGTTGCTGCCCTGTTGCTGTTGCTGCTGCTGCTGTGTTGCACCTGCCGCCGTTGATGTTGCACCCCCGCCTCCTCCTCCTCCTGCTCCTCCCCCTGCTGTTGCTGCTGTTGGTGGCGGTGGCGGCGGCGGTGGTGGCGGCAAGTGATACGGCAGGGGATGCCCCGCCATGGCCATCGCGCTGAAGAACTGATTGCTCTGTGCTGCTGCTGCAGCGGCTGCAGCTGCGGCTGCCACAGCGGCACTCTTCTCGCCCGGCGTTGTTGCCTCATTGATGCGGCGACGTGCCTGCGCCAGCACCGCTGCCTGCTGCACTGCCTGCTGCTGCAGATGCTGATGGTGATGCACAAAGTCGGCGGCGGCATTGGGCGGCGCTGCGAAGGCGTTGATCTTGCGAAAGTCAAAGGGTTGCATGTTCTGCAGATCGCTCAGCGGATTCAGCTGGGCGGTGCTCATGCTCGGCGACACTCTCGACCTATCCCGCTCCCGTTCGCGTTCCCTTTCTCGATCCCGCTCCCTTTCCCGCTCCCTATCCCGCTCCCTTTCGCGCTCCCTTTCCGTGGGCGAGGGCGAGGGCGGGTTGCGAAAGTAGCTGGCGGAGAGCTTCTGATGCAGCTGCGTGTGCAGGTGGAGAAAGTGCGCGTTCATGCACTGCGTGGGCGTCTGGGACGGCACTGCCACCGGTACCGGCGACTGTGACTGTGACTGCGACTGCGACTGTGATTGGGAAGGGGATTGACGCGGCGGTAGTGGCAGTGGCAGAGGCAGCGGCAGCGGCAACGGCGGCGAGCTGCGTCGACTTGGTGTCATAACCATGGGGCTGCTGCCGCTTCTCGGACTTCTCACTTGCTGCAGATCGTGCTGTTGCTGTTGCTGCTGCTGCTCGTGTTGCTGCTGCTGCTGGTGTTGCTGCTGCTGCTGTTGTTGTTGCGCCAGACGATGCTCATGTCCGGGCGGCAGCGGATAGCGATAGCCCAGCAGCAGGGGCGGATAATCGATGCCGGATAATCCGAGTCCACTGTGCGGTTGCGGATGCAGATTGCGATGGCTCAGCGAGGGCTGCTGTTGCTGCTGCGGATGCGAATGCGGATGTGAATGCGGATGCGTGTGGGAATGCGGATGCTTTTCCTGGCCAATATTCATCAAGAGCGAATGGCTTAAAGAACTACTTTTATCTATAAAGTTGTGACGATTCGGTAGACTAGATACAGATGTAGATGCAGATGCAGATGCAGATTCAGTTGCAGTTGCAGATACAGTTGCAGGATAAGGGCTACAGATACGGATACGCAGTTCCACTAATTTCTCTCTACTGGTTCGTCGTTGATTCGTTGTCCGTTTATCAGGAACTTTCCAAGCGCATTCAATGCTGCAATGAAGAAAAGAAACATAAAGGAAGGCAAATAAGACAATTGCTGAGAACAAAGAAATTGATTGGAGTAAGACATACGAGGAGCTATTTATTAGGAATAATAACTAATTAGGAACTTTTAAGAAAGCTTCAGATATTGTGTTGCATACTTTGTAGGGAGAAGCTCAAAATCAGCACCTCTTTAAAATTATTTCAACAAATTTTGTATAACTTATTTGGGCGTCAATAGTTATTGAAATGAACTGTCCAAAAATGAACTGTCCTGCATTAAAGTCAAAGTTAGAATTCGGGTTGACTCGATTTACAAAGAGGGAAATGGGCGTGGCTGGAATCTAAGACAAACTTGATCTGCGTCCAATCATAACACACCAAATTTGGTAGCCCCAACTTTTATAGTCTCTGAGATATAAATTTTTAACGAACGAACACGGATAGAGATCTAAATCGTATATATATGTATATATATATATATATAATACGGACTAAGAATATATATGTATATAGACATTTTGGGGTGTGCCACGCCTGATTCTGCCTGTTAAAAACTTTTATTTATGCTCAATAGCTGAATTGATTTAGGTCAGTAACTCTGCCTATGTGTCCGTATGAACACCTTCAACTCAGCAACTGTATGAACCAGAGACCCGAAATTCGACATAAAGGTTTTTGTAGGTACAGTTGATGTTAAATTTGAAATACCAAGCCTACCGCCCTAGCGAATCAATTGATTAGGTTCTTAGCTCCGTTTTGAAGTGAAACATTATCGACGGTAATTTTCGTTACTTAGTCTTCTAAAAGAACTTGGCATGTTCGTTAATATGATTCGACTGTTGCTCAATTCCGCACATGCATTACAAGCCCTACAGTTCGGCCCAATCGACACTCTGCCACAGCACAGGGTATAAAAATAATGCTAATAACTGTATTGTTATGCACTAAATTGTTACTGCATGCCTTGTGCCATTAGTAATGAAAATAAATAAATGTTTATCATGGTCAATGCTGTAGGTAGATCCCGTACCCGTACCCCTACCCGTGCCCGCACCCGTTCCCCTAGAGTCCCCTACTCTCCTCTCCAGCTAGCTGGCTGGGCTCTTCCCAAGCTGTCACTGTTGCTGTCTCCATGTGAAACATTGTCCACTGGCCGCTGCTGGCCTCAAGGAGTTCCACCGAAAACGCCTAACGAAGTGGCCAAAGACCTCCCAGGCGCAGAGAGCGCGCGTGCGTGCGTGCGTCTCTGCGTGCTGAGCGTGCTGACCGTCTCTGTCTGTCTGTGTGTGTGTGTGTAAATATGATTATTTAAAAGAAAAATAAGAATAATGATGTGACAAATTCTGAGTGGACACTTCACGTTTTCGAGAGCAAGACACGACGACGACGCGGACGACGACGCTGGACACACAGCGTGGACATTTGGCCGAGCGGCGTGACAAGACACTGTATGTACATACAGCTAGACAGATATAGTCTCTTTGTGTGTGTGTGTATCTATGTTTATACTGGTCGAAGTGCCCAGTGCCAATACGAGGAGAAGAGACAACGCTGACGATCTTCGTGCTGTCGGCCAGGGCCACTTCCACTTCAAATTCTCATGTCACATTCTTGTGCGCCGCACAAGAGCCGATCTCCATGTCGATGTCTAGCCAAAGACCGCCATGGCACCAGCCAACCCCCTTCCCCCCCTCCCTCACCTGCCCCTACCCACACTTGCCATCGACAACCGACATCGGCTCGTGATCGCGTTCGCGATCATTGCGTTCGGTACGCGTTCGCCCCTGACGACTGACGATCGCGTCTTGGATACACAAATTACGATTGGGATCGGCATCGTCATCGTCATCGCCATCGTCGTCGTCGTCGTCGGCCTCGACGTCAACTTTGCTGAAGCCATCGCTGTCGCTGTCTTCGTCTTCGTCGCCGTCGTCGTCATCGATCCGAAATGGTAAGCAGCATTAGCTGATCGTTAAGTAACGATGCGTGCGCAAATTGCGCCTAATACAACTTAAATAGATACGAACACCGAATACCGAAAACGTTGATGGAACCAATAAGCGGATACACTCGCGATCGATAGCGATTTAAGCGACTGGCAACTGGAAACACACTGAGGGCAATCGCAATCGATTGCATGCTTGCGGCACTTGCTAAATCGATTGCTGATCTTGTTACTATAATGATCTTATTAGACGAACTCGAGTTGAGCTTCGATTAAAGAGTTTATGATTCAGTTAGACTAATTGGCGGGTCTCTATTATAACTGTATGCTGCTCTTCTATACAGTTAAGAACACTTCAGTTTAATCTCTGTATTGATCTATTCAAATCGTTACTTCGCTTCAAAAGATCGTAACGAAAGTTTGAAGATTTGATTTGATATAAATTTATATGAATATAGCTGAGCTTGGGATATTGTTTATAGATAAAAGATACTAGACAAATCTGCCAGGTACGCTTTGTTGTTCCCAAAGAATAATATATACTCTAGAGTACATATTTAAGAAGAGACCAGAGTAGAGTTTGCTTAGTTAGACTGTTCTCGATCTACACAGATCACGAGATCATGTGAATGTCACTTTCAGTTAATGGGTTTGTTATTGACAAACTTAAAACCGATAAAAGCAATCGGATTCAAAGACATGAGTATATATACGAGGGTCGTTTGATAAGTCCGTGACTTTTTGTATTTGCCGCGCACCTGCTCTAAATACAACACTGCTCCTGTCAGCAGTTATCGATTAACAGCTGACTGTAAAATTTTGAGAAAGCTGCGTTTTTGGTTTGCGTTTTATAGGCATTGAAAGCAGGTTTTCTCAAGGCCCTCAAATACGAGGGTCGTTTGATAAGTCCGTGACTTTTTGTTTTGCCGCGCATTGAAAGCAGACGTCTCGATCTCCATTTTCGTTAAAATTCACGAGATCGTCTGCTTTCAATGCCTATAAAACGCAAACCAATAAAACGCAGCTTTCTCAAAATTTTACAGTCAGCTGTTAATCGATAACTGCTGACAGGAGCAGTGTTGTATTTAGAGCAGGTGCGCGGCAAATACAAAAAGTCACGGACTTATCAAACGACCCTCGTACATACATATGTACGTACATAGGTGCCATATAAAGTCGTGTTCTTATTGTGTTCGATATAATTGTTATTACGACAATTGCCAGTTACTGTTGTCGTTGTTGTTGCTCTTGTCTGTGGGCAGTTTGCATGACATATGTCATCTCGGCAAGTAATTTAAATACTGCACAAATTGTATTTTAATTGCCACCTGTTCGATGGTGTTGTTACTGTTGTTGCTGTTGTTGTAATGACATTTATTTCGATTGCGCCAAGCTCAGAGACTGCTTGAGATTTACCTCTCGCCCAGAGCCAGAGACAGAGAGACAAAGAGAGAGAGGGAGAGAGATGACCAAGTTTTAATTGCTTTCGGTTGATACTTTTGCTTTATTTCCCTCACTTCTCGTGAACCCCCTTACCCACTGCCCCTCTCTCCAGCTTTGGTTTGTATTTCTGCTGTCCGTTTGTCGATTTATTCAGTTTCATTTCAGCTCTTACCAAACGAGTTCTCTTGCCTCTCTCGCTGTCTCTGTCCCTCCTCCATTCTCGATCTGCCGCAGTCCCCCATCAGAAGCATTCGCAGTCTCCGTTTCTGCTTCTGTCTTCGTCTCCGCCTCCCCCTCCGTCTACCTCTCCGATTCGGCTTGTGATTGTGAATGTTTCGTGTAATTACTTCTGTCATTGCCGATATTCAAAGTAGGGTGACATTTCAGAACCACTTTCGATAGTAAGCATCAATCAACCGGGTGAGCTACGTAGTGTAGCATTAACCCTGCCCTGGGCACATATAGCCCGACTACACATTTGTCTTGATTGTCCAACGATTAATCAAAGTATACGTTCGACTAATTAAGATATAAATGACACTATCGAGCTAGGACTCGTGTCGAGCTACGATCAGACTAGATACTTGAGATAAGCTTGAAGCAGAGGAGATACAATGCGATATTGATTGATGATAAGATATATATTGATGAAAAGATAAAAGATTAAAATTAAAGATTAGAAAGCTTTTATCTATTTGTCCATCTACCCTTTTATAAATCTATATGTCTTTCATTCTTTTATTCTATCTAGCTAAATTCCAATCTGTCTTTCCTAAATTTTTATATTCTATTTTCTTTTCATCTATGTTTCATACAATCTTTATAAGTATCGATCTGTTTATCTATATAATTGCAGTCCTCTGCATATGTATTTCTTTATCTTCCTTACCATCTCTTTATACACAGCAAATATAAAAGATATTTCTGAAGTCTCACAGGCAAATGCCCTGCCCATTGTAGGGTTAAAATCACTCATCCAAACTAATTGTAATTCCCATCTACATTCTCTATGAATTGCGTTGCTGTTGCATCACTTCGCGGTACTATAAACTAGTTGGTGTATTCACTGGAAATCGAGTTTCATTATAATATGACACATGTTAATATATGTGAATTTTCTTCTTCTTCGTCCCCTTTGTTAATTGAACCCTTCTGCATTCTGAGATTGAGGACTTTCGCTTTCCATGGAAATTCATTAAAATTTCATAATTTGCCGAGACCACAAGACAAAAGCCCCAACGTGGCCTAAGCCGTGAGATATACGAGGGTCGTTTGAAAAGTCGGACCTTTTTGTATTTGCCGCTTCTTCCTTTAAAAAAAACTGCTCCTGAGATATAGATTAACAGCTGACTGTAAATTTTGAAGCTGCGTTTTTGGTTTGCGTTTTATAGGCATTGAAAGCAGACGATCTCGTGAATTTTAACGAAAATGGAGTCGAGATCGTCTGCTTTCAATTTGAGGGCCTTGAGATCGTCTGCTTTCAATGCTATAAATCGCAAACCAAAAACGCAGTTTGGCAATCAAAAAGTCGGACTTTCAAACGACCTCGTAGTAACAAAAACGGCCGAAACGAAGACAGAAAACAGAAACAGAGAGAGAGAGAGAGGGAGAGGGAGAAGAGATATGAACACAAATGACCATTCCAGACACCAATCATCTTTATTGGCTTTTGGAACAGCACACACACACAGACACGCTCACTATATACAGATACTATATAGATTTTTAACGCATTCCGCAGGCCATAAAGCAGAAGTCATAAATGCGTGTTAAAGTCGAGCAACAAAAAAATGCCTCGTGAAATGTCGTCAAACTTTAAACCGAACCGAAGTGTCCCACCGTACGATCTCCACTGTTGCTCCGTCCCCCTCCTCTCCTTCTGCACCTCTTACTCTGTTGTTGTCTCTGTCTATCTCTCTATTTTGTAAAACTTAATTTATTAAACACATAAAAAGTGTCAACACGGCTTGCTGCATATAAAATATGTTGGTCAAGCCGCTGGGTATCCCATGCGGTTTTGCGGCCACAGAGCGAGGGAGAGAGGAGAGCGAGGGAAGCGAATGAGCCAGCACACCGCACCGCATCACTTCAGTTTTGATTATGAACGCCTCTGATCGCCTCCGATCGCCTCTGATCGCCTCCGACTGCCGCCGAACAAAGCTTAACAAAGTGATTTCAACAAAAATAAAAAAAAATACCAATATTTTTTTTAATATGCAAATCGCTTAGGATCGTTGACGGACGCCGCTGCTGCAACAGCAAGAGCAACAGCTACACAAACCGCAGCAGCGGCAGCAACAACAACAAGAACAACAATAACAAGAAGATTGTTTCCCAGTCGGCAAAAGGTAACGACAGAGCGCCAACAGAGACGCTAAGTAAAGGACACGGAACGCGGACATGGACATGAACACGGACATGACTTTAGTCTGGGTACGGTTCCGATTGTGGAATGGACATGGGTAGCCAAGCAGGCCAGGCCCAGTCTCCAGTCTCCAGTCACAATCAGAGTCTCCAGTTCAATTCCAGTTCAACGAGGCACTGACACATTTCGGGCGACAAATGCATATTCATCTTGCGCTTTCTGTACTGTGGCGCTTGCCACTTGGTCTCTCCCTACCCGATGCCATGAAGACTGTCTCCTGCTCCGCAGTCTCGAGATCACAGCGGGTGCCCGCATTCTGCGTATTGTTCACAGCTCTGTTAGGCGACGCGAAGCGACCTCGCAAAGCCGGTACCGGTACCGGCATCGGCATCGGAATCGCAGCATCAAGATCAGTCACCGATCGCAAATTGGAGCTAAGGCTGTGTAATTGAATCACGTCGCGAGAGACCTTAACTGCATCACTTGGCAATAAGCCAGAGGTAAAGTGTGATTTTGACACCGTTGCGGGTACCCGAAGGTTGATGTAGGTTGCTCGAGCGTTTAAAAGGGAAATCGGTACGGCACAAGAAGGTGTTGAAGCTACTTAATTGTGGTATATTCATTCTCTAACACTCATGCGCCTTTAACTACAGCTGACACTATCTAAGCTCGATGCTATGAAGAACTTAAGTTTGCTAAAGTGCGCATGTACCTTAGCAGTACCTTACCTGTCGTATGGTTTTAAAATAACTTATTTCAAGAACTCACTTATACATTAAGGCTGCAAGACTGTATTCTATCATTGCTGTATTCGCAAACAAACGTACTCATTTCAATTTCTCACAATCCATTTTCCAATACGGAAGCGAGCAAAAACAGAAATCGAGCTAGCGCGACGAGCTTAACTTGCTGCATGTTGGCCACGCCCCTTTTTTTCGTGGCGTCAACAACTTGACGACAAATTTATGAGTTATGATACGCTCATTTGGCGAGGCAACTTCAACCTGAAACCGAAACAGCAACAGCAACAGAAACCGAAACCATAACCGAACCCCTGTAAATGCAGACAATACCCGAAAGGGCTGAGTTGGGACGGACAAACCGTCAGACGAAGCGACAAACTCGTAAATACTTCCCTCACCGACAGTATAAAGAGCGAAGAAGAAGCAGACGACGACGGCTGAAAAGCGAACGATACGAAACGAAACGAAACAAAACGAGACGAGACGAAACGAACTGAACCAAATGGTCGAAGAAGTGCAACGCGGGCACAGAAGAGCCATTCTTATTTCATAATTCGTCGTCGTATACCTTATTCATATACATACATATATACATATACTATATCGCATATCTTCTATCTCGGATATCTCGTGTTTTATATCTCACTTTGTAGCCGGGAGCGAAACAAACGATTGATTGAAGGAAGGCGGCGGCTTTGTTCATGTGCTACAACCATCGCATTTAATGAGATTTATATCAGTTTTTAATAGCTTTGTGACTCTATTGTGTTTTGTCTCCACAACCTTCCCCCACACTCCCTCTCTCTCTCTCTCTCTCTTTTCCTGTCTCTCTTTCCCTCTGCGTTCTCTTCGTTACTAAAGCGAATCTCTGAGGGCATCTGGGGCCGCTTAAGACATAATAAACATAAGACAAAGTAATAAAAAATAAAGTCTGTTGTAACATTGTCAAAATGCTTTGGACTGACCGAAAGAAAATCACAAAAAAAAACAATATCAGACTGCAGGCATATCGATAAGTTGCAATCGATCGATACTTACACAATATGAAAGGCAACGAATTGACCATCTGCAATGAGAAGAGCGTAGAATAGCGAAATTAGTTCATGTTTAAATCCATTTTATAGCTAACTTTTCGATCAATGACAACTTGCTGCTCGTCTATTAAAGATCGATATTGAAGTCACATCGCCAAGGTGTTAATTCAAATCAAATGACAAAATATAATAAACGACCATAAAATTTAATCCGAATGTTCTCTAAAACGATGCGACAAGATGTGCTAAATAAAAGGGCAAACAGTGAATTCCACGACATCGATGAACAGTGTGAGAGCTTTAATACCATGCATTCTGAATACCCTCAAAAAAGGCATAACTAAATGGGTTTCAAGCAAATTCGTGTATAAAATTAACTTTATTGAATGAATAGTTTTAAGTTATATTATTAAAAATAATGATATCGATTGTTTTCATTAGAAATATCAATTAATCGACGTTTATGTTTCTATTTCCACTAAAATACACAAAAGTCTTTAGATTAAGATTTTTATGCTATTTTAAACAATGTAAAATAGTGTAATCGATGTTCAATATCGGTAAAAAAGTATGCCCCGCTTCAGAATCTAATTAAATTGCCATTTGCCCATTTCCAAAAGTAAGTCACTGCACATCGAAAGCAAATACAATCGGTTATCGAACGTACTCCCGAATCCGATGCTGCGTTGACAGCATATGACACAAAGTGGAAAAAAAGAAAACCAATTAAACTAGCTAATCAAATATTATTGTCATTAGCACCGAAAATTTAAACGGCTTATTAGCAGTACCATTTAGGTGTTTTTGTCAGTTTTCGGCCCATTGTGTTGTGTGCTGTGCGTGTTCATGCGGCGGGCAAGTGTTCACACAATGTTATACAGATACCCTGTAATACATAAATGTTGTAATAAATGAAAACATGACTGAGTCATGAGTTCCTCTATATAAAATCAATGCGCTGTTCGTCGTGCTTAATCGAGTCTGGCATACCCCACATCTTTCATGCGTGTTTTCTCAAGTCTGCTGGCCTGCTCAAAACCCGGACAGTTAGCAGCTCAAATTCGTTTTTAACTACGCAAATATTGAATCGATCAATTAGCAATATTATCGGATGTGTATTATATTTCTAAAAAGGCACATGTCAACTCCGCAGAGTCAACATCAGCATGAAACTCGTCACAACACCCGCAAATGATGTGACTTTTATACCCGTCAAAAAAAGGTATACTAACTTTGTTCAAATGTATGTAACAGACAAAAGATAAAGTATATATATTCTTGTTCAGTCTTGATAGCCAAGGCGATTTTATGTAAGAACGTCGAGAACCCGGCTATTTTTAAAGCTAGAGACACAAAATTTGAC
Organism: Zaprionus africanus; assembly: GCA_018151435.1. Classification (NCBI taxonomy): domain Eukaryota; kingdom Metazoa; phylum Arthropoda; class Insecta; order Diptera; family Drosophilidae; genus Zaprionus; species Zaprionus africanus. The sequence continues at coordinate 2,076,616 of JAECXB010000096.1, forward strand.
ATGAAGGTCCCTGTGTACCATCAGTTGATCAAGAGAATTCAAAATGGGTGCCACGCCCACTTCAACATAAAGTTAGCTGACTATAATGACCTTCAAGAGTAAAGGATGTTTCCCAGTCAATACTGTTTTACTTAAGGTTTTAGTGATCACTAAGACGATTTCAATGGAAGCGCAATGTAAATGATAAGCAGAAAGTTATCGAAAACTCCCCGTCACTATCAACTCCCTCTGCGATTCTCTCCTTAACTCTCTATATATTTCCCTTTATGTATCTCCCTCTCTGTCTGTCTTTCTGCATGCCAATGCTTAGTCACAAGTGCCCTTTGAGCAAACCTTCGTGGCAGGCACAGAATGGAATTGTCTGCATGATGGGTTAATGGCAAAGTGATTGCTTGACAATCCTGGCGACCATCTGCGACTCGACTCCTTCAGCCAGCCAGAGCTGGAGTGCGCTTTGCCATTGACGTTGTAATTGAATCAATAATAAAATCAAAAGGTGCTTCCCCCAAATGACAACAAACACTTGGAGCTGGCAGCCCAACCGTGTCCGTGACGATGACGTGGACGATGACGACGACGACGACAATGACGATGGTGTCGGAGTCGTTGTCCGTGTCCGTGTCAACGTTGCCGGCACCAGCTCGAAAGGGTGCAGCGGGGCCTGTGGGAGGCAACTCCCTCAATTTGCTGGAACGTTTGCTTTGTCCTGGCCAAGTCGCACTCGGGATCTGGGGCTGATCCATGAGCGCTTTGAATGCCAGTTCAACAATGACTGGGACGTGTCTGTATGAGTGAGTGTCTCTTTTGCGTTTTAGAATTCGTTATAATGTGTGAGTGATATACATGTGTGTGTGAGCGAGTTTGTGTGTGTGTGTCTGTGTATATATTTCATTTTTGAACTGTCTCCCTGACAGGCTACGAACATTTTGAGTGACGTACAAAATGATGTCGTGTTGTCGTTGCTGTCGCTGTGTCGTGCCACGGCAACAGCAACAACCTCCACACACACACACACACACACACACTCGTACACACACTCGTGCACACACTCGCACACTTGCACGTCGCAACGTCGTCGTCCAACCAGGTTGACTTTTTCAGTCGCACCGCCGGCATTGAGTGAGCACGACAAGGGCCCCGTCAGTTGGCCGCGCGACATGGCAGTAGTGACTTTCCGTCTCTCCACCAGCTCTCCTTCCCTCTCTCTCTCTTTCCCACACACATTCTCTTTCCTTTTCTCTCTTTTCTATAAATCTGCGACTTTCCTTGACTTGACGCTGCGCGATTTTCGAGTGCTACGTCAAATCAACTAAACTTTTTTGCATTATTGAACAAAAAATATTAGATTTGCTCCCTTTGCCTGCCACTTGTCACTGTTTCCGACCCCTTTCTCTATCTCTCTTTCTCCAGAGAAAGCTCTCTTTCTCACTGTCTCTCTTTATAATGGGTAAAATTTAACCTTAGCCCATGGGTGCACATTTTGTCGCTTGTTTGGCTCGACTCGAAAGCGTTTTGTCAACGTCGTGACAATTCTGAATAAATCATAATCCTCGCGACACACATACATACACACACGCACACACACACACATACACACACAGTTAAGGGTTAATGCCAAAACGCCGTCATCAACTGCCGCTATGAGGAACCTTCTGAAGTTGTTTGGCATTATAATCTTTGCTTTTCGCGCTCGCACGAGCTGAAGACGCGGGACAGCGACTTCAACTGGCAGCTCTTGCAGAGAGGGGCAGATGGATGGGGCAGGAGGCTAACATTGGAGGAGGCAACTCAGAACGGACTACGCCAACTGGCAGTCCCCGTTCCCAGTCGCAGTCGCAGTCGGAGTCAGAGTCAGAGTCGCATTCGCATTCGCGTTTTCTTTGAAAGGCACACGTCATGGCTGTGTCAGTGTTTATGCCGGCCGAGCGTCCGACCATGCATTATATACGCAGACAAGCTCAGTCAGTCAGCCAGTCTGGCAGGCAGGCAGTCCGCCCGTCCGTCCGTCTCTACGTCCCTCTGTCAGTTTGTCAGGCAGTCACCCAGCCAGTCAGGCAGTCAGTCACAAAGGAAGCACTTGAAAAGTGAACACGTTAACGGGGAAAAATAGTTCGTCGTCTCCTCAAAAATGCCAGAGAGAGAGAGAGAGAGCGAAAGAGAGAGAGATGGGGAGAGAGAGCGTGCATTGTGTCGCCCCAAAACACTTGCGAAAGGCTCTCGAGTCTGTCAATCCAATGAGAAGTTTCAGAAAATAAAAGGAACCCAAATAAATAAACGAAAAGAGTTGGTAACAACAAAAAAATACTAACAAATAATGTAAACAATTCGGTGGCGATAAAGTCAAAATCGATGAATGTGCAGGCGACAGAGTTATAGTACGATGTGAGTTCAGCATGGGTTACCCCCCAGATGTCACAGGTATTTCGCCTGTTAGGTTGCATGACATTGTCATGACATGGAGGAAAAGTACTTGGAATGAAGTTGGCAAGTACAACTATGCGGTCAAAGGTTACTTGAAGTCAGTTAGAAATGCATTTGATATGGTATAGATATAGTATACTTGTGTGGGTCTGAGAGTCTTTCTATACTTTATAACCTTTTATTGTAGTATCAGATAGAATCCTTTTGATTATTTATAATTAATCACATTTTATGAATTTAGAATTGTTTACAACAATGAGATGTTTATAGTTGCAAGGTATCACAATCTTTATGTTGTGGTTGTATCGATTTATTGAGTTAAGAATCTCGTAATAATCGGTATTCAATGCATGCATAATGCATGTATTATAAGTATTCGTTCTTCTAATAACCGATAATCCCTTTCATTATTATGCAAATTCAAAAAAAAGTTAAGACTATAATCGATTAACCCCAATTTAAGCGACATCTATTTCGATAACAATAACATACAATATATAAGTTTAAGTTCCACAAATGTCATCTTGAAAAATTTCTTAAGTTAAAGCTTCGTTTAATTGCATGATAACCCTATACACAGCAAGCTCAGTCTACCCACACACACGCACACACACTCAAACACTCAGACCGACTCAGATCGGATACTACCTGCATCAATATATATTGACCTAAAGCATTTCGATGAGTGATTGGTTATTTGCAACAGCCAAAGCATTCAAAGATGAATGGTGGCTGCTCCACGCTGACTGTGTGAATGCCATATGAATACACTCACACACACACACACACTCACTCACTGCCAGTTTCCGCAGTTTCGCACTCATATTGTATTTTTATCGGTGTCGGCGATCATGGCATGCATGGGGGAAGGAGGAGGGGGGCGTGACAGCGGCTTATATCAAAACAAAGAGTCCTGCCGCGCCGTCGATAGGATGAGAAAATAAGATAGCAACAAATTGCCTGGGATATGGGTGTCTGTAATCGTCAGATTGGGTAACATTCGCTCGTAAAAGTATCACCGTGAAACGGCCAAGACGACACAAGGAGAACGATCTGAGCTTGAGGGGGCCAGGGTGGAGGCGGGGGAAGAGAGGAATATGGTTCATAGGACGATATCGATATCTGAGCATGGGAATGTGTGATCTGATGGCCAAAAGCGACGCCGACGCGGACAGTATCAACACCAGGGAACAGCAACAGCAACAGCTACAACAACAACAACGGGGCAGCAACAAGAAGAAGAAGAAGCTGGCCTATTTGGCTGTGCGAGTGCGAGTGCGTTTTGTGCTGCTCCTGCTGCAAATCGAAAAGTGCCAGAAGAGTCGCAGCCGAAGCTGAAGCTCAATCTGCGACGGCCCCACTGTGCCCCCGAGGCCCGCTTCATCCTTTGCCGCAACGTGTCCACTGTCCACGGCGACCACATACGGTGCCACAGCCCACCTGCCCGCTGAATCGAGGTGTACCCCTTTCTGCTCTAACCCCCTTCCCCCACACCACACCACTTCCCTCCTCCAGCGAGCTTATTCCGCTTAGTTACGCAGGCTGATCCCAGGCGCGCATTCAACGAGCTTGATCAACTTTGTCTGCTTTAGTTACGGCCAAAAATGTCGAAGCAAACCAAATTGCCCGCAGCCGTCGTATCTCTATCCCTCTATCTTCCTGTCGCCCGCTCTCTCGCTTGCTTACCCGCCCAAGAATTCGATCTAGTGCCCATAGATTATAAACCATAATCCAGTAGAACAGTAAGTGGTATAACAACCTCTCTAAATTTGCTTTATAGTTTGTAATAAGTGCCGTAATTGACTTCCTCGAATCGATGCGGCAATTCAGACTGTTCAGATCTGTTCAGAATGCGGTTCCCGAAACTGGCTATGGAGAACCACATGAACCATGGAGCGACTGCTGCAACAGTGCAAAGCACTTTCAAGTAATAATGTCATTTGAAGTCGTTAAATTGCATCGCATATGCAGATCAGAGCTAATCAAGAAAAAATGGGTAACTGTGAAGAAATTCCCATTGCTACCTCAGGGTAAGCCTAATATAAAATAAAACATAACTATGATATGATATATGCAAGTGATATAGCTTCAGCACCCTGAGTAATGCAGCATCAAAGTTTGAAAAATTAACTGTTCCTGTTCTCAATCGTTCTAGGTAAACCTTATATTGCAATCTTATTTATTAGTATATTTATTATATACATTCTGTCAATCTGCCGATGTCTTCATTTTTAAAATTATATGTCTTTAAATTCTATAGATGTCAAGTTAATCGAAACGTACAAATTCAGTAAATGTCGCATATTGAAGGATTTTCTAGTTGAAAGTAATATAGTACTATGGTACATTATAATATATTAAAGGTCTCTTTATCTCTGATACTTGGGCCCGACCAGCTGGCTTTGACTATTCTCTTCAACTTATCCACAGCTGCTTGTTCTTAGTTTTCGTAGACCGCCTGATTTGTTTGCTTACACTTTTTGCTACTCACCGACGCGACTGCGCGACGTCGAGAGATAAAAAAGTGTGAAATGAAATTTGCTGAAAGTAAAGCTCAACCGAGAAGCTGATCTATTAGCCAAGTTGTCTGCGTAGCATTCTCACGTTTTTGCAACGCGTTGCTAAGGACGTGAAAAGTGGGCAACAGAGCAGGCAGAGGAGGCAGAGGCGTGGCAAATGGGAAGGGTGCAGGAGGAAGGTTGCCTGCTTGTAAAGCAATTGCAACAGTCATCAATCAGTCAATCTATATAGATATACTGACTGACTAACTAACTACAAGAGGACCCCACAAACACAAATCCCTGACTGGCCCCTGTCTATGTTCCTTCACCCCTTTTAGCACTCTCTCTACCCCCTCTCTCTCTCTCTCTCTTTCTGTTACTCTATCCTATTCCACTGTGCGCTGATTTTCGGCTTTTGCGTTTGAAAAGGTTTTTTTGGTTTTTCTATATTTATTTACATTTATTTTCCTTTTTATTCCCATGCCAGGTGAGAAGTTCCCCCTCCCACTGCCATTCCCCCTTCTCTTCACGAGTTCTCTGCTACTCCTTTGTCTTCCCTCTGCTTCACCAGCCTTGCTGCTCAGCTTGCCTATTGAGCTGCAGACGAGATAAGTGGATAGTTTTTTTTTTTCTTGTGCCGCTGATCTACGACGCTGCACGCGGATGCGACAAGCGGCAAATGGCGGGCGATGTTGCGCGTTCGCACTTTTTATGATGGCTGAGATTGCCATACTTTTCCCGCTGACTATGTGTGTGTGTGTGTGTGTGCGTGGCTGAGTGATTGGATGGGATTGGATTGAATTGAGCCAAGCTCAGCAGAATAAGCCAAAGTTGCCCCTTTCCCCTCTCCCAGCGAGGCAGGTGTCTTGTCTAACTGTTTTCGCCTGTTTTCGATTTGGTTGCCATTGTCTCCAACCTCCAACCTCCTTATCCCCAACCTCATCAACATCCTCATCATCATCATCATCCGCAACTCAATCATCATGAGGGCAGCGCGTCGCATCGCATCGCATCGTCGTCTTGCGCCATTGTGCGCGGCAGGCAACTGGTTTTCTGGACATCCTCCCCCTCCCGCTACCTCTGCCCCTTCCCCCTGTACTGCCCCTCAGTGCTGGGCATTGCCTGCGTTTTGTCTTTTAGCCAGAATTGCCAATCATTCGCAGCCGCAATAAAATTACATGAGTAAAATGTGTCCGCGAGCATTCGTGGTACTTGATCGTTTTCAAGAGTGCGGTAATCGGTTTCAATTTCATCTTTATAGTGTTATGAAACTTAGGGGTCCGCAAAGAGCTTTCGGACCGGCGCGGACAGTGGACACGGACACGAACAGCAATGCGAACGATGCCGCCGCCACCGCCTCCTCCAACACAGGCACAAAAAGAGACACAAGACGAGGCGAAGACGCGACGAAGACGAAGAAGTCGCTTGTCTCCCCCTCGCCCCAATGCTAGGCTCGATGTGCTCTGCTGTGCTGTGCAAAGGCGTCGTGCGACAGGGATTAGATAACTCCAGGAGTATATTTTGGAGAATTTTATTTGGCAGAATTTCATTGAATATATCTAGTTTTTTTTAGAGGGAAACTGAATCTATACTAAGTAAATATATATATATTAACATTGATTTGAGTGTACTGCTAATGTTAATTGATGCAGCGATTTTTGACATATTATTGTTGTATAGAAACCTTAAGAGATCTCTTAAAAGAAATAAGATCTTTGGTAAAACTTATAATAAAAATATTAATAATGTTAAGTTAAAAATCAAAATTATTTTAAGAATCTTTCAACAATATATTCATAACGTATCATAAATAAATCAACATTATATCAATAATACATCACAGTACATCTGTAATTTATCAATTATATATCAATAATGTATCAGTAATATATCAAAAACAAGTTAATTTATCAGAAAAAGGTATATACATTTATCAAAATACACGTATTGATATATATATATCGCTTAAACAAAAATGATCAATAGTAAACCCAAATCAAATAAATAACTTAAAGCTATCTTTACATACATTTTAGATTAGGAGATATACAGATACTCTTTGCTATACTCATTTATTACATCACTGTCCACAAGCTGAGCTGAGCTTCCTCAGCTCTTTTTGCATTATTAGCTAAAGCGCAGTTTCGTTCGATATGCGATAGTAAAAACTATCGACAGGCTGTCACCGCTGGCCGTCGCTGTAGCTGTAGCTGTAGCTGAAGCTGAAGCTGTCGGGCCACAAATCTTAGTTACCAAAATGATGTTTCGGCCCCCAATTGCTGTGGGTATTTATGCATATTCAAGCGTGTCTAATGCGCCATAACCGAACTCGGGTTGCAGTTGCAAGAGCTGGCAACGCCGACGCCGCCGCCACTGGTCGCCCAGGTGCGATCAGCATTTTACAGATGCAGCTGCCGATCCGCATCCACACAGCCTCGTCATCCCCAACCTCATCCTCATCCCAAGTCGTTGTCGACGCTCTCACACCCTGCAACATCCGCTGCACAAAGATGGACGTTGCATGCCGCCAGGCGCTGCTGCTGCTGCCGATGCTCCTGCTCCGCCATTTATTGTGGACTGCCTCCTCCTGCCTGCCCCGGAGCTGATCCTGTGTGTCTCTGTCTGAGTGTCTGTGTATCTGTGTGTGCCCAGTGCCTCCTCTGGCCTGTAGAAAGCAATTCACTGTAATTGCTTTGTGACTTATGGCCCGGCCCCAACTTGTGCGCTCCCCGATCGGCAGTCGGCAGTCGGCAGGTAGCCAGGCCAATGGACCACGTTGCCGAGCTCTGCTCGTGGAGCTGGTGGAGTTGGTGGTAGTGGCGTCTTGACCTTGTCATGCCATTAAATAAATTCAAACAGAACCTAAACTCGGCCTGTTCGCGCAGCTCCCCTGCCTTCCTACCTCCCTTCCCCACGCCCCCCTTGTGCTGCCTGCACCTGGTCGTGCGACATGACAAGTGTCCGCCTCGACTGCGACTGCGACTGCGGCTACGGTTGCCATCCCCGCCCACCCACTGACCTCCCTGCCAGCCGCCCATTTGCTGCTTTGCTGTGATCCACCCAGAAACTAGACAGAGCCTGAGCTTTAACATTCAAGCTCAAAGCGAGACCTCTCCCCCACCCTTACCGTCATTCACCTCCGCTGCTGCTGTTCGGCAACCACACAATCGTGATCCACCGGCCACAGTTGCCCCTCCTCCGCCCTCGTTCCTCCCCTCATCTCCTCCTGCTGCTGCCAACTGGCATTAGCCATATAACGAGTTGCCATATTTTGATGGATTCGTCTCTCGAAGGTGTAAATATTAACCAAAGGGCAGTGCGAAAACGTGCAGCGAACCTGCCGAACGAGCGAACTCAGCTACAGTGTACAGTATAACCTTCTCTGCACTTTGGAGAAGCTTCGTCCCATCGCAACACTGCGATTCTTCTCATTCCCATTCTCAGCCTCAGTTTGAGTCTCTTCGTTTCGCTGCCAATTGGCAGCATTGTGTCTGTGCGTGTCTTTTCTCCTTCTTCTTATTATTGTAGTGTTGTTGTTGTAATTGGTTATTGCTGCTACTGTTCTTTAACTCCTCATTTGGTTTTCACTCTTCTACTGATTTGAGGGTTCTTAAATTAAGCAATATAACAAATTAGGCATCCATTGATGCTCTATGTTCTATGTTCTGTGTTCTATGTTCTATGTTCTATGTTCTATGTTCTATGTTCTATGTTCTATGTTCTATGTTCTATGTTCTATGTTCTATGTTCTATGTTCTATGTTCTATGTTCTATGTTCTATGTTCTATGTTCTATGTTCTATGTTCTATGTTCTATGTTCTATGTTCTATGTTCTATGTTCTATGTTCTATGTTCTATGTTCTATGTTCTATGTTCTATGTTCTATGTTCTATGTTCTATGTTCTATGTTCTATGTTCTATGTTCTATGTTCTATGTTCTATGTTCTATGTTCTATGTTCTATGTTCTATGTTCTATGTTCTATGTTCTATGTTCTATGTTCTATGTTCTATGTTCTATGTTCTATATTCTATGTTCTATGTTCTATGTTCTATGTTCTATGTTCTATGTTCTATGTTCTATGTTCTATGTTCTATGTTCTATTTTCTATGTTCTATGTTCTATGTTCAATGTTCTATGTTCTATGTGCTATACACTATTGTTTATTCCCCGTATTTTTTATATGTGTGTACTCGTATATATTGTATATCGATTAGAACTATCGATGACAGTGATAACTCCACCCTTTGTCGGCTTAGCACAGCCAGTTCACTCTAATAACCGCGTTCCTGCGATATTATATGATAATGAAACCTCTCATTAACTTCCACCAGTGCCGCGGATGGGCGTGTCGCAAACAGAGACTTGTTATCGACCCCCTCCACAGTGAAACATGCTTGGAACTATCGTCGATCTATTAGTGGGAAGCTCCTGCTAATCATCAACTTGAAGAAGAGCAAGAAGAGCGGGAGTAAGATCGACTCTCTCAGTCTCTGTCTCTGGCAGCATTAACATATTAACCGATATATGGCAATGCAATGCGATCCACATGCGATCCACAATAAAGCTGCATGCAAGCAGAAAAGTAAATATAATGATCGAAAGCATTTCGTCAGGTGACTCAGAGGAGCAGAAGACGGGAGAGGGGGGAAGAGGCTTACGCAGCATTGTCATCCCGTTGTTAATGTTGTCTTCGGCTCTGGCGGCGGCGCACAGCGCCAACTGTTGCCCAGTTATGACGAGTGCCCCCCCACACCGAGCTGAGCTGAGCCGTGGCAAGAACATTGACTAATCAACATATCAGCACGCTGGCCCGAAGAGAGGGGAGAGGGGAGGAACACTGGAGGAGGCAGCAGCACCAGGCAGGCAGGCAGGCAACTTGCGTGTTTGCGACCAACCCATGCGGCGTGGCAATTGCAGCAGATAATGGTGCAAAGTGCCGGACCAGCTCGGCTCAAAAGGGGGAGAAGAGTACGTAACGGGGGATAGCAAGGGGGAACGGGGTTAGGGGGAAGCCGGCCTCAGCTGATGATGCGTGCTGGGGCCGCTTTTGCTTGGACTCGACTTGTCATTAGCTCACAGCTGCCAGCGTGAGCTCAATTACAGGCGCTGCCAACTGCTCTAGCTGTGCGCACCCCTCCCCTACCCTCCTCTCCCTCTCTCTCTCTCTACCCACTCTTTCTCTCTCTGACTCTCTCGCTCTGGCAGGAAATCGCCTGCTATTACAAAATGTCCCACATCATCAATAAATACGAGCTTTAATTGTGCGACTTGTGAATGTCAACTGCGGCCGACCTTGAACGTGTGTCTGCCCTCCTTCCCCGCACCTGATCCCCCTCCCCCGTCCCTGTAACCCGCAGTTCGATTCCAGCCACATTCTCCTTGGGCTAATTGCAGACCGGCACAAACCAATCGCAAAGAGCGCATAACAACAAAAACAACCAGAAAGAAAGGCTATCTTCGGCATACCGAAGGTGTAATACCCTTGCAGATTTATTCTCATACTTGATATTTATCATGGTACAGAGTCCTATAAAACTGCTCATGTATTACTTAACAGCTATGTTATACAATAACTAAACTGGACTTTTTATAAATTATTCCTTTGAGGAAAAATACATTTTTGACAGAATGTTTCTATAGAAGCAATAGGATATAGTGGAGAGGTCTTGTTGAAATATAGTAAGTACAATACTTTATATGGGCAAAGATGTCCCCTTCAGTGCGTTACAAACTTCTGTCTAAAATGAATATACCATTTCAAAGGGTACAACAGTCTTTGAGCCCAAATTGAGTCGCTGTCGCCGCCGCTGGCCATCACCAGCATCAGCCGCGCTTAGCTCGTTAAAACTTAGGCAGGAACTGAGACCAGCCTGAGTTGTCGTTGTCTTCTGTTTGTTGTTGTTGTTGTTGTCTTCTGCTGTTGTTGTTGTTGTTCTTGTTGGTGCTTTCTTTTCAAGTCTTGGCTCGGCATGCGTGATAATTTGAATATAAAGGCATATTACTTATCCCAAAGCGGGCCCAGATCGCATCCCATGACGACTACATCACAACAGCAGCACCACCAACTCCAACAACAACAACAGCAGCAGTAACAAAAAAACAGTCTCTGCACAGCTAAACATTAATTTCTCAGCCATCAAAAATGCATAATTAATTCTGTCATGTCTCTATCTCCGCCATTATCTCTCTCCTTAAAAGACAATTTCCCAGCGAATTGTCAACTGCGCTCAAAGTGAAGCTTGGCTTTTTCTATCTGTTTCAGCTATTTATTGTAGCTTTTAGCTTCTTTTTTGGAGCAATTAAACGCCGCCTCAACTCGCTGTTTACGATGTGAAAAGAAGCCATTAAGGTCGCGCATGTCACAAATTAGCCAAAATTACAAAACATTTAATCTTTCAAGCTGCCGCACCGCACACGAATACACTCAGTAACACTCACACGCATTCACACTCGCGCAGCTTAAGCAAAAGAAAATCGAGTAAACGGGCGGACAGGAGACAAGCGACAAAGCCAACTTAAGCAACGCAACCAAAATACATTAAAAAGCCGTCACAATGCGGGTCACTTGAATAGCATTGAGCAATGAGCAGAGCAGCAGGAAAATATCTTTCACTGCGAGTTTGAAATGGATGTGAAAAGTTTCTAATTGTCAGAGAGCTGTGGTGCTTGAGCACTTTAACAGGTAAACGCTACTTAACTGAATGTCAACCCTATCTTGTGGTGAAGTGCATTACAAAGTTGTATATTAATTGCTGATGGATTTTCTATAACTTTTAACTTTATATGGTATACAAACTAAATTCGCTAAATCAATCCATACATGGAAAGTTATTTGATCGTTAACTTTAACCATCACTTATACTTGCAGTATAACAACAAGTTTGACATTTGGTTTTTACTTTTAACTGGACAGTACATTTTTAACTGCCTGTTAAATATTTGCCTTGCAAAGTTGCTAACTGATATATTGTATGGCCTTAGCAACACTGTATAAACGTTTATTTGACATAATTAAAAGCCTTGTGCACTACGCCATCCACTGGAAGCAATAAACTGTACAGTTAAAGTTGCATTAACCTCCAGTCAAACCTTTAAAATGTTGTTATAATTCCCAAATATGGCCGACAAATGCAATCCAGCGTAATCGATAATTCTAATGGAGATCCCCCTTAAGGAATCAAAGCAAACATAATTAGCGCACTTCGATTACAATTCGCAAGCGGTTCTATCAGAAGCGCAAAGGTGTTTCTGCTAATGTGGCGAGTGCTATAAAAATATTTGTGTGCACTCAGCGCAAATGCCACAAATAGAAAGTCGGCCTGCTGCACACACTCACACATGCACACGCATATTTATTGCATGTGTATCTTAGAGATACGTGTCGTATCTCGCACAACGAATGATGATGTATCCCGCAGAACGCGATCGCGTTCGCTGGCCAAATGCCAGAAATATATTAGAGAAAAAAATCGAAAATTTGAAGAAAAAACTAAAAAAAGAAAGAAAACAAACAATTGAAGGATCTTTCGAGCAGAGCAAGCAAAGCTTCGATTAGCATTTCAAAATTTTGATATGTCTGAACAGAAAGAAAAGAACAGAACAGAACTCTTCTAATGCCACTTCAGGCAGATGGAGGAGACCAAGAAAAATATTTATAACATCAACGTGAAGGGCAGCAAGAGGGGGAGGAGGGTATTAGAGTGGGAGGGATGAGGTGAAGGGTAAGAGGATCAAGTAAAAAACGATCAGACGACCAAACGATCGAAATGTGTATTAATAATCGCAGGCATGGTAATTATTTTTGGTTTTCTATTGACCTTGTCGGCCTGTTGAACCGCAGCCAAAGGCCATAGATCGTAATGGAACTGGAACTGGAACTGAAACCGAAACTGGAGCTGCAACTGGTGTGAAAAAGACAAAGAGACTGAGAGACAGATAGAGAGAGACAAAGATGTATTGGTCAGATTGTTGCGGAGGCAATCTCTCACGGCCTCTTTGACTTTGACGATGACTTCGAATTGATTTCGTATAAAATATGGAGTGGGGCAATGGAAAAAAAAGTATCTCACAGATACGCAGCTGTCCGAACGCATGTTGCCACCCCCTTGCCTCCACGTCTTCCCCCTCTTTTGTGGTCTCTATCATCTTCATCCCATCTGAGTCAGAGCAATTTGATTTTGCTTATTATTTCAGGCAGCGGCGATTAAAGACGCGAGTGGCTCTACACACAGTCTGCAAGTGTGTGTGCATGTGTAGCTGTATCTCACTGTAGTATCTGTATCTGTACGTGTGGCTGTAGCTGTATCTGTATCTGTATCTGCATCTGTCTCTGCAATTGCGATTGTATTCGCATTCGTATTCGCGACTCGCACTTGCCTGTTTTTTACCTTGAACCGCGACCTCATTGCTGCCAACTGAGAGAGAGATACTTGGAGAGACAGACAATGACAGAGAGAAAAAGAGGGAGAGCGGGGAAAAGAGAGTCACAGGAGGAGAGGGGCAATGCGGAGTGCAGGCAATTGTGATCGCGATAGCGATTGTGATTGCGACTGCAATGTAGTTCCGACACTTGCAAAGTTAGAGAGCGAGAGAGAGAGGGGGAAAGAACGGGATAGAGTGAACTGATTTACTTGGAATGTAAACAATGAATAAATGAATTAAACTGATTAGCGCATGATAGAAGCGCATTACGCATACGTAACGTTGTCCTAATCAATCATTCTGAGTGTTGCAAAAGGCTAAACACTCGCGCTAGTCAAATTTGTCTATATCTGCATATATGTATTCATATCTGTCTTTAAAATTACCCAACATTATCCCTACGCAGCACCAAGAGGGCTCTGTTGAACCCACCGTGACGAGATGCCAATTGTGATCCTGCCTGATCCCTATTTTGGCCAATTTTACGCATTCGTTATGCCCCGAACTGTCTTATTTCGTTGTTTTCCTTTCTGTCGTTATTTTGTTTTTTGTTTTATCCCCTTTGTTACCCCATTTATTACTTACGCGCTCGAGTAGGGCAGAGCAGACTACAGCACTGGCGACTAAGGCATACCCTGGGACGAGGCGAAGATTGCCTTTTCTTTGAGTAACTGCTGCCACGGTTACTGAGAAATTTCCAGAATATATATTGTAGATCATATAATAAACGTTGAATTGGCATCACTGCAACCTTATAAACCCTAATATTTTCCGGCTTCTTACTAATTTTATTTGTTTATTTCTTGGACGATTTGAAATTTGTAGATTATGTAGATCAAACTATAAATTTTAGTTTTGCATCATACTGACATTCCCTAATCTATGCAGGCCGTAAATTTGGTATGATATTAAGATTAAAGATAAACTGACTGATACCTTAAGCAACATCGAAGTTATATCGTGCATATCCGCTGTACTTGCGAGATTAAGGGGTATGGATCGCATAAAAAGCGACTTTGAAATGGCGTTTTGTGCTTTGCGGGAAAATTCAATTTAAAGCCACAGCCACAAGAGTGAGGCGGCAGACAAAGACAGGAATAGCGGCTGGGACAGAGACAGCGACAGAAAGAGAACAAGAGGCGAAACAACGAAATGCGGAGAGTGCAATAAATTGTTTCATTCGCGGCACGACGCGCACCTGACACATAAGCTCCGAATTGTCGTCTTCATCTGCTGCTGCTGCCGTCGCATCGGATCGAAACGGTTCGGATGCGATCGTATCGGATCGGAACGGAACGGATCGTAACGATGTAAGGAGAGTGCAGTGCAGAGCTGAGCAGAGCAGAGCTGAGCAGACCGCGGCACTGGCAATAATAATAATAACAACAACAGCAGCAATGGCAACGGCAACGGCAGCTTGTACTTGGGATTGAACATCTGGTCACTCGCTGGGCCCGCACGCACCGTGGGGAGAGTGCATGCAATTTGCGCACACAACATTCGTATCGCCTGACATGATGCGACAGATTAGGGCGGATTAGCCACACACACATATATATATATACATATATCGCCCCATAATGAGTGTGCTTTATGGTAATCTCAATCTTAACCCTCGTTTACCGCAATCACCGCGACGAGGCATGACCCCCTTTTCTGTAGTTCCTTCGCACGCCTCTTCGTGCCACAAATTAGCTTCTCGTGCGTATTTCTCAATTTCAATTTCACATAATATGCATATCAACCAAAATATCCTATAAAGCATAATGTTTTCATCAAAGTTTCGTAAGGTATTTACGTATTTAAGCGGTTAATCGGGTGAAATACAATTTAAGTATGTTATGAATGGAATTACTGGTGTATTAAGAACTAAGATTAAGAACTTGAATAATCAAAGTGTAATTTTCGTTACTGAACTTTTTCAGGATTGATTTGTGTCTTGCTAGTAGAAAATAATAATAATATAAGGAAAACATTAAGCAATTAACATTTTCTTTATTATTTAAGATGTACATATGTATACAAAGAGAATTTTAAGGAATTTTCATTTTCCTTTTGCAACGACATCTAAATATGCATTTTTTTTTTAATATTTAGCAAAAGTATAAGCAGAATATTAAGGAATTTTGATTACCTTAGTGCATTATACAACTCAGTATTTCATTTCCAATTGTTTAAGACATGATACGTACAAGCTGAATATTAAATACATGACATCTAAATAATCCATTTTTAATTTATTCTTACTTCTGTAATTCACAGAACATCATGTTTATATTAGGTTGAATGGTATTGTATACATCGTAAAATTGCAACATATATTATTCTTTATACATACATATATAAATATTATATTCTTTCACTTTGATCTCATATAAGACATATTCATGGATGTACATTTAGATTTGATACAAATTATATAATGTTAATATGTAATTTCTAGCTCTAGCCTCGTTAAGACTACTTTGTCTGCCCAATCAAATATCTCGCTCCACTGTGCTGCGGCGGCGGTGGCGGCGGCGAATGCACCGTGGTGGCGACACTGCAATTATTGGCCAGCGCGCGGGGACACGCGGGCAACAGCAGCGAGCAGATTCAACGGATTATGAGAGCTGGCGCTGGGCAACAACGACAACATGTCGGCATGTGAATGTCCGTTGTAGCTGATTCCCCCTCTCTCTCTCTTTCTCTCTCTTTTTCTTGCTGTGCACATGTGTGTAATGTTGTTGTTGTTCTTGTTTTTGCTGCTGGGTGCAATTTCATGTTGTGCCATCGCCGGGCAAGGGACTTCGCCTTGCCTCAGTTCGCCTTGGTTCGCCTGCACTCGGAGCGAGCGTGCAAAATGATTATTGTCCTGCCGCGAGGGCGAGGACTTTCAGAGGGTAGAACAAGATCAGAGAGAGAGAGATGGAGAGGAAAGAAGGGACAGGAAGCATTCACAAGTATCGCTTACAGACGCCAGCACGATCTTCCTCTTCCCTCAAAACCCCCTTCATTGCTATCCGAGTCTGGAATGGCTTTCCACCTCATTATAACTTGGCTTTAGTCCGCTAATTCATGACGAAATATGCTAATTAATAACCGGCAAAGCGTACAGGGGCAGCCGGAACAGACCAGATAGAGACAGAGAAAGAGATAGAGAGGAAGTGATAGCGAGAGGGAAGGGAGAAAGAAAGGCGAGAGGGGGCAATCTGCAACTTGTTATGTGCAGCTGATGATGATGATGCGACGACCTCATGCACGATCGAGATCTGTCAAGTAGTAAATAAGCTTATCGCGCACTAAAGCTATAGTCAGCGATTACTGAAGAATTACGCATATATGTAAATACTTAATTTACTAAGGGTTGGGATTGTAAACTCAACTTCATTATGAATCATATTTCATTGTTCATAGCGGAAAAGAAGTTTTATGTGCTTATCTGTCAAATCAGACGAACCTGATGATATGATATGATATCTACATATATATCAATAGAGTTCATATGCATAAAGAGACATATGGAAATGGTAAAGGTATATAGAGTTCGCAGAACTTATGATTAATATGTATTACTTGGCTTAACTTAGCTTTGTCCTCTTTTAAAATGATTTCTTTTTGCGCTTCTTCAAAAGTCCTCTTATTTAACCTATCTATTTATTATTTTATATATATTTATTATCTTTTATTCATTTGAATTATATCTAATTCAGTTTTAGCCATTGAAAGATAGTATTCGTTGTCTTACAGTGTTATCTATTCCTATTTTTAGATTTAAAAATTTTCTTGACAATTAATTTTTATTCTTATCTTAAATCAACAATTACTCTTTTATTTTTATGTTAAGTCACATCTTTCTTGTTATATAGTCTTAGTTTGATCACATTAAAAGCTTAGATTTCACTGATTTTAACAATTTTTTTATCATTTCGTTTTGAGTAACTTCCAAATCTTCGGTTCTCTTCATTTTTAACTAAGCTTTAATCATCTATCTAAACCTATCGTTATAGATCTTATGATCTTTTTGCTCAGTTGATCAAAGTTATTATTTGTGTATGATTTATCAAATCGTCTGAAATTAAGTCAAATCTATTTACTTTTATTTTTTTGACTGTCTTCTAGTTACCCTCTTTCAAGTTGAAGTTATATATATTATTATATACAGATTATTTATTATATTACTTTTTACTGCAGTGCACTGTCGCCGCCAGATGGCGACACTCTCTGCTTGACTGATTTTCGCAGCAATTTGTCAATATTTATTTTACTCTGCCGCAAGACACGACAGAGAAGGCAATCTCGTTGTAATTGTTGTTTGTCTTAAGGTGTCTGGTTAGCAGGTGCACTGATGCATTGATGAGAGGAGGCAGCGGGGGGAGTGGCCAGGGGGCTAGGGTGTGGCAGCAAGGGAAGTCAGAGGTAAAGGGAAGAGTTGTGGTGGGGAATGGACCCTGAAGTCGGCGTCAAGCGTCAACGCCTGAGCGACAATTATGACTGGCAATCAAGCATAGGTTTGCCCAGGGCAGGGAGGGGGTCAGCTGAGAGAGAGAAGGCGGAGAGGGGAATGGTAAAGGGGCAGAGTAGAAGGTACAGGGGGAGTGCTGCTGGGTCCAGGCTGTGGTTCTGTCATTTTTAGCACTGCAAAGTGAGCAGCTTGGTCGCTCTCTCTCTCTCTCATCTCCTCTCTCCCCATCTCTCTTTCTCCCTCTCTCGCTTCACCTCTCTTTCTCTCCGCTGTGCCTTATGGAGCTGCTGTGAAAAAAGTCAACTGCCGTTCTATTGCTAATTATAAGCATGGTGTAAATTCACAATGCCTGTGTTTACAGCTCACGAACAAGCGATTATATGGCTATATAGATATTGCCATGCCCCCTCCCCCCCATCCCACCTCTCACTCTCCTTTTCCCTCTACCTCCCTTTTTCCGTGTGTCTCCCGTTTATTTAGAGCTGTGCGATTTGACAAAGGCAAATACGATGTAAATATTAAGACAACTGGCAAATCATCTCCGGAATTTGCGCCGTATCCCACACACAGCGCGAAGAAAGACGCAGAAAGGCAGACAGAGAATGAGAAAAAGTAGGAGAGAAAGACATGCAAATGGGACAGTGGAATGCAGTGTCAGACTGTCATTCAGTTTCGAATTTGTTTCGCCATCGTAGATCTTTAGTTTTTTGGCAATTACTCAGTCGAAAAGTCTTTAAATTATCTAAAAATTGAGTAAGGAGATCTCTTAGTTGTTTCGGGCTGCTCTAGTTGACAGAAAGCTGACTGATACATGTCTATAGAATGACCTGGTCAATGCGTAATAAAATTCAACTGAAATTGTTTGAAGTTTGTTTGAAACTTGAAAGATTCCTTGTTCCCTTCTAAACAGACAAAAACGTTTGAGGGTCTTTAAAAGATATATATGATAATGTATACGATCGTAAAATATACTTTGAATTTTTCTTGAACTTTGCCTTGCGATCTCTATTACGAACTAGGTAATGTTTTTTATAAAAGAAAGTGAGTTATAAAGAAGAAAGCCCCAGAGGTGCAGTAATATCAATCATGATCTATCTGAGATTTAAAACTTACAAAAAAGATGGTTTGGATGTCACTTTGATATTTTTGTGAAAAACATCGAGACAGCATTTATCATTGAAGTTTCTGCACCTCTATTAAGCTCTGCTTGTAATTAAAAGAGACTTTCAACATACGATTTGTATAATATTTATGATACAAAACTGACGATAGAATTCCTGGGAGATGAAACACATTCAAACTTTTTAGTAACATATTTCAACGAGTAAAATGTATTTATAACTATTATAAGTATTATGTATGTTAATAATATTTAGATCTTAAAATAAAGATTTTATTAAAGAAAACTTACCGAAAAAATGTAAATTTAATTTTGCTTTCTTTGTTGAATTTCTTGCTGTTTCTTCCGCTTGTTCTTTTTCTTCTTATTTATTTATATTTTGATTATTGAGTTTTTGTTTTGGGATTTGTTGGATTAAGCCCGGGATTAATCTAAGCTTTGTCTGAGCTCAGTTAGGCTTGCATAGTATTGTTGCTTGATGTTGTTGTTGAGGATGCATGGAGTGGGGGCTGGTGGGGAGGCGCGTGAGGTGACATTGAGAGACGGGCGTAGGCAGGCACAGACATGCACAGACACGTTGTATTTTGTATAAACTTGAGCATTTTCTTTATAGATTTCATTCAGAATTTTCCCATTTGTTTTTTCTTATATTCGTTGTTGTTATCTTTGCCAATCTACACCTTTCATTGCTCTTTGTTGTTGTTGTTGCTGTTGTTATTTCTGTGTTTCACTTGTTTCTCTCTCATTTCGCATCACATTATAATTATTATAATTATTTTATAATTTGATTTGCTTTTTTCTTATTTTTGTTTATATTTTTGCTGCCTGTAAATTGAAGTTGTTGTTAAAAACAAGTTCACAAATTCACACACATACACACGCACACACGCATAAGAATGTTGTTTCTTTAATTTAATTCGATTTGAGCTGATTTCGTTGTTGTTTTTGCTGCTTTTATTGCACATTTGTCGCGTGTGTTTTATTTTGTTTTTTTTTTTTGTATTATTTTCTTTTTTGCTCCACTGTCCGCACGTTGCGTCCGTTTGCTGCGACAGGCAGAAGCAGCACACAGCAACGGGCGCCGCTTTTAAAAACGGTTATAAAATCGCACGACACAAAAATTTCGTTGCGGCGACGGCGACGGCGCTGCTGCTGCTGCGCTGCTCTGCTTTGCTGCTGCTGCTGCTGCCTTTGCTGCTATTGCCCGTTGTTGTCGTTGTTGTTGTTGTTGTTGCTGTTGTCGCTGCTGTTGTCGCCATTTTTGCTTGGCAAAACTTTTGTGCACTTTGCACTCGCCCGCACACACAAACACACACATACACATGCAATATAGCGCTCTCTTGCTCGCACACACACAGGCACCCGCACAGTCGACGACACACACACAATCAAAAACCTATTCGGCTGCACACGCCCCCTCGACGAGCACGACCGACGCCCCTGCCACTACTCCCCCTCCACCCAAGCTAGTCCAGAAACGCGCTCGGCCAGCCGCAACTCACTCACCCCCTCCTCTTCGTCACACTTTGCACGGATTCTAATAAAAAGCAAGAACAACAACCACAAACAACGCACGAAGGTTTTGCGACAATATGCGACGAAGACTGCGACGCTGGCTGCGCAGCCTGCGTTTGCCTTCGACCAATGACACTCGACGACAATATTAAAGAACACTCGCATACCACACACACACACACATGCACACGCGAGAGAGTGAGTAAGAGAGAGGGGCGCAGGCAAAAAGCGAAACTGAAAAAACGAAATGTCGTCGTCGTCGTGTCGCATCGCGTCGTGCGAATGGAATGAAGCTGTGTGGGGACGTTGGCGTTGGCGTTGACGACGACGCTGACGCAGATGCTGAGGGACACAGCAGAAATGGAAGAAAGAATTACGCAGGCCACACACTAGCTGAAGGCAGAGACGGCGGCAGAGGAGGAGGCAGACGTAAAGGCAGATGCAGAGGAGCAGGCAGAGGCAAAGGTGGTGGCAGAGACGTGGACAGTGGCAGAGACGGTGGCAGAGGCAGACGACGACTATGTAATCCAATCGAATCGAGAACAAGCACACACACACACGCACAGCGTAGAAGAGGGGGTGGAGGAAATAAAAAACGAACGCAATTGAAACGTTGAAACCAATGACGAAGCAGAAGACCAAAAGCAGGCAGCGACACAAGCGACAAACGACGACGACGGGCGACACTTGTGCTTGTGTGTGTATGGGTGTGTGTGAGAGCGAGAGAGCAATTGGCATGCAAGCGAAGCCAGAGCAAGCAGTTTACAGCAGCAGAGCAGTGGTGGTGGCGGCGAAGTAGGTGGCGCTGCTGTCCTGTCGCGACTGCGACGCCTACAACAACAACTACTGCTGACTGGCCTGAGCTCGTGTGTGTGTGCGTATGTGGGCGGTGGCGACAATTTGAGGGTAGTCATTTTTTATGCCTTGCCCACTGTACATAATGTACTACACTGGGGTGGGGGTGGGGGTGTTGGTAAGTGCACATGTGTGTGTGTGTTCGTCTGTGTTAGGGGCAGTTTCTGCAGCCAGCATGTCCAGGCGAAGCAGCAGCAACCGCGACGATTTTGTTTCACTTGCAGCGAATTCTTGTTCGCCTCTATTATCACTTGCTCCTTTCTCTCTGTCTCTTTCTCTCTCGTGCACAGCAAAAACAATAACAAAAAAAAAACAGTTGATCAATTATTGTTGTTGATGTTCTTAATGTTGTTGTTGAAACACAATAAAAAAAAGAATCCGCAAGCAGTTTGCGTATTTTCGCCTCAAATTCGCTGCGTTTTAGCGACGGCAAAACAGCGACAGTGACAACGACGACGACGCGCGCGCAACGGAGCAGCAGCAGCAGCAGCAACAACAACACAAAAAATAACAGAACAAAATCGAATCGAAGTCGCAGCAAATCGAATTGAATTGAAGAATAGAAAAGAAAATAACGTAAACAGAACAGATCAGAAAGCAGAAACAGAACGAACGTGTGTACAGAAGGAACGAGGAACGACGGCAGCGACAACGTCGACGACAGCGACGCAAGCGACAGCGACTGCGACAAGGCGACGGTGGCAGTGGCAGTGCAAGTGTGGAGTCGCAGTCGCAGCAGCAGCAGCAGCCGAGCAGCAACTGCAGTCGCAGTCGCTATTGCAGTGCAGCCACAGCCACCACAGCGGCAGCAGCAGCAGCAGCGACGCTTTAGCTTAAATATCGGTAAGCAGTTCACGACGGTGACGACGACGACGACGACGATTACGATTACGATTGCGATGCGATTGCGATGGCGATGCGGCAGCGGCAAGTCGACTTTACTATTTGAAATCACATCCACCGTCGTCCGTCGCCGTCGCGGTTGCTGCTGTCTCGCTGTCGCTGTTCGCTGTCGGCGTCGACGTCGACGTTGCTGGGCCTGGGCAGTGTTTGGCGCTCGTGCGACCGAGAGAGACCCTCCTTGCGGCGAGAGAAGACAACATAAGCATAAATAAATAAATACGCACATACACACACACACACAAGCACTCTCTCACACTCTACACACACACACACACACACACACACTCATGCACATGAACTGAACGGCCACTGGTGGCGGACAGCATGCATACACACACAGACAAACTCACACACACACATTGGCGCCGCAAGTGTCCATTCGCTTCTGTGCGTGTTGTATTGCTTGCTCCCTCTCACACTCGCTCACGCCCAGCCCATGAGCAAGCGCACACACATACACACATGCATTTGAGCTGAGAGCCGAGCAAGCGGAGCAAGCAGTTCAAATTTAACTTGATTCCTACGTTCGCTCTTAAGAGCGCACACATCGGTACTTTGCTCTCTTCAACTTGCCCTCTCTCTCGTTCTCTCTATATCTCTTTGCACACACTAACATGCGGCAGCCATAGCGCACCGCAGGGAATGAATTTAGAAAATATTTAATGAAAATATGTTGAAAATTTCAAACATATTTAATAAATTTATTAGATAAATAATAAAGAAACAGACATATATAATTAAGCTTTTTATACTTAGCGAAAATCAAAAATGAATATATTAATATATAAATTTACATATAATAATAAAATAATATAAAATTACAATAATCTATTAATAAAATATATAATATAATATGAATACCACAAACAAAAAATATTAATTATGATAAATAAATACATTTGTGTTCACTAAAATAAATAAATAAATATTTATAAATATTCTATTCTCATATGCCAGCTTAAGTCGATTTACAATAGAAGGGTATGCAGTCTGTCGCATAGTCGCAAGGATGGCAGGTGCCATGCGTAGGGTTAGGGGAGGGCGGTCTAAAACGGGGATAAATGGCTCGAATCAAGTGTGCACTAATGAAATAATTAATTACGAGCAGCAGTTGCCCAATCTTACTGCCCCTGCCACGCCCCCAGTGTCCACTCTGCGGTCCAGATAGATAGCAGGGTGGCAAAGCCATCTACATACATATCTACCATATATATATCTCTCAATACATGCACATAAGTGTATGTCTCTCTCTTTCTCTCTCTCTGAATGAACGAAATAATCAAATTTAATTAAAGCGATTTCTTAGCCACAAAATCTGCTGCCATTTACAGCGCACACACTTACTCGCACATGCCTAGATTCACTTGCATACATACATACATACATACATATGCATGTGCATACATCGGGGTCCATCGCGAAACAAATCATCGCGTAGCTTGAAATGCTTCACACAAAATATTTGATTCGATTTTTAAAAAAATAAAATAAGAGAAGCAAGAAAGTCTATGAAATTTTGAGTGGAAATTTCACATATGTTTCGATTTCTATTTGCCGTCGGCATTTGCATCGTAATTTGAGGTCATTTAAGAGTTCAGGGAGCACTTTCAGAGGCCCCAGACGATGAGAAACTTCTTGATAGAGTTGAAGTTGATGTTAATTTCTTAATTAATTGGAATACTTTACTGCAATCAAAGTAGTTTAAGCGCACAATTCCATAATCAAAACTGATTTATTATATTAATGTAGCTTCTAATTTCATTGAACAAGGCAGACAGTATTTAAGAACATACACGTATTTATGGTTCTCTCAGTTCGTAATTGAAATAAAAAATGAGTTCAATGTTTCCAAAATAAAATTTTACATACACTCCGTGAGTTTTTTTTAGACTTTTTTTCTATTTATTTTCATCTCATTTAACGTAAATTTCAAACTCTATAAAAATTTTTTTCGTTCGTTGTGAACCTATAACTTTTCATTCATACAGTTTAATAATTTTTTAAAGACATTAAATGCTAAAATTAATTTACAGATTATAATAATAATAAAAAAATGTGTTTTTTGTTAAGCATTGCCAATTGTACAAAATAATTTTACATAAAAATCATAATCAGGCTGTTCTTGGCTTTCAATACGTGTTTGTCGTTTTAAAGAGTTTGTTATTTTATATAATATCTCAAGAAAAAATAATTTAATTAATCTATAAAAACTACAAATTGGTAATTTCTACTATAAACAACAATTGTCGTTTGTCTTACTATATGTTGATGTGCAAAGCTTGGTGTGCAAATTTCTTATATTGAACATATCGTAATTACTTGTGTTTTCTTAGTATTATAATGCTTTGTAACTATTTCAAATTTAAGTTTATCTCAAATTTTTCTTTAAACTCTGCCTTATTGCTCATTGAGGTTATGCGTCTTGAGTTTGTGTGGGTCAAATGAATGCAAGCTGCTTAGTTGCCTGCACTTTATATATTTATGTTTGTATGTATGTATATAGGAATACTGTATAGAAAACTGTAAATGTGTTTATCCTTTTTTTGGTTCTGTTCCTTAGTGTCTGTCTGTATGTGCGTGCGTGTGGGAGGTGAGGGAACCAATGTGATAGGTTCACTTGACATTTTGTAGATTCAATTTACAGTTGGTTCTTTTTTACACACACAAACACACACCCAAAAATTCAGCTGCTGCGCTGGTAACCGTAAGGGCATCTCTAACTGTAAACAGCGTTTGCCCTGTGAACGTGTCTGTGTATACGGATATATTTGTATATATAGCCCTCTCCTTTTCCCACACGCACAACAACAACAGCAACAATAACAGCAAACAACAAGACGCCGACATCGCCAGCCAATTGGAGCCCCATGACGAGTGCCGAAGTGCGGTTATGTCGCCTTTGCCTTCCCTACCCCCCTCTCCCTCTTACCCACACTCTCACCCCGCACCCACTCGGCACAATGTGACACAGCGAAATGTGTCGCGCGTCGTCGCCGTCGTCGTCGCTGCTGCTCTGCCGGCGCCCTACAGCATTGGTCAAAGCCAACGGATGGCCGCGCATGGCTCTGGCAGTGCAAGCGAGACGGGGTAAGCGCGCAAGTGTGTGACAAGGAGAGAGAGAGACGGAGTGCAGGCAGCGAAGGCGAGCGAGCGAGTGAGCTGATATACTGCTTGCTCGCTCACTCTCTCGATTGCTTGTGTTGTGTGCTCTCGTTGTCGTCGGCAAAGCAGTGCATTGGATAAATTCGACACACACACACAATGAGAGTAGTGTGAGCAGAGGTAAAGAGCAGAAGAGTGAGTGAGTGAGAGGGAGAGAGCGAGTGCTAGTGACAGATGATGGTTGGAAGAGGGGAGCAAGGAGGAGGAAGAGAGAAGAAGCGTACCTAAATTGCGACAATTGCGAATTGAAATAAAAACGAAGAAAATTGCCAGAACCAAAGGACATGAGAGCATGTGTGTGTGCGTGTGTGTGAGTGCAGACACATCTCTATCGACATCCATCGGCGATTTATGCGCATTTATGGCCTATGGGAATATTTGTTGTTATTAGAGCCACAAGTAGCGCCTGAGAAGGGAAGGGGCAGAAGAGTAAGTGGGGGCGGGGGTAAGGGGAAGAGGGTGCGACGCTGTCTGAATAAGTGTGGGAGCGTCGCGGTCTTTGTGAGCCAATCTGAAGGTCGTCAAGTCCAGGCCCGACACACACAACCACACGCTCTCTCTCCCTCTCTCTCTCTGTGTCTCTCTCTTTCTCTCTCTCAGCCAAGGATGGCTAAACCGGTTGCTGATTGCACTTGAGCTCGGTTCGGTTTCGGTTTTGGTTTCGGTTTCGCGAAGAAACGAAGCTCACTCACAAATAGTTGCAAATTATCAAATCGTTGCGGCCTAAACGATCACAGTGAGCTCCACAGTGACACCTTCTACCTACCACCTCCCACGTAAGCCCTCTCTCCCTCTCTCTCTTTCTCCCTCTCAAACAAATTTGAGTGATCTCAAGACTGATCTTTACTTTTTACTGCTTATACTGAAACAAATATTGATTGTTCTTTTGGTAGTTTTGATATCATTTTTGATTTTCTTTCTAATGTTCACTCTAATGAATTGATATACAAATTTTCAGATTTACAGTCGAGATCGTTGAGGTTCTGTAGATGAAAGTGATTTTAAGTTAAGGGGAACACTGCCTTTAGTGTTGGAAACGTTCCCAGTTCAGTTATGGACAACAATTCAGCCAAATATTTTGACCATCTGTGGTGGGGAAATCCCTTAAAAGAGAACAGAACTTTGAGTTAGGAGCGCGACTAAAGTGCAAATCAAATGCAAAGGGAAATAGAGAAAGGAAAGGAACAGAGGTTCAATGTGACACCATGATAAATGTCCCGCCTACCCCTTCCACCAACACTTCCCCTTCCCACCCGCTCTTGTTCCCCTTTTCCCCTTCATCTCCTCACTCTCTGCTGAGGAATCTCCAGTTGTTGTTGCTGCTGTTAGCCATGGCAAATGATCAAAGCCGATGCCGAAACAGACTGAGAAAGTGAGCGAGGGAGACAAAGAGAGGGCGGGAGGGAGAGAGAGGGAGCATTGAAATCATGCCAAGCCGGGCCTAAAACTTCAACTCCGAGCCCAAAAAACCGAGAGAGAATTGACCGCAATTATGCGATAAAGATAAAACAATGTGGTGTCATTTTTATGGTTCGTTTTTCGATGAGGACGGACACACACACACACAAACACACAGAGAAGCAGAGAAGGGCCTTGGCCAAGGTGCGGGTGTCGTTGCGGTTGTCAGAGTGAGATGGCACTAAGGTGATAATCTATAATTGCCCTTGCTGCAGCAATTGTTCCTTTAATTCCGCCGCCGCCGACAAAATTGTGTCCTACTGTCGTCGCTGCGGGGCTGGCAGGACGCGACTGTCACAGGGGCAGGGGTAGGGGTAGGGCCCAGTGACAGGGGCAGGGGCAGAGGCAGTTGGGACACAGACATTTGGGTAACACGTGAAACGAATGCGTTGACAGCCTGTGAGTGTCCCACTCCAATATTCTCTGCCTCTCCCTCTCTGTCCCTCTTTCTCTGCCTGCCTGGGCCAAGTGATTAGGGATCAAAATATCGTTTATAGCTCATAATGACCATGACAAATATTGCATACAATAACCGCCGTGCCTTGCCTCGTTTCCCATCTCTCTCCCCTCTCCTTCTTTTCTCCCTCTCTTCTCTCTGCGGTCAACAGTTGTTGATTGTCCCCGGCGAAAGGTCACGCCAACTGGACGCAGGACACGGACACGGACACCACAAATGGCCACATGGCGATCACTGTGCGAGCAGCATATGACGCCGCTTCGCTGGTGGTGCCCCTGCTCTGCCCTGCCCTCTTCCCCTTCCTCTGCCGATAATCGTTTAATCGGACATATCAGAAATTGCGCCCGTTGTGGCGTGTGGGTATCGCTATCGGTTCCACATTAACCGCAATTAGAGTGACCATGCTCGGTAATTAATTTAACTTCAGTTAATGTTAATTGACGTGCCCAGTGGCCCACAGTGCACAGTGGTGCTACAGCAAGGAGAGTGTAAAGGGAACGTATTGGGAAAACTAGCTGAATATTTTAAGAGATAAAATAAATAAATAAAATATATATTCAAAAATAAAAAGTATACTGTCATAATAAAATTCTGTATCAACTTACGCTATTTTTATTGAATTCTTTAATACAGTTTTATTAAAATTCAGATTTAAAATTTGTAAGAAATAAAAAATGCAATAAAATAACAAATAAAAACATTTAATATAATCATAACTAGATTCAAAAGTAATATTAAAAGACTTTTTCTAACTGTGATGAATTATTAGAATATCCGAGTTTGTATCTTGTAATAAGTAGAGCACAGTAAGTTCACAATAGTTTGGAAAAAAGTTACAAGGCAGAGCTAAGACGCCGCCAACTTCACTTCTGACTTTAATTGTACATCCAAAATTGTACATCTATTCTAAATAAATCGTAAAATCTCACACCAGATTTGTCTACAATATTTTCACTGCTCGTCGCGATGTCTGTGTCCCACTGTGCGGTAGGGGGAGTGGGATGGGGGGAGTGGAGTGCAAGCAAAAGCGAAGCGAAGCGAGTCGCTATCGAAGTTCTCAATCAACATACTCGTAAATTCGCCAATTGCTGACAAACTTAACGCTCTCGAATTACTCAGTGAGTACTCAACGCACTCATCGAGTGCTCATCGGGCTTAGATAAAGAACCAGAGAGGGCAGACACGCAAAGACGAGGCAGAGGGGACAAGAAAGTGCCCTAAAAGAGATACGCGGACTGTAAACAGCGCTCGTCAGCTAAATAGTGTCAGCATCATCGTTGCCCTTTTCTCAATTCTCTCTTCCTCTCACGCACTCCCTCTCTCCGTCTCTCTCTCTCCTTACACCCTTGCAGAGGGTATATTCATTTTATACAGAGGTTTGTGGTGTATATATATTCTGCATCAGCATCAATAGAAAATTCACAGTAGCCCTGGTCTCTCAGTTATACAGCTATCTTGATGACATTTGCTTCTTATAACTACACGCTATAAAGAAATCGCAGCGAGCCGGATCGGAGGAGATTAATGCCAACTCCTGCAAGGGTATAAAATATTCGGCATGACTCAGTCAGCACTTCTTTCTGATTTTTGTTGGTTTTTCTGCTTTTTCAGCGATGTCACGAAGGACAACAAAGGCAAACAAAAAGGATGCGCCAATGTGGCTGGCAAAACAATGAAATTGTGAAATTTTCGTTGGGTTTTCGAGAATGTCGTGAGCGTTTTATGATTTAATCCCCTTTGTGTGAAGCCAAACATTTGCAGGATCAGGACCGGGTCCGGGTCAGGCCAGAGTGATCAGGGGCACTTGAAGTGTTAACACCCACGACTGCCAGATAGAGAGAGAGGGAGAAGGAGAGAGAAAAAGGACAGCGGATTTGTCATTTTTGTCGCCGGTGGCCTGAGGAGGCTGAAGGAGGCGACTCAGGGACACTTGACTGCGCCTCGGCTCAGACACCTGACAGGCGATTAGTGCCGCGCCAAGTGGCCACGGTGCGGACAATGGGATTGCCGGATTGCAGGGACAGCTCTCTGGCTCTCCCTCTTCCTCTCGCACTCGCTTTCCCTTTCCCTCGTTCTCGCCCTCGCCAAGTCAATGTGATTTAGTTTTGACGTCAAAAACGGCAACGCGCTCCCTCCCTGTAGATGCTATCGAAGTCGGACCGGGTCGGAAATACGAATGCCTCGAGTCATCAGCTGCAGCCACAAAGTGAGCACAGTGTGGGGCGTGCAAGACGCACAGTTTACCCTGTAAAGTAAAAGCAGAAGGAGCCTTAACGAACTTATACGTTCGGAGCGAATTTCGCAAGAGAAAGCTTGGCGACTAGCCGATACCCTGAAGATGCGCTTTATGGCAAAGAGAGATTATTTTAAGTTGAAAGGCACGACTACGACTTACCCTGTAATGCAAAATAGCTTAGTTTTCAAATCAAACCAATATACCCTTTGCAGCTGCATCAACAGGATATGCAGTCCAGCCACAATACGCAACTGCGGCTCATTTGGATATGTCTGATTGTGTGTATGTGTGTGTGTGTTGCACTAGGGTTGGGTTTGTGCCTGGCACTGATGGGGCAAGTCCTATTCCCATTGCGCCTGTGCTTGGGCGGATGATTGACCCGATAGCGCGTTGCAGTTTGCAGTTTGCAGCTGCCCCGCTTAGGCATCCCCCATTGACAGATGAACTGCAGCGAGCGAATGTCAAAGGTCGCCCTCGCTTTGAAGAGCTTATACGAAAAACTTGCACAGTCCCCGCAATCGATCGCACAGTTATGCGGCAAAGTATTCGCACAGTTGCACACTGACTGAGAGATAGCGATAGCGAAGAGACAGAGAGAGAGGGAGAGGGAGAGAGTGCGTGCGATGATCGTGAGAATCGCACTTAATTGATTTCCACATGCATTTGGAGCACGGATTGGTCGAGTTCACGAGCTACGCATGAGCGTCACAAATCCGATGTAATCTTCACTCTCCCCTCCACCCGATCCGCACCCCCCCTGGTCTACCTGCCCATTCACAGCGCCAACCTCGTCGAACTCTCTCACAGTTGG
The DNA here is from genome assembly GCA_018151435.1 of Zaprionus africanus. Lineage (NCBI taxonomy): Eukaryota > Metazoa > Arthropoda > Insecta > Diptera > Drosophilidae > Zaprionus > Zaprionus africanus. The sequence continues at coordinate 2,106,922 of JAECXB010000096.1, forward strand.
TCTCTGCTTGTCTATAGAGATTAGCCCGGGCTGAGAGACTTTAAGGTCTTAGTCGAAATCTCTTAGCATCTGCTAGGCTGCACTCCTCATAAACAGAGTCTGTCTGTCTGTGTGTCTGTGTGTGTGTGTGTGTTATCTAAAAGACCAAGTTCTTCTTGGCCTGCGGCATGTTGCTGCAATTTTTCATTATTCGTACTCTTTAAGTGATCGATCGAAATTAAATAAGAAAAGTAAGCAACGAGAAAGGAGGAAAATGGCCTGGCGATTGCCTCGACAGACGGACAGCGTCCCCACCAAAGCAACAACAACAAAACCAGCAACAATACAAAAAGAGAGAAAAACAAAAAAAAAAACAAAAACAGAAGGGATCCAGAGACCGCTGTCCAGACTCTTCTCTGTCTGTGCTTGTGGCTTGGGGAATGCGATGGTTAATGTGCGTTTAGATACGAAGACATGTAATTTCCCAGCCCCAGCCCCAGCCCGAGTGCGATCCTCGCAGGCTTCTCTCTTGCAACGTGCAGCTAAGCCGCAGCAAGCTGTGGCAGCCACTCAGTCGCTGGGCCGTGCCAGCATTGCCATGCGCCCCCGACCCAAATGATTTTTGTGTGGAATACCTTGTAGACAGCGCAATATAAGTATGGGGTATATTGGTTCATAAATTAGAAAACATCAAAGTGCCTTGCACATGAATTTTAATGAATCTGTAGAACTAACCCATTGAAATCGATTAGTGTTAGTAAATACGAAATTAAGCCACAACATTTTAAATTAAGTTTTAAGCAGTACGTCATAGTTTTCAGAGTTTTCTTACGGAAACAGTCGAACTAACCCATTGAACTCGGTTGGCGTTAGTCCTGGATTTATGAAATTTGGCCACAGCATTTGAAATAAGATGAACAGCTTTATTTTAATATATCTCAGCAGTGCGTACTTTTATTTCATATTATACATATGAAATACGTATGAAAATACATATGAAAACATGATATTCTATTTAAACACTTAAAACGAAAAGTATAATTCACTTTTTATAGTATTTAGCCGTTTCTACTTTTGGTTTATAAGAAACCCATCATTTTCTTAAAATTTACTCTTAAACTTCATACGAAGTTACTGGGTATATGCCCGTTGAGCAGTCATTCGCTTCAGTTCATGTTGTTTTCGTTTGCTGCTGCTCCGGACAGTTGTCAATGGGGCAGATCACCACAGAGCCGACCAAGTCACAATGCAGTCTGAGCCTGAGCATTGGAACGCCTCGAGGAGGCTCACTGCAAACTGCAGCTGACGTCGTCGTCTATGATGACGGCCTTTGATTATGATGCCAATGGGCGAGCAATGCGCTCCATAAGCTCTATACGCCATATGCCCCCTATGCTATATGCTCTCTGTGGTCGCTGTGGTCTCTGTGGTGTGTGTACTATGGTATATGGTGGTCAGTCCCAGCACGCAAGCTGCCTGCATTATCAAGCCCATCGTTGTTTTGTTGTTGTTGTTATTGTTGTTGCATGCACCTGTAAGTGGAAACATAAAAGCAAAGTGTCCCAAAATTAATTGGGACTTAAAATAGCGAAGGGGCCGAGGCGATCATCGCATTTCGTTTTCATTTTTTATGATTTGCAATTGAAATTGTCTTGGGGCCGTTAAGAAAGGGAGTGCAGTGGGGGAGGGGGAGGGGGGCTTTCAAGATCTTCATACTGGTTTTGTACATATTTTATTTTATTTTTATCACTTGCATTTTAATGACATTTCCCGCAAGGCACTAACTGGTTTTCCCAGCATTACGAAATTCTTCAGCAGCTTTCTTCAAAGAGAATCGAGTGTAATTTGGAATTTAATGGAAACGGTCACACTGATTTGTCGAACAACGAACGACACCTGTTGCTCATCTCAGGGTGGTCCTCCACATGACACTTTTTTTGCTTCGTGTCTTTTGCTCACTCTCCCTCTCTCTCCGATCTCCACTTTCCATTCGATACTCTCTCGTTATACCCTTCAACCTCATAAGAAGGGTATATAAACTTTGTGTAAATGTATGTAGCAGGCAGAAGTAGGCATGACGGCCCCTATAAAGTATATATATTCTCGATCGGATTCACTAGCTGAGCCATTTTAGCCTGTCTGTCTGTGTGAACAGGTCTATCTCGGGTTTTATAAAAGCTAAAGATACCAAATTTGGCATTATGATTTCTATATACTTTATGCAGATGAAATATATTTCAAGTTTTGGTTGCCACGCCCACCGCTTATGCAAGTCAATACTTTCATTATTCAACTCAATTGTAGGTGTCTAAAGTATCTACGTCTCCTTCAGATTTCAATCCAATCGGATCATAACCTCAGAAGTTATTCAAGTTACCTTAGCTCGCAATGAAGGGTATCTAACTATTGGGCTTGTCATACTCTAGCTTTCTTCTTTCTTTAGTTTAATTAACGAATCAAGAGATCTGCACACTCACACGCACACATACACACACACACACAGGCAAAGCTCGCTTGCTGCCGCATGCTGAGTTCAATTCACACATCGAAGCAACTTTCCCAGCTCGCCTTGGTCAGCTGCAGCTCAGCTCAGCTCTTTGGAGTCGACACTGAGCACTCTGCACAGCGCAAATTGTTTACAATTCGAAAAATTGTTACCGCCTCTGTTATCTGCGGTCGCATCTTAACGAACACGCAGCTCCAGCTCCAGCTCCAGCTCCCAGAGCAGACCAGACGACGTCCAAGCAGGAGGTCTCCCAGCTCGGCCCATTCCATGCCATCCCCAGCCGCATCTACACCCCCATCCCAATGCCCATTCCCATAGCTATCCCCATACTATGCCGTGCCAGCCCATCGCCCATCATATCACCGCAGCCTTGTTGTTCAGTGTTGGTTAATTTGGCATCATTCATCGTGGCTAAAGCCAAATGTCATGCAATGGCTAAGACCCGCTCCGCTAATTACAGCCTCTTGTTTGTCCCACTCCACGTGTGGGTACGAGTGTGTGTGGAAAGTGCGGCAAAAGACGCGACTCCTGACTGCGACGGCGACGGCAACGGCGACGGCAACTCACGTGACACTACAACACGCAGCCGCAGCCAGATCAAATGCAATAGATCACCTAAATCGAGCCTGGGGGTCTCCAGCTGCAGGTACCTCTTGCTTGGTACCTCCAATGCTTATACTTACACATACATTAGCCGATTATGGACTTCTGGAATCGATACAATCATCAATTCATTGGATTAATCTAGCAAATTTGAAGGCAAGCATCGATTTTAATTGAGTTTTTGAATTGTTATGACAACTTCAAGTCGAAAATAATCTGTTTATTTCCTATAATACTTATACTTGTAATACATATAAAAAACAAATGTTAGTTTGAGGTACCTGTACAAAATTAAAAGGATAGATTCACAATCCTTAGTTACTTTGTTTCTAAGTTTAAAGAACAAAGTTCTTAAGTCTATAACTCTTGCTAAATAGATCAAATTGAAACAGTTTTATAGTTCCCTGATACGAGGAACATTTCAAAATCATAACCAAAATGAATTGACAATATATAAAATATAGTATAAAGTTTATATTTAATATATATGCATAGTATTAAATAGCATTCTTCCATATTATGTCTATCTATATACTAAATAATACAGTAACTCTGACAAGTTGAAGCTCAAGTTGCGGCATTAATTGTGAAATCCACTCGCAGTCGCCATTCACCTTATCTATGACTTTATCTCCAGCTTTATATATACATAGAGAGCGAGAGAGAGATACCCACAATATACTATGCATATGCATGGAAAGACGATTAAATCATAAGCTGGGAACCACTGACCCATCACTGGCGACTGTCGGCTGTGGTCAGTTCGAGCCAGTTGAGCCTGTGTTGACAAATGCTCTGCTGGTCACTGAAGTGAACAGGCTAAGGAGGGGGTGGCAGTGTTGTAAGGCGCTGGGGGGTGGGGTGGAAGGGGCGAGGGAAGGTCGACATAGAGTGGATCGCATAATACGTGTATATGCAATACGCCGGAGGTGGAAACAACAAAGAGATCTGTTCGCGACAACGATGAGATGTAAGCGAGGCTAACAGAGAGCGAAAGGAAGGAGGAAGAGTGGCAAGGGGGAAGGCGGGAAGACGGTGGGGCAGGGAGTGCAAGCGGGGGCGGTTAACGCTGCTGGCGACGGTGTCGACCATGTCGACGATGTCGACGCGGTGGCGTTTGCGTGTCAAGCGACATCATTTGCATAACAATGCTGGGGACGATTCAAATTTTTGGTCTCCCAGAGCAATTTACAGACACACACACACAGCAGACACACACACTCACACACACACTCGCTTCTACACGCCCTCTGGCACCTGTTCATACACACATTTAGCTATCTGCCGAGTACATTAATGATTTTCAGTTGAAGTCACCGTCGTCGTCGTCGTCGTCACAAATCGCTGGCAAATACCTGCACACACGCGTATGCATATGACATTATCCAAGACACTCCCGCCCCTCCACACCCCTCCCCACTGCTTGCTGGTTGCACCCTCTCGATCTCTTTGACTGCGTCGCGTTGCGTCGCCAATGCGGAACGAAGCGAGGGCCGACGAGAGTCGCGTCTCAGAGGCCCGAACCGATCCATCTGTTGAATAATTTATGCGCCACCGTTGTCAGCGGCACCTCCTCCACAACTTCAACCTCAACCTCAACTTTAGCTCCGGCCCCTCCCCTCCACCCTGCCGACCCCTCTCATATCACGCAGCTGCAGCAATGTCGCGTTGCTGTCGTAACCCTCCTCCCCATTGCCTGAAGATGGGGGGAGAGAATTATTTGCGTTCGCCTCCTTCGCGTTTCTAATTAAGCGAGAGAAATATTCAAAACCTTTTGCCATTGTTTCAGCGATTTTCAAGTTCAATTTACATAACATTCCTAACCGCCGTCGCGCCTCGGCTCAGCTCTCTCCCCCCTCCCCGTGTTGCAAGTTTTTCCGCTTGCTAACTATAGTTTTATTTGCCTCTGCTGCTCTGTTGTTGTTACTGTTTCTGTTGTTGTTGCCTTAGTCGCAGATACTATTTAAGTCGCAGCCTTGAGTTCGCTAATCGGTTGGCAATGCGAAAAGGGTTCAAGGTCAGCGTTGCCGCGTAGAAAGGTCACCGTAAGTTGCACTTGCAGCTAGCTGCAGATACTAGAAAGGGAACAGAATTTATTTGCTGTTTCTTTACACTTTGTAGATGTATCGAGTGATGTTGCAACTTGAAGATACGTGTAGTTGGAAGAAGGTACGATTTTTAGAGTTTTATTATTCATAAATAGTAAACAGATATATACATATATAGTTCCGATGTCTAGTAAAAGTACCAGATCTTCAGCTTTGTAAAGCAATACTTTTTGTTGCATTCCTTTTATTCTGTATCTTGAAGCTACTCTCACATGTCTTATGTGTTTGCTTCTCTAATCTCTTCTCCTCAATTCTTCAGTATTCCATATTTTCTCTTACGCAATGCAACATCATCATAATTGGATTCATAATTTTTTATTCGTTGGCTAATCCCGTAGAGTATTCGATCCATTGCGTGGCAGCTGCATCCTCACGCTTCGTCTGCCCTCATTTCCAACCACGCTCGATGCTCCTCATCCTTCTCTTACTTCTCTTGCAAAGATCCTTTTTCCCCTTAGCAATCGATCGCCATTTTCCAAATATGATATTTTATGATCTATATTCATTCTTTTGTTCAGCTTCGATTCCTGTTTGCCATTGTGTGAGTGCATGTGAATTTGCTGAAGCAGTCATTGAGTTCTGGCGGAAAATGTTTTGGAAAAACTTCAATTTTTATGTTTGCAGATAGATTTTTAAGTCAGCTAAGTATATTTGGAATTCAGAAAGCAATATCGTTTATAGATCGCTTATAAATCGAATTTAATTATTTAATTAGTGATTTGCAAAGGCTTTGGGCGTGGCATCTGAAATTTGAGATATACTTTATGTGCATATGGTGTATAGGAACCATTATGACATATTTGGTGTTTCTAGCTCCTATAAAAGCCAAGATCACCGTGCTCAGATAGACAGAGGAACAAACATGACTCAATCAAGTTAGCTAGTGATCCAGAAAAATGAATTTTTTAATTTTGGAAAGAATTTCAACCTAAACTAACTACAAAACGGATAAGTTTAAAAATAATTAAATGTTTTATATGTCTTCCTTTATATAACTATACAAATATGATTTGTAAGGACTTGTTTTGCTATGTTGTTTTTTTTATTCATGTATTTATAACTTAAAGTATGTATAACTGCACTATATATGTTAATATACTCGTAAGTATATTGCTTGACTGTAATGCCTCGTAATGCTCGTTTACCTCATCTCATTTCGCGATTGTTCCACATTCGTCTCAGATCACTCTAGCATAATTGGCAAGTACTCTCAAGAACTGCTTAGGATGCTGGCTAAGTACCTTTCAATTGTGCTGGGGTGCTGGTCGGGGCAAACAATTGGCTGGCAGCTCAATCAAGGAAGCAACTGTCTCGATTCCCAAAACGATGCGCGTTAAGTAGCAAACATGCGTCGTACCCATAAAGACAGGGCACAGGGAACAGGGCACTGGGACGGACAGGGCATTTGGCCCATATCATAAATGATAATAATTTCTATAAATAAATATTGTGTAATCATCGCCTCGACGCCATTATCGACATGGCCCGACCCCGACATGAGCTAACCCCGACTCCAGTTGCTTTGGCATTATTATGCTGTCATTTTCGAATAGAAATCCCAATTCTCGCGATCCTTGAATGACGAGCAGGATATTGAAGACACAACCAGGGCCATCTGCCAGGCAGCAGCAGCAGCAGTAGACAGACATCATGGAGGACGCGCTCGAGGACTTTGCGTATTTGAACAGGGAATAGGCGCACTCGTTCCATTGTCTGCACTCTCTCGCATTCGCCTCCATTGTTTGGACACTTACGCAACATATTGTACATGGTACATGGGCATGGCCGAGGGTAGTGCGAGGGATGCTAAAGGCTAAGGGTAGTCTTAACCTCATCCTCACTTACTCTCTCTTTCTTTCTCTCTCTCTGTCTCTTTCTGCCCCCTTTCACTTCGCTGTTCTCACAGAGGTAATTGCCAGGCAAAGCGTATCCTTTCAAGTTCAGTACTTACCTAAGTAAATACGTGAGTATATACCACATGTGTGTAACTGTGTGCGTGTGTGTATATGTATGGGTGTGTGTATGGGTGTGGGAGAGTGACTGCACGCTGTCATTGCTCTAGTTCCCAAATTAATTTTTTTTTTTGGTTAAATGGTTAATTCATAGTTCTTAACTTGCGACAAGCGCTGTACGATTAGCTAAACGAGACTAATATCTAAGATTATAAAGAACTTCGAGTACAAGTTAAAACATCTACGATATATTAAACTATTATGGATCTGCCATCAATATCCAATCATCTTTGCAATCAAATTCATTTTCAATTTTCAACTTCAATCTGAAATATTGCATGAAACTGAACAAAAATATAGACTTACAGTAGTTTTATGATTTAAAATGAAAACCTGAGTTTTGAATGAAATAGTGAATAGTCAACTGAACATATTTTTATAATTATATGGAGTCAACATATAAACATTTACTATGTAAAAAAGTACTGCAAATGGAGTGCAAGAAATAAATAATAATTTTAAGTTTTTAGAAATAATGTATTGTAATATATTTTTACCGAATGTATTATGATTGATGTACCGAAGAATAAAGCCTTTAGAAAATAGCAGTAAATATGTAGACTTTTCGGAGAACCGTTGAAAGATGCGTTCTTCAAGTCGTATAAAGCACCTAGATCCCATTAAAATAACCCCAGAGCAGCTGCAATGTCTACGCAAGATTGTGATATATGGCCGAGAGCAGGAAGATTGGCAGAGTATTTGAGAGACAGAGAAAAAGAAAGAAAGAGAATGAAAGAGAGAGAAAGAGAAAAAGAGAGAGAGGAGGGAGAGGTAAATTGGGAGCTAAGTCAATTTTCTTGTGTATGGAGACGCGGCATGCGAGTGATAGCGTTTCTTATATATGTATCTCCGATCTACTCGGATGGCACTACATACTACGGCCCGATGTATCTAATTAAGTCAAAATTTATGCGCGTGTTCAGTGAGAACGATGAAACAAACGGCAAACTGCAAAGACGTTAACTTTTTCTGCTGTTGTTGTTGTTGTTGTCGGTGTTTTTCTCTCTCTACTTTAATTGCGATCGCGGGGCAAGCAGGGCGACACGGCCCCCAAGGAGGGTAAGAGGGTGGGGGAAGCGGTAAGGAATGGTAAGAAAGGGGAGGGGTGGTGTGGCCGAGTAATAACTACGACTACGAAATCGCAGCAAGCAGCTGGGCAACCTAGTGGTGCCTCCTACAGACGACGGCGACAACCATCTTCGTGGTCAGCCATTGGCCATTGGTCAGAGTTGTGGTAGATCGCAGCGGAGCTCTATGGTCATATGGCTTGGTAAATAGATGCACCGCGAGAAATACAGATACAGCATCGGAGGGAGGATTATGTGAAAATATGTTGGATTATTATGATGAACTAAAATTATGAAAGAAGATGAAAGCCCTAAGTGCCTAATCCAGACTTATTCATATCATGTGACTTGCTTAGAAGTTTCTAGAAATCACGGACTGTATTTATTTATATAATGTCATAAAAAACCAGTTGACTCAAGAGTGTTAAATTTAAGTTAAGAGTATAATTAAATATGCTTAATAAATTAAGTAATTTAACTTTCATTCCCAAATAGTCCACTGTTTACTCGATCCTTTCTCGCCGTGTACATTGCAGGCATAAGTATATGTTGAGCTTGGCATGTGCGAGGCATGGCTCCGCACACACACACATATAAACACACATAGACAAGGCGAGCACATGGAGACAGACAGGCAGATGGAGAGACGGACAGATGGTGTGGAGTAGGAGCCGTACTTAGTTGGTTACATGCTTCAGAGGCGCAATATCTCGGCATAATAAATCCATTTAATATATTGTATTTAAACCGTTCGTTATGATCTCTGCGCTCGCTTCTGCAACGCCCTGATTGCTTCGCTATTAATGCAACGGCCGTTGCGACCACGTTGCAGGCCATGCGAGTGGGTACACTGCAAGGGGAGGCAGACCGAGTGTGCGAGTGTTATGTGTGTGAGTGTCTGTATGTGTGAATTGGGGATGAGTGACTACCACTAGACGCGCTCTTAGTCTTAGTCGTAGTTGTACTTAGTCACGCTCAGTCGCTCCGCGCTGCTTGTGATTAGAGGACGAATGCTTTAGCGCTCGCCGTCTCCAACTGCGGTTTACTGTCGTGCCTATCCCCCCTATCCCTCCCCTACCTCCTCATGCCCCTGCCCCGCTAAGCCGCCCCTTTTGCAGGTGCCGCCTACCACAAAAAACAACAGCAAAATATGCATAATGCCTAGAAATGAGTGTGGCACGTTGCGATGGATTGTTACTTGTTGCTGCTGCCACTGTTGCTGTTGCTGTTATTGCTGTTGTTGTTGCTGTCGTTTCACTTGGCACCGATTGCTGAAAACTGAAATAATGATCGCAGTGGCGATGTCCATGTCCGCATCGATGTCGAAGGCGCTGTCGAAGTGCCGCTGATGAAGCACCTCGCATTGCCATTGATATAACCCAAAATCCATTCACAATTTACGACCTCGCGGCAGGGTTTCATCTGCAGTAGTAGTATTGTATTAGTGGTGGTAGTAGTGGAAGTAGTGAATTCGTAGTAGTATTAGTAGTAGAAGTAGTTGTAGTAAAAGAAGTAGTAGTAGAAGTAGTAGTAGTAGTAGTAGTAGTAGCAGTAGTAGTAGTAGTAGTAGTAGTAGTAGTAGTAGTAGTAGTAGTAGTAGTAGTAGTAGTAAAAGTAGTAGTAGTAATAATAGTAGTAGAAGTAGGAGTAGTAGTAGTAGCAGTAGTAGTACTAGTAGTAGTAGTAGTAGTAGTAGTAGTAATAGTAGTAGTAAAAGTAGTAGTAGTAGTAATAGTAATAGTAGTAGTAGTAAAAGCAGTAGTAGTAGTAATAGTAGCAGAAGTAGGAGTAGTAGTAGTAGCAGTAGTAGTACAGAGTAGTAGTAGTAGTAGTAGTAATAGTAGCAGTAGTAAAAGTAGTAGAAGTAGTTATAGTAGTAGAAGTAGTAGCAGAAGTACTATTATAGTAGAAGTAGTTATAGTAGTAGAAGTAGGAGTAGTACTAGTAGCAGAAGTACTATTATAGTTGTACTACTATTAGAATTATTAGTAGTAGTAAAGTAATAGTAGAAATAGGAGTAGAAGTACTAGTAGCAAAAGTAGTATTATAGTTGCACTAGTAGTAGAATTATAAGAATTTGTAAAGTAGTAGTAGAAATAGGAGTAGATGTAATAGTAGAAGTACTAGAAGTAGTTGTAGTAGTGGAGTCTTTGCTGTCTGATTACCTATCTATCCATGGATCGGTCCTACCGAGTATGCATGTCCATAAAATATCTGTCGTATCGTTCTTTCGCAACACCCTCACACTCCTTTTGTCTCTCTCTTTCTCTATCTGTTGCAAATAAGATACGATAAAACCGATTGAATGGTCATTCATTATGCTGCCGCGCTGTTGATAGTCGACACCTAATATCGTGTCCCCGAATGGGAAATAGTCGAATATGAGTTATTGAACAGGTCGATAAAAGAACCGAACTGATGATGGAACTGGTTTCTGATAAAAACAAACCAGAAACAGACCAAAGGTTTGTCATGCCGAAGGATTAATACACTTGCAGGCTTGGGCTTTTATTTCCTCCGATTGTTCCTTTAATGGCACACATAGTGGTAAATAAAACGGTAAGGGATTTGTGAGATTATGAGTAAATGAAAGGAGTAAACAAGGTATCTCCTTGGAAGCGTTACAAACTTGTGGCCAAAGTGAATTTGCCCTCTGTAAGGGTATACATTGGAAGTGTGGGAAGAGGAGCTGAATTGAGAGATGAGAGGAAAACAATGCTATGAAGAAAGTTGGCAGCTTCCGATCAGTTGAAGCGAATCGGGGAATACTGTTGCCATGCGCTAAACTACAATCTGGCTAAAGATCGATGAGTGTAAAGCATCAAGTTCATACAGTGAACCAAAAATAGCAAGTGCACATTCTACGAGTGTGTACGGGTGTGTGTGTGTTGTGGTTAAGGAGAGCCATTAACATTAGCACGACCCACGACCATGACAATGACTTTAGCTTTAGCTTTAACTGCACGTTGCAATCTGCGGGCCCCACTCGCAGTCCCAGTCCCAGTCGCAGTCGCAGACCCAGTCGGCAGACCCAGAACCAGGCCCGGTACTCGTCCCGGTACCCGCAGGCAATGCTGCTTAACGAGAGAGGGCAGTTCCTGATGCAGTTTATGCAGATACGTTTCAATTAGCTCAATCCGAACGTGAAAGTGTGAATATGTGTATTTATAAACCGACTTCGGGCCCAGGCAGTTACTCCCCGACTAGCTGTACGTCGAGTGACTACGAGCTACTTAGCACAAGGCACCAAGTCAACTGGGAACTGCGAACTGGGAACTGCGAATCGGGTACTGCGAATGCCGGCCCAACCCTCCTCCTTATGGCAATTGCAAGTTCTTCTCTTGCTGCAGTCTTTCTAGTTCCTCTCTCTCTATCTCTTTCTCTCGGTTTGCAGCCCGTCAATCCAACACAAGCTAAACAACAAAAAACAATCCCAAACAACCAGACAACCAGATGCGGCTGCTGTTTCTTCTGCTGCAGTTGTTGTTCCTGTACTCAGCCGAACCGAACTGAAACAGAACTAAACTGAAGACGACGCCGGTTTTGGGAACTTGGAAACAACGCAAGACAAAAACAACAAGCAGAAATGCCTAAGAAGGGAGTGCTGAATGGACAGATACGCTCTCTGAGGTATGGGTAGGAACTTGTGCAATAACTTCCATGCTTGTATGTTCAAAATCGTAAAGAATGCATGAAACATTAGAAAATAAAATTAAGGAGAATTGGTATGAATGTCATTTCGCCTGCCAAATTTGGTAGTAACTACTGAGTTCAGTGAGGTAGTGCTTAGGAGGAACTTCTTCAGATAATAAAGCAAGAAGCGTTAAACAGGATTACGACACTATTATATGTTATCTGGTGTACCAACTAATGTATACACTTGCTCCGGCTCTGCTTTTTGCTGGGTATCTTAAAACAGGAGAAGGTACAAGTAAAGTAATAAGAAATACTGCCTGGCGTTGAGTTAAGAGTTGGCAGTGTGAAATGTGTAATGTGCAATGCAAATAGTCATAATTGCAGGCGGCCAGGCGATGTTGTTGTTATTGTTTTTCTCCTGTTTGCTGATATTGTTGTTGCTCTTGTTGTTGTTGCTGTTGTTGCACTGTGGTGTGATCATTAAGCGCAGTTGTTCACTTAACGCTTGAAGGGATAAACAAATGCACGCGCGAGAAATTCTCAAAATCAATTTACCATATGAGTACGAGTATTTTGCGCCGATGATTTGCGAATGCATGTGAATGTCATTGAATGGGGAAGTGGACAACACTGAGGCTAGGCTAGAGTTCTAGCGAAGAAGGCACCATAAAAACGGGCTCTGAGAGAGAGAGAGAAAAACATCTGTGTGGTGAGCTATTTCAAGTGAGTGTGCTTTCGAAATATTGTGAATGAATAAGGGAAGTGTTTTAATATACCTGCACTATTCATGGGCTAGAAGGGTATAATGACTTTCTACGCCCACAAAGCATATACATATTGTTCAGTGTGAATAATTCAGCCGATTTAGTCATGTGTGTACGTATGAACACCTTTATCTCAGAGACCACAAGAGCGATGGTCATCAAATCTGGCAAAAATATGTCTTAAAACTTAGCCACACACATTACAGACTCCTTGAATTGAGTAAATGGAATATTAAAACAAGTAATATATTGATTCTCAGCCAAATAATTATCACAGGGTATATAATAGTCAAGCATACTCAAACTACTGTTGCTTTCCAAGTTGTTTAATTGTTGAACTCATAAGTAGGGAAGTGCGAGTACAACTGAATGTGAATATGAATACGAATATGAAAACATATATGAATTCGAATTGGAGTCTGATAGACAAACGCCCCCCGGTGTTGCATGATGTTGCATGATGTTGCCCTTTGCTGCGCTTGCCTTCTTTGACGGAATGTGCACGTTGTAATCCTCGTTTCTCCCCACTCCCCTCCACCCCTGTTCACGCACACACGTTCATGTGTTTTCATTTACATGCGGCCAAAACGCATATTGGAATTAGCCGGCAATATGGCACGACTGGCGGCTGCTGCGCTGCTCCCCCCTCGAGATGATTTCTAGACAGGGACGGGGACAGGGCAGAAGGAGGAGGAGGGTATGAGGCATAGGGCTAGGGAGGCAGCCTGAACGCATGTGGCCTACGAAGCGTGCAGCATTAAACATCATTAATTTGGAATTGTTTCCAAGAAAAATTGACAACGATGGGCTTAACCGCAACAAGGAGAGCAGCAACAGCAGCAGCAGCATTTGAGGGGAAGATGCAGTGAGAGAGAGGGAAATAGGGGGAAAGGGAGAAGGTGATAGGCCACAGCATAGGGAGCTGCAGCCAGCGAGCGGCGTCTTGTGTTGCGCTATTGTCTACAAGGTTGCAATCAGCAACATGTCCGCCTCCAAAATGTTACGGCGTTTTCGTGTCTCATCAGGCTCGACTTGTTATTGCTGCTGTGCGCTTTCAGTGTGTGTGTGCTTGTCTGTGTGTGTGTTTACTGTGTGTGTGTGTGAGTGTGCGAGTAATCGAAATGCCGATCCTTGAGTCGATGCTGCCAATTGTGAGATTATTCTAAAGTTAAGCTCTTGAATGGTCATTTGTCTAATGGCCGCCCTAATTGGCCATTGCCAGAATTTCAGCAGTGCCATAGGGTGGCAGAGGGATGCAAGGGGGAGAGGGGAGTGAAGAGGAGGGACTGGCTGCTCTTTAAGTGCGCGCAGCCAAAGCAGACGCACGTGCGACACTCGAAGCGACTCATTAGCCCCCATCCCCCTTCTAGCTGAGGGTCTTCTTGGCTTACGTCAAGCGGTAGCAGCAGCTGTGGGTCCCTTCTGTCTGGGTCGGGGTCGTCTTCCGTTCTTATAATAATACTCGCATTAGTTGCGTTTTGATGCGATTAAAAACAAGCTCCAAAGTTTCAGCGCATGACCTCTTCCCCCATCCCCGTCCCCAGCCCCATTCATAATTCCATTCCTCCATCGGAATCTAGAAAAAATTGAGGAAAAACAAAGAAAAGAAAGCAAATTAAGAAGCTAAAGTGAGAGAATGGATTGACAGATACCCTGTAGGAAATTATTAAGGAAATTGAAAAAATAGAATATTTTTATTAATAAGAAAACAGCTAGAATAATGTTCTAGCAGTGAAAATGATTGTGATGTATAAAGTCTTAGTAGATATTTTAAAATTTGATTATCATAATTTATCAGAAAAACAAGTAGACCGAAAAACAGTAGAACAATAATCGGTATATTATAATTTTTAATTTATCCCAATGATTTGCATTGCATAGTCAAGAAAGCTGAGCCTACGAACACATATACTCCTCTTCAGCTAGAATACAGGGTATCAATAGACAAAACTAACAGCAGATTGATATACTTTCCTTTTAAGTGGTTTATTACGATAAGCGAGTTTGCTGAGAGCCACTCACCGTACGCGTTTCAATTACCATTGTCAATTCCGACGTCGACATCGTCATTCGGCTTCGACTGCCTTGACTGGTGCTGTGGCTGGGGTTGAGGCTGTGGCTTGGGCAGCGGCAGAGTGCAGCTCGTCAAGTGCCATTGGGAGGGGGGCTCGCCCCCAAAACATGTGAGATTATTGCCATGATTGCGCCAGCCGCAAGGATTACGGGAGTATACAAAAAAAAAAACCCCAACAAAAATAAAAAACAGAAGCCAAAGAGCGCCACAAAAAGCATAACAAATATAATCACAACAACAGCAACAAGAATAAAGAGCAGAGAGTAGCGGAAAGAACGACAATGAAAGCCTGCGCAATTGTCGGCTTTCATATTTGTTGCCTTCTATTTTCAATGGGCGCTTCCCGTTTCGAGAGTTATCACAAACACTAATCCGTCCGGCATCCGATTGCAACACCCGCAGTTAACACACACACACACACACGTACACACACACACAGAGTTGTACAACGGACAATGCTTATAACACTTTATTTTGTCTGATAACATTGAAAGTCCAATTGGAATTAACTGATGGGAAATCGATTCCATGCGATGCGATTTGAGTGCTATAGAAAATGGCAACAAATAGAAATGAATATAACCCGGCCTGCCATGGATGGAGTATCTCAATCAATATTTATTGCATACAATTCATTCTAATGCCAATGTGCCAATGTTAAGTGCGGGGGAAGGGTTTGAAGTTGAAAACCTACCATTGGCCATTGCAAATAATTGAATATAATTGAACTGCAAGAAGTTATGCATTATGTGTGAAACCCTATACTATCTAACTAATTGTGGGTAATATAATATTCACTTTATGCAAAAATATGTGTGTTACAGGCAGAAGGAAGCGTGGCAGGCCCCATAAAATATATACATGTGTGCATAATATATTTTATGTTAGTCTGCCTGTACGTTTTTCTGTCTATCTGCCTGTCCGTCTTTCTGATTCTGTGAACTGACAGATTTCAGCTATTAGAAACGCTAGAGACATCAAATTAGGCATGACGGTTTCAGTATATCATTAGCATATCAATAATTTAAGTTTTCAATTTGATTTGACAGAAGTAAGCAGCCAATTACCAGAAATTATAAATAACATGGAAACACTCCTTTACTCTCCCTCTCCCTGTCTCTCTACCCCTTTCACTCACTCTCTAGTCAGCGTATTTTAAGGATAATCAGGTTGCATAACCTCTGGCACTGTCGGGGCTCTAACGAGTACCAGCTGCATTGACTCACCCTACCAAGGGCACCCTCTGCGATGCTCTTAAGCAGCCCCATCGTGCTTTGTTGCGCCTGCACTGCACCCGGACACGAAGACGACCCGATCACAAGCTGCGTGGAGCAGCTTCTTCCATGTTGTGTTGGTTCCATGTTTGTTTTCATCAGCTTCCCTGGCGAAGGTTTTGATGTTGGGCCGCATGTAGTCAAATTGGTTTGCCTTTTGTTGGGTCCACCAAAAAAAAAAAAAAATGGAAGAAAGAAAGATAAAAAAATAAAGAAAACATTGGAGCGGAGGGGGTGAAAAAAGGTAAAATTCACAAATTACTCTCATTTCGTTAAAACGGCACAAAGGCTGCGACGACGACGGCGACGGCGGCGGCGGCGGCAGCGGCAGCAATAACAAAACGACATAATCATCGTCGCCGTCATCTTATCCGTGGTTAAAAAATTAATAATTTAAATTTATGGAAAACGGAAAGAGAATGAAGCGACGAAGTCATCGCCAAAACAACTTCAAAGCCGTAGTCTATTATAAAACAACATGACTCGAACACACACACGAACACACACCACGCACAACACACACACACACACCAAAATGAAGCAAAGGCCACGCCGGGCCGGACATCGTGTCTGCCTCTGCGATGGCCAACGCGCTGTCTGGATGGACACACGAATACATATGTATGTATACATGTATGCACACACTATACATGCATAGGTACATCCACATATACATATGTATTGATTCTCTGCATGTGAGCGTGTCTGTGAATGCACTGTGTGTAAATATTGGCCATAGGAAGCGGCAGCTTACAGGGTGTTCCAGGTGACAGCTGCTGTAGGCACAGCTTGAACAGAAAATAAGACATATGAGTATATAATAAATACATTACAAATTCACTTATAACATATATAATATCTGTATAATAATTTCAATATCTATTACATATATATTATCTGTATAATAATTCAAATATCTGTATATATATAATATAAATATACCCCACTCTTTAATATATCAGCTGAATCCGTTGAAAAGCTACGGCATACAAGGTGCCAATGGCCAGTGCAGTAATAGAGTAAATTTTAGTTGGCTTGACTTGCTTCAGCCCACTGCCACACCCTGTATCGCCAGCTTACCGAAAGCTGATCGAACGTACATACATACATATATACATAATTTAGAGCGTAAAATCAAAAATTTGTTCGTTCATCATTGTTTGGCGGTCCCGAAACCCATTAAGGTTCCATTCTATGTATAAATCTAATTCCGTGCACCCCGTGAAGACGCCGTCACCATCATCGCCATCATCATCATTATCATCTGCATTGTGATCATCTTGGCCATGATCAGAGAATGTTTTGACTTGCTGTAAGCCTTTTGTTGCCTTTGACTTAATTATTGCCTAAACCGAAATAAGTAGTCAATACAATGTGCCGCGTGAGTACAACTTGGCCCCGAACATGGAAAATTATTGATAGTCATATTCGATAAAGATGAGACGAGTATGGAGATCATCGTAGAGATAATTAACAAAATATACGATGAGTAATGTGAATAGAGAAACTTGCAAGTGCTTCTTTTGAGACTTGTATCAAATATCTACCCATCGGAGTATTTTCTTTTGACTACTTTCCAAAATAAAGAGTTTTCTTAATACTTGCCATTAAAAGCTACCAGCAGAGTGCTTACTTGCAGAACCCTTCTTTCGGCTTCACTTTATAGACATTGTAAGGCTGTGCAAAAATTAACCGAGTTGAAAATAAAGAAATTGATAAATTGGTTTCTTGCGAATCCAACGTTAATCTCCCAATTGTCTCCTCTTTCCTTCTCTCCCTATCTCTCTCTGTCACTTTTGGATCTCCTCGATATTAAACGAAAGTTTGTATTCCTCAATGGGCAGTTAGAAGGGCTTACGGCGCTCACATAATGGGAAATTGAGGGAGCTCTAGACTAATTTTCAGCAGAACATCATAATAAATTAACAAATAAAAGTCGAGCTTCCCAAGGGATTTGTCCATACAAATCAAATAAAGGCAAATTTGTTGCCATTCTTCGGTGTCTTTTCGATTCGAGGCGAGCTTGAAGATTGCCTGCTTCACAACATCCTCACGGAGTCTTCACAGTTCCATTCTTAATTCTCTGTCTCCATCTCCGTCTTCATTTCGTATCGTTTTCGATTTGAGGTTCGTTTGCTTGGCCTCGTTATGACCCGTTAACGTTAGCAGAGTGTTAGGACTCGTCGGCTTAGGGAATCCATTAAAATAAAAGTGCTTCATTTCAACATCTTCGTGGAGTTACAAAAATCCTCCAAGATGGATGCGTTAACGTTGAATCCGCTATATAAACAGAGCAACAAAAAGGATCGCGAAATGAAAGACTGGACAGAATACGCAAAAAAAGACCTTCCACATCCGTCGCAGACTTCGGAAAAAAGGCCGCAGAGCCGCAAAATACATTTATCGATACAAAAAGCTGTCTTCGTGTCGCGACGCGACGCGGCGGCCTCTCATAGAATGAATCTTAATGAATTTCGATTTGGGGAATATGCAAGGATCGCCAGGTGGGTGTTACCTTCAGGCTGTAAAGTCAAAAAATGGCATCTAAACCCCAGACAGATAGGTGGACAGCGCTCGTTTTTGTGCTTCTCCTTTTCTGTTGGTTTCTTTTGTAGATTCTTATTTTTTTTTTTAAGGGACAGCCAAGGATTGGACCTGGAACTGGAGTAGATTGTCGGCTCCCAAGCGCCGTCGCCGATCGTTCACACAGAACTCGAGTAAAAACAACAAAAAATAATAATAAAAACAAAGGCCGAAGAAAATAAAATGAAAAATCGGACAAAAAGTGATCAACACACGCAAGCTCACATCGAGGATCTGTGTCTGGTTAGGTCCAGGTTCGAGTTTAGTGCGGGGCGCGGCCTGTTTGGACAAAACAACCATTCAAAAGACCAAAAAAAAAAAAACAATACAAATTTCGGAGACAGCACAAAACCGTTTTCGAGCAAACCCGAAAGCGGAACGCCCGATCCAAAACGATCAGACGACGATCTTGTCGACGCCGTTCGCCTCAATTTGCCAGCAATTTTAGATCATGAGATGTTCCCTAAGCGGTGCTAAGCGAACTGAGTATTTAGTCCTCCAGAAAAACTGAGAATCGAAGACTTTTTTCTGCGATCAATGGAAAGTGTTATAGTCCCATTGGAGTTGGAATTGATCGTGGAGAAGAGGAAGCGGAAGAGAAGAAAGTGGTAACGATCTTGTTTAAAGGCTTTAAAGTATTTCTTTGGCTAATATTCTTAATTGTTGACTCCGAGGAACTTGAGCTATGCTGAGATTTTAATGGGCATTATATATTCCATTGAAAAGAAGACAAAATGCATATAATTTCTTTCTGCTTATAATCTAGTGAGGTATTATGCCCCGGGAACATTAATGTTTAGGAACTCTACTTCCATAGCACATGGAACTACCCTTTCCGTCTCGGCATACTTTGCCGTAGTCGTAAATTGTCGAATCGCCCGAAGTTTTCACGACAGTTGTAACATTTCCATGTACACCATCTGTGTTACGCGAGATTTCCATGGGTCGTATAATATACCATGTGTGTGTGAGTGTGGGTGTAGTGTGTGTGTGTGTGCACATCTGAAGTGTTAATGGCGCATGAGTCAACTTATTCCTTAAATCAACAAACATATAATAGGGAGCCCAGAGAGCGAGAGAGTCTTCAAAAAAAAAGAAATAATCATTTGCGTTTCCTACAATTGTACAAACTAAAATCGAAACAAACTCAACCGATTCGATATGATGTGATGCGATGCGATACGAACCAATCCGATACGAAGCGATGCGATCCGAATGGAATGTCTACTTTTGGGCACAAGTACCGACTACCCGAAAATACCTTTTAAGTGTCTTGTATTTGTTTACTTCTGGCTAAATGTTTACCCAAGTTAGAAATAAAAAATTTGTGTAGTACACATTAAAGTCTTGGACCGCTATTTTTCACGTGGCATAAACCAAATAGAGCGCTTCATCTTCTGCCCATCCCCTCCCCCAACACGCTAGTGCCCCCTGTCCCTATGCAAGGTGATTAGAATAAATTTGAAGAGCTGATGGGAACATGCAGTAGAATGAGCTTCACCAGATCTGTCCGTTCTTCCAATTGCTACACATAGCACTTTAGCCATGTATACAAAATCGAGTACCAAATATCGAGATCATTACAATGCGTACACAGAAAAATACATAGATGTACCGTCTTCCAGCCCTGGCACCTGCCGTGCCAGTGGGTGGGTTGGGGTTGCTTGAAAACAAAATGATACCTATCCATATCACTTGCGAAGCAAGTGTCCATGTGTTTAGAAATACTCGCGGAGGTCAAGTAAGTCTCAACTTATATATACATATGATATCATCTTTGAAAAACAAATAAGCACCATGAAGTAATGGCTCTTTGTATGCTACTTTTCAAGGAAATTTTCTGTTTACTTGATATCTATAAATTTGATGTCATTTGCCAAGAGACCTTCTAGATATATCTTAGTTTTGTTGGGTCTCTGTAAAGCGAAAGTATAGCTGATATCTTCAATATAATATTGATGTCATTTACCAAGAGATCTTCAAGATCAAGATTTTCTGTGAAGCTAAAGCATAGCTGCACTTACTTTTTAGCTTAGTTGATATCTCATATATGTACACGTATATATCACGTAAGCTTTGTGACCAGAAACTAGGAACTCTTCTCTGATTTTCTGTCTCCCACCAAAGGTACCGTGAGCTACGTCGTCATTAGCAGGACCTCGACAATGACATTCCCAGCGAGGTTCGTTCTATTTCATGCCCCGCCCATTGAGGCGTAAACAAATGTTTCGACTTTTCCAGTGTACCAATGAATTAACCCAAGTTATGTATGTTTTTTCAACAGAATTGGGGATTTCTTCATGCGAGGGGTTGCGCACAGCAGTAAAGAACGGGAACGGGAACGGGAACAGGGCAGGTTGCTGGGTGCCGGAGGTGGGTAGACGGGCAGGGCGGATCTATACAAATATAAACATATTGGAACAAACAGATATACATAGATAGCTCGATAGGTGGATAGCTACAATTGCGTATTGTGTATTTGTTGTATGTATAATTAAATTTCATTGGCAATGACTTGAGGTGAATCTGTGCCGAGAGGGGTTGCTACACACGAACATACCATACATACATATATAAACATATATATATATATCTGGTTCTGGTTCTGGATCCAAATGTGGTGGATCTGTGCGGCGTTTGAATCTTTGTTTGCTTTTTCATTATTGTTATTAGAGCACATTTTTCATCGTAATTTCTTTCACGCGAAATAGTAAAAAATCCGAAAGACTACTAAAAATCGTACCGCCCTTCCCCCCTGTTCTCCCTGTCCTCCTTATCCACACTATCCCCGCCGTCACACTCACTTTTCTTCTTATGCTTCGTTTTTATTTCATTATTTTCTGTTGATTTTCTGTTGTTGTAGTTTATTCTTGTTATTCTAGGTGTTGTGTTATTGTTGTTGCTATTGTTGTAATGGCTGTTGTTGGTGGCGTTGTTGTTGTTGTTGTTGTTATTGTTCCCGGTGTGCTTTGGTGAGTGTGCGGCATTTGGTTTGCAACGGGCCATTAATAAGTTTGGTCGGGTTCGCGGCTCGACGCTTCGATGACTTCGGATTTGCCATTTCAACTATACAGAGTATTATAGTATAATGGCAATATAGTTATAGTTATAGTTGTAGTTGTAGAAGAACAGCACTTCGACCTCGTCCGTTTTAATTGTAATGCAAGCTTTTGCCATTTACGATCCGATCGGATCCAATTCGATCGGATGCGATGCGAGGCGGGAATATTAATAATATATGTAATTGCCCCGCGCTAGAATGGCACATAAAGTGTGCGGCCCCCTAACGGTAATTGGTGCAGATCTCGTTGAGGCAGTTGAATGCGGAAAATTTACTAATTACCGATTTGTACAGAGAGAGAGAGAGGTGTATGTGTGTGTGTGAGTGTGTGTGTGTGCTATCCATAAATACCTGCGTGTGTGCGTGTGTATTGCCACACTGGCCACAAAACAGAAGACAGAAGAAGAAAAATACTTAATTGTTAAGTATCAACAAAGTATAAATCTAAGATGCAAAGCAAGAGCGATTAAATTATTTGAAATCCACACACACACTCACACATGCACACAGATACAGACCGGGAGCACAGCGAGCATTCGAAATGTTGCCCGAAACAAAAGCAAAATACACAACAGCAACAGCAACAACAAGGAGAAGAACGAATGTATACAAAAAGTAAGAAATTACCATTAATATAGGGCAACGCGCCGACAGAAACCAAGTGCGAATGATGTGCAACAGATGGCCCCCCCGAATTCTTGTGCCACTGCTTCTTCTTCTTCTTCGTGTTCGTCTTCTACTTCTTCTTCTTGCACAGCGTCTTCTGCTGATGCTGTTGGCGACGACGAAAACCAACGACGACGGCGACGAGAATGGCGACGGTATTAGCCGACGCCAATTGGTTACACTGAACATAACCAAGGAGTGGCCTTATGAAATTTACAAATGGTTAATGAGATTTTCTAATTCCACTAATTGCTAAGGTAGAGAAGTATACGTACTAAAGCAATCTTAATATACTTTATCTCAAAACCTAAGATCGAGTAGTATCCGAATAGAAGCTTTACTAAAGTAAACTTACAATTCTTTATTTATAACTATGTTATATTCAACATTACCATATATTTTAATATTATTCATTATTAGTATTATTCGTTTTTGTTATTATTTAAGTAAATTAATTTACATGTAATGAATATTGCAGGACTTTAACTTAAAATAATACAATACGAGGGTCGTTTAATAAGTCCGTGACTTTTTGTATTTGCCGCGCACCTGCTCTAAATACAACACTGCTCCTGTCAGCAGTTATCGATTAACAGCTGACTGTAAAATTTTGAGAAAGCTGCGTTTTTTGGTTTGCGTTTTATAGGCATTGAAAGCAGACGATCTCGATCTCCATTTTCGTTAAAATTCACGAGATCGTCTGCTTTCAATGCCTATAAAACGCAAACCAAAAACGCAGCTTTCTCAAAATTTTACAGTCAGCTGTTAATCGATAACTGCTGACAGGAGCAGTGTTGTATTTAGAGCAGGTGCGCGGCAAATACAAAAAGTCACGGACTTATCAAACGACCCTCGTAATATTATTATTAATAAATTTCGTTTATATGTTATTTATTGTTGTATAATAAAGAATAAGTGAATAAATAGTTAAGATAGTAACAAATTTCTTATTATAATAACAATGATAATCATTAGAGAAATAAAACTAGATTCATGGATTATAATTATTGATAGAAGATATATTTTTTAGATAAATATTTCTTACAGTCTGATTTGTTGCAGTGCATTTGAATTTTGGGTGGGGGATCACGAGGTGCGTCGTGTTGGCGGACCAGCGTTGTGGTGAGTGGAGCCAGCAGCAGCAGCATCTCCCCCTTCGCCTCCCACGTCATGTTCCGATGCGAATGTTTGGATTTGGCGCTGGCTTTGCCGATGTTGATGTTCCAAACGAAATCGAACAGCAGCAGCATCAGCAGCAGCGGCGTCAACGTCAACGTCAGCCGCAGCGTCAGCAGCAACGAAATCGAAATCGTCGGCGAGCACTTAGACACTTGAGTTGTCCAAAATAAAATAGTGGGAAGGGGAAAGGGGGAGCAGAAGAGGCGGGGTTCGAGTGAGAGGGGGAAATGTATTGAACTGTATACGAAATGGATCAGGACTGTTTCATCTTGAAGCACAGCAGGTTGTCTCCAGCCACAGTAGCAGTGCCTCCCGCCCACCACCTTCTTCTAATCCCCCCGCTGCTCATCCGCATTCCCAACCCCATCCCCGCCCCCATGTGGTATAGACAAATCGGATGCTGATATAAACATTCATATGCCGTACACTGTTTGTACTCACTGTACACTAAATAGCGTCGATTCGTGTGGCAACTACGACGACCACGACGATATGCAAATGCTAATGCATTCGGCAATTATACAGTTACATTGTAAGCTAGATAGGTAGATAGGAAGTACTTCAATGGGGGGAGGAAAGGAAAGAGGCAGGGGCACAGTAGTCGTCGGGCAGCACAATAAAAATGACGTTCTTCCGCCTGGGCCACTCCTTCAATTATCTTTCACTGATTTATTACGCGACGAATCTCCTTGCTCCGAACCAAGCCTACATCGTGTAGCACCCTCCCCCCCACTCTCTCTATCCCTCTCTATCTCTCTCACTACCTCACTCTTTTTTTCTCTCTCTTCGCGACCAGCTGCACGTCAGCTTTTAACCCCTAGCCGAACACGCCCAATTTAGAGCGATGCACGCGAATTGCACGCGCCTTTTTGGCCAGGCCGAGCCAGACAGGATACGACTACGGATACGGATACGGATACTTGGCGGAGCGAAAGAGCGAACGAGACGGCGCAATAACATGGCTGGTGGCAAAGGATACCGATACCAATGCGACTGACTGCGAATGTAAATCAATAGCGAAGATTTCAACAAATTAACCCTTTACTTTGCAGGGCTCTTAAAGAAGCAATGATATGTGGTGTGGTATAGGAACTTTTAGGGTTCTGCTTCCTGTCTTTAGTAGAGAAACCTTTAAGAACATTTCTTGCAAGAAAATAAATATAGAAGAGCCCGTTGCTGTTCAAGAATTGAGTACTGTCAAGGCACCTAAGCGACTTCTGAAAAAAGACTGATCTTTCAACCTTTTGGTCACATTCTTTCCAAATATAGTTTGTATGAAGACATTAAATTGGAATCAGGATCGTAGCGAAGGTCTCGGAGGTATTTGTTCTAAATGTGTAATTGACCTTCAACCTTCAACAAAATGAATAAAGTTAGGTCAAAATATATCTTTCTCAGGTTTTTATTGATATTATCATTAGCAACTTTAGTTCGCGCTGTTTTTTTCTCGATTGATAATATTGTTAGCCCATTCAATCATTGCCAGTCGGAATAACACGATCTACAAATCTTTTGGCTACATCAATTCTTTCGCTTTCTTGCACAGTTTCAGTTTGAGGAGCCCTTCAAGTTGCGTCTACAGAACTGTCTTCTATCAATCACAGCTAATTTCGAGCCATTCTTCTGTGCGATTGTCACGCTGTGATCCTGCGATTGATCATCTTACAAAATGGCTGAAGCTCATTTCTAGACAAATGTTATTCATTGCGCACATGTGTGAGTGTGTGTGTGTGAGTGTGAGTACATGTGGTGCATTCGGATTGGGTAATTGCCGATGCACGCTGTCTTTGTCGCTGGAGCAGTGATGTTGTCTGCGGTTCTCACAGACACACGCCGTGACAGCCATAACCAGCTATGAAAATGAGGCTGGCGTCGCGGCCCTTTTTGGCTTGACGATCGCTGAGCTGCCTCCAATAGAGACTCTACGCAGTGTGGGGCTGGGCCGGGAGAGCAACAACAAATTGAGTTGATTGATCGCAGTAGAAAGCAGTATGAAAAGCGGCGGTAACAAGCGGTAATCACAAATAGTTTCCACTGATTTTGAGTTATGGGAAATTTTTAAATATCTCAAGAAACGAAATTACGGCCCAAAATGCCATTAACAACGTTTTTGGCCATGACTAAAACACCAAATCAAGACAAGGCAACCAGAAAAGAAGAGGAAGGGGAAGAAGCAGAAGAGGTAAAAAGTAAAATAGAAACAGAT
The DNA here is from genome assembly GCA_018151435.1 of Zaprionus africanus. Taxonomy (NCBI): domain Eukaryota; kingdom Metazoa; phylum Arthropoda; class Insecta; order Diptera; family Drosophilidae; genus Zaprionus; species Zaprionus africanus. The sequence continues at coordinate 2,132,640 of JAECXB010000096.1, forward strand.
TACGGGTAGTTTGGCAGTGTCGAGTAGTTTCGGCATTCGATCGACAATGTTGCCAGGCAAATAGGCGGGTGTTTCTCCCCTCCCTCCTCACTGCCACGCGGGGACCCTCCATCGGTTAGTCATACACTCGTTTCGGACAGGCCATTAAATGTAATGACAAAATATGAAGTGTACACCCGAACCCGAATCCGAGCCCAAATGCGAACCCAAAGACGAATCCAATCCCAGCTCCAGTCTCCGCCCCCTCAGAGTCGCGGCTAAATGAGCTAGCATATCATTTCGATATCCACGCTCTTGATGAGGCCGAGGCATGGACATACTCATTTGTTATCGGCTGTTGAATTTGTCAAAGTCGCCGATGCTGGGGATACCCTACAATAATGTTGATTAATGACAACGAATCAAGTTAACGAGTCAGCCAGAGTAACCTCATCTAACAATTACCCAAGCAAAGCAAACGAACCAAGCCAGCAACGATTAGCGACGACCCTCTAAGGGTAACTACTGGTCCTGGGCCCCGGCAAGGTGTGTTGGGAATGTGAGTGGAACCCAAATATTTTCTGCATCTCTTGAATCCTTTTTCAACTCATGCTGTAATTAAATAATTTTGTAATTATTGGATGGTTGTAATCGAGTTAATTGAACAGAACTGTATACATCATGTTATTTACAGGGTACCATATAAAGGTAGCAAATATTCGTAGTGCAAAATATTCGAAAATATTCAATACTTTTTAGAAATCCTCACATGTCTTATAAAGGCAAGCACGAAAGCTTATGTACAAAACGATTGGTTAAATATTTACTATCTCTGCTTAGCGAATATTGTGTTGCATACCTTGTAGGGAGCACCTTGGTAATCAATACCACCTTTAAATGATTTTTTTAAATAGCTTCTATGTTTAAAATCAGTTTGCGACCGAGTTTTCAGGTTTCATTTGGACAATGATTGTTATTGTGTTTACGAAAGTGAATGTTCAAAGATTTCTTCCAAATCGGGGTTTAAAGGTTTACTAACTAAACTTTATTTGCTCGTAATAGTATGAATTTTGAGTTAGTAGTAAAGTAAGGGGATTTTATTCTCTGCCACAAAGAATTCAGTTAGTTATTCCCAAACTAAATATTTCATCCTTTACTCACCATCCACCTGCCAACGGTACACGGTATATGGTATCTTCATCTCTCTCTCCCTCCCTAGAGCCTAAGTAAGTGCATGACTTACCGATTTGTCGTCGTTGCTGTAATCGGCAAGCCGGCAGCCAGATCGGATCTCTGATCCGATGTTGAGCACTCAACGTTTTGTCGCATTATGTTCTCTACTCTCTCTCTCCCTCTCTGCCTCTGCCTATCCCTCTTTCCTGCTGCTTCTCTCTCTTACTGGCCGTGACTTGGGTTAAAAATGAGTTTTAATTATTTTGTCACTTGCTTATCAACGGGCCGGCATCGAAAAATCTTGACAATAACATGACATGGAACAATTTGTTCCATTGCCGCGATTGTGACAAATTATTGACAACAATATCTTTCCCAGTCCCAGACCGAGTCCGAGTCGCGGTACGGGTCTGAGACGAAGCGAGGAGGGTCGCAGCTGCTGTCGTGTTTTAGACCGGGCTCAAAGCAGGAGAGAAAAAGAGAGAATGACAGAACGTTGGCGCCAGCGCTAAGCGAAGAGGCAGACGGGATTGTAGAGGGGTATAAGGAGAGCACAAACTAGAGAAAGGGGAAGGGGACGGGGAAGGGGAGCTGGGAACGCGTATGAGTACATGCCATCAATCTCAATCTAGTAATGACGCCGCCGAAGCGCCGCACTGGCAGATTGGCAGACACACTCACACACACACACTGAAATCACCGACTGGCCACTGCCATGCACACACACACACACACACTAACACACCGGCAGTCAGAGCAGCCTTACCTTATTGATTCCCAAGCGTCGAGTCTTGGTCTTTTTCCTCAGCCAGTTTCGGCGGCATCAAGCATCAAGCATCAAAAGCTACCGTACGCAAAAGGCGGGAGATTCTTTACATAACTATTACGTTTTTTCCTCGATGCGTTAAGAAAAAGTGCTCGTTCATACATAGGATAAATGAGCAGAAGGAGGAGAACACAATGAACCGCAGAGCAGACCCCAGACTGGACCGGACCAGTCCCCAGAGCGCGGACCCCTGACCAGGCCGACACGAGTGCGTGTGTGTGTGCGCGAGTGTGTGCGAGTGTGTGCTGCGCCAAATGTAGAAAGTAAATGCCGATGACTTTGGACTAATCTTAGAAATGACGGGAAAATGTCAGTCACTATCACAGATCAAGCGTAGAGAAAATCATTAATTTAAATTGTGACCATCTCTCGCAGCGCGACCTGACGGCGGCGGTCCCAGAACACGTCGACAACAACAACAAGCAGCAACAATCAACATCGACAATCGAGCGACCACAATCCAATCCACAATCGACAATCGACAATGGCAAAAGGCAGCGCCAGAGACAGACCCCCAGACAGACCCAGTCAGAGCCAGCCCCAAAGTCAGAGGCAGAGCCAGTGCCAGTCCCAGAGCAATTGCCAGTACCAGAGCTGGAGCTGGAACCATAGCCAGGGCAAAGGCAAAGCCAAAGGCAAAGGCCATATTGCTCAAGTCGAATTGTGCGACAAAGACAGAGCGCGACAGAGCGAGCGAGGGAGAGAGGGAGGTCGAACTGGCGAACTCGGACTGGGACTGGGAGAAAGGCAAACGACTGTGCGTATACTTATGCAACGCACTATGGGCCACAGTGTGCACAGCATGCTGTGATTGGGTTTCGCACAAATCCAGCGAATCGGTGTCACATGCTCGACAATTCTCGGGCAGAGCAGAGCGAAGGGGAGTGGAGTGAAGTTGCGTATGCCGAACAAAAGTAAAGGGCAGCGAAATGGTTGAACATTTGTAGCAATATTAGATTTGAGAGTTTGTATATAGAGCTGCCTAAATATGTGTGGGTATATAAACATAAAATATATGGTATAGCACTTATTATATTATTGAAAAATCCAAACTGGAAGAGATATAACAAATTTTTATTGAAATATATATTAGATTATAGAGTTGGAAAGAGCGATCGATTAAAAAGATACATAGATATGTAGTTAGATAGAAAAATAGATATATAGAAATATTAATATTAATGGATAGATATTATAGATATGTCTCAATACCATTTCGAGATATTTAGACATCAAAGTAAGCAAGGATATTGGATAATATCATGTGATATAGGAAAATCAACTTGGGGAACAAGCTTTTGCATTTCGAGACTTTATCTTGAATTAGTTATTAAAATGAAGATTTCTTTACATTGCAGAATTATAATTGAATTGATCTATAGAATCACAAAGCTTGTTTCAATGTTTAGTTCTTACAAAAGACTCTTTAAGAACTTTCAACTTTTAAAGTAGATCACACAAAATCAACGGATCAGTGGGGAGACTTGATCGAAAGCACAGCATGTGGTTTGATTGATTTGATGGAACATATACATACATAAGTGCGCATACATAAGTAAAACTATACATACATAAGTGCGCATACATAAGTAAAACTATACATGTTTACTTATCTTCAGCTCTTCTGAGATCAACTAGATTGTGAAGATGATCGTCGGGTCTATGAAATGATCATGAGCGATTATGCAAATTAAAGGACTCGATTATAGTAAGTTAATGTTCGAGATTGAGGTGGATGAAACCATTCACCTCGTCATCAATACCATCATCATCATCATTATGAACATCGTCATCGTCAACATCATTATCATAGGCCTGGCACATGAGTTGGCAAATGAGTTAAGAGCTCGACCGACAATGCCAAAAGTTCGCATGGCTATAAACTCGTGCGTGTGTACGTGTGTGTGTGTGCCTGTGTGTGACTGTTGTGCTGGTATGAACTGGGGGACTCTGTGGCGATAAAACATCAAACAAAATTCCGAAACAAACGATTAATCTTTTGGTCATTTTCATTTTGATTGACGGATGGGAAGTAAATGTGCGTCTGTAATGGCGCGAGTGCGAGCGAGACAGTGAGAGAGGCAGAAAGAGACAGATTTAAATGAAATACAACAGATTTCAAGTGTTGGCACAAAACAGTTGCATAATCCAAAGCTGAATCGGGGCTACATACAAATATATATGGGGCACATAGATCGGATCGAAGTTGGCTGATCGAAAAGGGAGTGAAGGAGAGACTAGGGAAGGGGAGGGAGGAGCAGGGGTAGAGGTATTGTCGTCAACAAAAGGGCAATCTTGGGGCTGATTCTCTGCCGAAGACGGCGGCATCGGTGGCTCTTGAGGCCATAAGTGCTGTCAGTCAGTCAGCCGCCGCTCTCTAAGTGTGTGTGCGTGTGTTCGTGTGAGCCGAAAGAGGACAAGCAACTAAAACAAATTCAAGTCAAAGAGCTGCGAGAGAAAAAGACAGAAAACAGAAAAAAGAACGCCTACCGCGGAAGCAGACGTTTGACTGCCCAAACCGGCAATTATCAAAATATGTGCATTAATAATGCGTAGCGGAATGAATCAGCTGCCGACGCTGCTGCCAATGGGGTGAATGTGTGTGTGTGTGTGTATGTGACTGTGTGTGAGTGCGGTGAATGCGAAACCAAGAACGACAGCGACAACAATCGAGCTCGGCGCGACTAGTGCAGACGCACACACAGAAAGACACACGCACACACGCTCAGTCAGTCAGTCAGGGCCGGGTCAGGGCAAGTCTCCGCGGTTGACGCCCCAATGCAGATTGATATCCAACAGGCAAAGGGCCAGCAACAGCAACAACAACAACAGCTCAGGAACAGTCAGTAACGAGAAGAAGAAGAAGAACAACGGCAACAACAACAATGCCAGCACTGTGCATAGCCAGAAGCGTTTCACGAGGGCGTTTATGGACCTGGGATGGAAGGAACGAACGAAGGGGGGGAGGCATTTCAATCTAAAAAGGACGCGCCGCTCTTTGTCCGCTAATTAAAAATGTCCTTCGAAGCAGCCGAGGGACCTTTATTCACTTTCAAAGTGTGTGAACAGCAAGAGACGGGGGAGTATAAGAATTAAAGAGAGAGACAGAGAAAGAGAACGACGGGAAAAGGGATAGAGTGCCCCAGAATATATTTAGTTATTGCAACAAATATTATGAGTCTCCGGAGAGCACAACTATAAACAAAGATTAACTGAGCATTTTTATTTTTAATTTTATTTATTTGAAAAAGAAATGTATAGTGTTTAATAATAATTTTTGTAAATAGATTTGAAGTTTAAAACTCAATATATTTAATTTGATTTAAATTTAAGACAACATACAAATTATTTAAATTAAATTTCTAATTCATACGTGTAAGTTTAAAGTCATAAAATCCGATAGATCTTTGAATCTATTACTATATAATATCAACCTATGTCAGAGGTTCCATTCTGTTGGCCGTTATATGCCAAAAAATATTTCGATTATAACTTAAAAACTGATTGTCTTTTAAATAAGAAAACCTTTTACTTTCAAACTTTACATATTTGTTATGCTAAAGTCACGGCCCCTGAACATGCATAATGATCTCTGACAGAGACCGCTCTCAGCCCTTCACATTCGGATATGTTATTATTATATTGGTATGTTTATTAGTGTGTCTTAATTTAAATTCGATAATTGATGTGCTCGAATCGATTAAGTCTTTTGATGAAAAGCCATGGCGTGTATTAGACTTGTAGCTACAATTTGGAATGAGTATATTTGACGCAACGGATACTCAGTAAAATATCTCATATATTTTTTACAAATTTTTTTAGGTCAGTGTAAAAAAAAGTTTTGCGTATAATTTCGCTATTGAAAAATGTTAAATAATTAAAATAGTACATGTTTATGATACTTTAAGAGATTGGCATTAAAATATAGAATTACTTTTAAGCTCTATGAGCAGAAGCACAAACATGATGGTGCTTAAAGGAATCTTCATAGTTTTAGCTCAGATTTTTTAAAGCTCTCTCCCTCTCTCCTTTTTTCCCCTTTACTCCCTGAATTGTGTTCACTTAGCTTCATCTGTATCCGCATTTGTGATTGTCTGCAGTACAAGTATTTGTGTGTGTGTGTGTGCGTGCTTCAATCTGTTGTCATTTGACAGCTAGTCAAAGTCAAAGTCTGGAGGCATGCGGGCTCTCCGGACTTCACTCGGATAATGCGCTAACGAACCGAATGATTAATTTCTCCTTTACAACAACGGCAACAAAAAGATTTTCCAATTAGAGGTCGAACCATGAGGAACCTTTCGCTGACCTCTTGGGAAACGGAACAGGTTGAACTTAAGTGCAACTTGTGGCGCAGGTTGGTCAACTTGGACGGAGGAACTAAATGAATACGCGCATATTTATTCATAAATAGTCGGAATTACTTAATATTTGTATTTATCGAGCGTGACTCAAGGGTTGCCACCTGCCACCTGTAACTGGAACTCGAACGGGGAACGCGACGAGAGAGAAGGGGCAACTTGCAAAGGGGGAACTGTGACGGCGGCGTGAAACTGTCTTGAGACCTTTGACAAAAGTTGTGTCAAGTGCGGCTCGCTCGGGGTCATTATCCACGCTCGAGGGTTGACAACATTAGCTCGTAGCACACCGCGCACCGCACACACACCACACACACCACTTGCTCATCATCCGATGCAAGTGATTATGTATTCATGAATAAGTTAATATGCAGCTCTATCTCTTTCCCCCTCGCCGTAGCTGCTACGAGCTGAGCGCTTCTTTCTCCCCGCCGTTTAGCTGGAAAACGAATGCGCAAACTACTGCGGCATGAAATTAAATCCAACTTGCAACTTGCAACTGGGCGACGCGCGCGACTCGTATCTGAGTCTGAGTCGCGGCCCCGTCTCTGTCTCTGTCTCTGTTTGTGTCTGGGCCTGCTATCTTGCATATCCAAGTGCTGGTGAAATGCAGCGCGGCAAAAGCCCCACAGATATTCAACAGATGCATGTCCGAAACAAAGAAAACTCTTCTCTCTTTCAGGCTCGGCGCTTGTCCAACCGTGCCATGTCCATGTCCATGTCCATGCGTGGTCTCCCGACTGCCACTGTGTGTGTGCGTGTGTGTGTGTATGTGCATAGAGAGGGCACTTGTTCAGTGCCCCAGAAACGAAACAGAAAACGGCGAACGGCAAACGAGCCAGCGATGATCGCCACATTTTCTTCATTTTTTCTCTGGCTTCGTCTTATTAATGAGCATCGTGAAAAGTGCGACCAAATGTGACGTTTAAATATTCATGAATCACCAACTATAACGCAGTTCCAGTTCCATCCACAGACACGTGCAACACACCACACACACACACACATTGAGCGATACTGAGTACAGTCCACTTCCGTCGCCAGACTTTCATTTACATACCTATTAGTCTTGGCCCAAATGACCCGAGGGGTCCGCGAGGGCTTTGAAGTTTTTGAACTCAACTCTGAAGATTTGCCTGCTTTCTTTGATTGTTGTTGCTGCTGCTGCTGCTGGCTGCTTTGTCAACGAACTCAATTAGCCGCAGCTCAATCCCACGAATACACATAGTTGAATCCCATATATTCAGTAAATTTACGGCTTCAATTCTCCTGAAGATTTTACAAGCGAAACCTTTTCTTACTACATTAAATCAATTAAGACGTTAATTAATATATATGTACGTATTATAATTGAAGTATATATTTTTAAAATTGTAGTTATTTGTTTTCACAAACTTCATACATTCAGTAAGGAGTTTTTTCATAGCCATTTATTTCAAATGTTTTGCTGCAGCTTAATTCTTGCCGAAGTCTTCTAACTAAATGTTTATACTTAATGTCTGCTACGATTTCTTCTGCCTGTAATACACATTTTCATACACTTTTTATAAGGATATAAATACAGCCAGTAGTACAATATCTGAACACCATTAAAGAACTCTAAAATTATCAATTTGAAAATAATTATACTTTAACCCCTATCTGCAAATCGTATTACGCTCTTTAATCTCCAAATTTGCCGGCAATTATCGAAGCTGTCACTCTCTGATGTATTCGGGAGTCGGTTAGGGGCTGCATTCGTTTGGCATTTCTGGCGCTTTTCTCCCCGTGCACAGGCGAGATGCGCTCGGGGCGGCATATTAGTCGCATCATGGGCATTACGAAAACAAACATTCTCGTCTCATTGCATTACGCATTATGCATTGATGCCCCCGGTACTGGGCAGGGGAGATGGCTGTGGCTGCGGCTGTGGCTGTGGCTGCGACTGCGGCTAATGACTGCGCTCCAAATTAAACCATCATAATTTGAGTAATGATTGAAAACCCAAGGGTATATGACGTATGTATATGTACATATATGATGTAGGTATGTTATATCGCACTCTGTAAGGGTATTTTCGGTGTGAGCTAAAGCCCAAACTCGTCTCAGGCAGCGATGAAGGCAGAGGCAGATACAGCTGCTGAGACTGAGGCTTCGACTTGGAGTATTTTGGCGGCTCGACTGATTTGCATATGTAAATGTGAGCCTGGTTCTCTGGCTCCTGTTGTTGGTGCATTCGCTTTGGGCCCATGCTCGAGTTTTCCCTAAATGAATATCGCAATTTGCATGGCGCAAGTGTTAAATAAGTCGTTTATTGCATATTAAAAGACAGCCAATTTCCATTAAATTATGAGCATGTGTTTATAAGTAATAAGTATATCAGAGGACCGACTAACGAGATGATGATGATGGATCGCATCGCATCGCATCGAAGGGGAAGGTGAAAGGAAATTTGCAGCTCAAAATATCAATGAAATTTTGCATACGAGTTGCAGCAAATTGAAATTTAATAATTATGGCAGTTTTATGGCAGCTTATATTATTATATTATAATAATGTTTATACAATATTGATTCTGGATATAAGATTGACAAACTACGTGAAATATGATCTTTTTCTCTGCTCCATTTGTAACTGCCCTTAGAACTGCTAGCTTGTGTGTGTGATATATGTTAGCATACCTTGATGTGATATATATTCCTGATCTGCAAAGGGATTGAGCAAATTAATTATACTATAAGAAGAAATGGATTTTGTAGCAAAAGATAATAATTATGATAGTTTCATGAAAGTCCTATCAATACCACAATAGTTCTTTTGCGGAGACTCCAAAGTTCTCTAACGAACAATCTACCTTAATCTATCTCTCTCTTTGTTTCTCTCTCTGGCACTTTCTGCTCCATTTGCAAGTGCCTCCTGTTATGTTATGTCTGCCTGATCTGTATCGGGATTGGGCTAATTGCCAAATATCATTTACCAAGATTGGCACATCGATTGCATTGACTCTTTCTGGGGCTGGCGGACTGTCGGATTGCCCCATTGGTCTGAGCTCACATGTTGCATGTGTTGCCTTAGTGTTGCATGCTGCATTATGCCGTTACTCGCCACAGCAATTGCCGCAACACCAATACAGACACACACACACACAGACACACTCAAGGTGGCCAGTTTTGGCTATGACTATGACGATCATTTCGCCGTTCTCGTTGAGTTGCAATCGCCGCCGTTGCCGGACACCGACTTGGAGACAGAGACAAAGCCAAAGACGGCACTGGCGATGGCGATGGCGACGCAGTTGGAGACGTTGCCAACATCGGCCGTCGTAGTTGGACTCCCTTGAGACAGCGTACAGCGGGCAGCCGACGCGCTCAAGCGTTCATTTTAACTGCGCGTACTCGTGTGCAACTGCTACGGCAACGGCTACAGTACACCTCCCCACAGTGCCTGCCCTGCTGCCCCTTCTCCCACTCCGCCTGCCCCTGCGCCTGCCACAACTGGAGCTGCAGTAAACAGCAGCTACATACGGCAGCAACTAACTGAAGTGAGAGTACCGTTTTTGGCCGCAGCACTTGATGCTTTTGAGTGCCAGTTAAACTGGCGCAAATAAACATATACATAGCTCACCCACACACGTACACTCACACACACACTCATAGCTAGCTATACACGCACTTGTGGTTGGCAATCGCTGAGTGCTGAGCCGGAACCGCTGCGTAGAGCTTATCAAGCTTGGTTTAGCGCTAAGTAGATGCTGTTGCCACATATCGATAGTCATCGAGCCACACTAATCGCCATCGATCAAATTATTGAAGTAGAGTTTAAGTATATAGTGTGTAAAGACTATAGTCAATACCATAGCCATTCGAACTCGAAAATAAAAGTCTCATTTCATTAAATTCTAAATGTTTCTCTCTCGATAAGCGATATTTCGTGCGATAGTTTGGCGAGACTTTCAACTAGCATTATAAATAAACTTTCTTTTCCTTAACCTGTATTTCGCACATCGAATTCCCAAAATTGTCGTTATCGATAAACATAGGTAGCTTAGGAAGATTCACCAATTGAAGAAGAAGTCAATTATCAACATTATAATTTGTAGAATGACATTCTGAAAATATATATGACATAATTAAATAAAAATCTTAAGAGAGAATCTTATAAGTGTAGCAAAATTTCTTTGTTACAATAGTTTTTGCGATAGTTTTTTTCTTTTCGGAACTATCAGGAAAATAATTTAAACACAGTTCAATCTTGATATTCCTCATGGACTTCTCCACCTGCAGTCGCCACTACTAAATCAAATTTTGCCGATAGTTTTGCTGTGTAATGTGCGAGTTTGTGTGTATTTGTGTGTGTGTGAATATGTTGTAGGGTAACTTATCCAAAATATTGTGCGATGTTGTTGGATTCCACTTGGGAGTGTCGAGAATTAATCATGCTCGTGATTCAGCTTCGTCTGTCAAACGCAAATGTCACATTGATGAATGATTATCGTAATTAAGCGAATAACGACGTCAGGGACAACGACGGGCCAGGATACTTGAAAGTAACTCTTGGAATTGCAATACCTAGAACACCCTCTCTCGCTCGCACTCCTCTGAGTAAGTGTGTGTGTGTGAGAGTGTGGGGACGGTGACATTGCGACATGTGCGACTCAATGAGTTTGTCTTCAATCAAAAGTCAGCAAATCTTAACGCAAGACGCACACACTCGCCCCACACACACACTCGCCCCACTCACGCCATACACACACGCACACACTCCTCAGACACACACACATATGCAGCTATAATTCCACACAGTGGCGCCACTGATTGCCGAAGTCAATTGTCGGTTATTGCCCATCAAGCTGGTCAAAATCTGAATACTTTGGGGTCAAAGTGCGCTCTCAACTAATTTAATCTACATTCTTCACATGCACACGGAGGGCTTTTGGGGTAACGTCTTGAGAAGTCACAACACAGACGGAAAAAGTCAACTCGTTCGCTCGTCGCTTGAGCTTGTCGAGCCATCTGCAAAATTAAATTGTAAATTCTCCCAATGCTCCTGGGACAAATTTCTATCTTTTATATGTTTTTAGCGTCTGCTGCTAACGAATTATGGCAAACGATGGAGACGGAAAGGAGGACGTAGACGGAGTCTTAAGGGCTGCTTTGCCAGTTCGCACCCAACTCAATGCTTGCCCCCTTCTCCGCCCGCTCCAGGCTGCACCCATGCCGCCGCCAAGGTGGGGCAGCCACATTTATGTGTGCGTGTGGCCGCATTGTCTTCCTTGGCATTCTCCGACTCGGCTTGCCTTGGGGCTGCGGCTCACCTCGGCGAGACGGAAACTATAGACGCGTCGCCCGGGCTAACGGCATCTGTGCAACGTGCAACACAGACGACATGTGTCCCAGTTAAACGTGCTGCCAGTCGTATATCTTGCCACCCAAACGGATATAGGTAGCTGTAAATACATGTATAGATATATATGCTATATATGTATGTCTATTTGGTCTCTGCTCTGTCACAGGCGCCACTGGCAGCGAGAGGGGGAACGGGGAGGCAGGTCGAGACGGAGATGGAGACGGAGACAGAGAGAAAGTGAGCGCGTTGTCAAGGGGTACAAATTGTTTATAAATTGTCTTGACATTTGACAGTTTGTTTATTTTATTTCGTCACATTTTCGTGATGATTTGTAGGCGGTTTAGCGCCAATTACTCGGCCGGGCACAACTTTTACAATGCACACTGTAAACTAGTCTTTAAAAAGAACATGTTGGCGCCAATACCTCAATAGCTGCCATTGGAAACCCCCCAGAGACAGTACAGCTACCAGGGAATACCCTTACTTTGAACTTTCCACTTTCATTCAATCTCTCTCTCTCTCTCTCTGGGGGTACACTCAACTTGCATCATCATATACTAAAATTTCGTCACACTTCCTGTAGAGTTCTTGAGATAGAAACTCTTTAAATTCTGCACATATCTCTATTGGCTGCCGGCACTTGAGATCGAGGTCCCCTCTTTCAATTATAGGGTATACTCGCTGTGGCGTGTCAAAGATTTCGTGTTTCCTTGTTTTTTTAGAGATCTACGTAAACATTCGATTGTATACACATACGGACTCTATATCCTATCCCAAATAGCGAGCGTACAACACGCGTTTCCTACCACGACACGACACGACGGCGACTCTGTCCCGAGTTGAGTGTGTGGCACATGTGTCGAGATGGTCGCATGGCACAAGTGTTCGGGTTTCGGCAGAAGATTCTAAAAACTTTGGCTCCATTAAAGTGGGAGATTTTTTTGGGAGAATGTTTTCAGGGTTTAATGTATGTGAGTTTATTGAAAACACTATCTAAATATCTTTATTGCATGTAATTATCTAATATATACTTGTAAAACATTGTAAATTTGAAAAGATTTTAAAAAATTTATAGGAGAAGGACAAATCCTATGGACATTGCAATATATATTTTCGATTGTCTTAGAATTTACTCACTGTTTAATAAATATTAAACTTCTGTGTTTCGAGTATTTTGTGTTGCATACTAAGCAGGCAGTGCTGTGAAGGTATTCCCTTAAAATGGATTATTGTTTAACTTCTATGTTAATTATCCCTTTACAACAAAATTTGCAGAAATCATTTGAAAGCTGAATTGTTATTGTGCCAATCAAAAAAATGTTTTGGCATTGTATGCAATTCGGGTTTTATCCATTCCCGGAGGCCGAAGATTGGCCAAATTGAACTTGATCTGTGCACATCATTAAAACACACTTGCATCAAATTTGAGTCTGTTAGATTTACATTTCCACACGGTCAGACAGACGGACATGGCTATATCGACTTGGCTGTTAATGGTGATGTATAATTGTATGTATATTTATTTTTGGCGACCCACTACTCTTACACTCTTTGCGGGGACATTTCCTCCAAGTTTTCCAGCCTTGCCTTACTGCCTGCTGTATGTTGTAATTGGCATTTTTAGGCTCAAATCAGGTTGGAATTATTGCATGGAGGCTTTCCTGGGGCGTTGGTCTTCGACTTTGACAATGAGTAAATTGTTGACATTCAATTAGAGACAAATACGTCTCGCTTTTGCCCACTGACAGGCAGTTTTAATGGGCAATCGGAATTTCGTGTGCCACACAGAAGGTGTGCGAGAGTATGACGGGGAAGGGGGAGTGATGTGCGGGCTGTGTGGCATGACGATAGAAGAAGTTGCCATTTTACCTAATCCAACTTAATGGGAATGTCTCGGGTGCGAGTGGCAGAGGCAGGGTGTTGGTGGAAGGGTCGGGGCGAGGGGCTGCACTTGATCGTGTCAATTTATCTGTCAAACGCGAAGTCGTTTAATTTCTGTGACAGAAACGCGATTAGTAACGTTCCATTGTGGCAGCCAGCACAATAACAGCAACAACACAACAACAAGAGCAACGACAGCAATCAGATAGACAAAAAGTTGCGCTGGCGTTGACGAGCATCGCCGGCGAGTGAAGCAGTCAGGTGTCTTTGTCTGTCGCCGCGCAGAGGTAGACAACATGGCCAAAATGCCCCAACGCCGGCATCGGCTTCGACGTCGACGTCGACGACGACGTTAGCGTAGCCGTTCAAGGCTAATTCTGTCAGCTGTCAGCGCTGTCAAGTGCTGTGTGGCGATTCTCTAAATTGTCACCGTTCCAAACGTTTGACAGTTGCGCCCCCGCCATCATTCCCCCCTTGCTTTTTCAGAGTGCCAACTGCGCTGTGGCCATGAGAAACAAACCACACATTGACAACAACAATAGAAAAGAAACAACAACAACAACGCCTTAGCGAGTGCAAGTGTCAACCGTCAGCTAATTGCCAGGGTAGGCTGAGGGAAGGGAGGTGGGGTGGGTAGAGACGCAAGAGACAAGCCTAACCTGATCAATTTGATATAATGCAAGCAATGTGTGTTACTCAGATCTGAACAGCTTTCATACTCATAAAAAGGAAGGTCGCCAGGCAGAATATGGCAACTCTGACCCAACAAAGTATATTCGTATATGTATGTTTATATATTCTTGATGATTGGATATAGCTAAGCTTATGGGTCAAGCAGTGCTCAGATTTTAGTTAAAAGCTTGAACTTCATTGGTAATACTTGGAAAGCACCTTTTCGAAATTAAAGTAAGACACACGTACAGGGATTTTTCTACTCCCTTGTCGATACTGTCTCAGAATATATATACTTGAGATGTGCGTCCTATGTGTGTTGCAATCAGCTGGCTTTAGCTTTTGGTCCTATAGTATGTTTATATATACATATATGTATATATTATGTGTACCAGGTACTGGGTATGCTGCCTTCTGCGCTCGGGATTACACTTGTAGGTTTATTATAACAAACTTGGCGTAATTCTTTAATAAAGGCTATTTTCCGGCTGGTTTTTTAACCGTTATTAGGTTGAGGGTTCGCATAAGGGTTCTTAATCGCAGGACTGTTGTTGTATTTCCCTTTGCTGTTGTTGTTGTTGCTTGCTTTTAGCTTAACGATCAATTGCATTTATTGGCAGCTGTTGCGGGCACACGAAATTTAAAATAGCCCAATAAAGCATTTTGTGTTGTGTGTACATGTGTGTGTGTCTGTGTGTGTGGACTGCGACGTTGTTGTGTGGCAATCTGTGGTCACTCTAACAATCCAATAAGATGAAAAGCCGAAAAACACTTAAAGGGACCAGGCCTCGTGCCAGGAGCGGAACAGAGCGGGTGCGGGGGGCGCCTCTAAATATGCAAGAGTCGACTCGAGCCGAGCATTTCGTCCATACTTACGACACCCGTGGGAGCAGCCAATAATTTCAAATCGGACACCCGCACACACACACACGCCAACTCACACACAGAATCACACACACTCAAACACACTCATGTACTCCAGTCATGAATCAATGGCACACATACTATGAGTGCTGTATCCTTGTGAACACTCTGAATTCAAGATTTCGTTTTTTACCCGTCACGTAGTTGGCTTATTCCCTCCTCTACTTCTCCCGCACTCTCCCTCTAGATGAAATATGCATGCATGTGCTAGATATGCCTATATGCAGAGTTATATACACTATATATCAAGAAGATTTGGCAACTCTTTTGCTGAGCTAAGGACAAAACAGAGACTAGCATTCGCATTCGTATTCGCTTGAGTACTCGCATGAATCATGGTACCCAAGTGTGATATTATGAATCTTTTTTTCTATAACATTAACTATCATTCGTTCTGAGTACATTTCTGATAAACAACAGAGGATGGGAGAGAGAGGCTGAGATAGAAAGATCAATGAAAGCAAACATTCTTCAGAATTTGTATACAATTTGGCAATAACAAGTTATATAGTTTATAATTAATTATGTTGTAAATCAATGCGTTTCTACGCAAGTGTGAAATGAGTCATTGCAGGCAACGGGTGTCAAATAGACGACTAAGTTAATACCCTGTAAAAAGAAGAAAGTCAAATAGGGAGTGGAAAAGGGAAGAGAGCGAGAAAGTTAGGCAAAGAGGAAAGAATTAAATGTGCGACTGATAAACACCCTGTAAAAAGAGGAAAGTCTTAACGAATGATGAGTGAGTGAGTGAGACGGCAAATCAAAATCAAAAATGAGAGATTTGAAAATATCCTGTAAAGAGCAAATGCCAAATGCAAGTTTGAAATTAAGTTTGAAATATAAAATGAGCGACAGAAAGAGGAACGCAGAGAGAAGTAGGAAAAAGAAGGAAAGGGACAGACAGAAAAGGCTAGAAGTAGGAAAAGGAGGGAAAGGGAGAGAGAGAAAAAGAGAGAGAGAGAGGGAGAGAGCTAGGAAATATCAGAGTGCGAGTAAGACAGCTCTATAAAGCACATTGCAATGCCTGCCAGGCTGTAACTCTGCTGCAATCACTCGCATTAATTGATGCATTCGCTCCAGCCACGCCCCCAGCTGTTGCAGCGCCCTGAACACAGACATATTCAAATGCCAATTATAAATTTCATTGCTGGAAATTAATGTTGTGTTGTTGTTATTGTTTTTTTGGGTGCTGCTTAATCGAAATCGAAATTGTTGAAATTTCACAAAAAGTGCCAAGCGAACGGGGGAATGCAGCTTAAATGATTGTGAATACTCGACTTGGCGCATGAATATCATATGAGTGGTGCAGGCCAAGTGTGTATAAGTGTGCGTGTGTGTGTGTGTGTGTGTGTTGCAACTAGCTGGTGTATGCTCTGTGTGTAATGCGGCGTCTGCGGCTGCTGCCACTGTTGTATTTGCTTGTCGTTACACCTTTTTGTGTTGTTGTAGCTGAAGTTGCTGCTGCTGTTGCTTTGTTGTTGTTGTTGCTTTTTGTGAAAACTGAAGCGAAATAAAATGAAATATTTCAAATGACCACGTCTTGGCTATTTTCCGTTACATTATGGTAAAATATTACTGTGGCGTACGCTCCCAACGGGCGAGTGAGTGTGTTCCTCTATCTGTGTGTGCGTGCGCGTGTGTGTGTGTTGGCCAGGCATTACATGCTCTCGTGTCCAACGGTCCAGTGTACCGTGCAGCGGCCTCTTGTTGGGGAAAGCGTGAAGCGTATAAAGTCATAAGGGTTTATGCATGAATTGATTGCAGCAAGCGGCAGCAACATGAGGCAGCAACACGAGCGGAGCTGAGCTGTGCTGAGCTGAGCTGAGGCAGCAACGAGTCGCCAGTCGCCAGTTGCCATAAAGGCATAAGAATTATACGCTTTGTATAGCATTTCGCTTTAATAATCTATGAAGTGGCCGAGGGCAGTGGCAGTGGCAGCGGCTGTGGCTGCGTCAGTGGCAGTGGCAGCGGGAGCAGCTTCTTGGCCAACTTCGTTTGGCAACCGCAGCTGCGACTTGCCCTATGGCAAACGGGACAACAAGACAACGGGACAGTCGTCTCGCCGAACGGACAGACGGCGGACAGACGTAGCTGGGCAGCTGCATTGACAAGTGAAATATTTGACATAATTAAATTTTGATACAAGTCCATAACTATTAGAGGCATTCCACAACTGAACAACAACTGAGCAGACAGACAGACAGATTTGTTGTCCCTTTTGGGCAAGTGACATTTGTGGAGCATGCCACGTATTGTTCTCAGCACGCAGCACGTAGCACGTAGCGCCCTGACAAGGGGAGAGGACCTGCTGGTGTCCCCCTTGTTGTTGACTTGTCGGAGCATTCCACTTGTCATTAACCTTGTTATTAAAACACTTTTGTTTATGGCCATAACATCTGATGTCCGTTCTGTGGCAGGTTGGTTGGGTGGGGGGAGGGGGTGTGGACAAATAACTTACGTGCCGCTCATTTGTCTCTTGTTGTCCTGCCCGAAACTACTCACAGTGGCAAAAGTATTCACAGTCGTACTCGTGAGTGTCTGTTCAATTGTTTGCTCATGTTCGAACGGAGAAGGGGGAGTGACAAGGAGCTGAAGTGAAAGACAATGGAAAGAGAAGAGCGCGTGTCGTGACACGAACTCGAACCATGAAAAAACAATATAAACTCTATTGAAAATTATTTTAATTAATAATAATAATATAAAATCGATTTATTTCTTTATTTTTCACTATATTTTTGATTTTCTTTTATTAACATTAACTTTTACTTGAATTTTATGGTAGATTCTAAATATACGTTCTTTTTTATGAAAACTTTATAAATTTTCTGTAATAACACATATTTTTATTTAAAGAACTCAAAATTGTTTTTATTTTGACGTCTTAGGCACACACATATCTTCATTTTGCGATGACAATCGTCCAAATTTATTTTTATTTAATGTGGAACTCCAATATATTCTTTTAATTCCATTATTTGTATGAATATGTCTATTGCAAATATTAACTATTATCTTAAATTTGCTGGTAAGTCATTAAGTCACTGCGAGGAATATCGTTAAGTTCTTACATTACCTACTCATAAAGAAACAATATAAAATATAATAAATGCATGTAATAAAAAGGTGTGGACCATATTACTATTATAAACTATACAAGTACGAAACAATGTTCCCTCATCTGTCTCGTCACTCACCCATCTCTAACCACATTTTGGCAGGCCTTAGAATGCTGAACGTAGAACACGAACACGGACTCAGGCATGGACGTGGCTTCTCCTGAGGTCCTTCAATGAGGCTGAGACTGACCCGCGTCCAGTCGGCAGTTGGAAGCCACTGCTGCCACTCGGCGGCCATTTGTTTTCCGGTGATCATCGCAATGTAAGCGAAATGAGTTCCATTTGTTAGCGCCGCAGGCACACGTATTAAACACACTAATTTGCGGCATCGCTTCTGGACATATCAGCAATTTGTTTCGACCAGCTGTCCCCACAGTCAACACACTCACACTCACACACATTCACGGGTAACTGTAAATGCCGACAAGCCCATCCAGTGGTTGATCCGTCGACAATATCTTTCTCGCCTTTCCACACTCGCAATTCGTCAATTTGACAAAAGCCATAAAAAAATGAGGCGAGGGTCGGCAGCGGAAAAAACACTCGTCAAAACAATTTGACGCATGCCACGAACGAGAGAAGCTATCTTGGCAGAGAGCTAACGGTCTCAGAAAAGGCTCTCAAAACGGTACCAGACCTACCCCCTGAGCAGGCACAGCCTCATTCGCTACAAAAAATAATGTTGATTTAATTGATTCATGGACTTTTAATAGCTCAAAGATTGATGATATTTGTAGAAGTTTTAGGAAACAAATTGTTGAGGGTTCGAGTGAGTTAAGTGAGATATAGATTTCACCTGAAATTCGAATTAATAATTTCTGGTTTTCTACATATACAACTGTTTTGATGACAACTCTTTCAACCAATTCGAATGATTAACAAACCCAAATGGAAAACTCTAAGTTACCAATGATATTGTAGCAACCGTTTGCAGATAAATCGTAGAAAACAAGATCTTCAAATCATGAAATGTTCATAATATACAGAAGCTTTTTCAGCTTGATTGCCTGATTACATCCCTTTTCCTCCTAATATATCCGTAATTCGAGTCGACAACAAGATCGACCCACATTCAGGCCAGTGAGTTTGGTCTATCTAGCTATGCATGTTTGTTGTTGGCCGCCAAAACTACACGGATAATGCCTCGTTTTGTCGCCGATCTACAAGCGGCGCAACAACCCGTTGAAACCCGAGACGCCGCACGATCGAAATAAAGAAAAAGCCCAGGAGCTGCGGGGACCCGAACAAATGATTGAGGCACAGCTTCAGGTTTGGGCCAAGTCGTCGCTACCGCAGATGATGATCCCAGTTAAGCGAAGCGAAGCGGCAGATTAGCGTAAACTGAACGAACTTGGAGCAAAAAAAAAAAACTATATCAAAATGAAATTTTGAAAATGAACAGGAACGGAGAAGCACGAGACCTACTGTACTGTGCTACCTGCAGCTGCAGCTACAGCTCTGTAGCAACAGTCTCATTATCCGATTTGATGGACCAGTAGGACTTAAGCATGTCTCGCAACAAAACCGCATTCATGAAGTCGTGCTCGAGGGCAGACCTAAACGACAGCAGCAAAATCAACAGTAACTGACTAAAAGTACTGAGTTCTCTAGGCTAACTAGTGAAATACCCTAACACAACATATAATCTGAATATTATGAATGATAAAATTGATATAGTGGTCGCATTTGTTAAAAGGACAGTAGTAAATTAGAAAGTAAGCGAAATGAAAGAAAAAGATAGGTTTTTTCAACCAAAATAATGGCCACTTGACACTTTACATTGAGATGACCAACTTTGTGCGTTAAAAGATAGTTGAATTAAAAAAATTATACATAAACGTCGCCTTGTAAAACATGTGTTGTCCGTTAAGAGAGTTTACACTTTGGAGGTGTCCGTATAATGTGTTTTTATTTTACCGAAGTGTCCGTTTAGGGAGTTTACATTAATAAAAGCCGAAACAGAGTGCTAGAGCTAAGCGACTCGCTTGGCTTTAAGGCTCTTGAGGCCGATCTAATCTGCGCATGCAACAGCTCCACTTGGACGGTGGTCCCATTTGTTGTCGCCTGCAGCTGGGCTACTACCCAAATCCCCTTCCCCCTACTTCACTGCACTTCCTCACCCCTTTCCCTTTCCATATTCCTGTCTTGGCCAGGTGTAATATGATGCGCCTTTTGATGCCAAATGACAAATCAGATACAAGTCGCGCATCACGAAATGCCTTGACAATTCGCCGAGTACCTTGTAAAGCATACGGCGGGGGTGGGAAGGGGTTAAGGGAGCAATAAAGGGACGGGAGAATAGAGGGGTAGCAGCTACTTAGCAATAAGCCCACGTTGGCTGCATAATAATTTGCTCTCCTTTTTCGGTCTTTAATAATTCCAGTTAACGAAATTGCGTAGAAACTCATTAACGAGCTCAAAGGAGAGCACAAATTGAATTCCCAGCGAGTGTCTGTGTTTCTCTTGGTGTGTCTGTGTGTGTGTGTGTGGGTGTCGAGATGGGTGTGCGTGTGTGCATGTTGTTTATGTAAGAACTGCTTTGGAATTATTTATGAACCCGATGGGAAAAGCTTTTGAATGTGTCGCAATGCCTGCCACGGGGCACGCCTGAATGCCTGACTGGCTGGCTGCCTGAATACCAGAATACCTAATTCCTCCTTTCGCAACCCCCTCCTCTCTGTATAGAGCTCCTGGGGCAGCTCCGCACAAGTGGGAATACATTTTTGGTGCGTCGTGCAATAAACGAAAGTGTTTTCCGATATAAGGAGCGCTTTATCCTATAATGTGGTAATCGCTCGCGTAAAAGGCGACAAATCATTTAAACCCTTTGCCCAGCCCAGCCCAGCCCCCTTGACCGGCTACTTCCCCCACTGAAAGGCCTTATATACGCCTCGGATGTAGCGCAATGTGCACGTTACAAGGGTGACAACAATAACAAGCAACATCAGAGCGTGCCCACCCCGTGCTGAAATATGCATGCACGCGTTAACCCTTTCGGGTATTCGGGCAGTCACTCAGTCAGGGGAGTCAGTCGGGTATAGTCGAGAAGTCCTACCCGGGCCCGTAGGCAGCTAATGCTAATGCCTTGTGCAGTGCTCCCTTTGAAATTGGGCATCATCAGAGCAAGTGGGGGAGTGGGGGAAGTGGCAGTTGCGTCGGATGTGGTATATGGTATATGGCTTATGGTAACTGGTAACTGGTAGCCAGAGGAAAGGGGGCCCAATGCGAATGGGCCATGAATCTTTTCCGCCTCTTGCTTGTGCCAAAACATAAAAGTGAAATTTGTTTTTTATGACATCTTTATTCGGGCTAAATAAATACAAAGTATCATAGTGCCAGGGGACATTCCCTGTCCGTGACCCCTTTCTGTGGAGCACCCTCTCTCTGTCTCTGCCTCCTTTCATATTGATTAGCCAGCCGTTCATGATAAATAGACCATTATGCAGTTATCGTAATTGCGTACACCCGACCTATATGTGTGTGCGTATATGTGTCTGTGTATGTGTGTAAGGGCGTTAGATGCGGCGATTTTTGCCACACTCTCCACTGGCCGCAATAATGTTGCCGACAAATGGCCGCAACTTATCAAAAATGTAAATGCTATCGAATTGATTCCGTCGAGCGCGCACCTTGTGCCCCCCGAGAGTCGTAATAATAATCGCATATCGAGAGAGTGTGTGGAGAAATCGATTGGCTGGCGGGGGATTCTTGAGACGAAAGTGAAACAGCGACAAATTAGCTACAAGGGGGAAGGAGGTTAGGTCTTTCGTTAATTGTTTACCGATATCAGCCAAAAGAGATGCCATTTAATTTTGTTTTAACTTTTAAAAGTCAATTTAAATGTATACAATGACTCACTCGATTAATAATCGATAACATATGCTAATTAATTAATCGAAATACATTTCAAATGTTTAAATTATACAAAACTGTTTTCACTTGTAACAAACAAGTCACTAGAATACGACGTTGTCGTTCATCGATAACAATATATCGATAAAATAAGCATGCACATATTTTGACTAGTTTTGATACACAAATCCGCTATAGTTCTCAGCTGCCGCAACCCTGCTATCACTTATCGGTGCGTGTGTCATCGCCAACCATATAGTTTTTGATCCATTCTCCCCTCCCCTTCCCTGATTCCCTCTCCTTTTGGGGGGAATTGACTCAATTGGCCAGCGAAAAGTGTACGAAAATAAACTGAACAACAGTGACAAGGCAAACAGTGCATGCTGTAAGTATGCCCACACGGCGCGTATAAATATACAGCTACAGTAGCAGATGCAGATACATTCTGTACCTATAGCTAGCTGAAGATACAATATCTCTCTAATGGCATTGCTGGTCGGGCTGCGTGTTTATGAATTCTCGATTAATCAACGCGCGACTTTCATTTGCTGCGCGCTGCTGCTGAGTTTGTGATGACAGGATCTGACAGGATGAAAGATTGTGGCGTGCAAAGAGACGAATAGAACCAGAAGGTGCAGGGGGTGGGGCAAAGGGGCGTTGTTTAACGTTTCGACAATTTCATTTACTGTAATTTGCATGTTGTACAAAGGTCGTGAAATAAATAGGGACAACAAATCAGGACGCGTCATGTAAATTTTCAATTTCAAATTGTATCTTTACCGCCCTCTGGTAATTGAGTCAGTTCGTAACTGGTGGCAGGGGCTGAGGAGTGCCAAGGGGACACGCCCGAACATGTCGTCGAGACTGAGAAGACCAAGAGAAGTGCCGTCGCACCGTGCAGTCCCATGTGAGCAGTGAAGTTTTTTAATCAAGCCGCCTGTCAAGTGTTTGCAAAACAAATACCGCGCTTATCCATCAATCAAAACACGCAATATGGCAGCAGAGGGTAGAGGACAGAAGACAAAGGGCAGAGCGGGGGGCAACGTGACTTTCCACAACTGAGCGAGCGACCAAGAGAAAAAGGAAGAGAGGTGAGGGAGAGTGGTAAACCAGCTGGAACGGAGCGGAACAATAAAGCGACACTGTCAAAGCATTTGCATGCACACGACACTCGCCCACTGCCCCCCGCCCCCCCGACACGGCACTTCATGCCACACGAGTGTGGGCGACTGTCAAGCGTTGCTCGTGTGCCTGGGTGTGTGTGTGTGAGTGTGTTTAATTGCAGCTAATCAAGCTGTTAACTTTGTTTGACTATTAACCAGAGGCGAGAGCAACTTGTCGCCTGACTTCAGGAGAGCCTTTAGCAAGAGGAACAGGCAGAGAAGACAAATAGACAGACAAAGCAGACAGAGCAGACGGAAATACAGAGCAGGCAGAGGAGACGGACAGACAATGCAGACGGCTCAGACAGACAGACGGAGCAGACAGAAAGACAGACAATCATAGCATACAGAGCAGATGGATAGATCAAGCAGGCAGAGGAGACGGACAGACAGAGCAGATGGAGCGGACATGCAGACAAAGCAGACAGACAGAACAGATAGAGGAGAAAGAGCAGACAAACAGAGAGAAAGAGCAGACGTGGCAGACAAACAGATTTGACAAACAGAGCAGACGAATTCGACTATCATAGCAGCCAGACTGGGCAGACAAAGCAGAAGGAGCATAAAAACTGATAGGCAGAGCAGACAGATACAGCAGACAAACAATCATCAAATTATTCTTTTCATACCCTTACAGAGGAAAAATTTATTTTAGACCAAAGTTTGCAACATACTGTAGGAGACGTCTGGCACACTATAACTTTATATTGTATGCATAATTCGAATCGGATTAACAACAGAGAAGTTCGTCAGTTTTGCGGTATTTCACTTGCGAAATTCTCTATTTGTTACTTTAATATTTCCTCTTCCTCCCTTTCCGTACTTTCTATTCCAGAGTCAAGTGCGTCTGTCGACCTTACTTTGCTTAGGTTTTTAATGAACTGCCTGACATAAAAAAGTAGCGCCAAGGCCGCAGCGGGTGCCAGCCTTGGGAAGGCAGTGTCAGCTGACGAGGGCAGCCGACACTCTTTCACAGTAAGCGACGAAGAGCTTCACAAATTAATCCAAAACCCTCGAGGGGGAGGCAATAGAAAGAGAAAGGCAGAGAGAGAGCAGGAGGAGGGTAGCAGCTTTTTGCATTCGTACTTGTCGAGTGTATTGAAAATTGATGAAATTGATTCTTAAACGTTTGAAGAATGATGCGAACTTGACTTCAGCGTGCCGGAACCCCCATTCCCCTTTCCCCAAGCCTGAGCAACCCTCGATGAGGAGGTTTTGTGGGAGGTGGGGAACAACACATTAAACAGCAGTTGCTGGTGTAAAACATGAACACACACACAACAACAAAAACAACAACAGGCGAAAAAAATGTAAATGCCATTGTAAAAATGTGTAGCAAAAAAAAAGCCACACACACACACTCGCACACACACACGGGAGAAGGGATACTGTGATGCGATGTGGCAACACTTGCCGTAACCATTACCGTTACAGTCACCGTTAGCATTACAGGCTATAGACACATGTAACATGCTGTATGTGGCACACATATTGGCAAAACAATAAGCTCAGCTCAGCTCAGATCGACCACACACGGTACGGCACGGCAGCAACCCCCTTCGCTGTTAAATATGCACAGCACAGAGGCGTGGTAGAACAGGGGCGGGCAGGGAGAGAACAGATATGAGTACAGATGTCGAGAGTTTTAAATTGCATTAACTCATTTAATGATGTTCAAATTGAAGCTGACAAATAATGGGACCGTAGTAATATGTCAGCTGGTGGCGCCGCCCTCCTTTTCCCTCCTCCCCATCACCCCTTTAAAATCTCACGCCACTTTGTGACACCAGCAATAAAGCCCAGTACCAGTCAGGGAAAACGGGAGGTAGAGGGAAGGGGCCTTTTGCCTGGGCATCACTTTAAATTACTGCTGTCAAAGCGACATTGTAGCTGTGTGTGCGTGTGTGAGCAAAGGGGGACGGCGTCAACTCGTGCCGTGGCCCAACTATTTGTCATGTCTGTCACACTCTCGTACATCTTTGTCAACACTATTTAGAAGTTTAATAAATTTTCACTCTGCTGAAACACGCCAGTCAAATATTTAATATCCACGCGCTGCCACGTCAGCGCCAGCTTTTCAACTAGCTAGCAGTCCCCCCTATCACCTCCCCACCACCTTCTCCAGGAAAGATTCTTCCCCTGCCATGTTCATCCCTCCTTGGACCATGCTATGGAGGGGGTACGTAAACCCGTTTCGTTTTAAGTCAAAGTGATATTGATTGCAAGGAAGCTAACAAATTTTTGGTATGCTTTAATTAATTATTGAAATTTTAATTTAAGAATTTTGGTCGATTTAATTATAAAGAAACTCGTGGTATATATGCGACTATTTATAATAATCATCACTAAATCACTAAATCACTAATCACTAAAACAATGTTTTTTTTTTTTAAATATTGTCGTCAGTGCTTGATAAAATATTAAATAGAACACCAGGTTTTATTAAAATACATCACACTTTTGAATAAATGAACGTTGAATTCTTTTATAATTCACGAGACAAACAATATTTTACCTTTCTGTAGGATTACTTAATAATTTTGAATAACAGGTACATAATTTAATAAGTATATAATAATAATATAATTTTACAATATATTCTTTAAATATGATGTATGCATATCTATGAATATCCGATATCCCTTCATGGATCTATAAAAAATATTTATAAATCTTATATAAATGTCAATATCTTGATAAATTGAAACATTTAAAAATTAAAATTAAATCAAATTCCAGGAAAATAAAACTTTTAACGTTGCACCTATATATGATATTCGACTTCCCATTTCATACTTTTATCAATCAAAACATAATTAAAAACCACAAAATCTGTTTGCAATTGGAATCGAGGGGGCACGTGCCGCTCTTGCATGCGCTCCGGTTATAGTTTGGTATTCCGCAGTGATCTAAAAATAATGTCCAGCGTTAAGTATTCGAAGTAGTTCGTGACTAAAGCTGAACCGCCAATTCTCGATATGGATTAATCCGATGCCCATGTAAGAGAAGAGTCACGCGCCGTAGTGCTCGATTCGACGAAACAATGGGCAGAGATCGGAATGGCATATGGCAAATCGGCAGACGATGCGAGGCGACCCACTTGCTTGGGTCCAGTTTAATCGATAAAAAGAGACCACCATGCTAGGGGGCCACAGCACTATATATATACGTGTATGTGGAATCTGAAACGAAGACCGAGAGAGGAAGCGGGAATGATTTTTCCGGCTATGAACTTCTCGGATTCTGGGCGAGAACTGTTCCGACTAAAGATGTGTGTGTTTCACGGATTGTAAAACTGTGAACCGCACGCAGTTCTGATTGACCATATACAGGGCTATATACGTAGAATGGGGAGGGGGTGGAGTATATTTATTTATTTAAGCAGTTGGTGCAGGCAAAACTCCGCAATTGGTGGTCCCCATGAATACTTTCGAGTATTCGAGTATTCGTAGTCAAAACTGCAGCACATGTACCACAAATATAGCTAGGATCGCGTGAATGGCAGGAGGAGTAGGGGAGCAGGGATGAGGCGGGATGAGGAGAGGAATGGAGGGGTGTTGTGAAAACGACGAGTCTAAAATCGGGGAATGCGACTAATGGAAAAATTCATATTAAATCGATTATATTGACAAGGGGAGGTGCATGGCACATGCCGTACCGCAACCGCAACCAGCTACCCACACCCGCCACCACACTGCCCCCTCCCTAATCCCCCGCTCCGCTGCCTGCTGTCGCCAGCGTTGTCAAGAGGGCCAAAAATAAGCGTTTATAAAAAAAGAGAAAGGAAAATAATGAAAATTCCATTACGAAAGTCGAGAGAGAGAGAGAGTCAAATCATAAATTTGTAAGTTATTAACAAGAACAAATACGTTGTCAAATGGGGTAATGAATTATCACAGACGTGGCGACACTCTCACTTCTCACATCGGGGGTAAAAGCCTCCCCCCTGCCCTTCTAAGTTGTCTGTCACGCAAATCGCTGAAAAGCCATTTGACAACTAATTTTTCGAGGTGCCAACGACAACACCTTGCACTGTCACAATCACGTGACACCACCCCCTCACCTACTCCACCCCTTCATGCCTACACGTCTTGCCCCCTCCCCCACACCTTTCCACACTCCCAGCCCGGTTGCCAACGAGACACACATCGCCTCGCACTCGCAATAGCCGAAACGCACCGCAATCTAATTGCTGTTGGCAGCATCCGCGGTTCTTTAATTGAAGACATCAACACTAGCTAAAAATACGATATGCGTACGTGCGTGTGTGTGTGCGTTTGTGTGTGCGTGCGTGTGTGTGCGCGTAATCGATGAAGGGCGAAATGAGCAATGGGAGCAATGGGAAGCAAGCAGCGAGGAGGAGTTTCGGCAGGCATCGCGAGAAGGTGCCGAGGAGCAACTTGAACTGCACTGCGATTGGTGATGTGCTCGTGACAATCGTGAGAGTGAGAGATGATAAGTCTTCAAATTAAATATTCTGTTTGGGAAGCTTGTTTAAGGAGAAATGTTTCACATTCACAATGAGATGCTAATGAACCTCTAGTGGAACCTTACGGTACTGTCAGGTAATATGTTTGATAACTTTGGTATCATAGATTGAAATAGAAGGTAGTTTTAAAGGATTCCCAAATGATATGAAAACACGGATAATGATGATACTGGAATAAAGGCAAAGCTTTTCGATAAGGTTACAGTATTAGCAGAGACCTCAACCGACCAAAGATCTAGCTTTTAATAATGTAAGAAAACAATAAACAAATAAATATTTAAATGGACTCATTCTTGATCAATAAGGTATTATAGTGTATATTTTTAAGCCATAACAGATTCCCTCACGTGTCACGCGGCCATCGCTGGCTCGTGCTCGTCCACGGGTCTCTTAAAATGCGCACACTGTGCTGCAGGCGCATAAGGAAATGTGTGGCACTGGCATGCTGCGGTGTTGTGTACTGTGGTGTAATGCCATAAACTGTTATTTGATGTGGGTTTGTGTGTGAGCTACTCGCAGCACGGTGCTGAGCGCAGTTCCGCAGTGGCAAGCACACTCTGCCCATGCACCTCCCCCTCTCGAATTGAAGAGTTGCGATCGCAGTTCCCCTACAACGACGTGGCAGGCAAGGCAGGTGATCCGATAGTCGACTCTGGCTGCACTTGTTCGGAATCGATCGAAACGGAACTGACGACGACATCGACAGCGACAGCGACGACGACAGCGACATGACGCATGGAGACTGGAGACAGAAGACAGAAGACTGGGGACGGCAGACTGTAGACTGCAGACTAGAAATGCGACTGGTATTTGTTTTCTTTGTTTGCGATGTGTTTACATCGCGGGCGACAATAGTTTACATTTGCTGCCATCTAAAAATTAAAAGGTGACAAATCATAACAACACACGGTGGCAGCAAGGGGGAGGAAGCGAGAAGGGGAAGGAAAGGAAAGGGAGTAGGAGAGGGGGAGGGCTCCAAATGGTTTGCATAGAAAGACAAGGGCAATACCCCCGAACGATCACTTGAAAATGCAAGCGAAGGAGGCAGCCAGATAGAGAGAGAAAGACAGAGACGAGAGAGAGAGAGCTGATTATCCGGAAGCCCGAATGAATATTCAATGAATAATTGGAACTGCCATCGTCACGAATTAGTCATCTTCTGCACCCGGCTAGATATTTTTATAGATAGATATCTTTATGGCAATTGTGACAATTCTTGGAAAGCTTTATAGCGAATTTGTAGAGTGAAATGTGAATTGTGAATATGATAATAAGTTACGAGCTCGGTTACAATGTATAATTATTCTTACAATATATTTATATTAAAATATATAATATATATCAATGTAGCACAGTTGCTGTTGTTGTTGTTCTCAGCTTGTTATTGTCATGGCTCGCTACATGTCTTCCTTTAATCGAGATACTTGACTTCGTAGGTTTGCTGGGCCAGAGGGAGAGGAAGTTGCCAAGAAGGGGCTGTGCTTGTAGGGAGCATGCCTCAGTCTCGATAATCGCTGCATAATAAATGGCATCACTGTCCCATGCGAAAGATCATTATCGCCATAAAACTACCACTAAACGTCACTTCTTTTAAGATCAAAGTGTTGTTTGCGCGATTTAAGTATGCGCGCACGCATCTTCAATTAAAGGCATATGCTGAATGCGATCTGCAGATTTGCCCCTGCTCAAGCCGAAGCTGAAGATGGAGCTGGAGCAGAAGCTGAAGCTGAAGAAGATCGAGCTGAGAGTTGCAACTGTGGCTGCAGCACAATTTCCAGTTTGACATCTTGCGAGATCTGATGAAGTCAGCGAAAGATCGTGAGCGAGACAGAGAGAGAAAGAGGAAGAGAGAGAGAAAGAGGGGGGAGTAGAGGAAGCTGCACTTTGGGACCACCAGACTCGCTGGGGACCGTGAAAAGATTTTGGCGGCGCTGACGACAAATTAATTTGGCAAGCAGTCAACTCATTGGGCAAACAATGGAAAGGACCGAGACGGAGAAGGAGATCTTTGCCTGTAGCCAGTTCCTGAGAGCTTTGGTGTACTCGCATTGTCCGCGTATGTGTTATCTTAATATTGTCATTGTCACAAATTTGCAAAAAGTTACGCTAATGGATTACACGATTTTCGCATTATCGCTTTGTTACCGCGCCGATCGCAATCGCATGCGATCGCAGCCTACAACAGCCCAGCTGAAGAGAGTCTTTGCTCTCTCGCTCACGCTTCCGTTCTCGCTCTCTCTCTCTCTCTCTCTCTTTGTGGCCCTGTGGCAGGCGGTAGCTGACTGGCATTGTATGTAAAACTACTGGCAAAGCACTGCGCGACCGCCAACATATCGAGTCGGCTCCTCGATACGTGCCGAAAGCCAGATTAAGGGGCAAACTTTACAAGCAGGAAACGCTGCTGCCGACTCCAGCAACAGCTACAGCAACAGCAACAGCTACAGCATCTGCATCTGCCATCGCGGCGTACTCGTTTCGGCTTTCAAAGTGCCCACGAGCATTATGCCAGACACTTTGTCTTTGACAGCGAGCACAGTCCACAGTCCAGCATGCTCAGGCCGAGGGCCAGTCCCAGTCCCGGTCCCAGTGCCAGACCCTGTTGGACTTGGCTCTCTGTTGAGCCGGCACAGGGCAGCCCGTTTATCCAGAGCGAAGATGCTCTTATCAGTTGCGGCGAACACAGCACGTTCCATTGTCGCTTCTCTTCGCTAGTCGATCTAATCTGCAGCGATGCAGATCCTTTCTCCTAGCCGGCTTCAAGTGTCATACAAGCTGCGACTTTACTCAGCTTAATGGCGGTTCGCACTGGAATCTATCTAAACAATTGGCTAAAAGGCCAACTAAAATGCGATACCCTTTAGGTCTGTGCATGTTTCTATGGGGTGTTTGCATTTAAGAGGGGTGGGGAAGGGTCTTTATGATGATATACTATTCTATATATACTATTTAAGCAATGAGCATCAAAGCATCTGCTTATCATGTAATATGGTGTTATTCAACGCATGCAGCCAATTTTCGGGGTAATATTCGGAGTACTACCAAAAAGACTAAGTATATTTAAAATACAGATATAATTCAAACTCAGCGTAATAAAGTAAAGTTCGTTGTAATTATCGGTATATTTGGAGTGACATTCAGAGAATTATTTGGAGCAACATACGGAGTAAAATTTTTAACAATATTGGGAGAAATACTTAAAACATTATTCGGAGTAAATTAAAATTGGCATACAATTCGTTGTAACAATCGGGCTAATATAAAACACTCGCCAAAAACTCATTCCATTTCTCATGAAAGTGTCTAGTGGGTTTTCGGAGTAAGTTCAATAGGTAATGAAATCAATTTTTGGGCATAAATTTAAAATCGAATTCTTCAGAGTGCACTTAAAGGGCAAACCCAGAGGGGGATGTTCTCCCCATTCCGCCGTAAAATTATCCTAACTAAATTATGCGTGGAGAGCCTTTACAGGGTATGCATAAGTGAAGCACTCCGCGCCATCATACACTATGTATGTGTTTGTGTGCGTCTGCTCGGGACATATGGAGCCTGCATATTTTGGGTAACTTGTTGTCAAATATTGCCGTTTTATGCTAATCATGTGGTATGAGAAATCACGAGAAAGGGTTTAATGTACCGACTCACTAGCTGTGAAGGGGAAGGGTTGCTCAAGCATTGCAAGGAGGTTAGGGGAAGTAACTTGCTCTAACTGTGCTGCTAATCGGTTAAAAGCCAATTGAAAGGCAGTGAAATGAATCAATTGGCGGTTGGGGCAAACTGTTTAGGATGATTAAATTTGTAATAGAAATGATTTTACATAGGCCTTTGTAGGTATTCACAACTCCCCACCTCCCCTTCCTCCACGTGGTACACTTGGATGCCCATTGATGTATGAAACGTAGTACTTTAATGTCAGACAGCAAGAAAGAGTGAGAAGAAAACGGAATGAGAGAAAAGGGAAAAAACCTAGGAAAAACGAAGGGAAAAATCATTCGCATAAAAAGCAAATTTGCAATGGATCAGAGAAGGAGTGGGAAGCGGAGGGGGGGGGGATTGGAAGACATACCAGTAATCAAGTGTATATGTACATACGGGGGATGCTCCTGGTCCTTGACAGCTGCCCCTCTTCCCCTCCTCAGTCGACACTCCCCTCGACAAATAAGCATTCAAAAGAGGAGGTCTGTTGTACATTTGTTTCTTTTTTGTGGTCAAATACTTCGGCATGTAAATGTTAATTCATTGATTTTTATAATGCCCGCACGTCAAAGGGGATAATGCTGCCCCAAACTCGCGCTCCCCCACTACATTCTCTCTCTCCGGACGAGGGCTTGTCGCATTCGTTCCTGGATTTAGCTGTGTCGAGGGGTTTGCCTCACTGTGCAAACAGACCAAACCAGAAACCAAACAAGCCAAGCAACAGCAGCAGCAACAGCATCAAAACGAGTAGCCAAAGACAGTTAAGGCGGACGACGGAAGGAGTGCACCAGTCATGAAGGGAGGGAGAAGGAAGGAGGGTTGAGTGTGGAGGCGCTGAACATGGTGAAGAGAGTATTTGGCTTTGATGTTGCTTACATTTCATCACTGAAGTCGTTGTCAATAAAAGCAAGTTAATGGGTAAACACCCCAAACGCAGTTCGCTCTTGGCCTTCCACCTCCCCCTTCTCCCTTTCCCTTTGCCTACCACGTACACCCGCACACCCATTCCCAGTCCAAAATGGGGGGTCGCAGCGGGCCACAAAACTAAAAACATAACTTCTGGCTAGAAAAACATTGTTTGCGCGGTCTGCCCAGTCAAATATTTGTGGCCCGAGCATTTGCTTTTCCTGACTCGGAAAATCCCGAAAAACCCCACTTCCCCCTCTCCGTCTCACTGCCCAACTCCCCACCCGCCTCTCAAACAGTTACAATTGCCAGATTCGAGTTAAGCGACAAATAAATAAGTAGAAAATAAAATATTTGCATATGAAATGCGAAACCAGAGAGAGGCCAAATTCAGATTCAGTGTGATCTAATTTGGGGTAGAGCAACTGGAATGAACTTGAGTAATGGAAGAATAATTACTGAATTTAAAATAAACTGATTAATGGAGCGTAAATTTCTCTATAAGTAAGTTTCTGCTATAATTGAAACAATTACCGAATACAGCATAGCTTCCATAGCTTCAATAGTACTTGAAATGCAAGAGAAACTCTAACGAAAACTTATCATAATTGTCAAACTACCTCAGCATATTGTATTATAATGAATATATCTGTACATATATGTTATATTTAGCATGTTCGAGACCTCAAAAGGTGAACAACATGTGCGAACTGAGATCGGGAATTGTGGGTTGAGATTCTGAGGGAAACTTTTGGGCCAACAAGGAAGTTTTGTGCTGAATCGCTGTTTGCACGCAATTTGCATAAATCTTGCAGGACTTTAATGTGTGATATATGTATTTACTGAGGCCCAAGCGAGGTCCCCAACACGGTTTCAACCACCCTCTCCCCCTCGCTCAGCTGCGGCACATCAAATTTTGCAGCTGGCATCAATCACTTAGGTTAAATTAAGGCATCGTCTGCCAAGTGATGGAAAGAGAGAGAGTGGGAGAGGAAAGGAGGCCGAGCTGCCGCAATTATTTAGCCGACGGTTAGCGGCTCGTCCGTGCCATGCCGATGACATATGCCACGAACCCGGGGCGCGACCCCCAAGGACCCCGTTTGGCCGGGGCCAATCAGCTGAGACAAAGTCGAAGTTCAAGTTGCACATCGAGTGCGAGTTGAAGTTAAAGTTGGACTTACAGTTGAACTGCGTATTACACACACACACACGCACACTGGCACACGGGCGTGTGTTGTGTTTGCGGTTGGGTTGTGGCAGAACCCGAGGCCTTTTCATCATGCACCGTTTACCGCCCTCGCACCCCACCTGCCCCAGTTGCAAGGCAGCGGTGACCTTACCGCGACCTGCCAGTCGACCACACACACACACAGACACACACACCCGCACTCACCTGCTCACACACACTTGCACTGGCTTGCAGGCAGGGGCAGCTGGAAGCTTAATGAAGCTTGTGTAATTGATTTTATGTTTGTTAAAAACGGCAGAAAAAGAAGCCGCGTCGGAGCACTCGACCCTGCCCCCCTTGCCCCGTGCCTCATGCCCCTGTCCCTGGCCCTCTGCTCGCCTGGACTCGATTCGACTGACCGTTCGACGATTCGGCTCGATTGCGCCTCGATATTCCTCGATGGCATTCGATTTCAATTGAATCGCGCAAAGGGGGCAACAAAAAAACTAATTTTGCTGGCCCGCAGCAAGCAAAGTGCATAAAGTGGCCGGCAAAACAGGAAAAAACACAACTCGAGTTGAGGCAGAGGCAGAGGCAGAGAAGGAGAAGGGGCAGCACCACCAAACGGTGCCCACTTTGATGGGTTCATTTTCCATTCCAACTGCGTTCGCTCTGAAGTTGCAGTTGGAGTTGGAAGCAGAAGTAGACGGAGTTGGGGTTGCCATCGGGATTGGGATTGTGATGCTGTATGCTGTGGTGTGGAGGGGAAAGGGGGGGAGTAATGTGGGGTGTCTATTACAAGCTCCCAGCTGACTGCAGCCCTTTCTTTCGCTCGCTCTATGGCAGGCCCAATTAGCACTTATCCCAAAACAGCGCATTGTAGTTGTGCGTGTCTCATGTTTGTGTTGACACAACACACACTCGCACACACATACACACACACAGGCAGAAGCTGCAAGAAACAGAGAGAAAAATCCTTAAAGTGCCGCGGTGCACGTCAATTGGGAAAATCCGAAAAGAGACATCCACAAAACGAAACCGACATTCACATTATCATTATCAGAGTGTTTACTTTGGCATCGATGCTGCATCTCAGGCCAGATCTCTGGATCGCGATGTGTTAATTGCACTTGGCGATGTTTTCCTTGAAAAGTGATCCTTTTCGGCAGTTCCCGATGCATTCGGGGACTACTGCACCGCGCACTACGCACCACGCACCGCACCCGCGATAACGATATATTGCCTGGATATGGTATGTGTTATGGCCGTACGGCCTCTCTGGGCCCATGTATAATATCACACAGATTAAACAACATTGCCGACACGCACGACCTTGGGTCCAATGCAAACACAGTCCTAACACACTATCACACACACGCACGCACACACAGCGAGAGATCACTAAAATCACACCGAGCCGAGAACGAGCCTCGTACTGTTGTCGGTCTGTGTCGCATGTTTGTAAACTGAAATTCGGTAGCATGTTTTCACAACATGTCGCCCAATTTACCCTTTCACGGTTTCTCTGCCTCTTCTTCTTCCATTTACCATATCTATTTCCCTGTTTATTATGCTTGTAACTGCATTTCCCTCTCGCTCTCTCTCTCTCCCTGTCACTCTGCCTGTTGCGTGTAGAAATGGAAATGGATTTTGTAGTTCTCCGTTGGGTTGTGCTATATAATTAGCATCGTTTGATCGACGTCTGTCACAGGGCAGAGACCCTTTTTGAGAGTCAAATGTCGGCAAAGGAATCTTCTATGACTATCCCAAAGAACTGAGCTCCAAAAGGAAATGGAATTTGACAACTGAAAACACTTTACAATAATTCAATCTGCATTACAAACATATATATTCGTGATCTAACTCAAATCGAACTTAATTTAGAACCAACTGTAATTCAGTTTTATTTACAAGGCTTAAACCGAATGCAAAAACCCCTGTGCCTTATATATTGTCTTAGTCTTATCTCCTGTCGTGCCACCTCATTAGATCACACAATTTTGATCAGACTCGAACCGGTTTTGCGGGCTTGATCTTCTTGTGTCACACTTCTGGAACCCTTTTGCCTCTGACCTGCATTTAAGGCACTTATCTCTCTCCTCCGGTAGCTGCCTCGGCACCCCCGACTGGGTCGGTTGAGATCAGTCGATCTTGTGACTATCTGTCTGTGTTTGGGAGTGTGTGTGTGTTTATGGAACTGCTAATTATGAAAGAGAAATGAGAGACAGTCCGACAGGCTGTTCCTTGAACCGGTTCCTAGGAATCAACGACGGATTACTGCTGAATTCGATAAAGTTAACTATGACGAAATTGGGAAATAAAACCAAGAGTAGTAGCTACTGTAATTATCGGAAACTGAGCTGCACAGCAAACTAAAGAATACATGAGACAAACTGTTGAATAAATTTTATAAAATAAGCTGTAACAGAATCGATGTATATGTTGCATTTATTATGGCAAATGTACAGCACACAATTAAATATAATTTAATAATATTTAAAATTCTTTAACGTCGCTTCTGATTTAAAATAGAAAAGTTTGATTTGGTAAAGTGTTGAAATAACTGCATAAAGTCGAGAATCAGTGGAGAATATTATGGCAAATAATGAAATCAAATTTAAAGTCACCATAATTTTAATGTTTAAGCTGAGAGAAATCAATATGAGCTTGAAACTCACTTTTCATCGTGTAGCATATCTTTTATATTCACATGTGTTACATTCCATTCATATACCGATACTCATTACAAAACATAATTATTTCGCATATTTCATGTTTTATTTTTAATCTCAACATTCTGCGGGCTGCAACTTCAATTTCGCTGTTTAACCAATTAAAATAATATTTGAAATGAAGTAATTTAATAAAGTACACATTGCCTTTGACTAGCCCCCCTCCCCTCCCCCCACTCCAGCCCCCTTCCCCGACACGGCCAACAGGTCTGGCGCAGTGGGAAGAGCAAAAGTCATGCGTGCGCTGGATGGATGCGAATCGGAAGAGGAACAGGCTCAACCACGGGCAACGGCATTGGGATATGAGTAATGGCAAGGAGTGCGAGCACAGAGAGAGAGGGGAGAGTGTTGTAGAGGACATGGGGGGAGAGGGGCCGTTATTGTTACCCTTACGCACATGCAGAGTGGGAAAAGAGCTGGAAGGGATTGCGGTGTGCCGATGTGCTGCCTGCAATTTGCGCAATGTAATTTAATTAATGACAACAACAACAGGAGGAGGGATACAAAATATGCAAATCGTTTGTATTTTGTGTCGTGCGACTGAGACTGGCCAAGGCTGCAGCAGGAGCAGCATCAGCGGCAGCAACTTTAGCTGGAGCTGGAGCTGGAGCTGTGGTTGGGTGTCGCACACCCAACACCTACAGAGACAGTTGCAAGGGGCGCAGGCTGGACAGAGAGGGGCTGGGGGCAACCTGTCGCCGCTGATGCTGCCGTTGTTGCTGCTGTCCACTTGACCAGTTGTCCGGATTGGCTGCAACTGCCATTGGTTGATGCTGCTGTTGTTGTTGATTATGTTGTTGACAACAGGCGTTACGCATTTTACGTATATTACGTAAATATTTATATAATGCAGCAGGTAAATTTACACACACTCACACACACATACGCACACACCATAATGCATATGCACACACGCCCACGGCCATTCGCAGCCAGAGCGTGCAGGACGAGGAGGAGCATCATGAGAAGGAGAAGGAGCAGCAGGAACAGTTGAACAACGGCAGCATAACTGGACAGCAGGACAGCAGGACGTGCAGACTGCAGTGCGGCACTGTGGCACTGTAGTGGCACCGTGGGACCGCGGGACAGTGGGACAGGCCTTGTTTAAATGCTTGTTTGCAAAATATTTATTTTGGCCCGGGCTGGCGAGCAAATACATTGAGGCATTTAAGTAATTACAGCACTTAATTTTTCATATTGATTTTGCAAATTTATTAAAACTTAATCAATTGTTTAATCACACGGGCAGCGCGCAGGTGTCAACAGGTGTAAACGGAAGCAGAAAGCCGCCGGATGGATCCCTACACAGGAAACAGCTGCAAGGAAGGCAAGGCTTTGTGGAAGTAAAATATGCATATAATATAGATTATAGATACAGATAATATAATTAAATAATATTAAGATGATATTATTTTATAAAATAGTATGACGAGTAGATACTGTATTGATATACAGCAGACATTTATGGCAAGTACCAAAGCTTTAGTCAAGTGTTCTTCACCTGCAGGCCCACTTAAAATATTTTTTAGTTTTCTTTGGTGTTTTTTATGCGATTGTCATGAAATTTATAGAAACCATTTGGTAACTGTATTTTTTATACACACTTAATATACTAGCTTTAAAATATCGATTCAAAATTCCAATTCACGGTTATGAAAAAGGCCGTTGCTAACTTTGAAAACTAACTATACCTGTGTAGCATAAAAAGACATAATGACAGCAAGTTTGGTTGCC
Organism: Zaprionus africanus; assembly: GCA_018151435.1. Classification (NCBI taxonomy): domain Eukaryota; kingdom Metazoa; phylum Arthropoda; class Insecta; order Diptera; family Drosophilidae; genus Zaprionus; species Zaprionus africanus. The sequence goes on from JAECXB010000096.1 coordinate 2,170,628, forward strand.
ATAGCTCCTGTAGTTCCTGAGTTTAAGCTGTTCATACAAACAGACAAACGAATATATAAGTTCAAGTTTTCTTTATTGATCTTGCTGACAATACTTGCACTAACTGAAGTTCTCGGCTGTATTCATACTCGTATTCATAATCATATTCACGAAATTTCAATTGTGATTACCATAGTTGACGAACAGTAGTTGGATTGCTTTAATGACCTTGATACGATGGCAACATTTATGGAGCTAAGCCCATTAGAAGTGCTTAAAGTCAAAGGTTCAATTGTTTATGCAGATTGCCAAATGAGCTTGGGGTGAAGTCGCAGCTGAAGTCGAAGCAGTCCCAGCCTCAGTTTTCAGTTTTTTTCTCTTGTCCAAAAAGTTGTTCGTTTACTTTTGGCCAAATACACAAGCACAACACACACGCACACTAGCACACACGGAGTCACACTCACCTGTGCCTGCTTCATGTTCCCATGAAATGTAAATTAAAATGTCGAATTAATTGCCCAAGTACAAGATGCCAGCGGGGCAGAGGGGGGCGAAATCAAGGGATGGAGATGGAGACGAGGCCGGTCGCTTCTTGGTATTCTCTCAGCCTCCGTTCCGACACGAGCAACTAACGAGATTCAATCAGCGAGCACTTTACCAGCAATTTCTATGTCATTAAAATTAAGTATATTTACTTACTCGGAATCGAAGTTGTCTCATGTCTTTCCACTGTTCACTGTTTGTTCTCTGTTCTCTGTTCTCTCGCTGCCGTAGATGTAGCTGTCGTTTATGTCGTTGCTGAGGTTGCCAGAGTTGCCGCAACTACTGCCCCTGGGGGACACAACTGACAATTACCCAAATCTGAATGCATTTTATGATGATTACAGTTCGAGAAATGTGATGCTGCATTCGAAATGATTTCAAGACAAGCCATCTAATCAGTTTAGTCTATCGAAGCCAACAAACATAACCTCATTTCAGCCACTCCCCCTCCACACTCTCCCCTTGTAGAGTACCCTTTCTGTCGACAAACCGGATTTGTGCAAGTGTTGACAAACAGCGCAATTAACAATTTGTTATTCGACCTATCGCACATCTATGCCGGCACCTAATCATATACCAAGCGTATTATTTGTAGGTACTATCGCCTGTATTACAGTCATTTTCATGTCGGAAAGGTTGTTCGATTGCATTTCCCGTAGAATTTCGTCATTGAACACCTCAGCGATTGCATGATTGCAATTTGTAGAGCTCAGTGTTGTTTCGATTATATAATAATGTGTATTCTTTGCAAGACAATCGAATATTAATCGAAGCCCGATAGTTTCTGAAATTGTTCTCAGTATCAAGATACATATAGATAGTTTTGAGGAATTTGAACTGAGAAGTTACTCAAAAGAATATATACTTACATTTAGTATTGAGGTACTTCCTATAAATGGAAGATATTATTTATATAATTTAAATAATATATATATTAAAGAAATCTTTCATTAATAAGTCCTACAACAAGCGTACAGAGAGTGCTGCTATTACTTTACAAATGAACCTAATTTCATACAATTCTTTCGAAATATCATCATTATTTGACTGCATATGTTGATTATGAATTTGATTTCTAGCCAAGCGCTGTCATACTCATCCCCTTCTTTCCCTTTCCCCCTATTCCCCTTTGATCCTTGCGAATAACAGCAAACAAGTTGCCTTTTCTGTAGATGTCAAACGGCTGTCAAGTGCCACAGAACTGGACATTGTACCGCAATGACAGCGCACTGTATCTGCAACTGTAGCCTTGTCGGTGTCTCTATGTTGTTGTACATCTGTATTTCTATCTGTATCTACTGTATGTATCTGTATCTATGCACGCGCGCGTATCTTTTGCCAAATGCGCTGACGGTGTGTGGCCAAAACGAGCAAAAATTGTGCAAAACAGTTGATCCTATTTCAAACGTCAAGTTAACGCGACGAGGCACGTCGCTGTATGTCTCTGCACGTCTCTGCCTGCCCTGCTACCACTCCGACCCCAAGCTCTGACTCCTTCTCCGCCTCCGTCTTCGTCTCCAACTCACTTGACTGTCACATCTCAATAACCCTCGAGTGGTTTTCAATTGTCTCCAAAAATAAACGCATTTGCATCCCCCCAGCGATGAAACAGACACACACTCACACAGACACACACACGCACACACACAGTCGAAGCTGGGCAAATTTCAATCCCATTTGAAATGTTAATTTTTAACGCTTTGTAAATTTTTCTAATATTTCATAAGGCCACAAAAAATGATGATGAAGAAGAAGCGAGACGAGACGAGACGAGGCGAAACCTTTTCCGTCGACTGTCGCTTCCGTCGCATCGCAACCACTCGAATACAAAAGTCACCCACTTGCTGGGGTATCCCCTCCCTGCCTCTCGCCCCTGCCCGCCCCTTCACTCGTGACATCATCCAATTCAGAAAACTTAAAAGTAAATAGATCCCCAGAGAGACGAGAGACAACGAGACAACGAGAGCGTTGCCATTTCATGCCTTCCTCGCTGTCGTCTTTGTCGTTGTGGTTGTCGCTGTGTGCTTGCCATGTGTGTGTGTGCCATGTTTGTGTGGTATATGTGTGTGTCTCGTGTGTGTGTGTGTCTCAAGTGACAACGCTGCCAAGGATCATCTCATAATGTGGCAAGCATTTAGCTGTCTCGCCAGACTAACTGACGGATTGTTCTCTCTTTCTCGCTCTCGCATCCTTTGCCTCCACATTCCAGCCTGGGTCTCTCCCCTCTTTCCCCTCTTTCCCCCGTCTCTGGCCCACTTGACATTTTCGCAATCTTCACGCATTCATGTCAATTTTGCGGTTTCGGTTTCGGTTTCACGCAACTCCATTTGAAAATTCAGATTCGGATAAGGAATTTGATGCTATTCTATTCACTCCTGTGTCTGTCTAATTAGCCCCCATTCCCCTCCCTGCTCCACACACTCTTTTCTTGCGGGAGATAGAGTACACGCCCCTCTCTGCCCAGTCCAGTCAAGTATACACTACCATCTCAAGTACTCAATCGAGCCTTGAACTTTCCATAGATAGTATGAGTATTCCCACAACAATACGATATTAAAGTAAACTAATTGGTTTAATTAAGGGGCGGGAAATAATTCAAGTTGTATTGGAACAATTGTAGTAGGTGTTATACCGACTTCAGTAAAAAACATGACCAACTTTGAGATATCTTACAATATATAGCATAAATATCTAAGAGTATCTTCTGGCAATAAAATTAAAAAAATTAAAATTAGGTCTCTGTATCGGTCCTCTCTCTCTTCTTCTAGCACCTTCTTCTCTATTCTCCTCATTCACAGTGCATGTTGTGGGATAATTTTCGGACAAACAATGCACAATGTATCGTAAAGACCATCGTTATTATGTTCAGAATGCCATCATTAATCGATCCCTGTGCAGTTTTGAGAAGCTGTAAAATACCAACTGAAAAATCCGAATTTCCACTTGAAAAAAAGAACCGTTTCCTCCCGAATTCCCCGTTTAGAAATGACAAGTCATGCGTTGATTAATATTTCTTAAGTTTTTCGCTTGATTTTTTATTTTTCAAGAGCTATAGGTCAGGAGTGGGGGTTGCGGGGGTTAGGGTTGAGGGACAGTTATAGAATACACGATTTCATAGGGAGCAAATAACATTTTGACTATAAAACATGCACGGACATGCCTTAGAAGGGGGAGGGATCATGGGGTCATGGGGGAATTAACAGACGAGATATGTTGTTTTATATATATATTCATATATATTCATATTCATTGTAGTATTTTAGAGTTAGTTACAAGTACAAATACAAATACAGTTATTGGCTATGAAAAAAAATTGCTGATGCACTTAACAATTACATAATAATAATATATACTATACGTATGTGTGTGTATGTGTGTGTGTGTGTGTGTTTGTGTGTGTGTGAGTGTGTAGGATGTTATTAGATTAGTTTTGCTTGTTTTATTCATTTCTAATTTACGAATACTTCGTTGTACGTCGCGAGCAGCGACAGAGAGAGGGAGTGAGAGAGAGAGAGAGTGAGAGGGAGAAGTGAAGAGAACGGCGGAGCGAGTGGCGAGTCTTCATCTCTCCATGCCTTCCTCTTTTGCTCTCTCCCACTCTCACCGTCTCTTTCTCTCTCTATCTCTCCTTCTCTGCACTTGCACTGAGGAACGGATTGAATACTTTACACTTAGATGTCGCATTATACTAGGATTAAACATATTTCTCTCTCACTCTCCCTCTCTCTCTATCTCTTTCTCTCGAAAAAAAAAACATTAGTTGTACGTCCACAAAAAAAAAAAAAACTGATATATATAACACAAGTACGAGTAGAAAAGCTAGTGTTCCGGCATTACAATAAGATCAAGTTCAAGATCAGATTCAACTGCTCCTTCTCCATCTTCTCCTTCTTCTTCTCCATTTTATCTTTCTTTTTCTCTTTCTTCTTCTTCCTCATATGCCATTTCATGGCTGCGCTGCTTCTCGTGAGGATTAGACTGAGATGGCTGCATTGGTGGGCGGCATTTCGCTGTACTGCGACTGCGACTGCGACGTCGTTGGCGCCGTTGGCGGCGCCTTTAAGTTGCCCGCTCCGCTGCCGTTGTGGCTGCCACTGCTGCTCAGCAGCATGGAGCGATATACCTCAGAGAGTAGATTCCATGGCGCCACAGCAGCAGCAGCGGCGGCAGCAGCAGAGGCGGAGGCGGAGACGGACGGTGACGGGGACTGCGAATGCGACTGCGAGGCCGATTGCGTTGACTGAGCAGCGGCAGCAGCAGCGGCGGCAAACATTTGCGTCTGCAGCAGATCCATGCCAAAGAGCAGCGCAGGCGGCGAGGCGGGAGCGAAGGGGGCGTGGCCCAGGGCAGCGGGCAAAGTGGGGCTGCTCAGGTGGTGGCTGCCATGGACGGCGCTGGCATTGACGTTGGCATTGGGCGCGTTGGGGGAGCCGCTGATCAGTTGCTTGGACAAATCGTGCGCACGCTCTTCCAGCTCATCCACCTCTCCTGGCTGCTCCATGACCCTGCCCAGCTCGCTGCCAGTGTCGCTGTCCAGATCAAGTTCCATTTTGATGGCCGTCGTGGCAGCGCTGGAGGATTCGTGCGAGACACTGGAGGCGCCACTGCTGGAGTTGTGGCGACGTCGTTTGCCAAGCAGACGCTCCATGGAGAATCCGCTGCCGCCGCAGGGACTGGGCGAACGCTTCGAGCGACGACGCTCCTCCGACTGCAGTTCACGCTCTGCTGGCAGCGCTGCTCCCGATGCTGCAGGTGGTGCTGGTGCTGGCGCGGATTCCCGTCGCTTGTGCAGACTGAAGTCAAGGGGTTGCTCTGTGCGTTCCTCCTCCTCCTCGTCGCAGCTGATCTGACTATTGTTGCTCGTCAGGCTCAAGCTGCAGTGTAGCTCCGCATCCGCATCGGCCTCCGCATCGACCTCCGCATCCGCTTCCACCTCCGCATCGCTGTGGCAATCCTGACTAGCTGGACTTGAGCTGTTCGCGTGCATGTCGACATACACATAGACACCATCGTCCTCGCCATCCGCATCTCCTTCCGCATCTGCATCCCCATCCGCATCCAGCTCAGCGTGGGCATCCGCAAAGAGACGCTCGTGCTGGGCGCGACTTGTGAGCAGGCTGAGATTATGCAATCCCGACTGCCCGCCGAACATGGCGTGGGCAGCAGCTGCCGCCGGCCCGTAGCCCACAGCAGCGTGATGTGGATGATGAGGATGATGTGGATGGTGGGCGTGATGCGGCGGCGGTGGTGGTGGCAGCAGACCGGGGAAAGCAGCAGCAGCAGCTGCCGCAGCTGGGAACACGGGAAACTGTTGAGCTGTGCGTCCATCGTGAGGCGATATCTTGCGGCGAATGTGTGGCGAATGTAGCTTGGGATTCGGATTGGCGCTGTGACGATTCCTTGAGCGACGCGAACTGAACACCATGTTGCATCCGTCCACGGTGCACTTGTGCATCTCACGCAGATGCACGGCTGAGAAGTGGATCTTGAGGGCGCCCTTGTCGCAGAAGGTCTTGAAGCAAATGGAGCACTGGACGCGCTTCTTGCCCGTCGCCGGATTGATGAACTGCCCGGCCAAGTTGATTGGCGGCGATCCCCAGCGCTTTGGCTTCGTGCTTGAGTTGGAAGCGGAGCTAGAGTTTGACACGGAGATGGAGACGGTGGTGCCCGGCGAACTTGCCGGCGATTTGGTGGCGCCCATGTGTGAATGCGGATGTGGTGCTGGTACGTGCGGATGTGTATGCGGATGTCCAAGCAGATAAGCAGATGACATGAAGGGATTCATAATGTGCTCCATTGTGTGTGTGTGTGTGTGTGCGTTGTTTGTAGTTTGAAGAATGCTGCAAGAAGAAAAATAAAGAAAAGAAAATTTGAGATTAGAAAAGTTGTCAAAGATACCAAAAAAAAAATGTATTTCAGACTGTTTTCGGATAAAATTCTTGTGGAATATACAAAAGTATCTTTAAGATACAAAAGTATCTATAAAATACATAAGTATCTATAAGATAAAAAAGTATCCATAAGATACAAAAGTGACTTAACCGGCCTGAAGTATTTATAATGCACAAAATTCCCTTAAAAACTTGAGGCATCGAACTAAGTGTAAGTCAGAATTGTACCTACAAGATACATAAGTATCTATGAGCTGCCAAAGTATCTGATACTCAGAAATGAGCTGCTGCTGCCGTCGGCAAGTCGAGAAAACAACTTGGCCGCATTTTCTCTCAACAGTCACTGAAAGAAAGGAAATCGCGAAAAGGGAGAAGGGAAGAAGAAGGAAGGAGGAAAGAAAAGGGAGGTGGAAGAAGGGAGGCGGGAAGTGGGAACAGGGAAGTGGCAACTGGCGAGTCGAGATTCGATTCCAAAGTGCGGAGGATGTCAATCAAAAGCTCAGCAGAGTCACTCGGTCAATCGAGGCAGGCGAAAAGGGGCTGGGACAGGGACAGGGGCAAGCGCAGGGGGAGAGGTCAAGGCGGCAGCACACAGAAACGAGGCAAATCCTAATCAGAATCTAATGAGGGGGACAAACGGCAAGGGGGCGATAGGGGAAAGGGAAGGGGAGTGGCAGTTGCTGTGACAGCTGCAAAAAGTTGCGCAACTTTTGTGCGACTTTTGTGTGTTATCATCGATGGTGACTTGGTTTAACTGACCTCCCCGTCCCCTCCTGCCCCGTTCCCACTCTTTCCCTCACCCCTGCCAACTAGACCACTCCTCCCCTCTCGAGAGTCCGCCCCGTGGCATATGTATGACAGGCAGCGGGCCATGGCAATTCGCGATTTCAAAATATTTGCTGCGCAATTAAACTGTGGGGACACTGCTGACGCACAGTGGAACAAATTGTGCTTGAAAGTGACACGAATTTTTAATTTGATCTATTTAGTGTTTATACTCCAAGTAGCTTCAATCTGAAGATCTTTATAAAATGAACAAACTGCCCCAAACAATTTCCATTGAAAATTTCGTCAAATTTCTCGATAAACAACAAAATGCAAGTTGAATTTCGCACCACTGTCTCCCGAAAGGTGCTTGGGGGAAGGGAAGGGGGAAGGGGAGTGTGCTACTTGTATCTTACATGTCACAATTATCTACGAACTGAATTCGACTGGCCCGAGACAACAAGAACAACAACAACGAGAGAAAAAAGTGTTCGCCTGCCGCCGCCTTTGCTCATTTGCCTGGCCAAAAAAATCTTTTACAGCTTTTTCGGGTCCCCCATTAAAACCGCAAAGAGCGAGAGGGGGGGAGAGAGAGAGAGAGGCAGAGAGCGACTACATGCGGTGATCGGCAGCTAGTCCAAGTAACTTTTTTTATTGTTGTTGTTGTTGTTGCTACTGTGGTAATTGTGAATGACGAGCGCGCTGAGGTGACTTGAAATTGATGGCCGAAAAGGCACACTAAACAGGGGCGTGGGGCATTGAGGGAGGGGAGGGAAGGGCAAGAGGGGCAGCATAGCTGACCACACGATGGGGACAATTGTTAACACGACGCTGGGCAACGCGGCAACTACACGATCATCATCATCATCATCATCTTGTTCGCCTTGTTCATCATCATCTTCTTGTTCATCATCTTCGTGTTGACTTTGGGTGCCGACTATCGCTTGGAATCAATCTTAAATGCCCCCGACATAAGCACTAAGACACACACTCACAAGCACTGCCGCACACATGCAGCAATGTCTGTCACACACAATCTCTAATCTGTCCCACTGTACTTCATCCAAAAACATGTCGCAAATGTTTAGTTTTCTTCGTGTACTTGAAATATATGATGAACATGGAATATAGATGGATATAGAAGGCAGATCAATGAGTTGAGGAACAAGCTAAATTGTTTTTCCCAAAGCAAAAATACATATCAACTTCCTTATATAGAATATTTTTAAATGTTCAACGAACGTCTTTTCCAATTTTGCTGCATATAAATATATAAAATACAGGTTATATTTCTAATTTGTTGAATGAATGTGACATTTTGAATGGTGTTTTGTAATAATGCAATTGCCTTATTGTATTTAACAATTCTATATAAGATCTGCTTGATATTGATAGTTATTGAGCTCAAGTACGGTGTACATCGATCAATATTTTTATAGCTTTTAAAGAAATTTAATAATTTTGATTAGATATCATGCAAAAAAGGAACAACTTAAGCAAATTTCAAGCTCTTTAGCCTAAACTTGATAGATCTGTGCATATCGTATATATCATATATGTGACTGATCTAGTCCACTGTGCTAGTGTGGCTGGCACAGTGGGACAAGTCTCTGCGGGATTTAATCGCAGGTTCAGGCGATTTTAATGGGGCAACTCATTAGAAACGATGCTAACAGGTTTGTCAGACTGCCAGTGTGTGTGTGTGTGTGTGCGTGGTGTACATGAGGTAATTATTTTTGTCAAACGTTAAACAACAACAAAAACCAATCACAAGTTATGATGGCCAGTTTTTGTTGTCTTCTACTCTTCTACTCGAAAGTCACAAAATTGGTGAGAGAGAGGGAGAGATGTGGGGGAAGAGAGACAGAGATAGCAAGACATAAAGCTGATGCTCATCATTGATGGAGTTGGATATGTTCGGGGCCTGTCACCCCCTCTCGCTTGCACACTAGCACTGCTCTGTCTCTTTGCCGACGGCAAAGTGCAGGATTTCAAAAATCCATAAAATATATTTTAAAATTCCTTTTTTCTACTTACAATTCTCGTTTTGTTTTTGAAGTTGTATTTCACTTTGTTGTTCTCGCTGTTGTTGTGCTTGTTGTTGTTTTTTTTCAACAATTTTTTTTGTTTTTTGTATATTTTCTGTTTTTTATCACCAAAAAATTTCAATTTGTTGCACATAATTTGTTGTTGCTGTTTTTCGCTTACAGTTTTTGTTTTGTTGTTCTATTTGTTTTGTAAATGTTGAGCAGAATGTTTTGAATTTTACACGTTATTCTTTTTCGAACGCGACGGCACACGGTGCAGGCGACGTGCACGTTCAAGTCTCACGCAGCAAACTGCGCGCAGAGAGACAAACGACAGCGCGGTTACTGTTGTTATTGTTGTCGACAGCGACGGCGACGGCAACGGCAACGGCGGGGTGACTGTGACAGTGACTGGGACTGTGACTGTGACTGACTGTTACTGTGACTGTTACTGTGCGAGCGAAGGCAGCAGCAAAGCAGTGGCAGAGGCAGAGGCAGCGGACAGCGGAGGCAGCAGAAGAGATCCACTCCTTCGAAAGTCGTGGGTGACACTGATTGTCGTGCGGCTGCGAGCAGAAAAAATGTAACGACGACGACGACGACAAATGCGACAGCAGCGACAGCGACAGCAGCGACACACAGAGCAGCGCAGCGCAGCACAGAGACAGCAGCAGCAATAGCAGCAGCAGTGGCGCAGCAGAGGCACACAGACAAACGACGACGACGAGCAACGACGAGTGACGACGAGCGACGCACACGAACACGAGCACGAAGAGGCTAACGAAGCAGACGCACACGCACACGCAGCAGCGACGGCGACTGCGGCAGCGACAGCGGCTGCGGGGTGGGTGACACTTTGTGCTCACGGAGAGAGAGACAGAAAGAGAGAGCGAGAAAAAAGAAGAGAGCGGACAAGTTCACCTGAAGCGCAGCAGCAGCCAACGAGCGAGTTTGTATGTGCGTGTGTATGTGTGTGAGAGCGCTATTGAAATTGGCCTGCAGTTGTATGTGTGAGTGTAGGTGTAGTGTGTGTGTGCTGCCTTTGCTGCTTGTTTAGGCTGTGTCACATTGTCGTCGTTGGGTCATCACACATACACACATGCAGCAACGCTCACACACATACACACACAGGCACTGGCAACTGGAGTGCGACAGCGCAAGCCAGGCAACTGTAGCTCTCTCTCTCTCTCTCTGTCTCTCTCACTGCAAATGGACTGTCGGCAAAGCAGTGCACAGACACACACGAAGAGAACAACGTTGTGGCCCTCTCTTTGCTCTCTTTACACGTGTTGTGTGTGTGGGTGTGTGTGCACATTTATATTGATTGCATTTGCAATAAGTCGTCTAACGGTAGCTGGCCACATTTAAGGCTCACCCCCCTCTACCTTCTCCCCCACCTTCCCGTCTTCCCCCATTCCCCAACCCCTTCTCCACTACCTTTGCCTGTTAGCGTGGGCGTACACACACACACGCACATGGTCAATGCTTATAGGGAAAAAATAATTCGTGGGACAACGACAACGGCGACAGCGACGCCAACGACAACGTCGACCACGATGCGGGGCGGCGCTGCTGGCCTGTGGACTGCGCTGTGCGTGCGAGCAGGGCCAGGCGACAATTTCGGGCTATTGCCGGCTCGCTCGCACGTTGTCGTCTGAGTGGACCGAGAGTGGTTGACATGCGACGTATTTGTGTGTTTGCTGACCGAGCACACACACACACACGCACACAGAAAGACAGCGCGAGAGAGAGTGAATAAGTGAGTGAGTGAGAGAGAGAGAGAGCGTGCAAGTGAGCGCGGGAGAGTGAGCAGAGCAAAAGGTGCGTGAGCAAACTCGTGCAGGTGTATGTGTGTGAGTAAGTGTGTGTGTGTCTGTGTGTGTGTGTCATACACAGTGTCATTTGCTCGCCAACCAAAGAGCGCCGCCAGTGCGCTCTCGCTCTCAGGGGGCCACAGCTATATGTGTGTGTATGTGTGTTCGTGAGTGTATGTGTGTGTGCGCGAGAGTGTCGTCCCATTAGCCAGTCCAGAGCGTGTGACAGAGCTGAAACGAGTTGGCCCCAACATTTGTTCGAATGAAATGGCAATGGCCAAGCTGACATCGACGTCGACAGCGACAGAGGCAGCGCTGCCTGCCTGTGCTGCCGTCGTTTTGTCTTCGTCTCATTATGGGGCTTCTCTCTTGTTATTGTTGTTGTTGTCGTTGTCGCCTTCTTTTTTTGCTGATTCTTTTTAGAATTTTTGTCATTTGATGTCTTGTCCACTGTGCTGAGGCGACGCCAACGACGACGACAACGACGTCGACGACGATAGCTATGGCAACAGCAGCAGCAGCGACGGCAACAGCGACGGCGACTGCGACAGCGGCTGCGAGAGCCTGAGAGTGTCTGTCCGTCTCTTTTTAGTAAACACCAATGAATGGCCCGACCGTGCCACTGTGTGTGTGTGAGTGTCTCTCTCCCTGTTTGTGTGTGTGTGTCGTCTCTCTATGTGTGCGTGTGTGTGTGTGTGAGCACACCTCTTGTTGCTTTGCTTTACTGGCTATGCGATTGCGCCACAAATTCTGTGTGTGTGTCTTTGTGCATGTGTCTGTGTGTGTGTGTGTCACACGAAACGACACTTTAACATGGGGGCGATTTTTCCTGTCTCCCTGCACCAATAGTAATCGAGCACAGCTCGAGCAACTCTGGTGACAAAGGCCGCACCCGACTGCGACGTCGTCGTTGTCGTTGTCGTCGTCGTCTCCGACCCCCAACCACAGTTACAGCAGCAGTAGCAGCAGCAGCAGAGCACGAAGCAGCATTTGCTGCTCCTTCGACCTCAGCTTCCTCGTCCTCATGCTCTTCATCTGCCGCTTCTTCTGCATTTGATTTGCTTTCATTTCTTTTTTCTTGGGGCATGTACTATATAGCAGCTCTATATGCATATATATGTGGGTGTGAGTGTGTGTGGGTGTGTGTTGGGAGTGAGATCTGCAGGCAATGTCCCTTAGCAAGCTGCATTAACATGCACGATATGTACAGGTATATATAGCATATATAGCATGCAGTGTGACCTTATACAGATGTAGATACAATATATATCTATATATAGTATATACACCATGTGGCTCTGCTTATGTAATCAATCGAGACTTTATTCAGCTGTCCAGCAGCTCAAGGACTCCGACTCCAACTCGAGCTCGAACTCAGACTTGGCCTCGCCTCACCCGCGCTAATTGGCAACAAAGTTAGGAAACAGAACACAAAAACAACAACTACGAAAAGCACTTGCAACATCTTGAGGCACTTGCAACTTAAAGATCTATTCAAATTCGCATTCACAACGAAAGCAAACTTTAATTTCATCTTGGTAGAACACAAACTTGCCACACACAATAAGATTGTATTATATTATAGGTTCATTTCGAAAATTCCCCCTCGTAATCCCCATACAGAATAACGTAGACAAGCACTACTCAACATTTCTTCACACATTTATTTTTGTACTTTCAGCTCTGTATACAGAAACTTTAAGAATATTATACGAAAATACTTCAGAGTCCACTACGAAAAGGGAACTGAAGAGAGATAAAACGATAGTTTTACTCTGTAAAATCTCAGATTATCCGAATAAGAAATATCATGAAATGTATATGTATAAATCGATAGTATATGGAAATATACAATAGTAAAATCTAAATAAGAAACATCTTGGTAAACGTGAAAAATAATACTTCATATGCTCCCGTACAATATACTCGTAAATAGTACTATGGTTATTTATACACTCTATAAACTGTATGGTAGCATATCATATACCATACTATATGATATCCACCGATTCTATGTCATATATCTTCTTTATTCGAAATATTTACACTACCTTGAAAATAATATAAATTACTATATATTATAATACCATGCTGCTTCACATACTCTTTCTGGTGTATTATACCATAGTACCTTACCACACCATATATCACATTATTCTAAGTACCCTCACTACCTTGAGTATAACACAACACTATCCTATTCTCATTCCATCTGCCCTTAGCAAATCATATTCTGTTTTCGTTTATAGATATTTTATAGCACAAAAAAACTATAAAAATCATGTTCGATTTATGGGCAAATCGCACAGAATGAAATCATTATGACATTCCAGAGCGAGAGAGAGAGAAAAAGAAAGAGAGATCTATTAAAATACCAAAAATATATGCAAAATAAAAACAAATGGAATATTTTCTAAATTTTACGATCGATGCAAATTCATTATTTAACTATAATATTACGGAGCTTTTCAGTAACTAAAAGTGGATGTGTTTACACCTTAACTTTAGCCATAATATATATAATATTTTATGCTGGGATTCATACATATATTACTCTAAATCATTTATAATATTTATCAATCTCGAAAAAAATAAAACCCGAATTCGCTTTGGTCCCGGGGACTTGACTTTACTTTGGTGGGATGAGAACAATCAAAAGGTCGTCTAGTGAATCAGAATGTTACGATCCCGAGTGCACTCACTCAATGGAGGTGACTATTATTATCATCATCGTCATCAGGAGGGTGTTAGGGGGACAAATGGAATTGTCTGCTCTCTTTCTATTGCCAGTCAACACTTTCCTTTCGATTCCTTTCACTTCATTTGGGGTTTATATGCCCCACACCCCCTCTCTCTCTCTCTTTTTCTCTTACTCTCTCTCATTGTCTTTCTCTCTCTGCTTTCATTAATCAAAAATTGCCTTTATTCAGCTCGAAGATAAATAATTGCTATCTTATTATGCCGATTGTCGTTGCTGTCGCCGCCGCCGTCGTCTGTCGTCCCACTGTACCCCCTCCCTCCTGTCTCCCTGTCTTACTGTCTCAGTGTGCCCTGCGCCGTGTCCAAGTTCTTTATAAACCCGGCACGGCGCCCTTTGTGAAGGCTGCACGAATCGAAATCGAAATCGATCAATCATTTTTCACACTTGGCCCGAGAGAGCGCGTCAAGTGAGTGAGGCACACACACACTCACTCACACGCACACACACACACATGTCCCCCTAGTTGGGCCATGAAATCAGTGCGCAACCGACTTCGCGTCCAAGTCGGGGCTCTCCAGCCTCTCGGATCGTACTTGACTTTCGTGTCAATAAATCGTTTCAGTTCAGTTTTTAAAAATACAATTTACGCCGACACAAATGATATTAAAAATCCATTAATAATCTCAAAGTCCGCATCGATTACGTCTGATTCTTTTGCGCTCGCCCAGCCTCGCCTGACTTCGACTCGGGCTCGGGCTCCGGCCTAGAGACGACGGCGACAAAAGGCCATGGGAAGCCGCCTCAGAGAGCAAGTCGGAGTCGGCATCGGCAACGGGTCCCGGGGCAGACAAAGGCGTCACAACATCTCACATTTAATTACATTTTCAGATCACTCGCTCTGGCCATAAAGAATCCGTCCGGCACGCCCACTTCGCAGCCCGCTATACTGTTTATTTATGATATTTCAACTAAGATAATCCACACGATTCTTTCAATTTAAAAATAATACGAAACCAACATTAATGAAATAGAAATATATCATGAAATAAACGAAATAGTTTGCTAAAGATTGGGTACATTTTGGAAGTTTTATAAAACATTTGTACTTTATCATAGAAAAAAAAAACACCAAACAGTTATGGTATGAGCTATATCTGTGCTATATCGTATGTTAATGAATATGGATGCACTTATAATATAGAAATGATCAAATTGTCTCATTAACCTCTTTCATTTATTTATCTCGAGCCAAGATAATCTGAAATATAAAATATATATAAGAAATACTAACTGGGAATTGGTTTAGATGCCTTTAATCTATTGAAACACCATGTAGGGGAAAAATGTAATATCTGTGTATATTTATAACTGCTAATAAAGAAAACTTAAAAAAGAAATATTAATATAAACCTTATGGCATGCGAACTAAGTTGAATCATTATTCCAGTAGTTGTTACCAGCTTTAAAATGAAAAAACTATATTACTCTTACAATAAAATATAATATTCATATTTCATCTTTATTTACAGCTATACCTTTTTAGAATATTCCAATTTATACCTAGCTACAAATTCATATTTATGTACATCGTTATTAAATCAATTGCTTTAATCACAGAAAATAGGAATCTATTTTTAACTTTAGTTCGGATGCATTTTAAATTCATTTGTTAATCAAATCAACCAATTAATATTTAGATAGCACCGTTATTGTATTAGTTGCTTAAATCCAACAACTTTAATGTATCCATTAGTTTTTATCCACTTCAAATAACGTTCGTCTACTCTACAAGACTTTGATTTAAATCTGTTGCATCGATTCTCGTGGCATCAGATATGATTCCAACAACGGGTACAGTTGCTTAAAGTCGCACCCGAAAGTTGTTAAAGAGTAAAGCTTGAGGAGCGGCAATTGCTGCATCAATGTCAAGCTCAGCTGACGAGACTAAGGTTATAATCCAAAATGGAAGAGATTTGTTTACACGCATGCTGAGCTCGGCACAGCCCAGGCTGAGTCTGGGTACAGCCGGGTCTGGGACCGGGTCGAGTGGGTGGTTGGGTGCTTGGATGCTACGTAGATGGGAGAGCAAAAGCCGCATGCATTGGTCGCTGGGTCACGCGCACGCAAGAATGGATATGGATATGAATAATGGCCGTTAGTATGAGTACACTCACTCACACACACACGCACACACTCGTACATACTGTGGTGATGGTGGTGCAATTATCGCTCGCAGCGCCCTTCAAAAATTTCTCAATGAATGCGTGAAATCTGCGCGAGACCGGGTTGAGGTTGAGGTTGAGGCGGTTCGCGTTCGGTTATTGCACAATTCGCGTACTCCCAGGTAGAGAATGTGTGCCTGCGTATGTGTGCTGGTCTGTCTGTGTGTGTGTGAGTGTGTGTATCTGCTGCTAGTTTCCATTGTTATTGCCCGCGCTCTACACTGCCTTCACCCCCTTGGCCCGCGTTCAGTTGAGTTCAGCTCGGGCTCGTCTGGCGCGTCTGGTTGCCATGAATATGGCACATAATGTGCCCAATAATTAAGTGAAAGGGTTACAATGGCTTCATGAGAACTTTGCTAACCGGGTGATAAAATTTGCCCGAAAAGGGTTTTCTAACATGTCGTCTGAATTCCATAATGGCCGCCGTCGTCGTCGACATCGTCATCGTCATCGTCGTCGTCGTCGCCTTTGCTGCCTCATAAAAATTGCCAGCTATGTTTATTACACCATAGCAGGACTCGTCTCGGACTTGCAGGATTGTCAGGACAACCGTGTTGCGAGAGTTCAATGAAGGATGCCGCACACCGCCGCCGGGAGGATTCCCCGTGTTGTGTTGAGGGGCAGGACGCTAGGCGAACCGAAGGCGAAGACGAACTCAATTAAGCAAGCTCAATAAAAACGCGCGCGAGTACAATAAAAGAGACAGAGAAAGAGATAAAGAGTGCAAAAACGTGATATGATAATGCATTGTGCACTCTACAGGTACTTAGCTGTACCGCGAGAGGTATCTTAATTATCCCATATAATCGGCGGCGAAGCTCAATGAACTGTCCACAAAAAGGGTTTATAGGTCTGCACTTTCTTAATGAATTATATGCTAAAGAGCACCTTCTTGAAATATAGATGGATGGCGTATAAAATGAGATATATTTACTATATGTATGTATGTAGTATAGCTATAAACATAAGATACATACGTAAGAATAGCTATGAGTGAAAAGAAACAGATGTATTGACACAGTTTTCCATAAACACTGGATAATAATAGATGAAAGACAAACTCGGGTAGATTAAAAACAACAGATATATATATCATCTATTTGGGCTGAAAAATACAAATTAAAGTTTAAGAGCTCATTTTATTTTTATTTTTTAACTATCATAAATGTCGAAAGATAAAAATATCTTACTGAGAAGCATGAGTAACTATCCAATAGATAGATGGATAAGTTAAAAAAGGTGTTCACAGTCATTTGATGATAATATATACACGATTTTGACACCCAGTTCACACTCAACATACACTATCAAAAAAGTTAAGTGACGTTTTCTGAATCGTATGCACTTTCCCGAAGAATTACTCATCTATCTTCATATTAAGGGGGTAATCGATAAGCGATAAAGAGAGACAGAATGAGCCGCAGATTATCTAGAAGAAACCCCACTTAAGTGAAATTCAATTAAACAATTTAAGCTACCAAATAGTGGAACCATATAGGGGAAGGGCCCATAGAATTGATCCATTTAAGCGAAAGATACCACACTAATTCTCCAACTCACTTTTTCTTTCGCTCGACCAGTTCTCTTGTGGGTGGGCTGTCATTGTTCGGCTGTGTGCGGAAATGGAAATGGGATCTCGGGCACTGAGACTGTGCCACATATTCCGCTGGTACATCTGCAATCACAACATATTGGACCACATTGAATAACCGAATGGCGAATGGCGAATAGAGAAAGGCGCGCACAATGCGCTCGTCCACAAATAATAAGCAGACCCAGTAACAGATACAGATACACATACAGAAACAGATACGAATAGAGATGATGCTGGAGATACCTTCATATAGTTTTCAATACAAAATATGATTATTATTGTCCATTGTTGTTGCTGCGCCAGTTGCCATTGTCCGTCGCGAGCCTCGTCTGCCTCTGTCAGTTGTAATTATGGCGTAATTGCGCATTGTTACCAGTGCTAATCCTTGAGAGCATTATCTTTGCACTCTCGATCTTGATCTCGATCTTCATCTTTGGTTTTGTAACCAAAGATGCCGCATCTAAGCCAGAGACCACACCCAATCATCACCAGATATTCCAACTATGATTCGCATTTATGTTCTAACTATACAGGGAAAAACTAAAAATATGAAAATATGAACTTCGACATGAGCTACTATTTGAATCCTCTTCTTGAGTTATAGATGGATGGTATATAGAATGAGAATGAAATATATGTATATACCTACTATACTATAAACATTATATATACACACAAATTTCTATGAGTGAATTGAATGAATGGGTAAATTTTATATGAGACACTTTACATTCATTTATTGGCTCTTGCAGGCATTCGAGTCCCGATTTAACTAAGTTAACTTTATCTACTGTTTAAGCTGGTACCAGGAAAGGGAGACAAAAAGTGAAATTGAGAAAATGAGGGAGAGAGAGAGAAAGAGATATAACAATAAAAAAATAGAGAAAGCTGATTCTAATAAGGCTGCTAAACTCTTTATTTTGGCTGGCGATTACAAGAGTTATAGAGTTGTCTTTTTATAAAAAAAATTGGCTACAGAAACACACATTGTACATATGTAATATATACATATATACATATTTATATACATTTTAGTCCTTATAAATACTACTACAAATGCAGTTGAGCTTATCACTTTTATATCTGTTTAAAGCTTGCTAACAAGTTGAAAAAAAGAAGAATATTTTCCACTGAGAACCTTCTAGAAACTTGGCGGCAGTCAAGTATGATATTATCATTTTAAACATTGTAACAGTCTCCTTGGATCAATAGTAGTTTGGTTCTACTGTTGATTGTGGCACTTAGCGAGGCTTGACTGTGGCTTTTACTCACGACAAGTGCGCTTCAGAGGCTGACTCGACTGACTCGACTCGACCCGACCTATCTCGACTATCTCTCGACTACCCCAATCGAAAGCAACCTGGCGAATTCTTCGCATATCACAGCGTCCTTCATTTTGTACACACACACATAGAGGGAGACATGAGTGTGCAGATGTGCGAGCACATGCTCTGGACTGGGTTAACATCCGCGTGTGTTTGTGTGCCACCACTTCAGTTCACCCCTAAAAATACAAAACGTTCATCTTGTGGTTCTCATCTGCGCTAAGGGGAAGCAGGAGCAGGAGCAGCAGCGGGCGCGGGATTTGGTTGTGCATCCATGTCGCGGTGCATAATTAAAAACTGTAAACCACACAATTAATCCCTGGATAGTAGCACAGACACAACGACAGCAGCAACAACAACAACTGGAACAGCAACACGTAGTAGATCCAGAGCACATGAAACCGAGGGTTGTTCCCTCATTAGAGACCGACGATTTTTGCGCAATTCAGTCATATATACCATATACTGAATGTATGTGTGTGTGAGTGTGTATCTGTAGCCATAGCTAGATAATGGTCCATCTAATGCCGTTCTCGCAACCAGAGTTGGGGGTGTGTAACCTCTAATGTCTTCTAATAGTTCCGACCGACCTTCCCAGCAATTATTTTACCCGCTCTCTCGCGCTGCTCTCTCCCTCTCGCTTATACGTGCAGGCCATGAAGAAACCTACCCCAAATAATGCATAATTATTACTACTTGATGTGTGGTATGAGACTCTCCCCCTGCACCCCGCTCCACGCCTCCCTCCTAATGTTTTATGTGTGTGTGTGTGTGAGCAAATCAAATCAAATCCACTTCAAGGGATTAAAATCTGTTGTCATTATGAAAAACACACAAAATGGAGTTTTCAGCGTTATATGAGAAAAATCATGCAATAAAATGAAAATATGCTATATTATGGTTCGTATATGTACGTACATATGTATATATTTATTACATCTATTGTAGTTATGTAACATATACTTGTCTGACTTTAATAAAATGTAGGCAGTATATTTGGTTACTGTATCATTTTAATTGCAACTGATAAGTTAAATTACGAGGGTCGTTTGATAAGTCCGTGACTTTTTGTATTTGCCGCGCACCTGCTCTAAATACAACACTGCTCCTGTCAGCAGTTATCGATTAACAGCTGACTGTAAAATTTTGAGAAAGCTGCGTTTTTTGGTTTGCGTTTTATAGGCATTGAAAGCAGACGATCTCGTGAATTTTAACGAAAATGGAGATCGAGATCGCGGACTTATCAAACGACCCTCGTATAATAGTACAACATTTTGATTATGATAAAATTGTGTATGTAAATTGTTTATACAGTAAAATACCCATGTAGTAAATTTGGGAGACAACAGAAATTGGGCACTGGGTTACATGGCAACTATACGATATATCGCTTCCGTTTGCCGTATTTGGGCATATTTATTTATGAAATAATGCAGATATTATAAGATATAAACTAAAGAGAAATAAAATATATAAACTCTCTTCTCTAGACTTATAATGGTCTGTAAATTGTTCCATGTCAAGGTGAAGGAGAAGACAATTCCAAGCTGGGGAAATTGGGTGCTTGACGCAGTCTTCATTAGAAGCGCAGAACATAAGCTAATTCAAATGAGACGAGATGGCGGCAAAGAGGAGAGAGACAGAAAGAGATAGAAAGATAGGGAGAGAGCAGAGTGGTGGAACGACAAGAAAAAGTATTAAAATTTGTAAGCGAATTCATGAAAATTTCCTTCTGGGAATTCATTAGCGAAGCAGGCGGGCGCCATCGGGCAAGCAAGGGGAGTGAGCAAGGTGAGGTAGAGAGGGGGGCGAAAGAAAAAAGAACAACACGAGAAGAGAGACAAGAGATAAGAGATGAGACGAGAGAAAGAGAGAGAGACAACAAGGACAACACAAAAAGGGGTTAAGGCTTGTTTCTATTATGTTATTCTATGACCGTTGCGAGGTACTTTCCACCCCCTCCCCCTCCCACAATTTCAGTCATGCCCTCCCCGCCGCCCCCTTCTGTCCATTGTGTATCTAATTTGGGCATATTATGAATTTAACCCTTTCGTGTTTGTCGGATATTTAAACAACTGTTTGCACAAAAGTTTAGCCAGAAGGTCGCATAGAATTGAAGCTGCTGCAGCCTCCGCTCATAATTTCCACTACCCAGCCCCCCACCCACACGAAATTGATTCCACCTAATGCGTGCGATGCCACCACCCCCCACTCTCCTTCCCCTTCTTTTCTTCACTTCATACTCCTTCCCACGGGCAGCTCCTTAGACGCTGCTCGCTGTCTGCGCTGTCTGCCGCAGTCTGGCTTCGTGTTTGTCTGCCTGAAAGTGAACTTTGCTCTGCGGCAGCCACATTCCCCGCCTCCTCCTATGCCCCTGTGCCCCTGTGCCAGTGCTTGTTGCAAGTGGAGGCCGGCAACATTAATGGGCGACCCATTACCGTGGGGTATTCCAGCGATGTTTTCATTTACTTTGGCCCAGGCCAGACCAAGTTGAAGTTTCCTCTTTGTTCTCTCCGGCAAATTCTTACGGCTTTCAAGTGAACACTGCGTCGATTTTTGGACTTGCTACTTGCAACTTGTGATTGCCGCAGCCACAGCGCGACTGCTAATGATGCCTTTTCCAGCAATTTAATTGTTAAACAATGGAAACGCTTTTGATTACAAGAAAAACAAGCCAAGGCGAGGGGGGAAGAGGCGGAAAGAAGGCCATCTCTCCTGGCATTGTTTTCCTTTCTACCCCCACTCCTTGCCTCCCTCGCACGGCTGGCAGGATGTTTTATTAATTTTTACCTGAGGTTATCTATTTGTCGCGCCAGCGCAGCTTCTTGTTTAGCCCTTTTTCCGCTTTTGGCTTTTTTTCCCCTGGGGGTTGCAAAAGTTTGGCTCGCTTTTTGTTTTTTTAACAATTTTTTGTTCTCTTGCCCCGCAATTTTCATGCTCATTAAATAATTTCAGCGCATGAAAGTTTTCCCCACTCCGCCCTCCTATCTGCTCTTGCTCATCCCGCTCTGCAGCAGCTGCAGATGTCCAGGCAGAAGAAGAGGAGGAGAAGAAGAGAAAAGTTTTTATTGAAAGTTGTAATTTAAATTTATTAGGTTTCACATTTTAATTAATGCGCACTTCTTGCCGTCCCGCTCACCTATTACTCCCTCTCTATCTCCCGCACACTCAGTCCCACTCACTTTCTGTCTCTTTCAGTTGCTCCTTTGGCACATCGTAAATATTGGAACCCAAGCCACAACATCCGCTCGCCAACTGCGGCGTAATGTGAGACTTTGCAAAATTGTCTCTCACTCCTCCACTCCCCCTCTCTCACTCTCTCTCTCACTCTATCAGTTTCTTCCACTCCCAAATTCAAATTATGACAGATATATCCCAGTAGGAGACAAAGTTTTAATTGGTTTAGGGGACGAGCACCCATATTGATTTGCCATTGAAATTCTGACTGACTTAAAGTGCGATATTTGGAAAACCTTATCAGAATAGTTAGAATACTGCTCTGCAAGCACTTAGCTTTATCATTAATATCTGCTGTATTAATATATGATGTACCCACTGCTCAGCACACAGTCGATCAAACAATATTATTCCAACTTTCATTGAGTACTTGGATACTGAATGGTTATATCAAAATTTACTGTGAAACAATTTGATTCATGTGGAAAATGAAGAGTCTAGAACAAAATAGAAGCTGAGGATAACCTTTGACCATCTTATGTCACTCACTGAACATTACTGTGACAGTACATTTAAAAAATAAACCTTAAAATACTGTTCTTACTATCAATTGACTGAGTTAAGTAATTCAGGAGGCAGAATAACCCCAAATATTGACTCACACTAAGGGCACTAACTTTGTATTAAGGGCAACCCGAATGTCTATATAATATGATATTTACATATAATTATAGACTTGTGTGTACCTTGCACTTATGCTAATTGAATCCTAAGTGTACTCTCTTTAGCTCGCTCTATCTCAGTATCCCTTCGACCTTTGTTTGTCAAGTCAGCGGAAAATTCGCAACAGACGAAGGGAAAGCTATCGATGTGATTAACCGAATTACGCTGACAAGGTGGAAAAAAAGCTGTGGAAAGCGCGAAAAGCGGCACGAGTATTTATTAATACAAATTAAGATGTTATCGTCTTAAATTGAATTGCAGACCCCACCCCCTTCCCGCACTACCACCTCATGCCCGCCGGCAATCCCCCATTCCGTATACCTTAGCCCGGGAGGAAAAAATGAGCACCTTAATGTAGTCAAGGCGCATAAAAGACGCGACTTCAGGTTGAACGGAAAAAGCAACAGAAAAACAAAACAAATACGAATAAGCTATTTGAGTGGCAAGATGATTGCATGACTAGCAGATACCCTGTACCCAAAGGCGAATTTGTGGAATTTGTGATATATTCATTATATTAAAATCAATTTCGCTTTAGTGTTCATATATAGCATATAGATTTTTATTTATATACTGTATTCGTAGATCGGTAAAGAACTTTGATCAAACATACATTTGAATTTTTTCAGTAAAGTTAACATTTCTTGAAGATGGGATGGTTGGGATTTATCGAGATTTAAATTTAAAATGTTTTTAGTAAAAACAACTTATCGAGAACGCTTTTAAATGTGACTTTGCGGAGTCCACCTACTTTGAATTGAATTTAATTTTATTGTATTTCTAGAGAATCTTTTAATCTGAAACGGGATAGTAAGGATACCTTATATTTGTAAAAATTTGTATCTAAACTCATTTGTATCTAAAATGACTATGCTAATTTATTACTCTTCGAAAACTTGTTGAAAATGATTTTAATTGTACTCCCTCCTCATTTCACAATTACAGGGTATTCACAGGACCCACGTCAGTCTCCAAGCAGAAAGCGACGGCGTCGTTCGCTTGAATTCCCAGCGAATTGGAGGGAGAAGGGGAAGGGAAACGGAAGAGAAAGAATTGTAATGCGAACACAAAAGTTCACAAATTAGCAAATTTGAGAATCTCGGGGAGAAGGAGTCGAAAATAAAAAGCACAGCGAAACAGAGAACAAAACAAACAAAAACACAAATAAGACGAAATAAAAGAGCAAACGGGGGTCAAAGGGCAACAGATGAAGAGGCCGAAGGCAGGGCGGGAGAAACAGAGGGAGAAGGAATGATTGTGGTAGGCAGAGTGGGAGAAGGCGTGGGAGTAAATGAGACGATGGAAAGGGGGGAAAAGACATGCAAAAGGCGCGCACAAATACAAATGTTTTTGCCCGTGTGGAATAGAAATAAAAACAAGAAGAACAAGAAGAAGCGAAATGAAATGAAAGACGAGAAAGCAATGAAAACGTCGCCGTGTCCCGTGTCACTGGGGTGGCCAGTAGGCTGGGGAAAAAGGCCAGAGGGGGGAAAAGTGCCCAAAAGGCAGTGTAAAAGTATCTGACGAAAAAAGAAGTGAAGAACATAGCAGTGCAGAGAAGAGCAGAGGGAAAGCAGAGCAAAGCGCACCGGGGGGAAAAGCTGAAGCAATAATAAACAATTGTGCGATGGAAATCCGCGATTGTAATCCGCAATTTTTACGGCTTTTGTTGCCCAGAACACGGCATGGTGAGAGGTAGGCGGGCGAGAGGCAGAATGAAGTGTGGCCAAGGGATGCCCAACCCCCACCCACTGTCATTGTGGCGTCACCATTCGAGCGAGTCGGCTATCGCCAACACCATCTTTATTTTATTTTTGAAAACAATCGCAGCGCAATCTGCCAGGACAACAACAAGGATAACAAGGATAACAACAACAACAACAAGGAGAGCAAGGACAAAAGTAACGGCAATAATACCGCAAAACAGTTGACTGGCTAAGTGACTGCGGGTAGTCGCAATTGGACTCGCAGTGGGAGTCGGAGTTGGACTCGGAGTTGGAGCATATTGCGAGGCTTTGTTTGCGGCTCGGGCACCTGTAACAATGCGGCATTGTCTCCATGATTGAAGATCGACTCCGGTTTGTTCCGGCGATTGTCGTCGTATCAAACACCAATCCCCACATTCCTCCCTCTTTCTCTTTGCCCTCTCCTCTCTTCGCCAATCAACTGTGATTTGCCAGTAATCAGTCCATCGTCGCATTCCACACCAGCTTCAATTGCGATTGTAATTCCAAATTCCAAACTCAAGCATCGCATTGAATGTCCTAGGAAGAGGGTAGGGGTTGTGTTAGGGGATCAAATGGAGGGGATAGGGGTGCAATTGCAACCACTCGCGGCACTGCCAACTGTAATTTAACCCCATGCTCAGAATGTCATTCAAGCTGTTTGCTGGATGTGTGAGAGAGTAGGTATGGGTGTGTGTTTCTGTGCTGTGTGTGTGTATTTGTGTGTGCTGTGTTTGTGTATTGTGTGTGTGTGTGTGTGTGTGTGTATGCTGTGCGTATGTGTCTGTTTTCTGTGTGTAGGCTTGTGCCTTGTGCGCGCCCCTACAACCAATGGGAACTCCTCAGCCGATGGCATTTTGTCATAGTAAGCCTCAATTGTGCATATTCCACCTAAGCAGAAATACTTGTAAGAAATATGCAGAGAATTTTCTTCATATTTAAATTAATTCAATTTGCAATAATTTGAGCTAGAAAGGAAGGCTATCCAAGCTAATATTCATATTCATTTTACATATCTTCATTCCTTCCGCACTAACTTGACTCACTTGTTTGGTTTTAAACATATCAATATAGACTTATCTTCCTCGACTGACCGAATAATTTTCAAAATCCACACCTCTTGGTTCTCCTTTATTATTTGGCGAGTTATTATAAGGACATAAACAGGAGGCATCTCGATCTATCTCTCAGTCTCGTGCCACAAGGCGATGACAATGCTGACTGTCATTTTCCCATTAAAATAAAGATAACATTTCCGCGCTGGGCCTCACAAATATATTACTAGCTTGCATGTATGTGTGTGCGTGTGTGATTGTATGCCTGTGTGTGTAAATGTGCGTGCCGTTAACAGTTGGATAAAAATGTGCTTTTGACACGAGAGCGTCCATTGTAAGCGTTACTAAATTGGTTTGTTCCTTGCCCCGCTGAAATGTGAATGTGAATGTAAAAGTGAATATAATCATGAATGGATGTGAATAACTGCCGAAATTTGTACTAAGCTGTACAGCTGCTACTACGCCCACTGTCTCTTCTAATCGCCACATAGATTATGCCTATAGACTTTATACATAACGATTCTTTACATAAGTATATAATATTTATTTATGCTTGTTAAAGGTCTGCGAATGAAAATAGAACAGTTCAAAGAACATTCATAGCATATAAAAGAAACCTAGTAGAGTTATTCCTAAGTTCTATGAAAGTTAGCAAAGTTATTCCTGTCACCCATAAGCTAGAAGAGTATTATAACTTTGAGCTAATCAAAAATGTGTGTAGCACGCAGAAGAAGGCGCCTCCGACTCAAGAAAGATATTCCTGGGCAGTACAACCGAGTCGCCAGATCCGTCTGTCCATCTGTCAGTCTATATGCCCGTTCAAGCTAGGAATTTAAAAAACAATGTGAAATAAAATCTTCATATTGCGCGCAGATCAGGTTTAATTTTAATTTCCCACCTCCGTAAAACGTTAAAAACCTTATTTCAAGCGTAATTCTACAGTTCATTTTTAGTAAACATAATAAACACCAATGTCCAAATTATTCCTAAAAATTTGGTTGCGATTGGATAATTTACATAGAAGTTATTTAAGAAATGATTTTAAAGGGATACTATTAATGCTGAAAACTTGTAACACAAAACACGCAGAGGTTACATATTTAAGAAATCGTTTTGGTCAGGTAGTTAGCGGGTATTTGTAAGTTCAGAACAATCGACTAAAGCTTACGTGATTGTATTCTATATCAATAACTTCATGTGTTCCATCTAATTCTCTCCCCTTTGCGTTCTGCACTACCCCTTCAAACACTCCAGTTAGGTTTTTTAATCCGAATTTGTGTTATGGAAAATGTAATCCCAGAACAAGCACAAACTTAAAATAAGGTTGCCGTTTTCCCATCGTGGCAACATAATCCAGAATCGGAACAAAATGGCATCGAAGATTGCATTGAGTGCAGGCTAATATTTATTTTTATGCTTTCTCTGCATCTCCCTCTCTCTTTACTCTGTTCGCGAAGAGGGGTTGGGGAGGGGTGTGTCGGAAATTTCAATGCGATTTGATGGCAAAACGCCATTGCGACGAGCAATGACAGCCGAGCAGAGCAGAGGACAATAAGGATCGTCGTCGTTGTCGAGTGATTATAAAAATTGCACCCTTAAACTATTCCGAGTGTGCCGAGTGCCGGGTGCTCTACACTGCAAACAAAATGTCTTCCATATTTGAAGGATACTTCCTTCTTTATTTGTCTCTCCCTCTCGCTAACGCTTCGTCCTGCTGCCCTTGCCAACGCTCGATGAGTTTATTAAATCACAGAACACTTTGGTAGAGCATCTGCTGGCTTAGACACACCCTGATGAAATTGTGCCGAATATCGTTATATAATATATTATGTAGTATAAAACGTACTCATAAAAAATACTAGAGAAAAATTATTAAATAGGGGAAACTCATATCACACAGCTATGAAGAGCACAACAAGTAGTTAAAATATATATGAAAAAAAAAATGAAGAAGAAAATAAAAGGAATTTAAAGTTGAAGAAAACATTGCTCTGGATCATGAAATAGCATACAATTCAATTAGAGTATCATGAGAAACATGGGAAAAGGTTAATATTAAGAGGACAAACTAAAATAAAACATTATCTAAAGATACAATGAGTGAAGAGTACGAAAACTCATTGATAAATTCAGAGAGAAGCGTATATGAAAGTCGACTTGATTCGCGCTCTCCAAGTGCGAATGCGTTCAACTCGTTTTGCATTCGCCAGTCGCACTCACACTCGCCCTCGCACTTGCCTTCACTCTCAAACATTTCAAATTGCGCAAGGATGGATGAGAGGATAGATGAGAGGATGGATGGATGGATGGATGGATGGCTGGATGGCACATCCTGCTCAATCTCGATGCGGTGCGTCCGGACGTAGCGCCCCAATGGGCTGCGTTCATTGGTGAGTCAACTGCGGATTAATTAAATACTCATATACAAATTGTTGTTGGTCGTGTGGCATAAAAGGACGTGCCACAGCGTGCACCCTGTGGAATGAATAAAAGAAGAGAGAAGCGGCAGCGTGGCAGGCAGGCAGTGGCAGACGAATGGGGAGGTAGGGGAGTAAAAGTGTGTGGGCTGTACCCGATGCCATTGTTTTTTATATAACTCAATGCACACCAGTCGGTCAGCACAATGGACACACACGCACACCAGCACACACACACACATGCATAGTATATATATGATCCCTATATGCAGATGTGAATTCCAATTATGTGTATGATTTGCCCGCTTGGCAAATATTTGCATGCTTTTACCTTTCAGATGCAATTTCGTCGGCTTCTTTTATGAACTAGAACTGAAACTGGGACTGAGACTGAGACTGAGACTGGGTGCTTATGAATACTCAGACGAATTGGACGAGTACTCATACTCGAGACGGAGACAGAGAGAGCGAGAGATTGAGAGGAAGTCGTTGTCATTCGTGGTGAGGCGAGGCGAGTGGAGGCGATCTCAAATTCTTTATGACAACTGAGTACAGAGACGACGACGATGACCAAGACGACCAAGACGACGTTTCGAAACGATTCAGAATGATTTTGTCGGGTCTCGAATCTAATGACATTCCGTGTCGCTGTGGTAAAAATCTTTTATAGTCGCAGCAGTTCCAGCTTTAGCTACAGAACCGAAACCTGCAATTAGCGGCCCTCGTCGTGGTCTCTCGTATATTTGGGTACGTGCTCTAAACCAATTACAGCAAAAGACTGACACGAGTTCCACTCTACACACACACACACACATACAGTAGATGCTCCCTTGACTTCAGACTTGTGGCCTTTTATTGTCCACATTAGTTGCCAGGCGGCTCGTGAGCTTCGCTTTATGCCCAGATGATGATCCCATTGATAATGATGGCTCCACAGTTACACGCTTCAGGGAGCTATAGACAATGGGATGCTCTTAAATCGAAAGGTTGCTCCTAAGATAGAACATAACAAAAATATATAATAATTGATCAGATACGAGGGTCGTTTGATAAGTCCGTGACTTTTTGTATTTGCCGCGCACCTGCTCTAAATACAACACTGCTCCTGTCAGCTGTTAATCGATAACTGCTGACAGGAGCAGTGTTGTATATAGAGCAGGTGCGCGGCAAATACAAAAAGTCACGGACTTATCAAACGACCCTCGTATTTTGAGGGCCTTGAGATCGTCTGCTTTCAATGCCTATAAAACGCAAACCAAAAAACGCAGCTTTCTCAAAATTTTACAGTCAGCTGTTAATCGATAACTGCTGACAGGAGCAGTGTTGTATTTAGAGCAGGTGCGCGGCAAATACAAAAAGTCACGGACTTATCAAACGACCCTCGTATATAATATAACATATAGAGCGTTATAGAATACTTTTGGTCCCTTCTTTCTGGGATTAGAAATTGCAATTCAGAATTAAATTGCTTTTTGATTCCAAAACTGCCTTCAAGTGTCAGATATCCCCAAATACCCCACACTTGGTTAGGGTATGAAAAGATGTCATTCTTCTCGCATCGTATCTTTATTGCGCCTACTGCTCCAGCTATTGAAGAATCTGTTGATTATTATGGTCAAGTTTCTTCTTTCAACTCTTTTGTCGCGGCTTATGTCGTTGGTTTTCGACTTGATTAATTGCAGAACCCGGAGATACTATGTGTATTTTTTGTTTTGTGCGGCTTTTCTTCTGATTCGTTTTTTTTTTTTTTCTAGGGTCTTTTGGGGCACCTAATGCCATCCAGGTGTGCCTGACACTCATCTCTGTGTTCCGCTGCCACTGTCTCTCTCTTTCTTTCTTCTCCTAGAGCTCTCTCCCGGCGTAATTTGGTCAACTGATTCGATGTGTGTACCTTAATTATAACGCCATCTCGCATCATTGCGTCATCATTTACAAGCGCCGCTGACCGCAGCAAGCCACAAATCAGAGCAACCATTTCGATACGTATACAGAGAGTCGATTAAAGCTGAACAAACAGAAGTGAACTTGATTTTGGAATTGGATTTTAAAGAGTTACCCAAGTGAGAGTTCTGAAGTATCCTTAACTATTCAAGTTCAATAGCACAGGAAATTTGCCATGATGTATTCTTAGTAGAATTCCCTGAAACACAATTATCATCATTAGATATGGTAACTGCAAATAAAAATGTATGATCTTAACTTTTCAGTACTTAATAGAAGTTGGAACTAAAACAGTTTGAATAAAAGCCTTGTTCAAGTTCCCGAATCCTCTTCTTCTCAAAGTATTCCAACTTCCCCGTTTATTTTCCTAGAGATTCCGAGTAAAATGCAAAATCTGAGCCTAAGACAATTATAATTTTGAAAAAGCAAAATAGCATAAATAAAGCGGCAGGCGAACAATAAAACAATACGGGAATCCACAATGCAAATCCCATCAACGTCGGATTAGCCCCGAAGAAGTTGAGCAGTCGAAATCAAGAAAAGGGAAATGCGAAACGAGAGAGATGAGAAACGGATCACGGGCAGCGGGTAGCGGGTAGCGGGTAGCGGGAATTGGAAAAGGGAAAGGCTAACGCCGGATTTTGGATACGGCTGCTTAAGATCAAGGTAAACACAACAGTCGAGCACAATGTGGACAATATGGGCACAATGGCACAGTGTTGCGAATGAATAATTATAATAATAGGTCAAGCAGCAGGTTGAACAAAGGCGGGCGAAGAGGTAAAGGGAATCAGGCCCCGGATCTGCATTGATCCTGCAGAAATGCCGCTGGCCTGCGTAGCGCCATGCGCTAAGGCTAAGCGCACAGCACACAATAACAAAGCGAAACGAGGTACCCGCAACGCACCGCACCGCACCGTAGCGCACCTCAGCCTCACTCTGCTGTACCGCATCCGTATCCGTGCAGGCGGCAGCGGGACAACAACAAAGCGACTAACGGTGAGCGGTAAGCGAGCAGCGCAGCAGGCAAAACAAAGCCGAGCAGCCCAGCAAAGCGTTAACTACACGAACCAAGCGAAAAGAGCAGTCCACAAAAGACGGCAGCTAGAGGGAGAGAGGGCGAACAGGGCCCTTTGCCTGGCCAAGTCGAGGCAGAGCCGCGCTGAGCCGGGACTACAGTAGCCGCGGCAACAAAAGGCACAAAGGCCAAACACGACTAATTATCCTATTCACAGCGAGTGTGTGTAATTACTCTCGCACTGGGATTGGCACTGGGCACACAGCGATGCACTCTGCGGCTCTGGGAATTGCACTGACAACGGCACTTGCTGTGATCTGAGGACATGATCGATACTTGTCCTGTCAAGCGCCTAGGTGCAGCTAGCGACAGCAGCTACTGCACTGAGAGAAACCAGTAGTAGGTAAACTAGTGCAGTATCCTGGAAAAACTATATGACAAGATCTTACACTGCAAATGCTGTCTGCTGCATTATGCGTTTCATGATTTGCATTTAAATTCAAGCGCGATTTCGTGATAACTTCTAATAGAATTACTGAGATATCATATTTATATATTTATAAGATTTTATAACTGTGAAGACTGTCTTCTGAATAATTTTTATAACCTGCCAAGGATTTATTCTGAATTTTGAATTACAGCATTTATTTTCATATTGAATAACGGAATTCACAAGAAATAGTACATTACAAATTAAACCTTCAGATATATTTCTTTAGCTTATCTCAGATTTTTAAAAACTATTTAAGAGAATCATATAATAAATATATATAAACAACAGAAATTTTGAGTGTTTTCAAATCAATATTATTTTTTCAATTCTGCAGAATTTGCAAACTGTGTGCAAATTTATTCTCAGTGTAGTGCATCCTGCCTGCTGTTTTTTTTTTTTTTTTGCAGTAGAACCCAAAGCCAATTACCGATTATATCTGCTGGCAACTGTAAACGCAGCCTCATCGTTTTAGCACACGGTCCTCCTCTACGCAGTTGTCAGTTGTTAACTGTTTGTGACAATGGCCAGAGGTCATAGGGCGCACACACTCACCCCCACACACACACAAACACACACATGCACTTCAAGCAACTGTCGCGGCAACAATTTGTTGACCAGTCCGTCCGTCCATCCATCTATCCCAGCCTCCTTCTGTCTCTCGGACAGTTCATCAGGCCATCGCTTAGTCCGTCAGTCAGCCAAATGGCAGGGCAACATACGGTAATCATCAATCAAAATCATAGCACCGGGGCATCAAACTACAGCTACAACTACTATGACTACTACTACTACCTGTCCAAATCCGAGCTCGAGTTCACGTTCGAAATCTCCAGTTTGATTCCCGATGCGAAGACAAGTTGTAGCTGCGCTTGTAGCACACATTCTTGTGCCGCATTTGGGTGATCTGGCATGATTTGAAGACTTGAAGATGAATCGGCCGGATTGTTCGCACCCCGTCGATAAGCAGTTAATTATATTTATTCTCATCCTGTTTTTCTCTCCCTCTCCACAGGCCCGTTCTCGCGTCTACCTTTGGGCGTTACGGCGGCTTCGCTTTGTGCCGCATTATTTCCAAGTACGCGTGTCTAGTTGCACTTTCCAGCATTTCATTTTCGATGTTTCGGCGCCACGAATGATTAATCAATGGCACTCAATACTCACAACATACTCACACACACAGACTGACAATGCATTGCAACAGTTAGCTGGCATTGTCTCGATAGGTGCGCGCTGTACTTGAAGGAAAACCGTACAAATCATAATTTCATTCCCAAATTGTACATCGTCAATCAACATAATGAAACGCACATCGTGCCCGAATCTCAAGTAATCTACTAGAAGTGAGCCAGCACTTTTGATCGATCAAAGACGCCTCGAGATCGCTCTGTCTCCGTCTCCACAATTCTGTCTCATTTCATATATCTTACACTCTTTGATGAGCTGCCTGAATCACTGGATCTGTAGACGGTAAATTAACAGAATAACTATAAATGATTTATACTATATTATATGTATTCCATATGCATAGTAAAGATTTGTGGAATCAGTAAAGAAATTTCTAAAACTTTTACAAATCTCCAACGTTCAATGCACTCTCTAAGATCTTTCAGTTTAATAACGTAGTAAATAACCTACAATATTCTTTCAGAGAGAGAGAGAGAAAGAGAGAGTGCAAGGAGCTGACCCTTTAATATTAAAATATATAGAAATATCCCTCTTGTATCACAAGGCTGCACGCATAATGTGCCTTTTATACATCCTTGAAAATTAATCCATTTTTGTTATTGCACCATATTATTATTTCCCTTTTGAAAAAGGAGGTAAAAAAGAGTGTACCGTAGCCGGGTGAGGGAACACGCGCAGACACCCCTTAGACGAAATGCTTCAGTACGAATGGGTTATGCGAAAATATCAACCCGTCATTTCCGATGGTCTCATTAATGAAATTTTTCATTAGCATAGAAGCTGCAATAGGGTGGGTACAGCACCCGGCCACACCCCCTTTTTAAATGCGCTTTATTCAAAACGATGCGATGTGAAGAAAGCTTTTGTAAAGAGTTCAAATGGTAAATAAAATAAATGTACATATATGTTATATGTATATAAGGTAGAGTCTGGAAAGAGAAAATAAAAAGTACTGCGTAGTTATTATATTGAATTTATTATTTGATCTGTAATGTTCCTATTAGATCTGCTGAGCTCATAGCTCCTTAATCATCCTAGTATATTTTATGAATTCCGCGATATTTTCTGAATTGTTTTTTAGAAGGTGGCTTCCTAACGTCGATAATGCAGTCTGCGTAAATCCTCTTTGATCAGCCGTTCACAACCAAGAGGATCCTCATCCAGGACACAGATTGGTTTGTGTCTCGGGAAACATAAGTCTCTTGGCAAAAAACAAGCAATTTGTTTTATTTTGAAAAACTGTAGTTTTTAGTTTAATTAATTTGATGATTTTAATTTAATCAAGTTTCCAAGTTCGTTAATTGTATAGCATATCCAGGAAAAGGTTTGGAAGGTTCCGTTTCTTTAATTTTCAAAGACATTTTGATTGAAATTGTTACTGAAAAACTCTATAGATGGCGCTTATCTAATGCCGATCAAAAGGTTTGTGTCTTTGTTAGCACAACAAAGTGATCATATTCGCAGAAACAAATGGTCACCCTAGAAAAGTGTCAGTCAAGGATCTGCTTCGTACTCGACAGCATATCAACTGGATTGCCCTTTTTGCCACAGTTGCCGCAAACCAAGCTAGGCAAATCGCTTCCACACTAATTAATTATCATAAGCAGGCCTCCCCCATCCCTTTCAGGTCTCAGTGAACTCATTTGGAGAAATTTGAACCAGAAATCCAATTTCAGTTGCAGGACCCAGGTTGGCAGGGGAGGCGGGGCTGAAATAACAATATTATGGCAGGCGATGTCCACATGAACAACATCAAAGCCTCGTCCTGTTGCTGTGTTGTTGTTGTTCCTGTTGCTGTTTATCTAAGGATAATGGATAATGTGTTGCGTCGGCGGAATGTCAAAATAAAAAGTGTTTCGAGCGCAATCAATTGAAATTAATTTGCATAAAGGAATGTCCGCATAGGCATTCTCCGAGCGAGACTCTGACTCTGACCCTGACTCCATGGACTGCGACTCTCCATGGGGCAGCTAAACGTTACTGGTGCCCGGCAGGGGCTGGAGGGAGGAGGCGCGTGTGTGTGTTCGTTGTGCGACCTGGGGATAAGTTTGCTCTTTGTTGCTTGATTTGTGGCTGGCGACCCCCCTGCTACTGCCTGCCCCCAGAGTCGTCTTTACAATTAGATTTTAATTTGTGCATAATGAGCCAGGAATGGGAAACCAAACAGAAACAGAAACAGAAGCTAAACCGGAACGGGGAGCGGGTGCCGGAACAGAACCGAAACCGAAAGCTGCAAACAATTTGCGCACCCGATTCGCACCCGCTACACCCGCTTCCCACCCGTTACACCCGTTTCGTTCGCCGAATACCTCAGTGACAAACCGTTTTTGCGCGCACATGTTTTGCCAGGCAGCCGCTTCGTGCCACCAGCTTCCGCTTTCGTCTCCATCTCTGTCTTCGTCTCTGGCAAAGGGCAACCGGCTACGGCTACGGCTCTGGCTCCGGCTCGTGCTCGTATGGCCCAGGGGCATTTTCGGCTCGCAGCCCGAGTCGAGTTTAGGGTTTAAAATTAATTAAGCGGAAGCGAGCGAGCACGTTTGATTGTTTTAGACAGTTCCTGATTTTTCTAAAATTCATTCTCATTTCATTTAATATCCGGTAAATGCGAGCAACGCCGCCTCCCCGTCGAATGACTTTCGCATAAAGCGCTTAAAGCGCCAAGAGCGCTACGTAACTCCCGAACACCCGAACTCTCGCACCCGCCACTCTAGCAATTCTCGCGAGCTCGCGCACTTTACTAGCGACTGCAGAATTTAAGGCTGAAATTCCGCCTGATGCTTTAATGTAGCATGATTATAACCGCATAATTAGCTACACTGGCGCTCGTTTACTTCGTTTAATGGGACCAACATAAGGTTGAGCTGTATTCTTGAGACTTGGCAGGTTCCATTGCTTTAAGTTATTCTATTCCACTTCATTGAAAGACTAAAGGTGCAAGTTACTTCATAACGATTCAACAGTGGTACCTTTCAATACTATAATACTTAGAAGTGTCACCTTAAGTTATTATATTCAACTTAGCCTAACAACTGAAAAAATAAAAAAAAGGTACTACAAGGTAGCGCGCGGTACTCAGCAATACAATGTTACTCGTTACGTTAATATATTGTAGGGTACAATTGGATTGACGACGATATCTATGAGACAAATTATAAAAAGCCCTGAAATAATTTCGATGTACAAGCCTCTATGATAGCTAACGGTACTACGATACGGGACCTTACGTAAGGGAATACCTACAGAAAAGACTATATAAGGTAAGCTGGTATGGATAAAAACTAACAGACATCAATGCACTTTTATGGCTGATCTGAAGCTATGATTCCAGGTTACATCCGATGCTATATAGTGCACTGAAGTAGTTACTGACATTATAATAAAACATTGACGTACAAGCTTCTCCACCTCGTTCAATAGCACACTTGAAGGTAGTTCACACTACTGAATAGTTAGTTTAAGCAGTACACTCTTGACTAATATAGATTGTGAATGTTACCACATTAATTTCACACAATTCATCTCATGTAACATAAGGTTATAATACTTTATCAAGAACAACCTTTTTCAAATATATTGCATCGATTCAAATTTTCTGTGAGAAGGAAGCCGAAGTCGTGTGGTCCTCCAGCCACCGTTTCGAGCGGGGTCCATCTGTGATGAGTTGACAAAATTTGGGAAAATTTGAATCTGCAATTACCGACAACGTCTGGTTTAATTAATGAGAGTGACTTGTGCTATGCAGGTTCGGAAATATTGGTAACGTTTTCTTCGATTTCAGCGACTCATCATGCCCGGCCCAGCGATTCTACAAATACACACACACACACATGCACTCAGCTCTGTTTTGTATGTGTGTTTACTGTCACTTAGCCATTAGATTACGAGATTCCGGTATTTCGCAGGTCCGGTATGTTACGGGCTTGGGTCCCGTTGCCGATTGCAGAGTGCTCAAGTTTTGCTGGGCCAAATGACAGACTGTCCCCGGCGTAATATGCAATGCAAACAGAGATGAAACAAAGCAAATCACGCAAGCAACTGCCGTGTGGCAACAATAATTGAAAACTCCCTCCCCCCACATCAACATTTTTCTCTCCCCCTACATCAGCGTGTGACAATCATCAATCATTTAGGTGTTGCTGCAGTTGCGTGACGTTTGACGTCTGAAGCGGCGAGTGGACACGAATCTGGGACACTCGCAGGGGCTACAGGTCAAACACACACAAAACAAGCACACACGGCACACACACATATAGCACACCACACACACCCCACAGTTTACAAGACCATGTCAGCACAAGGGCGCGCTAATTCGTTCTACTCCCGAAAATTGAAGACAGACCTTACTTTTTATTTGATTAGCAACGGTTTCTGTTCAGAAGATTTTGGATATGTTATTGATAGATATATGGAGGATTATTAGTCTTCTGAAAACTCTATTAAATGATTGTACTATTGGAATGTGCTATATAACTTTATTATCATAGGTTCAACAAAATTGTTTGATTTTTGAAAATGAATAACAATTTGAATTCACAAAAATTACTTTAAACACTCGAAAATATTAAAGAAAGCTAATTTACCAAAACTTATTGAATATACTTTATGAAACATTGGAAATGAATCTATCAAATATTTCTATAACATTGTTGCCCCTGTTTTGCTCTTCTTGTAGTGGTCTTAGTTGCAATTTCTTTTTATTTTTGGCAAACAGAAATCGAATGCGTAATGCAGAACACCCTTAATGATGCGAGTACATTAGTTAATGCGATCCTCAGCTTTATTTTTATCTTTATGTTTATATTTATATTTATTTTGTTTTTTTTTTTTTTTGCTTTTTGTATTTTATTTTGTTTTATGGGACTCTCGACTTGCAGACTTCTAATTGAAAAGAGGTTGAACAAATAAACACAAATCGTAATAAAAGTTTATATGCAATAAATATTTTTGTCGGCTGCTCGCAGGGGGGTGAAGACGAGAGGGATAGCGGTGAGCGGGAGTTGCTTTTGAATTTTTCATTCGAAAAATAAAATTGAAAATTCAATTTCGCAATCATTTTGGCACCCCAGACACCGACACAGCCGACACGGCCCGGTACAGCCCGCACAGACCGCACTCCGTCCCTGTTGCTGCTACCCTTGCTGGAGATTAAAAACGACAAAACTCCTGACAACACAGGACGAGTGAGTCTGGCACAGGCAAACACAGTGAAGCCCCCTGCCCCCTGCCTTCCCCCTACCCCGACCACCAGCCTGCTCATGGTACTGTTGCTGTTTCACGCCGACGACATTCGGAGTCATTTCAAATGGGTTGAGTATTTGTTTTTTGGCGTTGGTGGTGCATCCAGTGCTGGACCACTTCGGGTACTGCAGATAGTAATTGCCAGGACTTGAAAGTTCGCCCGGTTAGAATTCAGATTTAGCCATAGCCATAGACTATCCAGCGCACTCCCGTAATAATAATTAAAATAAAAAAACTTTTTTTATCTTCTTTCAGCAAGATGAAAAAAAAAGGATTTCCTCGCTGGGACTTAAAGACAGTGAGAGACCCTTTTAAAGAGTTGCCATTTACCCAAATGGATTCCTAACTAAGTACAGGCGAGACAGGGCAGGGCAGCCGTGGTGGGGCATTATTAATTAACCCGTTGTTAGCCTGTAGCGTCCTCATTTGTTGCAGCTCTTTTTTTAAATTATGCACCTATTAATGTTTAAAGCGCCCAGACGTCCCACAAACCCCGCACCAACACGGCTCGAATAGCCCATAAACCTTTATGTATATAGCACATTGGCCAACCGTTGTCAAGGCATTGAAATTATGACCACACTCCGTTAAGGGTCAACATGTTCATAAATATTTGCATAATTATGCGGCCAAACTGAAGGAAAAGGTTCTCGGATTGAGTTAAGGAGATCATAAGGGCGCAAACTCTGCAGATGTATCTCGTGGAAATGAAATGAGAAATGATAACAAATTTGTTGTGAATCAAGCGAACTATGATATGATATGATGATAACCTAGTCAAAAAATGTTGATTTTACCAAAGCAAATTTTAACTATTTTATTGAAAAGAAATCATTTGTCTTGGTTACCTAACACATAATAATTTCTCTTACTGAGGTCTGTATTTCCCGATTATTCTCAAGAAATTATAAAGCTTTAGCAAAATTTATTGCACAATTGCAAAACTCAAGTAAAACCCCAAATCGGAAAGTTCTTTGTGAAAAGAAAACGGCAAATATCAGAAACAAAAACTGAAAACAGAATGCGGCACAAACAATCGGAAAACTATTCAAGCTTAAGAGAACTTTAAGAACTAAGCCCAATTCGAATTCCGAGCATGTTGTCCTTGTGAGTTCATAAACCCAGCACACACACAGACAGACACAGAAGCAGAGAGTGAGTGTTCCTCGTAGAGTTAATCACAGACTGAAGACTAGAGCAAAGTTTGGAGCATTCAACCGCAAACGCCGCCACCGCCGCCGTCAACAAACATCGCAGCAGCCATTTAAGGAAACGTTTTCAATTAGGGCGAAATACCTTAAGGTAATGTTGAAATCACTTAAAGAAATGATAATCACTTTGTACACACACGTTTAGCTCCTCGGGGCTGTTCACTTCCTTACAAGTAGTAGTAGAAGAAGCAGCAGCAGCAGAAGAAGAAGCAGAACATCAGGATTGCAAAGACAGTCGAGTCCTTAGTTCAGTTCAGTTGTTTTTGTAGTGGATTAACCCGAGCAAAAGAAATAAATTCACCTGCAGATGCTGTCGAGTGGTTAGCAACAGCCTCCCCCAGCAGTTTTCGCACACATTCTCCCCACATGGAAAAGGGCAACGACGTCCGGGACGACATGGAACAGAAAAGGGGGGATCTGCTGGGGAAGAAGGTAATTTAGTAAATAATAGGGTCAAAGACAAATATTGTTGTGGCCTCGTCCAATGAGCGCAATGAGCTCACGGCGTGTTTTGTGCGTGGAAAGCGTGTGTAAGTTACTCGAAGGCAATTGAGCACGATTAACTAGGCCGTAGGTAGCGTGCAGCGTGTGGCAAGTGGCAAACGGCAAGTTAGCTTCAGTTCAGCCCGAATAGATACATACATATGTAGTCTGTCTACCCCCGAGCAGTTTGTACTGTCTCTTTGAATAATGATTTGACAATTTATCCATTTATGGCGAGTGCCATCGACAATAGACTAGTAAATACCCTGTAGTATATAACATCTAAATAAGACGTATCTTCAAGCTACTTCTTTGATACAAAACATATGTATGTGCATATATACATATGTTCCCCTGAGGTCATCTAGCGTTGACTTTGTGCAACCGTCTCTACTCTAGCTATGAATATAGCGATGCCCCAAAAAGTATGCTATGAAACTTTAACTAGAGATCACAGAGTTGCTGACATACAAAATTGTAGTACGACATCTGTTTAGACATCAGAGCACATACACGTATTTGCATACATAATATAAATATGTGTGTACATAGAAGTTACCGATTGTGATCACTCCAAGAAAACATTTAAATTCTGTGCTAGATTTATAGCGCATTTCTGGCCTGTTCCTGACACGTTTACCTACCCGACTAACTGACTAACAGTAATTTCTAATCAAAGAGTGTAATGTTTAAAAGTAATATTTTGTTTTCCCACTTTTTTTCCGTACTCCAAAAATTTTTAATGCAAGATTTTGTGGCTTTTAGAGCGCGATTTCTTTCCCCCTCCAAGCTGGACCTGCAGAAGTTATGAGGCAAATGGGGGAGGGGTGCCCAAAACTTGTTCTTTGATGCAACATTTTCTTACCTCTCCCTCGCCCCACACCGTTTACAAGGCTGTATTTTTTTAAGATTATAGAGGAGGAAGGGGGAATGTGGGGGAGTGTGGTAACTGCCAGGGGGAATGGTGCGACGGACATTAAGTAGTAGAATGTTGTCTTTATAACACTGTGAACACAAACAAAGGAAAGGTCACAGCATGCCTTCGGCACAACAACAACAGCAACAACAGGAACAACAAGTCATGAAGGAACTCACCCCGAGCAACAATTTTTCAATAAATTAGGTTTCTTTACAGATTCCTTTCCTTGACGTCGCGCATCGTCTGAGCATCCATTTAAGTCGCCACGACGGCGACGGCATGCGGCCAAAGCAATTCACCCCATATTTGTTTTGGCTTTCGTCGTACGCAAACGAGGGCGAAACTTTTCCTACAGCCCCCCACGTCTCTCAGTCTCCCTCCCCGCAAAGCTGCCAACTCCATCCACTTCCATTTCCGGGTCCAGGTCAAGTCCGAGGACCGCGAGCCGCGAGCCAAAAATGCGCTGCAGTAGTCGCTGATTTATGTTCTTTTTAATGTGGCCTAAGTAAATGTCATTTAATTACACCCGATTTAATGGAATTTTACGCATTATCGGTAAATTTTGTTGGAGAAAACTTCCTCCGCAAGGCATTTCTCTTTTCTTTTTTTTTTTTTCTCTAGCGTTTTTGCTTTTCTTTCTTCTGGCCCTTAGCCCTTGGCCTTTTAACAAGTCAACTGCGGTCTTCCGTTGCTTTGTGGGTCTCGTGGGGTCTCGAGGATGTTCGAGGAGTTGGGCAGGTCGCTCTAGCCAGATCACAGATGCGACATTCTACATCAAAAGGAATCCGCGGCATTTGTACAAAGAGCAAAACAAAATATTTGTCTGTTTCGTAGTTTACAGAAAACATTATGCACAGTACAAGCATCATACATTTTTATATAACTGTATATTTTATACCAGTACGTTTTGAACTTTGAAAGTTCCAAAAGTATTTAAAGTTGAAGACCATGTAAACGAAATTTCAAGCCAGGTGATGGTTGAGCTACAATTTAAGTGATGGTTGAAATACAATTAAGTTTCATACATATATAGTACCATATATACCATATTAGTAATATATACCAAATATACAATAAATAATATATGTATATACCAAAAATACCACATATACCAGTTTTCAAAAACTCGTTAAAATTAAAGTTATCTCTTTCATCAATAAATCAACCGATCTATTGATTATACAATCTTTATTTCACTATCTTACAAGAATTCTAAGCTCTTTCTTTTATCTCATCTACATAACTCGCCCCTGCACCTGTTCTACCCCGCGTAATACCCCCATTTATCATACTTTAAAAAGTCAGAACGACCTGTGGCTGGTAAGGAAAAGATGCCAGAAAAAAAAGAAGCTAAATCGGATTTCCTGGTCAAGTTTCCAGGCTAATTATGACCGACAGTAGGTGACTAATCTGCAAGATGTAACAAGAGTGTAGCGGTAAATGAGGCGATAGCGCATATTTCACAGGACACGGCACACGGTAAACGGCACATGGTCCTGGCCTGGCCTGGTCACAGCTGTCCCGGAATCACAACGAAATTGCTTCGCTTTCGGACACTTTCAACTCTCGCGACGCGGGGTCGCGTCGGATCAGGTCGAGGGTGAGTTGCATATTT
This sequence comes from Zaprionus africanus, assembly GCA_018151435.1. Classification (NCBI taxonomy): domain Eukaryota; kingdom Metazoa; phylum Arthropoda; class Insecta; order Diptera; family Drosophilidae; genus Zaprionus; species Zaprionus africanus. The sequence continues at coordinate 2,212,688 of JAECXB010000096.1, forward strand.
CAACGGGGCAATATTTTGTGCCAGCTACAGCGATAGCTCACTGATTGGATGGGGATGGGGAGTTAGGGAGGGGTCTGTGTGGTTGGGCCATGAGAAGGAGCATTAAAAAGCCTTGTCCCAAGCTGTTAGCAGGAAGGTAATTGCTATAAAATTGCTGTGTAATTGCCGCCTAGAAACAAATAGCCGTCACATTAATAAAAACAAAAAAGTAAAAATGCGGTCTTTTAAAGCCCAGCTCCACCCCGCCCCGCAGTACCGCCGCACCACCTTACCGAGTGCCCCACTCGACGTGGTGACGCTGTGATGTGGGTCCAACACTTTGCTCGACACCACCAAAACAGGAACAAGGGCAGGGACAGCCACCTCTCCCTCCCCCCGCCCCTCTTCAGCGCTTACTCCAGCACCCCTCATTGTTCCTCCAACGAACCGCTTTATTTAATTAGACGCTCACAAACCAATTAATCAATTTCTTCTGAGCTTGCCCGTTTCTGGGCCAACTCAACCCCAGAGCGTGTTCCGCAAGTGTTGTCTCCTTGTCCATTGTCAATGTCAAATTATGTACACTTTTATGCTAAAATTAAGTAAGGCCCCCGGAATCTTGGTGAACTGTAATTGTAACTGTAATGAAGAGTGCCAGTGCGAGAGTGCCTGAGTACTGGAGAATCTTGGGGAAAAGTTACAACACTGGAAAAGAATAAATAAAATCCCGTTAAGACCATTTATCACCCGACAATTTGTGTGCACCCAATTTTGTTTTGTTGTTGACGTGATATTATTTACAGAGGACTGATTTCACCCTCTCGAGCTGTTAACCGCATTTACACACAGCACCCAACTACGTGTACTGCGTGTAATTCCTCGGCGGAAGTCCTAGCGTAAGTCCTGTTTACACAATCCCGGTTCTAAAGTGATCTGATTAACAAAAAATCGACTAGAAAATAATTGAAATTAATTTTTAATAAAAATCTATGGATTATCATGGTTATGCACAATGATATATGCAGGAATGTAGCGACGGTCTCGGGAGCACCTATTAGCATTGCCTTACTTTAAAATGGTGTATGCATTTAGTTTAGAAAACAATTCCTAAAATAAAATGAACACACCTAATGCAAATTAAATCTTACTTTATTTTCCTCTTATTCTCGAATAATAATATTGTCAATCCATTGAATTATTCTTTCCCCATTGTGCTTGGCAATTAAAATACCGTTTACGCATAGAGTAGAAGGTTATTGTGACTTGAAAGAAGGCGTAGCAGACAACACAAAGTAGTTCTATTTTTGTTCAGTATCAGAGAAATGAAACGGAGACAAAACACAAAAGACAAGTTTCTAAAGAACAAGAGAAAGTGCCCGAATAAAATGGAAACCCCATGGAAATCTCAACTGCGAAATCAGTTGGCAATAATATCATAAATATAGTTGAACTTTCATGATTCCGATTGCGAATCCCCGACTTGCTCATATGTTTATGGGGTCGAATAACAAATAAGCAGAGCAAATTGTGTCGAAAATTAAATCTTATTGTTTATTAAAGTACCGAGAAAATTTCCTCGGGGAGCCTTATCATGTGTCGCCCAAATAAAGCCTCATTTCACTGTACTCCCCCCGTCTGACTTGTCTCTTAATGTGTAACTGGCAATTTGTGTGCAATAATACAATGTAATATGGAGAGTGAGAGAGATTGGGGGAGTGGGGAGGAGGTGCGAGAGGAAACAGACAATAAAATATGCAACACAAGTGTAAATGAAATGCTAAAGGTGAAGCAGGTCGCTTGCCTCATCTTCCCCTGCCAAGCTTCCTTCTCGAATGCGAAATTTGCATATTAAAAATTTAGCACATGCACTTTTGCCAGGGGTGGAGCGGGGGTTGGGGCAATAAACGCGTGTAGTCAATGCTAATGCGGCCATTACCATCGTGTGAAATTCATGATCTCATGCAAATCCAGACAATCCGCATGCCACGCACACCTCGCGCACATCAGGCCGATAAAATTCGCAACTTTTGGTGACAAGCGACGGCACAATGGCACCGCCAAAGGGCAGTCGCAAAGGGGACAGCGGAAGGGGGGTACGGTGAAGGCAGGCAACAGGAACTGAAGCCGGAGCCAGAGCCACCTGATGGCAAGTGGCTTCGGTACTGGCTCTGGCGTTGCCAGCCGCATTGAAGGTGTCATAAAAATCCTATTATGCACATTACAATATCAAAGGCAGAGCTGAAGACAAAGGGGGCAACGGGGGGCCAACGATTGCCGTGCTGAATCCCCGGAGGAAATGCGTAACATGCGAATGCGATTGCGACGTCCGCGCAAAGGGCGCAACCATAAACAGAAAGGGGCGGGGGGCATAACGAACGGTAAATGGTAACAGCAGCAGTAGAAGCATCGGTAGCGGCGGCACCACAACCACCAGGCGCAACCATCGCCCACGCCCGTGCGGTGGTTGCCACCTCAGTTACGAAAGATAAAAATCGAAAAAAAATAAATAAATGAATCTAGATGAACGCTACAGTAGGCATTTAAATCAGTCAATCAAGTAAATGTCAAAGTCAGAAAGTTGTATCTCCTATACGTTGCTTACAAATTTAATTAACTAAATGGGCGTATGGTATCCAGAAATATTTAATATTTAAAATATAAAAATTTAAAAATTGAAATAAATTGGTTAAATTAAATTATATAAACAATGTAAATAAAGTAGCTTAAGAGACATATGTATAGCTATTGTTCATATCCTCTTTCTCTTGACTTTATTGAAAGTTTATTCGATTTTAGAGTTTAAGTATAATACATATGTATGTATCATAAGTAACATATGCTGTTCAAATATATATTGAATTTACATAAGGCCAATGCATTTGAAGTTACATTTAAATGCTAGTTTCATATAATATATACTTATAACTTTGTAGACATTTATAAATAAATATATATAGAGCTTTCTTCTACTACTTAACCTGTACATGTTCTTTTAGTTTCACATCGCAAACAACTTGTTGGGCAACCCTCGCCTGGTCTCCCCTTACGAGTGTCTTCTGACGGATCTGGCGTAATAAAATGAAGCAACCAGAAGATTTTTAATAAATTTGCAAGCAAATCAACCACTGCCAAAAAGGTGTCCTGGCCACGGTGCCGCTGACGCCGCTGCTGCCACTGCTGCTGGCAGCGCAGAAAGAAGGCAATGGCAAAGTTAGAGGGCCAGAAACATCAGCAACAACACCCAAAGCGACATAAATTATGACAAAATATGAACCATTGAACCGGAGGGGTAGAGGGGTAAGGACCACGGGGGCCTTCCACTTCCGCTCGTTGCTGATGTTGCTGCTGCGGCGACACGGAGCTGGACGCGGATGCTGCTTCTCCGGATGCGAATGCGTGTGCAGAGGGTGCGTATTTTAATGCGTTGGGTACCGCGCGAAAAAGTGGCAAAACATAAAAGCGAGCAGCGCGGAGCGCATAATAAGCAAATTATAGAACGTTTAGATGGGACACAGCCCACGGCCCCCGGGCGGGTAAGGGGAAGAAGAAGTTCAAGGCAAACATCGCAGAGTAGACAAGGACGACGACGACGATGTTTCGTCATTTTGGCCAGAAGGAAGTGCGGCCAATGCAAATTTACATTTATTTAAGCAACACAGCAACAATAACCTGGCAGGGTAGGGGCAGAGGTGGTGGTGAGGGGGAACGCACAATAAATTGTTTCTATTACTTACGTCTACACGGCAATGAAGCGGTAAACACACAAATTTTATAACCCTGCCGCAATTTTCAAAATTATTCCGCCGGAAAGGCAAATTATTTCAGCATCGAAGACGACGACGACGACATTTTGTGCGCCCAAACAGCTGCTCAAGTCAAGATCCCTGATGAGATTCTACTCCTAAGGAAGTGTAAGCGCTGGAAAGTATGCTAAAAAATGTATTTCTCCGATTGTTTCTATACTATTTATATATATTATTACAGCATTTAATAACACTGTTCGATTATTCATTATACAAAAAACTATAAAAATATTGGAGATAGATGATATATATTTATATCTAATATTAATGATAATGAAGATGATGTGTGATCCCATTCAAAATATTAATTTATATTATTGTCAATAGACTGGAATCCTGTTAGAAAAATTTTTCTATATGACACAACATACTTTAATCATATAGCACACCTCTCACACACACTTATGCTATACTAATGTCAATAAATAAACCAATTCACTATTAAATATTCCTTTTTTATGGCACCAGCTGCTGCCAGCTCGTGGGTCCCATTTTCAAGTCAGGCCATAAAGCATGCACTATAACTTACGTATATTCGTATGTTTCTCGCATATATATTTGATAAAAACATTAACAACTACGTGCCAACAAAATGTAAATGTGATTTGCGAGCTGCGTTAAGGGTTAAGGGACCCCTTGATAAGGAATTTTAAGGAGCTGAGTTATGCGATAGTCCAATAACAGTCCGATAAACATGAGTTGGAGGAATAAAGGATTAAAGGAAAGTTAGAGCTAAAAAAATGTGAAGAAGCTTCGATATATTCGGTCGGATATATATATTACTATTAATATCTTGTTCATTATCGAAATCTACCAGTTGTCCTTTCAGTTTGATTTCCGAATATAAAAGTATCAATATCAAATTCATACCGCATATCATATCTAAAGAAAAGTTATTCCGCACTTCGAATTGGATTACTTATCCGATAAAAGGTGGCGGCGCATGATTCACAATTCAAACAGCCCTCGCTCGATTTGGTAATTTAATTTATTTAAACTTTTTGCCATTGAGCTGCATATAAATTCATAAAGTCGATCCTGCGGGGCCGCAACTATGTATAATAAATTGAAAAGAATCCCTTAAAAAAAAGTGAAATAAAAATAAAAATTTTTACGACCATCCCGAGCTGGTCCGAACTTGCCCAACCACACCTTAAGCTTGGCATCAGGTTGAGGTTGAGGTTGCGTTTGAGGTTCAGGTTCAGGTTTGGGTTGGGGCGGGTGCGGGTGCGAATGCTGGTTCACTTTCCAATATCCCATCGAAGTGTTTGTGCGCGGAATACTAAACACTTTGCTTGTCCTGTGATTCCGTTTGGCAAGATTTATTCTTAACGGCAAGTGGCATTTCAAGAAGCACACCACTTCCCCATCTCCATTCACACACCCTACTCCTACCCGATGACGACCCACGCTCCACGCTTGTGTCTCGTGTGTGTGTGTGTGGGGGGGGGGAGGGATTGCAGTAGCCACTGGCCACGAGGCTAAGTGACCAAGAGCAGGTTTCCCCAGGGTGTCGTAATTTTCGAGATATGAATATAAAACAATTTTTGCCTTTCGAAACTGTCGAGTGTACGTTACTTTTTAATTTGTTACTCTCTCCGGATGCTTCTAGAAATCGATATTTCTTATAATACACAAAACTGCAAGGGAAATATCCATTGTAAAATATTTATATGTTGGTTTTTCGAACAATAGCGGACATATCTGTAATTTAAAAGAAAGAAAGGAAAAATTGAGTTTAGATTTGAAGTTTATCCTTCAAATTTCCAGTAGTTCTAGAGATTAAGGTATAAAAAGGAAACATATGTACTTTCAAATGAGTCACTATGCCAAACACAAACTGATCTTAAGCTCACAACACCGAAAGCTATTCTTCTTCCTGCCCCAAGCTGGATTTCCTTCAATCATCATTGTTCTTATAGCCCCATATAGCATATGCAAATGTTTGCTTTGTATTACAAATTGTTTCTCTATCGCGCGCATGAATCAAATGAAAAAACAATTACAAATTTAGCGTGCCACGGGCAGAGGCGTGCCTGCAGGGATGGGCGGGGGCCCAGGGCCCAGCTCAGTCGTCCGTAACATTCCTCAACAGTCACGTGACCTAAAAATCACAATAAATCCGCTGAAAAGTCCACGGAAAATACTTTGCCAACTACAATGAAAATTTCAATAAACAACACAAACCGGATACGGCTATACGAATGAGTTCCTGTCTCCAGAACCTCCCCGCGCCCCTCTCCCTGTCCTTGTCTGGCCGGCGCCTGGGCTGGCACATTATTAACTTGTCATACAAAGATAAAAATTTATCAGCATAGATGCGTGCGCCGCGTTACCTCACAGCGTGGGCTCAACATGACGGTCGAAAACATTCCCAACCTCCCCCTCGGAAGTCACAACATAAAGTAGAACCCAAGGCATATCGTACCAAAACCGAACCACAGCCATACCGCAACCCTGCTCAGCGGCGGCGATGGCGACGACGGTTGTCGAGCCGGTGAAAAGATGAAAAATTACTATAAAACGTTTTGTGGCATTTTAATGTCCACAAAACTCGTGTTTGGCGCCTTTATGAAAAATTCAAAAGGAAAACAACAGCGAAAGATGACGGACGGACTTGCGGACGGACACTCTGATCCCGCGCATTAAGCCCGGCCAAAGGGTCCGCATTTGTTTCTCCCACTCCCTTTCCCTCTGATAGAAAATCAAGCAAAAGTTGTACGCAAATAGCGCATAGTTTTTTCCGTAATTCCATTTGATTTACTTTTTATTCCTAGAATATTTTACACATTTTTTCCGCTAAAAAATGAAAATATGTTGCCACATTTTGAGGTTCAAACGGAATCCCGTTGGGTTGTGTTAATGAAGTTCTTTTAAATTTTATTTTATCGTAAAGCTTATATTAACAATTTGGAAATTTGGCTGTGGTTTAGCTAGGATAAAAGGTGTGTTTGAATCTTTTGAAAAATATAAAAAAATAACTAAAAAATTGCGTGAATAGATCTTAGGAACTCATAATTGCTAGGATCACCGCGTTAATTCAGAAAGACAGACAGACTTCAGGACAGAAGAAGAGACGGACAGACAGAAAGACAAACAGACCTGGCTCAATCAATTGGCTAGTGATCCTAAGCAGGCGTACATTTATACTACTTTTTATCAGTTTCAATGGTCGAAAGGCATAAAATACAAAATAAAACAAGACTTGCAGGCTACTGGCACCTTCGTCCTTCTTATGCACAACATATTGCAGCACTCGAGGTTCAAGTAGTTCATAATCCGGACTGTATCTGGTTAGTCTTTGTCTTTGGTGCTTAATAGCAAATAAATCACGTTCTCTGCCTCCTTATTGCTGTGTCCCAGAATACGTAATTAGCCATTGTCCTTTATTGTTTGCCCGCTTTGCATTGCAATCAAGTTCGCTTGGGCAGTGTGTCAATGTGCGAATATTGCTAGGGGTAGGGGAAGTGAGAGAGAGAAAGAGGGTGAGAGAAATGAGAGAGAGGGATAGTTGCAGTTCATTTGTATGGGCGACACGGCTGCCTTGGGGCCAGAAAGGGCCCAAAATCAGGCATTATTCATTAGTCGATGGCAGTCCAATAATTTCCTACACAAACAGGCAGATGCTAGACACAATGTGAGTGTGTGGCTGTGTATTTGTGTGTGTGTGTGTGTGTGGAGTGGAGCATTTAAAGAGCAAGACGCCTGTTACATTTTGATTGAACCCATTGGATGCGCTTTGCCCAGTTGGCAGTTGCTTAATTGACACCCGGTTTTATCTGTGGGAAAACTAATTTCATAGGCGTACGGTTGAGTGTTTTCCACACCAAGTGGGGGGCGTGAACACACACACACACTTACACAAAGCGCCCATATGCTGTGTTAAAAGTGCGTTTGTTGCCTGCCTGCGTTGCCTGATAAGCATTTCATGTCACATCCTTAAGGACTTTTGCCACGCAGACAGCAAAGTTCACATGCTGCACCCCATCACAGAGAGTTCGGGCTCCTTCTACCCCTCTCACAGTGCCCTGTGCCCTGTTCCCTGTCCCCCTGCCTCCTCTGACATCGTTACTGTCACCGTCAGCCAACGCTTAAGATTGCTTTCAACGTTCTTAATTGCTTTTTTTTGTGTGTGTGTCTCGTGCCAGAATTTAGTATGTGTGTGTGTGTGCGTGAGTCTCTCATGTGTGTCTATATTTGTGTGTGTGTGTGGCTCATGTGCGCTGCCTGCTCTTTTGATGTGCCTTGCCTCGACTCAACTTCAGCTTCGAGCTTTTGTCATGGACATGGGACTTGCTACCCGTCTTGGACGTGCTCCTTCTCCATATAGCTGCTGCTGCTGCTGCTTCTGCTTGTCGTCGTCGTCGTCGTTGTCGTCCCCATTTTCACAGGAAGCGTTATTTCAATTTCCGCCTTTCCGCTTTTCCTACTCGCCAAACACATCCAGACACGCCATTATTGTTTGACGTGTCAGTGTTAATGAGTCATTGTCCATTAAGTTTGCTCATTTCAAACGGGCAATTAAATTCGACTTTATTGCACTTCAACAACAACAAGAAGAATTGTATCGAACCCCCCTGCACCCCACTCCACCTCTGAGCATAGCCTCAATGCGAAATTTTGACCAAAACTAACCCGAAATGAGTCCGAAACGAACCCGATCGAGCTCTGCCGACGGACACAGCTGGACACTGAGGCCGACATTGAAACCGCAACGAATCGCTGTCCTATTGAACAACAACTGACAAGCTACACACACCCAACACACACACTCACCCACCTCTATCAAGGGCACACCCCGCATAGCATCGCCTAAGTAGAGCAATAAATCAGCATCCATCGGCCAACTAAATTATGGCTCAAGTCTCCCTCCTTTGTTCCCGGCAATAGATGAGACCCCATCGCTCTGAACGCGGTTAGCAAATTAAGATATACTATAAAGTATACAATATTGCATTTCCTTCCAAATTTTAATTGTGGATCGTCTATCTTTTGAAGAACAAACACCTAAATATAATGCAAAGCTTTGATATAAATAGATTGACGTTCAAAACACATTCGTTGTTGCAGTTGAAACAGTTAAGATATGTGAAACTGTTCAGACATGGTGTTTTATATGCACACAGTTATATCGTACATATGATATTATTAAGTTTAGAACTTCATAATCAAAATTTAATTAAAATTTGAAGGAGAGATTAATAGATATTATAGTCAGCTAACTATATGTCAAGGTTCGAAAATGTTTACTTTAATACGTTACATACAACCAAATTGGGAAATCATAGTACTAATTTGTAGGAGCGATAGGCGTGGCAGCCAACATTTGAAATAAACTGGAGTAGTACAAAAAATTTCATTCCGCTGTCTTTCACTGTCTCTACCTCTTGTTAGTAGTGTAGTTAGAAAAAGGTTTTATTAAAGTGTTTTTAATATGAAGTTAGTTGATGGAAAAGAACAAAAAAGCAAGGCCTATCTTATCTACATAATGTATAGTCTTCGTAGAATATCGATTAAAAATCGAGAAAACAATTGGAAAATATATGTCGAATTGAAGTCGAAATTGCCAAGTTTGAGTAAGTTAGCTAATTTTTGGTTTGGGATTCAATGAGCTTTTGTTTTTGTTAAGGCTGCGTGCCGTCAATCCCCACTGGAAATGGGCAAGACAGATAAGGCTAAGCATGTCACATGTCAAGGCTTCTGATATATGTATGTAGGCTATACGGAGAAGAGAGAGAGAGAGAAAGGAAGGAGAGTGTATGTGTGTGTTCGGATTGGTGCCTGGCGCCATAAATCAGTTGCTGCTGCAAATATGAAACATGGCAGCATAAATAATTAACAAACTTGGCTCAAATGATAAATTTTTTCGCAAACAAGGACGAAAGAGATAAGTTCGTTTAATATTTATGACAAAATTCACTGCAAGTGCGAGCGAGACAAACGGACACAGGGGCAGAGGGAAGAAAAGTGAGATGAAGAGAAAGAAGGAGAGAGAGAGTTAGTCGACTTCATAAACTACTCTATATACACTTCATACATATTCAGAATGCCCTTGGCACTTGACACCCAGAGGCGTGCGTTGTGAGTAGGGGAGGGGCAAGGGGGAGGGTTAAGGGGGCAGTGCGGGGTTATTTTCGTCTCTCTAATCAGAGCCGGGGTGGGCCAGCTCGTTTTGGCCTATTGTCCGTGATTTACGAGCTGCCCCAATCGAACGGGACAACGGACAGAGGCGTGGGTGTGCACGGGGCGGGGAGAGGGGGTGGTAACATCGCAGGACATCAGCAGCAAAGATACACACTATACATATGTATGTATTGTACATCTACCATCATAATTCGTCATTGCATTTGATTTTATTTCAGCGTTATTTATTTGAATTATTTATTTATCCTATTATACGCACTGGGGCCCCCAACTACCGAGCCCTCCCCCTCCCAACACACGCTCTGCCCATCCCAGGCGTAATATGTTTGTCCATATGTCCATTTGCGTGTCCCATGGCCATGTCCATATCTATATCCGGACGCGGGTATGGCAAGCGCCAATCAATAATGTGGCCGGTATAAAGATTTATAGGTTTTGCATTTGCCCACACACACACTCACACACACCCGCCACACGCCCTTTGGCGGCGACACGCACATGCAGCAGCTGCAGGATGTGCAGGAGTTGGAGAAAGAATGCGAAATGGAACCAGGACGAAACATATTTTCAATCAATTATGAAAGTCAAGCGACAGCGAAATATTGAAAGTGCTTGTCAGTGTTGGTAAACATAACAAAAAATCAACTTAACAAGTGAGATTAACAATATCCTGTGAGCATCAAGTTTTAAAGAGTATGATAAGTCTCAAAATTAAACTCTTCTTTTGTTGTTTTATGCAATTTATTTTGTTTTCAGATTTAGATTTTGTTTTAATTTAACCTTATTTTGTGATTTTCAAATGTATTTAAAATAGAAAGTTATATATTTTATATTCCATCAAATGATTTAGTGAGTATAACGATAATAAGATATATTGTCACCAACTTTGGTAGTCCTTGCTCTAATAGTAATAGATTTTCACAGATTTTCGACTCTTTGTTGAGTCGGCCTTCTTCTGTAACCAGAAAAAATCGGGATCTTCGGCATGCTGAATGTTCCTCCGATTGTTCCCATACAGATATAGATTTTCGGATTTTCATTTAATGAAAAGTGATACATTAGTTATTGTTTAATCTTTTGAGAAACTGATTAGCGTTGATATTTCGAGAAAGAATACCATTCTTCATACAAAAGACCTTCATTTTGGGTTCCTATGTCAGCTATATGTTATATTAGTCCGATTTTCATGAAAACTCACAAACATAATATTTACACAGTAAATGGCTGATGTCGTATTCTTGGTTTTAATATTTTAATAAATATGAAAATCGCTCGATAGGTTATTTGGTACGATATATCGGTACGGACCGGCTTGTTCCGATTTACTTACAATGTTTAAATTGCTCTAGAACTGAGAGAATGGCTTTCGTTGCAACAGACGGACACATGGACAGGACTAGTTCGACTCCATTGTTGATCCTGATTCATAATTTATATAATTTATAAGACCGGTATGTCTCTTAAGGTGCCAAAATTAATTTACCCTTTTGCTAAGGTATAGTACAATAAATAGCGAATTATTCATTCTATTAATTGGAATGGATTTCATTCGCCCCATCACAGCACAAACTGGCCAGGAATTACTTTGTTATGCATCATTAGGATTATTCATAGTGTTGTGTTGAAAGCTCTCTTAAGCCATGTACAACCTACAACATACCGAATACGCCGGATACACTGAGGCACTAGAAACTTAAAGCCGAAGGATTTCCCATTGTTGTTTGCCTAATTACGAAACGTGCAAATTATGTGTGTGCTAGTATGTGTGTATGCCTGTGGTGTGCGTGTGTATGTGTGTGTATAATGTGTGTTGTGCTGTTTGTAGCGAGCAAATAAATTTGCGGTGATTTGTAGAGTTGCGATAGGGCGAACGCATTAAACTTGCTGCAACCCACATAAATATAGACCTCGAGAGCATTTAACTACTCAGCGATTACACACGAAATAGCAGTACACACACGCTGACACCCACACACAAAACACACACACACACTGGCACACTTCAAACAAAGGACATGTCTGGCCGGGCAGCGTGCGAGTATTTAATGTGTGTCCCCGCCAATCTACGCCATGCTCATTTCGTGCCGAAGGTGAATTCTAGTGATGCGCGCGTGAGCACGACCTTGAGCACGAGTGTAATGAATGTGTGTGTGAAAGTTATGCCTGCATGAATGTTTGTGTGTTACCCTTATCATAATGTTTATAGTAAAAAAATTGATAGTTTCGCATACAAGATAATTTCTAATTCGACACTATGCAGCAATAAATTTTATATTTATAAAATACTAACCCGAACTTAAGTTACTATACTTCAAAGGGGATATACTTCAAAATATGTATAAAAAACAAGAAAATCGAGATTTCAAAGATTCAATTTTTAAATTTAAATACGAATATGTCTAAAAAATAACACATTTACAATAATATTATTAACTTGAGTTTTATAAAGGGTAAAACTTGAATCAATAAAAATATTTTTTTTGTTCTTAAAACAAAAACAAAAAACTTCCAATGTCACACAATTATTAACGATTTTGAAAAGTTTATTTATGCAAACTTTCTAGCTTCCTGCAGTTTCCTCGTGCTTAACTCGTGTCACGCAGCCAACTACAGAAAATGTCGTCGCAACTTCAGATCGCAGCATCGCCATCGACGTTCGGCCATCGGAAGTAAGCGAATGATGTGAACTAAAAGAGGAGAGTACTTCGAGGGGTCGTCAGTGCGGGGGAACAGTTCACTGCCGCCCACACAAGGCCATAAAAAAAACTTCATTTATTCACAAAAGAAATAAATCTTTTAATGCACAACGGAGAGTCGTTATTCGGGCATTGTTTTCTCATTTGGCACAACACCTCCCGACATTAGCTCCGAGTACGGGGAACGGAGGGCGTGGGCATGGTCTATATGTATATGTGTTAGAACATGTCGTGCCATGCGGCCATCGAAGGCGGACGGGACAATTCTTGTTGTCGACCAAATGAAGCTTGCTCTGCTCTGCCGAAGCCGATGCCGATGCCGATGCCGATGCCGCTGGGTTGCTCCACGTTACTCTCTTCCATGTGGATTTCAATGATTCTAATTATGGTGCCGCCCGGCGCAAAAGTTTCTTAAGTATCGCGTGCATCATTGTTATTGTTTCTGCCCTATCCTCCCCCTCTTTGTCTTTCTCTCTTTCTCTCTCTGCACAGTAGCAAGCAAATTGCTTTGTTTTGTGTGACCGTTTCACTGCGTGGGCGTTGTACGCTCATTACGGCTTCCTGTCTGCTCCTGCTCCTGGTCCAGTTCGGGTACAGCTGGAAATGTCCCACCAGGGCAGGCAGTTGTCGCGCTGCTCCTGCTCGACTTTATGTTATGTGTTTATATGCTCATTTGTACCACAGTGTGTATGCGTGCTGGGATGTGTGTGTGCGAGTTTGAGGGAGAGTGTGAGTGCCTCTAACGGTGACCTGCGAAAACGTCTGTGTCAAGTTGTGAGTAATAATGCGGAAACGCCAAAGAAAGCGCACACAAGCCCAAAACAAGCTCGTAAATCGAGTTGCGATTGGCGCACAATGAATAGCGAATACTCTACGAAAGTCGGTAGTTGCAGAAATTTTAATTGGAGTCTACCAAAGGACAAACTGTGATTTAGATGTATCTAACTTATATTTGCAATGCTAATTAAAAATAAAGAGGAGCAGCGAATACAAACACTTATAAATATATTCTATGTATATATATATACATACATATGTACATATATTGTTAATATAAGTTATAGTTAACTCTTATATAGTGTGTAAAATCAAGTCCTAACAGGAAAATTTTAAAGTAATTTAACCATAATTAAACTAATAATCTGAGTTTTAGGTCCACTGTTCTTGGTTGAATTAATTTTAAAAAAATTGTTTATTTTTGTAAAAATAACACATGGTTTGATAACGTTACATTAAGGGGGCTTTAAAAACGGAATAACTTAAATATTTAAGAAAGTACATAAAAATTATGAAAAAGAATTAATTTCTTTGAGCTTTGAAAAAATGTGGAATATGGAAAAACATATCAAAAAATGATAAGAGGGGTTTGTGGGGTGTGATGATGTAGCATCGACACGTTTTTGGTGTCTGACATGTGTCACAAACTGGATGACATATGCGATTACATCGCATTATTCGCAACTGACAAATGCGGTGGCAAACAAAAGTCCATTAATTAGCCGTACGTGTCCATGCATTACACAAGTATTTGTTGTCCTTTTGACCCCAGTCACAACATCCATCCCACATTGTTATTGTTGTTGCTGAGTTTGTCAAGTCGAACGAGGCGAGCGAGAATGACCCTTGTGATGCCGCCAGATGAATGTGTCCATGGACCACGTACATAAGCACATAATTACGAATCTTTCTTCATTCTGGGGCTCTCTTCTTCTTCTCCTCCCTCTACATTTGCTCCGCCAGTGTTGTTGTTTTCTTTTTCGAGCAAAGTTAAATTGCAGAAATCGCAAACTTTACTATCCACGCACGCAGAAGTAATGGAATTGTGTAATTAACGAGGCTCCTGGGTAAAGACTTGATGAAATGCTTCAGTTACGGGCCCCCAAGCCAAGAGTTAAGCACGCGCACATATATATACACCCACACACACTAACGCATTATGTATGAGTAAAATGTCTTTTGAGGGAAGAGCCAAAGTTGTCGTAGCTCACGCCATTCCGCACTGGGAATTCCTAGAATACCAATCTGGACATCTTGAAAATCGAATGATCGACATAAGGATTAAAAAAACAAAACCAGCAAAGCGGGCCGTTGTTGTAGGGCCCAGTGTATTAATCTTCTTATATTGAAGTTCGAAATTTTAACAAATAGTAATATATAGAGTTCAATATTAAGATATTTAAAAAACAAATTTAGAAACCTAAGACGTATTGGTCAAAGAGTACAAACAGTTATAACAGTTGGACATTTTTATAATAACCTTTGGGATAACTTGAAATCCCACAAAAACAAAAAAATCTTTTGATTGATTTTACAAGATCTACATTTAATTTCAATAAACTGATATAAAGATAAAAAAAAAATAATATGGTTAGAGCCTTAAAGTTACTAACATAATAGTGTTACATTTCTAATTTACATGCCAAGAATGTCTCATTAAATGCATGATGAATTTGTAGGTTATGTTGAGTAGGGTGCAATTGTAGCGCAGGCTTTTTGAGAGAGTCTCTCGGGGAAGACACTCGTCATACACACATGGGAAATATGCATGCATTCGCAATAAGTTTGATTTGCAGAGAATCGATATATATCGATACTTAACAATTTGAGGTTAGGTTCGGGTAGGGGAACACTTAAATCTTTTGTGTAATTAAAATGTTAGCTTGTAGTTGGTGGAGTTAGCGGCAGGTAGGCGGGGAGCGCTCTTCAACTTCTTCTTGCTCAGTTTATAAGGCGATGGGGATTGGACGAGGGCAGCAGCTGCTGAAGTTGAGGCTGCGTTTCGATCGTTTCGCGTGACGCTCATGTCATAGGGTGTTCGCACAATCTCTGGCAAATGGGCGTAGTACACAACACGCTCGTTGCGTGGCACCACCAGCGGCAGCTTTGACGGAGCATACTTGTTGCTGTAGGAGTCAATAGGCGGTATAGGCGGCATTGCAGACGAGTCATCTAGGTAGCCACCACGTCGCGATTTAATATAATCTCTGGCCTGCAGGGACGGTGTGTCCAGCTGACGATCGGGATACATGAGATAGGGTTCAGGATACTGCGGCACACGCGGACTGTAGCTATCGTAGGGATCGAAACGCTGCCGATGCACATACATGTCCTCAAAGTACTGCGGATAAGTACGATGGTATTGCTCGTCAAATCTGTGGGAGAGGTATTTGCTAGATTAAAACCATATCGAATGCTTCACGCGTCGCAGCAGCCTCACCTGTCGTAGCGCCTTATATAGGGATCATACGATCTGGACGGATACATGGCAATCGATTTACCTGCATAGGGACCATACCAGGGCAGCGATTTGACATTCATCTCGTCGATGGATCGACGTAGTCCAGGCTCTCCGCTGGCTACGCGTATTGCCGACGATCCACTCTGCTCATTGTCAGCACCTGCACTCGCGGATGAACCCTCATGCGACCTCCTTGCAGTCATATAGTAATCATAGTCGGCATAGCCAGCCAAAGGCTTACCTAATTGCCACTGTTTTTGTTTGCCAGCAGCATTGGAAACCAACGGTTCCGTCGACTCAACATCGATAATACCCTCAGTATTGTCAAGTTCTACATCCCGATTTGAATGGTCGTAACCAGGATCTGCATGGGCACAAGCCAACAGTAGTATCCATATGACCGTAACTATTCCCAGCTTCATTTCGCAATTCCGAACCGAATGCGCCGCTTGACCAACACAAACTGTTTCCATCATGCGACGCCACCCAAAAAAGCCAACAATTTTTCCCGGCGACATGGTAAGTTAAACTTCAAAAGACAATTGTTTTCCAGAGCCATTCTTTGCTAATCTATTGAATCTGCGTAGCGCAAGAGTGCACAAAGTCAAGTGAAGCAGCAAACGAGTAGCAAATGGTAAATACCCTATCCGAATACCCTAAACGGAGACCCTCAAAAGAGACCCTTTCTGGAGAGTCCCAACGGAAATCCTTAACGAAGACCCTACCCAAAACGGAGACCCTAACTGAAGACCTTAACTATGTGAATTTAGCAAGTGTGCCAGCTATGCTCATGGAGTTCGACTAGTCCCACTATAATAACAAATTCAATCCAATATAAAAAATATCATCTATAAATACTATGTAAACTCCCAATGCGTTAACGAAATTCACAGCATTTAAGAGCAACGCGCAGTCGCCAAGTTTCCGCGCCCCTAATTAGGCGTGTCCCGTCCCCCACTAGGTTGACATTCTTTAAATGCATTTTACACACAACAACTGTGGATGCTTCACAATGACAATGACGAACTTGCTTCCATGCCACGCTCTGTTGCACGTGCTACCTGCTGCTGCTATTGACTAATGATGCACTTTTCCCCCATTTGCATATTGGAGCATCGAGTGGGCGTTCGAGCGAAACGTGAAAGTCAATTGGAAAGCACCACTAACATTATATATATCATATATGATAAATCTGTTTTATGTTTTTAATTCAAATTATAAATGCTTACAACTAATAGTTATATAAATTAGTTTCAATAACAAATTAATAGTAGATTATAAATCAATCGTTTGTAATGCTGGACAATTTACACTTGTAGAAATACCGCGTGTTTAAAAGGTAATTATGTTTTGTAACTGTGACAGCGTTGACCCAAAATGGACACCCTCGGGCAGGTTCTTGATTTGCAACAGCCATCTTTGGCATTCTAAACACTTTCGCTGGCGATCCTCACGTGTCACATCGACCCCCAAACCATTTGCTGCCCAAGAGTCGAGATTCTCCTGAATTGTTGGCAAGAAGTTCGATAAAATTATGCGCAGTGTGTCGCAAGCTCGCGTGAAATGACTGAAATAAAGAGCGAGAATATTATAAGATAAGGTAGACATAATGTTAGATACTAATGTAACTTACAATTTGTGTTGGCTTTGAAGGAGTTCATAAATTTCGGGTAACACAAACGTACAAAAGTCCAAGTTCCACGACGAGCTATAGGGATAAATAATAATATTATATATTCATTGTAAACATGGCTCTTCTCGAATATGCTTCACTTACGGCTTTTCAATTATGGCCCCGAGCAGATCAATGAAAATTGAGCGTCCACTTGTTTTGGCCAGCCTTAGTGCACCAAGCACATCGTGTGAACTGTAAGACGAGATGTAAAGTGAGCTAGAAACTTATATGCATGTTCTTCTGCACTTTGGATGTACTACTGTGGACTACTTCTTAATACTTTGTACTAGTATGTATTACTATGTACTACTATTTACAACAATCTTCTAGTACGTTCTACTATGTACTACAATGTACTAATATAAACTACTATGCACTACTTTGTTCTACAATGCACCACTGTGCAACTATGACATACTGTGTACTACTTTGTACAACTATGCAATGCTGTATACAACTTTGTACAACTACAATATGTACTACCTGTGTACAACTATATACAATACTACTATAGTAAATACTGCCACTAAGTGTCCTGTTACACAGCAGGCCCTCCTTCTTACCGCGTTGAGTTGCGCAGCAAGTCCAAACTCGCCTGCCGATTGCTCAATTCCTGTAGAACCTCCTCGTGAGACCTAGAGAGTATGTCAAACTCATAATGGTCATCCATGAAGTTGCGGTTCATTGTTTTGCCTGTAGTAGGTATCAAATCCGGGCGGTAGTTCATTGTCTGCTGTGAAAGTGGAGTCAGTTATATTTAGAATGTAGAATAAAGTACATGTGTATGTCCAAAACTTACGTGTGTCTGCTTCTCTTGTGTCTTTGCTTGTTGCGTTGTACGCATATCAAGAGTTGTACGCGATCGCATCGGAGGTTTAGTTATGATCTCAACATTAATGTTCTTCTGCTGCGTATTCTCCTTGCAGAATTGACTCTGTGATCCCATGTAACGTTTGTTCTTGTTAACCACATTCGAGGAGGAAGACTTCTTCAGTACCATATTGTCGTCGAGCTTATGCAATTCCATTGAACTAACCGATGATGTCTGTCCCAGTTTATTGTTCCCGAATATTCCCGTCGATGTCTGCTTGGTGCTACTAATTGTGGTGCTCCTTTTGTGCAGATTTGTTGTCGTCTTTTTGATCGTCTTCGATGTGGCATTTATTGCTACTGCTGCTATTGCGGGGGGAACTGCCTTATTATTTTTGGGTAAATAGTTGAGGTTCTGATTAACGGGAAAATCCTCGGCCATTTCATAATTATCATAGTTTGTTAGAATCGGGGGATTACTATCGTTTAGATTATACTCGACATCGGGAACATTATGATGGCTATCACTCTTCTCCAATGAGTATATATTATAATCACCCGATAAGTGCAAAGATGTTGTACCATTTATGTTTAACAGACGGCTGGACGAGCCCATATCCATTCCATAGCTATAATTGCTATCTAGATTATATGGTAAATTGTCAGGCCCTGGCAATCGGGTAAATTTGCCAGTATTGTATGTGCCAGATTCCATTATCGACTGAGGCGGAAGTTGGTGAATTGATGGCATTGCTGACATTTCGCTCTGTTCCAAAGTTCCCCCTTCGTTTACAACTTCCAGACTCAGGTTCGGTGACGAGAACTCATCATATGTTTGACTTTTATTATCCTCAAGTTCCTCCTCAACTTTGGCCGGCTTTGAGCCGCCCAAGGAGAGGCGAAACGTTTGATTGCCACGTGAAAAGCTTTTCCTGCTTATTGAGTTATGTTTAAAATTTGGCTGAGTATTGGGCGGATGATAGAACGGTATCACAAGATCAAGGTTTACTGTATTTATTGAAACAGTATCAATTTCATGGCAGCCACAAATCTGCAAGAGGAAATCGATAGTAAAAAATAATCGTTTAAAAGTTTGAGCTTTTTAACTTACCAGCTTGTTCTTAACGACTTTCATATCATCCAATGTGGACCAAGTACTTTTAATGTGATCCAATTCACGATCTGGCTCCCAGCCAATCACAGATATTCCCGCGGCGCTTCCCACGAATAGGCACTCTCCGTTTTCACTACAAAAATCGATTAACTGATGATATGATATATAAAAGGCGAGAAGAATTGTATAGCTTACCTAAATGTAATGCATTTTATTGCCTGGCCATAGAAATGAGTTGTCTGCGAAACGAGCTGCTGGTGCTCCAGATCATAGATGGACACTGTACCATCCACTCTTCCGGCTGCCAGTAAAAACTCAAAAGGATGGAACTGTATGCATGTTATGGCCGTAACGGGCGGCTCAGCGATAAATTCCATTATCTGCTTGCTTTTCCGTATGTCCCAAATAATTATAGTTCCCTCCAGCCCAGCGGATGCAATCCAAAGTCCATCGGGAGAAAATTTCACAGAATTAACATGCGATATGTGGCCCTTGCAGACTTTAATGCATTTGTTTTCATTTTGTACATCCCAGAGCCTAAAAAAAAAAAACAAATTCAAATAAATGGGCTTAACATATTTTTTCGATAGACCACTACACTACAGCCCTTGTGCACGATAGATGTACGCAAAAATACAAAAAAATACTGAAACAACAAAAGAAATCGATAGTGCAGCCATAAATGTTTCGATAATTTGAGTTGATCTGGCAACACCGACACTTTTGTTGTCAACCTCTGGCCCGTAATCCAATTTTTGTTTTCATTGCCTTTCAATTTTGCTTATCGTACGGGGAGTGCACTTTGTACCGGGCGATACAAAGATAATCGCCAAGTTAAGGAAGAACTAATTGCCCCTGGTTAATTTATTCACTCGCCGAATACAACAGGTGTAAGTTCTCCAGCAGCAGCTTAACTCTTCTGTCATTGCAAAAGAAGTCAGTGCAAAAATAATCAAGAAAAAACAAAGAAAAATGCATAAGTGCATGTGTATGCATTAGTATCTGTATTTGTGCGCACACACACACTTATCTGCCTAAGATCTAAGATTGTGTGTTTATTTGGTCCACAACACACAATTATACATTGGACTTCAGAGCAAACTGCTTCAAGAAAAATATATTGCATTAAGTACATTGGAGTTACCTTTGAGCTCTCTGTACTCTTTGACAACAAATGAGTTTGCACCAATTAAAATTACATTATAATTTCGCATTTGCCAAGTGCAACAATTTATTGTTGATACTCTTTTAAAACGTATCTAACTTTTCTATCTTTCATTACACAGTTGCTCCACACAACCGGATTGCAGTCCACACCATAACAAGTTTCCATAAAAAAACAACAAGAAACACATCAAAACAGGAAGAACATGTCTTCGAAATTGCGATTTGATGGACGTGTGGCCGTTGTGACCGGAGCCGGCGCCGGTCTTGGCCGGGAATATGCATTGCTCTTGGCCTCTCGTGGCGCCAAGGTGGTGGTCAATGATCTGGGTGGCAGCCATGTCGGCGAGGGCGCCTCTCAGCGTGCTGCTGATGTTGTTGTCGAAGAGATTCGCAAGAACGGCGGTGAAGCTGTAGCCGACTACAATTCGGTTATTGATGGGGATAAGGTTATTGATACAGCGATCAAAGCATTCGGACGTGTCGATATACTTATTAACAATGCTGGAATATTGAGGGATCGCAGCATTGTCAAGACAACCGAACAAGATTGGAATCTAGTGAACGATGTGCATCTCAAGGGTAGCTTCAAGTGCACCCAGGCAGCCTTTCCGTATATGAAGAAACAGAATTTTGGTCGCATCATTATGACCTCATCCAATTCGGGCATCTACGGCAATTTTGGCCAGGCAAATTACTCGGCAGCCAAGATGGGTCTAGTGGGACTGGCCAATACCACTGCTATCGAAGGTCAAAAGAACAACATATACTGTAACGTGATCATTCCCACAGCAGCTAGTCGCATGACCGAAGGCATCTTGCCCGACATTCTCTTCAACGAACTGAAGCCAAGCCTCATTGCACCCGTTGTGGTCTACTTGTGTCATGAGAACACCACGGAAAACGGTACGTCACTTGTCTGGGTCGTTATCACTCTGTAAAATTGTATAACTGTAACTTGTGTTTATCAATTTATCCAGTTATCTTTTGCCTCAAACTCATTTCGTATCCATTTCCGTTTCTATTTCCGTTTTCTCAGGCAGCTACATTGAAAGCGCCGCTGGCTGGGCAACCAAAGTGCACACAGTGCGTGGCAAGGGAGCCGTACTGCGTCCCTCACTGGAGGACCCGGTGACACTGGAGTATGTGGACAATGTTTGGAATCAAGTGACAGACATGTCACAGGCCACACACTTGAATGCCATCGCCGAAGCGTCCGGTTCATTGCTTGAGGTTCTAGAGAATTTGAAATCCGCGGATAAGGATGCTGTCGAGGATGTCTTTGAGTTTGGCAACCGTGAGCTGATCCTTTATGCCTTGGGCATTGGTGCCTCTACCAAGAACAGTCAGGACATGCGCTTCTTGTATGAGAACGATGCGGATTTCTCACCGCTACCATCGTTCTTTGTTCTACCTGGTCTCAGTTTGACCATGTCAAACAATCTGGTTAGCACCGCCTTGCCTAACAGCACGGCCGATTTGACCAATATTTTACATGGCGAGCAATATCTGGAAGTTCTCGATGATTTGCCGACGAGCGGCAAATTGATTACCAAGGGGAAAGTAATCGATGTCATGGACAAGGGATCCGGCGCACTGGTTGTTTTCGGCTGTGACTCTTACGATACGAATGGTCGTCAACTGATTAAGAGTCAAATCTCAGTGTTCGTGGTTGGCGCTGGCAATTTCGGCGGTAAGAAGCAACCTAGTGCCGACGTTGTGCCACTGGCAGCTGCTCCGAGCCGAGCTCCCGATTCGTCGATTCAGTACAAGACCACCGAGGATCAGGCAGCACTTTATCGTCTGTCGGGTGATCGCAACCCGTTGCACATTGATCCCGACTTTGCACGCATGTCGGGCTTCAAGACACCCATTCTCCATGGCCTCTGCTCGCTGGGCTTTTCGGTCCGCGCCGTACTCAGCACGTATGCCGACAATAACAGTGCCCTCTTCAAGGCAATTAAGGTGCGATTCTCGGGTCCAGTGCTACCCGGACAAACACTAAAGGTGGACATGTGGAAGCAGGGCACACGCATCCACTTCCGCACCATTGTCACTGAGACTGGCAAGGAGGTCATCTCCGGCGCGTATGTTGACTTAAAGGACTCTAAGGCCAAGTTGTAATTCCCTTTTATATTTCAATAATTCCTCCAAGAGGAAGAGAAAGCTGACACATTAAGCACACATAAATAGATGGTGGCAGATACGATGCAATATTATTACCCTAATATGTTAAAACTGTTTGTCCTTTTATTATATAAATAAATGACGCATTTTTCAAAAGAAAGAAATAGAAATAGTACTGCCAAAAAAGTTATTTCAGAAATACTTTATAAAAGAGAAAGTTACGATGCTTTACGTAATGACAGAACTCTAAACTAGACAAACGCTGTAGTGGGCTAAACCTGATAGTAGGATACCCTACGCCGAGTTTTGAATAACTGCTAGCATGTGTACATTAACAATTCAAATGATAAACTCTTGTTGCTTTCCCACTAATGTGACTTGAATAGTTTCTTTATTGTCCGATCAGATTGAATTTTAAGGAAGGGTAGAGACATTATAGCTAGCTAAGTATATGTCGAAGTAAGAAAGGTTTATCTTTTACATACATTTGCACTGAGTTAGTATACCCTTTTTTACCATTTTCAACGGCCGAAGGGTATTAAAACTTTCTTAAGCAAGTAAAGCGGTTTAATGCTGACTTTAATTCCGTCTCTATTTGTGAAAAGAAAACGTTCAAAACGAGAATAGAAAGAAAATCGTAAAAAGCGTTTAAAGCAGGCCTACCTGAACGTGATTAAATGATATAATAAGAAAACCCCCATTGGAATTGAACACACATAAAGATGACTCATGAGAAACCATTTGAAAGTATGATAAGTTAACTCGAATGCACCTATAAGATGACGCTTATCATTTTGGGTCACGTCGTTTACCGAATAAGAACGAGAGAACAATATACTATTGCCATCTCGCTCTAAACTATAATATGCAGCTCAAATTATGTTGGAAACTATTTAAACTGTATCGCGTCATAAACAAAAACCGCTTCAAGTTCCATTTCTCAGTACTTCTGGAAGGTTTGCGCATTCAGTAAATAAAGATGCAAATATGAACGGCTACTAAATCATATTACAGTGTCGATTTCACAAATAAACATTGTTTGACTCACCTAACTGTGGTATCATTGCTACCGGATACCACGTACTCTCCGGATGGATTAAAATCCAATGTTCGTACACTTTTCATGTGTCCATTTAGTGTTGAATAAATTGTCTGGGCATTCAAGTCCCATCTGCGTATGATGCCAATATCATCGGCTGAGTATACAAAATTATCCTTATACGCAAAGCGAACGCATTCGATCGAACGATTATGACCCGTCAGACTCTGCAAGAGGGGAAGTATTGAAAATCTTTCGAATTTGCGGAACAATTTCTTTATTATTCCTGATTACAAACCATAAAACACTCGTCCTGTCCAATGGCCCAAAGATTAACATTACGATCTTCGCCTCCAGTGACCAGCACTCGTCCCGTCTCCCCCAGATCGAGGCTTGTGACCTTGCCATCGTGAGCCTTTATATCATCTGAAAGAAGTTAGAAGAGCACAAGAAAAAGGATTAGATTTTAAATTAGACTATGTGGAGAATCTCAATATATATTTATACAATTTTAGAAATTTTCAAGAACTTTTTTTCGTTGCCAAAAAATCTGAGTTCAAGCACCTCAAAGTCAGGGGTTTATGAACTGAACCCATAAGACATTGGTTCGAATCGTCAACCGAATCGGCGACAACTCTTATTGTCTTTATCTTCATAGCTTACGCTTGTTAACTAGGCTATCTATCCAACTATCATTCTGTATCTAGACTAGTCGCTGTCGTGACCTCATCTTAGCATAACTGTAATACAAGTCCACTTATGTTTCATTAACATTCGATTCCGTTAGCTCCTTACAAGGGCTGCATCCCACATGCAATTCTTGTGCACAAATAAGTATAAATCGGAGCATACAGATACATATGTATTTATGTACATGTATGCTAAACATACCACACGCACACCGTGTCACACACTCATCCACACACGGGCAGAGACACATACAGGCGCGAATTGTCTTATAAGTATGAGAACCACTTTCATAGTTAAAATTCTATTTAACTTACAGATCTTAGCTGTTAAATTTCTGGGTAGCGCCATTTCCATGCAAATACACCTTATTGCTTTAGGTTACTTTTGACGGCTCCTGAATGAGCTTTATGTGACACTATTGTTAATATTTTATTTTAATTTGTCGCAGGTGTGATAATTTTTTGGTTTCGGTTCAAGTCGAATCAGCTGTCCGCTCTCTTTTCGTATTTAGTCTTTTTAATACCACCTTCAGATACACGTAAAAAAAAATCACAAAAATCGCTTTTAGGCAGACACTATAACACATTCTCACATGATTAACAGCAAACCGAGTATCTTAACAAAACAGAACATCAATAACGATATATCAGACGATTTTTGTAGACAAAACAAATGCACATTATATATATATTATTAACCAGGGCTGGCGAAACGGAGTTCGGTGTCACATAACGTTGCCACCTAGTTGAAAAATGAGAAATTCATAAAATACTATAAATGTGACCCTTTGTCCATTTATCGGCACATCGACTATCGATGACATTCAAATCAGATGACAACTCTGTGTTACCATCAGGCATTCCCTCAAAAAAGCATCATCATTGCCCTGACGAAAATTTGCCGACTGCATTATTTTGGTGGAGCTCTGTTTTATTATTTCGTTTAGCGTCAAGGAAGTAAACTAAATAAAAATGTCTTCACGTTACGATCGTGCTGTTACCATTTTCTCACCCGACGGTCATTTACTACAAGTTGAATACGCTCAAGAAGCGGTTCGCAAAGGTTCCACAGCGGTAAGAAAGTGTCTCGATTGTTGTTTTTTTAAGTTGGTTGTATTACTACCATATATCTGTTTTTCTTTGAACTTTCAGGTGGGTGTCCGTGGTGGAAACTGTGTTGTTTTGGGTGTTGAGAAGAAATCGGTAGCCAAACTGCAGGAAGATCGCACAGTTCGCAAAATATGCGTGCTCGACCATCACGTTGTAATGGCGTTCGCGGGCTTAACAGCCGATGCTCGTATCCTTATAAGCCGTGCCCAGGTCGAATGCCAGAGCCATCGTCTTAATGTCGAGGATCAGGTCACCCTCGAATACATTACCAGGTAAATAACTATCGTCATTGTCCAAGGGTAACAGAATTGAACAAAGATATTCCTTCTAATATTTAACAGGTATATCGCACAACTGAAACAGAAGTACACCCAGAGCAATGGACGTCGTCCGTTTGGCATTTCGTGTCTGATTGGTGGCTTCGATTCAGACGGGTCACCCCATTTATTCCAGACTGAACCGTCTGGCATATTCTATGAGTACAAAGCCAACGCCACTGGTCGTTCTGCCAAAACTGTGCGGGAGTTCTTTGAGAAGACCTATCGTGAAGAGGATGTTGCCACCGAACGTGGTGCCGTTAAGTTGGCAATTCGTGCCCTGCTTGAAGTTGCCCAATCTGGTCAGAATAACCTGGAGGTGGCTATTATGGAGAATGGGAAACCACTGAAAATGCTGGATCGCAATGTCATACTGGAGTATGTGAACATAATTGAAAAGGAGAAGGAGGAAGAGGCGGAGAAGAAGAAACAGAAAAAGTAATTGCCAAGTCCTGTGCTAGGTAAAGTCTATTCGGTAAACCGGAGGTATCTTTTTAATTTCATATTTTTATAAAATTTGAAATGATGTTAAACGGAATGAAATGTATAAGGATATGTATAAAATACATGGCGATTTAAACACCTGAATTCAAAAGGCAATTTTATTGTGGGCGGGCAGGGAAAACAGCTACAAATGGAAATTTATAAATAAAAAGTTTAAAAATGTTTGATCATTCAAGCAGCTTTGCTACATAATGTATAAAATATATGTTACGTTTTATATTGCTGTTTTCTTAAAACATAAATCAAATTCATTAATATTTTTAAAATCCATTTAAATAAAGATTAAAAGCTGCAATTGACATAAATTTTAAAAAGTGTAACCAGTGTTAACAACGCACAAATCTCTTAGGTCAGTACTTTGGTCGATTGAACAAGTCATTGCATTCAGTACAAAGCAAAAGAAGCCGCATACGTTCATCTCTAACTGGAACTAGTGCTGTAAAATATCAAAGGGCAGGCAGAAAACAGTGCTTGAAAGTACAAGTGGAAATTCATATGCGAATTTTTAGCTTAGTTTACTACTACTACTGTTCGGAGTCGGAAGTTGTGTGCTATACCAAAAAAGTTGAGGGAGAGATAGACCTAAAAATCAAAATATAAAATTTGTATAAAGCGCTGAACGAGAACAAGAATATTAACACATTGATCTGTGTTTGACGACAAAAAAGAAATTCTGGATCGTTTCGCTATTCATTCCCTTGCCTCAGTCATTCCGTACCAAGCAACACCGTCAGACTAAAATCAATAATTTAGTTGTGTGGTTTTTCGCGGCTTTTTGTGTTTTCTTTAAAAAACAATCAATATACCCGAAGGTAACGTGTGTAGTAAAATAACAATTCCACCTCAGTGTGCGTTTGCATTCGTTGACGCTTGACATATTGGTACACATTTTATTTATTTATTTGTTTTGTATTTGTTTGCCTTTTTTTTACTTTTTTTTTTCAAATTTTGCATTACTTTATTAATTAGTATCTTCGCTTCGATGTTCGATACTATCATCTTGTGCACATTAGCACTCTCATACATATTACAAACAAGATAAGAGCTGGCACCCAATACCATCAGGTTAAAGGGTTTTTTAAAAACCACGTACTACTTTAGTCTTCAAGTATACGTATATGTATATATTTTAATATGGAATGTACACACACTCGCCCCGTACATCTGTATGTACATACGGCATGTGTGTCTGGCTGTGTGTATGAATGTTCCTTTCTGTACGTACTACCGTATGTACATAGGGATCTGCTGCACACACACAGTCAAGTTTAAAGTTTTTGTATTTGTGCTGCAATAAAACAAAATCGGTGCGAATAGACATATGCACGTATGTATATATAAGTTAGATATCTACGCAGGTAAATACAACTTACATATTTGGTGCAGATAAATATGCGTTTAATACATCTACTCAACTAGGATACATATGCATAGTCTATGTATATATATTTTATATATATATCAAGTTACTTTCATTAACTTTTTTCCTTTCCGTCCGGCAGTCGCTCAAGTCGTTTGTCGGACACGGAATTTGATTCCTTTTCGCACACGACAACTACAGCAACAACCCGAAACCGACAAACTTTGTCGGGTTGAGGAAGTTCTGCCGGTCGAATCAGAGAGCACTTTTTTTTCATTCCACAGTCTTTAACCAGCTCAGTCGCTAAGGAATTTGTCCTTTGATTTAAAAGTTTATTGCATTTGTTGTTTGCTTTATTGTTTAATATTTATTTAAATTGGTTTCCACTTGAAAATGGAAAGTTTTATATTTGCTTTTTGAAACATGTCTGTATATATAATCCTATTTATTATGTGTATGTATGCATATGTGTATAAATATTGAATATTTCCAGTAGTCTAGTATGTTAGCTTTAATCTTATCTTGGTGTCGAGTGTAAGTAGTACGCCACGTTTGAAAAAGGCCTGTCCCCTTATCTGCTCGTTTTCAACACATTCACTAAGTATCACAATCTTGCATAAATGTTCTTGAAATCTTTTATACTATATGGCCCAATTAGGGGCCATTCGCTCGTGAGATATCGTTGAATCTTTAATATATGGAGTCAAAAATTCCGTAGAATTTATAGATTGTATACTGAGCGTATGATTTATTTACTTATCCTCTTCGAAATTGTCCCTCGCTGTCCCTTAGCTTTTCAGATAACATATCAGATCAAAGAAATATTGCCCCACTCGACAACGATGATGCCCGATAATGAAATAGATGGAAAAGCACGAAAGAAATTACGTTGTATTACAGTCTGAAATCGTATATAACAGTTTATATATTGTTTTATGTATGTACATGTTGTTTATGTAACTATCCTTTGTTTTCACGTAATATATTAATGCCTGAATAATTCTTATAATCGCTTGAAATAAGTTATAGTTACACCTTGCACGGGATGCCATAAATTATATGGTCTCCATAATAATCCATTCGACGTGATAAATTGTTCGAAAAAAAATCGTAGAAAAAACGTATTCATAATTTATTACCCGATGCAACAGAATCGGCCTGTCGATTACTTTTTTTGCTATATAGTTTTCTAGTAATTAGTTCCTTTTTTTGTTTGATATATGTACATATATGTATGTATATGTATGCATGTATGTATGTATGTTTTTACGTATGTATGTTGTGTTGACCCGACCTGACACTCTCGTATTTCACATTGTAATACAATAGAATGGGCACAGAAACCAAGAGCAACAGTTACACAGGACAGATTTCAACAAGTGGCGGCAACCCTAAAGTGATGAAAGATTCTTTATCTTTAGTTTGTCAAACGGTCAAACAGCAGCAAACCACGAACCAAATCAATTCAAATTCCAATTCGAATTCGAATACGAATACGAAGACGTTTTCAAGCGAACAACAACAACAGAACGCAAAGCAAGAGGATAAAACAACGATCACTACAACAACAGAAAGTCCCACAACCCCAACAACAACAACAACAGTTAAAGAGGCGATCGTACCTTTTGTACCCATATTTGTCGAAGAGGCCGATGTTATACAAGGTGCTAAGGATATATTGAAAGTAATACGACCAAACTGGGACCTCAATCACGTTGATTTTAAGGTAAAGTAAATCATGCATATCCAACAAATTGAGAGAAGAAAAACACATCAATGTCATTTTCTACTTTTGCAAGATTATCCATATCCGATCCATTGTTGTTGTTGTTATCACAATGTATGTACATCTTCCGTCTTATCCAAAAACAAATCTAAAGAAAAACCAAAAAAAAAAAAATAATACAATATCAAGAAAACAATTGCGAAAGAGACTGAGAGAGCAAGAGATGGGCGACTCTGGTAAATTACTACTACTCTGGGCTTTCAAAGTTCTTGCGCCCTTGTTCAGAATTATCAATACCACGCCATATATGATATGTATGTATGTACCCTCTAAAACTACTACTATATATAGTACTATATATATTATATATGTATATATCGATTGAGACTTGACTGAGACTCGTGCTTTGAGTGATTGATGATTGTATCAACCACCGCACCCACAACCTTTATCCCCAACCTCATCTGACTAACAACACCATCCATCCATCCCTGATTTGTAAACAAAACAGTTAACGAAAAAGGTTTGTCTAACTTGATTCCACATGCATCTAATGTTTGCAATTCACATCGCGTGGGGCGCTCCAACTAGATATATATATTAACAGAAATGCACTCGCCTAATCTCGACTCAATAACATAGCACCATTATACAAATATAGTATTAGTATTACTAATGCATTGTTCATTGTGAAAGAGGGAGGGGGAGCAGAAGTCATGAAGCTTGTTCAATGTTAACCGAAGTATGCCTCGGGTCGTTGCACAACCAACAAACGATTCTGAATGACTAAGTGGAGTGTGCCTGAGGTGTGTGTGTGTGAGTTGTGATTTTTACCTTGAAAATCGACAAAGAGAAAAGCGAATTACGGACTGCAATTGCTGTGAGACCTCTCTAGGATTATTTAGCGACTATGTGTATTAATCAAATATTGAAACCGGTTTTAGACTAACAATATACATAATACCAATAATTACGAACGGGCGTTACGTTAAAGGGTGCTAAAACCAGCTGTACCTATTTGCATATTCATTTATACACAATAACCTATATATGTACATGAACTTCCTGCTCTACACACATGATTTATATAGTATGTACAATATGACATGTTTTCCAAATGTGATGTTCACGATGTCGCGATAATAACACCACTTACTTTGTCTGTATATGTGTGTGTGTGTGTGTGAGTGGTTGTGGTGTGTGCTTCTTAGCCTTAACATGGCTACTTAAATCCCAAGAATTCCGTTTGATTATGCCGTTTGCTTAGGGCTTATCAAAACTGGACCCCCAAAGCACATGCTTTACGCGGTACATATATATATATATCATATGATATATATATATATAGTCTAATGAGCACATGTGCGTTCGTATCATTTGGGGCTTTATTGTTGCTCGCGAGTTCGCCTTCCAAATGTCAAAAAGTTTATCACCCTTAATTACTAACAAACACACACGTACACACGTGGTAAGGTTCACAATCTGTGCAATATATATTGTATATATATTTTGTATAGATTTGAACTCTAGAGATAGAGAGACGAAGGGGAGAGGGAGAGCGAGCGAAAGTATCAATAAAATCGCAACAATTAAAAAGTCATAAACCTCCATTGAGAACGATTAAGATCATTAGAGATTGGCAACTTGATAGCCAATTAACTGCACCCACTAACTATACCATAATTTGTGGGTACCTGCTGCCACCTGTGTTCGTTATCAAGTTACCCGGCCATCGCACTCTCCAGACAGCGTGAACATCTCTACGTTACATTTCTATAGCTACTGTGTATAGGGCGCGGGTACTATCAGCAATCAGTGCCTACATACATATTAATTTGATAATGGGACATGTACCTCAACCTAACAGATCTAAGTGTGTGTAATACCTAATTTTCCAACAACTATGTTACTAACTCTTTCCATACTCTCTCTCCCTCTCTTGCTCTATCTTATTGACACGATTTTTAACAATTTCTCTTATTGATCATTTCAGAAATTTACTGATGGCATAACGAATAAGCTTGTCGGCTGTTTTCACAATAGTTCCAAATTAGGCAATGATAATAATGACGAATCCTATCTATCAATCAATAATGCTCAGAGAATTTTGCCAGTACAATCTGAAGATCATCCAGTTATTCTACAGGACGAAGAAGAAGAGTTTACAACAGATGTGGCGAGAATCGAAACCGAAACGAATCGTTCACCAGTACAATACTCCGATAACGTAGTCCTAGTACGTATCTATGGCAATAAAACGGACCTATTGATCGATCGGAAAGCTGAAACGCAAAATTTTCAATTACTGCATACATACGGATTGGCGCCATCGCTCTATGCCACGTTCAAGAATGGCCTCGTTTACGAATACGTACCTGGTACCACCTTAAATATTGAGAGTGTGCTATGTCCCGATATTTGGCCACTGGTTGCACGACGCATGGCCGAAATGCATCGTGTGGTCAGAAAGAAGATCACTGGAGGCACTGGGGACGATGCTCAGCCAACGCCAATGATATGGACGAAGACGCAAAGCTTTCTTGATTTAGTACCTGAACGATTTAGTGATGCTGAGAAACACAAAAGGTACAAATCATGAAATCTATTCATGTTATATATCTATATGTGTTTAATCATTGCCTTTTTATGGCCGCTTGCAGAGTGAACGGAACATTTCTACCTATTGGACGACTACGTGAGGAATTTAATAATCTGTACAAATACTTGGAGGCTTTGGAGAGTCCAATTGTGTTCTCTCACAACGATCTGCTGTTGGGAAATGTTATCTACACGAAAAGCATGAATGCGGTCAATTTTATTGACTACGAGTATGCCGACTATAATTTCCAAGCCTTTGATATTGGTAATCACTTTGCGGAGATGTGCGGTGTCGATGAGGTCGACTATACGCGATATCCAAAACGTGAATTTCAGCTCGAATGGTTGCGTTGCTATCTAGAGAGCTATCTGCAGCGCAAGGACATACAGAATGAGGAAGTTGAGCATCTATTCGTCCAGGTGAATCAATTCGCATTGGCAGCCCACATCTTTTGGACCGTCTGGTCGCTGCTGCAGGCCGAGCATTCCACCATTGACTTCGATTACGTTGGGTATGTATATATGCCTATGGGTATCGATTAAACAATCCCTCCACTCGTGCAACTGTCAATCTATTAATTATAATTATCTTTTTGCCTAGATATGCATTTCTACGTTACAATGAGTACTTGGCTCGCAAGGACGAGTTTCTAGCGTTGACTGCTACAAAGAACAATAAATGATTTTATTCCGGGAATTTGGGAATTCAGAGAGGTGCAGAAGGAAATGCAGGAGAAAGAGGAGGAGCAGCAGGAGCAAAACGAAGATGAAACTAATAACAACACAATGATGTGCCCCAGTGATGTACTTATATATGTGTATATAAATATATGTATAAACTATGGCTGGCATGGTATGGATAAGTGTATGTATATATGTACATCAACAATATACATAGTATATATGCATATATATGTATACAACTGTGTACGTGGGTGCATATATGCATGTCGTGCGTGTGTATACAATCTATTTATCACATATGTGTTCACAAACTCTCCTCAATTCAGTGTGTTGGGTCGATATCAGCCGTAGTCTATGCATATATATATAATGAATTTGTATATGTTCTTTAATTTGTATATTGATATTTGGTAGTCATTAATAAATAAACATAAATATTTAGTTTTCATATCGACGCATTAACGGCCAATATGTGTGTTCGTCCCAGTAGTTATATTTGAATACTCTAACGAGTTAGTATATTAGTAACATTTACACATACTTTATATATATATATGTATATATATATATATCATTTTCGTTGCGGGAATTTACTCAATTAGCATTGATAAAAATAGAATAGTATAGCCAAGGTTCATACAAGGTGCGTTTTGGACCAGTCTTTCAATTGTTAATTCTACTGCTAATCGGATTGCTTTGGGTTTCATATATAGAGTGCGACGGAATACACCGTGTTGCCTGCTCTATCTACCATACTGCTGGAAAACAAGAGAGATAGCGAGATACATTACCAACTCATTGACTTAATGCGCCATAGCTAATTGTTTTTTTCCACAGCAACAAGTTAATATGTATTTAATAGGTTATTTTCATGTGTTTCACTTAAAAACTGCGCAATACCAGATAGTATATCCACATACACGTGTAATGATACTAATCTACTGCAAAAAAATGTTACTTGTGGATGTAATTTGGCTTTATTGATTTGCGATTGTTCTATGGGGAATCTGAACAATTAATGTGGGCTGGCAGACTCAAATAGATATTTACACCTTACAAGGTACCAATATGATTTGAATACATATGTATATAGTTGAAAATATAGCGTATACGTACATTAATGTTAACTCATAAATTCTATAAGGATTTTGCATTTTTTGAGTTTTACAAAAGATTTTACACAACAACAAATTTATTTAATTTATACAAAAATATTTTTCGTATATATTAATTCCTATATAAACATTTTGGTTATACGGTTGTGCGATTCCCGTCACCACCAAGTTTTTGAACAATCTGAAATAAATAAAAAAAAATCCAAATTGTTTTATTTGATAATTTTCGTTTTGCGTTTTGACAACATTGGCGGGTGTACTTAAATATGACAGCTAGCAAAGTAGGCGATAGAAAAGCAATCGTTATCGATAAAAATTTAAAGCACCTTGCCATCTCTAGATTGTGTCAGCTGTCATACCTAAAATAAAGGCGAACGGAGACGTCTAGTAAACGAGTTTCCTAAAATTACGATTTATTATTAATCATGTCTGGTTATATTGCTCGCAAGGGACCTTTGGTATTCTGTAAGTATGAAATCTATATTTTTCGGACAGTAAATGGCAATTGCCAATGCGGCAACTTTAAATGTTCCGTGCGAATATGATTACGTAAATATGTAACATAAACTTTGCCATTCTTTGCATCAATTCGGATTCCAGCCAGCCTCGGCAAGTGGGCCTACAATTTGTCCGGATTCAATCAGTACGGTGAGTAGTAAATAAACTAAATTATACACTTGGCAAATGTGGATTTAAATTAAAATTGTGTAGGTCTGCACCGTGACGATTGTCTCCATGAGAACGAAGATGTGATTGAGGCCGTACGTCGCCTTCCTCGCAAACTGTACGATGAGCGCAACTATCGCATCATGCGTGCCTTGCACCTGTCGATGACCAAGACCATTCTGCCCAAGGAGCAGTGGACAAAGTACGAAGAGGATGTCAAGTACTTGGAACCCTATCTGAGGGAAGTTGTGCAAGAGCGCGAGGAGCGTGAGGACTGGAACAAGAATCACTAAAAATTCGCGATTTCTTTTTTTTTCGGTTTTCACTAACTATCTCGATGTAAATGTTGGAAAATACATAGCTTAGATGAAATTAAATTTGCTATGGTAAAACTGTTTTGTATGTAGTATGTAGATAATAATCGGAAGTAACAATGGATTTATTTATCGGCATCATTGGATGTGGGGGAGAGTATAGAAAAGATAATTGCAGGCTAGCACTAGCATATACTAACTTAATCTATCCGGAATGTGTTCTAATAAGTTCGGTGGTTATGTTCTCCGGTTTATCTTACCTTTTGCATGAATGGCAGATTTAAGAGGGATCCTAGTACGGGCACACGGCCAAGGAAATTGATGGCCACAGGGAAGAAGCCGCTGCGATTAAAGGTAAAAGAGTTGAATTAGTAGAGTCCATTCAATATAGAGTCTACACGTGTAGCGGGTCAAACGCTTATCGGTCAATGACTCGATTCATTTTTTTGGGGTCTACACACCTGAACAATGCGAAAAATCCATAGGATTCAATGATCATGCCAACAATGGGCCAACCCAGCAGCACGATGACAATTCCTCCAAAGAAGGCGGTTGTTCCTTTAACTTTATGGCGTTGAAAGAAAAAGCGTAAGGTTCTCTCCACGCCAATGACACATCCCAGACCAGCTATGAAGAGAATCTGCAAGTAAAACGATGACGTGTATTAGTATTTATAGGGAGTATTTTATAAATTGTCTACGAACATTTCCAATTGCAAGCAAGCCTTTGTCGAAGAGGAGCAGCATGCCAAGAAATAAGAATGATATGCCAAAGCCAGCCAAACCGATGCCGATTTCTGCAAATAATGTGCAATGGTTTAGTAATGGTTTTAACTTAACGCTAACCCTTCAAAGCAATTATCTCACATACTTTGGAGATCTGTAATTTCGATCATTTTGTTGTTTTTTGGTTAATTATGCTTAAAAGGATAAGTAAGTGCATAAGTGTATTCCACGTAAACACCAAAATGTTTCATTATTATGAATATAAACAATCATGGCAGGGTTGCAAATTTAAATTAGTGTTGTGAAATGCAGCAAATGTATGACATACAACAGTCTCATGCGGCATATGTTAAATTCATATGTTATTTATTTAATATAAACATTTATACTCCACATATTTTGTTAGGTATAAATTGTAAAATAAATCTTTATTATATTCTTTTAAAGTGAGACCGCAAATATTTAATTTTAAACCACGTATAGATAAGCCATTCGACAATCGCATTACTCATTTTTGCTAAGCCGCTACCTTGACGTGCAAGCCTACATAGTTCATTTCGATACGGTGACAGATGCTCGATTAATCGATTTTGTTCATCCCTAGTTTCACACGCCATTTTTACAATAAAAAAAGTCAAGTCGAAATTTTCAACTGACGCTGTTAGGGAGTCGCAGAAACTGAAACTACTCAAAAGATACGAAAGAAATATTGTTTTCGTTATAAAGAAATAAACTAAAACTTCATTTAGCTATGGAACGTGAGTGAACATTGCTAAATATGCTTGCAGCATGTTGAAAACTAATGCGGTATAAATTCCAGGTGGCGGTTATGGCGGCGGCGGTGGAAGCGGCGGCGGCGGCGGTGGTGCCGGACAGTACAATAATTTTGCTGTGCCTCCGCCAAATTATCAACATTTGCCAACCAAATCTGGTAATTATAATGAGCCCCCTCCAAACTATAGCAAACCAAGCGGTGGTAAGCATTATTCACTACTATAATAATATAAAAATGTGTTTGCGATTATTAACAACATACATATTCTTTAAGGTTATGATTCCGGCCATCGTGGTGGTGGCGGCGGTGGCGGAGGAGGCGGAGGCGGATCGTGGAACGATAGAGGAAGCAGTTCTTATGGGTATGTTATAATTATTTGTACGATATTATTATTATTTTGCTAATACAATGGGAACAATCGTGTAAAATGAGGCATCGACTTTTCAATTCAGAGTGTGTCGCGAATTTCGAATACCATGAAAACTAAACGTAACATATCGACAAAAGAGTCAAGAACTCGCATACATATATACATACGTATTCAATTGATAAAGAGTAGTAAGCTGCAAAAGAAAAAATAACAAAACTCTCAGTTATCGTAATAATCGCGTATAATTTGAAAAGTGTAAACAATCAATATATGCTCAAAAAATGATGGTCTTACTCGATGAAAATGGCAATATGGAAGTATTTACAAACATTAATTGAAATCGTAGAAGGCTAGATTAGTAAGATCTGTTAGTGAAGAAATGAAAATAAGTTCCTGTTTTCAATGAACAGACACATTGTTTGCATTATTTTCGTTAAAGCTTATGTATTTTTTTTTCTTCTTTGAACTTAATAATCGCACAATATTCGTATATTGTATGACCCCGATTACTTAATCGAATGAACGAGCAAAATGAACTCTTGCGATAAGGGCACTGTGTCCCTTGTCCCATGCAAACATCATTATGTATGTACATATGTATGTATGTTGTTATTTCGTATTCATAATAAGTTTAAACCAAAAGTTTCTTTGGTGTATTTCCTAATCAACGTCAGCATCATTCAAAAACAAAAAAAAATTAAGCTTAAGTATGACAAACCTGCAAAAATATTATAGCCGGTTTAGAAACACGAAAATTCAAAACATATATTAATTCTGAAGGTAGTATATAATATGGTTATATGTCCTCGTAATGCAGGAACAAGCAAAAGCAAAATGGGTCTTCGCTGCAAAAGTCAAGAGTGAAAGCTGTATGAGTAACATAAATAACATGAACA
The DNA here is from genome assembly GCA_018151435.1 of Zaprionus africanus. NCBI lineage: Eukaryota > Metazoa > Arthropoda > Insecta > Diptera > Drosophilidae > Zaprionus > Zaprionus africanus. The sequence continues at coordinate 2,250,326 of JAECXB010000096.1, forward strand.
CAAAAATTAATCGAATAAGAGTACAAAAGTTACCAGTATTGTAAAACTTTATTAATTAAGCTTGGTTTAAACAGATTCTCAAGGTATATAACATACATATAGAGTCAGGTGTGTACAATATACAAATACATTTATATATCCCATAAGAAACATAAGTTGCGCTACGTTTAAAATCGGTAGTTTGAATGGCTTATGATCCCCATACTTTTGTAAGTATGTACTATTTGAATTAAGATCGCAATTTGTATTGTATTACTAATGAGTGTGTAAAAAGTATTATATATCTACAGAGTATACAGATTTTACATTAGTTTATATAAAATCGCAAATAATCTAATCTAATTCAGTAATATATGATACAAATTTTATAGATAATAGACAATATCAAATTAACTTAAGAATCTCGACATACATATATTCTATACTATAAATCTTAACTTTAATACAAATTGAATAGGTCGCCTTAGGATACTCAGTAAGTAATCATTTCGTCTAGTAATCCGTTGATATAGACACGATATTGTGTAGTTAATTTTTGTTTTGTGTTCCTATTTTATGTTTTTATACCAGTTGAAAAAGTATCCATGTAGAAGGTCTACAACATAATTGCATTAGTAAACGAACAATGATTAAAGTGTTTATAGCAATTAATTTTGAGTGTGGTTTGTAGTTTGTGCTTTGTGGTAATTAATTAAAAGACTTTGCATGGATACTTCCAAAAAAAACTTTGGCCAAACCGAAGATTATTTAAGCAACATCAAAATTGAAAAAAAAATCAAATAGACTTTTTTGTTTTTAATCCAAGTAACAGTGCAACAGCACACTACTGAGCAACATTAGTTGTTTTCTCTTACAGATCCAAAGAGTTTTTTGTGTTATTTGTAACAAAAAATGGTCAAAGAAACAAATTTAAAATAAAACATCAATAGAAATAGAATTTTAATTTAGGACAGTTATCTATGATTGATTGATTATCGGATCGGCGAGGCGAGGGCGTAAACTTGTTCATCATAATGCATTACAATCCAAACATCAAAATCAATACATTAAATAAGTTATTCAATATCCTCTTTTAGAAATGGAGGCGCCAGCAAGGACAACTACAACAAAGGTAAAATAATGCAATACAATTTGCAAATCATATCGAGTAATGTATAACATTAATTTACTACAAATCTTCAAATACAACAACAACAAAAAGAACAAACAAACCAAAATGTAGAAAAGAAAAAAGTAATAACGAAAAAGTCGAAATTGAATTGAAAATTTAAAGAGGGTCTTCGAGACAAGGAGAAATATAGTTCTTCTCTTTGCGTATTTTATTGTGTTATACCTTTTTCAAGAATTTCGAGAGTACAATATTCTGGTAGCATAAGCAACACAAACACAACGATATATAAAAAAAAACTAAGAGTTTTGGTAAAATTTAGAGGTTAATCTAAACAGTCCATTTCGAGTTGGTGGTGTACTGCAAGACAACTGATTATCGCCCCCACTATCACATAAACAATTTCACATTATTGAGTTAATCCTACTGGTAAACAATGCTTGTAGGGCTATTGGTTTTTTCTGCGTGAGATCTTCGAATCGAAAATATACTGTCTCCGTCTTGTTGACTGTGTGTGCGTGTGTCTGTACGTTGTGTTTATAATCTCTATCGTCAAAGCAAGCTCAAGTTTACCAGAGGGGTCTCTGTAATACGCAAAAAGGGCGAAAGAGTGAGAGAACGCGAAAGAGAGCGAGACAGAGAGAGAGTATACTCCATCAATTGGTGTAAAAAGTGGTTGAGGTATATTTTTGTAATTCTGGTTTCAAAAAATGAGCAATATATCACATAAGAATACAAAGAAAAGTCAAGCTAACGAGCCAATACGATTATTTTAAGCATGTATATATATTAATATATATATGTGTGTGATTATGTCTATAGAGTTTAAGAGAGTGAGAGCGTGTTCTGCTTCTGGTCTTGCCCAAATAATTATTAATATAATGTGTGTTAAAAGTTATGGGACACAACAAAAACAACAACAGACTCGTCGTCGTTGAGGTTTATTCCTTCCTTCCATACCAAACAGTTTTTTTATTACTATAATGATCGATAGTGCCAATCTTTTGAGCGACCTTTCTAATTTATTGCTCTGTTTTGTAGGAGGATACGGTGGCAGCAGCGGAGGCGGTGGTGGCGGAGGTGGCGGCGGCAACGACATGATCACACAGGAGGATACCATCTTTGTTGCCGGCATGGATCCATCAACCACAGAGCAAGATATTGAAACTCATTTCGGTGCCATTGGCATTATCAAGGTAAATTGTGGAACTATTTATGATTTCGAATGTATAAGACTGCGGACTATAAGAATAGTACAAAAACAAAGACGAGAGTCCTCGTCAATGTTTGGTGTAGTCACTTAATTTTCCCTTCTTATAGTTTTCGAGTTCTAAACGTTCATACTGACAGGGTTGCGTTGTAAATGTCTTCTATGTCACTTACCTTGTGTGTCCTTCTTCCTTTGCAGAAAGACAAGCGCACTATGAAACCAAAGATTTGGTTATACAAGAACAAGGAAACGGGTCTCTCGAAGGGAGAGGCTACCGTCACATATGACGATGTGAATGCAGCACAATCGGCGATTCAATGGTTCGATGGCAACGAATTCAATGGTTGCTCCATAAAGGTCTCCCTGGCTCAACGTCAGAATAACTGGAACAAAGGCGGCGGTGGCGGACGTGGTGGTTTCGGCGGACGTAACCGTGGAGGCGGCGGCGGCGGCGGTGGTGGTGGCCGCTTTGATCGCGGCGGTGGCGGTGGAGGTGGTGATTACGGTGATCGTGGCAGCGGCGGCGGTCGGGGCGGAGGTCGATTCGGTGGAGGCGGCGGTGGTGGCGGTGCAGGCGCCGGCGGTAATGTCCAGCCCCGTGATGGTGATTGGAAATGCAGCAGCTGCAATAACACGAACTTCTCATGGCGCAACGAATGCAATCGGTAAGTCACATCAAGGAAATGAGACGAAATGAATCCTTTATAATGCTAACTTTCGTATCTCCCTTTAGCTGCAAGACTCCAAAGGGCGATGATGATGGCGGCCACTCGGGTGGTGGTGGCGGCGGCGGCGGTGGAGGCTTTGGCGGTGGTGGCGGCGGCGGCGGCTATGGTGGCATGAATGACCGCAATGATCGTGGCTCCGGCGGTGGTTTCCAGAATCGTGACCGCGGCAATGGAGGCGGCGGTGGCTATTCGCGATATGGCAATGATAATGGCGGCGGTGGTGGTGGTGGTGGTGGTCGTGGCCGTGGTGGTGGAGGTGGCGGCGGTGGTCGTCGTGACGGAGGCGGCGCAATGCGCAACGACGGTGGCATGCGTTCTCGGCCCTATTAAACACTGCTTGAAATAAAATAAAAACTATTTTTTTCTTACGACGTATTAATTAAACAAAACCATAGCGAGTACTCTCTCTTTTAACTGTACGTTTTATAATTACACTGTCCGCCAGTCAGAGGAACAAACAAAGAAGGAAATGCGGAGGAACACAACACACTCCCCAACAAAATGCAAATTGTATTGCATTTTCAAGTCATTCACACTCACTACACCACGGCACACACACACAAAAACACCCCCCCCCACAAAAAAGGAAAACAATCCAAAAGAAAAGAGAAATTGTAACATTTTATCACTCGTTTTGACTTAGTATGTATATTATATGTATTCTTATTTTACAAAAACAAAAATAATTGTAATAGATGCATACAACAAATAAAAATAAAAATCTATATATATTAGACTGGTTAACAAATCATAAGTGACGCATTTCTCTACTCAATCCTGAATTTCTCTTGTTATAAGAAGAGATAAATAGTGATATAAGATAAGGATAGATGAAGCACAATATAGATGAGGGGGAGGGATGGTAAGGTAACAACAAATATACGATTCTTTTACGTTCTAGTGCTCTTCCATTTCCAGACAGACACGACAAAGATTCACTTTGATTTCGTTTTAAATTTTAATAATTATCTTTAAATGAATATACAATTTGTAATATTACAGTTCATCTTTTTCCAGCAAGGTGTAACGGTGCTTCGACGGTCCAAGCTCCTTAAATTTAGACTCCGGCGGCGATGTACCCTTTGCGGCGCTATCATGCTTGATTTCGTTACTTGTGGGATCGGGTCCATAATGGAACTCCCTAAAGAAAAGTATTTCAAATTGAGTTAGTCACAATTGCAGACAAGCAGGACGAGGGCAGGGAGGTACCTATGCAGTTTCCCGCTGTAAAGATCTTGCAGGAACTCCTTTAGCTTGCCAGGCTTGTACATATCCTCGAAGTGGGGAAAGAGATACATGTGCTTGAACGAATCAATGGCAATAACTGGAAGATCGTCCTCGGACTTGCCCAAGTGATGCAGCGGATGCGCAAACCGCTTTCCATCCGCGGTCAAGAAGTTCACGTTCTCTGCAGGGTGCCGAAAAAGGAAAAGAATTTAATAATCAATAAATAATATTATTAAGATATATGTTTGGAAAATACAAAAAGTTGAAAACTTACGCTTTTCATCTAGAAGCTGCTGCTCGATGATTGCTTTATAATCCTTAATTGCGTTGAGATCATCGGGACGATAAAAGAGAATTAGGAACGGCAGTCCTTCCTCTGTAAGCTCCTCGGCGCTTTCAAATGTGATTTCTCTGACCAGGGGAACACACTTCTCCTGAATCCACACCTTGAGCTCATCGAAATTGGTTAGGCTGCCGGTGTAGGTCTCATCATTTTCGTGCGACAAGGCCACATCCGGGCGGAATACAATAATGGGTGTGCCTGCATTATACACATAAATACGTTGAATTATCATTCTATAAATATACAATGCATGTGTATATTGTATTTACCTGGTGGATGCATGGCCTGTGAGGCTTCACCAAAGCCAACATGGAACTGGCAATCCTCTTTGAGGTTGGTTGCCACCTTACGGAAGATATCGTATTCAGGCTGATCCCGCCGATCGAAATAGCCCATAATGCTACGTTTCTTAGAGTCCAAATCCTCCAGCTCCTTCAATGATTTAAACTCTTTAATGGGATCCTCAAGTTGTTTCTTTACAAACTCCAAGAATGCATCCGCAGATCGTTGTCCACGATATTCCCGCTTGCTCAACTGCCCATTGCGAACAATCTTCAATGTGGGATATTTACTGATGTGGAATCGTGAGGCAATCGCCGTCTCCTTGTCACAGTCAACTTTGCCTAGCACCACTTTACCAGCATCTGGAAATTCTGCCTTAATCTGTTTCACAAAACAAAGAAAGAAATGAGATCAATGCTTCAAAATGCGAAATGAGACACAAAAAATGAAAGTCGCACTCAAAGATAACAAAGAAACATCTGTGTTCTATTTTTTCGGTGTTTTTCCGCCACCTGTTCTTTTCTTTTGGATACAGTTGTGTTCACTATCTTTACCCTGATCTGATTGTGGTTTATTGTCATGTTTCCTTGTTTCTTGAGGGTATTGTTTTGCAAACATTTCTACTATATTCATATTATTAATCATATTTTATGATATACTCGTATAGAAATCTTTGCTGGCTTTTCTTGCTTACCTTATCCGCCGCTTCATTGAAAATTGGCGCTAAAATATTACTAAACCGACACCATTCCGCATAAAAATTAAGGAATACCAATTCGTTAGATGCTGCAAATAAATGAAATGCCAAAAATACAACAAAAATTATTATAAACAATTCAGTTTGATGATGTTCGATGTTTGTTTTCTTTTGGAAAATGGAAACGAATGAAATCATTCATTAATCTTTCTGCAGATTGACAACTGTCAAGATACATACTATATAGACACGTCTATATATGAATATGTATATCCACACATTCGAAACTGAATGATAAGATATCACAGACTTCCAGAGTAGGAAGATATGCCAAGGCCCGACACTTGTTATTAATCTGTATCTTTGGTTGTGAGTGTGAGTACACATACATGAGTGTAAGTGTGTGTGAATGTCTAATTGGTTTTCCAGTTTTCTGATTAAGGGTGTAAACTTAACATACATTTTATATATAAGTAAATAATCAAAACTCGATTTAGAAAGTTATTCGCAATTTCCAGTTTGGTATAGGAAGTAAATTGTTTAGTATTAGAAATTCAAATAATTTGCAATATTTTCTGAAAATGATTGAGGAAAAAACTAAAAGTTAGTCATACACCGTACACCGATTTTATACGCTGATAACGGCGACAAGACTTTTTTTAATTTTAAATTTTTGCATTGTTTTGTTTTGTTTTGTACAATTCGTAGAGAGGGAGAAGCCGCGTTCCACGTTGGCAAAATCTCTGTGAAACTCATCGAGCGGATCAACATTTTTATTATTTTTATTTTTGTGACACGTCAAGCTCAGCGCGGGGACACGTGCATGTGTGAGTGCGTAGGCATGTATATGTAGTGTGGGTGCGTGTGTGTGTATGTGCACCAGCTGAGCTATTGCAGAGCAAATGAATTATTTGCGGCTTTTCTTGCGCTCTTCCTGTTCGTTTTGTAATGACTTTTGCACCGAGTTTACAAACAAATTTGGAATTGTTATTGTTCACTCACCTAACGTCATATCAATATTTTCACTGGTCATAGCCACGGCACCAGTCGAGGGGGACGACGCATCTGTTGGCTGGCAAAGGGCATGTAGAAGCACCTGCAATTACCAATAAGAGATGAATGACATCAATCACACGTTGCAGATAATATCTAAAAGGATTCTGTGTTCAGTTTTTCCGGCTTTTTGTTTGCCTATTATAATTAAGCATCGCCTTCTGTCCACGTCTCAGCCGGTCGTCGTAGAAGTCGCGCCGACGGTTTGTCGAGGCGGCCGCTCTGATTGAGCGGCGGCGGTGGCGGGTGCGGGTAGAACACGTCGACTTACCGCAACAATGGCTAAGCAGGAGCCAAGGAATGGCCTTGTTGTTTCTGTCATATTGCTGCTGGCTGCGTCAGGCTAAGCCAAAGTTAATATATGCTACTGAAATCTAGATTATTTAATTTTAATTCACTTTTACATTAGATGGAATGAAAACGCAGGCACGACGTATCTACTACATACAATAATTATTATAACTTGGATGATTATCAGTGTTGGATAATGACAGCAATAGAGTGAATATTTGCGTTTGCAGCGCAATCGTGACTCGATATGTAACGATAACGAACTTAATTTGTGCGGAGATTGTAGTTTTTGAGGCGCCAAGATCTGACGATCTTAACTCAATGAGATAAAACTAAAATGTTGAGTACAAATTTATAATTTTTAGCATAGTCAAGGAAATATAAATTTCGATATTACCCGATTTTCCGTACAATTCCTCTGCTAAAATTACCAGTGTGGCCAGACTTCGAAAAGTAAAAGCACCCATATTTTGATATCACAAAGATGTATGGTCTCATTGTTAACTTACAGTTTGCATTTTAAATGGGATAACGTTTTTTTGTTCATTTAATTTGTTTACCAAAACAAACAATACATTGGATGGGTTCGTTGTGCATTTCGGTTAAAGTTAAATACTTAACTATCTACGGAAATTCATAGCAGAAGTTCTGCAAGTTGACAGTAGCATAATGCGCGCGCCACGGATAATTTCGACTTATATTTACAGGCAATCGATTGCGTTATCGAAATTTCGCAAAAGAAACAAAATTTGCAATGCTGTAAGTTGACAGGTCTGCGCGCCGTGGACAATTTCGGCTTATCGACCATCGAACATGTTCGATGCTTAGTATAAAGCTTATCGTAGTCAGCTGCAAGGCATGTAGCAGAACGATATTCTTAGGCGGCATCGATAGCAAGGTAAAAGCGAAGTTGGTTAAAAAGTTTCGCGCTTTGCATATGGCTTCATTTGAAATACAGTTGTTGTATGTGAAAAAAAAACTTGTACAACATATGCTTGCCACCCATGCGTATGTGTGCGTACAACAACTTGTGGCAAGAGCATGCGCCATGTGCATTAGCCGTTTTTAAATGTCAAAGTTGAACTCTGCTCTTACAGAGGTTGCCACAAAGGCATCGTGAATGCTGGCAATACGGCACGACTACGACTATGGGGCTAGTAAAATAGATTACAGTGCCACAGTGACAAGAACAAACAAGCGTATGCATGTTTGTTTGTTTGATTGTTGATTTTCCTGTTTCCGCAGAAACAACGACGCAGCAACGTCACAATTTTGTTGTTGTGTTGTTTTCTGTCTGTCCTGTTTGCTTTGATGAGGTTACCATTATCGTTTGGGACTCTGGAGCCCCAATACCCACAGACTTGCGATCCAACCAATTCATCATCCAAGCAGCTTTGCATATGGCCCTTTACATGCCTGCATGTATTTGTATGTGTGTGCATATACACATACCTAGGGGGTGCTAGGCCAAGTGCGACCTTTACGTCAGTCCGTTACATAGAACCCCAAGCAGAGCGTGTACATTCCCTCCCACCGCCCATCCCCCACCCTCCTGCCACAAACAAAACAAAAATGCTAGCGGCAAACAGGGGCAGCTTTGCTCATTCTCTTTCCAATACAACAAGGACGTGACACCTGAGGTACACACAGGTTGGAAATCAGAATACGACGAAATAATTGTGAAATCTAATTTGTAGAACCCCTTTCACAAATTTCCGTTGCCTACGGCTCAGACAGAAGTGCGATTAAGAGCTTTTTTGTGTGCGATTTGGCGCTTTCTCGCGCGCACATCCCGATCAGAACCCTAAGGGGTGTTCCGCCAAAGGTTAGCCAATTTAATGCAGATTAGTATAATCAATTGCAGAATAAATAAAATATATTAAAATGTTTGTTACTGGATCGAATTGAAATAAAAAAAGCATTCTATAAAATAAAAAAATTATAATTTTAAAAACAAGTGCTCCTCAGTCGGTTGGGCATGTCTCTTAATCATAATACGAGTAGTAATTTAAATTTTTATTTTGTTCTTTTTTAATTGATTTTTAATGATTCTAAAATATATGACAATATCTTGTACAGAGTTTCAATTAATGCGCATTTCAATTTTATCTTACAATTCGATCTTATTCGTTATTCTTTTATAAGAACTCAAATTTAAAATATACAATGTGTCGAATACCAAAATATATAACAAAGTTAAGCACAGCGCATGCTTTCATTTCAGCTAGCGTTTGTTGGAATGCCCCATGAGAGTGTGCGCTCTCGCTCTCCATGTCTCTCTGTCTCTCCCGCTCGTTCTGTCCACTATCTCAGCTTGTTGGCAGCAGCTGCTGCCTTGCTTGCTTTTTCTGTTTCGTATTCGTTTTCAGTTCAAAAGCGAACGCGGACGTGTGTCGGTCGTTGCAGCCGTCGCTCGCTACGCCTACGCTCCCGTTCTGTTTGTACGTTTTGTGATTGCAAAAATCAGCAAGCAGTAGAAGCAGAAGCAGCAGCAGCAGAAAGGCAAGAAAATTAAACAACAAATTTTCATTTAGCGCCTTTCTGCGCCTTTGTTGTTTGTTGTTTTTGTTTACTTTTGACGCGTTCGCGAAAAGTTTGCTGTAAAAAATCAACGGCGGCAGTGGCCATTCGAGGCAGAAAAATTTTTGTTTTCCTTTTTGTTGTTGTGCATTTGGATTTTTGTTATTGTTTTTAATCGCGCACAGCTGCTGCGAATAGATATGTGAGTTCAATACATGTGCAAATACATATATTGACATTGGTGTGTGTGGTTGTGCTGTTATGTTGTTGTGGTTGGTCTTGTTGTTGTTGTTATTGTGGCTAAATTGTTGCAAGAAAATTGACAAATGCGCAAAACAGTAGGGATAATGCTGCCCTGTGTGTGTGTGTGGTGTGCGTGTGTGCGCGTAAACGTAAATGCGTAAGCTTAGAGCCTGGGCTAGAGCTTTGCGTGCTTCTCTATCTTTCTCTCATTCGCACTCATGTCTCTATGTCTCCTCCAGCTCCCAAGGTTTCTATTGCAACAACAACAACAACAGCAGGCACACTGTGCCATGCTGCACAAACACACATTTACTTTATGCGTATGTGTGAGTGGGTGCGAGTATTACACATGCGTATGCCTCTCCCCCCTGACTCCGCACCTCTCTCCGTCCATCATTTACTCTCTCTGTTGCTTGCTATGTACTGCATGCACATGTATATGTGTTTGTATGTGTGATAAGAACTTTTCGTGCTGCATTTTGGCATTTAAAGTTCTCCCGCTCTTACTCAGGGGCAGGGGCCTTCTCTTCCCCTTCCCGTCCCTGTGCCAAATTTCCTTTGCGTGACTAGGCCACACTTTTTCAAGGCAAATGTTGTGCGTGTGTGTTGCGTGTGTGATTTGAGCTCCCAAAACGGCGTCGAGCTCGAGTGAATTTTCCTGGTTTTTCTCCCAGTTGTAAAATTGAAATTGTGATTTTTGTTTTTGGTTTGTTGTCTTTTCTCAGCGCTGTTTTTGTTATTGTTGTGGTTGAGAGCTTGAGCCTTAGGGCTAACAAAACAGGCAATAACAACAAGCAAACAACAACAAACAAACCCAAAAAATGTGTGCGCTGTGCGCGCGCATCGGCTTGAGCTGTTAAGTTGTTGTTGTTGTTGTGGCTGCTGCTGTTGTTTCTGTTGGTTATTTTTATAAATTATTAATAAACATAAAGCGCGCCACAGGTGTGCACAGAGAGCCTCAAATCTCTACCCCTCTCCCATCCCTACCACACTCTTTAGATAACACTCGTCTTCGTATTCACATTCGCATTCGCACACTCGCATTCGCATATCCGCATTTGTAGTTGTGTTTGTACTTGATGTTTGCATGCGCCTGCATGTGTGTGTGTTTGTGTGTCAAGACTTTGCCCACTTTTTGTGTTGCTGCTGCTGCTCAATTTGTTGGCCCTTTGTACCAGGGTGCAAGCAGCAGCTGCTTCAAATTGTCCCCAACCGCAAACAGGTCTAACACAGCAACAGTTGTGGGTACTAAAGCACTGTGAATCACTTGGTTGTCCACATTGTACCCAGTTGTAGCCCAAGTGGAACCATAATTGCATTTGACAAAATTTGGTTATTCTTATGTACCTTGTAGCTGCTTCAAATCGTATTGAACCACAACAACAGCAGGTCTAGTTGAAGGTACAAATGCAATTCAATTAGTTGTTGCTAGATATGAATCAGTAATACGTTGTACACAGTAAAACCCAAAGCGCGCCAATTTATGCATTTGGTACATTAAATTTTGTTATTCTTGTTTACCTCGCCGCTGCGCTGTGATGAGTTGTTTCACTTGAGTACTGCTAGTATTCTGAACTTAACAATTTTATGTACCTATTTTCCACTTGGAAACAGATGTGGGTACAAATGCAACACATTAATCAATGTGTACGCATTGGTACCCATAATTAGCTGGGCCATAAGTGTAATTTACTTCACTTTGGCTACACTTCAACTTATACAATATGTACAAATATTTTAGCTAGAATTCAAAAACGGTACAGCACTGAAGCACTTCAGCATGTACCCACTGGGATAGGCTTCCTTAAAGCAATTACCAGATATAATTATAGAACACTTTCGCAGCTTGCCTGTTTTTCATATATCAATTCTGCATAGATAAATGTATAAAAGTTTGCACTTAACTGTTTATAAATAGCTTCGGTTTAAAGATTAATTCAACTTTTTTGTTATATTCCGAATTTTACTTAGTGTTTTTTTGCTACTGGAAATAAACACATTAATTCTTCTCAAGTGGCAAATGTGCTTCTGATGATCCGACGTAAATTTATTCACAATTCTCCATACACAGACACGCACACACATACGCTTACTCATATTCGTACTATTTTCGCTGCTATCTCTCTCTCACTCTGTCACTCTGTCGTTGCGTTGATTCCGGGGGGCTTTCACGTTCAATTAGTTCTGCTTGAATGGTCAGCAGCAGCGCCAAAGGCAGCGACGGCGACAGCGTCAGCGCGACGTCAACGTTGGCAGCGCCCGGCATTTATTACCGTTTGCGCTTTTTGGGTTTTTTTGCCTCTTTTCTTTTTGGTCTTCTTCCTTTTTGTACACTCTTCAACATTTGTTTGTGTCCAATTACTGTGGCAATTTATTCATCAGGCAGCAAAGCGTGCAAACAAAAACAACAACAACGGCAGCGAAGCTCACACCACAAGGGAGGGAGACCAACTATGGAGAACAGCAGCAGCACCTGCTCTTCTTCTTCTCCTCCCTTTACTCCTCTCCACTTCTCTTTATTGAGTGAGTGCCTATAAGCGCATTACGTGCATTGCGATTGCTGCTGCTTCTGTTGTTGTGGAATGTTGTACCGTTACTATGCAAACTTTTTGTCACACACATGATAAAAGTCTCTTCTTTGTGCCTCTTTCTGCACATGACAGCGTCCACTCCTCTCTCCCCTTCGCACTACTCTGCCGCATCCAGCCATCCACACTCTTCTTCTCTCCCTGCAGCTCTTCTCGTGCCTTTGGCACACGCTTGATCGTCATAAAACAAACTGTAAAATGACAGACAGGCTATAAACACGACCCTCGTTCGTGTTACGTGCAAAGTGCACAGATTCCTACACAGAGAGTTACCTATAAAACAGTATGAATATGTATACATGATATAGTACATTAAACATACCATACAAACATACTACATTGTTATTTATTTTGTTTTGTTTATAACGAGTGCTAACACACACCGACATACTCATGGTTTTATTGTTGTTTACCATGATATTATATGTACAATGTATAAAGAGCAGAGATAAATTGGTGAAAAGTTCAAAAAGCCTCACAAGAGTGACAAAAATATTATGCAATGTTTGAATATGCGTATATGTATGTACATACATACATACATACATATATATCTGGCATTGTATTTTTATCAAATCCTATCTATCCATTAAAATACTATCCTCTAAAAAGGTAGTCAAACTGTAAGTACAGAAAAAGCTTACGAAAGAAAACTATCCATCCAATCTCGGTCCATCAATCTGTTTTGATACGTAAACAAGGTTGTTATTGATATTTCTTGCGAAAATCTTCTTAGTATACTTGGTATTCTCAAGATCAGTAAGCAGTTTAATTATCCTTTCGATCATATCTAATGACAAACAAACTCTATAAATTAAGTTTTTTCATGAAACTTTGAAACTGTTAAAAACTCATCCTGGAGATATTAAATTATTCTCGAGGCCAATCAACACCTAAATCGAAACTCAAGTTATCTTCCATTTAAATAATAATTTCTTTTAAACGTACATACATATAGTATATGATTTAAAATTAGGTTTTTGTTGAAATTTTTCGAAACTCTCTTCCAGATCAAAAAACAGTTAAATAATCTTTTTTTTCATTGAAATCAACCAGTTTTTTAATACTGTAATAAAAACTTCTTATTTTTTATTTTTATCTTAATTGCTTTTATGGTTACAAGTCTTTTTTGCGGTTGACATAATTGCGGCCTACTTTCACCAAATGCCCATCGTATATGGGGAGGGTCTCTTCATAAACCACCGCAGTTTTTTATTGCCGCAATTTCGTTTAAAGCTCCTGGCAGGGAAATTGAGCTTAAATTAAAATCTCATGCAACATTCTCGTAGTCACTCTGATTTACCCTTGACCTGACCTTTTCAAAAAGGATTTTCGTTGTTATATGCGCAAATCATTACCCTAATTGGCATAATCTCTAGCGCTGGAAAGCACATTAGAGCTTGAAATGTCAATGTAGATAAGGTATATGTATTTATAAATGTAGCACAATTACAATATGTATAATTCGCCCACAGCAAACATCTTCAGGTTTCTATTTCCTCCTCCTGCAGCTCGTGCAAATGTCATCGTGTCATAGTTTCTATGATGACTATCGCTTAGGTAACTAGCGTGACACGTGTGTGTACGTGTGAGTGTGTGTGTGTGTGTATGTAAAACTGCCATGTAACATATTTCTGCCACTCTTCCTCTCTCTCTCCCTTCTCTATCTTAGTTTTGCCTTGTTCGCCTTTGTTGTCCCCCATAATTATTGATTACTGCTTTAGTGCTTCTTGCACTATTGTTATTAAGTGGGCATATATCCAACACACACTTGGGGCGTCCCATCATGTAGTGCCATCTCATATGTGTACTTCATGTGCCATAGTGTGTGTTGGCGCAAGGCAACATTGTCAATCAAGAAATGTCATTAATTAAGTTCTAATTGACCGAGAGAGAGAGGGGGAGAGGGAGTAGCTACTAAGTGCCTGCGTGCAAGGCTAGGTCCATTAAGCAAATAGGTCTCAAGGTGCACCTATCGACATAGTATATAGGAGGGTGCCATCATACCATCTTGCACTTAAGGAAACGTTGCAAATTTGATTGCAATTTGATTTTATGTTTATGAATAACAAATGATTATTGCAGTGTATTCTCAGACTCTTTTTTTTCTAAGTGTATTTTGCATATGTATGCTTGTCTGTCGCGAGCCAAGGCAAATGATATTCAAGTACTCGCTAAGCTTCGCCTACGCAGCTGCAAATAATGCCATGAGAAATGAGAAAAAACAACAAAAAAATAAAATAAAATACAGTAAAACGTTTCAGTCAAGGCATAAACAATTTATCACAGATAAAATGATAAGATTAAAACGACATGCGTATTCGCCCCTCCAGGTAGAGTGAATTCGGATTGGGGTTGGGGTTCGCAGAGTCGAGTTGAAGTGCTGTGTGACGGGTCTCATGAGCACGTTATCCGTTACACACTCACAAACAAGTGCAGACAACATGTCTGCACAGGTCAGTTTGGAATAGGGCGGTCGAAGGCAGGGGGACGAGTTACGACTTTGTTCCAAATTGCGTTCATGCACTTGGAAAGGCTTTAAGCTCTTTAGGTTATTTGAGGTCTTAATGAAAGAGAAGTAGAGCTGAATTTATAACTATGGTCATTTAAAGGGATTATCCACTTGAAATTGCAGAGCTGAAGAAGCGGAGAGTTTGCCAGACTAGAAGATACTCAGTAATACCAAATCGAAAAACTCGAAAATAGCTTCAGTGGGTTTTTTCTTGGATTAGATGAGAAATAAATCAAACCTGAAGATATTTCTGAAGGGATATTTTTACATTAAGGCAGAGTAATGAGTGATAGAAGTTGAGGTACGATTGTATTGCATTTACAGGGAATAACAAAAACGGAATCATTCAGGAATATTGTCTAGTTTACAACAAGGTCAACATAAAGTTGTGTCACTCCCTCTAATCCCCAAATGGCTTAGAGAGATAGAGAGGGGGAGAGAGAGATGACTTTGTTTCCGCCTCGCTCTACTAAGCAAATGAATCTAGAGAGCCATTACTTTTGCATTATAAAACATTTGATATAGTTAACACTTAATGGGCTAGTTTTAACCCTTATGCGAGCTCACGTATTTAGTTTTCTCATCTCGCATACTTCACCTTGGGCTGTGTTGTCCCATTTATTTATGGCCATCAAATTTTGCATACACAATTTGCAGCTGACTGACTGAACAATCGTCAAATAAATCGCTGTGATTATTTGTTATTGTTCGTTGTTCCATTCGTCGGCAGAGTCGGTTTCTTTATCTTTATTGCCCTTGTTGGCAAACTGGCGGTATATATTGAAATGCCCCATCTAATACACTGGTAAACAGGTTGTACTCTCTAATTGGGGGCTTAGCAATTACTTATCGGACATCGCGCCGATCGTAGTTCGCTTTGTCAGACGTCACATCGATCGTATATGGATTGATAAACGAATATTAACATGTCTCTACTTGGTTTTTGCAAAGCTCTCAAGACTTGTGAAATTGATCAATTAGTCAGGGGTGGATAAAATATCTAAGTTGATATAATATCAGTTTACAGTAAAATTTATAGAAATTATTTATAGTTATCCATTCATTTATTATACATAAATACTTTAATTGAGTTCAGTGTCAAATAAAGCTGTATATAAAATTTCACCAGAAAAGAAACAAAAATTACTTTAGGATGAAGATAATATAGATAAGTATATTATAAAGATATACAATATTATAAATGCAATGCGATTAGGAAACTTCTATCAAAGTTGAAGACTCTTTCTATTCTCTGTCGTTATGGTTATTTGCCCTCTCTCTATCAAAGACAGACGACTTTCTTCCTCTTGTTCAGATAAGACTGTTTTAAAGATTTAGCTCTAAAGTGCGGCATATAAAACCGTTGGGATTCTTTGTTCTCTTAAGTGAAATTCTTTCTATCACTCTCTTCCCCTTACTCTCTCTCTCTATCATTTACTCACTTTCTGTCTGTCTTCCCCTTGTTCTCTCTTTCATTCTCGTTTCTAACACTCATAAAGGTCATTGCAAATTATTTAGTCGTTGCTCTGTTGTTGTTCTTGTCTAGTGTGTTTTCTTGCCCCGTTGTTGTTGCGGTCGTCTTATTATTTTTGTTGTTGTCCAGTTGCCGTTGTCAGCAGTCAACAATAAATCCAATTAGCGAAAGCGGTTCAAGGTAACAGCAAAAATTATGCAAGATAAACCAAATTTGCTTTGTGTTTGCCTCTGTTCTTCCTGTTGTTGTTGTCGTCGTCGTTGTTCTAGTGGTTGTGGTTGTTGCTGTTGTTGTTCTGGTTGTTGTTGGCTATGTAAGCTGAGACGACCTCATCGGCATTTTCGTTTTCATTGACGTTCTCATTTTCATTTTGGAACTGCCTGTAGTTCTCTAATTGACAGCTTGAGTACCAGTCTGACAGACCGTCTGTCTTTCTGTCTGTCTGTCTGTCGGATTGTCTATCCCTCTGTCTGTCCAACAGGCAGACTGTTTCTCCATCTATCTATCCGTGTCTGCCTGTCTGTTAGCCTCGTTTGCTGTTCTCCGTCCCTTGGCGAATCAATAAACGAAACGGTAATTTACATTTTAGAGCTTGCTCCGTGAAGCACAAATTACACGGAAGCCATAGCAACTAACTAAGCTAAAACCGTCCCCCACCACCAGTCTTGCCCCACCCAGTCCTCCTTCTCAAATACCGTATACCCGACACCCTTGGTGCCCCATCTCTCTCCCTTAACTAGGAGCAGCAGCATGTCGACATGCCCCTTCGTCCTCAGTCAGCCGAAATTTAATCCAACCTTGCCACATTTGCAGGTCATAGACGCCAGCAACGCCTCAGCCATGCGCAGCAGAAGCAGCAGCGGCAACAACATCAGCCAGAGAATCAACAACAACAACAGCAGCGACAACTGGTGCAACAACAGCAATAACAACAACAGGAACAGCAAGAGCAGCAGGCACAACAATCGATGATTGCCTAAGAGAAGAAACCAAACAGAGAGTGTGAGAGAGGGAGAGCCTGAGAAATAGCAAGAGCGCAAGAAAGAGAGAGAAAGAGAGAGGGAGTGAAAAACTAAAACCCGCCGTAATACACCAAATTCATATTCTGACCAATCTCAACAACAGTCGCAATGCTGATCAAGGAGTACCGGATACCGCTGCCCCTCACCGTTGAGGAGTATCGCATAGCACAGCTGTACATGATAGCGGTAAGTCAAGAGGGAGAGAAAGAGAGAGAGAGACACCTATTAAGAGATCGTATAAAGGCTAATGCTAAGCATAGATGTTTACTACATGGGCTGAAACGTCCCGGGATTCTTTAATATGAGATATCAATTACAAAAAGCCTTGACTTAGTTCGTTAGTCTTAGTTAAAACACAAAAAGAATGGAGCAACACGATTAATTGTAGAAACTCACTAAATTTGGAAGAAATTTGAATTTTTTCAAAAAATAAATTTTAAATTTTCAAACCCGGCACTTTTATGCCCATGTTTAAAATATGGATAAAGTGACTTATAATAGTTTTACTGTCATGTTCCTATCTGTGTGCAAATTTTGCAATTTTCATCTCAACTCAGAAAGACATTAGTGGAGCAAGCTTAAAAAGTTGATTTAGCTCAAAAAGTTGAATGTTTACTTAGCCGATAAACTTAAGGGGACAAGAACGAAAAACATGAGAAAAACTTTTCGAAGAAAACAAATAAAGTTTTGTTTATAATGAAGCAATGTAAATGGAAATGAAAAAATGCAATTAATTGCATAAAGCCGCATTAAACCTCCCACTTCCCATTCCCTACAGATGGATATGCAAATTCCGTAACTTTTTAATGGGATAATGATTAAATTTCCCAATAAATTGCAATCGTTGACCAAACACAATTTGTATAGAGCACGCACGGAGACACATACACACATAGCATGCGTACACACACACACACACACACGAGTACGCAAGCAAGAAATTCTGAATGGGTTTCAATTCGTGGAATCATTAATTATTGGCCTTCGGAAGAATTGTATATATTTCATGCCATAAGTTTGATTTACACTTTGCTTTTAAATTACAATAGAAATTTAAGTTTATTTAAGTGAAATAGTACGAAGTACTGACCCATTTATTTTAAATACAGAAAAAGAGTCGAGAGGAGAGTCACGGTGAGGGCAGCGGCGTCGAAATCATTATCAACGAACCCTACAAGGATGGACCTGGCGGAAATGGGCAATACACGAAGAAGATCTATCATGTGGGCAGCCATTTACCTGGATGGATCAAAAGTGAGTACAATAAAGGCTAAGAGAGAAGCTCGTAATGACCTATTGTAGTTAAAACTTGGCAATGTTAAAGAACATGCTCATTAAATTTGTGTTGCATACTTATGGGAGCATCAACTGTCGAAGAATCTGGAATGCATAACAGTATTCATTACACATATATTATATCATATCAATTCTCTTCAGGTCTGCTGCCAAAGAGTGCGTTGACCGTCGAGGAGGAGGCATGGAATGCGTACCCCTACACGCGCACACGCTACACCTGCCCCTTTGTGGAGAAGTTCTCGCTGGATATTGAGACCTATTATCATCCGGATAACGGATACCAGGATAATGTTTTCCAGTTGTCAGGCAGCGATCTGCGCAATCGTGTTGTCGGTAAGTTCTAATTACTGCGATTGATCTTGTGAAAATTCAATTAATCTTTTAACTATTCAACAGATGTCATCGACATTGTCAAGGATCAGCTATGGGGCGGTGACTATGTCAAGGAAGAGGATCCCAAGCATTTTGTCTCTGACAAGACTGGACGTGGGCCGCTGGGCGACGATTGGCTGGAGGAATATTGGCGTGAGGTGAAGGGCAAAAAGCAGCCGACCCCACGCAATATGTCCCTGATGACGGCCTACAAGATTTGTCGCGTCGAATTTCGTTATTGGGGCATGCAAACCAAATTAGAGAAGTTTATACACGATGTGGCATTACGCAAGACAATGTTGCGTGCCCATCGTCAGGCCTGGGCATGGCAGGACGAGTGGTATGGCCTGACCATTGAGGATATACGCGAACTGGAACGCCAGACCCAACTGGCGCTGGCCAAGAAAATGGGGAGCGGTGAAGAGTGTAGCGATGGTTAGTCTACAACAGATTCCTTGACTTTTTCTGTTACATATTCATTTTGCCCGTCTCAATCTTGCAGCTGAAAGCACCTCGGAACAATATGTGAGCAGCTCGACAGCGGCGCCAGCTTCATTGGGTGATCGAAAAAAATCTGCGCCCGCTGTGCCACCCATTGTTACCCAGCAGCCGCCCAGTGCCGAGGCAAGTTCTGATGAGGAGGACGACGATGAGGATGATGAGGATGAGAACGATAATGTCGGCACCAATGTCGAGTTGGGTGCCCAAAACGCAGCCAATAATCAACGTTCGCGTTCGCAGAGTATACAGATGGCCAACAAGGGAAAGTTTGGCTCCAAGGGCGCCCTTCATTCGCCGGTAGGCTCAGCGCACAGCTTCGATCTGCAGGTGAGTGTGGACGGAGTAGTGTAAATGTTGAATGGATGGATGGAATGAT
This sequence comes from Zaprionus africanus, assembly GCA_018151435.1. Lineage (NCBI taxonomy): Eukaryota > Metazoa > Arthropoda > Insecta > Diptera > Drosophilidae > Zaprionus > Zaprionus africanus. Next base: position 2,270,169 of record JAECXB010000096.1, read on the forward strand.
GTGCTTCGCCCGCTTTGCCTTTCCCGCTGCTTTTGGCTGTCTATTGTCTTTGTCCACTTGGATGTTGTCTTTGTTGTGATTTCCTGCTTCATCTTTGAATGTCACTATTTTGTCTCTGTCATTTCGGTTACATTTCTTAAGTTGGCCACAAGAGAAACGCAGAAGTTTGAAAATCTTATCATTTACAAGTTTTCCTTATTCATTCAAGTCCCCAGACATTGTTATGCGATTGGCAATTTGAAAGGTTGAGGTGTTAACAACAGTTTTTGTTTTTTTAAAGGGGCAAGACCTACAATTTTCCATAACTTGAAAGCGCAAAAAATTATCAAATGCATTTAAGAAATAAAGTTTTTATAAGGTCTTCATTTACTTTTCCAAATTACAAACATCTACAAAATTTTGAAAAAAATGATAAGCATTCTATTAAGCGGATTATAATATTTTAGCTATTTTCTTTACTGGATATGACTTATAATTGTTTTGAACTTGTAAGTGCTTATCAGTTATTTAATGCATTTTCAAATAGGGTTATTCCTTTAGTTTTTAAAACTAAAAAACTACACTAACAAAATTGTGAAAAATATGATAAATACTTTATTTAGTTATTCATAATTTTTCGCGTTCTTTACTGGATAGGAGTTATAAGTGTTTATAACTTGGAAGTCCTTATCAATCATCAATTGCATTGGCAAATAAATATGATTTCAAAGGCCTTTTCATAGTATAAGCTGCACTTTTGGCTGTACACATTTATATGTGAAAAGTTTTACCAAATTCGATTATTATTATGTAAATTATCATTGTAATGGACTTTTACCATTATGTGTCTTTGATCCTTCGGTGCAATTATTATATTTTTGTCTCATTTTGTTGCAACAACATGTAGAAAATGTGTTCCACACCGTTCAATTCCACTGTATAAATTGCAATCATTTCTTTTTTATTTTCCATTTCTCTTTGTGTCTCTTGTTTTTGTTTGTGTCTCCATCTCGATTGAACTGAGTTATTTAAAATGCAAAAAAAAAATAATCTTTGATTTGCTCTTGTCATACAAAACTACCGTAAACCAATCCACAAACCAACAACAACAACCTACAACAACAACACAATCCACACCGTACTCGAAATCCAACACCGTACAAAATTAACCGAGCAGAGCAAAAAGCCGCATGCAAAGACAGCGCCACGCCGACATGTAAGTTCCGATTCCCAGTCCCCTCGCACCCGTTCCCGCCCGTAGCTGGTACCAGTTCCCATTCCCGTTCCAGCTCTAGACCCATCACCAGCTCCCATTGCAGTTCTAGCCTTACTCCTCTGTGGACTCTAGTTCAGATCGTTTGCCCATAAAAAAGAGCAGCATGCAAATGAAGCGCGCAATCAGAAAATGTCTAAAATCAATAAAATCGTATTTTGCTTCACAGGTGGCCAATTGGCGCATGGAACGTCTCGAGGTGGACTCCAAATCCAATTCAGATGAAGAGTTCTTCGATTGTCTCGGTGAGCATATACTTTATGGTGTTCTTAGTGAGATTCTGCAGCTACAAATATTTCTTCTTACAGATACAAACGAGACCAACTCGCTGGCCAAGTGGAGCTCTTTGGAGCTGCTGGGCGAGGGCGACGACAGTCCGCCGCCGCATGGTGGAAGCTCGAGCGGCAGCGGTGGTACCAGCGGAGGCGGTGGCATTGGCAGCGGCGGTGTTGCTGGCTCGGGAGGACGGAATAAACAGGAGGACAGCATTTTCAATCAGGATTTTCTTATGCGTGTCGCCTCAGAGCGCGGTAATAAGAGACAATTGCGTTCCTCGGCGAGCATCGATCGCAGTCATGACTCATCGCCGCCAGGCTCACCGAGCACACCATCTTGCCCGACCACCATACTTATATTGGTGGTCCATGCCGGCAGCGTTCTGGATGCAGCCAGTGAGCTGACCGCCAAGAAGTCGGATGTGACCACTTTTCGGGGATCATTCGAGGCGGTTATGCGGCAACATTATCCCAGTCTCTTGACACATATGACCATCAAAATGGTGCCATGTCCATCGATCTGCACCGACGCACTGGGCATCCTCTCCAGCCTCAGCCCGTACTCGTTCGATGCATCGCCCTCGGCTGCAGATATACCAAATATAGCTGATGTGCCCATCGGGGCGATACCATTGCTTGCGGTGGCTTCACCCGAGTTCCAGGAGACGGTTAATAAGACAGTGGCCGCCGCCAACATTGTGTATCATGAGTTCCTTAAATCGGAGGAGGGTCACGGCTTCTCTGGCCAAATAGTTATGCTCGGCGATTCGATGGGCTCCCTGCTGGCCTATGAGGCGTTGTGTCGTGCCAATGGCAGTCAGCCCAACACTGGTTCCTCGGTCTGTGCAACGGGCGGCGGTGGTGCTGGAGGTGATTGTGGTCGCATGTCGCGCATGGATGATGAAGAACGTTTCATAGAAGCGGATTTGGATGCGAAACGTCTGTTAGTGGCGCCCTCACCACGTCGCCGTCGTTCGAGCTCATCGAGTGATTCACGTGCCACCAAATTGGACTTTGAAGTTAGCGATTTCTTCATGTTCGGCTCACCGTTATCCGTCGTTCTGGCCGCACGGAAGTTGCACGACTCAAAGACGGCACTGGCCAGACCCAATTGCCATCAGGTGTACAATCTATTTCATCCAACCGATCCGATTGCCTCACGCCTGGAGCCGCTGCTCAGTGCTCGCTTCTCCATTCTGGCGCCTGTTAATGTGCCACGCTATGCCAAATATCCCCTGGGCAATGGGCAGCCGCTGCATTTATGTGAGTTACCTCCGCATGGATTAGACACGCACAGCACTTAATCTCCTCTCTCTATCACTCTCTCTCTCCCTCTATGCCTTTTTATCTGTCTCTTTCTAATTCATGTAGTGGAGGTAATACAATCGCATCCGCAGCATTTCAATGATGGCAACAATTTACTTGCGGGGCGACGACTCTCCGATGCCTCCATGCAGAGCACCATTTCGGGTCTCATCGAGAACGTTTCGCTGAGCACGATCCACTCGCGTAAGTAATTACTTGACGTTGTGTAAATTAACCTCATCTTACTCTCATTTTTCTTTGCTTGCAGTTCAGAACAAATGGTGGGGCACAAAGCGATTGGACTATGCGTTATATTGCCCAGAGGGACTGAGCAATTTTCCTGCCCATGCCTTGCCACATCTATTTCATGCCAGTTATTGGGAGAGTCCCGATGTCATTGCGTTCATCTTGCGTCAAATTGGCAAGTTCGAGGGCATTCCCTTTGTGGGCTCCAATGACGACAAGGACAATGCTTCGTTCCATCCCGGACAGCCGCGTGAGAAGTGGATAAAGAAGCGTACGTCGGTTAAGTTGAAGAACGTGGCAGCCAATCATAGGGCGAACGATGTCATCGTTCAGGAGGGCAGAGAGCAGCGTTTGAATGCACGCTTCATGTATGGCCCATTGGATATGATCACGCTGCATGGGGAGAAGGTCGATGTGCATATTATGAAGGATCCTCCGGCTGGCGAATGGACATTCCTTACCACCGAAATGACCGATAAGAATGGACGCATCTCGTACAGCATACCCGATCAAGTGTCTCTCGGTTATGGCATCTATCCGATCAAGATGGTCGTGCGCGGCGATCACACTTCTGTGGACTGTTACATGGCCGTGGTGCCGCCCATGACGGAGTGTGTTGTCTTTAGTATCGATGGCTCCTTTACGGCATCGATGTCAGTGACTGGGCGTGATCCCAAGGTCCGTGCCGGTGCCGTTGATGTCTGTCGCCATTGGCAGGAACTTGGTTACTTGTTGATCTACATCACGGGACGGCCGGACATGCAACAGCAGCGCGTCGTCTCGTGGCTAAGCCAGCACAATTTTCCACATGGCCTGATCTCGTTCGCCGACGGCCTGTCCACCGATCCGTTGGGCCATAAGACGGCCTATCTCAACAATCTGGTACAGAATCATGGAATCTCCATTACTGCCGCCTACGGCAGCAGCAAAGATATTAGTGTCTACACCAATGTGGGCATGCGACCTGAGCAGATTTTCATAGTGGGAAAGGTAAACTTATAAGCAAAGGAATTAATTACATAATATACTATAATCGATTTTAACTCAGCTTATCGATTTTATTGTATTCTTAATCCGTTCAAACTCAGTTCACTTACCACTTCAATTTCTTTTGCAGGTCAGCAAAAAGCTGCAATCTAATGCGACGGTACTCAGCGAGGGATACGCCGCCCATTTGGCTGGCCTGCAGGTAGTCGGTGGATCTCGCCCAGCCAAGGGTAATGCTCGTATGGTGATACCCCGCGGATGCTTCAATCTACCGGGACAATCGGCTAATCCGCGACGCAGAAGGTAGGTTGCCTGTTCCGGTGCCGATGATATGAGACTCAAGTCGATGCGTGTATATTGTACATATGTGTATGTGTATGTGTTAGTGTTAGTTATAATAGGCAAATTCACAGTATTGTACGTACAAACTATGTATACCCTGTATTCTGTGTGTACAAGGCTGCTGTACTGTATGCTAAGTTGTGGTGTTTGCTTTTATGATTTGAATTGATTGCATTTGTCCACTTTATGTTTATTTCTGTACTTTTGGTCTTGTGTTTTTTTAAATGTCTTTCATTTTTTTTGTGTTTGTTGCTGACTTCGCATGCCACCATAAACAAGATGATTCTGTGCTCACGTCGCCCCAGTTAACCAACCGCTGCTCTGTGTCTGTCCGCCGACTGCCCCTACCAAATTCTCTCTATATACACCTATCACTGTCTATCTATCTATATCTCTCTTGCATCATGCATCGTATTTCCATACGCAAATCCTGAACCCGAATCCGAATCCGAAACTGAACCTGAAAATGTACCCTGCCCTCGCACACGATCCTGCACGATCAGCAATGCTTTCGAGTTGCAACAACCACCTGCCACGCCTAGCAGTGTCATCAGCGCTGGAAGTTTGGGCCAGCTGAACGAGGGCAATGAATACGAGCATGCTGAGGATGCTCGCAATGGCAACGAGGTAATGTTGTGACATGGTCCAACTCCGTCCCAACACAGCAATTCCCAGCCTAGTCCAAGCCAAAAATAAAAATGAAAGAAAAAGAAGAAGAAATTGTAAGGCATATTTTTAAAAATTGTTTTCTTATATATTATTATTATTATTATTATTTTCTTAAGTTCTGCCTAAGTGAAACCTTTAGTTTTATATGTATTTGTATGTATTTATTATTCCTAGAGCTTTGCTATAGTTTGTATCAAGTATTATTTGCATTGATATTATTGATTGATTGTAACCACAGCGAACAAAACAAAATAAAAAAAACAACATAAAATTATATACGTTAATACACTAAGAGAAATATCTAGCCAAAGCAACAACACGCATAAATATATAACTATATATACAATATACCCAAATACATATATACATAGAGTATAATATCGAGCCATGTAATAAACTGTAATATAAATGTTTAGACATACATGATTTATAATGTTACGATTTCGAATTGTATCTTTCTTTCGTTTGTTCTTTGATTTTGAATATCGATATCGATAACGATAACTATAACGACGCTTTAACCGCTTTCTGCCACACGTCACGCCTACTATCCCACGTAAACTACTACCGGTTGATGCGATCCACTACACTCAAATCAACAACTATCAAATCTCAACTATCGACAACCGATACGAATATCAATATATATCACATATATACGCACACTCACTCACCAATACACACTTACACACACACAACATATCTATATCCTGTGTAAAAACAAATCTTCAGGCTGCATGAACAAGCAACGAATGATGTTTAAGCCGTTTACCAACACTGTAGTTGACCATAAAATATATATATTAAAAAAAAAAAAAAAAAAAAAGAGAGAGAGCGCGCACATGTGAAAAAAAGAGATATTGTTGTTCTTTAGTTCGAGTTGAGTTGCTATGTTGATTATGTTTTTCGGTTATCTGTTTATTGCATTTTACTAGCTGAGCATCCTATGCAATTCGGTGTTGTGCAGCAAAAAAAAAAAATACAAGTAATAAAAAAAAAAAAATCCCCAACCTTTAATTGAAGAAAGTTTCGCTATCAACGGAAATCTGTCTCAACTCTAACTCTGTCTCTCTGTCTTTTCAAAAAAAAACCATATCCAACGAAAAATTGATTCTACTTTCGAATTGAAAACATTTTTTAACACATACACACACACACACACGTGCTACAAACTTCATCTTCGTACACAGCAATGAGACCGGGCTCTCGTCACCAATACGCAGCGGCTATCTGAAGCGCAAGACCTATCTAAGCCATCACTAGATCAACGCGCAAGTTATACCAGAAGGAATGAATGAGAGAAACCCTCAAGCCAGATCAACGGAGCAAGAGAGGAAGGGCAAACGTGTGTAGCGATAAGTCTTATGCCCCAACAACCAACAACTACTAAAACTATAGACACATCCTTAATATGTAGCTCTACCTGCATACTAGTATACCCGAACAAATGCTGCAAATCTCCTTTCAAATATCGGATCAGCGCATTAGTTGCAGTCAGACAAGAACTACATTGACGCCTCCCCATCTGCTACATCTGTGTATATACAACATAAACTACCTACTATATTATGCGCAATATATATCAACTTTAACCACAAAGCATACATAATCTGATGTATATACAAAAGCAGAATAATATATATACATAAAAAAACTTGCAAATCTAAAAAAAGAAATAAATAACAAAGAATAATTCAATTATATAACTAAAACTATATACCACAAGTCAAATGTGTCACGCGGTAAGTAGCAAATAGTTTTTTTATTTGATTTGAACAATAAGAACGCGATATAATTAGATAATAGTTTTTTAGTTCATGTATGAACATGATAGTTTATGTTATTGAAACATGTAATAGGTTGATCTGTCTGACAGTTGTGATCTTCTTCCGATTTTATAACGCAACAAACGTTGCAAAAACATGTTAAATATTTTTTCGTGTTTCAACGAATTTAAATTAAAAGGGAGAGATTGAAGTCAAATTATTTTTGGGATTATTTGTTTGGTCCTACGATTTTTTCTTATACTTATTACAAGATAATGAAATTGTTATTGAAATAAAAATAATTTAAAATTTAAAACTTTTTGTATCTTTTTCCGCCTAGGTACCTGGAAAGAAAGACTGTTTCCTCCTGTTGTTTGATGGTTTTCCAAACCACTTAATGAAAAAAACTACAAATTAAACATTAAAAACACAAAAACAAACAAAAAGAAGAGCAAGCAACTTACGCAAAAAAAAACCTACAAGTTTGTGCTATATTGTATTACAAAATCTTAAAACTATACTCGTATATACATACATCTTACGTACAGATATCTTCATATTCAAACTTTGAATCGAACAGAGTTCAGTTTAGAAAGATAACCAGGGGACAGTGCGCCGAGCTGGAGATAAGAATAATGACCCAGATCTCTTTAGAAACTACGTAACCGCTTTATGGCAATTATACTATATACATTTACATATGTTAATTGATCAATCGATCGGGCGACAAGGTAAAAACAAAAAAGCAAAAAAAAAAAACAAAAACAAAAGCGTTGCAAAATCAAATGACAAAATCAATGCATTTCTCAAAACAAAAGAAGAATAATGTTTATACTATATTAATAAAAAGAATGGAAAAAAACATAATATACATATATTAAATAACATTACCTAAAAACGGCTTTCGTAAACGTTGAAAAACAGAAAAGAAAAGAAAATCGTCTATGTATGTCTCGTTGATGTGTGTCAAGTTAAAAACTTATTCCAAATGCAAAAGAAAACAATCTGATTCTAATTCTAATCCTGAAGGAAACCCAAAAGAAATCTCCGTAATTGTGATAGTCAAAAGTTATTGAAAGAAAACCAAAAAAAAAAAAAATGTAAATCTATAACGAAAATATCGTTGAATGTTGAGGCAGAAAAATCATAAATATATTTTTGCGCAAAATGTTTGTAACAACTTTTTGAATCAAGTTCAGTTCTGTTTTCGTTTCGTTCCAAGTTTCAAGTAGTTGTTAGTGTTATATGTGTATATGCGTATATACATATATACATATATAATATATATAGGGTTATGTGTATCAAATCATCAACCGAATGGCAACAACATTCTAAGCGATAAAAAGGAAATGAAACTGCGCTCATTTGTGATAAACAATATTTGAGTACATACAAAACATACATAGTATATATCTACATACATAATACATACACATATAGAGATGAATATATATTTCTTTGGAATAATCGTAAACTCAATGCGACCTGATGACCGTATGAACTAACTGTTATAACTGAAAAAACACACTCATACACACGCCTAGTTACGTATAAACTTTGTATGTCCAAGCAGTCCACACAAATTAGCCTAAAAACAAAAAAACTCTAGACTAGAAGACATCCTGTACCTGCCAATTGCATGGTATTCTATGCAACGTTTCGTCTATAACTTTTCTTTACAAAAAACGCTTGGCAAACGCTTCCATCGATCGGTTATCTGTTCTCATACTAGTTGCACAACTTTATAGCATGCTCGACCAACGGACTATGCCGTTTGAAGGCTACTACTGTGAACACACCAAGAGACGGACCCAGGATCCTACTATGTACTATGAAGTATGTGTTTAGCATTGGTTTACCCAAGTATTTAGATATTCAACTGAGATACCAAAATTGTGTACTTCCTAAAACGCAAATCGAAGAGTTTAAAATTATATATGCATATATACATATGGTAAACATATATATCTATATACATAGGTAATATAAAGTTATACAAAATATATGTGTATGTGTTTAGACAGAAGATCTTAAGATGCAGAGAAAAAAAGATGTTCTTAAATATCTTGAAACGTTCCTCAATTCATTGATTCAAACAAGAAGAACAAGAAAAATATCATGTATATTAATGCTTATTAATACAAAAAACTTATACTATCTATCTATCAGATGATGCTTCGCGAATCGAGCCGATAGAATATATAGCTATTCGATATGATTCCAGACGTTGTTATTGCCAAAGCCTTTCGACTTTTCTATTGAATTTCCTCTCAACTCATAACGCGCTCTCTTTGCGGACATAACCTAAAAATAAGGCTTCGATTGTGTCCCGGATTCAAACTGTATTTTCGAAAAATGTGTCAGCTATATAGCGTATATGGTATAGGATAAAATTAAAGTTGAAATTGAATTGTATATGATAATTTAACCCACCATTTAGCCGATAAGACCCCAGCCGAGATTGTTATATACATATATGTGAATACATGCATATATATATTTATGTATGCTATGTATGCATGTATATGTAAAATACTGTATGTGTGTGTGTTATGTGAAAAGCCCATTAAAGTTTAAAACAAAACACACAGAGTGAAATGACGAAGCAGATGCAGTGAATAAGCGAAAACAAAGCGTTCAACTCACAATACCAACTGTTACTTATATTCATATAACATGCATACATATATAGTATATACTACACACATACTTGTGTGTTCTATATTAAGTGCAAAAGTCCAACAACAAAACGCGTTAGAGATTAAAAAAGAAAAGCAAATTATACAGACACAAGAAGAAAAAAACCAAAATATATATATACTATACATATGTATTTATTGAAGGAAAATTCTACAGAAACAACAACACCAACAACATGAACAACAGACACACGGAATCTGCGATATAACATCCAGATCATAATCTATTTACAATACCAAAAAAAGCAAAAGCAAATTGTTAGTAAAACATATAGAAAGAGAGATAAAGAAAGAAGAAAGGAGACGCATATGATATATATATACATATATTTTCCAAATATGAACTTTATACGCAGAGCAAATAAACAAAAAACTTAAACTATAACAACTAAAACTAAAACTACAAACTGGAGAAATATTCCAACTTGCTGTCCAAATATTTTTCGATCTATGTTAGCTGTGTGTTACAAAAAAGCGTAGAGAAAATGTATGAAGTAAGGCGTTAGAGACAGGTAGAGAAAGATAAAGAGTGCAAGATAAGGCGCGTAAGGCAGTAAAGAGTAAATAAAGTAAAAAAGTTGTTCATTGCAAAAAGAAAAGAAAATTGAAAAAAAAAAAAAAAAATACAAACAAAACTAAAATGTTCTATTTGATGTTACAAATGAGAAAAGTAAATACATTATAATAATAAACAATAAAAAACACAAGCGATGTGAAAAACAAACAAACAGCGGCCTACATTATTTACTATCATCTCTCGGGCGGCTGTTGAACTGAAGGCGTTGAGGAGCATTCAACGAATCGTTTAATCGGCCAACTAATTGGCATCTGCCCTGCCTGGCCTGGGTACAATGATAAGCTGCATCACATGAGACCAAATCAGTCACTTTAATCGGGGGTAAAGTATAATAATATTATTGTCCCAGCTTCAATTGAAACTGTACTGCAAGAAATTGAATTTGCGTGAATCATTTGAATACCGCATCTGGTCTGTGGTTTGTTCATTTGTTTAATTTATTAACTAGATCGTCGCTAATTGTTTACATACATATAAAGCGCAAAAGAAGAATCTATATGGTACATGGTCTTTTTTGATTGTGTTTTGTTGCTTATAGTAAAACAAGCAGCTGCATATTTTAAAACAGAATAAGCATTGTAACTCCATTTAGAAATTTGAAATGCTGCGCTTATAGTTTAGGCAGACCCGCTGAAATCTCACTCTCGATGCCGCAGTGATCTTCGCCGCGCAGAATGCGGAAGAAGCCATTGTCTCCCCAGTCGGTGTTCCACGAGTTGCCGATCAACCAGTAGGGCACCTTGCTGTCACCCCAAACGCCCCAGCCGAGTATGCGAATGGCATGTCCGCCCAATGCACGGCCATGGACATGCTGATAAACGCCAGACTTGTAGAGAATGAGATCCTCGTACACAGTGAATGCACCCTCAACAGGGCCGTTGGTCATGATTTCGCGCTGGATATCCACAGGATTTTTGTTAACCGAGTAGGACTTGGCACCGAAGTGCTTATCTTTGGCATAATCAACCGAATAGGAAGACTCACACTGATGCTCGCAACGCGGTGTCTTTCCTTGGGAGCAAGGCGGGCGTGTGCCATTAACATGATGCTCACACGGTTCAATCTCATACGGACGGCAGCCCTGGGAAATGACGAGTGAGATAAGTAATTTGTGGCGTATATTCATGTTTGAAATGACTTACTTCCTTTGAGCCATAGGAGCCGCCGCTTACAATGCCCTTGCGTGTCCAATAACTCCAGGCGGCACCAGGGAATCCACCATTGCAGCCAAATCCGCAGGTGTGGCAACAGGAAACCAGATCATCGGCCGAAAAGTGGAAGTTTACAGTGGCGTTCGAGTGAATGCAGACCTGTGTTTACGATATACGAGTGTTAGCGTATTATCTATATATATTATATTTACAGTCTAAACAAAGAACACACACACTGAAATACACGCATGTACAGTCATTCGCACACAGACAGAAGCGGGCAGTGCAACGCAGTTGTGTGGAAATCGATAAGCAACAAAGCGATAAGCATCAGTTTGTCAGCTGCGTCACATACATTGTTTTTTTTTCGTTTTTTAAGGTGCAGAAGATGATTGAACAGGTTTTACTTACACGGTCCGACATTGCTTCGACGGCACCAAATGCCCAGCAGGAGCCGCATGAGCCCTGATCACGAATCTCACCAATGGTCGGACAGTTGGGCCAGGCACTTCGGGCATCGAACTCTTCTGGTATAGCAGCGCCAATGTCTTCGACCAAATCGGATAGCACTTCACGCTTGTCGGGCAGCGCAAATTTGTGTGCATCCGGATGAACGCCCATCAATCCCCGTACATGATGATCCGGCAAATCAGCGTCGAAATTGCGACCGACCTGTGTAAGGGAGAGTTAAATGCGTATTTGTTGTCACGTCAGCAAAAGCAATTTAAAAAAAAAAATTACACATTTGCAATTTGCTCGTTGCAACCTTCACTTACCGTCCAGGTTTTGGCCTTGCTGCGCACCAACTCAATAAATTCGTCGCTCAGATAATGCGGCTCTTCATCCTGAGCTGCGACGCCACCAATGGCCACAAGGGCCAGCAGCAACACAGTCGCTATAAAAAATTTCATTTGTCCAAAATGGCGCAGCCAAGACACTGAAAATTGTTAGAAAGCAATCGTCTTATTGCTTTTGTATGCGCGTATTGGTATGAGTATTAGTTATTAACGATAAGCGTACGTATTTTGCGTTCCAGCTGCCAATGCAAACTGTTGGCGAGTTGATTTATAAATACGACTTATATGGTTTGTTGTTCTCCTTTCAAAGTCGCAGATAAGCGGCCATTGTAGTGATGTAAGCAGGTTTTTGATTCTTTTTATCGATATATCGATATCTAGAATATTATTGTGCGTGCGATAATTTTTACTCTGTTGACAAATGTTATTTGGGAGTAATGAAATACATTAAATTAAGAAGAACAGCCTATTTAACAGCATTTTTCTATTACATAAGTATTTGGTACTTAACAAAACAATAAATTCATGGTGCTTAATGTTTAATATATATTTACAAAAATTTCCCTACTTGGTACTATCACTAATTTCTGTAAAGACATCGGCTCATACGTAGGGATTCCAATTGCTACCATCTTCTGGTAGCAGATTATTTGTTATCAACAATATCACGTCAATTATCCACCAGGCACCCACACCGCCCATGGTCAGAAGTTTGCCCACAGCGGTGCCAGTTTGGCCCAAACAGAAGCGATCCATGCCCAGAAATCCCAACAACATGCTGTATATCAATGTTGTCACAAAATAGTGATCCGTATAACGTACGCACGGTTCACCGTCCCGGAAGAAGGTTCGTGCACCATAGCACTCGATATCTGGGTAAACTGTGCACTGGATTCTCGTATGTTCCACGTCTTCATAGAAGGAGCCACCAAAGCGCAGACAACCAGATCCCTTTTCCTGGCGTGCCGTTGCGTTATTACGATGATCGATCGGTTCCTTGCATTCCAGAAAGTCGCGTGGCAGAAACGAGCACATCACATTTCGGTCCCAAAGGATTAAATGCCACATTAGACGTCGCCGACGATGATGATGATGGTGAATTTGCGCCAACCTGCGATTGACCCTGCACCGGAACCACCGACTGAACCGCTGTGCCGGAGCCAATTGTTTCCGGCTGTTCCTTACTGGGTAAATGTGTTGCGAAAATGACAGAATTGCTGATCAGGCACAAAATAACAATGCTGTATATCAGTAATTTGTGCTGCATTGTATTTTTTGTATTCTATTGTTTGTTGTAATGTTGCACTATGCACTAGAGATGCTAGCTCGCAAGAGTGCGATATCTAAAGCCGCAATCGATAAGATTCTGTAAAATATCGATAGTTGCCTATCACTGTTAACCATCTCTGGCACACAAGATGCTTGCTTTTATTTACAATTTAGGCAGTTTTAGCGCGTTTTTTGCGGCAATCAAAAATGAAGAATTTTAAATCATAAAAAGTATTTTTAAATACTCAAGGGTGCTTTTATTGTACATTACTAGCACACATAGCATTTTAATGTACTTGACGACGTGATGGATATATTTGAAAACATGTGCCGCACTTGCGGCAACGATTGCCTGGATGCGATGAACATATTCGAAGACAGCGTCGTGGTGCTGGAAAAGAAACTTCCAATATCAGAAATACTAAAGGCATGTCTGCCAGCTTCTAGTGCACCGCCGTTGCCAGCACCTACGAAGAACGATGACTATCCCAAACAAATTTGTCGCGTCTGCATCAAAAAACTAACCATGATCTATGAGTTCAACAACAAATGGGTGACGGTGAACAATGAGTTCAACGTGGCGTTAAAGTACGAACAGCGTCGCAACCGATCCCGCCTCTCACAACCACCACCACCGTCGTCGGCCGCCGTGGAGACCGTTGAGCCGGACAGCAGACGTATTAATACAGACATTGTATTTAAAAACGAGCCCAGTGATGATGGTAAGTGGTTTTGTCGGTAAATGAAACAAAGAACTTTCAGATACATCGAGCATTCTTACAGTTCCCGAAATGGAAGATGGCTTGATGGATGGCACAGAGATCAATCACAATCTGGAGATCACAAAGAACAACAGCAGCAGCTTGGCGATTGTCCCGCCAACGACAGTTAAATATCAGTGCGCCCTGTGCGAGGAGCGATATCAGACACTGGCGGCCTACCAGAAGCATCATAAAGTCACCCATCGCAACTGTCAGTTCTTATACTATACACCTGGACAATAGAGATATCTTTTTCATGTGCACACCTTAATGTTTCCATTTACTATTTACTATTTATGTATGTTATATTGCGGCAGCGCGATAGAGTGAACAAACAAAAAAAAAAGTTTAGAAAGAGCATTCACATCGTTTTGTTTAGGGATCCTCGTCGTCGCGGACACGGTCTGCGCGGGGATCGTCGTGACGGAAGACCACATAGCCGGTCTTGAAGCGACGATTGTCACCATCCTTGGCATAGTAGTTGCTCAGTCCGATTCCGGCCATAACCAGGCCACAAATAGCCATGGCGGAGCCACCGACAATATCGGGTATCTCGTGCCAGGCGCGCTTGAACAGGGACGTCGAGCCACGGGCGGCGGATGCTGACATTGTGAACGTCTGTAAGAGCCCAAAATTAATGTTGAATTTGCATTTAATTGTTATTTATTTGGCATACTTAATAAAAAATAACTACGCGTTTAGTTACACAACAAGCACAAGCAAGTTGTTTAGCGATGGCAAATTTGGTTTATCGACACTATCGATAGCCAACACACGGACTACTAGATTGCAAAAACAATGTAGAAAATGTAAACACAGTGTATGCAGACAGCGTCAAGTTGGCAGCTCCTTCGCAGCTGATTTAACAGCGCTTGCTCCGCACTTAACAGCAAGTGCTCGTAAATTAACATTAACTTTAACAGTAACAGGTGCGCATCTGGGAGTGGGCTTATAAACTTTTAAAATCTTTTTCCATAAATTGCCAACGCATTTCGCTACTGTTTGTTTTCAATAATGGCTGCTGTACCAGGACGTGCTCTGCACTATGTGTTCAAAATCGGAAATCGTGCAAAGAATGCATTCTTCTTTCGCAGCATTCTAGGCATGCAGGTAAGATGAAATTTGTTGTCGGCGTCGTGGACAACTGTAAAACCCGCTTACATTCCCAGTATATTAATGCGTGTGCATGTGAGTGTGGGTAATTACTATTGAGAATTGTAGTTATTTTTATCTGGTAACATGACTGGCATGATTTGCCAGTAATCGCGACTCGCAGACATCACGTCCGTAAAGCTGATATTAGATAAGCAGTAAGAGAGTACTTAAGTCGATTTTCCTATCTAATTAATAGGTACTGCGACATGAGGAGTTTAAGGAGGGCTGCGACGCAGAATGTAATGGGTATGTATAGTGTGTGCCATTATTGATTGATAATTATCAGCATTGCTAAATCTGTCCTTTATAGACCTTATGACAATCGCTGGAGTAAGACCATGGTGGGCTATGGCCCGGAGAGTTCGCATTTTGTCATCGAGCTGACCTACAACTATGGCGTCAAAAGCTACGAGATGGGTAATTAACTTTCCCGCAATTGGCTTCAGTTTCATTTCCATTTATACCATATTTGATCCTGCAGGCAACGACTTTGGTGGCGTGACCATACACTCGAAGGACGTGCTGGCCAACGCCGCGAAGCATGCGTATCCCGTGGAAAAGCTTTGCGATCGCAATGTACTCAGATCACCAGATGGTTACAAGTTCTTTGTCATCGACGAGACCCCTAGCGACTCTAGCTCGGACCCAGTACAACAGGTGGAACTGCATGTAAGCAATTTGGAAGCCTCGCAAAAATATTGGCAGGACCTGCTCAGGATGCAGAAGGTCGAAGAAGTCAAGGGTAAATCGCTGGTGCTCAGCTATGGTGCCAAACAGGCATCTCTGCGCTTGACCAAATTAAGCGAGACATTAAATCGTGCCAAGGCATATGGACGCATTGCTTTCGCCATTCCGGGAGCCACACAGAAGCCGCTGTTCGAGGCTGTCCAGGCCGATGGTAGCACAATTCTCAAGCCACTTATCACGCTGGATACGCCCGGCAAGGCAACGGTTACTGTACTCATTTTGGCCGACCCTGATGGCCATGAGATATGCTTCGTCGATGAGGAGGGCTTCTCAGAGCTATCGCAGGTGGAACCCGATGGCGATGCACGACTCGATAAGTACATTGGCAAGGATCCGTTCCAGGACAAGGAATAGAAATAGAAGTCGAATGATCTGTTCTTTTTTTTTTCAATATGGCGAGGGTACTCACAAATATTGCTGATATTTTTTATAGTGTAGTCTGCGTATGTTGTAGAACAACATATCATAAATTTCTCTATTCTTCGTATATTTTTCTATTTTAATAATGTTTAATAAATTGTACACAATGTTGTTGAAGATCTCTAGGTCTAATCTATTGACAAGATTTCGAATTGGAAGGGAATTCATTTACAGTTTTCATTTTGATTCGATTTTAGTCTCGTTTAAAACATTTTTGTTTTTTAGCGTATTTTCTATTTTTGTTTTAAGTTTCTTATTTTGTTCCAAAGATAAATCCTCATGGAGAACACTGATGCGAGTCCACTATTGGCTGCACCGGCGGGCGGACTTGTGCCTCGTCAGCAGCGGTGGGAGAGAATTGCTTGGACATCGAACCATCAGCGCGCCATATTCCGTAGCTGGGCCCAACACTTTGCCCACACGGGCGTCAATACGACGGCGATGAAGTATTTCGATAAGTGCATCGATGATTATGTCTCAGAAGACTTTGCGGCCCTGTGCATGCGAAGTCAATTTAATAGGGTCATGGCAAGACCTGAGGCGTCGTTGGATGATAGCAAACGAGCGCAGAAAATCGTTGGTCCCTGGAATGCTAAGGCCAATGTACAGCTGGCCGATGCGCTATACGATCTCAATCAGTTTGAGGAGAACAAACTGGTGCTGCACAACAACTTGCGGGTTCAGGTTGGCACATCAAAGCTGCCGTTCGAGAAACGCCTTATGATTGTCAAGGAGAATTTCAAGGATAATGTCGGCGACAGTATGCGTCCCTTTTCGCTAAAGAATTCGTCGAAATTGTGTAGAATACATGAGAGCATTAAACACAACCAGGAGACCGACTGGAAGCTCATTAACAAGCGCAAAGATTGCGACATTCTGAGTATCATCAATTTGGAGGAGACACTGATCTCGCCGTTGCAGCGTGCCCGTTCGCAGCGCAAGACCAGGGTCTACTTTCAGACCTATCTCAATAAGGCATGGACTGATCTAGTGTTCCTAAAGCAGCTGCGCAACAATCCCATCGTTCTGTTGGACAAGTATTTGCGCAACACGCACGAGCGCAAGCAGGAGATGTGCAGCTCGTATGACAGCGTCAAGAAGTTCACCCGCATGCTCCACGCTCGCAATCCCATGTACAATGAGCGCTATAAACGGGACACGCCCATGAGTCAGCGCTTCCATCAGCAGATCATGCTCCGCCTTCAGTACCAAACACGCCGCAGTGTCTTCTCTATACTGCGCAACATTCAAGCTCTGCGAAAGCAAAAGGATGTCGGGGTGAGTTCAGGTGGGAAGGAACTGTGCTGAAAAAATGTACTATTAGTTAAATGTTAGTTATCTTTTCTTCGTTTTGCCCCCATTATACTCTTGCAGAGGGTATATTAATTTTGGCCAGAGTATCACCGCTAAGACATAATATAATGATTGTTATTAGCGCATACGAAATTTAAGTGGAATCGGCTTGCTTTTTATACCAATTGAGGTTATATCGAAATATGGATCATTTTTTCAATGTTAGACTTTTTTCGTTCTCTATTTCGCTATATAATTCAATTTTCATTTTGCAAACTTTCAAAATTGAATCAAGATCTGTTAGCTTTATTTATTATATGTATGCCGACAGCGCCTACGGGATTATGTGAGTAGAACGATGGGTGAGTACAATGTGCTGAAGACGACTCGCATCTTGCCCTGGAAGATGGAGTTCATGAATGAGGTGTACAATCACGTAGCGTTAAGTCTGTGCGAGACGTACCAGCTGCCCAAGGAGAAGGTATCGCCATACGAGAGTGATTCAATGTGCCGCCTGCTGGGCGTGATGCCGCTGAAGCCGACCAAACAGGGCGAGATCATCTTTGGTGATCGATCTAGCTATGCATACGAGAACACCGGCAAGTCCCAGGAGCAGGCCAAGACATTCAAGTGAGTGCTCTGGGCAACTTCAATTCTTCCCCTTTTCTTGTTCTATACTAACTACTTGATTACTAGGCGTACGAAGGCATTCCTGGAGAATAGGCTTTATTTCGCAACGAAGCGCATCGAGCGTAGTTATCTGTTCTACGAACTGGCTGATGCGTATCTGGGCCAGCATCAGCAGGTGGTCTGCCTATCGTACGCCAAGAAGGCCATCGACGAGGCCAAGCTGTGCAATAGCAAGATCTGGCAGTTTCTCGCCACTATGCTGCAGGCTAAATCGCATGCGATTCTCTGCAAGTTCGAGAGACAAGCGGAAGTGCTGAACGAGGCATATGCGCTGGCCAGGAGTCTCAAGTCACCGCGACTGTGCACCTTCATCGAGCTATGCCGCATGCTCAATCGCGACTATATTTCGCTGCGCAAGATGACCCACCTAATGTCCACCAAGCGCATGCGCTACAAGATGTCCACTCGCTCCAGTACAAACCAGCATACGTCCGACAGTGAGATGGACACATAATTCCGGCAAGCGAGTACCGTGCTCGGCACGGAGGAACAGCGGGAGGGGGTGGAGCAGTCTGTCCCCTCCCACTATTCCCCGGGCTTGGCCGGGTAAACATCTTTTTTGATTCATTTTCACACACTGATTTTAAGAAAATTTAAAAAAATGCACAAAAAAATTTCACAAAAACACAAAATTATTTTAAACATTACACTGAGATAAAATCTGTATTATGTTTTAATGCAAATCATAAGAATACATCTTAAATTTATTATACATTTATGGAGAGATTTATGATTTCCAACCCACTCTGTAAAGTATGCAACGCAAAACATAGAAGTTATATTAAAGAAATTATTTTGGCCAGCCGGGTAGCGGGTATGTCAAAGTGGAACACAATCGTACGGAAGCTTTCGTATTTCGAAATTGTAACGATCGTATTAAAGCAAGTTGGGCTAAATTGTTTGTACACCATTATTCCTCAAAACTAAGCCCAGTTAAAAAACGGATTCCCTTTTTTTCGTCTTACTTTTTCGTTGCAATTGCTTTTTTAATTCCGATTTCGGTTCTTCAGTTTCGATTCGAGTGACGTTTTGTTTGTAACTCAATTAAAACTCATATCCGTTTCCGCTGCGCGTATTCAGTGGAGATGGACCGAGGGTTTTCCATTTCAATACGCCAGGTGAGCCAGCAACAAATTGACCAGTGCGACAGGGCGAGTGCATATGGTACGTGTATTTCAATTGCAAGTGTAATCTACGTGTGATCTATTGCAGAGTATTGAACCCGCTTGGATTACATTGGGCGATGGTCAGAAAAAAAAGAAAAGTAAAAAAAAATCAAATGAAATCGAATGTGAATGCGAATGTGAATAAAATGCTCATCTAATGGTCGAGGATAACTGTTAATTTACACATGAAGCTGGTGTTTTATGCATGCACTCGTACATAATAAATGCCTGAAAAGCCCTAGGAAATCCGTCAATTTGTAGTTGCCGTTGTTGCAGTTGCTGGCATACCCTTAACGAAACGGGAGAGTAAAAAAGGGTGTATTAAGTTGACGAAAGATTGGGGAATAGAAGAAGACGCATATTATAACGAATCGCTTTTATGCGTAAACCTTTGTAATAAAATGTGTTACAAAAAATCTGAATTTGTGACAGACAGGACTACCATATATACTGTATTATAAAGATATGTATTAAACAAATGTATATAAAAGAATAAACCAGATTAAAAGATCCACACTCTTTTTTTGTAAGCATTTCTAGAGAAATTTCAATTTTACTCAGTTTACAGGGTAACTGACTAGTCGAGTATTACTTGCTGTTTGTTGCTGTTGTTGTTGCAGCTGCAGTTGGTGTCGTTTCCTGCCCATCATTGTTTATGGCGTCAATCTTGTGCCGGGACACACATCGAGCACGTTGCACGTCGAGTGTAGCCACATTAAAAACTATTTTATATTTTATGTCAACTTTTTGGCACTCTTTAATATTTATTAGTATGCCAAATGCAATGTGCACTTGACTCTATTTCGAGTACCCCACTCTCTCCTATCTTCACGACTGCCTTTTCCTGTTCCAACTCACTTCGCCTTTGGCCTCCCTTCTCTTTCCTTTCCCTTCGTTGCCATCGCTTATGCCGTGACCGTCAAATGGCAACTTGTTTTTCATCGATGAACTCGTTGCATGTTTGTTGGCCCAAATGAGGCGAAATGGCCAAAGCGAAGCAAGGCGAGGAGGGGCGAGGCAAAGCAACGACAACGCTGCATTTGTCGCATGCAACGCGGCCGCAAATATGCAAAAGAGCCAAATGCGTCAATAAATGCAGAATGTGACACTTGCAACACGAATGAAAAATGTGCTGAAAAAGTTTTATTGTGTCAATGCTGACCGAGATGGCGACAGTGAGCGAGTGCGAGCAAGAGAGTAGGAGAGAAAGACAGAGAGAGAAAGGAGAGAGAGAAATAGAGGCAGAGTGAATGAGAGAGGGGCAGAGTGAGTAACAGAGAGAATAAAAGCTTTGAGTTTGCAAGTCCCGCTGGGGCAAAACACATGTAATCCGTGTCTCTCTCTTTTGCTACATCTTATTCTCTCTCTTATCTTCCTCTTTCTGCATTTTCCTGTTTTGAGTTCATTATGCTAGGGTCGCCATTAAAAATTACAGCGCAAAAGAGTAAAGATAGTTAAATAGGCGATTGACTGTGAGTTACTCTTTATAACCTTTTGGCAGACTTGACCGATGGACAGGCAGGCAAGCAGTCAGCCGGGTAGTGACTGATATCTAAGATACCCAGTACTCCAATTAACCGGCATACTGAAATTTCAGAGCAAAACAGACTAGACAAATAAACAGATTGAAAGACATTTAGACATATAGACAGACAGATAGACAGACAGATAGACAGATAGACAGACAGATAGACAGACAGATAGACAGACAGATAGACAGATAGACAGACAGATAGACAGACAGATAGACAGACAGATAGACAGATAGACAGACAGATAGACAGACAGATAGACAGACAGATAGACAGACAGATAGACAGACAGATAGACAGACAGATAGACAGACAGATAGACAGACAGATAGACAGATAGACAGACAGATAGACAGACAGATAGACAGACAGATAGACAGACAGATAGACAGACAGATAGACAGACAGATAGACAGACAGATAGACAGACAGATAGACAGACAGATAGACAGACAGATAGACAGACAGATAGACAGACAGATAGACAGACAGATAGACAGACAGATAGACAGACAGATAGACAGACAGATAGACAGACAGATAGACAGACAGATAGACAGACAGATAGACAGACAGATAGACAGACAGATAGACAGACAGATAGACAGACAGATAGACAGACAGATAGACAGACAGATAGACAGACAGATAGACAGACAGATAGATAGACAGACAGATAGACAGACATATAGACAGACATATAGACAGACATATAGAGAGACAGAAAGACAGACATATAGAGAGACAGATAGACAGACAGACAGACAGATAGATAGATAGACAGACAGATAGAAAAATTGAACACACCTTTTAGACAATTATTCGTCTGCAGGGTATCACGGGTATCCCGAATCGTATTGAAGAAAACTGAACTAAATAGTCATCAGTGCTGTTTCGTGTCACGTGCCTCGTATGTCAGGCGTGTCACGTGTTCCTCGTGCCTTGCCCCTCAAGCAGAGCCTGCCACCTGCCAGTTTAGTGTGCACAAAGCGTCAACCTTATTGGCCAAAATTGAGGTCAACACAAGAAGGTCGTCGCGGCTCGCAAGTCAATGCAAGTCGTTGCAAGTCGAACACGATAACAGCAAAAATAATTGGCCTGGGAAAGAAGCAAATTGCATCCGACATGGAGCTTCCATTTGCCTTGTGCAACGTGCAACACCCCGCGGCAGCTGCCAAACTAGAGAAACCAAGAGGAACTGGCGATTGATGAGCAGAAAACGAAGAAGATGCTATAAAAAAAACAACAAATAAATTATTTTGTTTTTTTAGATTTAACTCACTCAACCCACTGTCAATTAGGCATTGCTACCGTTTACACACCCTATAAAATCTGGAAATTTCCCTCAACGAATTTTTTATAATTTTCACACTTTGCGACTTTGTTTCCCCTCTTCTAGTTAACTTTATTTTTTTTAACTTTTCATGCTATATACTTATTTCCCAATGTATAAGTTGGTTGTACTTTCCGCGCTTCCAAGCGAATATACAAGTTTAGGTAGGGACAACAACTAATTTACGACTGGCCGCCTGGCTCCCGCTTCCTGGGAAGACTCTCTAAAGACTGCAGCAATTGTCGGCCAGCCCAGCGAACCCAGTTTGGCACAGGGCACAGCGAAACAGTTAAATGAAAGCGGGCCATCAGCAGCTATAACAACATAACGAACATTAACCACAAGCGGGCGGATAGCACGACTGCCACGTACCCATTAGTAGACGAGGTGAGTGATTATGGCAGGTCCTGCTCTCTTCTAGTTTCATAGAGAAGCAAATGAGATTTGCATTATTACATTGAAACTGCG
The DNA here is from genome assembly GCA_018151435.1 of Zaprionus africanus. NCBI lineage: Eukaryota > Metazoa > Arthropoda > Insecta > Diptera > Drosophilidae > Zaprionus > Zaprionus africanus. The sequence continues at coordinate 2,293,069 of JAECXB010000096.1, forward strand.
GGTACTATTTGTACTATCGAATAAGGGATGTGTTTTCAATCGATTATTTTTAGTTTCATTATAGGAACCTCATTGAAGCCGTTAACAATCAGATTTCCTTAGGAAAAGAAAATATCGTTTGCAGTACAATTTAAATTGCAGCTGCGATAGTAATCGATACTTAATCTTTTTGTGATGAATTGTTTATCGATTAGTTTAGTTTCCTTGGGAATTAAAAAATGGTTTGTTATAAACAGAATACAATCGGCCTTAGTGATAGACTGTCTAACTTGGTATTCGTCTGCTTCAATGTGATGCATGTACTCGCGGCCAGGCTCTTCTACAGGGTAAGTGCCCAAAATATATTGCAAGTAAACCGTCAGAATAAAATGTCCAAAACAAAAGCTGACCGCATGCACATACGCACACACACATAAACATGCATAATGTCGAATGGGTGTGTAGTGGGCGTGCCGAGCACTAAATGTCCCCCATAGGCGCATACAATGCATTGTGCCCAGTTGGTAACGCCAACGCGCTCAATACAATCAATGGACCTCACCGAGGTGCCATTAGCCAAAGAGCAAACAATAATGGCAGCTAGCTTGAGCGTTGACTCCACACCTCCCGCCTGCCCACATATAGGCACACAGACAGTGGGCATCCTAGTCGAGTCGTGTCCACCCTCTGCTTGGCCGGCTGCCTCAAGTGGATGCAGCAAAACAAATAAAATTAAATTATTATGTAGAATGCAAATAAAATTCGAGTACTTAGCATGCAAATCGAATAACAAATCGAGAACATATAGAAATCCACACAGGGTGGACATGGGAGGGCTGCCAGAGGGGAGGGGAGACAGCAGTAGACGGGAGACAGTCATAAAACGTTATGAGTAATCACAGACGCATTGCTAACAATAACAACAGAGGGAGAGGGAGAGACAGATATGGTCGACAAGTGAATACTCTAACTAAGCTGCGGCTGGTGGTCGAGATGGAAGAGAAAGAGAGTGAGAAAGAAAGAGTGAGGAAGAGAGAGAGAAGGAGAGAGAGAGAAGGAGTGAGAGAGATACCGAGAGATGCAAGGGTGACATTTTTGGGAGTCATCAAGGTAAAAAGTATGTCCCTAAAGAAAGGAATAAAATAAAAAAGTTTTTAATGTTGAATAATCTTAAGTTTATTATGTAGTAATCAAATTTTGTATTATATGCTATATAGAAACTTGAGTAGAGGGTTCACTCCAATTAAAATTGAACCGAAGAAAGGTGTATATACTTTTCGATTTTAGTTTTAAAAATATCTTTACATTTTAAATAAGGAACTTGGTATGGGTTGAATGTAAAAGATTAAATAAATCCAAGTTAGTCAGTCAACTGACGATACTCTGCCATCTTGTTGGAAGTGTAACTTGCCAACTGAGACCCGTCAGGCAGTGAGTGTATACCGTCAGGGCCGGGCATGGACAGGCTGGGAGAAGCCCGGGTATTGAGAAATAAGAAGAACAACAAGGCAAATAAACACATAAATAAATCAAACATGTACTACGACAAATCTCGGTTGGCCAGCACATTAAAATATGGCCAATAACAAGCAAATATCCATGATGCGATGATGAACATGATGATGATGATGCCCAATGATACTGACTGCGATGATGATGATAACGATGATGACGATTATGTTAGTAAATGCCGGGTAATAAGAGACGCAGAAATAAACGTATGGGAAATGGCAGAGCAGGCGGTGAGGATGGGGTAAAAAAAAAACTCAAAACCAAATTCGACTTGCACATTTTGGTAATCAACATAAAATCCAATCATCCGTCATGGACAGCAGCCAACAGACGTTTGTCGGAGTGGGGGAAGGGGGAGGCAGTGCTTGCCAAAAGGGCTATTTTGTGTGTCTGTCTGTGTGTGTGTGTCTCTGTCTATGTTTGTGTGTCAATATGTGTGTGCGTGCAAGTTCTTGCGCTGCCTTTAAAAATGCCAAAAACGAAAATTTTGATTTATGAGTTACAGTGGCAAAACCAAAATATGCGCTGCTCATTTATAACGCGCTTAAATCTAATACGCTCAGTCCTCATGCGAGCAGTGCGATGCGACGCTGGCAGCGACAAGAGGGCGGGGGCGAGAGTTGGGTTACTACGCTGTCGCCTTGTCTTGCTGTCTTCGTGTCTTCGTGTGTGTGTGTGTGAGTGAGTGTGGACCTGGTCTGGTATCGGCTGGTGCTGCTGCTGTTATTCTTGGCCGTTGTCCTGGTGGTGGTCGCTTTGGCTTGTCTTCTTGGCGCTGTCGCGTCCGCATCCGCCAACCGCCAAACGTGCGTAAAGCGACGCGTGTCCGCTTTATGATTAATATGCGCTACAACACAAAATACACGATAAATAAGCAGGCAGCAGCTAGGCAGGCAGGCAAGCAAGAGGAGAGGATGGGAGTACGGGAGGCAGCACCGACAGACAACCACATGAAAGATGTAGAGACAAGGCACACAGACTCGTCGCCGCGACTCGCCACGGTTGATGGCTAGTTGTGCGCTCATAAGTAGGCTATGGCTTTTTTCTACTTGTATTTTGCATGCGCTACACAGCTACGCAAATGAAGTCCAGTTTTTGTCTGGATTTATGCTCAAAGTGAGATTAATTCCATGCACTTAACACAATTACTCTCTCTCTCTGTGATAAGCTTTCATGAGCTTTTGTGCAAGCTGTACACAAAGCTGATTAGTTGATCAACTTGGAGTTAAATTGACTTGAAAGAGAACTTGTAGGGACAAATTACACATGCAGATACCACATAAAGGTGGAAAAAATTGATAAGCCTAACTAGAGCGAGAAGAAGACTAAAGTGCCAATATCCCCAAAATCTACTCATACTATTACTAACTGATTCTCCCTAATATAAATAAAAAATATATCATTCTTCGTATTTATACTTGTAATTTATGTAAAATTAATCGTTTAAGTTTATTTTTAATTTGATTAAGTTGCATAAAAGATTAAATGAAGATTGTTGAAAAAACATGAGAAGCCCTTTAGCCCCAGGAGCAGACAATTCTTCAATTATTTCAACAGACTATTGATTTGACATTCGCAAATACAACAAAAAAGAAATATTCCCTCAATTGGAACAGTAACAAACATAAACTTAGCAAAATTCGCAATTCCAATCGATCAATTGCAATTTCTTCGGCTTGCAGCATACATGAAATGCCAGATGACAGCAAAATCAACTATTTGCAGTTAAACCATTTTACTATTTTGCACTTGGTGTGAAAAATCAAATTGAATCAGGCAACTAGAATGGGTATTGAAGGTAGAGAGCAAACGAGAGACAGGAAAGAGAGAGAGAGAGCGAGAGAGAAAGAGGCTTAAAGCGATTTATATTCGGTCGACCTCTTCGATGGCACTTCGAGAGTCGTTTGCTTGCTCTCGCTCGCTCCTGGTGTGGCATGTGCCACAGCCTTTGTCTGCCTTTGTGCGGCATTGTGACAATGGTGTGACCCAGCTTTAGCTTCAGGTCCAGGGCACAAGGAATGATAACGGCAAACAAACAAATTAGCACAACTGCCGCAACGGCATTTGTGGCTCACAGTGTTTGTCTCTCTCTTTCTCTCTCTCCCTCCATCTCGCTCCCTCCTGCTCTTGTTCTGTGTGTGTGTGTGTGTGTGTAACCAAAACTAACACCAATTGCTCACCTTTTAGCTGGAGACGTAGTCGCAGCCGCAGCAGCAGTGGTAGCAGCGTTGGGTGCTGGGTATCGTTTGCTGCCTTTCACAGCCCGGGGCATAATTTTATCGCCTACATGTCATATTCTATTCCATTGTAGCATTCGCTGTCATTGTAATGAAAAGCGGCTCGCACACATTTGTTTGGGGGCCACGACTCGAGGAGAGAGAGAGCTCACAAAACGAAGGTGCGAACTGACCCCGGCGATGTGTAGAGTCCAGGGGCCCCAGTTCTTTTGTTATAAATTTCACTGCGTAACCCTACACTCCCTCCACCCCTGCCCCTCTCCCCACCCCTGTCTATTTATCTACCTGCCTACCCCTTCGTGTGTGTAAGTGTGTGTGTGTACTAGTCCTTTTGCTGCTTTCGTATTGTGTGTGTTGTGTGTTGCGGTCAGCATGTCTGTTTGCCTCTCTTTCACGCTCTCTCTCTGCCCGTCCCGCTCACTGGCTTTGCATGCACGTGCAATTCCTGTGCCTGTTTTTGCACCTAGCTTTATATATGTATGTATATATTACAGCCAACAAATATATATTAGCACAACACACTCACACACACCCAGTGCTTTCACTTGCATGGCACGTCTGTCTGCCTATGTGTGTGTGTGTGTGTGTTTGTAGTTAGTATTCGTTTCGGTGGCCCCACTGTGCGCACCGTGTGGCAGCAAAAGTGCAAATGTCATTCGATGCCTGCCGCATTTAAAGTATTACGGAATTAACATTTCGTTGTGCCGCTTTTTGCATATGCCCCACAGCAGGCACACCCACACCCACACCCGTTACCTACCAGCTCCTTATGCTCTGTCTGTGTCGGGCTCTCGCTCCCCCTTGCTCCCTTTCTCTGAGTGTGTGTGCAAAAATTGCGCTTCCTTTTGTGCCGTCGCTTCACATTTTTCATTAGTTTAGTGGGTTTGTGGCACATGACAGTCACAGTCGGGCAGCACACACACACTCGCACACATGCTCGGCCTTTTGCCCTCTTACTTTCTCTACACCCCCTCTCTCTCTCTCTCTCTCTCCAGCAGATGTTACCAATCTGATTTGACTCAAATACGCGAACTGCACCACGCGAGTATTTCGCTATTAACCCCACATTCCCCTCTGCTACCAACCTCCTTCCCGTCCCCCATTTACCCCTTCCTCTGCCCCTCCCTCTGCCCAAATTTTTTTGCCGAAAAAGTTGTTCGCCAAGTTTTCACAATTATTTTCTTGCCCGCTTTTAATCGATTGACGGATGTGTCATAAACAAAATTCTTCGGCTAAAGCATGAGGGGGGAGGGAGAAGAATGTAGCGAGGCAGGCGGTTTTGGGAAACTTGTTGCCCGAATTCCAAATAGTTTGAATTTTATGAGGTGCAAAAGTTTCCGGCAGCATTATTTTTTTGTGAAAATAGTTATTTAAAATAGATCATAAAAAAGTGTTATATCATTTTAATACAATAAATTTAAAAACAAACTAAAGTTTTATGTTTTCTAGCTAAATGTCTGGAAATCTTTTGAAGAACCCAAGATTATTAAAGAATATATAATATATAATAATGCTGTATCGACCAAGGTCACACTTAATAACATAAGACTTAACATAATAACATGTAGCTTAACAGTATTGACTTTTTCATTTTATTGTTCTATCTCCAAAGTTTTTTATAGTGTATAATGTGTGTGTTTCACTCGTATGTATATTATGCCATGGCTTCACACACATACACACATAGATGGCCATCGTGTGGTATGCTTGCGCTGCTGCAGTTTTTGTTGTTTCTCTTGTTGCAGTTGTTCTCGTTGTTGCTGTATTATTTCACTCTTTGACTTCCATTTTCTACTTGCCGCATATTTCGTGAACGATTTAAATTTTATGCGCTTCACGCCGAGGCCGCAAAGAGAAGGTGCTGCTTAGGGAGGCCCCTCCCCCTACTGACAGCAGAATGGCGGCACAAGTTGCTTTAACTTAAGGAAGGCTTTAAAAGTATGACGGCTTGAAGTAGAGACTATATAGAGTATATAGTGAAGCCTACCTCACCAGATATCGCTGTCATTTTATACATATCATAATCCTTTATCATCGCTACAATACTTAGCCTGGTTTTTATACCCTTACCAGATCTCTTTAGATTTATCTCATTTTGGTTTCTTATGGATATCAGAAATACTAATCTTTATCACAGTATCACAGCCTGCAGATACAAAAGAATTTATAGGATACTAATTTATGACAAAGTGTCATTCTTATGGTGCTGTACAACAGCGTTCAAGGGTGTAATTCGTGGATATACAAGTATCATAAATATAGAAATTAATCACAAAATCATCGCATTCTACATCTAGGTTGGTAATTCCGATAATCACTAATCGATACACTACAATAATTATAAGATAGTTTTATAGTATATCTGTGATTAAGTGGTAGCTCAGTGCGCATATACCCCATTACATACATAACTTATCTCTTATAACTCTTTATCGGAAAACTGTAATCGGCCAGTGCGGCTTTTGAGGTGAAAGTGACAGCCGCAATGACAAATCAGGCTGGCGTGGTCATTTTCAAGGAGTACACTGGCTGTCAAAAGTTTTCATCCACCCTCTTCCTCCGCTACTATACCTGCAGGTTGTCATGCGGCTCTCCTTCGACCCCGCGCTCTCTTCGCTTGCCCCGTCCAACTTTACATAAACAATTGCTTAACCAAACACTCAAGCTCATTCAACTAAAGCTATGCAGCTGGACAGACACAGCCACGCACGCACACACGTACACACACACACACTCACACACACTTACTTGCCTGAACACACACTCGACCATATAGTACACATGTAAGGTTTGTCGATATTGGAAATGAAGTCTGCGGAACTTTTGGCCAATCTCAATATGGAGACACTGGGGAATCCGAAGTCGGGAATCGGGAGTGTCGGGTGTGGAAAGAGTGGGAGGACACATGGGGCTTTATTTGTTGTCGTTCTTATTGATTCATAAATATTTCAAAGCATTTCTAACACATAAAGCAGAAAAAAAGCAAAGAAATAGAAAGAGAGGGAGAGCGTCGGCAAGAGCAGCCGCGCTGGAAGAAAGAAGCAGAGAGATGGGGAAGACAGGGAGAGAGAAGGAGGAACCACTTTCAATGAATATATCAAAACTATAAAAATACCGTAAAGTGTTTTTCAAACATGGGCAATGCTCACCTTAAGCGTGCGGTGTGCCCGTCTGTCTGTCTATCTCTCTGTCTGTGTGTGTGCTCTCTAGTGTGTGTGTATGGCTGTGTGTGTTTATGCCCCTTTCGACTGTCCTCCTTCCTCCGCCGCCGCCTCGTAATGTATCAACAGTTAAAGATTTTTTCCTTTTTTTCTTTTGCGTTCTTTTTGCAACGTTTTCCTTTCTACTCCTTGCACTTCGCTTTGAATTTTCATTTTTATTTATTTGCGCATATTTGATTTGCTGCCAGCGCAACGAGGGAGGGCAGGGGAAGCGGGACTTGGGGCAGGCAGCTCCTGTTGGTCCACGGTGCTTATGATGCTTTTTATATGCCTTGTTTTGCCTGCCTTGTGGAGCATATTGAAGTAGGCGGCGCGCACTGCGGACAGGAGCTGCGGCTCACTATCCCTAGATTCTAGCGCAGTCCCTCTTGCCCCCCTTTGTCACCACTCTCAATGTCTATCGGGCGGGCCATCTACATTTAGATAAGCGGCTCGTCTCTCGGAGGCGTCGTCCACCTTACACAGTTATAAAACATATCTTGATACTTTTGGCCTGCCATCGATATATTTGTACTTCCTCTTCTCCCTCACTGCTTTTCTCTCTCTTTCACACACTTTGTGTGTGTGTGTGTGTGATTTAAATATCTTTGGCGAACTGAGGGTTATGCTAAATATTTCTGCTTGACTGCTTTTCTGTGACATCAAATAAATCACTTCTACGCTTAGTTCTTTCGGCTCGAGATCGAGCCGCGCACTCATATCAAATATATTTTACTATATTATAGTTAAATTTAAATTCAACAATTACTTGAAGTACTAATGAGAATTCTGCTTTTTACATTAGCGTTTTATGTCTGTTTAAATTTCGATCAATCCATATATATTATTTTAAAAAGTTGTTAATAAATTTCGATAAATCCATATTTTACTACCATAAAACTTTTTTTTGTTAACCTTTATATAATATTATTATAAGTAAAGTATACTTCGAATTCAATTCTACAGTGATTTGAAGTTCAAATAGGAATTCCAGTATTTTCTTTAGCATTGAATGCGTGCTTAAATCTCGATTAATCGATAGTTAGGCACCATGTTATACAACCTTAGTTTTTGCATATGTTTTTAATTACTATTCGCGCACCGATCCAGTTTCAGTTGCATTCTGGATTGACGCACAACGCAAACATTTCGCAATACCGCCTTATAATTGCCTTAATTAATATTTGTATTTGCCTTAATTAATGCTTGTATGTTGCGTTTTTCACCCAACTAACTTAACCCCCCACACGGTGCTGACCTAACCTCAAATATCAATTTGTTGACGTGTTAATAAATTACTCAGTGGAATACGTAATTGCTTTAATTATATATAATTATGATAGGTAACAGGCCAATTGTGCCGCCAGCTGCAACTTTACAGAGCCGGCTAATGTCAGTTAACAGTAACAGAAGCAGCAGCAGCAGCAGTAGCAGCAGCAAAGCAGCGACGCTGACATCAATGGCGCAGCGCAGCGCAGTGAAGCAGCCGATGTGCGCTGCGCTGCAATTTGTGCAGCGGTAACCGGTACAAAAGCTCAAAGAGAGCCTGCATTCTGTACTCTCTCACACGTGCTCTCTCTCTCTTTTATTTCTTTGCTCTCCTCACGCAATTGCGCTCTCTCGTTTTGCAGCGCGCACTTATGCTTTGTTGTTGCGCTTCCCGGTTGTTTTCGCATTTCTCTGCAGGAGCTACTGCTGCTGGATGCTGCCGCAGTCGCCGACGCAGTCGCTGCACAGTTTTGTCTTCCGGTCGCAGCATATGTGTGTTGCAGCTGCCTCTGCCACTGCCTCTGCTTGTTCTGCTGCGGCTGCTGCTGCAGGCTGAAAATGTTGTAACTTTGCAGCTTATCCTGGAAATTACGTAAGCAGAAGAAGCATCAGCAGCATAGCGGCAGCGGCAGCAGTAGAAGCAGCAGCAGCACCGGCAACGTCAGCAGCTGCCGCAGCCGCAGCAACGTCGTCAGCAGCAGCGGCCGCCAGGACGACGACTACTGCAATGCTGTCGCAATGAATAAGGCGGCAAATCAAAACAAAACTAAATGAAAAAATATATCGACGACAGGGCACAGCAAGTAGATGCAGAAGAGAGAAGAAGAGAGTGAGATGAAGAGCAGAAGGGTGGAGTAGCAAAACGAGGCGCTGCAATGAAGCGGCACAAACAGCGGGATTAGAAGACGGCGGTCAGAGTTGTGCGTGCTTTGTCTCCGCCGTTCGTGACACGAGCTTGCCAAATAAAATATTGCAAATGTTCTTTATATTAGTATAGTGTTTCTTAATTAGGAAAATGTTTGCATTGATTATTAAAAAAAAAAAAATTTAAAGTTGACCTACTTGTTTTACATTTTAAATTGCAATTCGATAACTTAGTTATCGATTGTTTAACGTAGTTCAATGTTTCCAAAGACAAAGATTTTTTCTTTCTTGTTGCAATGTTTTATTTTCCTAACTTACTATCGATGTCGATAGTTTTCGGTGCTCGTGCTTGAGATGAGCGCATCGCTGGCAAAGATAACGACAAAGTCGGCGCACCTTTGGCTAATGTCACGACGCAGGCAGTTAAAAGTTGACTTTACCCTTCCGCCCACCCTTAAGTATCTGTCTGCCTCTTCGTCTTTCTGTCTGTCGGTCTGGGTCTGTCGTCTTCTGTGGGTTTGTCTCTCGCTGTCGTTGGGTGGGTGGGCGCATTCGTGTGAGTGTGTGTGTGAGGGCATGCAAGTGCAAGTACATGTATGTATGTGTGTGTGCCAAGTTTTTGGCAATGGAGCACGTGCTGCAAGAGCACATGTATGTATATGTGTGCGTTTGTGTGTGTGTGACATATTAACGCGCACAACCTGACGGCGGCTGTTTGGCCGTATTCCGAGCGCAAGTTAAAAGGATAATGACACTGGGCGGGTATTTACCGCTAGCAGCCAACCGGCTATATGTATGTACGTGTCTATGGCTCTGTGCGCCTCCGTGTTTGTGTGTTTGTCTGTGTGTGTGTTTTTATGTCAGTTGGCAATGTACGCGTGACGTGATCGTAATTCTTGATAAACTTAGCTTGAATGCAACCAATTAATATTGATGTGCGACCCGCTTTATGAAACTGCAAGAAGTTCTTAAATCACCTTGTAAAATGTCAAGTACACAAAGATATTCCAATTATTATGCGGTGGGGTGGGGGTGTAGATTTATAATGCTATATGCTTTTCCTTTTTATTTTTTATTATATGTGAAATCGTTAAGTAATTTAAGTTGGTATTGATACGTTTGTATTATGCGACACTGAGCTATCATGTTAAGAATTCAAGTAGGAACAAGACTATGGTCACACTGTTAAATGTTATTCCTTTAAATAAGCCATATTAATGAGAAATCGAAACAATGTATCGATATAATGCTTCAGATAAATGGTCAATCGATGCATATTTTAAAAGTGACGCGGACGTAAGGTGGTGAAATAAACATAAAATACAAAAAACATTAATTTTAACAAAATTATGTTGATTTTGGACGTGATGTTTGCCTTAAATTGCATATTGTTCGAAATAACTTTAAACACTAAAAAAATTTCTCCTACTGTGATTTAAAATAAGTCATGAAAACGAAAAAATAACAAAAACTAAAGGTTTGTAAATCATCGACATTTAAAAAAAGTCATATTAGCTTATGAAATATTGTTTTATTTTGAAAAAAAAAATTAGTTTAGGTAAACTTTCCCAAGGGCATTCACACTTCGATATGCCTAAGATAAGTTTACATTTACACTCACACAGCGAGTTGTTAGTTCTAGTTTATTTAATTAATTCTTGCGTAATTTTCTTCAGTTGCAACTGGCGCGTTATCGGGAGAAATCATGGCTAAACTTAGATTGTCTTTTGCACACGTTAAGCGCCGTTCCATACCGTTCCATTTCGTTTCGTTTCGTTCCCCACACTGGCTCTGTTCGCACTGGTAGCTGCGCGTTATCTTGTTAATTGTGGGCGCAATTGTTATTTTGAAGTGCTTGGCAAGTTTCGCACCTGGAAAACATTTCTGCCTTTCTGGCGTTACGGCGACGATTTAATTAGTTTGTCATCCTCCCCTACACGGTCACGGACACCGACACGGGCAACTCCGACTCCGGCCATCCCCACTTGAGCTAAAGCTGCGATTCTGACTCCGACTCTGACTTCGTCTTTTTGTGTGTCCGTTGGCTGCTTCTGGTTCTGCTCAATGGTTACGTCGCTGTCTCTGTCGCTGTCCCTGGCAACGGAAGTGGTTTCACAATGGAACTTAATGAGTATAAGCGGAAATTTAATCAGCAATATAAATAATGAAATGACAGCTGAATGCTCAACTTGACTCTCGAATAGATGGATAGATAGATATAGTATATACATTTATGTAGCTACATATCAGTGAACACTTTGAAGTCCATCGGGTCCTGCTCTCCTCTGCTCCTCTTCCCGCATTCCTTGCACTTTTCAATGAATCAAATCTTATTTGCCGCTCCTTGTTGTTTGTGAACCTTTCTCATGATTTCTTCCCCCTTTAAGTTTGTTGGTAAATCAGCCAGACCGGATGAAAAAGAAGGAGAAGAAAACTATGTTAGTCCGAACGTGGCACTTTTAAAATTCATCAGTTAGTTTCCATTTATTCAATGAACTATAGGTTACATTAAGCTCAGCTTAATGAAGCAATACAGATGGTAAATAATGAAATTATGTCATGGCGTTGCTACTAAAGACATATTAAGCATAAACTGCTCAAGGCACCGAAGAACGAAGCATGTACAATATTATTCAAAAGCATTGACAAGTTCAGACCAGTTTCCACCTTTAAGATGATGTAAATCCTTCAAAACGAATACTACCGAAATAGTTTTCATATTCAACTGATTCATATTTACTTATAATTTATTGATGTGTTGCTCTTAATTTTAATCAGGCCAACTACGCACTTAAACAACTATAGATAACACTATCGAAATAGTGAAAGTCATAAGCTAATTTTGTTATTGCGTCATTCATTCATTGTTTTCTTTCAGTTCACATCATTCAAATAAGTGTCAATCGTAATATAGTAATTTTTGTCTTTTTGTTGCCTCACCTTTTTGTTGCCTGCCTTGCCTGACAGGATATCGGAATCAGTGTGCAATTTCTATTTCTGTTTCTCAATTTTTGGTCTATTCGAATCGAATTGGAGTGGCTCGATAAGCAAGCGATTTGGCACACACAAATGGGACACCTTGGCCATGTCATGAGAGCCACGTCAGACGACAATTGCAAGAAGCAAAGCTAACGTGCTCTGTCCTCTCCTCTCCTCCATCGCTCTGCTTTGCTCTTGAAAGGGTTCATTTTTTAATGTTATGTCAACTCGATGTTGCGCTTGTTATTGTTGTGGGACGTTGAGGCGGGCGGGGGATGTAACAAAAAGTTTGCCATTTGAAGCAGGCAAAAGAAACAATGCTCGAATTCAAATGAAGCTAGGGCGTAGTTGCAGAGAATGAGGTGGAGGGGTAAGACAGGAAAATAGGTGGGGTGAGGAGGGGAAGGAGGGAGTTAAGGGCAGGAGACGGGAGTATTTCCTGATTGTGTTGTGCTGCGGAGCATGCAATTTGAATTGAACTTTCCACAAGCAAATAAACTTCCACACACATGGTCGCTCCTTGTGAGTCACACACACACACTCACACGCACACTCACTGCGAAGCCGGAGTTAGAAATTTAATTTTCCAATTCATAAACAATTTCAGCAATAAAACGAAGCAAGTATCAGAGTAATAATAGTAAAACGAATAAAAAATAAGCATACCACAACATAAAGACGCATTTCGGCTTCAAGGGTTCTCTTCGCTCTTTTAGCCTTTTTTTAGCTGTTTTTTTGTTTTGTATTCTTTTTTTTTTTATGCTGCAACGCCCAATTTCAGTTACAAGTGCCAGTTTTAGTCTCTGCCCCCTCTTCTTCTCTCACATTCCTCTTGTGATTTCCATTTCGGGGCGTGTTTGTCGCCTTAGAAAGCGCGCGCGCAAGCTTTGATTCGCCTTTCGCCGATTGTTTTTGCCGCGGGTCTCTCCCTTTTTATGTGCCGCGCTCTCGGCGCGCATAACAAATTTCCTCTTCATAAGTCAAGTCGTTCGTTCTACAATTCGGCAATTGTTCTTTCCCTTGTCGTGCTTGCCGTTTGGCTCCCTCTGCGGCTTTACGACTTTCTAAGCTGCACAAATCGCTTAAGTCGGTTTTATCACACTCCGCATTAACCATGGAAGACTTTCAAATGAAACGAATCCCGCTGCGAAGCCGGACTATATATACTATAACATACATATATATAAAGTCGGCTGTGTCCAATTGGACTTTTTGCTATGCGTGCGTTAAGGCGAGAACAAGAACAGGAAGAACTTGAAATTTAGCCTAGAATAGGCTCAACGAAGACGCTCTTTTGTTCAAGCATGCTTGATGCTGAACAAAAATATATGTGTACCTCCAACTGTTTTCTGCTTTGCATCCTTCTCCTCATTCGGATACCTCTAATTCATACAAATCACACTATATATGTTTATTCAAATTTGAGAAATTTCTCAAAGTTCTACTTCCTGAACCAAAGGAAATAGATTATGCTGTCCCATTAGCCGCAGTACAATGCGGCGCACCTGGCACACCACACAATCGGGGGAGGGGAGGGGACTATCAAAACGGAAACATAAACAGGAATCGAGAGTTTGCGAATCGGGCATTTTGGTAATCGGGAATCAGGAGTTTGGGGAGTTCGGCCCTTCCAGGGGCCAGTGGCGCATAAGTGAACCTATAATCACTTCAATCACGTTTGCATAATTGTTCAATTATGAAGCAATTACGGCGAATCCTGCGAAACCTTCGAGCTACTACGGACTGCTGTAATAGTTGTTGTTGTTGTTGCTTTTACTGTTTGTTGTTGCTTTTGCTGTTGCTGTTGCTGTTGCTGTTGCTGCTGCTGCTGCCACTGCAGTATGGCGTCCATTTAACGGGTCTGTGTTATCAGTAATATGGCAAACCGAAAAACGTTGCCAGGCGACCGCGGAGCCACCAAAAATCAGCAGACATTTCCAAATTGCCAATGGGTCGCTCTGCGGACTCCCTACTCTCTACCTCTTTCTGTCTCCCTCTCACACTCTGCCCCTCTCTTAGTTGGATCTGTAGCTGACTAGTTGCCATAACCCCCAGCGCTGTTGGGTGTGCAGTGTGTATGTCTGTGTGTGCGTGTGTGTGCTGATGTGTCATATTAATTAAGCGTTTGATTACCAGACACACACGCAGCGTTGCCACCGAATTCTGCTCGATATATTTGCTGCGTATTTCGAGCTTTGGGTTTTGGTTTTCGGATTTGGCTTTTGGTATCACAATGGACTTGGATGGCATGTAAAGTTAGAGTTGGGAGTCAAAGCCGACTGACTGGACAGTTGCCAACAACGTTATCGATGGTAGACAGAGAGACCTATGTGTGTACGAATTAAACACCTGCCTATAAAGTGTAAATGAAGCACAAATAATTGCCGAATTTTACAGTTTTTCAATTGGTTTCAGCAATTTTCAATATAAATAGCTTGCATTCATTTGTATTCACTAATATTCATCTACGGAAAATTGGAATTGGCTGGAAATGTTCAGTGCACCTCACATATAAAATTTAAGAACCATGAATGCTTATTAAAATTAATGAGTTGGCATGTTTTACTATAGCTACAGGCACATTCAACATTAAATTAAATTTCGAATAGTTAGCTGGTCCATCAAAAGTTCACAATTCTTGCTCAGTGTGTTGTTATGGTAGGCATAACTCCGCTTAAAGTAAACAAATCCAATAGTTTCTTTTATAAATTTATTGAGATTGACTGAAATACACGTTATTACTTGGATATTGTTAAGCGTTTATTTACAATAATTAAATGATACGGTTTCGTTAAATTTGCAAGGTTTTTTGATAATTATCTTTGTTGACCGATCTCATCTTATCTGCTTACCGCCACACTTTCAATAACTTAAATAACTTTTTCATTGAATCTAAAGATAAGTGTTGAGTAAGTTCAAATAATGGATACTAAGAAAGTATGACGCTAACTTACAAATTAAAAAAATCATTAATTACAATGAATGATTTAATAATAAATAAATAAGTGAATACAAAAGCTAATCTGGCATACCCTTATTATTTTAGGTTTAGTAATATTTTTAAAAATTGGGGTTACTTATTTGTTGTACATGGAAAATAGCATCCAAACCATAATATATAAGCATTAGTTAGTTTCCCTATCAAATTTCATAGTTATATCTACCGTACCAACTATGTAGGTTCAGTGAGCCCTTGTTGTGAACAATTTGCTCACATTGTTTTCATTATGATACTCAGGTGAACTAAAGAATGCCAATATATATCAATGAAGAGCTGGATTACAAAAATTATTGCTCTATCTGTGATAATATTCAAGATCTGCGCACATATAAAGCTGTTTGCCGTCACCTCAACGCATGGCGAGCATCTATTTACTCCCGCACTGTGACACTAATAATGTAGATAATTGTTTTCGATAGAATTATCGATGGTTTAGCATCTCCGACGTGGCGGGGCTAAAGCGAATTGTAATTAGGCGAGTTTCTCCTGCATCGCAAATGTAGCTGTACCTCAGGGCCATAATCTAAATTGCAAATGGTCTTTAATGGCAGATTGAATGTATTCGTATTCGCATATGCCCGTTTGCCGCTTCATTAGAGACAAACATTTCCACCTGCCGCTGGGGCAGTTATCAAAATGAGGCATTGACATAAATTAAACGAGAGCTCCAGTTCACTGACAGACACCGACCGAGAACAGAATGACTGACTAACTAATCGACTGACCGACAAACTGACAAACTGACCGGGTGACCGACTGAGCAGAGGCCTCCAAATGAGAACTCATCATCAATTAACGTTGACAAATGCAAAAATTGTGATTTAGCGAGACTGAGATGGAAGCAGAGATGGAAAGAGAGAAAAAGAAAAAGAGAGAGAGAAAGCGCTGGCTCTTGGGGGGAGGTGGATAGTTCTCACTCGTTAGGCGGCTAATTGGCAGCCAGCTGAAAGCCAAACAAAAGCCAAAGAAATACCAATAAAGCCAATGATTAGGAGAGGAATGTGGAGCCGCACACAGGACGACGACGATATCCTAACGATGTTAAAAGCTGCATTAAGTATCAATCATACAATGTGCCCAACTGTGTGTATGTGTGAGTGTGAGTGGGCGGGTGTGAGTGAGTCACTCTGTATTTGTGTGTGTGTGTGAGCGTGTGTCCTGAGGAAAGCGCAAATAAAGCAACGGCAAAAAAAGAGACAGCCGAAATTGAAGAGGTCCACTGACACGTGTGCCTGCCCCAAAGTGTATATATGTGTGTGTGTGTGTGAGTGTTTGTTACTGTGTGTGTCTGTGTTGGTGTGTGCGTTCGTTTCGGGTGCGTGTTTTGTGCGTGTTGTGTGATTATCGGTCGCTTGTTACACGTCTAATCTGTTAAATCCTGTTTACCGAGATTACAAATCAATTGTGGCCAGACATAAAAACACATGGGGCACCAAATTGTGCCCCCAAATATTCCATATCTCCCTTCCTGGTGTTCTCTAGACACACTGCCGCACTTCCACACACTTCCCCCTTATTCTCTCTCTCTCGCCTGAAAAAACAATGGGAAGGGCATAAACAACATGCTCGGTAAGTTGGTAACACGTAGCGACATAAACAACTAATAGTGCAATCTTAGACGGAGATATCCTACCTGCCGTATATGTACAATTCATGGATATATCGTATGTGTACCGCTTGCATAGTGTGTGTGTGGTGTATCGTACGTTGTTTATCTATTTGGCCATCGCTCGTTAACTATGCAAAATAGTTTTCGCACTAGGAATAAAGCTTGAAACTGAATACGTTTTTGCTCTCTTGAGAATTTTATTGAGATTCAGATTAAGATTTTTTTCTGGCCATATTAAGCTTATTTTTAACTTAGATTTATGTTGCATCTCCAGAGTATTTTATTATCAGATTATAAATACTCAACATTGTTTTTTTCTTACTATTTGATGATTTGCATTTATCGTTAAGTCCTTATTTTATGAATGTTCAACTGCTTGTTAAACGTTGGTTTTATAATGCAATCGTAGATGACGTTTATCAAACGCCAAAAATTCTTTTAATTTTATTTTTGCAATCTTCGCCTTTCAAAATAGTCCTTTATAGCTTGGTTGAATAAGAAATATATAAAAACAATAAGCTAAATAGCTTTTTAGCTCAATAATAAAGAAATTTCCCAGCAATAATCCACGTAATGATGCGCACTTTCAAAAATGCAAATATTGAAACGTATTTTTCATTTTTTTTATGAAATGTAATACATGAAACAATTTTTAACACAGCGAAGTAGTTTTGGTTTAGTGTAAACGTGCCGTTTTCCAAAATAATTTTATTTCAAAAAACAGAAAAAAATGAATAAAAGGAAGCATAACAAATGCAATGACGACATGCACATGCACGTCCTGTGTTGATTGTTCTAATAGATATGTTTTGGCCTTCCATTTGCGCTTTTTTCAATGAATAAGAGCTTCATTAGCATAGCGCATACGTGCAGCTATTCACACACACACACATGAACGTTCGTGATCCTAGTATTCAATAATATTGTTGAAACTGTTGGTATATCTTACTGAGGGCATCAGAAAAAAGACACCAACTAAGTGCCATATAAAAATGATATGCCGTAAAAAAAAAACTACATATGCAGCAGAAATTCTGCATACGGTGTGTATAAGTGTGTGTTGGTGTGCGTATCATCATCGATGCGTTGCTGGCAAATGAATGCAGGGAAAAACCTATAACATTTATTAAGGTATTAGTCGGGCATGGGCTGCCATATAATATGGCACTGATTAAAATCGTGAATATTCAGCACATCCATATCGCGCTGGCAATCAGATAAATATTTATGCATCGCAGCTAAGGCAGTGCCAAACGGCCCGTTGGCTAGCCCTCATTGTCGTTGCTGCATTAACTCAATATGGTTTTTATTAACACCAGGGTCCAGTACCAGTTCCAGTTCCAGTTTCAGAACAAGTCTGGCACATAGTATGTGCTACATACCTATTGTTGTATATACGGACAAACGTGCACGTGTATATAGAAAAATATCACCAGCGAAACGAACTCTGTTGCTGTGTGTGAAGGCTTATTAAGAAAGCAAAGGATAGTTTCGAATTGTGTATGCTCTACAGAAACATTTTGTATGGCAGGAGTAAATAGAGGCTGGTATGATATGGTTTAGGTTTGTGCGGTATATTCTGGAGTAGAATTGTATAGTCTGGATGGACTAACTTGGTGTGGGACCATCCGGTATGGCATATTTCTTATTGTATGGTATGTCTTCATAAGGCGTAGATAGTCAATGTATGGCCTTTGATTTACTTCGGCACGAAAATCAATATACCCAATTGCCACTGCTAGGGTGTCAAATGGCAAGTCTGTATATTTATAAAGAGAAAGCCTTTCAAAGTATTTTCTATGGGGACTCCCTTTGGGTTTCAGTCGAATCAATGACAATATTGTCTAAGGGCGACAGGCGCTTTGGGGGCCAATTGGGAGTGGGCGGTGTTGCTGGTACGCGGGCCTAGGGACTGGCAGGCCTTGGGTTTGTCGCTGCAGCTGCCATCGGAGACTATAATTGATGTTATCAAAATATTGTGTGTGGTATAATTTATCAATAAACACCAATCGAGTGGAAATAATTTGATTATGCTTGATTTGCTTTTGAGCCATATTTGTGGTGTAAACAGTGGAAAGTTTCACCGTACATACTCACACCACACACACACACGCACCCTCACACAGAGGCCTTTTAGTTGTGTCTGTGTGACACTCATATGCGTAACATGAGCGATAAAGAGCAAGGAAATTCTGTGTGAGAATAAAAAATAGAGCATTGATTGACTTTGTGGGCATAATTTAAGCGCGCTTGCTGGTAATTTTAATGCCTCTCATTAATTAGCTTTTAATCAACCAAATTGGCTTTAAATTGCATTATCTATAAAGTAACCTAAGCTGCTATTTAATTGTTAATTTACCCACGCAGCGCAGCTTAATGCTGCCACCCATGTAGCTACACAATCACGTCAATTAGATTGATGAATGTTGTGCACACCTTCAGGCGCGGTTCAAACCCACACCAAGAACTCACATGGAACAATGCGAATTCATATGTATCAGAAAATAATGTGAACAAGAGATAAGCAGCGCATTAAGTGAAAAAATACAATATACAATGATATAATACACATACAATCACACACACACACGTCAAGCATATGTATGTATGTGTACGCCTGTCATGGGGAATTAAAGTGTTTGATTGTCATTTTGGAGGATTTTCTTTTTATGGTTCATCAGTTGTGAAAAAGTTGGAATTAACTCGTGCCAAATCTATCGATAATTCACTGTTCTTTAAAATAATAATTTTTGAATAATTATCAAGAAAGATGATTAATAACCGTAATCGTGTGAAAAACAATTTATTTTGCGAGTATTACGTTTCTAGATATACAATATCAAAATAGTTAAAGTTTTTTAATGAAAATCTATAGTAAGTAGATTTTTCAGCAAATCGGCTTATCGATAGTAATCATAGTACCATTATTTATTGACATGCAACAATAAGACCCTCGATAAATTGTAAGAAACTGCCTCTTAAGGATTTACTACGATTAGTACAAATTGTCTTCGAGAATTTAACAGTTTACTCTCTTTGTCTTCTCCTCTTCTGCCCTTCTGCTCACTCACGTTGATCCGCATCACTTGTATAGCCCGCATAGTTTATACAGCTATTTTTGTTGCTCATTCTGCTTTCACGCACACAAACACCAAGCAAAGCAACGCTTGAGAGGAAGCAAGTGGAGAGAATGAAAGAGTAAGAGAGAGAGAGGTGGAGCTGAGAGAGAGAAGGGGAGATGGCTGGATGGGAGATGGCATGTCGGTGAGACACACGTGACTAACGCTTTATTACCATTTCTCTTCATTAATTTAATTTTTTCGTCTGCAGTAAACTGATTTCGTATGCAATTTTATTGTACTTTTGTACTCGTGCCTGGTGCGCGTTGTTGTGTCGTTATGCTGTGCCGCCCCCTGCCCGCTCTGCTCTGTTCAGACACGCTGTCCGCTGCTCCTTCCCCCG
The DNA here is from genome assembly GCA_018151435.1 of Zaprionus africanus. NCBI lineage: Eukaryota > Metazoa > Arthropoda > Insecta > Diptera > Drosophilidae > Zaprionus > Zaprionus africanus. The sequence continues at coordinate 2,313,181 of JAECXB010000096.1, forward strand.
CCAACTCGGGCAGCTTTTCGGCGTTTTTGGTGGTGCTTGGTGCTCGGTGTCTGTTAATTCAACGCAAGGCAAGCCCCATTTTTTTTATTGCCGCGCCAAATTCAAGTTTGCCTCGCTGCTGCTGCTTCTGCTGCTGTTGTAGTTGTTGTTATTGTTGCTCCCGTATACCCTACCCCGGTTGGGAGCTTAAAACGAAAGCCAAGCAAACAAAAACAGAGAGACCTTACCTGAGAAGCGAGTGGCAACAATGTGTACTAGCCCACATACATATTATACGTATACTCGATATGTATATAGTTCCATATCGGTTAATCCTTCAGATGAAGTCAACAAGCGTGTTGACAGCAATATATATATATACATATATATATATACAGATATATACATGTCATTGTTTTAAATTTCGCTTAAAATGAAATCGCTTTCGATGTATTTCAGTTCGCTGCACGCTTTGACGTTGCGTATACGCAATGCAAATAAATCGTAGTATATTTCCGGGCTGCAGTGGAAAAGCAGCTTGAAAAATGCCAATCAAAATGGGAAAACAATAGAAAAATTGAAAAATAGTAAAAAACTAATAATAATGAAATAAAAAATAAATACAAAGTAAAAATAATTGGAAAATAAAAATAAAAAAATTAAATAGAAAAAAATGATTTTCTATGTTAGTTAGAAACATGAAATACTTGTTTTTTTTTCATGGATTGTATTTGCAATGCAATTTTAGCATACAATGAACAAATCCTTTGCATTTTAAATGAGAAAACACTTCAAAATGAACAACATAGGGTATATATTGGTCGGTGAACTGGGCTATGCTGCTTGCATAGTTGTTGTTGCTGCTGCTGCTGCTGTTGCTGTTGTCGTTGGCGACGGCGGCTTCTTTCTTTGTTTTCTGCTAGCCAATAGCCCAATTTCTGCGTTTGCTGTTTGCCGAACTGTGCTGCTGCTCCCGTGTTTTGCAGTCTTTGTGCGCTTTCCTTTCCTTTCCGACTTGCCTTGCTTTGGCTTGCCTGTTTGCCTGCCTGTGTGTGTGTGTGTGGTGCTTGTGTGAAATGTTTGTGTTTTTCTTGGACTGCCTTTTTGAATGGTTTTCTGTGCTGGCAAATTGTTTGCATTATTTATGGCATATTTTCGAAGATTTATAATGAAGTCCTGCCAGGCGGCTGGGCTTTGTCCCGTTTTCTAGCTTCATCTGCATTCAGCTCGATAATATATTAATGAGCACGCGTCGTGCTTCTTCAAATGGTCAGACGGTGCGTATACGCAATATATACTAATATTCTCAGCATACATATTTCTCGCTGCTCGTTTCTCGCTTAGCCAAGTTCTCTTTTGCACTTTTCGTTCTGCGAGAAAGTTCAGTGCATTTTGCAATTTACTGTGTGTTGCTTGTTGATTTCGTTTATTTTTAATTTTTTCTTTTTAGTTTTTGTTTTTGTTTTTCTCCCGTTGGCCTTTTACATTTTACGAGCAATTAGGTGAAAGATGGCGAAAGTACTTGGCAAACATTTTTGCGCCCAAAAGCTTGAAAAAAAGCTGCAAAATGCAAAAAAGTTGCACACAGTACACCGCTGCCATTGCCCCATTCTTTTGCCCCGCTGCCCAGTTGCCTGTACCCGCCCTGCCGCGTCGCGTCGACCATCATAAATATTTTAATATGCTTGAAAGTAAGTTAGTGTGTGTGAATATTCGAGTGTGAATATGTGTGGCACGTCACTAAAAAGGCATCAAAGTTTTAACCGCACGCCTGCAACTGCCTTACCACACCCTTACTCCACACCTTCTTCGCCCGTCCCCCCGCTTACTTCACACTGCCTTGCCAGTCGGTCCAGTTGGTTCTCTCTTCCCACTTTCCACACCTCGCCCCGCAACGTAAAACGTAAAATGCAAAAAGTTAATTAATAAAACATCAAAAAGTTCAACATTTTGTGTTACAACAAACTTTATATAAACTCCATGAATTTTACTCTTTTAAACGCCAGCGTCAACTTAACTGTCGACGTCGCAGTCACAGACGACGCAGACGTCAGCGCCAGCATCAGCATCGTTGACTTTGGAACTGTTCAAAAAGCTGTCTAAAAATTGCAATAGCAGCAGCAGCAATAGAAGTAGCAACAACTGACAACTTTCGAATAGTTTGCTTTACATTAAAATTACGCGTTTCACTTGCTTCACTTAAATGCCAGTTGGAGTTACGACGTGACACGAGCACGCACACATCTCTATCATCGTCTTAAACTGCCCAACTGCAGCCCGTTCCGTTGCCCCGTGGCCCAAGTATAATGTACGTTTCCGTTTCCGGTTTCGGCCTTGTTCAGATACGAATTTCGATTGAAATTGCAGTTCCGATATTGATTTCTTTTGCTAAATCGCACAAATTTGGATAGTCCAAGGCCCTCAGAAGAAGCAGCAGCAAAGGAAGCAGCAGCGAAGCAACTGCTGCATGTCACGTTAGTCACGTCCCACTGTAGCGTGTGCTGTGCTGTGTCCTCTGCCGGGCTGGGCCAAGGCGAACCCTCAGGTTTATTTGTCGCTCGACAAAGCGTTGTCCAAACTTTCAACTGAACTGAAAAGTTTTTGGCCGTTTTGCTTGGTCGACGGTGGACGTAGCTCCTTTCGCACACCCTTCCCCACTTTGGTAATGCTGGTACTGGTGGTGCTGCTGCTGCAGGGTAACCCTAATTGAAGCACGGTCGTTCATTTAATTGGGCTGTGATTTGTGGTGTGCAACGCAAACGTATCAATAACATGAATACCTCTCCAAAGAGAGAAGGTGGGAGAGGTGTGTGTGTGTGTGTGCAAGGGCGGGGGGCAGATGGTTGAAATTGTATACAAACTAAAAACAACTCGAACCGACGTCGTTCAGTGGACTCATTAAAGCGAACTTGTTGTCGATCCTGCAACTCAGTTGTGTGGTCAGCCTATTTGACTCATCGCTGACCGCAGTATATACAGCAAAAAGGTATCTTTTGGGCTGACAAAAACCTCAACTGCAATGGACTTGTGGTCAAGGTGGATAGTTGGATAAACCACTGGCGGGAGGTGCAGCAGGAAGACGGCGAACCTCAACTGAAATTGTCAAAAACAGACAGCGATTTTGGCTAGTTACGGCTGCGATTTGCATAAAAGATTTGTTAGATGTTTGAAAGGTAGTTATATTGATTGTTTGTGATTGATAATAACCTGTTAATATGAGCAGTAGAATAGTTCTCTCATTTATTCAACTCGGACTTAGGCTTGTCTGTTACTGATTCCCGTGCAAACTCACGCATACACTGATCAAATAGAGAAACGAGAACTGTGGGGAATACTTGTCACAGATTACAGAACGAAGACAACGAGACGAAGATAGAATGAATGAGGAAGGGAGGGTGCAAGAGAGAAAGAGAGGTCTGTATTATTTGACAAATGAAAGGGCACGAATGGGAATCAGAATGGGAGCATTAGCTGTGACGCTGTTTGACTTGCCTGGCTAATTTAAAACTAACATCATAAATACTGAAGGGGTTAGGAAAAGGGAGGAGAGAAGAAGGGACTGTAGCGAGTTTCGGGAACGTAGCGTAATGGGCTAACGATGGCAAATCGCTGTTGAGATGTGAAAGCAAAAGTATGGCATGCCCCCTGTGGCCCCTAACTGGGTTCACTGACTACGGCAACTGTTTGGCCGTTGCGTTGGGGGGTTGAGTTGAGATGAGTTTGGTTGGGGTAGGGTGTTGTTTTAATAAGCATGGTTAAACGTCTTCCTGCTGGCAAACATTTGCCATACGCTTAGTTAACAGCCTGCCACAGGTAACTGACACGGTTGAGTGCCCCCGACACTCGCCCTCCGCGCAAACAAAACATCCCCCAGCCCCAGTACTAGCCTCAGTCGGAGCTCCAGGCCCAGTTTCAGCTCGCCCGTGTCAGCTCTCGCACCTGCAGGCAACAGCTAGAAAGAACAGGGAAGGGAGCTGCGGGGAGGGGGAAGAGCTAGCGCGACTGTGGGAGTTGTGGATATGTCGAGAATCCCGTTGAGTCGCGCCAGGCCCATCAACAGCACGCGTGCACTATCCCCTGGCAATTGGTCTGGTTGCAGACCCACGCCCCATCCCTCCCACTCTTTTCTGCGCCACCCATCATCGCAATGCTATCATTTTCGAAAACTGTTACAAAGCTGAAACGAGCAAAACGACCAAACCGAGAAGCGAACGGACAAAAAAGGCGCATAGAAACTCACTAAAGCACTAAACTATGAAGATGAGTTTCTATCTGTCTCATAGCCGGTTCCAGTTCCAGTTCCAGTTCCTGTGCGTGCCCTGCTGTTGCCGTAACAGTTACCGTTGTCGGTGCCTGTGCCGTTACCGTTACGCGCCCCGAGATGATTGATGCGGCGCCAGCGCCAGCGTGCGGCAGCATCAGTTGCCGGTGTTACAGCACGCAGACAACCTTAGATAGCCATACCCTGTGTACGCAGCAGATTGAGGAGAGGGTAGTCCAATTAATGAACTGCTAATATCGTAACGATCCAATAGTCATTTAGGAAAATCGACGGTTTATCAAAGAATTTCTTATTAGTCTTATTTCCTAATAAAAAGTGTATTTTACCAGAAAGATACCTATGTATGTATCTCTGTCTGACTACTCTACAGGTTTTCTGCTAACTTCAGCGGAACCATCGCTTATACTATTGGCACCATATTCACACCATCCATGTTAGTTCCATATATTTATTTATTTCAATTTTCACATTAACTTTATTATTTTCTACCCACTTGTACAGGGTAGGTTGTAGTCGCTCTCCAGGCAACTGTCAACCTATTGAACGTGTATGTCCGATTAGCCATAGCATTATTGAGTTGGTTACTCCTTGGGTATATTTCATTTTTGTTACTTTCACGAGACGCAATTTTATCAGCGACAAATTCTCAAATTGAATTAAAGTTTTCAACTCAAGTTTATCGAAACTTTTGTTAAAACTTGAGCACAACTTGTAAATACGCGTATTATCAATAGATGCAAATGATGCAACTTCTGAGCGAGCTAAAAGATCGAATCATACAAAGAAGTTTAACACTAATAATTGGGTACTTAAAGCGAATTATGTGAGAAACAAATTGGAAGAAGATTTTATTATAATAATGAAATTCTTCTTAAGTTTTCTTGCATTATTCTCTTCCAGGTGTAGGGGAATCCTTTAGCCGGTTTGTTTGTCCATTGTGTGTCACGGCACAAATGTTTGCCTTTAAATTAGAGTTGATTTCGGGAACTTTATGTGGCACGCCCCAACTGTGGGCCGCAAAACCTTAACCCCCATCCCAAAACGCAACTTCAACTCGAGCCCGAACCCGAACTCAAGGCAGAAGAACCCTAACACGAGTCTGCAGAGACAGCGTGGGCTTACTTACGTGCTGGGCGGCCACTTCATTTTTTGACGTAGCTAGAGGGGACGGAGGTTACGAAGGGTATCCGGGTCTGGACAAAAACGAGAAATTCATTTTTCATCTCCTTGGGAAGGGGGAGGGGCGATTGCCGGCCGGCACGTTGAGACTTTTACTTGTTAACGGGGTCATAAATCATGCGTAAATTTATCGAACGGAAAACAGAAAACAGATTTCCAAGCAGCGGCGCCCTCTAGCGGCAACAATGACGACACAAACGAAACGAAACGACACGAATCCAGATGCAGCGACAATACTTTCCACTTTCCTTTTGGTATTTCTAATTTTTTTTTTCATTTTTTCTCTGCTCTTCTTTTATGATTCCCCGGAGTGAACCCTTGCCGATTTGGCTGCTAGTTTGTGCTAATAATCGATTTGTTTGCTTGTCTTTAATTTCCTTTGATTGCTCGTTCACTCTGGATCTGTCCTAATATGACGTACTGTCGCCGTGACACACCATACACATACATATACATACTATATTTATCTATGTATTTGTGTATCTATAGAGCGTTCGTCTGCTATTTGTCATTTGCGATTCCTATTTTTATTCTGCTTTCGACTTTGATTTTTTTGGTACGGCAAAGCTGACTTTATAGCGATTCTTCCCGAGCAATCCCTTTGACCCCTAACCAAAATCAGACCTGAAACAGACCAGAACGCAACCAGACCTCAACCAGAATTGAAGCGCTTACGTGGTTTGTTCAGCGCGTAGCTTTCAGTTTTGTTCATTTTGTTTTGCCTTTTTATGGTTTGTTGCGACCTGTGCTGAGTTTTTAATGAAAATCACATCAAATCGATATGCAGCAAGCTGCCTCTTTGGGATACCAGCCCTCCTTTCCCCTCCCTCTACCGCCCTTCCCCTTTTTCCACTATGCGACGAGGCGTAACAGTGGCTCACCAAGAAAGGGTCGCTAACTCATCCGAGCGTTCCAGTTCATAGTGAAATCCCCTGGTTCGCGTTTGTCCCGGTTAGGTGGTTACACCCCTCTCAACTTCACTCCCGCCCCTCTTTGAGGTCTACGCACCTGGAGCTGAAGCTGGAGCAGCTGCAGCCGCAGCTGTTCAATATGCACTGGCGTATTTTCAACAAAGAGGATTAAAGAGGTCCTTATGACCAGCGAACCAACAGCCAGGCAGCCGGCCAGCCAGTCGGTAGCTGCATTGAGTTAGATGAATGACCATTCCGGCGGTTGGGGCCAAATGGAGAATGGCCACAGTAAACTGCGGCTAAGATGGCCAACCCTATGGCCTCACCATTTCACCCTCTTCACCTACCTCCGCACCCACTTTGTGTGCGCGCAATTCGAATCCGTTTTGCGTTCAAGAGAAAAACATTTACCGCTTTTAGGTTGGCCATTAGGGTGCACTTTGGAGGTGCTCTTTCAAAGTAAGTTTATGGGGTATAATAAAACTATCGATAGTTGCTCTACTATCGATAGTTGTTGGGCAGCGTTTACACATTCGAAAGGAGGGAAACATTTACTGCAGGCACTCTTTACATCAAGCGAATGATAGCTTCGGTTTTTATGCGATAGTTTACTTGGTATCGATAGCAGTAATACTATCGATAATGCGTGTTAACTTGCAGCTTTATGTTAAGAGCGTTGTTTTGACTTACTTCAACTCAGAGGGCGGTTGTCATTACTTTGTGTGGGTGACCAACGAGAAGATATTCTCTAATTTCAATAAAATTTTAAGTTATCGATAATTCGTGTTAAGAGTTAAAACAATTTTAGACAGGGTGATTGATTCGCAGATTCCCTGAAATATTGCTAATTGATATCCACATTACGATTGTGGCTTATTAACGTTGATGTAAAAAAACAGATAAGCCATAATTTTTAAGCTTTTGATTATAATATTACGGAAAATCATTTCTAATTCATCATTGAAATAGTTTTCGATACTTTTTAGCCCTTATTGGTCACAGATATCTTCGCCCCCTCCCCCTTTTCTGTGGTAATACTCTTAATAACAACTAACTAATATTTTAAGCAGTTTTTGCCGCCTCCCGCAGTATACGCCACCGCTGCCGCCACACTGTGACCAGAATCCAATTCAACTTTTCAATTCAATTTGGCTTGGGGCAGTCGTGACTGTGGTCGAGGCGCATCGCGTGGGGCAAAGTTTGTGGGGGAGGGTGGCGTGTGAATATCTACGCGAAATGTAACTACAATGCATGGTATGAGAATTCGGACAACAAAAAAAAAAAAAAAAAAACAGAAAACAACAACAGCAACAAGAAAATAATACAAATGTTTACTCCAATACACTAAACAAAATTGTGGCCACTAACCGAAATTGCATTGCGTGGAAGGTGGAGCAAACTTTGGCGAGGAGAGAAGGGGAGAGCAGGAGTCATGGCTAGTCACAGTCGTAGTCGCCGTCGGATTGGAGTGTGCTCAACATTGTCCCAGTTGCATCTGGCAGCGGCAAGTCTAATGGGAGAGCAGGAGACTGGCTTGCCTCGCTGGCTAGCGAACTGGCTAGGACCGGGCTTATTGTTGCTTTTATTGTTGCATGTCATAAATGATGATGCTAAAAGACTCGGGCATAATCCGCTTTTGTGCGCATATCACAATCAAATGTTGCCTTCCCTCGCAGCTCCCTTGCGGCTGCTTCTGTTGCTGCTGCTGCACCTCGCGCTGCTCCTTTGCCCTTTGCCTCTTTGCCCGATGCGACTGCATCCGCCGGCACTCGTACGACAACAACTATAACAACAAATCGGACAACTATCAGTTGCATTGCCGAAAACAAAGTGGAAGCGGGCATGCGCGACGCATGTATACCCTGTTGATATGTTCATACTTAAATATGATTGTAAACAATCAATTTTTCTATCAATTTTTTTGCTTAATGTGTTTTGAGAGCTTTTCTTAAAGCGAAAGCAAGTAAACAACATGACATCACATCTTGCCTATAGAATAGAGATCATATGAATTAATAACATTTTAGCTGACTCGAGGTCAATATCGGTTCGATTTCTGCATCATAGCTTATCTAGTCGATATTATGCCAAACACAACAAGAACACTTGTCAAAAGACAAGGAGCGGGCTTGAATGTACAATTGTTTCACGAAGTAGCCAACTTCGATCATCAGCATTCATCGCTGACTAACTTGGTGATCGAAGATAGTTTCATCTCCACACTGCTAGAACTCGTTGGGAATTCTAGTGGTGCGGAGGTGAAAACCAATTCAAAACCAAGTTTGTCTCTTATTGTTGTGTTTGGACTTAATACTGCACTGAATTCATGTACGAGAATTCCTGATTGCAGTTTGCACTTAGTTAAAAGGTGCATAAAGCTCTATTGGTGTAGAGCATTGTCCGGCGTGTCTACCGTTATTTGTAATAAGCGTGGCTTACGACCATCATCTGTTTAATAACATTTTAGCTGACTCGAGGTCAATATCGGTTCGATTTCTGCATCATAGCTTATCTAGTCGATATTATGCCAAACACAACAAGAACACTTGTCAAAAGACAAGGAGCGGGCTTGAATGTACAATTGTTTCACGAAGTAGCCAACTTCGATCATCAGCATTCATCGCTGACTAACTTGGTGATCGAAGATAGTTTCATCTCCACACTGCTAGAACTCGTTGGGAAGCCACGCTGATCATATGAATTGTTGCTTTAAAGTATATGCTGGCTTAAATGAAACTTTCTCCAAACCAATTTAAACGCTTCAAATATGTTCTGTCTATCTGTCTCCATCGCACTCTGTCCATCGATGGTCAAGATACTTACCTCCTCGAGCGGACTGTTTGTTTTCCAAAGATGGGCAGACAGAAGGATTAGCATCATTGACTTGAAAGCTGCAGGAGGAGCAACATGTTTATGCTGACTTATGAAGAGGTTATAGGTAGGAGGTAGCGTAGAGTGGGCAGGAGGAAGACGCTTCCAATTTCCGTGCAGTTTTTTGAAGAGGCACATGGGGGAGGCGGGCATGTAGGACTCACCTCCACGGCCGAGAATGAAATCCTTTGAAGAATGCACTAGATTAGGCATACGGCTTCAAAACAGACTGTAGGGCGCAGTTGAGGTCTGTCACTGTCGCCCTTTTCTGTGTCTCTTTCCCCTCTCACCCCATCTACTCAGGGTGGTCTCTCTCTGTCTGTCCATCTGTCTGTTGATGTTGTGTTTGACATGCTGAAACAGGAACATCAAACGCCACACAGCGAACTGGCACATCGAGGCAGACACAGACACAAACACACATGGTACCGAGGCCGCCCGGTAGGTGGTGCTGCAGTGCCGCTGCTTCCTGGGCCGAGCTTATGACTTAAGCCACAAAAACATGACAACAACAACAGCTGAAACAAAAATGCACTTACTTTTTCGGCATGTTTGTATATTTCTTTTTTTTCGGAAGGAATTTGGGGGAAAAAACATTGCCAACTGGTCAGGAAAATAAGCGAAAAAAACGGCTCAGGTCCATCTCTAATTTAAGCTCAAGAACAACAAGTAAATGCAGACACGTTTTTGCACACACACACACACACATACACGTACGCACATAAAAATTAAAAATGCAGATTTCTATTGCAACAGTCGGAAGTGCTTGGAAAGTTATTGCTGTTGTTGTTACTGTTGCTGTCGCAACTGCTGCTGCTGCTGCTGCTGTTGCTGCTGCTGTAGTCATGATGCTCGTCATCGTTATGCCTACACAGCACACACAGAGAAGTCTCCAACTGTTCCTGATCTCCTTTTCAGGAATGCCATCAAAATTGTAGAGAAAAACTCTGTAAAATATTGTTGCTGGCAGCTGCGCAATGGGTAGGCAACCCTACTCCGCCCCACTATAGCTTCCCTCTCATAACAGTACCTTATACTATATAGAGTATGTTGCGCCCATATGCAGCAGCAGGACGCAGGACGTTGTGGACGGTGCGTAACATGATATTGGGGCATGTACTCGTATGCCAGTTAGTGGCAACAAGGAGCGGGCTTAGGGAAGGGTGGGAAGGGGGAGGGTGGCAGCGAGGACTAGGCTCTGCCTCAGCCTCATAGAACAATAAAAACATCGTCGTCACAATCATCGCCATGCGGTGTTTCCTTGCCATTTGTTACCCAAAAACTCCCCGTCAAGCATAAAGCAAGCGAGAGGCTTGCTCCCCCTACCCGCATTCCTCGCAGTCCCCGCACTCATCACTGCTCACTTTATCTCCTTCCTCTCACTCGACTCTAACCAAAACTCGAGTTCAGGCTCGACACCGAGGCAGCAACAACAACAACAACAACGGGAAGAGCACTAAAACGTGGCTAACAAAACAAAGGAAAACTAAAAAACAAAACAAACACACAAATAACACACACACTCACATACAGATACACGCACATCAGGGCAAATACTAAAGACTATTACATGCCCTCCCCGATGAGGACTTTTTCGGTTTGAAATTCTGTTTTCGGTTTTCTTAAACTTTTTTTTGTTTTGCAATCACGCCACATGGCAACAGTGAAAGGCGTGAGGCATGCCCCATATGATGAGGTAGGTAGGCATACTGACAAGGCAGGGCTGAGAAAATTGTTTGATCCTTAAATAATCTCGAGTTTCTCCTAGCTCATGACTGTTTGCTGCGTGTGGCTCCAGTGCAGCCGAAAAACAAAATTTTTCATAGTTACTGTAGGAACTTAAGGTAGTGAAATTTATATACATATGTGTGTTCAATACAAACTACAAATTTATTTGGAATTATTTGATTATAAATTGCCCGAAATTGATCGAAAGTTCACTACCAAAAATGTTTCCATTTCTGCTTTGACAAAATTTTTAGGGCATTTTAAGGTTGAAAGTTTCATTTTACATTGGGAAATTCATTGAAGACAATGTTGCCAATTTTTCCATTGACATTTACGGTAAATTAACGAGTTGATTGATTTAATTTAAAACATCAATTAAAAGAAATTAAGAAGTCAAACTTGAAAACAGGAAAGTTGTTGAAATTGAAGAGATTCGAGTTGCAAGTTTCCCGTTTCGAGCTGGGGCAACTTGGGCGCAATGGGTTGCCTTTACCGAGTGTTGCCGACGCTGCTGACACGATTCTCACGTACTTCTGGCATGGCATGTGCATTGTCTTTGATGTTGTCGCTGTTGTTGCTGCTGCTGTTGTTGTTGTTGCAGCTCATGTTGTTGTTGTTGTTGTAGCTGCTGCTGTGTCTGCATAGCTTTGCCTTGTCGTAAGTGAAATCTTTCAGGCGTCAGCGGCAGCCGCTGCAAACCTCGACTTCAGTGCGCAAAGGATGTCCATGGATGCTTACAAAACAGAGTCTCTCCTCCCTCTCACCGCCTCCCCCTCACTCACTCTGCTTGTACCTACACATAGATACACAAAAGCGTTGGCCAGACAATTAACCAACCATCAGTCATTTGGCTGCCTGGCACGCACCAGGCGGGCTTCATTCCCATGCTCCACTCTCCATGCCTCCTGCTTGCCCCCCTTCACAGCAGTTGCATGCTTTGTTCCCCTTTTTGGGGTCACAAATAATTGTTGGACCTCCTGTCGAGCCCATCGGGTACACGCACAGCCCGCTTAGACTGCTTAGTCCGCTTAGCCCGTTTTCTCAATTTTTTCGTTGCCTTCGCATCGGCCTCTGACTGCAAAGTGCGCTCACAATACTCCCAGCTGATATCTAATCGGCCCAATCGCAGTGTATATATGTATGCCTGTATGTGTAACGGGTCCCTTGACTAATTAATTGCATTGATTAGCTCTCATTATATGATTAGCTCCCCATCGAGTGCCAGCCAAGTTGCCCGAGGCGTTAACTGGCTGCCTGACGAGTTGATGAGTTCGAGTTGCCAGTTTCAGTTTGAGTTCGCGTTGCTAACGACAATGACAAGGACGCAAGCCCGGCATGTGTGTGCGGGTGAAAAGAGAAAGTAGTGGAGTATGTGTGTGCGAGCTTACAGTACTGTGCGCTGCGATTAAAGTTTAACAAGGCAAGGAAAATCGCAACAAAACTTGCTTAGCTTGTTTTTCATGGCGATTTGGCTTCTGTTTGCGATTATATATTATTTAAAATATTTTGAGTAAGAACTGAACTATACTATTTACCATACCGTATGGCATATTCACAGCTGTGGTCATAGTTTAATAAGGCAAGTCACAGTGACTTCTTAATAGTATTAGATAGAATATAAAATGAATTGTTATGTACCATGCAAACCTAATTACTGCATACCATACTACTATATATACACTAATTTTCATGCAAAGTTCTTTTTCATTGATTCTTTTTAACTAGTTTAAAGTATTTTAATGGGTTTTCGAGTCAACTTAGGAGCAATTTCTTTTCGGAAATAAGCTCGCAAGTTTCGTTGCGCAAAAACTGTCAAAAAGCGTCGAGGAAACGTTTACGCGCACTCGAATACCTTTGCAACAATTTTGCATTTTTTTTGCCGTCGGTTTTCTATTTATTTCGAGAAGAACTAAACTTTGCTCGCACTGTTCCCAGTAGGCCGAATTGGAGTGCGAGTGCGAGTGCTAGTGCCGTTGGCTGTGCGTGTGTGTGGGGCCATAAATTTTTGGCCAAGTTTCGAGGCAAACTGCAGCGTCATCCTCGACGTAGCCGTCGTCGTCGTAGTCGTCGTCGTCATCTGTGTCAGCAGCATCGTTAAGGCGTATCCATCATATAATCTATCAAGCCAGCCAGGGCCTCTAGAATAATTCATTTATATTAATAGTACATGCTGCAAGGAAAGCCAAAGAAGAGAGTGCCAAAGAAAGAGGGAAAGAGACAAGGAGAGGACTGGGGGGAGGAGGGGTGAGCGGTGCGAAGTTGACTTGGAAACGAAAGCGAAAGATCTACGATTTCAATTTGTATTGCCAAGTATCTTGAAGCTTCTTTCTGTATCTGCTGGCGCATGTATCTGCAATGGTATCAGTATCTGTAACTGTTGCTGTTGGTGTATCTGTATCCCTATCTGTATCTGTATTTGTAGCTGTTGCTACTGTTGCTGCTGTTGCTTCTACTGTGGCATGTTGCACTGCTCGACGTCAGCGGCGACAGCTTAAAGTTTGAATTGCTGCACAGTCATCACAGCCAGCGAGTGGGCGGGAAGGAGGCGTGCCAGCGAGTAGGAGGTCTGAGGAGGAGACGTAGGAGAGGTTGGGGGTGGAAAAGCAGTCTGAGAACGGAAAGAACGGCAGCAAGTGGAGCGCACCTTTGGCTTCTGCAGCTGCTTTCATGTGTTCATGGCGCAAATAATCGCCGTCATCAACAACACAGACACAGGACACGGCAGGACGTTGGGACGGCGGGACGACAGGACGCGGATAAGGACAGAGAGCAAGAGAGAGATAGAGAGAGTGCAGAGCAGAGTATGATGATGAGTCGACGCTGACGCCATTAGCACTGAGTTTTGCAGCATCCGCGACAAACTTTAAATTGTTGTGTCATTACAATTCGAGTTGAAGTACCCAGCATGGGGAGGGGAAAGTAAAAAAGGGGTGGGGCCGTAGGTAGGAGGCGGGGTAAGCAGTGAAGCTGGCAAAGAAAAGGCCACATGTGCACATTTTCAGTCCAGCCCAGCCGCAGCCCCAGCGGCTGCCTCAACGTCATCTTGTCCTCGTTTGGGGCCATGATTGATGTTGACTTCAAAGTAATCGCGTCCACGACGCGCGCCAGTCATAGTCACTTTGGCAGCTCAGGTGAGAGAGATGCAGGAGTAGCTGAGCGTGAAAAGAAATTGTCAGTGCAGTGCAGAAGCATTTGTACTCGGGAAGAGCGGAGTGAGAGCAAAGTGGCGACTGGGAACAGTTGCCTTTTGCAATTAGGCGAAAAATTCAAATCAATATGCCAAGCTAAACTTTAGCTGCAGCACGTTGCTGAGAGCAAGAGGCAAATAGTGGTGGTAGGAGGGGGCAACTGGGGGACTGCGTTGCACCGTGGGCCAGCCAAATTGCCCAATGCCAGCGGCCTCGTACGTGTTCGGCCAAATAAGCCAGTTGCTTGCTGCCTGCAGCCTGCTGCCTGCCCCGATCTGCTCTTTCGTTCGTGTCGAGGCAATCGAGGCCAGCGCGAGACAAGCTGCAACAAGCGAAGATGCTGCACAATGCAGCAGCAGCAGAAGTAGCCAAGCTGAGGGAAGTCGACGAGTCGCTTGAGTCGAGGCTAATGTGATTTCCGTACGTTCAATTTGTGAATTGCCTGCACACACGTACAGAATGAACAGGAGAATAAAGGGCAGGGACAGGAGCAGAAGCAGAAGCAGGACGGGGCAACATATGCATAACTACGTGGCATCTGAATTTTGTCGGAGATTCAAGCAACTACTCTAGTACTCAGGCTAGTCCGCATGCTCCTCTTCCCCCTCAGTCTGCCCCTTGTCTCTGGCCTGGCTTTTTTGGCAGCCACTCGCATTGTCGTGCAACAATTTAGCATACAACGCGACTGTGGCTGAGGCAACAATGCTGTCAGCAACATGATTACTTATACAAAACGACGCAGCGACATATATTGTATAAACACAGATAGAGCGAGATAGGAAGAGAGTGAGCAAGAGGGAGAGGGAGAGTGAGCGAGAACGTGGCGAACGCGACTTGCACTTGTTCCATCTCTAGAGTTGCTGCATGCAATTGCCGGCTGTGAGAGCGGGTCGGGACAGGGGGATGCCAGGGAAAGCTGGATAATATGTGCATTATATGTAAGGCACTGTGCCAGACACAGACACAGGATGCACACACAAACATACACTCGCACACACACTCGGCTTGCAGTCAGGACATTTTGAATTAATATTAAGGAAATTTATAATGAACCAAAATTGTCGCTCGTTGTGATGCAAGCGCTGCATTGTGTGGCACATATATTTATATATATGAATCCCTTTATATAGATATATATATAAATATATTTATGCATATATATTGGTATATATGTACTCTTCCATAGATACTCTGCATATCGATACATATGGCCACGCTCCGGCTGAGATTCTACAGGCCACTTGTCCTGGCTGCCACGCTCGACCATTATGGGTAATTTATAATTTGTACATTTCGATGATTACAATGCGAGGAGCAGTCCAGTCAGCCCAGTCAGCAGTGTCGAGCGATGTCGCAAACATGCTCTCAAGTGCTGCATACCATGCTAGCACACACACACAACCACATATACAAAGACACTCGTGCACACACCATTACTTACAACTGCACTTAAGTGGGGAAGCAAAAGAATTCATTGCAAATTGCGAAATTTGTTGTTCAATTTAAAAATTTACAAATGTTTAAAGTATTTAAGCTTTAAATATGTAGCTTTAACGTAAGATATATTTTATAAATCAAATGCATTTCTACTTTTATTCGCTTGACTCTTCAAACAAAGGAGTACTTCCTTTAGGCCGATTTTCCTTTCTCATTTTCATTGCGAAAACTGTCTGCGATTTCCCGCAATTTTACAGACCATATTTATAAGGCTTTATATACATTTTAATTGAGTAATTTGTTGTCTCAAAGTCTATTGTGTTATGCTATGCCTTTAATAAATGTATTTCCCAATGCCGATCAAAAACGTAAAAATTTAAAAAAACAATGGCCATTTACATTTACAGGGGAGAGCTGAAAAAATATTCTTGCTTAATATTTTTGCACAATATTTACTAAATTTGACTCTCCAAAATGCATTTTCCTCCCTTAAACGAACGAATTCGATTTTCAATTGGATTTCGATGTGATGTTGATGAGGGAATCAAAAGTAGAGGAGTGTATAGAATTTCGGCTAATATAAGCTAAAGGATATATTTGGGAGGGTTCAGATCAGAGCTTCCAGCTACCCCATACAAAAAATCGATTGACTATGTTGGAAAAAAAGAAAAATTTCACTAAAATTATAACAAAAATACAATTTGTTTGGGCTGTAAGAAAAGGACAGTGAAGTTGTTAAGAATTTTTCAAGATATATGAACAAACGGAGAGATTTGTCTGGAAAAAGGCTGACCTGGCAGCGATGGCGATAGTTGAGCTACAGACTGGAACTTATAATCCACTCCACTTCTCGCTGTACGGGGTATCTTCAAGTCACGTGTGCTTCACTTGAGCCTTTCTTGTTGTTTTCTTTTCTATTGTATATTTATTTAGGACAACAAATTTTCGTATTGCATTCGATATTTTTGCGCTCATTTTGCTTTTGGGATTTCTATGGGAGATTTTTGCAATTGCATTTGCCACTCTCTTGGTTGTTGTTATAGTTTTGGTTACGCTAGGGCAACAACTGGAACCCTTTGCTGCTGTTGGTTCTATTATTGTTGTTACTGTTGTAATGTTGTTATGCTCATATCTGTGCAAAATAAATTGTTTACGTACAATTTGTATATTTTGTAGTTCTTGCACATTTAACACGCGTGAGTGTGGAGTGGGCAGAGCAATAATGTGCACGGCAATATAAAATGCCATGGAAATGGGGGAGCGTTCTTCATCTCCCTGGCCCCAAACTCAAATAGTTTTCAAATTGATTTTACAAGTGCTAAGCAAACAAGTTGCAGCTGCCGGCAGGGGCGTGTCGGGAGGAGAAAAGGCAGACTGAGTTGAAGGGGAGCAAATGCGGTGTCAGGTCGCCTGGGCCTGTTGTGGGCGTGGCCCGGTGGCAACTTTATTGAAATGCTGACGAAAGTGCACATTGCTGTTGCTGTTGCCGTTGCCAACGTTGTTGATGCCCAGATCTGCTTGGTTCAGTCAACAGACTAACAGGCAGGCGGACAGACAGGCAGGCAGACAAACAGACAGACGGACAGACAGACAATAGCTGTGTGCAAGCAACAAGCGATGTCGACTGCGCAGCTCGCGCTGCCCACGCAACAAGGTAATCAAATGCAATTGAAAAAGCAGCGCAAAAAGTTTATCCTTGCTTCGCTGCGCCTTCGCCTTGACAGGCAGGCAGAGACGTAGATAGAGACGAGGTTTGGGGATTGGGAAAGAAAGGTGGGATGAACAGAGATGCGCTGCACGCAGTCCGATTTCCTGTTGCCATTGCAACGAATTTAATCAAAAGTTACAATTCCAATTGTCCGCAAGCGGGTCACTCGTGTTGCGTATTAAAAAAGTTGCGCTGCGGTGCAGCAGCAGCGCGAGCGCCAGCGCCAGCGCAGTTGCCACAGCAACAGCAACAGCAGCAGCAGCGGAACCATTTATAGTGTGACTCGACTCGACTCGATTCGATTCGGTTTGCGAATCTCCTTTCCCGTTGCCGTTTCTGTTCCCCTTTTGTAGTTCATAGTGCCATGGTGTTTTGCTATGTGGGTCAGCAACTTTGTCCGTCTGTCCGTTTGTCCGTCTGTCCGCTCGTCCGTCCGTTCGTTGTCCATTTCCACGCGCCGTTGTAGTATTTGAAACGTATTTCAACCCGACATAACTGAAAAACATATTTTCCGCCCTAATGCACCCTGCGATAAAATCTCAATCGATTTCGCTTTTAATGCATATTTCCACCGCCCTCTCGTTTCCTTCGTCCTCCCTCTACAACTTTCTAAAACGCCGTTTTGCAATCTGATCTGCTGTTTGGAATTTACATCAACTCATTTCACTTTTTCTAGCGGTTATATTTGCTTTAAAGCGCGTAAATCCCGATAAGCTCTACAAAGTTTCAACTGACCCTGGACACTTCGAACTTTTTGATTGACTTTTGAGCTTTAATGCGCTTTGGATGACTTTCGATTAGGCTGAGGAGAAATTTAAAACTCTTAATTGATAATTTCTCTTAAATTTACATAATATCAAATTATTTGAGTTCAAGACTGGAATTTCTCGAAAATTGATAAGCTGCAGTTTTAAAAAACTGAAATTGAAAAGAGTTCAAAAATTTTTAAATAATATAGTTGTTTATAGCTTGATTGAAAAAAGTGTTTAAAAGGAATATGAAAACTCCTTTTATTTCAAGCGGGATGGATTTGGAAGGTGAAAAAGTATTACAAATTTATCACTCAACTTATTTTGCAACAAATTGTATATTATTTAAAACAACAAACACGAAATCTACCGTTAAGTGTGCCTGACTGTACCTACCAGACCAAAACGATGGCAGCTAATATAACGTATAATTGTGAAAGTATTTATATATTTATTTTTTTTATATATTTTTTTGTTTTTCCTAGCTCTTTTAGTCTCTGAGATCTTGGCTGTTGATGCTGATTAAGAGCATGGTTTGCGGGGTCAACCAAGCCTACTTCTTCTTGCAACCTACATTTTTAGTAGGCACAAAATTATAGCACCCTTCCTAAAGGTAGGTGGTTTAAAGAATTTGTCGATTCGCTGGGTAAGTCGCTATGTCGTGATGATGGAAATCTAATTGGTAGAATGCAGGCATTTTCATCTGTAAAAGCCTTGGCTAATGAACGATTATTGGCCATGCAGAGGCAGCTGCTTTTGTTGCTGCCGTTGCTGCTGTGCGTCTCACTTGGACGAGCTTGTAAAATGGCCGTGTTGAGACCTCCTTTGGCTCTTGCTTGGGCTGTTTTCACGTCATCATCGTAGGCTGTGTGAGCTGTCGTAATGATGAGGCGGCCAAACAATCACCGAGGGCCATCAACACGCTTCCAACTACAACTCCAACTCCAGGTCCGTGTTGGGAACAAGAACGAGGATGCAGCGCAGGGACGCAGCTCCCGTTGCTGGACACACAGCCTGATGGCTGTTTGGCCAGTTTAGCTCGTTGGCTCCTCCGACTTTCCGCTTCTCATGGCTGTTTAGTCACTTCTTTGCAGTGTGTGTGTGTGTGTGTGCGCGCTTCTGCTGCTGTTGACAGAGTTTTGGTTTTTGGTTTACCACTTGATTGCGCGACCGCACGCAAAACCGATTTGCCGTGTAGCCGCCTGTGGCCTGCGCTACTCGTACCACACCACCTGCTGCTGCCCCTCTCCTTGTCACTTGCCCCCACTTTCATCCCAGGGCTGCCCAAAAAGTTCCCAGTTGCCACTTCTGCCCACGGTGCGTGTGGGTGCTGGCAATGTTTTTGTAGCTTAGGCAAACATTCGGCCTGGAAAATTGTGCAGCTACACTTGCTACACTTCTCTCACCTTCCCCTCTTCCTTCCCTCACTTGTTTCTTTCGCAGGGGCCGTTTAGTGACAACTGGGAATGAAATCTACCCCAATGGCTTAGCCCCCTCCGCTTAGTCCCGCCCACGCTGCGGCACTAAAATTGTTAAGTTGTCACTGTGGAATCGATGCTGCAAAATGTTGTACTTAGCACGAAAGCGGCCAAACTAACAGGGAATTAATTTCCTCGCAGATGAGGTTTTCCTTCTTTTTTTTTGGAAAATTGAAAATGGAAAACTGCCTACATTTTACTTTTATGCGCTCCTGAACGTTCACTGCTTTCGTGAGATTAAAGATTGGCTGCAGAATGGTTAAGAGTTTGAGAGTTTTGGCATTGATTCCAGTGCAGGCTACAGATTCAATACATTTTGTAAATCTTTGAATTTTAAAAACCAAAGGTGGAGTTAGGGCTGTTACCGAATCCCTCGGTGAAAAGAAATTCCAGTTTCAGTTGTTGATTCTTTAACAGTTTTAATTTCACTTCAGTTCCTGTTTCACTTTCAATTACAGTTACTGCCCAAGATGTGACGTCTGTTCAACTTTTAGATCGTGTTTCTATAAAGGATTCTTTTTGTATTTCATTTAAACTGATGAATATCAGTATTTAAATCCTATACTCTCAGCTAGCCTAAGTTCTTTTACTGTCATCAAACCACATTCCAGTGCACTGGTGGGTTAATTGTGGTTTGATTAAGTCTCACTAAGCATTCCGGCATTCCATTTCACTTCTCCTCCGCTCCCTTTGCCTCCTCTTCCACCTCCACTCGTTGGTCAAAAATCGCCATTTACAAACAATTTCGCATACATTTTTATGCGGCAACTGTTGACACACCGCCATAAATTGTCCCCGAACCTGCTGCAGTTTTACTGGGTAGAACTCCCCCTTCTCTACCCTCTTCCATTCCCTTCTCATTCCCGTTGGCAGCTCTGGAGTTTCGGTGCAGGCAAAAATAGCAGCCTGACTGATGACTGACTAGATGGATGACCGGTTGGCTGGTTGCCTGCCCGGTTGGACGCTTATTGTTAGATGGACGTACGGACTGAAGGACGGACGGATGAATGGACGGACGGGCGGACCGTTGGACGGACGAATGGATGCATGATTCGTAGCTGCAGTTTCAACTTCGGCTTCAGTTTCAGTTGCCGCTGCAGTTGTTCCCTGTTCCTTGTTCGTTGTTCTGTTGCCCGTTGTTGGTTGGTTATTGGTTGCCCGTTGTTGTTATCTATCTCTTACCAACACGCGCGCACACACACACACACATACACAGCAACGCCATCAAGAGTCACCGAAAGACCACGGGCCGATAGAGTTGATGATTTGTGGCGCAAAATGCGAAGCTGACAGCGCGCTTCCGTTTAAAGGAAATTGAAATTTTTCTTCGCCCAAAATTGTTGACGTATTTACACACTTTTATTCACGTTTTGATTCCCTTTCCCTCTTACCTTCGTTCGTGTTTCATTCGCTTTAGGCTCCTGGAATACTGTTTATTTTTGGGTGTAGAGCTTTCTTACATTTATGAAGTAGCATTTATACAAATAAATAATAACTTAAGTTACCTAAAATCCGGCCTTTGTTTAATTTATCAGCTAAAACAAAGTCACTGACTGCGTGTGGCCTACATATTCAAACATAGATAATATTGATTGTTTTTCTACTTTTCTTAATATCGGATTTTAATGTCACTGTTCAAAATGACCAAATATTTAGCAGAAATTGCTTAGCAAGTTTAAACAAGACTTGTCAAAAAGCTACAAGAAAGCCACAATTGAGTCCGCTCGACTATGATACCTGTACCTGCTATCAACCTGGCCTGCATACTTCACAGGGAGCGGCTTGGAAATCAGTACCTCCTTCAAACTAGTTCTTCAATACGTAACTTCTTTTGGGAATACGAAGGGTATTTGGGCGCTGATTCTAATAGTGTTTACCACAATAGAACTGTTCTGGATTAAAATTACTAGTGTAACTTGCTTTTTATCGATTGTTTTATCTTTTATTTTTTAAAGAAATGCTTAAATTTGTAAATAATTTTGATTCAAAGCAAGCACTTTGACGCAGAGATATTCCGCATGATGGACTGACTATTGCATGATGATACATTGCTGCAATTTCAAATATAAATAATAAAAATAATAATATATATGTAAATCTCTCGCACTTGAAACTAAAAGGCACTACTACATATACGTTTCTATGAATAACATACATTGTACATTGTATATGTTAGTATATCACTACCAATTGGAGGAATTCGTTAGTTGATTTTGTCATTTTATTTTGTTGTTGCTCTCGTGCCGCATTTGATTAGCTTTGAGTTTTGGGCGCTTTGTGGTCGCATTCAACTGACATATGTTCATCATCTGACTGTATGTGTGCAAGTGTATGTTTGTGTGTGTGTATATGTGTGTTGGGCTCAAACTACGGACTGCGCTGCTGTCTCTCATTAGCTGACAAATTTTTGGTGGCCAACTGCTGAAACAGCTAAAATACCTGGCCCGCTCAACTGGGGCGAGTTCAAGTGCACGAAGCCAATAATGGTGGTGGTGATGATGGTGATGAAGATGATGATGACAATGATGACAATGATGACGGTAATGGCAGCACACTCTTGTATATACATACCAACGTACTATATAAGTATTTTCGCCAGTGCCGTAGGTCAGGTTGGTAGCAGCTGCGGCACAGCAAATGTGCGTTCAACTCTCGGACTAGGGACAGGCACTGGACTTATGCGGGGTAGAAGGGGAGGATTGAGGACTGAGGGCGGGGCCAGGTGCCGGAGCCAGCGAGATGTAAAGCAAACGATGCGAAAAAATGGTATTTGCACTGACATTTTAAGCTAAACGCAATATGTACGACTCTCCCTTTCCCCCTATACGTATGCGAGGACCAGAGACGGGGGAGCAGAGCTTAGGGGGGTTGCCGCTGACATGCAGGTCATCTAATTGGTTGCATTGCACGCTAGACAGGATATGGCAATCAACGAATGTCCAGCGGCTTATGTGTCCTGCTGCTCGTCGCACTTGTCGTCTCTCTTTCCAATTGCGGTGTTTGTTTGTCTGTTTCCGCATGTATAGCTCAGCTCTATATGTATATGTATACCTTTGTGTGACTGCCAGTGTGTGCGTGTGTGTGTGAGAGAGTAAGTGTGCATGTGTGTGCTCCATGCTCGAGTGCATTCGTATTTTGACAGTTGGAGCGAACGCTGTGCCCCAACATCGCTGGCCCCCCCGAGCGCCCCTTCTTTCTCGTTTTCATCCTCGACCTGTAACCAAATATTTTCCGTTCTCCTTGACTCGCCACTGTGCTGGCGTCTTTTCCTTCCGCAGTCCCCCAAGCTCCCTTCGATTGGTAGGGAGTCGCAATTTTAACTACATCTCGCATAACCTTCGCAAGTTTCTGCACACACACAACAAATTGTTGGCATTCACTTCAATTAGATGTTTGAAGTCGGTCGGCTAATTGTTGTTGCAATGCTTAGGTTCGTACAGAGCTCGTGCCAAGCCAGTATCGGGCTAAAATAACAGATTCAATTTTGTCGAATTAACTCGAGTTGGCAAATACTATACATTTATTTAATTTGAGTATTGCAAGTTTCGATCAGAAAATAACTTGAGTCGAATGGTATAAATTGAGTATAAATGCTAATAATTAATACAGAATAATCTTAAAAACTTCAACTTTTTAAATAAAATTAATATGTAACTACATATTTATAATTGGTAGTTCTTCCAAGAACAAAGTTTTAACAACTTTATAACTTATTATAACTCTGCTATTATGCTTCACTGGTTGGAAATTATGTTTTCGGTATAGTTAAATATTATATATTTAACTAAATATAATATTTATCTATAACACTTATGTGTTTTATATTATGTATTTTAAACCAGTGTTTTACTACCTTAAGTGTCAGTTTTATCAGGCTAATAGTAGCTGAAAGATTTCACCAAAATATTTTCCAAAGAGTTTCATGTTTAAAATAAACTTTCAATTCAAAGCTAACTCGTTTTGATTGCCTAAAACATTGCTTTATATCAAATGAAATGCCAAAATATATTTGCACAAATTTTATGATTCTTTTTGGAGATGGGATAAATCGTGCTGAGGACAAAACGATTGACAAAGCCAGAGAGAACCTTCGCCGCATAAGATGCTAATTTATGAAACAGCCCAGTTGCAAGCACATACAAAATTTGCGAGTATTTATTAAAAAGTTCAACATAAATTATGCAGGGGCATATGTGCAAGGCCCAAGTTGGCCAAAGAACAGAGTGAGAGGGAGCCAGAGTGGAAAGAATAAGAAAGAGAGAATTATAGAAAGCCCGAGAGAGGGAGTGATAACCATAGTAAGCTTAGAAGCGTATGAGATTTTCAATCTGCAGGAAGTTTGTTCACATGTGGGTATTGCCTGTGTGTGTGTATTGGTGCGTGTGTGTCTGGCAAATGAAATTTATTGTGGCCATAAATTGTATATTTATTTTATTGAATTAATTAATTTTACAATAAAACTACAAGACCTAAGCAACAAACAGAAGCGGAGCATTTTCCATTGCTTTGCAAGGGTTGCGGGTTTTTTCTGTATACCAAGTAGGTCGTAGCTTACAATGGGCATATTCAGCTTGTGAAATAATGTGAAACAGATGTTTTTTTTTTCTAATTGAATCTTCTGCAATTAAAAGAATTTAAGAATATGGAAACATTCGCGAAGACAAAGAGAGTGTAAGTTCGCAAGAGTTCACCATATTTTTTACCTTTGAAGAAGTGGAGTTATTATTGTCGGGTCCCTGTCCAAACCTTGTCCACTCCCTCCTGGGTCTGCTCGTAACCCATTTCAACTGTAGAGGCATCATAATTGCCGAAAAAAATGGGCTGGGCTGTGGGCTGCATGCTGTGATGCGAGGAGAGTGTGGTAGAGGTCTTCTCTTCTTGCTTGATGCCGGCACCCGCGTATTGTGCAAAGAGGAAACCGAACAAGTTAAATCCATTAAACGCACGAAATGGAAATTAATTTGCCAGGACATACTGAGATGCAGATGCTGATGCAGAAAAGGCAGAGGCAGATTCGCCGGCTGATGAGAAGGCAGTCCCTGGGGGAGACGCTGATGCAGACAGAGATGCAACTTGGTCTGAGATTCGCACAGTTTGAGAAAGTGAAATGAGTTGTTTGTCAACGACGCCGGACTGACAATTGACATCTGTGTCAGTGGCCTGGCCAGTTACCCTCTCAACTCCCAGCTCTTCATTGCTACCCTCGTCTCTATCAGCTACCACTCCGCGTTCCTTGGAATATTTCCCGCTGCGACGTTAATTTCAATTCCCATGACCAGCGATAACCGTTGGTTGCCTTCTCCGCCAGTTCGCCAATTCGCTTGTCCATCTGTCTGCTTGTCTCTTGGTTTGGTGTGGTATCTTTCAGTCTCCTCCAGTCTCCCGGTCTCCTAGTCTCCCTGTCTGTCGGTCTTTTGGTATCCCGGGTATCGGTCTGGTCGTTGACTCCTTGCCACAACTAAATCAAGAAGTGCACGTGGCAGATGCGCTCAGTCTGAGGGCAGTCTGGCGTTCTGGGTCCGCTATCGCACTTTGGGCATGACATGGACATGAGCAATGTGCACGGGCGATAAGAGAACTCCCAATGGTCGCGCTCGACGACGACGACGACATCGCTGACGACGACGGCGGCGCTGACGCTGATGCTGATGTTGAAGACGACTCGGCCCTCGATTCGTACTCTGTAATTGGCCGGGCAACCAAGTCAACCAACTTTGGCCAATTGAAGCGTAATGGGCAACAGTTCAATAACTTTTTGGCATTCCCTTCGAGGCGACTTCTGATGCCTGACTTATCTATTTAGGATCCTGAAATTAATTTCTTTACCTTACCCAGTTGCCAAGTGCAAGTCAAATATCGATAAGATATGTGTGTACTCTGTGGATTCCTCATTCCACTTGCCTTCCCTTTCATCTTACTCTTCCTTGTGTGAGTCCAAGTCATAATCTGGGATAATCGCTCACGTCATTTTGGTGTGGAACATATTATACCAGTTAATCTCAAGTCAGTTTTGAAAGTATTTCAAAAGGAAGAGGGAGAAACAGACACAGTGTACGTTAGAGGAGGGAAAGAGTAAGATATGTGATAATTGGTTATTATATTTTTATAATAACTAATTTGTCTGTTTAAAGACATTTATATGCCAGTATAACATTTTATTTTTATATGTGTACGATATCATGGGTGAGCTATCGCACAAGCAACATTGCGTTATTTTGAGATAATTTCCCTATCTACTTAGAACCTGTTTTTGTCTTTTTTAAACCCGATCTGCTTGCAACTTGACTAGGATGTGGTCGCAATGTTTCCATCATTGACGGTCTTAACTGCTCTGCTTGCATGGCAATACTATCGGCAAACTATCGAGCCAAGCAGTGCAATTCCCTCAACCACGTTGCCTTCCATCGATTCGTCTTCTGTTCGCAGCTTTAAAGGGTTCAAAAGACTTAAACTTTACATTGTCATACCCCCCTGGCCCAAGCAACGCCGCAAGCAAATCCTGGGCACATGCATCAAAAGCCAAACTTAAAGGCAATGACTAATATTTTTGGCTATCAGCGGTGCCAAATGGCCAACTAGGGCTCCCTTCGGCGGCTGCTGCTCCTGCTGCGCATGTAGAGGAGCTCAATGCATATACGAGCATATACTATGAATGTGTGTGTGAATACATAGATACCTGGCTGGGCTGCGAGTGGAGTTGAGGCAATGGCAGTGGCAAAGGCAGTGGCAGAGCGCGCTGTGCCGCTATCATTGCACAAGTGCGCAAAATTTTGGACTCAATTCACGTGCTTCGCTGCCAAAATTGTTGGCAGCCTCCTCCAGTCGGCCGGTCGTCGTCCGCTTCATAAATTTGCACATTGAGTCGCCCTCTGTGGTGGCCAGGGGGCTGGGGCGGACTGGGCCGAGGCAAGCTGCTGTGGCATGCAACGTACCGTTTCGCTGTGCACTGTGCACCGAGTGGCAGGCGGCAGGCGGCATCGGTAGACGCTTCTACATTACATCCTATTTGTATTTAATTCGATATGGGGGCAATGGCAGCGAGTAGCTACCGAAGATTTTTGCTGTGCGAGTGACTCGCTGCCACGCCCCCACAGCCCGCCATGTTCCCCTTGTGCCACCACTCTTCTACCAGGGGAACCACACTCAAGTGCAGTGAAATAGTTGTGAAACACTTTGCCAAAGATGAAAGATAAACCACACGGGCAACTGCAGGCGCAGCCTGAGTAGGAGTCGGTGTCGGAGGCAACAGCGACGGCGACGGCGACGTCGCCGCCGTTGTCGATGCCGACGTTCATGTCAGGCGCCATTTTTGCATGTACTCGCACACACGACTACATAAATATGCACATACATTGCCGCACACACACACATACACTAAGGGAGAGAGACGTAAAAATCTTTCAATTTGCGCAACTTTAAAACGCTTAAACAGTTGAGCTGCTGCAGCAGTAAAGGTGTGGGAATTCAAACGGTATCTTGTTAATATGTATCGGTGTCTCTTTCTCTCTTTCGTTTTCCATATCTCTCTGCTCTTTACGTTGAAATGCTTTAAATTAAGAGATGCGTTTTGCATTTTGGCAATAACATTGCAAAAATATATATACTTTAAAGATTTAAATATATAATGAGTTCTTAAAATGTTGTTGCAATCGGATATTTAAAATATTAAAGCTATAATTTTTAAAAGGTGCTAATTTTTAAGCCCTGTTAAGTATGCAAAAGAAAACACACTAGTAATAGAAATAATTTATTTAAGAATACGTTTTTGTCAGGGTGGGAAGCGGATTTATGCTTGTTCTTATTCCGCTTAACTCTCGATAAAATACGTAAATCTCTCAAATATTCAATGAGAATCGACATTTTATTGAGCCACTGTTACTCTTAAGAATTTTGCTTGGCAAAGCAAAGCTAGAAATTGTTAACATTTTATAATATGGTACAATTCGAATCGAATGAATATTGTGTAGTAGTAGAAGGATTTTAAGTTGCAAAAAGATCAGAAATCCAGTTTGAATAACTCGTATTGAATTGGCTTAAGTGACTTGCTCGATTCACTTTTGGCTGCTGCATTCCGCATAATTCCCTTGCAACTTTGTGACAATAAGTAGAGAAACATGTTATGTACATGCACATGCATGCTCATGCAAGCACATACATACGTGTACGTTATCTCCATCGTGGGGCAAAAAGTGTGTGATAAAATGTCAATGTTGCCGCACTAATCGGCATTAGAAAGTCGAGTTGCCATTTAAATTTGCGGCGACTGCGACAAAACTTTGCTCCAAACATTGTTGTCCTTTCCCCTTTTCCTTGTCGCTGCTGCTGGTTTTGTTGTTGTTGGGGCTGCTGCCGATGATTATTTTGCATTTTAATTACTCGCACACAATGAAAGTGCAGAGTGAAAATGAATGATGACATTGGCAGACAACCCAAAGTCGCGTCGAGTCGCATCGAGTTGCATGGGGTCTGGTGGGGCAGTGCTCATGCATTTGACATTACGTATACGCCGCATTTGCCACTGTTGGCAGCGCATTTTTTGCGTTATTATGTGTAAGTTACAAATAAAAATGAATGCGAAAACAAAACAGAAGAGTGGGGAGAAAAAAACGCAACGAATGCAACCCAAAATTGACGCAAAGTGCGGCCTCAAAATGCACTCGTACGTCTCCTGTGCCTCTGTCCGTCCGTCTATCTATCCGTCTCCGTGTCTGTCTCTCTGTGTGTTGCTGTTTGGCTACTATTGAATCGGAAGGCGTGGCATTGACTAACATTGAACTCAGCCCGGCTCATTCGGCCCGTTCGCATTGTTTATTGTGTTTTGTGTTCTGTATTTTCTGTTGGGCTTTTCGAGCCGAGCGCAGCGATAAAAATGCTGCTAAAGTATAAATTATGCCAATATGAAAAGTCCAAAGATGGAAAAAAATGGTAACAGCACAGCGAGGGTAGCTCAAGCAATTCCTTTATCGAGTCAAGGCAATTGAATATTGATAAAAAATGATAAAACTAACAAATTATCGAATTCTATTTATTGAATGTTTTCCACAGATTTAATTCCATAAAAACTTCTTAAATTATGTTGAATTTATTAGTAAAAATTATATACTACATATACATAAATAGTATTTTTAGCTCATTTTACGACTTGCTATAATTGAAATGCGCCGCACTAACTGATCGACTCTCGCCATTTCGACGCACATAGAGACAGTAATAATGGCTGTGAGACAATGTGGCGAACCCATAAAAGCCAGCTCTGCATATACGTGTGAGTACGTATGTGCACGTTCGTGTGTGTGTGTGTATGGGTGTCAATTCGGGTCATGTTGGAAAAAAATGCGCATAATTGGCAAATTTAGAGTAAAATTGCCTGATAAATATGCAAAATGCGAGGCAACCCGGCGAAGCCTAACATCAGCGCCACGCCCCCTTTCTCGCCTCACCCTAGAGGTAATACCCTATTCAGTATTTGAGGCTCGTAAATGTCGATTTGTTTTCAATGTTTCATTTATTTAGTTACCTTGCCAGCTTATCAGTTATCAATTATCGATAAGCAATTATTGATTTATAGTAATCGATTAGCAATAAGTAATTTCTTTTCGAAACCGCCTAGACGTCTGTGTGCGCCTTGATCCAATCGACAAAGTTATAGACGCGCGCGTAACCATCTGGATTGGTGGAGCCGCAGTAGCCCACAATGAAACCAGCAATACCAACCAGCTCGTCGTTGTAATGCGCCGGTCCACCCGAGTCGCCATTGCAGGCACCGTTATCCTCCTCGTGCTTCAGGCACAGTCCACCCGGCACTCCCCAATTGATCTGCTCCGCACAGTCATCCAGTGTCAGCGATCTCAACGTATTCCATTGCAGATAACGTGGCAGATCGCCATTGGGCTTGGTGAGACCCCAGCCGGAGATGATGACATCGACATCTCCCGGTGTATTCTGTGTGGCCAGTGCAATGGGGCGTATGCTATCCGAATAGATGAATGGCGTCTCGACGCGCAGCACTGCGAGATCGTTGAGGAAGTTTCCGTAATCCTCGTGCACGATTATCTCCACAATGTTGTGCAGCACGCCGCCAGAGAAGCGATCATTGCTGCCAACACGCACACTGAACTGGCTGGCCGGGGAGGCCACATAGTCACCTGTCGCCGTCTGGTAAGTCACGCAATGCGCTGCCGTCAGCACCCAATTGCGCGAGATGATGGAGCCGCCACAGCCGTGGGAACCGCGATTACGCAGCGACACCTGATGCGGAAACTGTGCCTTGCTGGCGTCGACACCGCCAACGACACGACCCAAGGGGGCCAGAGCTGCTCCGTGGCATGTAGCAGCCACAAGTAGAACCGCTAGGCACTTTGCTAGCAACATCTTTTGAACAGAGGAGGTCGAATACACACACGCACTGGAAGTGCGGAGGAAACGCGACTCTTTTATACTCCCTTCCAGCGCGCACGCAGGTTATCTATCCGAACTACTAAAGCTCTCGCTCGCTATCCCTTTATCCCCCTCTCTGTTTCTCTCTCTTTCTCTCTCTCCCTCTCTTTTTTTTGGCTGGTATTTTTAGCACGTATCTTATCCGTAGGCCGCAAGATTTACGACGAAGCTTCGATGATTATAAGAGCAGCGAAATCTGCGATTAACATAAGTTTATATAGTATATAAGGTGTATATAACAAATCTATAATCTAAAAATGTATACTATATCGGTTGTAATTACTTCCTCAATTTAAAGATAAGACCATCAATGAAGTGTATTAAATCATTAGGAATTATAAATGTGAATGAATTAGTGATTGATTTATTGTGGGATATGAATTATATGTGGATATACACTTCGACAGATGTAGAGATATCCATAACATTCGACTATCTTCTATTGTACTTCTTAT
Source organism: Zaprionus africanus (assembly GCA_018151435.1). Lineage (NCBI taxonomy): Eukaryota > Metazoa > Arthropoda > Insecta > Diptera > Drosophilidae > Zaprionus > Zaprionus africanus. The sequence goes on from JAECXB010000096.1 coordinate 2,343,583, forward strand.
ATATGTATTTTCATATCTTATTTTCATTAGATAAATCTGAGAAAATCGTGCTTGACAAGCTACCCATAAGATAGAGGGGTAATATATTTCAAAGCCAGAAGAAGGAGTGTCAGTCTATTTGTCTCTCTGTGTGGCCACTATATAGAAGAACTAAGATATATCACAGTGGCTTACACTTGACTATAGTTTTCGGGGTTGTTTTAGCTTACATCACAAAAGACTATTTAGTTACTCAATCTATGTATGTATTATGAACGATATGTATTTACTATATACGAGTATAATATATATGTTTATATGTACCGCTATCGACCTCACTCCCTACTTCTGGGCAACTTGGCTTTAGACAGAATGAAATTCGAGCCTAAAACAGCCTAGAGGAATCCTAAGAGAATACATGGGTTGGGGGGCGTGACAAGCTTAAAGGTTTTTCAATTTGCGTTGTGTGTGTGAGTTTTTTCGCTGCTCGCCGTTTGCATTTGAATGCGAAGCGATGCTGCTTTAATTTGCAACTGCAAACGGGAGCGTTTGTGCGAGAGTGTGTGTCGAGCCCCAAAGCGCTAAAGCGTACATGGTGTGTCGGTGCCAGTATCGATGCCCGGCATCGACATCGGTTTTGGGAGCGACAGTGCCTAGCGGCACCTGGCGGATTGCGCGTGCTGCGTTCGCTTGCCTCGCATTTATTTGCCATGCATTTATGCAATTTGCTGTGGTTGTCTGCAACGCGGAGAGGTATGGGTAGGGGGAAAGTGGAGGGTGGGGACAGCAAGTTGGATTGGGTGCTGGCAGTGGACGCTACGTCGTCTGGCCACGCCCACAGCATGCCAGACATTTATTGAATTTTTGACTTGAAGCATTTAACATTTAAACGCAAAAGTGTCGCACGCAGTCGGTAATAAGAGAGAGACAGAGTCAGAGGGAGAGGGTGGAGGAGAGAGAAAGACAGAGAGACGCATCCGCAACCGAATCCGAGTGTGAATGCGAATCCGTATGCGCCTAGCTAGGGGCAACATGCTGCCGGCACTCTTGGCTCTCCAGGCTGCTCCTGGATGCTCCCAGCTCTCCTGGACCCATTTGCCATTTTCGGCACATAAATTGCCAGTCGGCCCAGGGCCGTCAGTTTGTTCCCGCTGCTGCTCGTTGTTGTTATTGTTGTTGTTGCTGCTGCTGATGTTGTCTTCCATTTAGGCACATTTTGTGTGTGTGTGTATGTTTTTTGTTGTACGCACACACCCACATACACACAATCGCACCTACACCTACCCGATACAGAGATACAGATACAGTTATACAGTTATAATACTCTATATGCGTATGCCAGTGGGTGTGCCGGCGGAATGAGAGGGACGTGTGCATGGCCGATGTGTGTGAGTGTGTACGTGTACGTGTGCGTGTGCGTATGCACAACGGAAATGAATTGAAATTTTAAAACCGACAGCTGCGACCGCTTCCTGCGGCAAAAGTAGCATCCCACACACACGCACACTTCGAGTGCCAGTGCCGAGTGTGAGTGCCGAGTGTGAGTACACTCATGCGTATGTGAGTGCCGGTGCGTCGGTTCGTCAGTCTGTCCCTCTGCATGTTCCCAAAAAAGTTTGAGTAACGAAATAATAAATATGACAGGCACAAAGGCCCACACTGGTCCGTCCGTGCGTCCGACGTTGTCCTCAAGGCTTCTCGAGTGCCTCTCGAGGCGAAACGAAAGAGTTTTACCCAAAAGCCGCAACACACAGCATGCAGCACGAAGCACGCAGCGAAACATGAGCAGTCCTCAAAACCGAAGCCAAAGACAGATTTAATCGATGTGTTATTAAATTATTATTTATTGAAATTGAAATAGTTCTGTATGGATGAATAAAGTGCAATAACACGTGTGTCAATTTTAAAAATTTTATTTAATACGAGTTTTTACTATATTCTGAAGTTATCGTATGAACACTGTGAAGGAATATATAAAATAAAAATAAAAATAGATTTAGAAAACGTTTTAAAATGTGTGTATATTTCTGTCATATTCAGAACATTCAATTTAAAGCCAAGGAGTATGTTGAATAAATACAATTTCGAATTTCATGGCAAAAACGTTTTGCAGAACGCCTCAGCTAACTGTCGAACGGCCAGCGAGGAGGCTACGTGCGTGTTTTTATGTGTATTTACATATGCATTCAGAAAGAGAGTTAATATCATTGATACACTTGGACGCATTCTTATGCCAAACACTCACGCACACACACACACACACACATTCGTTTAATTTTATTTAATACAAACTCACATATTCACCCACATACATACGTTGAGTAAACAGAACAGAATATCGAGATGACATTCAATTTGCACCCTCCAAAAGTTGCCGTAACAATTTGCAGGCTGGAAAATTTAATATCATCTGACATAGAAACGGAAAGAAGCCGCTGGGCAATTATACAGAATGCATATAGTAAGCACACATACATACACACTTGTACATAAATATGCATGTCGGACAAGGCATCTCATTAAACCGGACATAATTCGCAATTAGAATAATTCAGGCGAGTGAACCGAAAGACCTCAGCAAATAAATATTTATGACATTCCAATTATTCAGCTGGTAACTGCGAAAATTGCGATTTTATTTTCTTTCCATTATAAATTCAAGTTCCATTAAGCATTTTATGCGTTTACATCGGTGCAGGTGACACATCAAATTAACAAAAAAAAGAAGAAAGAATATTAGCATTCATGATGCTGAAGTTTTTATACCCTTGCAGCCATTGTCAAAAGTATTCGCCAATTGTTACAAAGCTTATAATGGTATATGGTATTAATATATTGTTGTATTATAGTAGTTGAATTTTGATACAATTTTTTGCTCGTAGTATTTACACATAACAACTCTGATTTGGTAAATTTTATTGTATATCGTAAAGAATTTAAAAATCGGTTGATAGGTTGTGTGTTGCCGTTCCGACCTTTTTATATCATGTGGCATACGCAGATAGTTTTTAAACTGTGAAACTAGTTAGTTTGCATTGCAACAGAGCGACGGGTGGATAGACGGACAGATAAGCGGACTGTTCTGTTGATGCTGAGTCAGAACATATATACTTCGGTCGAAGATATCTCCCAAGGTGCGGTACAAACTTCTAGCCAAAATAAATACACCCTTTGCAAGGGTAAGACTAGCAGTGATGTGGAAATTAAAATCAGTTTAAATTGCAAAGGGGTTGCACAAACTGCAAATTGTTAAATGGAAAGCCATGTAAGAACATTTTTTTTTTCATTTATTCGAAATATTATCGAGAGTATTTAGTGGATCAATATTAAAATACTGACAATATGAGAAACTTAACCTACTTTTTTTCTGTGTTCAGGCTTTGAAGCAATATATAATCTGAAGTAATCATTTAAAACTACCTTAACGCATTTTGAACAGGAAAAGATATATTTGAAGACGGCAGAGAGCAACCTTAGTAAAATCTTAAGGTTTTTTCTTTCTGCTTCGCTGCCTTAAACAAATCAAATACATACCAGTTTTCTTAAGGTATTTCTGTCTTTCATTTAAAAATTCCTGGTACAGAATTTTTATTAAATGAACTCAGCGTAGAGCGAATGCGTAAGACCTGCGAATGCCTTAATAAACACTTTGTGCTGTGCCTGGAATGCACTTGTTGTTGTTCTTCATCTCTTTCTTGCCGTTGATGTTCTTGCTGTTGTTGCAGTTAGGACAATGGGCTGGATTTGGAGTGCAGCACAGCCACGTAGCGCTGTCTATAAAGGTTACCTTCTTAATTTGTTATGGCTTCCATATTTGGGGCACACGTAAATGGGCGCGGCTTGCTGGCCCATCTCGACCTGGTGGGCGATGGGGTAAGGGGTTGGGTCCGAGACTATGGCCGGGGCCGGGGATCAGGACCGGGACCGGGACCCGGGCAGCTCCTGTTCCCGTTGTTGTTATGTGTTGTTCACTGTGTGCCGTGTCGTCCTGGATGAACGTCCAGCTGCCGTTCGCATCGTTGTTCCCCCCCCTCTCCTTCCTCCCTGCCACCCTTTGCAGCGTGCATCCCCTTTGCTCCAGCATCTTTCCAGGAAGCGCCCCAAGCGTTGGCGCTGTATGCGGCTTGTCACTTTGCGTTATCCACGTTTTGTTTCAGCGCTTCTCTTCTGCTGCTTCTTTTGCTTATTGTTGTTGCTGTTGTTGCTGCTGCTGTTGTTGTTGGCATATTTGCATTGCGGTGTTGCTGGCGCTGCCGCTGCACTGCGAAGCTGCTGCTGCGGGGCTGCTGCCATTGCTATTTGTGTGTAGAGCAAAAACAACAACAAAGAGAAACAACTTTGCATTGTTTACTTTTTGTTTGGTTTTCAGCTAAAACTTTGTTGTTGCTGCCACTGCCGCTGCCAGTGCCGCCTCTGCTGCTGCTGCTACTGCTGCCTTTTTTGCCACTCTGTCAGTTTTTGCCGCTTCCATTTTGGCAGGCTCGAAACGAAAGTAAACTAAAGCAAAAACCAAACAACTTAACAGCCAACGCAACAGCGACGCTTGCTGCGGTCAGATAAGCAATACGAACACACACACACACACAAAGAGAGAAGGGAGACAGAAAGACCGAGAGGGATGGGCATGTTGGGGCTATGGTCCAGATGCAGCTGCAGATAGAGAAAGAGAAGTAGAGAAGCTGAAGATGGCAATGGATTAGCACAAGAGATAGCGATGGGAAGAAAATGAGAGAGAGAGGGAGAGCGAAGGAGTGCAAGAGAGAGAGAGAGATAGATAGAGAGAGAGAGATAGATAGATAGAGAGAGAGAGAGAGAGAGAGAGAGAGACGATGCGAAGCTGGAACTGAAAAGTCCATTTAAAAATCTTTATTATTACGATTATGTATAGGCCAGAGTTGGAAACAATATGCATAGCTTCAATGCAAACAAGCTCATGATATTCGCACCTCGAATACCTTGTTTAATTGTCCACGTGGCAAGAGCTGGTTCCAGACAGATATATTTCTTTTCTCAATGATAACACTTTAAGCAGTAGTTCAAATTTGAATTGATTGAATTCCCACAAGAGCTCGAAAGAAATTTAAGGAAAAACCGAGAAAGAAGAAATCTGTAAGCAGCATTTCGTTTATACATATTTTATACTTACTTTGTATATAAAGTACACCTATCCTCGCTGGCCGCCTGCCTGTGGGGCAGTGTAATCGCAATACTCGCTCGAGCCGCTCAAGTGGATCGTCGCGCGTTGGGTAAGGGAAATAGAAATGTCGAGAGCGGCGTGTTGATTATGCGGCAACGTGTTGACAACGTTGTCGCCTGGAACTGAAGCTGGGGCGGAAGCTGAACACCTTGCCAGGTGTTTTGCAACAAACATTTGCCTTGCACCTTGTTGTTGTTGTTGTTATTCGCGTTGGCGTTGGCGTTGCGACTGTGTCTGATGCTGGAGCTGGAGATGTTGCCCACGCTGAGCAAACAAAAACATAATTGGTTTGCTTGTCATTTTGGCATAATAAGCTGACAATACTTACCAAAAACAACAACGTGGGTAACAATAACAGAGGCCAGAAGGAGCAGGCCAAAGAGAAAAAAAGAGAGACAGAGAAAGAGAGAGACAAGTGTAAAAATCTAGCTCAAATACTGACTCTGCTAGAGGTGATTGACAGTTCGTGAGTGGATGCCGTGAGTCAGAAGGGAATCAAGAGATCTGAATTAAACGGACTTAATATATTATCTGTTTTTATAATGAAAGTTCTGAAGTAACTTGTCGTGTAACGTGCGTGATTAATACTATACAAAAACAGTGCCTCAAAGTAAATACTAATTTGAATTAACTATCGCACTGTAAACTGATCTCAGCTGAGGTATTCCATACCGTAAACCTTCTTTTATACCACTTGCAGTCCTGTAGCTACAGAAAATGTATCTTAAACTGCACACGAACTATCATTGGCAATTAAAACAATCTTAAATTGACTGGGCATGCTTCAAAATGTACTTTCGTGAGTCGTGCGTGAGCTGGGCTTTCGCCCTTGCATTTCTGTGCACAACTGTACCTCGGCATTTCAACCTAGTTACAATGTATCTGATACAAAGTTAAGTACAAATCGCCCAACGAGGAGGCCAACGGGCAACAAAAAGCGCGCGCGTTGTTCTTATGTGCCGCACTCGTGTGCCCGGCAAAGACGACTGGCCAGATGCCCTGCAAATGGTCAGTGGGCTGGACACACAGCACTAACTGGGGAGGAGGGGGAGGTTTAGTTGGAAGAGAGTTTGCACTTCGATTGCGGTGGCTGCTGCTGCTGTTGGTGCTGCTAGTGCTGCTGGTGAGGAGGGGAGGTCTGGGGACCGTAGTAAAAGTGCTTACGAATTGGTTATTATTTTTTGGGTGAGTGCTAGAGGGCGGGGCAGGGGAATGTGCTGGAGAGGGGCGGGTGGCAGTTAGTGGAAAGCCAGCGCCTTGTTTGTTTGTTCATTCGTTCGTTCATTCGTTGGTTTCGTTGCTTTTGGCTGTTGCCTGTCGACCTGTAGCCAAAATGGTTAAAAAAGAAAATTGAGCGCAAAATGCTTAACAAATATTTTATGACTTCGGAGTTCAAACGCTTAAAATGTGAACCATTGTTGTTGCTGTTGTTGTTATTGTTGTTGTTGTAATTGTTGTTGCTGGCAAATTACCCACAAAGCCAACACAGCAGCCAACTATTTTGTAAGCAACAGCAGCAACAACAACAACAGGAACAACTAGCTTGCTAGAGCGCCTCGTGTTGGTCTTTGGTCCTGGCCATGTCTACTAAGGGGCCACCGCCTCGCCCCCCTTCAGTTCCTCCTTCCTCTTTAGCTTTTAGACCTCCCTTAGCTGTAGCTATATCCTGTGCACTGCATCGCAGCCGCCAAAAAATTGTTTGAAATTCCTAACAAAGCATTTTAACAATTTGCTGACATTATAACGGCGACAAGTTGAGCGGAGTCAATAAACTGTTAACTGAAAAAACAAAATGCGCCAAAGTGAAAAGCGGCGGCGGCAAAAAAAAAGTGCTGATAGTAATAGACTGGAAAGACGTGCATCAATGGCCCCACAAATAGCACCCCATAATAACGCGCCCCTCTCTTCGTGTCGGTCTTCCTCCATCCACTTCGCTACGGTCAACCTTTGCCAGGGGAACCCTCCTTCTCTGCTGCTGCTGTAACGCCTTGTCATGGGATTGACGCAAAAAGTTTGCACAAAATTCTTTTAGCGATGACGATCAACGACGACGACGACGACGACGACGTCGGCATCTTATAGCGTAAATAGCATGGAACTTCATTAAAGCGATAACAATCGGAGCAATGGTAGCGGCGCCTCCCGTGCCCCATTCCTTGCCCCTCGTCGTGTCTCCTGCGCCCTGTCGATAGTATTGCCCCATAAATAGCTCGCATTTTCTACACCTTTCTGAGCAGAGACAGAGAGCGAGAGAGAGGGAGGAAGATGGGGAGCGAGGGAGAGAAAGAGGAATGCAGTTCATAGTTTAGATTTTAAAAATTTTGATGTGGAGCTAAGAATCTATGCAAATTTCACATATTCTGCATTTTGATAGTATGGGAAAGATATCGATAAAAACTAATTAGGTTAAACAACTAAGCTAGTGTAAATGGTTTAGCGGATGTGCAATGATAGTTCCTTTATGCTATCACTATGCGCAAAGAATCGACAACCTAAGCTGATAAGTATAGTTACGATGGTAGTAAATGCAATTGGCTGAACGACCTATTTGTGTAAAAGGGTTTTTTTTAGCTAACTCGAGGTGATTAATTCGTTTAGAATTCGCATCGAAGGTTGTCATATAAGCGAAATATATGTATTTATTATAAGGATCAGATAAACAATTTTACCATAATCATAATCAATCATAACCTAATCTCGCGTTGTTGCCTTTTCAAGACTACTTCTAAGAAGTTATAGTGTCTCATTTTATCCCAAGTCTAGTAACTGTATATACCATCAATTCGCGTAATGTATCGACAACCTTTGCTGATTAACTGCTGCACTGATTGGAGGCACTCACATAATCAACATCATCATCGTTTCGTAATCATCTTTAGCAACGCGTTGAACTTCATTATCATCATTGTTGGATTGTCAGCGGCAGAGTGAGCTGTCGACACGCCGCAAAGTATGCAACGAAAAGTTATTAAAACTGTTGCCGCTTGTTGATGACGACGACGACGACGACGACGATGAGCCCTGAGAGCGTTAGGGCGTGGCTCACTTCACTATGCAACAGTTTTTAGTTTTATTTCTGCCTCTGCCACTGCTACTGCCACTACCCCCGCTGCCGTTATTGTTGTTATTATTGTAATTTTAGATTACATTAGTTGCGATGTTGTTGCCGAACGTGCGGGAGTAGCGAGCAATCTGCTTTTTCTACTTATTTTGTGTAATAAAATTTTAGAGTTATACAAACTCACACGCACATTCACAGACACACATACAGACACACCCACTTTAATGCATATGTGCGGCTTGTGGCATGAAACGTGTAGCAGGGTGGCAACTGCATAAGCTGATGCTGAAATTATTTTCCTTTGCTAAAGGTCGATTTACAAACATGACAACTGCAGCATCGGGCAATCATCTTATTTATTTATATCTCAATAATTTTCAATAATAATAAAAAGGGATATTTAACACAAGTCACACAGAGGCTGCATAGCCCAATCACAACAAAGGAATGTGTGAAGTAAGAACAAGACAAGGAAGAGGCAACTCAAGATGAGGATGGGTGGGGATGAGGAAGATGACTATGCCAGTGCCATAAAGCTGCTTTCCACACAGAAATATTTATGTGCTGACATATTACATATGTATGTGTTATACATAAATGTGTAAACAATCATACAATAAATGCATGTTCTGCTGTGTGCCGCATATATATTAAAATAAAGGCGAATCGTTCAAATGACAATTCGAATTGTAAATGGCATATAATTTTAAAGGCAAGACACTGAACTAAATCATGATTCATGCTGTAAAGTGTATATATGTTATAAGCCCAATTTCAATGTGCGCAGGTTCACAAGGTTTAATCGTATTAAGATTGCGGTATTCGATAGTTTCATCACCTTTATTCAATTCGAAATTAATCGGATTAGATTATTGTTGGTTGAGCACACGACAAGAAGGACTCACAATTACGACGAAGGACACACACTGTGGCAAGTGGCATCTCACAATGGCGCCCAAAGATAAGCAAATGCAGCCACTTGTTTTACGGCAAGTTTCGCCCTTTTGTTGCCGTCACCCTCTGCCGCTGCTGGTAAGGCTGCCTCGGTCTCGGCCCTTCTGTCCTTCTGCCACTACTACTGCTGCTGCTGCTACTGCCCCAAAGAAACAAATGTGATAAATCACAGAGGACGCCGTGCCGGAGGCAGCCAACCAAGTGGACTGCATCAATCAGGGCGCGGCGCTTTTAATTGATATTGTTTGGGCATGGCTTTAATTGAACAGTGGCTGGCCATAAACCAGCAAAATTATCGCTTGTGGTGTTGCCAGCCATAATCTCCCCAATTTCGCCAATTTCTGTCAAATTTGGCAACTGTGAAATGTTTGGAACGAAACATTGTTGATTAAACTGAGATGCAGCTGTGTAGCTTCTGCTTGGAGACATGTTTGCAGTTCAATAAATAGCGATTAATACTCGTAATCTACTACACCACCACCATTCGTCGATTATTGTTTGTTACATATTTCTCAATAATCTACGAAAAAACTGTACGCTAGCCGATCTCTTAAGTCATTACTATCTGCTAAGTAGACCTATTCTCGTTTATCGTATGTTGATAATATTTGAAACGATTATACAATAGTTACATTGAGCAGTTTGTCTCAGAATATGTTTGCTGGAATATTCTTTTCATTTCATACAATTTATTTGTATTTATTATAAATGAACAAGCACGCGTGCGAGTGTGCGAGTGTGTGTCTTTCTGTGTATGTTTGAACGTGTGTTTATGTTCGCGTGTATATAAACATGTGCCACGCCATTAATTGGATCATCTAGCAGCGAACACAATGAAAATAATTATAATAATAACAACAGCAGTAACGGACGCGGCAGCGGCAGCAGCCGACGCAGCACAATAACAACAACCCATATAACAATAACAACAAGCCAATATAACAAGGCGAACATAAACAAAAACAACAACAACAGAGTGAACATTTTCATAATTATTTTTGTATGCACTTAATTTTTGCCAGTGCACGCGAGCAGCATTAACAAAATGGCGGAAAGAGGAGAAAACTTGTCGCTGCAACACAAATTAATTAGAATGAAGTGCAGAGTGCATACGGGGCGAGTCAATTGATCAATTGTTCGATCAATCAACCTATCAATAGATCAATCTATCAATCCATCAATCTATCAGTCTATCAATCTGGCCGTCACTGAGCCGTCATGTTGCTAAGAAGCTGCTTTGCTGCTGCTGCCTGTCAGCGACATTGCTTTTATGAGGTTGCCACCACTTTGGTCTGCCCTTCGACTCGGTTTTCTTCCACTACCCTTCCCGCTCTCCTTTCCTTCTGCTCAACCAATCAACTGCATATATCATGCACTCATACCGAAACACTCAAAATGCATTTGCCGGACAGACAGTGAGACAGAAGGCATAGCTGGAGTGGGAGAGGGAGATGGATTCGCAGTTGGAGAGGGGCACAGGGACACTGAGACAGACAGACAGACAGCATTCAGCGTTCTGGGCAGGATGAAGAGAAAGGGGAAGTGAGGGGTTTAGCGACTGTGTGTTCATTTCACGCTGCGCTCGGCAATGTTGGTCAAATGTGTGTTTGACATTTTCGTTATGTTTTTGGCTGGGATACGTGCACCATTTAATGCTTCAGCTTCTCTTCCCGTTGTTTTTGTTGCAGTTGCAGTTGTTACTAATGCTGTTGTTGTTGCTGTTGCTGCTACTCCTGCTGCTGTTGCCGTGTCGGTGTCTGCGGTGGCAGAACTGAGTATAAACTGCTTTTGCATTTGTATTTTGCATGAAATTTCTCAAAATTCTGTGCATTTGTTGAGGTTGTTGTTATAATTTAGTTGAAAATAGTTGTTGCACTCACATGGGCAAACACACTCACACTTTCAAAGGCAGATAGACAGCACCAGCTAAGCGCACACGCACTGCAATCCACACCGGCATTTGGAATTTTAACCCATTAGTGTTGTTTGTGCTATAATTAAGCACGGCAAACTGGTTAGCTACATTTCGCAAACTTCTTAATTATATGAATTTGGTTTCATATTCAAATGAATCAAATACTTTGTGCACTTTAAAAACATTTTGTTTTCCGTACGTTCAACGAGTTCTTTATTTTGGTTTTCAATTTGCAAAAGGAAAGCTGGATAATTGTTGAGGTTGAAATGCAAGAAAGCTAAATTTAAATAATAAACTAAAACTTGCCAAAGCATTTTTACAGATAAAGCTAATTTTAGGAATGTGTAAAGTTATAAGCTGATCAAAATACAATATCATCATAATGCAATATTGTCAAAGCTTGAAATACCTTTTCGTGTTGCAAAACCAACTATAAAGCCGACTTTATTGGGTTAATTTATATAAATTTTCAATTAAATTTCACCAGAAAGAGCCAACTCATTCGGCTACGCGCTTTGCGCGTCGTTTCAGTTTTTTAGAGGAAAACACGTCTCTAATCCCTCGTTCAGCCAGGCTGCGCTCCTGCTCTGGTCGCGCTTGTCGTGGTACCCCTGCAGGCGCTGCTTGGGCCGGCGTTGGTGCTGGTTCCGGTTCTAGGGCTGATGCTGGTGTTGTTACCCGTGCCCCGGGGTAATAACCATTCCGGGCCAAGTGCAGGAAAATAGTCGTATGTCGCCTGTTTCGCAGTTAGCCGAAAATTGCACTGCAAATGCTTTGCCAACTGCAATTTCGGCAACGCGAATTGGATTTGCGGCTTATAAGCACGTTTATAAATTACTGATTCGTCTATGCCATATGGACCCCGACTCCCAGAATACGTAACACATATACAAAAGGGACACTCACACACACACAGACAGTCGTACAAAGGTCGAGCAAGCCGTGTGCGAGGAGCTTTGTCGACAAATGAATAAATTAAATTTGCGAGCATTCAAAATGTTCGCTTTCCCATTTGCCCGTTTACGCACTTACCCGTTTACCCGTTTGTCCGTTTGGCCGTCTGCTTTAATTAACTTTTTATACCGGCTGTCAAATGAGATTTTGTAGATGGTTAACTTGCAAAATTGAATTCGCTTTCCTAATTTAGCATTAATACGCATTAAAGCGTACTTTCCTCCTTCCCAATCGACCCAATCGACCAATCGACCCAACGAACAACTGACCAAATGATTAAACCAAAGATTTTTACCACCATTCGCATTGATCCGCAAGAGGGATTTTGTCGGCTTTGTGCTTGTTATTGGCCAAATTGCGAGCTGTTTGACCTCCTGCAAATTAGTTGAGTCAATTTCGCTTGAATTAATTAAGCCAATAAATAATGTGGCAAGTGGCCAAGAAATGATTGCGGAGAGGCAAAGAGAGGAAGCAGAAGTAGCAAAAGATAATTGAGAAATTTCAAATATAGCAAGGTCTTGTTTTTGACAAGAGAGAAATGTGTATTCCCTAATCAAATCAAAGATATTTGCTGAAAATTCCATTGCAATTTCAAAACGAATTTTGCTCATATTCCATTGACATGTGACAAGCAAATTATGTTAAAATATTTTGCCCCATTTGCATTCATATTTGACTGCCGGCAAAAAATCCCTAACAAGCTGCATTCAGATTGAAAACAAACACTGCTAATTAGTCCCGGCCATATCGTATGCCATATGTGTGGCTGTCGTCGTATCTCACGCTGCCCCCCGCCTATTGCATTTTACTCTATTCGCTATGAATATTGCAATTTTCACAATTATTTATAGCGCTCATTTAGGCACTGCAGCAGCAGCAGCAGTCCGAGAGTACTACGTGACCAGCTGCGGGCAACATTATCGAAATCGGGTTTCTGCCTGCTTGACGGATTCCCCTGCCCCAAAAATCAGGGGAACTGCAATCAGCATGTGCCAATGTACAATGTTTTATTAATTAAATGTTGCCTTAATGCAATTTTAACAGAGAGAATCGTGAAAGAATATTAAATTCGTAATGGAAATTAAATTAAATCGCATCACAGCAGCAACAGCAGCTGTAGCAGCAGCAGTAGCAGCAACAACAAGAAGATTAAATAATATAGAGTACCAATCGCGCTGAATTTCCGTTTGAAATTTTGTTCTATTTCATGTGGCAAGATATGAGATGGAAGTACAGATAAAGGAGAGTATGCGGGCCCCGATTAATAAATATGTATGCAGCATAAAATTTAATTTAAATGCTTTCTATGCCAAATAGGCATCGCTTCGCATCGCATCGCGTATTTCCGGGCCATTCCCTCCAGAATCTCTTTTGCAGCTCGCTTTTATGGCCCAGACGCGGTGACTGTGCCCAATTGGCCACAAATCGTGCGAAAATTGCCAGCACATAAACACATCAGCCGCACATTCACATGCCTCTAGCACCTGTTCCTCCCCGTCGCCCCTGTTTACCTAAATGTACCCTATGTACAATGCATGTATCTATACCATATACGATATAAAGGTGTATGTGCTTAGACACCTTTTAACTTTGCCGAATTTCCATGCGGAAAATGTCAATTAATTTAAGCTTTTATTGCTTATTTGCAACATTAATTCACATGTCTCGCCATAATTCACAACTGTCTTCAAATGATTTACTTCATTTCTGCTCAAGGTTTTGGAGATAGGCAGTATTTGACCTACCCCAAGTAGTTAAAGGCTGAATATCAAATCCAAGAAAGAAGTCGAAGTAAAGTAGGATATGATAACATTCTGTAGTATAAGGAAATTATCGACAGCTTTTATCAAATAGTATAGCAAGTATAATGAAAAAGCCAAGTAGACAAAGGCTAACTTGCAAATCAAAGATTGTAATAAAAGTACATTAAAACCTATAAACAACATAAAAGTTGACTAAATTATGGGAGATAGTAATTTAAAACTATCGACAGCTTTTATTAATAAGTATAGGTAATATCATAAACTAACCAAGTAGACAAAGGCTGAATATAAAATCTTGGTATTTTTGTAGCTAAATGTTTGTCTGAAACTCAAGTAAGCTATCAAGGTTATATTTCGCATTGAAGTTGCTTAGCTTGCTTCTTATTCTTAAACTGTTCCACATACCCGAAATAGATATAATTACGTATTCCCCATGTTCGTTAACTAGGCCAATGAAAACGTCAGGCGTGAAAGTTTCTGCCTTAATTAAGTCACAAAGTGGCAGCTGCAACTACTGCGACAACGCTTGCAATCTGCACGTTCAGCCTCCGAGTATGGCCATATATAGTGCATTTCGAGTAGTTCTGTAACGGTACGTACAACCAGCACTCTATTGCTGCTTGAGAAACTGTAAACGTTTCCAACCGTTTCAATTTTTGGACAGTCGCTTTGTTGTTATTGTTGCTGCCACTTGGCATTGTCAGGGCTGAGTACTTTGTAATGGGAATTAAGTGGTAGCTGGCAAAAAAAACATTTAGGCCACAAACAGGCGGACAGACGGACAGACAGACAGAGAGGAGGAAAGACATTCGCTAAAGGGGCACTTCAATTAGCACTTCATATGTCTAGGCTCACACACTCAAAATTGGAATTGGTAATTGCAAATTGATTTTGCCATATGCATCAGTTGATACATTTATAATTATGCGTCTCACTTGTCGGCCTCCTCAAGTGCCCCTGACGACACGAGGCACGCAACCCCCTTCGCTTATTTGCCCTCGGCGTGGTGGAGTGGGTGTTGCCTGAGAGTTCAATGGCATTAAGTGATTTTGTTTTATCTCCACTCGCTGGGGCAAGTTTGGGAATGGGGGTTTGAGACAAAACAGCAGTCGCACAGCTAAGCAACGAAAATCTTCTTCCCCTTCGCCCCTTGCCGAAAAGCGGGTGGAATGGGGTAAAGTCGAGTGCTAGCAGCGAGCAGAGAAGACGACGCCAACGTCGACGCACATAAAAACCACTATAAACTTTATTAATTTTAATTAAAAACACTACACTCATTCTGAGAGTTAAATTCCAGTGCACATCTTTCTACTCACTCGCACACTCCGTCCCTCTCACAATTTCTTGCTCTGCGTCCCATCCTTTTTCTTCCCCCTTTCTGTGACCATTGGGCAATGTTTTTGTTGGCGGCTCCTTGCTGCGTGTTGTAAGCCGCAGAACGCGTCCTGGCCAGCAGGCGGTGGGTAGTTAAAAACAGGAAAGACATCAAAAAAGGTGTTCAATGCAAGTCGAACTGAAAATACCCTCCATTGAGCTCTAAATTTAAATCTATTTAAATCAAATGAAATACAAATAATTTTAAATTACTAACTTAAAAAATATTTTTCATATAAAATAATAAGTTAATCATAACTTTCGTTTACTAATTTCTTTTCACTAATTTTGTGTACTTATATATAATTTTAATGCAATTTTAAAAAGTTTTTTAGAGCCGACTGCCAGTAGTTTACTCAATTGAATTCATTGAAGAATAAAATAATAAAAGGAAAAAGGAATAAGGTAAATTATCTTAAGTTTCTTTGAAATTCTTTAGTTGATTGCCTAATTAATTGAAAATGTTATTTATAAGTTAAGAGATTATAAATAAGTTGGTTTTATACTTGCATTAAATTTTTGCTTGGATATAAAATAAGTAATGCTATATCAATTTATTTAAATTGATTTAATGAATTATTGTTAGTTCAGTGCATTAATAATAGACACTTGAAGATCATTTATTATTTTCCGTAATTTTCTTCGATTTCCCAAAATTTAAGGTATCTCGCTGCCAAGACAGGCCGCATACTTCAGGCTGTATGCCACAGTGCCGTAAGCGTGTCATAATGAAGAAGCTGCAACTGAAAAATCTGGGCAAAGTTTTGCCCAAAAGGCGTAAGACGTTTGGGCAATGCCAGATGCCAGCCAGGGAAAGTATGGGGAAGAGCAGGAGAGGTTGTGGGAGTCGGTGAAAAGGAACAGCAGCGGCAGCAGCAGGCCTTGCGGGTTGATGGGTCAGCCCGAGGTTAAGGGCGCTGGGAGGTCGATGCCGGAGGAGTTGCTTATTTATTGTTTTGGCGGTGCGCGGCAGTTGGCCGCTTTGCCGCTTAATGCCATAAAAAACAAAGGTGCCACGGCGATAAACAATAAAGAGAACGCGAATGGGATGGACAGCAGAAGGGATGGAGACTTGAAGGTGGGGGCTGCGAGGAGTAAGAGGTGTGCGGGGCTCCCAAACGTTTTATGCAAATTTATGACTTAAAAAACATTTTTTTATTGTAAATTTAAAATAGCCAACGTAATATAAAGAAAATATACAAGAAACAAGATACCGCATAAGAAAAATACAGAGAAAAAAACGAATTCTCAAATTGCACTCACATTTACACACTTGATCACACTCACACATGCATATTTACAGTTACCCCTTAAGCTACTCGGAGACAGTTCTCGCCCGCTGCCGCATCGATGTGTGCGACCCCCGGCTGGAGCTTCTGGCCAGACTGTCGAGCGGACCCATTAGGCTGAGAAGCACGGGAAGCAGGATTAGGCCGTGCACCGCTCCGATGAGCACAATGCCCAGGTACATGCGGAAATAGAAGACCTGAAAGACCTGCGACTTGGAGAAGGCCAGCACAACGATGCCGGCAAACTTGGTTAGCGTAATCCCGGAGAGGACACTGCTGCCCGTCACGATGAGAGAGTGGAGTGCCCGCTGCTGGGCACTGCCCTGTGCCTGCTTAAAGGAGCGCACTATATGTGCCACAAACTCGACACCGATGCCCACACAGACAACCAGATTGACCAGAGAGATTGCATTCAGTGTTATGTCCCAGGCCCACATCATGCCGCCCATGTTGATAAGAATGCAGACGACCATGAAGAGCACTATTAAGGCTGATGTTATGTCTAGTCCAGTTAACAGGAGGGTGACAACGAATATGGCAGCCAGCGAGTAGCCCAGCGAGATAAGTGCATCGTCCCAGATGGTCAGGTACTGTTCGTAGAAGATGAAGAAGACACAGTAGGGGAACACCTCGGATTCGATGCCATTCTCCGCCAGCATCGCATTGATCTCGCCCTGCACACGACGCGCCTCTCGCAACGCCGCTACAAACTTGTCCGATGTCGTCGATGTTGTCGAGTATTGCATGAAGTGCGTATCCAGGATAGTAGCCAGTCCGTTGTCGTCCAGAGTGTATATTACGGCCTGCAGGGGGAAAGGAATTATTATCTCTCTCTGTCTCTCTTTCTTTCCCTCCCCATCTCTTTACTTACATCCGCATAGGAAGCCCGACCCGCCTTTGCGCACTCGGCATCGGGCAAATCGGAGAGGAAGAATGGCACATATTTATCAAAAGTCTCGGAGCTGGGTCTCAATCCGTCCTCAGTGAAGCTGCGCTCGCAAGGCAGACAGTCGTCACTCTTGGAGTCTGCAAATAACCCAAAGAATCCGTTAAAGAAACCTGCTCTCTTCCGAAGTGAAGGGCACTTACTGCTGGGGCAAAATGCTCCTGTGCTGGCATTGTACTTGCAGCAGTCGCTGATGCCGAGCCAATCGATGTAGTCGTCTATCCAAGAGGATGCCGGTCGGGCCAGGGAGGTGATCTCTGGGTAACGGGACTGCGTGTAGAGCTGCACCGAAAGCGAATCGTTGTTGCACTCGACGCCACCGCAAATAAAGTTCTGATGCTCGGGTTGACTGTAGTTCAGTCCAGGCTTGAGCACCCAGTATACGGGTGCACCCATGGCCAACAGCTCGTCCATGTAGCGGAAGTACTTGACCACATGCGAGTCTGCCGGCATGGACATTTCCTGGTCGAGGCCCGGCTCAATGGAAGGCATGACCATTAGGGATAAGCATGTGACTATTGTGAAGATCAGCAGCACAACAATCTTAACAGGTCTAAAAGGGAGAGCACAATGCAATCATTATGAAAGCTGCAGACTGTAGAGAGAACTTACTTCTTGAGCAGGAACGGAGCATAGAAGTTCTTGAACAGTTGTTCCAGCACGCCAGCCTCGTGTGATTTCTCAGACTTCACCTTGGAGCGCACACAGCACAGCATATCGAGGCGTCCGTCCTGGTAGCGCCGCTCATCGATGGCCATTAGGGCTACAAATGCGGTGATTTGCAGGAGAAAGTCAAAGAGGATGGCGGCGGCAGCGTACATAGCGAACGTTTTCACAGCTGGCATCACTGATATGCAACCGATGGCAAAGCAGGCGAACTCACTGCACGCTGTCTGCAATATGGACGGACCAATCTGGCCAATGGCCTCACCAATTGCCTCGTGCGTCGTCTTGTAGCGGCTGTGATCAAGTCGCTGATACGTGTGCACCATAATGAAGATGTTGTCAACGCCCACGGCTAGCACTAGGAACGGAATGACCTCGATGGCCAGCATTGTCGTCGTGATGCCAACATATCCCCAGAATCCCAGACTGCAGATGACGGAGGCCATCACAATCACAATGCCGCTGACGGCCAGCATAATGCGAGAGTCGCGCAGGAAACCCAGACAGCTTCTGATGCGGCCCAAGGCGATGGCCACGTACAGGAACATCACTACATAGCTGATGACCACAGTGCCCACCTCGCCCTCTGACAGCTCCACAATGGCATCCTGAATGCTGCGCTCTGCCGAGTAGGCAATGTCTAGTTTGTCGTTGGTGTAGTTCTTCATAAAGTCCATGAAGAGTTTCTCCCATACGAAGTTCGGCTCCAGCAGGGCCTCATCGTTCTGGTTCTTGCCTAGAAACGTGATTACCAGTCCAGTGGCTAGCATGTAGTCAGGATCGTCGCCAACAGCCACTTCGGGCATACCGCCGACAGCAATGCCGGGCTCAATGGGACCACCGTAGGTGCTGAAACAGTCCTCCATCATGGGTACGCTGAAGAGCAGTTGAAGAAGAGAAAGAGAGAAGTTAGTCAAGGTCTATATATTTTGTTAAGTAAAGTCTAGGGGTAGGGTATTCCATAGTTGAAATGTTTCTGAGCAATATTTATTGCTGTAATTTCTACAGGATCGTTTGGGGATCTTAAGGAAAAGGTTATTCAAGCACATGGCTATAACCTACCGCAAGCAATCCTCCAATTGATTAAGATAGTTAACAGTAAAGTTGTTGCTGTCTACGTAAGAGTTCGTGAACTTGGACATGTCGTTTTGGAAATAACCATAGATGGACTGTATAACGCAGTCGTCCACAGTGGGCGTGACGCCGGGATATAACATAGGAGCGTAACAGATCTTATCCAATCCGGCATTGTCAGCCATTCCCAACTGCATGATCTGTTCCTGCAACTCGAACACCTCTTGAAGAAAGCCTTGCTCAAAGGCAGGACCAAAGACGAGCTCGCCATCGGCTGTTTCATGCGTAAACTGATGGAAAAAAGCAAGCAAGGCGTGAGTTGAAAACAAACCGAATTAGCAAAATGCTAACTTACTGTGCTCTTGTTGACAGGTTTGATAAACAGCTGATTGGTGCGATAGAAGGGTCCGAAGTGTTCGTCGAAGTAAGTTTTCTCGATGCGCGTGTCGCTCACCTCGCTGGCCCATAACTCGACGGGATCCGTGGTGACCTTCAGGTAGATCATGCCGTAGGCTAGTCCACCAATCGCCCAGGAGCACAGAGCGAGTATGAGCACAGGGTGCTTAGCACAGAACGTACCCCAGGCGCGACAGCCGAGGTAGAGGAAATTGCCATAAAGTGTCGGCATGCGTATACTTGGTCCTTGTCGGCGTCCCGTGGCTCCCCAGCATATCAGCACGGCGAGAACGATGCCCAGCACCAGAGCCACAATAAAGGTGACGCCATACAGACCGGCTATTTGCCAGGGAGGCTGGTAACCGGTCGGCGCATCAGTCTGCGGGCATGATTCTTCGCAGTCGATGCAGGCACAGGCGAAGTTGCCTTCGTAGCTCTCGCCACAGCTCAGGGGGGACAGCTTCAGATAGACCTCATCGCTGCCCTCCTCGGCATCATCCGACCATAGATAGTTGATCACAAAGGGCACATAATCACTGTTTTCCGCGTCGCCCATAAAGTGATACCATCTGCGGTAGTTGCAAGTCTTTCCATTGTATGCGCCGCAGCCCAGATCCATGGCTGGTCGCCCTGTCTGCGGGTGTTGAATTGAGGAGCAACTATTATAGATTTTCGAAACGGTCTCATCTTCGATGCGATAATCGATGTGCTCCACATAGTCCACACCCGAGGGATTCGGCTCCAGGTAAGCTGTCAGGAAGGATGAATGATTCTTGGCACAGGTCATGGCGCAGACCGTTTGAGCCATGTTCATGGTGCAGGTGGGACAACGGGAGTAGACTCCATCGGCCTGCGTCAGTCCGCTGTCCATGGTGATAATCTGATTGGAATCACAGCACAGCTCGAGCTCAGCTGTGCCGTCCTCGCCCTTGTACTCCTTGTACAATGAAGGGCAGCGCTTGGCGAAGATCGCCTCTGCCTCGGCGTTGTTCAACGGTAGCGGGGGTCCGGAGTAGGCTAAATTCTGGGCATGCTGCCCGATATAATGACTCTCGCCATACCAAATACATTCGTACTCTTCGTCGGCTCCCAGGCCAAGCTGCGTTAGTGACAGCAACAACAACAAAGACGCCAACAGCTGCGGCAACATGAGCACCATTTCAAGGCGATAATCGAGGAAAATAATAATAAAAAAAAACTTAAAAAAAATACTAAAAAATAATACTTTGTGGTGGTATTTGCGGAACTTTGACGACCGGCAGCCACCTCACTAGCTCGTCTATTGACCGACAACTGACGGTCCAAGTGGAACTAACGCGACTCCCAACTGCCCACAGAAATACTATCTCGGAGTGAAGTGCTCTCTGCCCGGCTGTGATAAGATTTCGGTGTCGATTCATCGGTTGTGCGATTCAACGATTCGGCGATTAGCTCTGAGCTTCCATTTCAAATCGACTCGGGTTTATTTCGCTAGATAAGCCAGTTGGCAGCCGGTTCGGAAATCGATTAGAGATTCAGCATTGTTGTTACCGTTGCTTTTGTGGTTCCCTGTGCTGTGGTAGCAACCGTAATTGATCTCTCGCCATTAGCAGTAATATAATAGTTAATACAATAAAAAGATATCGACACATTTTATGGATCTGGGAAAATACTTTCAGTAAATACAACAAAAGCATGATAGAAATCTAGTTTCACTTTTGTGATTTATTAGCAGGAATGTTTTCTCTTAACCACATATCACTTTCACCATTATTATTATGATATTTATAACTTATGAGTTATGATATTATAATGAAATAGTTTTTTTATCTTATTCCATTTCCATAGTTTTCACATCACTAAAAGTGGGGAAGTCTTGACAATATTGAACGTTATAATCTTCTGAAATTCTAGTTTTGTAAAATGTTCCATAGTTACATGACTTTGGTTTAAGGTCCCAAGCAACCTTGAACTTTCAAAGTAAGGTAATGCATATCAAAGATACAGATAGTGTCGCCTAGATTCTTTCGATGATGATTAATTCCCTTTGTTGGTGATGTACTATTATTATTTATTAAATGTAATTGATTATTGCTGTTTTTTTATGACTCTGATTCAGATAGTCGGTTCTCGGTCTCAGTTGCCGCAGTCGCGTAGTATAACTTTTACGATATGCAAGTGTTCTAACATTGTTGGGCCCTCTTATCTGGAACGCCAAACAGGTGTTCAATTTAAAAGGTAATCGTTTTCTGTGAACTGTTTTTTGCCGAACAACTTACTCACTTATCGAAATCCAAGCAGCTGTCGCGGGCTTGTACGATTAGCAGCTGTGTCCGGTGTAAGAAGGCAACACTTGGTAATCCCATTATGAAAATGATATTCTAGTATAGCCATGATATGTAAGATTTTTCGCCTCAGCTGTAGATATAGCCGAGCCAACACCTGCAAGTCCATCTGATTGAATCTATCTAGATAAAGTCGAACTAAGTAACAATTAATTTAATTTACTCAACTTAATTTCTTATTTTATTAATATAATTGATCACATTCATAAACGAATTTTTTTTTTTTATTTTACTTTGCTATATTAAATTTTTATGTTATTTCATAATTCTTTATTAGTCAACAGCCATTTATTAAAATTAAATTATTAATAACTAGTAAGAAATCTAAAGCGTTCGAAAGCAAAAAATCAATATAAATACTTGTATTTTCAGAAACTCCAGAAATATCTTAGTATCAAGTAAACTTTAATACTTTTCTAAATCGTGGTAAAAGTCAACAGGCAAAGATCTTAATCTGAATGATTTTATAGTATATATTCTTATTTGAATAATCATAAATAACTCGAATTTGTTGTCAATTCTTTTGGGCTTAATCAAACAAAATAAATAAGTAATGTAAGGCATGGAAAAAAACATGAAATACACCAAGCAAACCATTTTCAAACAGGAAGCCACTTCGACACGAAAAGAGTTTGGTATTTTAAACAGATCGAAAACAGTAGTAACGACATCAATAAAAACAACATCAACTACAAAAAGAACAGCAGCACACGACAATCTGAATCAGAAGATAGCAGGTGCTCTCAGCGACAGAGACAGGGACAAAGACAGAGACAGAAAAAGTGGTCACTCCAAGGGGTCTGCAGCTGCATCCGAAAGCAAACTTGACAAGCAGGGCGATCAAGAGCCAAGCCAAGTGCAGGAGAGATTTAATTCCTTGTGTGAGTAGTAGCGATGGGTAGGTGGATAGATGAAGAAGCTAATGTCGTTATTCAGCCAGTTCCCAGAGGCAATACTTTCTGCGCAAATTGGTCAAGGGTCGCCAGAGGTTGGTCGAAAAGTTCGGGTACCAGCATAAGCAACGTCAGACATCGCATGACGCTGGGGCCAAGGGGGAATGTTCAACATTGGCTAACCAGGCCTACGATCAATTCTCTAGTCAGTGGATAGAGCAGCTGGACTTTCAGACAACGCAGGATCTGCCCATTAATTTTATGCAGCTCTTTCGACAACACACATATTACAAGCGGTTGGGCATTTCTCTGACTTCACTCGACCTGCTCTACATGGAGGAGTATAGTCGCAAGTACCGTAAGCGACACGGTGTGCCAATGGGGTCCAAGTGCGGTATGTGTGAGCGCCAACACAACTGCACCCAAATTGAACCCCATGCAATGCAATTGAAGAATAAGCAACGTCTCGAAGCTGGCTTTCGACTGAATGCGGTTAATTCGCTGGCCCAAGGCTCTCTAAAGCACTATAAAAAGGCATCGAAGAATAATTTAAAAGATCAGTCAAACTTTGATAACATATTGACCGACGCGCATCAATACAAGCAACCGAGCAAGAAGAGAACCGAGACAAAGCTGTGCGAGAAGACGACATTCAAACCGGAAACGGAGCCATCGACCACGAAGCTTGTCTGCACCTGCTGCTGCTGTGATAGAAGATGGCAGAAGCAGGAGCAGGCACAGATACAGGGGCAACGAAGGGCGACAGCCTTGTCGGAGGGCCGCTGCTCGATAAATTGCAAGCAGTCCACCCACAAGGCTCACGTGCAAAGCAATGAGTCCGAGGATGACATGCAGAGCTACGGACTGCGCCGCACGTCAGTGATTATCAATCTGCCCACCGTGGTGGCCGCTGAGTCGCGCACGCTGCACAACATCCGTGAACGGCATGGGAACGATGTGATGACATTGCTTAGCCCGAGGGCCTTCCGACTAACGCAAAGCAAAAGCTTGGCCTGTATGTTTTCCAAGGTGGACATCAAAGTAAAGCTTACGTCGACATCGTCACAGTCGGCGTCGTCGAAGATTAGTGCGCAGCGGGCAGGCTCCACGGACACGCTCAACGAGGTGTGGTCCGATCCCGATGCGTACAAGACGAATAACACTGCCGAGCGGTCCCATCAGTGGTCCAGTGAACTGCAGAATGTGGGATGGGAAGGAGCAGCGCGTCCGGACGCAGCCAGCAAGCAGGCTGCGTTCGTGCGCTCTGAGAAATATGGCAAGCTTCATCGTAAACTGAACCGAGAACAGCGGGCCCAAGGCATTTTGTGGAGGCTGCGGCAGCTGCGTCGATATCAGGAGAAGTCGTGTCGCCACTACTATCGCAGTCTCCTGGCTGATGATATGTCTAAGAAGTATTGCCAGAAACCACGAAAAATTAGCAACCAGCTCTACGAGTGCCCCATGCGGACGCCAGGCTGCTCGCGTCTGCGGAGCGAAGCGCTGCTTGCGCACTTTCTCGCGGTGCACCTGAGCGAGCCTAGCCTGGCGCTGACTGAGGTGAGCCAGCGCGATCAGCTGCTGATTAAATTCAAACCCATGGCGTTCGATCGATCGCGTAACGTTTGTCTCTCGATGATTGTCTATGCCCGCGAACAAGGCATAAAGTCCGCGTCCGACCACAATATGGGCCTGCCATCGGAATATGCTCAGTATGCGGGACACTTGCCTCTCTTTGTACTTGCTTGTCGTACTCGGCTGATGCCAGCGACCAAGGAGGACGGCGAGCAGAAGAAAGAGAGGCATGAACTGCGTAATACAAAGTCGGTTACTGCGAGCGATGAAGATATCGATGAGAACGTGCTGGCTTTATGGATGGTTGGCCTAGAGGTGGCACAACCGCTGCATGCACATTTGACCATCTTCAATCGTCGCCTTGATATCATTCGCAGCTCCATCGTAAGGGTACGGAGCCTGCACAAGTGCCATAACTTCAACCGTTTTTACGCGAAGAGCAAGAACTATATGCGGCTTAACGAACACGATCTGCAACTACTTACAGAGAATTACAACGAGCCTATTTACTTGGAGCTGACACTTCGTGACTATGCGCTGCTTGGTCCTCCCGCTGCTAAGCACCGAAAGTAATTGACGGAATCCCTATTCAGCTGCAAACTCTGTTATTTGCAAGGCAGTGGGCTTATGCCCAAGTTCTCTTGCATGTCGTATGTTATTTACTATATCTCCAACACAACACAGGCACCTTTTGTAATTTTTCAGACTACAAATACACCCCCCCAAAATGTTGACACCCCCAGCCAAGAGCGTTTCTTTTATTTCACTGCAAATTGTTTCCTTGTTCAAAACAGAAGCCAGGCAACTTCAATATTTTGCCATGCGCTAAAAAGTATACTATGCTCGCTTAGCGTGAGTGTGAGGGTGAAATACGTATACGCACTATGAATCCATTGTGAATATACATGTAAATACATGCACAAATAAAAAAAAGAAAATGAAAAATACAAAGCTATGTATGTATTTGTATGTATGTAATTTTTGAAGTTTAATTTGTTCTATCTAAATATTAATTAGAATGCATTCATGCATTCGAATGGTGTCTTGTAACTTAATATTTTTATTATATATTTCTGTTCCAATCAATTTGTGTCTTTTGAATACAGAGATAATGTCGCCATAAAGTATCATAGAAAGGTGATTATGATTAGATCTTGTTGGGAACTGCCCACAGTATGAACAACGACTTGGGCTTTGCAACGCTTTGGCAGCGCGAAAGCTTTGGTTACTGTTGACGCGCAATGCTAATGCGCTGTTAACGTGCTGTTCGCACTGCCTCTGCTTCTGTTGCTGTTGTTGCCGACGTCGCTGCCAACTGCAGCAAGCGGCGGCGGCTTTATTTATTTTTTAATGCCGGGCAGAATGCTATTGAACTCACACACACACACACACATACGCACATGCATACATAGAGACACTCTCTCTCACACACACGCATATACACACACACAGACACACAAACATACACAGACCGAGGGGGAACTTGGCATTTTGGCAGCTGGCGCTGATGTTGCTGCAAAATGCATAATGCATAAATTGTTGCCGGCATTCAGTCGTGGCGAGAGTCGAGGCTAATTTGATTAGTTTTGGCTGCAACTGAGCTGAGGCTGTCGTCTTAGGAAAACCTAAAATGAAAAGCAAGCGCCAAATAGCTGCGGCAACAGCAATAGCAACGGCAATGGCATCGCTGTCAGCTTAATGCGAAATGTAATCGGAGTTCGGCTGCGATGCATTTGTGGGACACGTGCTCCGAAAATCCAGACCTACATCAACAATCTCAACTGCTTGCAGCGACGCTGGCAGAGGACGGCAGCAGACGGCGACGACGTTGGCAGCGACAGCGACAGCGTTGCGCATCTGCAAAGCAGTTGCTCTTGTTTTCCTCCCCCCGGCGCAACTCCCCCCTCTGCTGTAACAGCTGCTGCCTGTTCGGGCTCCCCCGAACTCCGCAACGTTCCCGAAAATCTGTTCCCGTTCCAGAAAACTTGCCACGTTCCAGGCGCATTCTGGAAAATTGTGTCAAGCTGACGACACAATTTTCAAATCGCATGCCCGGAGTTGCAGTTGGCTCCCCAAAAACAAAAACGGGTAATAAGAAGCAGCGACAAGCTGCAGAGAGTGCGAGAGAAAGCAACAAACTGAGCGAGAGAGGGGAGCTAGCGAGAGAGAGAAGCGAGAGGGGGAAGCAAGGGAGAGACAGACAAACGCCACGCGGAGAGACTGACAGAGAGAGCGCGAGCGAGAGAGATCGGGAAACAGAGAGTCAGCGGAGGGGAGAGGAATGGAGAACGGGCCAAATTCGTTTCGCTGGCATTGCACAAATAACGGTAAAGGTAACGGTACAGTAGCGTAACAGGAAGTGGTGCATTAACACGCGCCGCAGCTGACGACGACGACGCCGTCGTCCATTCGACTCAACACTCGACTTGGCCCGGGCCTGGACTCGAAAAGCGCGTAACCGACATGGACTCGATAAAAGACAACAATAACAAACTGTAATTACAAGAGTAGCAACAACAACAACAGTACTAGCAAGAGGTGAAATAACAAGAACAGCAACAGCAAGAGCAACCATAATAACAACAACAACAACAACAGCGGCAGGGACGCGCGCCCTTTGTTGTTATTGTGCGAAGTGTAAGTGTGCTTGTTTGTTTTTTGTGTGTTTAAGTGTGTGCGTGTGTGTGTGGAAAATGCGGCATTTAATTGCGCGATTGCATCACCAAAAATGCAGTCGCAGCCAACTCTGCGCTTCCAACTTGCCTCGCGATACGGCACGATGCGGCGCGTTGCATTGCGTTGCGTTGCGTCTTCGACGTCATCAGCAGCAGTCAGCGAAACTGTGACGTCGCCCGTGTATGTGTGTCGCCGCTCTCACCGTGTATGTGTGTGTGTGAAGTCGACTCAGTGTGTCGTCTTCAGTTTTTGTTGTTTATGTTGCATTTTGCAGCCTCGCAATGAGCAGGCGAAATGACGTAGAATGCCCCATTGATGTTGCGCGTTGTCTATTGCCCGTTGCCTTCTGCCTGCTTTATTTGGCAATCGTCATCACCGTCGCCTTCGCGTTCGCATTTCGCCACTCGCATTTGCCATTTGTTTGCGGCAAAACAGCCGAAAAAGCCAACAAAAAGACGACAAAACCGGCTACACACGCAGGCAAATGCCGAAATGCTGAAATGCCGCAATGTGTGCGACAGAGAGAGCGAATCGCTGCCGATGCCACTGCTGCTGCTGCCGAGTGGAGCCAGAGGAGCCGAGACTGCCGAGCGCCGTTAGCCGACTGCCAAATACCGAACGAGGCGAAAAACGTGCACACGTGCAGCATGCAGACAGACAGACGGCAGTGGGTGAGGGGTTAAGGGGACGTGGCGGGGGGAGGCAGGCGAACTTTTTCGGTGTGAATGCCTTCTGCACAAAAACGTGGTTTTTCGGCTGTCAGCGTTGCAGTTGACGTCGATGTCGGCGTCGCGAGCAGCGCTGCTTTCGCTATGTTGGCATCGCTGCACGTTGTTTTTTTTTTGTTTTCTTCTTTGTTTCCACGATAGTTGCAATTTCTTATGCGCTCGTAACTGTTACCAGCTTAACAGCATAACAGCTTAACAGCGTGAAGGCATAACAGAAAGCAGTTGCCACTTAACAGTTAACAGCTTAATGGCGGCTGTTAACGTTCGCGAGCGCTGTAAACATTTCGCGTACCCATATTGTGTTGCATACCCTGCAGCGCAAATTGAAATAACGAAAACTAGCGCAAGATCGCTACGTGATTCTTGCGCTGCAAGAAACTAAACTGCATTTGAAATAACAGTTGAAGTTAGAAAACATGTATTATATAATGTACTTATATATTTAATTATTGAATTTATTTACTTATTTAATGTCGACTAAAACAGTCGAAAGGCTTAATTGCAACTAAAAGTCCATACATTGAAATTTAACTATAGGATTTTGGCAACCTTTGTTTATTATTCTTATGGTAGCTGTCTATTAATAAATTTAACTTAAAGGAAATACCTTGTCATGAATATAATTTATTTAATAAATTAATATTTCATGAAACGGGTTCCCTTGGAATTAATTTAAGTAGTATTAATTGATTTAAATACTGTAATCGATTGGTTAACTTATTACCAATGGTGTATTTATAATTATCACAAATATATTAATGGCACATATTAAAACACAAAATTATTTTAAGTATCTTCTTGAATATCATCGTTCTTACAAGACAACCCTTTGGGATTTTTGAAATCTTGAATATAATTTGTAAAATGTTGTTTACTGTTTTGTCTCCTTTCATTGATATTTAATATTAATGATAATATGCATATGTAAATAACTATATGGCAAGATAATTTTTGAAAATACAAATTTAAGTTTTCTGTAACATCAATTTATTTTTAAATAATTACCCCTAGATACATATATAAAAAACGTATTATTCTTTTATATTAACTTTTCTAGAATCTTTTCTAGTACACAAATTTAATTAACTAATCAATAGATTTATGATTAAATCAGTTATTTCATTATTTTTTACAATACACTTCAATTAACAATATATTTTTTAATTGTCTTTGCTTTTGTCCCTCTGCCATAATAATATTTACATTTATTTCCAAATTGCAACTGCGGTGTTTTCTAATGGCACACTGCTGCCTAATCTGCTGCTACGAAATATCACTTATACGCCATAGTGAACTCGCATTTACTCAGGCAGCCCGAAGTTGGTTGGCAATTAAACAGGTTGAATTTATAAAGGCACATAATTGAATGAAATGCATAAAACATACAACACAAGTGGCAGCCAAGCAATGGCAATGGCAACAACTGCAACAGAACGTGCAAGTCGCATCAGGCAGCTCATTAGCCAGAGTCGGAGACGGAAAAGAGCTGCAGCTTCAGCTGCGATTCTGACTCTGACTCAAATTGCGACTCTGTTGTCTGTCCTTTGCCTTCGGCTGATGTGATGTGTTTATGTTGTTCTTGTGTTTTTGTATTGCTTGCTTGCCTCTTCCGTCAGTTGCCGGAAGTTGCACGAGGTGCGCACAGAAGCTTTCGGCTTTCGGCATCGCTCAGCTATCGCTGTTAAGCGGCGCTGCACGAGCCGCGCTGCACGAGCCGCGCTGCAGCTGGCAAATTGGTAACGGGCAAAAGACAAAAGCAACGAACACGTTCACAAAGCGCAGGCAGCGCAACAGTCGCCGCAGCAGCAGCGTCAACGTTAACAGCAGCAGCAGCAGTGGCAGTGGCAGCAGCAACAGTGGCAGCGGCGTCTGTTTGTTGTTGGGGCCGCACGGACTCATCGCAGTCGCATCTCGTTCTCATTCGTGTGCGGCGCTTCACCGCTAAGCGACGTCTCAAATAATTCGCTGCCCGCTGCTGCTGCTTCACGACGTCTCCATGTACCGTACGTACCAAACTCACTCTGAGTGTGTTAGTATGTGTGTTGTCTCTGTAAGTGTGATTGTGTGTGTGTAAGTGTGTTTACCGTGTCGTTCCGCATCGTGTCGTGGGTGCTCGGCTCTCGCTCGCATCGTGTCATCGCATTGGCTCGGCAAACGCTTCGTTTCGTTGCGCGTTCATCGTCTGCGTTCGGCTTGCTGCCTCTGCTGCTGCTGGCTCTGCTGCCTGCTGCCTGCTGCTGCTGCCAATGCTGCCTCGAAACACTCGCAGACCATGCAGCAAAAACAGTTTACATTTGTTTTTCCGCGTGCTCGCACACGTTGACTGACACGGTCTGCGACTCAGCGAGTGAGCGAGCGAGCTCAGTCAGTCAGTCTGTCTGTCTGTGTGTGAGTCTGTCTGTCTGTTGTGCGTGCGTCTGCCTATGTGTAAGTGCGAAAGTGTGTGTGAGTGAGTGTGCGAGCGTGTGTGGTGTGCAAGCCGGAGTTGCCACAGAGTGACCGACCGGAGTTGCATGGCCGAACCGGAGCCGGCAGTACTCGAGCCTGCTCCAGTTACTGGCTTGGTCTAGTCCTGGTCGGGTCGGGTCGGGTCGGGTCTGGTCGAGTCAAGTCGAGTCTGCTCTGGTCAGGTGCATCACTTGCAGCACTAGCAGCTACATTTGATCGGCTCAGCAACATCAGCAACTGCAACCTGAACTCTGCAGTACAGTAAGCGGGCAGCGTTGTCTTTTTAGTTTCTGATTCTGTTTTTATCTCTGTTTTCTGCGTTCTGCTTTTTGTTTTCCAATTGAACTTTCCTTTTTTTCCAACTTTTAATTTTGGTTTTGGTTCTCGACTAAAGTTTCAAATTCAACTGCAGCTCGGCTTCGGCTCGCAGCTCGCAACGCAGTTCGTAAATCGTCGCTCTCGTTCGCTGCTCGTTGGCATTCGCATCCGAAGCTGAAGCAGAAGCTGTGCCGCAGCGGAGTGGGAGGAGTTGCAGCCAAAACGCTGAACTGAACTGAAGTGAACAGAGCTGAGCGAGCTGAGGGCGAATGCCGTGTGAGTCGCGTCGAGATCGGAGCGCCGCGCGGAAGTGCAGTGCAGAAAGCGGAAACGGAAGCTCGAGCTGAAACTGAAACTGTAACCGAAACACAATTTATACTTCCCAACTCTCAATACTCTGGCAAATTGAGGACTGCAGTGCGCAAACACACACACTCACACATACACACATATTCATCCTCATACACACACTGGCACACTCAGAGGACTTGTTAAGTTGATTTTTTTACAATTTTTTTACTGTGATCCACTCGAGCAGCGGCAACAATAACAATTAAAACAACAACGCGCGGTGTTGTCAGTTCAAAACGCAGCAGCAATACAACAACAACAACAACAGTAACAATGTGCAGTGTGCAGTGTGGGTGCATAAAACAAACAAAACACAACAGAAACAACAGCAACAACAACAGTAGTAGCAGCAGCAACAAGCCGAAACAAAAACAACAACAGCATCAGGCATTTTTGGACAAACGAAAAAAGTGTTAAACGTGAAAAAGTATTAAGAAAATATTTTTGAAAAATGAAAAGCAAAAATCATATTTCGCACATAAAATAAAATATTTCACAAGCGCCGATGCAGCCGACTTAAAGCCACAGAACTAAGGTGTGTGTGTGAGTGTGTTTTGGTGTGTGGGTGTTTGAAAATGTGTCTGAAAATGTGTGCGATTTCCGACGCTATAAAAACAATTAACTGTTCAAGTGTTTTACTTTAAAGATTTTCAACAGTTCGCTTTGAAGTTCAATTTCAGAGCACAAAAAACTGTTTTTTCACTTTTTTTGTCTGTTTCTCTTGAGTTTGTGAAGTTTTTGGAAGCAAAAGTTCCCAGTTTTGATTATATAATTTACATACAACAAAAGAGCAATACAAGCGCGTGAATTACTGCCACGTGAGCTAAAACTGATTCACATATCTTCTTGAATTGTTTTTTCTTGGGTGGAATGAAAATCAAACTAGAAATAATATTTTACGTCGATTAAATTTCTGATAACAATTGGCATTTCTTAATAGAACATTTGTTATTTTCTATGAAGCTCTTAAAGAATATCATGTTCCACGGTGAAGAATAAAACTAAATTTTTACATATTTCGAACATTTTTTTTGGTCTTTAATGAAATTTTCGTATGAAAATAATTTTCCATTGTTAAATTTAATGTGATTAGTTCGCAGCAATCTTACGCGTTTTTTGAAATTGCTTTGAAGTTTTACAAAGATATTTAAAAGATTAATGATTTCAAGATATTTAATGCTTTTATTATGAAATATTTAATAAAACCAATCATCTCAATCTTAAGTAAAGTAAATTACAAAATTCACAACAATATTCAGCAAAGTTTGCTTAGGAAATTTTCAAAAACTATTGAAAGTGTCCTAACTGTTTTTCGCTTGCCTTGCAATATGATTTCGATCAGTTTTGCTTTTTCTTTATTGAAAATATCAGAGTTTATTTTTCAGTTACTTATGGTTTAATATGATTAGTAAAGTGTGTTTTTAATACGTTGCTGTGCGAATTTTCATCCAATTTTCCGCTCTTTCTCTTTTTAAATATTTTGAACACGTTTTTGGAGAAATTATGGCGTCAGCTGCTGTGCCGAACATAAACAAAGCAAAAGAATACAAAAATATCAAGAAACTGAACAAAAAACACGAAAACTTTTATTCTCTTGCGGAATATTATTGTTGCCGTTGCCGATGTTGTTGTTGTTGTTGGTGATGGCGCGCTCATTTCGCTCAGCTTGTCGAAATCAAATAAATCTTAAGTTTGAAATGACTTTTCACGTCTTTCCCGGCAAAACGTTTTTCACTTTCTGTTTTGATTTTTTGGTTTTTGGTTTTGATTTTGGTTTTCTTTTCAGTTTCGTTTTGTGTTTCTTGTTTTTTTTCGGTAATCTTTTTGTTTTTGGTTTTATGAAATTCCGGTCATTCCGATGCTCACATAAACTTTGAGGAATTATTCTATTCTCAACATAGATCTATTAATAATATGATGCATTGCCTTCATCGTCATCTCGGGTCAATGTGGATGTTGTTCACTTTCTTCCCGTTGAGTGAGTGTGTGTATAGCTTTTTGTTGATGGTGCTTTAGGTCTCAAAGCTTATGAAATTATGGTTTTTATGCTAATTAGGAATCTCTTTTATCTCTTTCATCTTTTGACAAATTCCCAAATAATTTGCTGCGCATTGTGATGAAATATTCTAGATTGTTTTGTCATAGATTTCAAGGGTTTGAGTAGTGTTTTATTGAGTGGATCATAGATTAAAAGAATACATAATAATAAATTTTGAATCATTCACTGATATTAATTAAATAATGCAATTTTGTATAGTTCATTTTTTCAGTTTTGAGTGGTTTAGCTAACTTTCTATATTCTTTTCCTGACAATTGGATTTATCAAAAGCCACTTTTAGCGCACTATATCAAAGTAATGAAACGTTTTTAGGGATACAGGTAAAAATAAAAGTAATTTAAACAGTTTTCGCATTCATTGCCAAATCTTTCTTTGTCTTTCTTCCACTTTTACCCTTGACTATTTTCTTAGACTTTTTTATATATTAACTTTTCTTACACACGAAGATAAACCATACATTTTGTTAAAAAAACCTCAAGTTCAATAATATTTCCAATCCAAAGTGGTGAAGTGTGGGAAAGTTCCTTCTTGGAATTTTATAAGTTGAAAGGGACTCTTTGCGAAAGTATATAGTATAAAACTATAAATATATTAATTTTTGATAAGTTTGTATTTAAACTTATCTTGTGGTCTTTCAACCTATACATATCAAAATAGATGGATAATAAAATACTTATGAAAACTGGCCAATTTCAAGTCGTCATATTTTATGATATTTTAAAGATTCCATTATAAACATATTACCTTTACCTAGGAGACGCCATAGATTACCTTTTTTTTATCAAGTGAAGAATTTGTACATCAAAATATAATACCTTTTCATCACAAGGTAGGGAAAATTAAAAAAATTAGTATAAAACACGATAAGTTCAACTTCATTTCAATGTTATTAGTTATTATTAAGAAGAAATGGCCACCATAAACTACAAATTGGCCAACAATAACAACAACAGCACTAGCAACAACCTTAACAACAGCGGTGACAACAATTGAAAAAAAAAAAACTTTATGTGCAAATAAATTATAAATTTGTGCATTAAATTGTCATAATTTTGCGTTTTGGCGAACATCTGCAGAAATCACAATCGCAATA
Organism: Zaprionus africanus; assembly: GCA_018151435.1. Lineage (NCBI taxonomy): Eukaryota > Metazoa > Arthropoda > Insecta > Diptera > Drosophilidae > Zaprionus > Zaprionus africanus. Next base: position 2,377,613 of record JAECXB010000096.1, read on the forward strand.
TCTCATTTTTTTTATTATTTTTTATTTCACTCATGTCTGACCTAATTTGTGTAATAAAAAGTGAAAAATCACACACAGCTGCACTCACGAACACACACTGACACAGTATAGCTGGGCAAGTGGCTGACATATTTGTCAGCTGAAAAGTCGCTGCTGCTGCCGTCGCTGTTGCTGCCATTGCTGTTGCTGTTGCTCCTGCTTTGCATTTTGATATTTAATGCAGAAGCAGGCGCAGCGGCTGCTGCCGCGACGCTGCTGCATAACGGCAAATACTCGTAATGCGGGCTGAAAACAAAAGTGACGCCGCTTCCTTTATTGTCTGCGACACATCCTCGCATTGTGCTGCACGCTGTGCGCCTGCTTTGGCTCCTACTTTGGCCCCGCTGTCCTACTTTAAATAGTCTTTAGGTCGGCTGGGGTGGAGAGCATTAAACCCCCTCCGATATGTCGCTGTGCCTCGCTGTGTGTGTGTGTTTATTTGTTTGTTGTGCGCTGTGTATATGCTTTAGTGGGTCTCTGCTTGCTAGCCGCAGCTATCGCCATCAAATCAGGCAGACTCTTCACCACACATAGGCACACAGACACACAAATCCTTGCATACAGAGGCATAATTGTATGCAGCCTGTCTAAATAGCAATTACACTCATTCGCTCTATCTCTCCCGTTCGCATATTCGCTCTCTATCTCTCGACCCCCCCTGTGCAGCCAAAAAAATAAGATAAAATTGAAGCCGCAGCAGAATTGCACAGCAACAACGACAGCAGCAGAAGCAACAGCAACGGGACAGGAGAAACAAACAAGTTACGCCCCAAAGTATGCTTCGATAAGTATAAATGAGGCACAAGCGCAGGAGGTTGGTAAGCAAGGCTGGGGGCAGAGACGGTGGCGATGGCGGAGGCAGGGGTAAGTGGCAACGCTAACTTACTCAAAGTGCATTCCAAGCGCCAGGCGAGAGGTCAGGCAAGCATTGCTGCTAGTTGTTTCTGTTATTGTTGTTGCAGTTGTGGTTGTTGCACATGGTGTGGCAAACACAGAACTGGCGGAGTCTTCTTCGCTTGCCTCGTGTCATGTCTCCAAAAGTGGGCGTCACTGATAATACCTATAGGCATTTTGGGGCAATTTATAGCCACGCTCTGGCAAATGTATACGTAACTATACTTCAAGTACAAGAGGACGCAGGCAGTGCCTTTATAATTCTCTAGAGAGTGTACCATGAAATTGAAAATATATCCTATATTTACCATTTAACCATTCTCTCTATTGCGAACTTATTCACATAGTATTATTTATTCATTTGAATTTTAAATATGTGATAAGTGAAAATGTAGTCAACGGTAGCAGTAAAGCCCCCAAACATAGACGTAGTTCATAATCAGCTTATGATATTGATTTTTACTTTTAACAAGTATTTTTTGAGTAAGTTTTAGTTATGCTTTTGCCCGCCTACTTTCTCTCATGTGTGGCAGGAATATAAAAATTGTTGCAGATTTTTCTAAGTGCTTGAATATCTGTCATGCCTCATATATTATTTGAGATGTTCTCAAGTATCATCACGTAATATTAAATAACTGTAATACAAATATTCTTTGCTCATCGAGATATATTATCTATGAAAGAGAGCGTTCAATTTTTTCAAGAAACCTTACTTAGCAGAAACTGCCCATAGATAACGGCATTTGCTCGAGTCTAATCGCGACGTTTAGTCGATTATCCAAATAGAAATCTAATGCGATTCCAATTTACTTCTGTTAGTTTTGCATTTATTATGAAAGCGACGAGCTTGGCGAAAGTGGAACTGACCCACCCTAGGGCTTGAGTTGTGGAAATATGCAAATCAGAGGAGGGTGCGACGAGTTAGAGGACTCTCCTCCCTCCGAAATAAGCGAAGCCAAATTTAATTACGTGGTTCGATATTTGCTGGGCTGGAGTGGGACTCTGATAGGGAAAAGCGAGGAACGTAAGTGCGGAAGGGCAGGCAGTTTGCCAATTTCTTGCTATGTGGATGTGTGGGGGTGGCAAGGGGACTGTTTGTGCGCCATTACACAATATATTTTATTTTATGGCATGACTTTTCATACAGAGCCCGCCGCCAATTGATGTTGTCCACGTCGAAAGTTGGTCAGAGGACAGACGGCAGAGGAGAAAGGGGAGAGAGGAGAGCAAGACAGAGCATAGTGACCGACATTCCCCAGCAACAACAACTTCGTCATCGTCATCGGCACGGGCATCGTCATCGTCATCGCCATCGTCATCGTTCTGTCATCGTTGTTTCGTGCTTTGTCTTTGTGTTTGTCTCGAAAACGAAAGCAGCCCGGAAATGCTCGACCCGCATCGTAGCGTGGCTTCCTCAGTGCGAGGTGTGCCTCATTATGCATATAAGCACCAGTAGCTCCTCTCCCCTACCCCAACGCCCCAACCATGCTCAGTTCTGCCCCCTGACCCCACCTGGGCTGGGTCCATCCCTGCTAGGCTTGCACATAAACAAGTTTCGGGGTATGGGAGAGTATGTCAGTGTGTGTGAGTGAACCACTGTGTGTGTGTGACCGTCCAAGTGTGGGTGAGTATGCCAGAGTGTGTGTGTGTGTGTGCAGTTATGTCTGACAGTTCACCTCGCAGTCTATGCCTCTTTTAAGCATGTTTTTTCATTCTCTTCCTCTCTCTATCTCTCTTATTGGCTCTCTGTCGCTCTGCTGTCTCGATAAATTTGGGTTCTTCTTTTCGTTACGTTTCGTATGCAATTTTCGCATTTTGCATTCTCCCTCTGTGTGTGTTTGTGAGTCGTTGTTAAATAGCAATCTTATTGTTGCACTTGTATTTGTTGCGAAAGTAGGACATTCTGATGCAGGTAGGCAGTCAGCGGCATGTGGCGTGTGGCATGTGGCATGTGCCAGCGTCGAGGTGGGTACTAATGGGGGGCATGAGTGGAATGGGGGCATGGGGAACTTGACGTAGATAGGCGGTTGCGGCTGGCAGCTCAAAATGTGCAACACAAAAGTTTCGTCATTATTGGCTTATGAGGTGAAATTTATTGCAGCATAATTCAATGCGCTCGCTCTTTCTCCCTCTCTCCTCACCACTATATCTGCATAGTTTTCAGTTTTCAGCGAAAATTGCAGCAAAACAACACAAGACGAGCTGATTAAGTTGAAAATATTGAAAAACAATAATCACCATATAAACGAAAATCCACTGAAACGACGAGAAACCTGAAAAGGAGGAACAAAAGGAAAATGTAGAGGCGAACAAAGTTTGCGCAAGAGTTTTCGCAACGTCAAAAGAGAGAGAGAGAGAGGGAGAGTGTTTGAGAAAAGACTTTTCGCTATCTAGCTGAAGCATCTCTCGGATTTTGCATTGTACGCTGTGCAGCAGCAGGAAAAGATTTTCATTAATTAGCGAATCTTTGAAACGATTGATGAGCATTTATGAAAGAATAAAGCATGTATTTTCTTATCTGTTCATTATAAGACTGTGACTGACTTCGCCTGACAGAATGTAAAATTTTGTTTTCAATAAGGTCGGGAGTTCTTTCAGTTGATGGACAATGAAAGATCTTGGATTTACGGTTCACATATGTTAACTTGTTCATCATCTTGCTTATTTTAAATTGGAAACTATGTTTTATATTGATTATTTATCAAAAAATTTAGGGAACAATTTTTCTATGGCCAAAGTTGAAAGTAAACTTTTTAAATTTTTTTAAAATTATTATTATTGAAAAATCTTTTTTATTTTTAAGGATTATCCGCACATTTTGTTTTAACTGGATCCTCTCCTTATGCCTTTTCAGCACACACACAGTCTGCGGATTGAGAAATACGTTTCGAAAATGGCCCCAAGAAGCTGAAGACTAATCAAAGTGCGAAAGACAGAAAGCAAAAGCAAAGAGAAAGAACAGAAATGCTTTGAGTAGTCGCCTATTCAAGCATTAACTCACTCAAATCAATAACTAATATAAAAAACAACAACAACACACACACACATAATACCAAAATACCAAATAATACTTAAATACCAAAAATAAAAATATATACCAAATAATAATACACGAAGCTCAAATAGACTGAAATAGAGTCCAAATATATTACGAAAGTAAATGCAATTAATTATACATATCATAAAATAATTAGCAATTGCATTTAAGTTATTAATATAAAAAACAACAGACTACAACAACAACAATTACAACAACGACAACAGCAGCAGCAACTAATGCAGTAACAACAACAACAGCAGCAGCAGAATTAAACAGCGACTGCAAAAATGACAACAAATGCAACAACAACAACAACAATAAGAAAAACAACAAGAACAGTTAAATACGTTTAACTCTTAACAGTAAATCGCGTGTGGCAAACAAAAAACAAAACAAAACAAACAAGGAAGTGACAAATAGAAAAAATCCAATTGGAAGTTTGCGCGCGAGAAAAGTGTTTGTGGACGCGAGTGCGGCGTGCGATGTGGGACGCACGGGCGTCATGCAGAAGCAAAGGCAGCAACAACAACCATAATAACGAAAACAACAATGTTAATAGCAACCAGAACAGAAACAACAACAATTGAAAGCAGAACGAGAAGAACTCTGAAGAAAAAGACGCGGCGCCAAACACAGAAAATCCAAATCCAATTCGAAAAGAAGAAAATGCGAAAAACTTTACGCGCCTAACGCAACAAGGGAGCAACAACAACAGTAACAACAAAAGCAACAACAACGACAATAAAAAATAACAAGTAGAAGAAGAAGAAGAAAAAGAAGACGAATAAACACAACAATAGCAACAACAACAGCAACTAGAAAACTGCCAGGTAAGTTAGTCATGCTCGAGAAAAAGTAGGCGGGTATGTGAGGACGAGGGCGTGGCATGGAAATGCCGCTGATTGATATTCAACAATATTTAAAATAATTTGCCTTCACTTTGCTCTGCCCCGCCACAACCCGAGATTCCATAGATTTTTTCACGCTCATTGACAGCAAAGGAAATTTTCTTCGTCTGGGTGAGAGGGAAGGAAAGAGGAGAGCGGAAGCGAGAGAGGGGAAAAGGAAATCGTATTGCGGCCGAATCATTTGAACTATTCATTCCGTCAATTTGAATGCCGTAAAATACTCATTTAATATTAATGTATTTTTAACAAGTTTCTGAGCGAGATGTGCCTCCATTCTCTCCTCTCTGCTCTCTTCCTTTCTTTCCCCCCTCGGATAGTGCTGCTATTTTGGGGCATTCAATTTGTTTTCCCATTGAAAACAAAAATAAATACACAAATCTTTCCTACCTTTTCTCTTTTTATTTTAAGTGTACAATTAATTTGCACTCAAAGCGCAAATTGAGCAAATATTTAAATCACGAGGTACTGTTTATTTGCTTGATCTTATTTTTAAGTGCGCATACCGGACTTTACTAATTACAATCGATACTTACATATGTATATCCAATTACAATGTGTGCAATATGCGACTATTTATTGAAGAAGGGAAAGAGTTGCCAGGGCGCAGTTCAGTCGAGGACAAGGGCCCCGCAGCTAATTAGTTTAAAGGGTTTAAACTAATTTTATGGCCTTCGCTTCTTTCAATAATTAGGCAAGCTCTTAAGTGCTTCACGACATCCTTCATTGCAGAGTTAGATAAGCAAATCAAAGAAAAATTCTCTGCTTTAAGTTGTTTCAGAAAAAGTCAAAAGAATTTCCTTTATCGAAGTTCTGCTTTCGAAAGTTCTATTGAAACTTCATGAGCTGATTAAAAATCACTTTTGAATGGAACCGCAAAAGCGTGTTTGCAGAGCTAATTAATTTCAACTTTGTTAACTTCAGATCTTACACACTCTCGACACATCCCTTGACGGATACCATATTTTTTGCTCAGCGTCCTTCATTAACGGAAATTCCCCTCCACCCTCTCCAGCAGCCCTCTTCATAACTCAATTTGCAACCGGGGCTTAAAAAAGCAGAGGAGAAACAACAAAAAGCGAAGCCAGCAAATAGCTTCGCATTGCAGAGGAAACAAGCTAATTCCAAAGCCAGAAGTATTTCATGTTCGACCAAATCAATTTCATTGATAGAAAACCGAAAAGGAACATAGACCAAAAGGGAGATCCCAAACGCCAAAGAAGCGAGTATGCAAGAGAGAGAGTCAGAAATCCATTGCGAAAAGCGTGGCGACGCATGGCGAAGCTGTGGATGGATGGAAAATCGCATCGCTACGGTAAAATTCGTTTGCCATTCATTGGATTCACTCATTGAGAACATCCAAGCCAATCAGACACACACACACATGATAGTCTGTGTGTATGAGTGTGCGGGTGTACGTCGAGTTCTAATCAAATCAAAGACTTGCCAAATCATAAAAGTCACAAACACTTCCGTTCCCTCCGCACGCCGCTTTAAACAAGCAAATAAACAAACGAAGAAACGAGAATCTTTTGGGGGAATCAAGCATTGCTACCCACCCTCCGTGTGCCCGAACAGTTTCAGAAATTAAATAAATTATCCAGCAAATCTATAAGCAGTGAAGGGAAATCTCAGAGCGAGTTCGTGCTGCGCTGGCGCCCGAAAGTAGCAGAGAACTATAGGCACGAGAGGAAGAGAGGGGGAGAGAGGCGCATAGAAAGATGTAAGATATCATCATCATTGAGTTTGATATGCAGACTGTTTCCTCGAAGTAAGTTCTTATACTCAGCACCAGATGTTATCATAAATATGGTTAGAAAACTACTATTTCAATTATAATTCAGAGAACTATCGGGCTCTAATCATGAAATTCTGTACACGCATTGCCAAACTACAGTGCTCGAAATTGCATTCCAGTGGTGCGTCACAGTTGTGCTGCCAGATAGTTACGTCATAAAAATGCACTTGAAGCATATCGAACTCTTTTCAAACTTGTCAATTGAATTGGCCAGCAACAAAAAACGCATTCGCTGGTTCCCCAAAATAAAACTTTACCATAAGCAAAGCAAGAACAAGAACAGATACCACACACACACTCACACACAGCTGCCCCTGGCGCCGCCCACGCCAACACCAACAGCCAACGCCAACGTGTTGTATGCCCCAGCACGCCTGTCGAACGTTTCGGGCTTGTCGCCTGCCACTTTGTGGCAATAAAAAGTTCGTTTATAAACAAGCAAACATGTCTAGAGAGATGTTTTCTGTTGCCTCCCCCTCTGCCGCCTCGTTGTTACTGCCGTTTATTGTTGCTATTGCCGTTATTGCCGTTATTGTTGCAGCACATCAGTCAGCGGCTTGTTCGCCTGCCGCAAGTGCCGACTCCCGACTGTCGAGTGTGGAGTGTGGAGTGCGGAGTGCGTCGCCCCCTTTTCTTTTTATTGGAAACTGCCGAAAATATCGAATTAAATTTCCCTGCCAGCGCAAAGTGTTGTAAACTTCAGCACAGGGTGTGCGCCCTTCGTTGTCGCGCAGATTCTTCACATGCCTCAAGTTTTCCGCCATGAGAGTCCAGTGAAAATTTCAGCTAGCTGAGGTGAAAGGAGTGCGAATGGGTAATAAAAGCGAACACGTGTTTGCGACGCTGCTGATGGATTTTCACGCATTGTCAGTTGACGCCTTCAGTGTCTATGCGTATACGCCCCGTGGACTGCTACACCAGCGTATGGGGTTGGTGGGTTAGCTGCCCGTAACACATTTAATGCGATTATTGCCATTGGCCTTTTGTTGTTTGTAATCATTTATAATCTGTATATGCATTATGTATTATTTCTAATTAATTTTCATTCCAATTGCGGCGGCCAAATCGAACAAAAGGCCAAAGCGAACCCAACAAAGCCAAACCAAACCAAAGGAACCATTGCGAAGGGAACTGAAGCAAACATTTGCTCCGTTCGTTTGCTAATTTTGTGCTGCCATCATTATGATTGCTTGATTGATGAATGCACCAAAGCGAATGCGAATGCGAAAACTGTGAATGAGAATGAATGCCCCATGGTTTTCTGCTGAGTGAATTGCTTTCTGCTCGTCAATTTTGATGAGAAAGGACGTAGAGAGGGCAGCATAAATGGGAGAGGCCACATGCTGTTGAAATGTATCCAACTTTTAATTTGAACATCATTTTCGCTGTGAGAGGAACTGAAGTGCTCGAATGGGATTTGAATAAACGAGTGTTGGCTGACAAGGAGGGAAGCACGCAAGCAGAAGCAGACAATAAACTGTTTATTAATAGGAAATATAAATGACAGATATGACGCAATGAAAGATGTCCATGCGCTGCTGGAATCATGCTACAACTCATGGCTGATGCGTAGACAGATGAGTGGTTTTAAAGTTCCTGAATAGACGATTTTTGATGAATGATTAGATATGTATCTAAGATAGACGAGACTAATGTTAACTTAATGCAGTTATCTTAAAGTTGTCCAGGACTACAACTCACAGCTATCGATGCGTTCCATTCATCTTATATCGATAACTTCTCATTTAGCAATTATCGATTTTGTAAATTACCGACCGATCAATCGATTAATCAATTACATGTATATTTTATTTAATAATCTATCTACATCTACGCAGGGATATCTGTCGATTGCCTATCGAAAACAGAGCAAATGCTGCCTATCGAGAATTCAACTATACGAACAATCAAAAATTTTACAATGTTTCTTATTAGCGAATAGAAGCCAACCGAAAGTAGTTGAGCTATCAATAGCCTTAAAAAGTAACGAATCGATATTGATTGAGCTTTTACACATGACTTTCGTTGGATTATTTAAACAATCACCTATCGATGATAGATAATGATGATAAGCGATAATTTTGCTGTAAAAACGATCGATAATTTGACAATGTTGCCGTTTGGAAAAACGAACCCTAGACAATACATTTACCCACCGATAGTTTAATAGAAAGACCTATGATGGCTTCAAAAAGATGCAAAACGATATTGTTTGAGTTTTCATTCATATATTTCTCGGCCAATTTTCAATTTCAGACCCATTTCAATTTTTTCAAAGGTGCAATTCATTTCAGAGGCGCCCGCAAAAATCCATAGGCCGTTCTACCCTGTGCTATTTGACTATCCTTTATGTTGTTATTTTCAATGTTGAAGAGGAGGCAGACACAGCGAGCGCGCGGGGCAAGAGTCAACATTGGCCGCCATTCCTGAGTCGCTCGTAATTTTATTCGTTTACAAGTTTTTATGTATGATTCAATATACGATAAACGCGATATGCGATATACGCGATATTTGTCTAGCAGCATCGTTCGCTGCTTGTTTATTTGCCGAGCGGTGCGTGCCGTCCTGGCTGCTACTACTGCTGCTGCTGGCCATGCCACGCCCACTTTATATGGTGTTTAATACAATTTAAAGCATCGTTTGGCATTATGTGCCCTCGCAAATGCCGCCGTTCAATGAAATTTAACAATCAATTGCAGATTTTTTCCGTTCCTTTTTCTTTCTTTTACTCTCCTGGCTTTGCTGCGTTTTATTTCGGCGGGTTTTTTCATAGTCGATAATTTATGAACTTGTCAAACGGCGACGCCATGCATGGTGTGTGTGAGTCTGTGTGCCCGTTTCCATTTTATTTGGCCAGACAAAATTTATTCATGCATCTCTGCAAAAAATACAATAATAAAACAGCTTTATTTATTGTGGAAAAACTGCAAAAGCTTCACTTAATGGGTGCCTCATGCCACGCCGCTGGGCGTACTTACTATTTTCAATTCTATAAAAAGACATCAAGTTGTTTGCGGCACATTTGTGTAGAGTTCTTTGGGCCGCGGTCGCATTAACCAAAAAAAAAAAACATTCGTGCTTCCCATAGAGACAGTCAGTCCCTTGTGTGCGGATGTGTGTGCGTTTGTGTATGTGCGTGTTTATGTCTGAATTGTCGTCGATTTCTGCTTAATTTAATTTGAGTTAAGGTTAACACAAAGGATAATCGCTTACGCATTGGTAGGCAGCAGTAATTCCATTTTCATAGTACAGTGGAAGCCCGCTGAGGAGGAGAGCAGCAAGCGGAGAGCTGCATTTCCACAAACATAAAAGAAATCCCTCTGTATTTGGTAATATTAGCACATTTATCTCTTACTGTCTTTCCCTGCTATTCTCTCTCTTCCTATCTCGTTCGTCTCGAGCAGTTGAAAGGCAATTTTCAATTAAATTTGTAATTATTCATCTCGTGATTTCATTTGCTTGAGCCCAGGGAAGTGATAAGTCCCACTCCGTACAGATTATTGGATAATTTCATTGTTGCAACACTGTTCGCAATTTGCAGCATTATCATTCGATTAGAGCGAACACACCTGGACGAGCACACACCTGGCGAATTGCAATAATTAGATTGATTCGTTTCAATTAGGCAGTAATCGAGCGCCCAAAATGCAGAACAATGGGACTTCTTTGAAGAAATTTTGTGCGTATTCTACATGGGTTAAGCAGCTTTAACTGTTTGCGTACTTGTCAATCTGTCTGTTTGTCTGTATGTCTGCTTGATTTCTGCTTGGCTGATGCATTGTATAATTATTGCATTTGAGCGAGACTTAAGCGATTAAAGCACAATATTCCATGCAATGGGAAGGCATTGTGGCCAAGGCCGAGGCTAAGTTAGGCCTGCACTGCTCCGACACAATTGATAAGGCAGTCAGCTGCGTGTGTGGGTATGAAGGTGTGGGTGTAAGGGTGTGTGTGCCATTCAGGCGAATGCTAAAAAGGGTCTCGCATCAATCATACGCCTCGATGCACAGTATCAATGCAATGTGAGTGTTCGCATATGCAACACATATTTGCTTACATTTTGCTATTCCAGGCTTCTACAGGGGCTGTAGCTGGGTATGATGCCACGTCCTGCGCCCTCCGTCCTATATCGAGGCGTGCAACTGCAGCTGGCTGGGGCAGCTTGCCTTGGGACTCCGTTAGGCGAAACTCTTCTTTGCGGCCATTATTATCGCAGCATTATTGAGCCATGACATATTTCACACACGCACTCACAGTCACACACACACGCACACATACATGTGGCTGCACAGGGGCAAAAGATGAAACGGACCAGGCCAGGCCAAGCCCAGAGCGCACAATGAATAATGGGCGTGCGGTTGGTCAAATTGGTAGCCGCTGGGCGGGGCAGCTAACAATACAGCGAGACGACGATGACGTCGCCTATGCGCGGTGCGAAGGCGTTGAAGGGGCTGTAGAGTGGGCGGGGTGATAAGGCGCAGGAGGTGGGCACAACTCAAGCGATGACAATGATAGAAAATATTACAAAGATATGCGGCCATAAAGAAAAGAAGAAGGCAACTAAAAGAGAAATCGTTTATTGCCAAAGAACCCATAAATTGATTTTTTCAAATAAAAATAAAATATCGGCCCAACATGTCAAGGCGAGAGGGGGAAGGGAGCAGTTAGAGAGTGAGGGAGAAAGACACGGTCGCACCGCAGATAAAATAAGACATCACCATAGCAGACGGGACAGCTCGATGAGCTCGAGTTACACAAGGACGAGGACGACGACGACGCTCGACAAGGAGATTGTAGCGCCTACAACAACGACAGCAACAGCAGCAGCAGCACCAGCGCATAAACGAGCCAATAGCCGAGCCCCAAGGCACAGTCGAGGCCGCCGCCAAGACGCCAGACATGGCCTGCCTCGTCGCCGTCGGCGTCTTGGAGGGAGATACTGATGAGAATAGACCCGGGCGAAGGTACACGCCGAATTTCGCTTTGCCAATTCGCCCGCTGTACCCATTTAAGTTAAAAACTATTACGAACTTACCCCCAAGTACATAAATTAGGCGACCCCCATCCTAACCACCACCAGCCTCCTTTCCCCACAAAAAAATAAAAGAAAATAGAAAAGGCATCTCGTTGGCTGAGTTTTCCACGGAGCGCAGGCATTTTATTAAAAACTATGGCCTGCGATTTAATACAGCACCGAGAACTGAGAACTCCGAACTGAGAAACGACGACTGAGAACTTTGGAGTGAGAGCTGAGAACTGCGAATTGCGGACTGAGGACAATGGGGTGAGCTGTGAGAACTGAGCACACACTGGGCGCATAGCTCTGAAATTTCAGCTTCAAAGTCGTAGACCATAAATAAGGCAAGACACACACACGCACACACACAGTGAAGTATTTATCTCAGAGTTGCGAGAAGAAGCGCAAAAAAAGGAAGGAAGCAAAGGCAAAGACAAAGTAGTTAGGCGACAACGATGGGGCGCCCCTCGGGCTGCGAGGGAGGGTATGGGTAGACAGTTACTGGTCAGCCCTCTATCATTATTTTTTGTGCTTTTCCATTTGTTTTATACTCAGCAGGGTATGGGGAAATGGTCTAAAGAAAGAGGGAGAGAAGAAGAGAGGGAGGCCGACTAGCTACTCTGCTTCATCTAGTTAACAGATGCTCAGGGCAAAGGTGCACTGGGATTCACTAAGCGCTGCTCCCCGAGATCCTTGCGGAAGACAAGACAAGTTTTATTTCCCCCATTAATAAATTGGTCTTTTAGATGATGTGTGCGATTTATTTAGATTTTCTCATTGAAATCGGAATAACCTTTGCACCGTTAGTTTGTGTAGTTTTTGAAGTATTTAGTAACTTTGTAAATCTTTCGAATGCTCTTTAATTGTTTCCTTTGGTATACTCATTGATATCTTTTGGTCCACTTCTTAAAACGAGCATCAATAAATCGATCAATTCACCGAGTTGCTCTAGGTTAATGTCTGTTTCATCGTATCCCTTGCCATTCCATTTCATATCATTCTATTTCGTTCCATTCTGTTCCATTTCGTTGTATTCCGCTCTCATTTCGGTTAAAAAGCACGTTGCGTGCCGCATAAATTGGGAACCTCGAGCCACGATTTATGCTCCCTCCCAACCGACAGAGCCTGAAGACAAATAGAAATATGCTGATTTTACTGACTCGACTGACTCGACTGTTCTCGAGCCCCAAGCCGGGACATAAATCAATTTAGCCATTTATTTACGACTGCTGCATTTGCTTATTAAAAACGGCAAAAAACTATGTTGCCCTGTCTGCCCGCCTGGCGTATATACGCGATACAATACTATATATATAGAAATCGCTATAAAAAAATATGGCAACGGCAACGGTTGAAGTTGGCTGCGATTTTAATTGATTGGCGAATTTAAGTTGGGCCAGGACTGGCGACGGAGTGAGCTCTTAAGTAAAAGAAAAGTCTTGACGCAAATTAAAAAGAAAGTCAAGCAAAGAGGGGCGAGTGAAGCCGTAGAAGAGGGAGCTGTTGGAGTGGAAAACGTAAGGAAAACGGGTAGGGGGTGGTGAGCAGGCTGAATCGAGTAACGAGAAGTTTCGTTATGTAGGTAGTTTCTGCCATAAAGTTTATGGCCGTTAATGTTGGGTATGGAGCCGGCACTGGAGCGGCAGCAGAGAGTCGAAGCCGTAGCTGGAGAAGGAACTGGAGCTGGAGCTGGAGCTGGAAAGGCAATCATACATTCATATTCTCATGTTTATTTAACGATGCTTTTTACGCTGCACGCGAAATGCAAAAGGATTAAAACGTCTGCCCGTCCGTCAGTCAGGTGAAAGAAGGTGCCAGCTGGCAGGTGGCAGGTGGCAGCAACCAGCTAGCGTGTGGCAAGTACAGCAAGCGGCAACTGGCAGCTTGGCAGGCACCCGCTCGCTGGTGGCAGGTGCCAGGTGGCAGCGGGTAGGCACCAGTTGCGGAGGCTTCCTTCCTGTTGGAAGGGTAGCGATGCTGCCTGCTCTGCAACGCTTCAAGTGGCGTGAAATTTGGCACGTCGAGTAAGGATCCGAACTTTTAACTAACCTTGGCCGGGCATCAGCACTTTCAAGTGGATACATCCTTCCGCATCCCTAACGCCACAAAGTGTGTGCGTGCCCATGCGTGTGTTTGTATGTCTAAAATATTTAAAGCACCTTTTACTTAAGACTCACATCAAATGGAAAAGTGTTTCAACTCCCGACACCATGCGTCTTTAATGTCGAGTGCTTACCCACCTCCAAGTCGTATTCCGATTTGATGGGTCTGCAGAGCGCACTCTTCTGTAAATGGTGAATACGTTAAGCGAGAGCAATGCACTGTTTGCGGTATGATGTATCAATCTGTAGGCGTTATAAAGCTTAGCAACCTCAGCAGGGCACGCGGTTCCTGATAGGATCGAAGGGTATTATAACTGTGTGCCAACCAAAATTGTATGTTACGGGCAAAAGGTGGCGTCTCCAACTCCGTGAATTTTATATATTCCGAATCAAGATCAATAGACGAGTCGATATAGCCGCATCCGTCTGTCTTCAGTCGGCCTGTCTGCCCGTCCATTCGGAAATCTAGATCACAGACACTATAACAGCTTGGACTACAAAAAAGCATAACAACATATCTAAGTACTGGACGCAGATCAAGCTTATTTTATATTTTTGGCACACCAGTTGCTGCTTCCGTAAATCGATAAAAAGAAAATTCCTAGCGTTATTTTAGTGCAGGCTGTTCTTTTTCGGTGAACACAATATCTACTAATGTCTAATTGAATATTTGATATTTGGTTAAGGAATAATTTAAAGATGTTCTGAGTTCAAAGCCGCTCTCTAAAAGTACGCAACACACAAAATGAAATAATACACGTGTATTAATTGTAAATTGTATTTACATAACTAACAATAATACGATATATATACATATAAAACATTGCCCACATTAATCTTCTTAGTTGCAGTTTAAAAAAATATTTGCAATATCTGAAAAGCTACAGCTTAAATAAATTTTTGATTTCTTCTTGATAAGTCTGTTTGTTCTCACACAATTGGGCGATACCCTTGCGTTATCCGTATACACGGGTTGTATGCACTGAAACACACAACTCACAAAAATTGAAAGTGAAGAGCACACTTAGTAATCTTCGTTTTTTTTCTTTTGTTATGGAATATGTATTAAAAAATACAGGGTATTCTGCAGTCGCACTGGCAGCACTGTTGTTCTTTGTACTCAATGTATTGGCCAATTACCGAGGACAGCAGCAAAAGGACGCAGCGGCTCAAGTGTCAATTCCCACAGGCAATTGGCTTCTCTTGTTACAACAACAGAACAACAAGAGCAGCAGCAACGCGTGAAATTCTCATTGCAGTTGCAGCTGCAAGATACAATTCATATTTACAGTTATAATACGAAAGCCAGCCAGGAAAGGGGACAGAGGGAGTGGCTTTAGGCGGGGGCAGAGCAATTTGCCGGGGGCCGTTGAAATATTTACAAGGTAAGTTGCATCGATAAGGCAGGCAGCTGTTCTTGGTCTCTCTCTCCTACTCTCTCTTCTTCTCCCGCTTCACCACTTTGACACATTTTATGGCATTTCCTAGCACTGCTGCCTGGCCCCTTCTCAGGCTGCTTCGCTTAGCTTAATGCTGTCTCGACTCAAGTGTCCCGGAAATTAAAAGGCCAAACTAATTAGATGAATTGTTGTGATTTCCGTATAATTAAATTGCCCATTAACCGGCTGCAGCTTGTGTTTAGTGCTGGCACTGCAGTATGCCACAGGATACCCTCTGTCCCCCCTCTACCCAACCACACAGGATGTATCCTGTTTAGGCCAAGAGGATGGCCTCAAGAAGCGAAGCGAAAAGAAGGCAAAACCAAAACTTTTGCCTGCGAGTGCAAAGCGCGGCCACGCCAAGCCAAAGGATAAGCTGCACAGCTTGATTGTGTGTGTGTGTGTGAGAGTGTGAATGCATGCATGAGTGTGTATGTGTTTGTGTACGAGACATGTAAAATTTGCGCTAACTACGTTGAGTAAGTTGCCCGTAACAGGACATAGCACGCAGACTAAAAGGAGAGAGAAAGATAGTGATATAAGGTGGTGTGAGGAGAAGACAGAGGGGTCTCATAAGAGGCGCTTGCTATCCGTCCGTACGTACGTTTATGCCTCCACCCTTAGCGTTTAAGTTAACGGTACTTAGCGCTACTTGCTCGCCAGCTGCAGGATACTTTTGTCCCTGTTCGCGTGGGCGCCGCAAGTTGTGCAAGTTTTCTGAGCGTCAGCTCATAAAGAGGCGCTACCCCTCCCTCACTTCCCCACTTCTCAACTCTCTCCCTCTCTCTCTCTCTCTCTCTCTCTCTCTCTCTCTTTCTACCTCCCTCTCTCTGTCAGTTTAGCTAAAGATAAATAAGCAAATAGGCAAATAAATCTTCATTTCAACTTCTTCTTGTGGGGCTTCTTTAACTTTTTCTGCGTCTTCTGCTCGTATCCACTCTCCGCTTTTCTCTCTCGCTCTCTTTTCATTTCCGCCAGCTCTCTCTCTCCATCTCTCGTGTGTACGCTCTTTTTTTCTACTTTCACTCGGCATCTTTTGGCTTCCGCCTTCTCTCTCGCTCTCTCTCTTTCTCGCGCTGTGGCCAATTCAAATTTTCCAACTTACGCTAGTAAATTGTTGGGTAACATGCACTTAAGTGTGCTGCTGCCACGCCCCCACCTCCCATTCCCTGCCAACCGGCATCCAAGCAGCGGCAGCTCCTACTGCCCGCAGCCACGACATGTGTTCCATGCACACGCTTGTCTCTTTGCTCTTGCCATTAAAAGTTGCGCCTGCAGGGCTCCTAAGCGAACCCCGCAGCTCGCTGCCCCCTCCCTTCCCACCTCCTGCTTGCTGGAGTCGCATTCATTGTGCGCTGTACTTCTTTAGTACTTTCGCAGTTGGTATTTTACTTTGGTATTTCTGAGTTTGGTTTCATTTCGTTACGCTTTTTATTTATTTTTCGGCATTCACAAGTGCAACAATTTAGCCAATCCCCTCCCGGGGAGGTAGAGCAAGGGAGTCAGCCAAGGGAGGATTCTTGAAGTATGTGAATAATGTGGATAATAGTCGATAGGCGATTACTGCCAAGCACCATGCATGGCAAGGCGAGGCGAGGCGAACCAAGGGCGCAAAGTCGCGTGGGGACTTGCCGAAATTGTTTGCGTCTCTTTGATATCTGAAGACCCGAGATGGATAAAATATATTATGCCTCGCTTTAAACTTACAAGAACCTCTCATCCTTCCTTCCCCTATTATTCTCCCTTTTCTCTCTCTCTCTCTCGTCAGCCATTCCTTACTGCGATTGTTTTTAATGCCATTCGAAAGTATTTCCAGAGTTGCTTTTAGAGACAAGGCAAAGTTTGTAATATAAATGAAAAGTTGAACAAAAGCACACTTAATTGCAATTCAACTAACCAAAGAGGACTGCAGCACAGCACATGTACACACACGCACATACACATACGCACACACATAACGGAGAAACTGGCAAATAAGCCAAGACTTGAGCTGAAGAGGTCCTTATTCACTTCAAACAGTTTCTGACACTTTTTCATCACCTTCGCAGTAATTTCCCGTTATTGCTATCAAGTGACTACGAAGCAGCCTTTTCATAAACGAATAATACAGTGGATTATAAATCATAAAATTCTGTCTACCATAACTATACCTTATTTGAATAAGGATTTAACGAAAATTTGTTTTGTCGTGCGTTTAAAGAATATATTTAGCACAAGGTGGAGTCAACTGATCGATCCTTCAAGCGATTAAAGTGTTATCGGCTAATCGACTGATTGCATTAAACATGCATTTCTTTACTTCCCTTCCTGCCTCCCTTCCTTGTTGCTTTTCTCCGACTCTCACAAGACATTTCCAATTATTTCCACAGTCTTTTATCATGTCTCATCCCCGCACTCTTCCCAGAGTTGTTGCATATTTGAACGCTCAGTTGGGGATGCAGCAAGTTGGCAGCTCTGTTCGCAGCACAATTCGCGCCTTGAATTGATTTAAATTTATTATGAACGGCGTCAGCAGCGTGGCGAAAATTTGATTACAAACATAAAAGTTTATTTGTATCTTGTTTGTTGTCGGAGTTAGAGTTGGCCCAGCTTAACACTAATTTCATTTGCCTGGGGGTTGTGCTCAGCTATGCGCGTAGTTGCCAGACCGGACACAGCGATTCTATCTCGAACTCCAACTTCAACTGTGCATACGGATCCAACTCCAGCTGCTGGTGTGACTGCGGCTTAGCTCCGACTTGGGAGCATATAATTTCTCTGTGGCACTTCAATCAGACGACCAACGGCAGCAGTTGTCCACTTTTCTCTCGCTCTCTATCTCTCTCTCTTTCTATCTCCCTCACTCATCCTATTGGCCTCCCCCTTGCTTTCCTGCTGCTGGCCTGGCTTACCTTTGCATATTTTTGCAATTCAGCGCAAAGCTTACTTGACTTTGCCTTTGGCTTTGCTCCGGCAAGCGTGTGGCATGTTGGCATTTCCTCTTTTCACACCCCCCTCCTCTGCCCTGCACTGCACCCTTGGTCTGGCTAGCATCAGCAGCAGGCATCGCTTTGATACGAGCGCGGTGAGGCAGCTCAAGTGGCGTACGAGGCGGGGTTCGTTGCTTATGTTAGTAAACTGTAAATATTTAATTAATTTGCATGGATATTTTTATGCCGGCAAGTCGAGTTTATTAGTCGGTGTCCGTAACCGACTGTCTGTCCCTGTCCCTGTGCCTGTGCCTGTCCCTGTCCACATCCGTGTTGGCGACGACGTTGACGAGCCTGGCATGCATTCTTCTCTCACTCACACGCTCCGTCTCAATATGTGGGCGAGTCTCTCTTGTTTGCCAGCGTGGTCACACGCTGTTTTCTCTGTTCTTCTCTCGCTTCTTTGCTGCCCACATCGGTCTGTCTCCCTGTCTCCTTGTCCGTGTCCGCTTTTGTGGCTGCCATGCATAATTTGCAAACAGATTTAAATGTTTACATGCGCGCGCCATTTTGTTTGCCTGCAGCCGCAAAAGCCACAGCCGGCTAAAGCTGACCACAACTACAAGCGGAGTAGGGGCAGAAGGAGAGGTTCCTCATTCTCTTTGCAACTGCCGTTTATCCTGCTGCTCCTCCTCCTTTCCTTCTAGTCCGGGACTTAATGCATACGCTACGGCTTCTGCTTTGTCTACAGCTCCGGCTTTGGTTCCGGCTTTAGCTCCAGGTCCAGCTTTGGCTTCGCCTTTGGGCGACCACAAATAGTTTTTTCAATCCTGACCATCAACTGATGTTCGTTAGTTTCCTACAATATTATTGACAGCTTTTGCTCATAGTGGTTGCCATTATCGATATCGGCTATCGATAATCGACCTGCTGCTTTCTCTCAATTTTCTTACTTACCAAGTTAATTAAAAAATATTTCTGGGGATCATTAAATAAGTCAATTAAAGCTGAACGGATTATTGCCATAATTATATATAATTATAATAAATAAATTGATATATAGTGATTCTTCTTCGATTATACTTTACTTTTGAGTCGAATGGTTATAGTCGAAATTAAATAAATAAATATTAATAATATTCAGCAATAAAAATCAATCAAGATCTGCAACAAACTATTGATACACATATAATTATTTATTCTTTCAACTTATTTTATTTACTGAAATGGATTTTATTATTATTTTTTAATTCAATGCAATATATTTTAATATTGTTTCTATTTTTTTATTTACTATGATTGCTTGATTTAGTAAAATTTTATTTTGTACATACATTTTCTTAATATATTTTGTACTTATGAATATGTATTTTATTTATTAATTTTGTACATACTTGTTTAATTTATATTCCTAAAGCAGAACATAGCACTATAATGCCTCTTCGGCTGCGTATTACTAACTCGGCATATCTTTGGTTATGTCGGGCATATCTGGGATACTCAACAGATGTTCCAGGCCACGTTCATTTTTCATGCTAACGATGCAGATACATGTACTAATAACTTCTTTCATTAAAAATTCCATGGCATCATGATACTTAACCACATAACGTACTACACACACATACACACACACGCAGTCAGGCAGTGCCTGGGCAGGGGAAGGAAAGTAGGAGTGGGGGCCGGCTAAGCAGCTCAACAGTCGCAGCAACATTCACTCGAGCCGCGCTAAACTCGTCCAATTAGTAGCATTTAATTTGGTAAACAGCAGCATTTTCGTGCTTTTGCATTTTTTTTGTAATTAACAACAACAAGAACAACAAGACGAGAAGGAGAAACATGAGCGGCCGATGATGATGAGGACGATGGCGAGAAAGGGGGATGAGGCAAGACGAAGGCAGCTGATGAGTGGGGCAAACTGCTTAGCTGCTGCTGTTTTATATGCCACTTGTGTGTTCGTGTGTCTGTGTGTATGTGCGTGTGTGCGTTGTGTATCTTGTGCATATGTTTGCTTATGCCGCCACCACAATCGCGCTCGTTTCTGTTGTTGTTCTTGTTCTTGTAGCTGGTGTTGCCACCATTGTTGTTGGCATTTTGGGGCTCTGCTGCCCGCCACAATCCACATCTCACATTCCATATCCCCCATCTCACATCCGCATTCGCACATCCACATTCGCATCCGCATCCGCATCCCCAATCCCCAGACCGACAGTCATTATTTTGATGTCAACAACGTGCCAGCAGATGATTGCCAGTGCCTGTGCCTACTCCTCAATCCCTCACTTCCGCCCCTCCTACCTTCCTGCTGGTTCTACCCCTCCCCTCGCTTCTATCCACTCGCTTGTCCAACACTTTTACTTTATTTTGCACCTGTCCACAGCGAAGCTTATTAAAAAACATAAGACACAAAAATTCAAGTAAGCGCAAAAATTTTTAGTGAACCCCTAAAAGCGAGGAGGGCCAAGGGGTACAGAGTATAAGGGGCGGTAGAGGCGAGAAACGAGGAGCTGAACAAACAAATTAACCGCAGTAATGAACATGGACAAACGCGCCACACTCATCCGAACAGGGCTTAGATAGGAATGTGGCCAGGGCAGCAGAAAAGAGGAGAGTAGGTGGGGTGGGAGGGGTTGGGGGCAACTGAGGCAGGTACAGGGCAACAGGACACACAGTGCGGCGGCTGTGCCGTGTCATATACGCGCGACCTTTTTCCACCTGTCAGCCTGGGCACTGTCTTTTTTCGGCGAACACCAAACACCTACACACAAAGTGTGTGTGAGAGAGTAAGTGAGGAGAAATGGTGAAGAGTGAGGAGGAGTGGGAAATGCCCTCATACACTCACTCGCTTTGGTCATGTCGAGACCGCGATGGGACCTGCGGATAGTCTGCTTAACTTGACAAAGGTTGCCATCAGGCGAATGTGGCATTTAATCAGTGGTAAAAAGAAATGGGTAAGAGCGAAAGAATGAGATGGAGAGTGGAGGAATGAAAACAAGGCGTAGCGGAAGAGAGGGATGGAGAAAGGGGTAAAAACAAAAGGGGTAAAGAGAAAAGCATTTGAAATAACGAGTGAAAAGGATAGAGATGAAGAAAAACAAAGTTATACAAATCGGAAGAGAGATGAAAAGAGACAGAGAACCATATAGAAAGAGCGAAAGCGAGAGTAGTAAAATGTAGCTGTAGAAGAATTCTTCGCCTGAATAAATTGCTTATCTCTTAGGTAGCGTATTCAAGAGTCGCCCTCTTCAGTATACAGTGTTTCTCTTTTAGTTCTTGTCACACTAAAAACCCAAATTAACAATTTTGCCACATCGCATCGGCATATTTTGCTGTCGTTGATGATATTGTTAGGGCAATATTTCGCCTTTCACGTGAACAATTTTCCGTTTTTTATCTTCTTTCCCTATATCTCTTTTCCTTGTTCCCAAATTTTTTCGGTATTTCGCCGTGCAGCAATGACATACTAAGACCGTCCGGAAGGACATACCTTCTACTTCTGCTGTGTATGTTATCTGTTTTGACCTGAAGTTGCTATGTATATAGTGCGAATATGTGCTTATATAGTATTAAGGATGTATAGGTAAATAACTCTGAAAGTGTGCAATGAGTTTTTTGACCCTTGCTGTTGTGGGTTATGCCTTGTCGGGTATAATACTGATGTGGAACAGATAGAAGGAGGTAGGAAGCATGGATTGTAGAAAATGTTCAGGACCTGTCACTGTGAGGATAATCTCTAAATACGTACGAGTATATTATATGTATTTACATATATAATTGACTTCAATCCGTAACACGGTAACGATCATAAAAACATTATTTTCATATGAATATCAGAGACTTGAACATTATTTGATTATAACATTTAATCTGCATGGCAAAGACAATTGGCGTAATTAAAGTTATTGATAGGGTTACCACTCCACCCACTCAATTGTGAAAAACGATAAAAATATATTTGAAAATTGTTTTAACTGAACAGTGGCGAAAAAATGCAATGAAAAATTGAAGCTTTTTCCATGTGGAACACATGAAAAACAAACTAAGTGCAATTGTATCTGTGCATAAAATATGGACACACTGTCGCCAATCATTCAAAAGTGAAATAGAATAAAATGCAAAAAAACCAAAGGGGTAGGGGAAGGGGGAGTTGCTTCACATGCTGGATGACGCCAGCAAGTGGGAAAGGGGGGAGGAATACGACGCGTTGATTTGCTGCCTACGACGTCAAGTGCTCCAAATGTTGTT